>JALXJV020000006.1:28584690-29913788 GCA_024633595.2 Lepomis macrochirus | reverse complement strand
GCTCAGGTAGTACAGCTCATCCAGGATGGCACATCAATGCGAGCTGTGGCAACAAGGTTTGCTGTGTCTGTCAGCATAGTGTCCAGAGCATGGAGGCGCAACCAGGAGACAGGCCAGTACATCAGGAGATGTGGAGGAGGCCGTAGGAGGTTCAACAACCCAGCAGCAAGACCGCTACCTGTGCAAGGTGGAGCAGGAGGAGCACTGCCAGAGCCCTGCAAAATGACCGCAGGCCACAAATGTGTATGTGTCTGCTCAAACGGTCAGAAACAGACTCCAAGAGGGTGGTATGAGGGCCCAACGTCCACAGGTGGTGGTTGTGCTTACAGTCCAACACCGTGCAGGACGTTTGGCATTTGCCAGAGAACACCAAGATTGGCAAATTCACCACTGGCGCCCTGTGCTCTTCACAGATGAAAGCAGGTTCACACTGAGCACATGTGACAGATGTGACAGTCTGGAGACGCTGTGGAGAACGTTCTGCTGCCTGCAACATGGGTCGGTAATGGTGTGGGGTGGCATTTCTTTGGGGGGGTTGCACAGCCCTCCATGTGCTCGCCAGAGGTAGCCTGACTGCCATTAGGTACCAAGATGAGATCCTCAGATCCCTTGTGAGACCATATATATGCTGGTGCGGTTGGCCCTGGGTTCCTCCTAATGCAAGACAATGCTAGACCTCGTGTGGCTCGAGTGTGTCAGCAGTTCTTTCAAGAAGAAGGAATTGACGCTATGGACTGGCCCGCCCGTTCCCCAGACCTGAATCCAATCGAGCACATCTGGGACATCATGTCTCGCTCCAACCACCAACGCCACGTTGCACCGCAGACCGTCCAGGAGTTAGCGGATGCTTGAATTTAGAGTGTGACTCTAAATCCAGACCTCCATGGGTTGATAAATTTGATTTCCATTGATAATTTGTGTGATTTTGTTGTCAGCACATTCAACTATGTAAAGAAAAGAGTATTTAATGAAATTATTTCATTCATATCTAGGATGTGTTATTTTAGTGTTGCTTTTATTTTTTTGAGCAGTATATTTTCTTTAAAAGTGTTGAATAATTTAATACCTCTTTTCTGAAGTATTTTGTGTAAACCTTAGTCTTTAAAAAGTAACATACAAAACCTACCCTTTGTAAAAACAAGTCCAAAAGGTCACACATAATGTCAGCTTGTCTGTGTCTCTCTTTCCCTTAATGATGAGGTTTATTTTTGGCTCTTTCTGGAATAGTGGAAGGCCCTTTCTCCCCTTACCATAGCCTCTGAGATGATCGAAGAAAACTGTGAAACAAGCTTTGATGTTTTCACTGAGCACAGAACTAGTGTTCTCAAGACAAAATGATGCAGCCTGGGGCTCTTGTCTGAATGCTCTGAACGTCTGGGTGGTGTTGTGAGGATATGGGTCATTAGGTTATCAGAAGGCAGCACAGCTCAGTGTGATTAACACAGCCCCTGATGACAATTGGTCAGTAAGACATTTGGTGGATATATTCACCTAATACATTAGCTTGGTTGGGCCCAGTGGAAAATCAAGTTATGTTATGCTCTCCTCAGAGGAATTGTCCCTCTTTGGAAGATGTTACAAAATTGAACAGAACATGCTTTATATACAATAACATTTACTCAAAAAGTCATTTACTTATACCATATCTTTTAACATTTATTCACAGCTTTTCCAAGGCAACATCGACAACAACAGCCATAAGAAGAACCTATTTGAGCCTTCGTTCTACGCCCGATATGTCCGAGTCGTTCCCTGGGAGTGGCACGAGAGCATCACTCTACGCATGGAGCTGCTGGGCTGCGATGACTAGAAACTCTTTAGTCACCATCTAACAGTGCTCCATCCTCATCCAGTCACTCAATCTCCTCAAACCACAGCAGAGGAATGGATCTTGAACAGAATAATCCTTTTGTTTCTCTGGGCAAAGATCCTGTTGGCTGCTGGGATTGTAACACTTGTAGCACTTTCTGACTAGTGACTTTTTTTAATGTTTAATTTAATATAATTGTTGGACCTTGCTCACAGCGAATCTTCTATGAATTATCTATGATTTTAATCTTAATAGTTCTGGATATTACCTAAATATGCATAGATTTGCTCTTAGGCCATATTATTTGTTCCTTCTAAGAATTCTTGTGAGTCTGGACACTTAATAATAATATCGCTCTTCCAGTTGTATTACAAGCTAAAATTTTAAATTAAAATTTCTGTCCTTCTTTTGCAGTCCCACACCAGTTAACAAGTAGTTTGTTGTAGTTTTAAAAGTCTGCAGGGGACAAACAGCCTCACCAACATACTACTCACTATATATCACAATGCACGTTGTCCAACTGCTGCGTAGTTACTCGACACAAACTAGCATGAAGACGCAGGGCCTGTGCAATACAGAGAATAATTTAGCATTTCCAATTATCCTGGAAGAGATAATATTTTTGAGAATAGAAAATTAAAATGTTCTAATTTTTAACTGTGTAGAGCTTTTTTTGTTTTATGTGACGTCTGTTTTTTTTACACATTTAAGCAGGTTTTTCCGCTTCGTTCTTACATTTAATTTCATTGTAATTTTATCAGTTTACAACAAATGTGAAATATGTAGAAAGATGTGTAGAAAATAAACATTGTTTTACATTATTGTTTTTAAAAAATTTATTGTTGGTCTTGAACTGAGATCATTTATTACATGTTAAAAGAAATCTTTGCCCGTGTCTGTGTTTTTTTCAATCAAAACATGTCTTTGTCATGCATTAGTATGAGCTGATATACTTAATGTCACCATTTAGGTAACAGTTCGCACTGCTGGCCACAGAGTCCTATTTGGCCAGACAATGTCAGTGTCAGAGTGGGTGTTGGTGGCTGATTTAACAGACTGGTCAATGAGGGGACACAGGAGGAACATGCTTATTAAAAAGCACAGCACTACCTATTTTAGGTTTCATCTCTGCATTCCATCCATCCATCGTCAACCGCTTATCCTGCAGGGTCGCGTGGGGCTGGAGCCAATCCCAGCTGACATCTTTGCATTATTTTTTATTATTATACATTATATAGCTGCTGATAGAATCCAAAAGGAGACCACCTTTTGTAACATATCACTGTCCAAACCTAACATGAAAGGAAGGAGTAGGACTTGAAGCCCTCTGATAAAACAGAACTAAACTTGATCCTTTTGAAGGAAAACCTGCTGTCAGTTGCATTCAGCTTTCCAGCACAAACTATCCCAACCACACAAAGATGTTGTGCATCTTCTCCATGCTGGACTACCAGGCTTTGGTCTGCGTTTTACAAGAGTAATTACACCGTTAGCCACTCATCTCCCTGCTAAGCTCACCGTCCTGGTATGTTTGGCCCCTGGCAAAAGCTCCTCTCTATGAAGTGAATGCAGTGGAGGACGGATTATCTTGGACACATCAGTCCTCGCTGTGCATGTCTGTGCCTACTGTCCTGCTGACTGTTCTTGGCACCCCTTCATTTTTTGCATAACCTGTATAATATCTTCAGAAATAAATAGAAATGTATCAAATTAATATCAGGATCTTTTTATTGGCGGTCCAACGTAATTTAACAAAGACAAAATGTTTTTTCAACTTACATATTTTAGCTTCCTGCACTTCTCAGCTGGTATTTTCTCCCACTCTCTTTGCAAATTGTTCAAGCTCTTGAACGTTTGCAGATTTCTTTTCCCCTATGTTAGATTTCAGGTCATACCAAAGATTTTCAATAGGATTGAGATCAGGACTCATTGCTGGCCATTTTAAAATGGTCCATTTTTTCCTTTTCAACCATTCCTGCGTGCTTTTTGGATGTGTGCTTTGGGTCTCTATCTTGCTGGAGGACCCATGATCTTCGACTCAAACAAAGTTTTCTTACAGTGGGCAGGACAGTTCACTCTAAAATCTTTTGATAATTCTCTGATTTCATGACTCCTGTGATATGGTCAAGGCCTCCAGTACCAAATGCAACCCCACAGCATTATGGATTCTCCACCATGCTTAACTGTTGGTAGGGTGTTCTTTTCCTTGTATTCTTCCTTGCGCGGTCTGTAAACAAACTGTCTATTTTTGTTTCATCTGTCCACAGAACATTTTCCCAGAAGGATTGTGGTTTGTGCAGGTACTCTTTGGCAAAGATTAGTTGTTCCTTTGTCCTTATGTCTTCCTTGAAAGTTTGCCTATGAAGCCCTGTTTGGTTTAGTGTGAGGCTTACGGTACTTGTTGAAACCATGATCCCAAACTGTTCCAGGTTGGCCTTCAGGTCTTTAGCTATTTAATGTGGTGTTTTGTCCACCCTTCGCACCAACCTTCGCAGACTTCTCTCATCAATTTTTCTTCTTCCCCCCACGTCCAAGGAGGTTTTTGACAATTCCATGCTTGGAAAACTTCTTAACAACATTACACACTGTTGAAACAGAGATACCAAGGTCTTTGAAGATGGCCTTATACCCTTTGGAGGTCTTGTGTCTGCTAATAATAGCACTTCTGATGTCCTCAGACAGCTCCTTTGTCTTCACCCATTGTGACAAAAGGAACAGGGGATAATAGATGGCTTTTAAAACACATCATTCATTGGTTAATTCATGTCACATGGGCATAGACAATTTATTCTCATTTGTGATTTACCACAGGTGAGTCACAATGTGTTTCCATACTGATTTACAGCAAAGGGTGCCAATATCAGTGACACAGCAAGGTTTAAGTTTTTCTATTTTTTCCTCCCATTGTTTTTTGTTTTAAATTGTTGTTTATCATTTGCTCTTTTCTATCAAACACAATTTCTCTATAGAACAGAACTGTTTCACTTGATTCATTTTTTTCAGAAGACATTCCACATTATGTACTTCATGGGAGCCAACAATGGTGAGCAGAACTGTATGTGGATGTTTTCCCCAGCATAGCAGAGTGTCCTATAAAAGATCACAGTGCTTCCTGGAAAACACAGCTGGAGTCTATGTGTTGACCAAACACAACATCTGCTTTCAGAAAGTTTATGAGTGATGCAAAGGAGTTTCCCCTAAGATGTTCCTCCACAATCAACTGCACAACATGAATATATTTGTTATTGCTGGTCCTACTGTAATACAAAAAGACTTTTTTCTCAGAATTCTGACTTTTTTTTCTGAGGATTCTGACTTTTTTCTCTCAGAATTCTCACTTTATTTTCAGAATTCAAAAAAAAATCTCACGTGGCCCTAATCCTCTTCCGCAAAAGACAATGAAAACATAAAACAAGGTTTTTACTCACCCACCTACCTAGAGACATCACAGAGGGTTCATGTGGCAACATACTGGCAGGGAAAAAGCAAAGAGGCAGCCATTATACTACAGCTGCTTAAATAAGCTCAGCTAATGAGGGGTTTGATCTGGGTGGAGCTAATTTGATGCTCCAGAGGTGCGTTCAAGAGCAAGGCTCCTAAGCCTAAGCCTGCATAGAAAACACACACCACTACACATACATGCTACTCTTCAGCGAAAAGTTAAAGTTGTTATCATTGACAGAGATTTGAGGAAACTACACCCATAACTGATGCTTTTTGTTCTTTGGGCAGAAACCCAGTGTGCGCATCAGAACTCCTGCGTCCTCTTGGAGATACGGATTCGTTCCAGACTTTTGCGCATCTTTTTCTTTTGCTGCTGCAGCAATAAAGCTCGGTAAGTGAAGAAAATTAATATTGACAAAAGGATTGTGCGCTAAATATGGTCTTTCACCTTTGTAACTCCTTTGGCTTAAAAAGTTTTAATTTATCAGAACTTTTAGATGTGATGTTTTTAGTTTTTTGATCAAACCTGGCGTCCAGGTGTGTTCCTAAATCGAGTCAGCAATATTGTTGGCGCTGCATTTTGCAAATGACGATACTGACTAGCCTATGTAAGGATACAAAGGTGGAAAAACCAGGCGCTTAACTGAAACAGTTGATCTTAAGCTATAGCCTACTATAACTATAATACAAATGATCACCATTTATATATTTTAAATTTTTTAAAATCCGGTTTTAAAAAAGTGATTTGAAGAAACAGTTTTGTGTTGCCACAATGCAGGAACATTATTTTCTTTATATATCATTATTTTCTGACTACAGAGCGCACAAAAGTTGTCGAAGTGGCAAACATAAACAATTTTATAGAATATAGTCAGAGCCTATAGCCTATACATAGAGTCCTGCTGCCCTCTACTGGCCCTGTCCTATTGCAACAACCGATAAAAAAGAATCGATAAAAAAATAATTTTTTAGGGATTTTTCCACTACTTTAGGGAACGAATTAATGTCAGGGTTCTCTCCACAGACTTGAGGACTGCACAAAGACCAGTGAAGATCAGGATTTGTAATTACTGCCATCATGATGATTTGTTCCCTCCAAACTCTGCTGTTGTTGGGGGCTCAGCTGCTTCTCTCAGGCTGGGGCCTGACTGCCCCCACAAACCCAAACAACTTCTTCTACTACGACTTCCTCAATGGAAATGGCAACAAAGAAAGTATGTGCATGGCCAATCAAACACATGTTTATGCTAGATCTTTAATATAAATAGGTGTCTATGATGATCTACATAATGTCTGTATGTCCAACAGTTTATTTCAGTGGTGCCAAGCTCCATGTGGATTCTACTCAGGCATCAGTGTTTGCAGTCAGAAGGGGTAACGCCACCATGCCATGCAGGTTTTGGCATGAGCCTGAGGTGAGCTCGCCAAGGAAGGTCCGGATCAAATGGTCGTGGCTACCTGCTGCTGGGGGACGCATGAAAGATGTGCTGGTGGCTATTGGCTCCCGCAGTCGAAGTTTTGGGGAATTCAGGTTGTTGAAAAGAAAAATAATTAATTGATGATTATTCTTTTCTGTTATGTATGACCTAGTTTGTCCGTGTATTACAGTTTTTCTATCGATTTGGCACATTTACTGAGACAAACTTACAACTGTCAAAACTCCCAAGTGAGTACAATCCTCACACCACGTGGTACATTCAGCACACCAATCTGTGACCTGCAAAAGGTGATTACTCAATCAAAAAAAACAAGCTCATGTCTCAAATGTAAATAAATCCATCAATGAATAAATCATTGTCATCAAAACAAAAGGTTCCTTTATCATTGCTTAGACCAAGACACCAAAAATACACAGACATCTTGTCCAATTGCTAACATTGTATTTTTAGGCACCTGAATAGTGTTGATGTCAGCCATGGCACACACTATACTTTAAACCATACATTTATTTAACGACACTGTGGACCGTCCCAAATTAGGCTCCCCTCTCCGACCAGCCTGTCATACTTAGGCCATGGTTAATCACATGGTCTATAATTGTTGCCTGTATCTCCTTTGAGATTTCCCTGTGTCTTTGCCTTTCCCTGACTCGTCCTTATCCTCTGTGTCCTCCTCTCCCTCTCTCCTTCACTACCAGTCCGCACTCTAATGCCATTCCTCTTGCACAGGCAGACTCTTGCCCCTTACTGTCTCCTGCATGCTCCACATTCCACAGCTGTAACACTGAGTTTTACCTTTACAGTATAAATGTGTTTGAGAACTGATCGGTTATGAGCTTTACCTATCAGCTAAATTGGACAGCAGTTGCGTTTGGTTGCTCTACATTGTGAGGAAATTGAGTTGTTCCCCAACTAGCCTAAGTTTATCCATCTGACAACTTTTACAGCATAACGATTATGTATCTAATATTTGTGTGACAGGTTATTGTGATTGTCGGTCGCTCTATTTGGCATGTAAGGATTTACACAATGAACATGGGTATAATTGCATTTGAGAGAAATATGATTCAATAGCAAACAAATGCAAAGAATTTTGATCTACAAGACTTACTCATAGCATTTTGTGTCAAAGCAATCATAAATGACTATAGTCATGTGAACTGACCTAATGTTCATATAAATAGTCACATATTATTACATCATATTGACAAACTTTAATAATAATTCCACAATTGTGCAAAAGCGATTGAGAAAAACTGTAACCCACAGTAGGTCTGCTGCTTGTTGTCTGTTGGTCAGGGGCCGTGTGCAGCTTAGGCAAGACTTCCCAGGAGATGCTGCACTTGTGATGACCAGACTCCAGTTGAATGATACAGGCCGTTACCGCTGCGAGGTGGTGGACGGACTGCAGGACGAGAGCACTTCGGTTTATCTGGAGTTACGAGGTACAATATGTCCACCTACACTGATAGCATGACTTTCATTCTCAGAGGCAATGTGAGTCCAAACATTTCACACACACACAGCCTACTTTTAATTTCATTCGGAGATACATTTTAGAAATAGATTGTCTGGTGTTATAAGTTTAATGCATTTAAGATGCAATATTTACTGATTATAAAGCATTTGAGTCTCCTTTAAAATTTTTATTTATTTTATTGTGTTAGTTTTTTGTGTATTTGGTAAACTAGTATACACTTGTACGAATGAATACTGTACATACGGTACAATTAATGGTAAATCCTGGAATAAAATGTGTTGTATAATTTTCTTGCTAACAATTATAGCAATTATTCATTACATTTTTTTTCTCAGTTGCTTTGGTTCATTCCTCTAATAATCTTATCATTTGCCAAACAGTAAGTGCATTTCTCAAATCGTATTGTACAAAACGCACTACACAGTGGATTAACTGCAAAAAGTCAGTAACTTGCTCAAAATCCCTGGTCTATCTCTCAAAAGCGTAGGTGTCATTTACACTGGGGACGCTGAGGCCATGTCCCCACCACATTTTTAAATGGCTGATTTTGTCCCCACCACTTTTTGAAAGCATTTGTTAAATATGTTCTAAAAAATAGCTTGCACCAAGAAATGTTAACTAATAAACTTTGAGAAAGGTTTATTTGTACAAAAGGAAAACATGCAAAGCCATTTAAATATAGAAACAAATGTGCATTGTCCAAAATAGTAACAGGCTGCTGATTACTGCCCCCCCCCACTCATTTATTTCAGCATTTCATATTTCTTCAAAATAGTGTAAAAAATCTTCTCATCTTGTTTTTGAGCATTGTCAGGTCTTGTGACACAAAAGTGTATCATCGTGCCCCTAATCTGAGCCTTTATGTCCCCACCACTTTCCAACACAAACTGACGCCCTTGAAAAGAAAAGAAAAAGATAAGTTTTACATAACTGCTTAGCAAAATGGAAAAAAATATAAAATTAGGAATGTAAACCTGAGAGACATGCCTGGCTGACATACCTGTCTGTTGGGCCACAGATTCTCATCCACTCACAATATCTTACAGTTTCTCAGTTGCTTTGGTACATTTCTCAAATCATCCTTAACATTGGCAAAATAGCAAATGCATTTCTCAAAACACGTAGTACAAACAGCACAACACAGTGGATTACCTGCAAAAGCCCGTAACTTGCTCAAAATCCTTAGCCTATCTTTCAAAAGTAAATATTTATGTCAGTGAACATGTCGGTGTCATCAGAATGACAAATCCTTGTGTCATTGTTTACGAACAAGATAGTCAAAATGGTTAGCCATGTTGTCAAAAAACTGTGTAATCTGTAAGTATTTTCTTATTTTCTAAACTTCAGGCAAGGTTTTGATGACTGAAAATGCACAAGGTTGCACATTTCTGTACGGCATGTATCACTTTCACCAGTACAAAGTTATAAATTGCATGAGATTGGACAGTTTGTACTATAATTTGTCGACAGATCAGCCCTTTTGACTTGTGATAGACAACAGCACATGATAACAACATAAATGATGGCTCTGATGTATACAAGTATCCCTGTGAGCAACCTATGCTTTTAGAAGAATGTAGAAGTACTGCATTAATGATAGTTGTAGGAATGGTAGCTGTAAGAGAAGTAGTAATAGTAGATATACTGATACTAGCAGTAGTAATACAGTTATCTTTAAGACAACATGTTATTGTCTATTGTAATGGCAATAAAGTTATACAGAGTTATACTTTGGAACCCACATACTTTGTGTAATAGTCCACCATAAAGCCGTCTAATTAAGTCCTCCACCCAGGTGTGGTGTTTCCCTACCAGCACCCTCGTGGTCATTACCAGCTGAGCTTCCTGGGAGCTAAGCAGGCATGTGAGGAGCAGGACTCCACACTGGCCACCTCCACACAGCTCTTTCAGTCTTGGAAGGAGGGCCTGAACTGGTGCAATGCAGGCTGGCTGGCTGATGGGACAGTCCAGTACCCCATTACCCGGCCCAGAGTGCCCTGCGGGGGTCACGGTCTCGGCCCAGGTGTCCGGAGCTATGGCAGACGGCACCAACACCTTCATCGCTACGATGTCTTCTGCTTCTCGTCTTCACTGCAAGGTGAGGTGGCCTTTTTAGGAAATGTGAAGTGTGACACACTGGTTCAAAATCTGATTCTAAAAAAGCCTTTTCACAGTAGAGATTTTGACTTATAGCAGGAAAAGTGTTACTAATAGCATTAAAAATGGCTCTATTCTAGACAGAACAATGTGACAGTGAGCCAGCACAGTACCAGGACCCTGAAATCAAAGCAGCTAAATGGAATTCAGAGGTCATTAATATTATTAACACCTGTGTGTTTCCTGCTGTGATATGTCACAATGTCCTTGTGAGAAAGGCCTAAATATCCATTCTTCATAAGTGGAAACCGAATCTCTTGCTAAAGTAACACACTGCTTTGAAACTATCTTTCCTCAGAAGCACTTCTTTTGGCTCTCTGCCTGTCGCCTCTCATTAGAAGGCACTGTCACTGTAAATAGTGTGCAGCAGCCAATATGAAGCTTCATGAAGTCTGCATTGACCTTAGCCTGTGAACAATTGTATATGTTTTGTATATAATATGGCCTTCAATACTTACAACCACTGAATATGTTTCTAAACATTATACACAGTACAAGGGCTCATGACTGTTAGAACAAGTTTTCATCCTTATTGTTTTCTAGCATGGATTTCCCACCTTACAACTCAAATAACCATCATTTCAATAAATCTACAAAAACAACTGATAACAGAACAGGATGAAGAATAAATACCACAATCCCATATTATTTACTAAATATAAACTCTTTACATGCTTCAGGGTGTAGACAATCCTACCCTTTATAGTGCTTACAGTACACGTATATCAGTTGTGTGTACCACATGTGTATTGCTATTTCCTGTAAGTTTGAATCTTGATTGAATTTGTCTTGTATAATTTGTGTGTGGGTTTGCATGTTCTCCCCGTGTTCGCGTGGGTTCTCTCTGGGTGCTCCAGCTTCCTCCCACCATCCAAAGACATGCAGGCTAGATTAATTGGTGTCTGTAAGTTGTCTTTAGGTGCGAATGTGAGTGGTTGTCTGTGTATGTGTGGCCCTGCAATGGACTGGCAACCTGTCCAGGGTGTACCCCGCCTTTCGCCCTATATCAGCCAGGATAGGCTCCAGCCGCCCCCCTCGTATACAGGATAAGCGGTTGAAGATGGATGGATAATTTCTCTATTTATCTGTACTTACATCTGTTGTTGCTGGTGTAACACACATTTCCCATCTCCTGGATCAATATTACTTTATCTAATGTAGATAAAGTAAAATAATTTAAAAGTCTCTGGGACAAACTTTAGTGGGTGTCTGTCTATGCTGGAAACATGAAAATGTTTGGTAACTTAATCTAACCTGTGGAAAGTTCTCTCACAATAAATTCCCTTCTTTCAAAAGGGAAAGTCTACTATTTTCAGCCTTTACAGAAGATGAACCTGACGGAGGCTCAGCAGGCTTGTCAGGCGGACGAAGCAGAGATCGCCAAAGTCGGACAACTCTTCGCTGCCTGGAAACTCAAAGGGCTGGACCACTGTGACGCTGGCTGGCTGGCTGATGCGAGCGTTCGTTATCCCATCACCAGGCCTCGAACAAACTGTGGTCCCTCTGAGCCAGGGGTGCACAGTTTTGGCTTTCCACCTCCACAGCACAAGCATGGAGTCTACTGCTACAAGCCAGATAATGTAGACCCCTACCCCTCTTCTACAGGGTCAGGGCTGTAAAGTATGTTAAAAAAAAAAATCCTTGAGCAAGCTGTTTGATTAATACAGTGTAAACCCATTGATGATTAACAGGAGAGGTTTTTTCTTAAGTACTAGATAAGTTTCTCTATATGCCTCTTAAACATTCAATTAACATGGAGAAAAAACATCAGTCTTTGCTTAACTTGATTATCGACAGTGAAATTTTTATTCTTTGGAGGGGGGGGGCTTTATAAGGATAGGGAGAAAGTGAAAATACAGCTAGGAAACAGGAGGGAGAAGTATTACATGCAACAAAGTTCCCCATCTGCAAAGTAAACCAGGGATGCTGCAGTTTTGATATACAACTTAAACACCACAAGTCCCTGACGGTCATTTAATGGAATTACAAGTTAAAAGGGAAGGACAGCTGTAAACCTTTATTTTCCTATTATATCTACCTCTCATATTTTCTCTTCAGCAATGCATTGAGATTAGCAATTGCAAAATAACATTCATACTTGACATGCGAAGACTGAAGCTGGACTTTGAGTTGAGATTATTTTGTTACTGGTTTGCTTCTACTGTATTATGTACCTCAGCTGATTTTCACATCAAGGCAGGTGTTGAGTAAAGGTTTTTTACATCTTTGGAAATCTAATTTATTTTTGTATAACAAATACCTTTCCTAACAACTTAAAAAAAGCAAATTTTTTAAACCAAGACTGTGGAAAAAAAAAACTGCATTTATTTTCATTTGTAACTCCTTTGTTTATACCTACTCTACTACATGATGCCATTTTTGTACACACGAGTGCTCCATAAAAAGGAAACAACAAATTTATTCTGTGGTTGTAGGAGTGGATATAGGAAAAGCGGGTATTAGCACCATGCTGGGCTAAACGCTATTTATCCAGAGTAGACTGTCTTAAGTCCAGTTCAATCATCTCATCCTGTTTGTTGCTCAGTCAGTAAGTTAAACTTTAAGAAATTTAACTGACATTTATATAATTTAAACAAATTCAAAGTGTGATTTGTGAGCACTGTTTACAGGCAAATCTCAAATGATGGCAGCGTTGCATTCCACAAATGATTGCTGCTGACAAACTGCAGATAAATGTGAGACTCCTACTGGGTTTCTGCATGCTAATGTACGGGTCAGTAGTAAAACATTTGTTTTGATTAATGAAATTTTTAAAATTTAACATGCAAATTGGTGCTTGGCCCAGAATGCAAAGGTGCATCTCAGCTGATTGAGTATTATCAATGCTTCACCAGAGCTAGTAAACAATCCAGTTTTTCACCTCTGCGGAATATGAGGTGGACTAGAACGAGGACTCTATGGAAAAATATTTCAGGGTTTATCAGCAAAAGCTTCTTTCAGTTAATTCAATAAAACGTGTAATAAATTGTAAACAAAAAATATTGTGTGTATGTGTGTAAACTTTTTTCCTACTCAAACTCCGCTTCAAAGAGGAGCCTCTCAATTTTCATCCTGACGTCGGCCTTCTTCTGAGGAGACAACTTTTTAAACATCTTCACGAGGCTCATGAAGTAGTATTCATCGCAGTCTTGTGGTTTGTCAAAGTTTGTCTGTACAGTTTGGTGACATTTAGAAGAGTCTGGCTCCGCACTCCCCTTCATCTTCCCCGTAGTGTCACACTTGGGGATGAAGGGAGTCACAGCCTGGCTGCTGCTGCTCGCTCCTTGGCTGTTTTGGTCATCTGAATCCGTGACGATGGTTACGTCGTCACTGTCATCGTCACTGTCCTGTGAAGAAAAAAAAAACCTTTTAAAACAACAAAATAAACCAATCAAAGTAACTTAGCTTGTAGAGGGTATAATGCGCATTTGTGATAGATAAGACAATGTCCCAAGTCTGCTAAATCTGAATCTTTTTCTAAATTTTTGGCTGTCTGTAACATTCAAAGAACATGTTTTAAACATTTGCAGTAAAAAATGTCTCTTCTTGGATGTATATAGTAAGTTTATTTAATGTATAAATCTTTCTGCAACTATCCTTAGAAACAAAGACCTCCTAGTCGCACTTCATGACTGCACATCAGGAGTTTCACCATATCACATACAACTAACGATTACACAAAAAGCTACCCGGAGAACAACCATTACATCCTCCCAAAATAAATTCCAAGCAGTCATCACAATATCAATCACAAAATGTGACTTTTTCACAAGTGCAAGTTGGTTGTAGTCACCAGAAGCACCATATGCAATGTACTTCTGGCTGCCATACAGTAATTAAAACATATAAAAGGGATTTAAAAGATACAGATGGGTGATACATGAAAGAAAAAAGCAACATGGAGTGTCTTAGTATGGAGTCAGGCCACCACAAGCCTCCAGAATAGCTTCAGTGCTCCTTGCCAAGTCTGTGGAAATCTACCCTTAACATTAGTGTTTAGGTACACTGTTAGGAGACAATGCTAACTGTAAGCGGCATTAGATATAATCACTGCCTTACTATCTCATATGAAGGGTTGTCACTCTCCCCGGGGGTCAGCGACGGAGCAATTACTTGTTTGGTTTGGGCTCTTCTCTGTGTCACGACTCTTTGAATCAGGGATCCTTTTTGGGCTCGCCGCTGCTCGGCCTGGTGGCAGTATGGTAGATGATTGGTGAAATCTCGTTTCCTTAACACCGTGGCTGTGCAGTACAAACAGTGGTAATGCTGCTGTTTTCTGCACCCCAGTCCACATCTGTGGATTGTGTACTCTGTAATATATACACACATTTAATTGAAAATTCATCATTTTGCTGACAGTTAATTTTTTAAAATTCAAAATATAAAAATGCTTACCTCCAAAATAAATGGCTCTCTTTAGATGATTGCTCAAGTGAATCCTGGCTCTGGAGCGTTTTGAGGGTTTAAAAAAAGTCGGTAAACAAAATGGACAATGAAATCTGCTAGGATAGCAGCAATCGTTGCATTTTTGCGGAGGAGGAATGTTAAGTCCTTTCTGGATAGTTATGTGACCCTGAAAAAGATAACACAGGACTAAGTGATAAATATAAACAAACAACAGACGCATCAACTGTCGCACCCATTAACTACTTATAAGGTTATAGTCTAGTTGTCTGCTCGTTAGGAGTGAAATGCAGCTCGTTTAAAATGTGAGTTAAGTTACTTCTTCTAAAAGCAGGACTGAGATGTGAACTTGTCTGCGCCGTGCAAAAGCACGAGACGAGCCATAGATACATTTAAAACAACGTTGTTTACCATAGCCAATGCAAAGAAAATCAACCCAAACAATGCTAAGTTGTGTTATTATTATTTGTAACGTTATTTTCAAAGTTTGACTTCAATAGAGTTTTGTCCCTGTCGAACAACATTTCAATGGCTTTTAGTCGACTAACGTTAGCCGTGCTCACGTTAACTTGTATTGACTGCTGAACTGTTGCGAACTGATTAACTGTTTCTATTGTGGAAAATGTTTTGATTTTTATTTCTTCGGACCACTCTAAATAACTGGTCAATACTTTGGGAAAGTAAAGTTAAAAGTTAACTCTAAAGAATACACATTATGATTAGCTAGCTGGCTACTTGCAAGATAGCTAAACAGACAATTAGCTAATAGCCTGGCGAGTCAAGAAGACAACTCTGAGGTTTTTAGTCTCCTGCATGGCTGAAAAGTGAATTACGGTATCATACAAACAAGCTATTGTTCTGATAACAAAGACTTAATAATCATCAATACTGTCGTTGGTTCGTGCATTTGCTTACTTTAAATTGTTGATCACTGTCCATGTTTTCCCCAGAAAAGTTTAGCACGTCCACCACGGCTCTTCTTCTTGAGTTGTTTTCTTTTTCTTTTCTTCTTCTTCTTCTTCTTCTTCTTCTTCTTCTTCTTCTTCTTCTGATGCAGGCGGTAGTTTACAGTTGTATTACCGCCACCTACTGGACAGGAAGCAAAATAAACTAAATACAAATAAAAACTTTAGTAAATGTACTCAGTTACTTTCCACCGTGTGTGACTATTTACTCCGCGTCAGTAGAGCAGTAGAGGTTTTGCCTGTAATTTCAATTATTGTTTTGCTGTTTCCTTTCACATGTACATGAGAAGGAAAATACAGAAAGCAAATACTGAAACCCTTAATGTGTGTACAATACTTTTTGCACTCTTTCTGGATCACATTTATTACATTTCAAAATTACAACAGACTTGTCAGCCTGACAGTGTTCACATATGGACCCGTTTAATGATTTCCTGCTATTATATCAAGTGTACTATGTAAGTTAGAATGACCAAGTCCTTTTGTGTGGAAGATGACGTCCTGTTTTGTATATAATAATGTTTCTAAATGCTGAATTGACTTTGTTAAAAACAAAGTTCCCCTTATTACAGTGTTTCACTACTTGTGTCAAGTTGCTTGCCTCTAAATGATTCCACTGACCTCTCACTTGTATCTACTGTACTTTATGCAGAACTTGTTTAGCTTGTTTGTCCACCTCCTAATTACCCTTCAGAGCTAGAAGTAACCCACACAAGCAACATACATGCATTAGTGAGAAGCACCTGAAACACTTGTGTGTCTTTTTTTGCAGTGAAATACTGTCAAAAAGTTTATTACAGGAGCATATTACAAATTCTGATAATTTTAAATGCGAATTACCCTAAAGTTTTGATAAGATTAATTTCTCAAGACCAAAAGAACCATACAGTGTGAGTGCATGTTTGTGTCTCTACCTGTCGTTTTGTTGTTTTGAGACTTGCCAGAGAGAGTGTACAGAACCAAAACTTCTTAAATGGAAGTTTAAGCGCAGCCAGCAGATGGCAGTCAGATTGGGTGCTTTGAGTGAACAATAAGGGAAGAACAAAATGTACAGTAACTACTAAACCGTATCAACACTCTCAGTTATTTTACAAATACACAACGTTTATAGAAACGTAAGGTATAAGGTATTCTAGAGCCTAATCATCACTTATGCAATGCTATAAGCATCTTGATTTTACAAGATCGTCCATCTGTATCACATGGCCAGACCGCATATTAGAGTTCCTAGACAGTTATTGCAGTCATGCAGAAAATATGGCATTCATGTAAATACAATCAGAATAAAAGTGAAGAATGCAGGATGCAATCTGAGGTGAAATCTAACAGTCAAACTGGGAGGGGGGGTCAGAGAACACAGTGTACAGTCACTGAAGTATGTTCACAGAACCTGCAGTATCTCTCAAGTTAATGAGACATTCATATGTGGGGCAGTGCAATATTTGCTGTGCAGCTGATTCAGCATCTCCACATCTTGTAAGCCTCATGTCAGGAAACATAGTGGTAAAATCTTCACTTATAAAGTCATGGCTGAATCGTCACTGAATTTCTATACAGTGCAGTTGATTAGGGCTATTTTCACATGTGCCTTCACAAAATACCTGTATAGACAGTCAAAACAGCTGAAGCAGCAGCAAGGAAGTATTGTGAAAGAAAGCAGATTCATTCTCTGACCTCCACACCCATGTTTGAAAGTGTGTGACACAATATTTGTGTGAGTGGATACAAAAATAAGGAAATTTATTAAAGGTCACGGCAAATCACTGCTTCTGCATTAAATGGAAGAAGATAAAGTGCTCACCCAGTAAGTAATTTTACAGCTACATAGATATGTATTTAAAAGCCCCAGCATCTTGTTGACAAAACTGAAACAAAATAAAGGCCTGTGATAAAATATGATCAAATAACAGCCAAATACACAAAATAAATACTTTAGATCATAAAGAACTTTTAGCACAATCTTGCCTGAAAAGTGTCATTCAATGTCTTAATAACTAAAAAAGGTCATGTCAGGCCAGTGGTAGAATGTGCCACCTATTGATTGCCAGAGAATTTATGTATTATTTACTTAATACATTTATCTCATGGTTATTGTTAAGTTTCAGCTTAGCATTTTACCAACAACAAACATGTGATTATAACAATAAACTGTTATAGATTAAAATACCCAGCAGTCTATAAAGTTAATAAAATAAACTCTGCTTCATCCAGCTACAACACTGAAATACTGCCTCCATAATAATGCATCAATAAAATACCATTTGACGCCCCAAATCTCAACCATATTAGTGGGTATTGTTTTTGTAATTTTCTGGGGAGTTTCAAGTGTAAAGGAGACATTAGATGTATATAAAATAAATCACATCTAGGCAATGCGAAATCCCAGGAAAGCATGAAAAACATGATTCGGCCTCAAGGTTTCAGTACAAAGTATCTTCATAATTTTCATGTTAAAAGTGATAGTATTGCCATAACTTCACATGGTAGTCAAATGAGAAGGCAAGACATTGGTGGAAAATATCCATCAGGCTTGTAAATAGCTGATACAAATGTTTTACCACAGTACTAGTAGAAGTGGAGAAGTTAATTTATGTCGATCCCCTTGGAACATTATACCACACTGAATCAATGAATAAGAAAGGTTTGTAATATGCTCAAGAAAATTGAAATTGACAGAATGACTCAAACTAAGAATAGAAATCTCAAAAGCTGAACTGAATTCCACACTTGGCGAGTTCCTCTTCATAGTTGAGGCTCTAGAGGGTGTGAACCCCAACATTTTGGTGTAACCTCGGGAAACTGTGTCATGGTGTTGGTTGGGAAATTTCAAAACAAAACAGAGAGTTAAATACTACCAAGAATGACCTGCAAATATGTACTCTCTTATGTTTTTAAAATGTTCTCTGTTTTACTGTCTTAGATTTTCACAGCATTATCCTTCTTTATGCTGGTTTTATTTTATGTCTAGGTGGACAATATTCTGTCTAATCTAGCCTTTTCTAATCACGTCCGTAGCATCAATTAATTTATCAGTGATGGGTAAAACTCAAGTAAAATTGGCAACAACACAATTCAAAATACTAAAAATACTAAATAAAGAACCCAAAGTTAAGGTAAATATCTCTTGCTATAGAATGTCTTTAAGTTTGAAAACTGAGGGTTGCTTTCACGGCCTTTAATGAAGTGTTAAATGTAAGCAATGTTTTAATGTAGCATGGTCCAGGTGGAGCTGAAGTCGAACTGCTTTATAAAATGCTGGGTGATTTAAACTATAGGAATGCATACTTTCTTATAAACCAATGGTATGTTGTTTAAAACCTATGCAAAGTAACAACAGAAGCCATTTCAGAACATTTCCTACTGAAATGTAGTTGAAAAAGCTGTTGCTAACAAAAATATAAAATGAAAATACTTAGGTTAATGACCAGTGCCTTAATGGTGATGATGAAAAAGATGTTTTGTTGTCACTTTTGTCTTAGCTAAGAGTCATGTCAGTCTTAAAAGGTTGGTAGACTAAACCAACCATCTGACAAATCTCCAAATGACAATACAGGAAGAAGTATTCTAAAACCACTAATACCACAGTGTAAAATATAATTAATTACAAGTAAAAGTTGTGCATTTATGATGTAAATAAGTATATATATAAGTATAAAATGGGGTGGTGATGCTGCAATGGTTAAGACTATGCCTTTGGTGTGAGAGAGCCAGGGTTAATCCCCCACTGTGACCCATCCACCATTGTGTCCCTGAGCAAGACACTTAACCCCTCGTTGCTCCAGAGGCGTGAGACCTCTGACATGCAATTGTAAGTCGCTTTGGATAAAAGCGTCAGCTAAATGAATAAATGTAATGTATAAACTAGGATAGCATCAGTGACATGTATAAAAGTATTCATTGTTCAGAAACTGGCCACTTTGAGTGTTAAAATATATTTTTTCACATTATTATGTTTATACAAAGGCACAAACGTCTAAATATCATTTTACTGTTGTACTTAATTCAGTTGAAGTTAATCTTACTGTTGGGACAAAAAACATGCACAAAATTAAAACCCTAATCCCTAATCAATGCATCACATTTTATATCAGGTGTTAGTGTACATTGCACTCATTCTTTATTATTTATTTATTGCTTTATTGCTCATATTGTGAATTTTTGCCCATTCATTGTTAATTATTCTGTATATTTTTTGCCATTTTTTGTATTAGTAGGCTATTACACACACACACCAACACACACACACACACACACACATTTTTGATCTCTTTACATTTTTATGTTTATATTTTTCTTGTGTGTTATGTCCTGTTCCTGCCAATAAACAGATAAATGTTGTTGAGTAAAAAGTGTAATATTTACCTTAAACATGTTTTTTGTGGAATTATAAAATAGCATACATTTGAAAAAGAAAGTACAAAGTCTTTCAATTTCCACAATTAAACATTTAAATTACATCATGGGTTAAGCTACAACAAAGGCGGGGTGAGCGGAGAAAGGAAGGGGGATGGACCTGCGGTTAAAGTCGCTCCTGATTGGTTGTGCTGGTTTTTCTGTGCCGCTCGAGGTGTTTAAATAGCCAATCACGTAGCTCACAGCAGTATGTGTAGACGTTGCAGCCAACTGACGGTTCTTTCTCGGTGGAAGCCCGCGTCCGAGTGACACCACGTCCCTGCTCTTAACCCACTTAATTCAAGTGCCATGGAGGAATCAAGTAGTTGACGTTTCCTGTTGCAACCTTCTCTTTTTAAGCTTTCTTCCCGTCTGATCACTGTGTTCCTGAACCGGTTTATTGACGCGTTTGAACTCTCAGCGACTTCTCACCAGCTTTGACCAACCGAAAACATGAAGTACATCATAGGCATCGGAGGGTGAGTTCTTAGGGAGCTAAGCTAAGCTAGCGTGCTAACCGTGCTGCTAGGCCCTAAAAGCCCGGCACACGTGGGGAGGGCGGGCATGATATCCGCCAAATTGTTGCTTCCTTTTTTGTTACACTACTGTTGAAACAACTGTCGAATTATCAAATACGTGGGTGTTTATTCTAACGTTTACAGTTTTTGTAAACACTTAGCTTGAGCCCATTTGGTAATCAATAAACAGAGCTAAAGCTAACGAGGACGAGCATGTCATAGAAATGAGCATAACGTACCATATGCCCAGTTGACCCACCCTTATTTTTTTGACACGGTAACGTTACAGATATTATTGCCTTGAATCCATTCAATGTATAAATGTTCGGGGTTCTGTACTATAAACGGCTCTGTCGATGACTGTTTATGGTTTAAACGGGTAACGTTAGTTTCTTTTTCAAATCAGTGACAACTAACCGGATGTCACGGATAATTACATAAATTTAACAATATGTGACCTGAAAAATAATAAATGTATAGCTGCACTATCAAATGGTCGTTCCAGATACAATATTGTATGTGATTGGTATAATGTACACGTGGGCTGCATTGTCCACCTTTTCATTGCATTTATTGCTTTGTTACATTCAGCGTAACCAATGGAGGGAAAACCACCCTCACCAACAGACTGATCAAGAACCTGCCCAACTGTTGTGTGGTTCATCAGGATGACTTCTTCAAGGTGAGCCACATACACACACACACACCTTTCTTTGAATTTTGTATATAGTTATTAACCAAAGAGATAACTCGTAGTAACACAAGTTGGTGGGGTGTTAACACTATGTTAGATATAGTTTGATCTAGTGTCTGTAAAAACACTTACCAGAGCCTTCCATATAGCAGAGTGCAGCACTAGTGGAATGTACCTGGGTACATCTTATCAATGTATGTTTCAGCCCCAAGATCAGATTGAAGTTGGTGAAGATGGCTTTAAGCAGTACGATGGTAAGCCTGGGTTTTTATGAAAGGGTTGTGTGCTTGTGTGTGTGTGCATTTGTGTGTTTGCTTCTGCTGTAACATTTCATTTGTAATATGCATGAATTATAGACAGACCTGAACACTGAACATGTTTCTTACTTGCTCTTCGCAATCTTCTACACATTTCTACTCCTCCCTCCCTCCCTTCCATCCTTCCTCCCCGCTTTGCTCCTCAGTCATTACTGCTCTGGACATGGACGCCATGATGAGTACGATCTATGCTTGGTTGGATAACCCGGTGAAGTTTGAGAAGTCACATGGCGTTAATAACACCCTGGACACTGAGATCGTCCCAAAGCCTGAACATAAGGAGGAGGAGGAGACTCACATCCTTATTGTGGAGGGCTTTCTGCTTTATACTTACAGGTAAGAATGTGTGCTCATTAGTGTTTCTCACTGTGAAAGAAATGGCACCAGCAGGCCCATGGAATTAATTTGTCTCAACCCCTGCAGACCTTTGATCGACGTGCTGAACCAACGTTACTTTATTTCCATCCCATATGAAGAATGCAAAAAGAGGAGGTGGTAAGTGCTGCAGTGTTCAGACACTGCTTTTAACTGCCATTTGTAATCTAGTCTGCTCTGATGTCTTATGACTGTATGTAATTTGTGTTTTCTCTGCAGCTCTAGGAACTACGCGGTGCCAGACCCCCCCGGCCTGTTCGACGGCCACGTCTGGCCCATGTATTTGAAACACAAGAACATCATGGAGGCATCAGATGTTGATGTCTGTAAGTGTTTTTGTTTTTTTCCCATCACTCTACATGCAACTGTATTTTCATAATTAAAGATGAAAGATTCTTCTGTTAATTGTATGTATGCTATTACAGTGCAGCTAGATGGAACCAAGTCAAAGGAACAGCTGTTCAACTTTGTCTATGGCGACATCCTGAATAACATCCAGAAGTCTCTTTAACAAACAAAGGTACACAAAGCATCTTGACTGTTTAAGAATAATAATAAAATCTCCATATCCAAATGTGACTTTCTGAACAGTTTGCTTTCTTTATTGCAGGTCATACGATCAGCTAAAAGGAGCATATAATCAGCCTGCAAGCAGAAGACCGCCTTGCCTTAAGTTTCTACCTGGCAGCTCATTCAGCTGACTGCTATGATTTTTATGTAAATGTTTAACTGACGGCAAATGCTGGCATGTTTTTATATCTACCATATTTATTGCTTTGTTACAGCCTACACTCCAAAGAGAGTTGACGGGATACGTTCAGAGGATGGTTGCACTTAGTTGTGTATGTCAATAAATGATCCTCCTGCCAATTCTGTGCTCCTGGGATTTATTTTAAGAGGCTGGTGCCTGCTATTCATCTGTTACACTGAAAGTACTAAAAATTGAAATTTACAAAATGTAACTAGGGAATTGTGAGGAGTCTTGTGTGAAGTCCGTATTTGTAAAGTGGTGGTTTCAAAAATAGTCCCACTTTCAACACTTCATAGCCCTGGGCAACAGTTGGTGTTGGTGATAAGTGGAATCACAAGGTTGAACCAAGTGACCTCAGGTTTCGAGCACAACTCTTATCTAAATTCAGACACATGGGTTATTTCACTAGAAGTGTTTCTTTCAGAATGAACTTCAAAGGTCCCCGTACATCGTTCTAAAGAGCAATAACCATGTAATAACGGATCAGGTCGACAAGTAGAGGTAAATATAATTTTACAAAATCTCCTATGTAGGAGAATGCAGAGTTAACGTCATTTGGCTAAGCACATGAAGTACGTAATGGATTGAGGTGTGTTTTTTTTTTTTTTTTTTTAACCCCCAACAAACCTTAAAAGCCTGCTAAACATTGGTTTGGGTACTTGTTGCTGTAAACAAGGCTAAGATTTTCAGAATTTCTGGTTAGGAAATTTTCAGCGCTGTATGCAAGCAGACCATCACAGAGCAATTGGAAAAAAATATGGTGGATAAGCCCATGTCATTCCCACACCAATATTTTTTTTTACTATAGATCATGAATACGACACTATTGAAGTAGTTTAATCCCACATGCAAAGACATTTCTTTGAAAAGACATGCTTCACTGCAATTGCAATAAATAAGGTCAACCAATTTGTCATTCTCCATAAAGTTGCGGTAACCTTTTTGGATGCAAACACTGTTTAATGTCTTCTCACTGCAGGCACACATAATGTGTATTCATCTTTACATTCCTATTTTATTTGTAAACACTATGTAGTTAATGTAATACATTAGAAGGGCTGCTGTGTATGTGTAAGCTGTAGACAGATTTTAATGTTTGCATAATTAAGAAAAGTTTTAAACTGAACTAACCTGAAGGCATTAATATTGTGCATGTTTTCTGTAATGGAAAGAGCTGATGAAATCTAAATTCAGCATAGAAGTCTGGAACTATCTGAGTCAAGGGTGTGTCAGACCCCTCTTAGGGAGTGAAAGCTGTTGCACGCTGTCCTTTCTTCACTAAAAGTACATGTTATGTAATGTTACTATAGGCATGTGTGAAAGTAGGTCAGAGCTGTGTGTACCTTTAAAAAAAATAACCCCCTGACCTCCATATGTGAAGTCGTTTTCCCCCTTTTGTAGTTCTGTATGAGGATTTGTGCACTTGTGTGTATAATCCAGTGTAGTTACAGCTTAAGACATTGGTTTATGTATTAATTTTAGTTAAAGAATTCTGCTTCTGTTTTTTCAAATAACCTGTTTCTGAAAATAAAATGTGATATTTTTATATTATATTTTTGAAACTGATATTTTTAGATCTGTAGCTTACAGATTTTCCATTTAACGGTCACTGTTTTCCCACTGCTAAATGTGTCACTCTGGAATAAAACAATCCTCACGTTATTACACTGAGGTTTGACGAGAGCACGTGTTGTATTATTCACTGAGCACAAAGAAGCGCTTATGGGTTTCTCTGTTTCCAGACAGACTGCATGATTATTGACACATCAGCGTTTCTGCAGCAACAGCACGGGCACACACAGGTAGACAGTGAACAGTCTTATGGAGCAGTTTCTTTCAGTGCACCTTCAGTTATTTAGTTATTTTAGAAGTGAGGTTTTATTGTCATATTTATGCATTTTTGTGGTTTCAAATGTTTTCTCAGTATTTACTCCACCCATTTCTTCTCTGACACATTACGACATACGTACTTCATGTGTATGAATCTGCCTTAACGCCCAGCTCGTCTTGTTATTGCTGTCATTGTCTAACCAGAGCTTCATACAATATGTATTCATTCAATGGCTCTAAAACACAAACACAAGCTAAAAATATACAGTTTATGTATATTGGGAGAAATAGGGAGAAAGGAAGAGAGCGAGATTGTGAGTGGAAGATCATATTACAATCCTATCCATCTTGGGAATTTCCTGCAGGCTTAGTATGAAGCAGAACAACCACCGAAGCCGTAACTGTTTATAGTGCAAAGACATTTAACAGTTAGTCATAATATGCTTAACTTTGATGCCAAAAATCATTTAGAGATGGTGTTTATTTCCTCAAAGGGTAGCTAACTCGTTTTAAAACCTCGTGTTACTTCCCAATGTGTGCAAGATGATCAGCCTAGGCTTGTATGCGAGAGATAAGCAGTTATGTAACGGTGACTGCTGCTGGCAAGGCCTCCCTTGGCTGGACTGTTTCAGATCTGCGCTAAGACATGGCTGCATATGTTTTACTGACTGTACTTCTGTAATACTTTACTTTTCTGTGGCTTTTCTTACTATTTGCAACAATTAAATGGACTAGTCAGGGATTGCTGTCAATGTTAAAGATAAAACAATAAGCTAAAACACTTTATTTCTGCAAAGTGGGTCCTAACTTACACAATTTAGGTTACTGTGTACTCACTGTTCTAAGATACAATATTTCATAGACTCATGGTGATAGATTAATCTGATACCTGCCTATGGACAACAACAAACCCTGCAGTTTTCTAAACCACACACACCATAAGGGTTGCTGTATTGGCTCTTACCGCATCTTGTTTGTGTATGTGTGCAAATGTGTGTCTGCCTGCCTTTCTGTCTGCATGGGTGTACGTGTGCGTCTGTTCCCATCTCGTGCTCTGTCTCCTAAACACACCTCTCCCCAGTGCATCCAAAAAGCAGAGGAAGCAACAGTCTGCTGTGGTTGACTCAAATAGAGCATATAAACAACACTATAAATCCTCCCTTCAGACCTCAACTCCATACTGTTAAGGTTTGGATTATCACATCTCCTCCTCACAGAGGTCAGACAGGACACGGCTGTGCAACCACTAACCATCCTGGCAGTAGAGGTGACTGACTCTGTGGCCGCTTGTCTGAAAACAATTTCTTTGTCTCGCTCACAGCTTTGCAATGCGTCCTTTAACATACGCCCCTCCTGTTTTCTTCTGTTACCCAACCAAAGAAAACAACAACAACAGGGCACATTCATTTAATAAAATCTTCCTTTCCGTCTGCCACAACTACACTGCCCTTCAAAGCTTCCTTCTCAGCCTACGACTTGTTTCTATTTTTACTGCTTTTACTACTAGTCTAAAAGAAGCCCATGAAACCAGCCTTTTGTGCCATAAAACCTTTTGTGAGCAGTGGGGTTGATGTAAGGCTTGTTTTGAAAATGCGACCCTCTAAAGCCAATCACAGAGGGCTGAGAGGGGTTAACGCCGCACCTGTAGGGCTGATGTGAAAACAGCCTTTCACCTACTGTGGTTCCCCCGCTCTGTCTGTGTTTACGCTGTGTGGAGAAATTATACCACAGAACAGACACAACAAGACACTGTGTAACCCATGCAGGGCATGAGACACTTATATTGTGCACATTTCACTGCTGTTGCTGCAACACATAGGTGGTGGAAGAAGAATTTAGATCCTTTACTTCAGTAAAAGTAGCAATACCACAATTTAAAAATATACAGTTACAAGTTACAGCGCAGGAAAAGTTCTTATTGAAATAAAGTAAAGTGTTTACAGAGGCTATATTCCATTATGGGTTATTACTACAGAACCATTAACATATAAAAAGCTAATTAGAACCCCAGTGGCGCCGAAAGCATCTGGCTTACTGTGCCAACTTGTTTGTACTGACATGATGAGGGCTTAAAGGTGCCTCCTGCTTTATTAACTACTTTTCATATTTTAATGTCTATTTTGCTTTTTTTAAATTAAATTAAATTTTAAAAAAAATGAATAAACAAAGGCACAGAGGCTATAGGACCTCTTTGCCCTTTGTCAAAATCAAAAATCAAATTTCAATTTTGTGCTTTCACCAGTGGTGTAACTAAGTTTAATCAATCAATCAATTAATTTAATCAAGTACTGTTCTTAGGTACAATTTTGAGGTACTTTACATGAGCATTTCCATGTTGTACCGCTTTATAATACTACCCCATGAAATATTGTACTTAAATACATTCATTTGACAGCTTTAATCATTTTCCAGATTAAGATTTGACAAAAACAAAACAAAACCACATATAATAATCTTATCTCTATAATAAAATACATTATATCATTTAAGATTAAACCACTGATTTCATACCTTTTGGTTTATAAAAAGAGTTATAAACCAAAGCCGGGGCCCCTTGTCATGTTTTAGATATCTCTGTAGTTGTTAGCAGTTCCAACAAGAAACATTAAACAGTTTGACACTCAAACAACTTATCCAATATTTCACAAAAAGCAAATGATTAGAGAAACTAAATTGTATTTACACATTGATGCATCAGTCTTTATTGTAAACTAACAGTATAATGTAATAAATACTAATGTATCAGTCAAAGGGGCCATGTTTTTTTTCATAGAGTTGGAGTTAATCCAGCCATGCTCTTTTAACTACAATACTTTATGTATCATAAGTTGTGATAAATGTTGCAAGAGTAAGAGTACCATAAAATAACACTGAAATAAAACTCTGGGTTAATATATTTAGTTACTTCTATACGTTCTGTAAGATCTAAATAAATTAGATATTTAAAATTGTTTTGGAAAATGTGGTGGTTACGTGATAAACTGTTGTGCTTAAATATCTCCTCAGAACGGGCTGTTGAGTCACAAAAACCTAATTACTAATGTTCTCCATGCCCACTCATCCAGACTTGCGTATGTAGTTATATAAGACCTGGTTGAGAAGGGAAAGTAGCTTCACTCACTGTCACTTTGGTCAAAAACACCACTAAGAGATATGTTTTCCAGAACCTTCAGTCCAGCTCTTCACATGGTACACAGCGTGCATGAAAACTACCACTCCAACCAAATGGTAAAACCTGAAGGAAATAATAACATAATGCAACCATCCTCAGTGTGGGCACGAGGACCATATCCTGTTATGGTGGGTCTGGGAGAGGCCCGCCTGCTGCCAGTCTGAAGCAGACCACAGCCTCCCACTCCTCACCCGCCTGAATCACTGTTTACTTAGACAGGAAGGCTGTCCACTATACAACATCATCTGCTGCTGCTACTCCATGTCTGTGACTCGCTTGTGGCTTTTGTGAAGGGGGGTTTGTGTTTTCCCCGACGGCCAAATTTCTAAAAGCAGACACAAGTCAAATCCAAATGCTAGGAGGACTAGGGCCCAGCCTCGGAAACCACTGCTTCACTGAGCTGTCTACCTCTGAAGCCTCATACGCTACCCCCCATTCAATCAAAAAGCCCTATTCAATCAAAGTATAAATAATAATAATAATAATAATAATAATAATAATAATAATAGTAGTAGGTGCCTGTTCAGTTGGTAAAGTACTGCTATGCCAAAGTGTTAAAACAGGCAAAAATCCAAAACAAAGCACTGTGTCTGTTGGAATAAAGTAATTTTAATGTGAATGAGTAAAAAAATAAAGATAAAACTGAGAACTTAAGATGCAACTGAAGGTTCAGGAAGAAACATAGTGAGTGAAGATTTTTCAGTCAAATTTATAAATGTTTTGTGCTGTGTAGCTCACTGGTTATTGGCCAGATTCTGTGTTCGCTTTGGCTTTGTGAAAATAATTTATTCAATTGTTATGTATTTTTCTCAGTGGTTGGAGATCCAAGAGGCAGCCAAAGCCTTTCTAGGGACTTGAGCAGATTACTATTTGCTCCTACCCTTCATTCACAAATTATTTTAATTAAATAATTAAATCACCAAAATACACAAAAGATGATCTGCTCATTTCAGGTCCATAAAATACATAAAAATGCCATAGTGCCAAAAGACTGATGACTGATAATAATGAATAAAATTACACTTACAAGATTTCTCTTTTTGTTTTTAGGAATGTCTTTGCATTCAATGAGCCCCAGCCAAACTTTTATAGATGAAAAACCCAAGTAGAACCTTTCCTTTTTTGGTCTTCACATTTCACTGACCCAGTTTCAGAAAAATGAGGAAAACTAACAGCAATTAGTGTTGAAAAGGGCCTTCATAATATGGAGCCACTGTATTTAGACACACACAGAAAAAATGTCAAACAAAATCCAAAGTCAAGGTTCTGATAACTACATTCAAAATGTGGTTTTCTCTACTTTCATCAGTGTAGAATCAGTTTGCCCCTCTCCGAGTTTGGACCCTTCCATGGCCACACTGTGGTGCAGTTTCCGCTCTAAGGGACTGGGCGGGGGTGGACCAGACCATGTTGGTTTTGACTGAGTTTCCTGCTGTAGTAGTAAGTGTAAAATTAGAGTTTTATGTGAATTGGAGGGGTTGAAACAGACACATGGTTGTGTGGCTAGAGAGGAATGTAACCTACTTTTCTGTCAACAAACTCCTATTTGTATGGCTGGGCACATGACAATAGTCTATAAAATGTGTGTGAAAAGACACATTGTTTGTTGAAAACATCTGTCTGGTGTTTACCAATTCAGTGACAATTTAAGGTTTGTGGTGGGAGACGCTGAGGATGATATCAGAACCAACTAGGACAAGAGTCAATAAACTAAAACGATCAGCCCTGGTGCTCCTTTCTACCAGCTATGATCATCTGGCATCGAAGATGCTCAGGTTATCTATCCCTTTTAGATGTGTGTAATGAAAAGCCAGCAGAGAACGAAGACTGGAAATACTAGTTTATATCCTAAATATAAAGTTGTGTGCAATGCATGCTAAACATACAGTCTGCAGGGTTTTTTTTATTAAAACCATATATTTCACTGGATTAACTCACTAATTAGATATTACATTTACATCAACTGTGATGCTTTTATCCAAGCAACTTACAATTGCTATATATATTAGAGGTCATACACCTCTGGGGCAACTAGCGGTTAAATGTCTTGCTTAGGGATACATTGGTGGATACGTCACAGTGGGAATCAAACCCAAATCTCTCACAAGAAAGTACATGTGCATTGTCCACTGTTCCACAGCCATATTCCTCTCTGGTTGCAAGTATGCTAATCAGTTACGTCAGCTGATGCAGAAAAGTTGAAGCAAAAAAAGCCCTGCAGAACACACTACGCCATCATAGCTCAATATCTGGTGAAATTAATTCTGGTCTCTGCTGACACCTGGTGGACTGAGATGCTTATTACAGTTCATATAGTCATTGTGCATGTGGGCGAGGTTTGCACCATGATACAGACATGAACAAATGACTCACGTACGCAACACTTGAGAAGCCCATTTTACATGTCTGCGACCGTGAATAGCAGTGGACACTAATCCTCACACATACTGTAGTGCACGACTTAAAAGATGTTTTACAAAAAACAGAACATGTAAGTCACTTTACTATAAACCAGTTTGTTTTGCTTTTATTATTAATTGTACAAACAATGGAGTTTCAGGCATAAGTAGTGCATAGAAGCCTTTTGAAAGGTCTGTTAACAAATTTACAGATGCTGTGCATGGTGTGGGCAAAGTTTGGTACATACTGTATATAATCATCAATTAACAAATTATCTACACCCCAGAAATACCATCAAGTAATTTTAGTGCAGACCTATCTGATTTAAACAACACACCAATAACATTTAGCACTCTAGCAAGAACATATATTAACACTTTATCTTTAACAAAAGACAGCAAAAGCATTGATTCTCCTCCTGGTCATTGTCTGACAGCTGTAAAAGTCTCTTTGAGTATTTTTTCCATTCACAGGGAAGTGTTCAGGTTTGTGTTTGTCAACAGAGGTTGATATTGGGAAGAACCAGCATTTCATGATTTAGTCTTTGGTTTGTGGTGATCATGGCACTATCGGACAAAAAGGATCATACCAGAATTTTTGCAAGTTTTTGCCCATATACTGTCTAATTAAAGAACCATTTTCCAAAGCATAGTACAGATTTTCTGTGGATTTTTCTTAAATAGTGGATAGCCAATTTTCCATTTCTTTCAATAAATACTGTTTCACACTTTAATATTTAAAAATGATTTCCTATTGCAGTATAGTTATGAAGGATGGGTAAGCATCATCATACAAGTGAAGGAACAACCAGAGTTAAGCTTCCAGATAACACACATTCCTAAAGTCAAGCATGTTATGAAGAAAAAAAAAGCAGAAATACTGAAAATGAGATGAGATGAATCAGACATTTACTGTCTTTTCAGTAATACTGTCTGAAACAAAGACAAACTAAATCTAAAATACTTGTACTTTGGAAAATGGTCATCAGTAATGTAACATATGGCCAGCAGATCTATAATAAACAGGCTAAAACATGCAAAACCAACTGTATTGACCTTTAATAGACCAACCATACTTGGGGATCCTACGTTCGTTTAGCAGGTTTGGCAATAAGCTGCCTTTCTCTCTCCAGCTCCTTCTCACGTTGCTGCTCCTTCTCCAGCACCTCCTTCTGCTTCTGTTGCTGCAGTTTCAAAGCTCTTTTCTGAGAGAAAACAACAGTGAATATTTGATCAATGTATGCACTGTTTAATTTGCACCCATCCACTAATATCTGCTCGTTATCTTTGAGCATGGCATCAACTAAACTAATGCTTGAAAAACACCCATGTTAAGGCTGACTGAAATGAGAGATACCTTTAGTTTAGTTGTCTTTTCGTGGAGCATAATCATCTCTTTCCTTATGTTCACCAGTTTATTGTGGTAAACCTTTGCCTCTGTAAACTAAAGACAACAAACTGTATTAGAAAACATTCCTGCTGGCTGGTGTAGAGAGGACAAACAAGAGCAAAATGAGCACACATTACATTATAATTTAGTCAAAACATACCAGTGAATTGAGGTCCGGTAAGGCATTACATTCTCTGAACTTGGTAACTTCTTGGTCCAGTGTGTCTAACAGTATCAGCTGATTTTGTCTGGTTGAGACAAAAATGAAGAGTAAGAAATAAACGTCATGAAGTGCACCAAAGCATTATTCAAAACCTCTGACAGAGTCAATAGGTAGAAATTATTAGTATATGCTAGTCATTCATCTGTCCCACTAAATGTTACATGTTTGTCAAAGACAGTACAGGTTGTTTTATAGGATTTATTACATGCAAGTGAACGTCAGCATGTTGAAACGTTTTCACTGGCAAATACTCCTATAACGAACATATTCTGCTTGATGCATGATTACTAAAGCTGCAATGATTAGTCGATTGATAGAGTAGTTGTCAACTATTAAATTAATTGCTAACTATTTTGATAACCAATTAATCGTTCTGAGCCATTTTTCTAAGAAAAATGTCCAATTTCTCTGATTTCAGCTTGTCAAATGTGAATATTTTCTGGTTTTCTGATTTACTCTTCTATGACTTATTAACTTATTATCTTTGGACATCTGCAGACATCGTCTTGGGTTTTGGGAAACAGTGATTGACATTTTTCACCATTTTGTGATATTTTATAGACCAAACAACTAAAATATTAAGGGATAACTTTTGTAATGTAATGGCACTATATAAATAAAATTGAATTGTATTAAAAAGATAATGTACAAGCAACTTTCAGACTTTTTAGACCCAGTGCTTATTCATCAGATGACTTAACTAATCAGTAACTTCACCCTGTTGGGGGAAAACATATCACTGAAATCAGAGACCACAATCTTCAGTTTGACTTAAACTGACATAAACTAGCCCACTACCCAGCCCACTACCCTGCAACTTTTACAGTTTTCCCCTCTGAGACAAACCTTATTAAAATGTTGTGGTGGCGTAATACTGGCGACAAGAGTATTAGAAAGTGTTGCAGTAATGTGTCATGAAATTCTAAGTAATACTCACGTGAGCTCTTGGAGGGCTCGTTTAGAGTTCTGTAGATCTGGTAGGTAGTGAGAGAGTAATCCCTCTGTGAGTTTGTCAACTGCTTTCTTATCCACAAACACTTTCTCTACAGGGGCTGAGCGCTCCAGACACAGTGATTCCTGCAGTGCCAACTGGAGATCTGTCAAATATTTAAGAATAAAACATGCATAGCATTTAGAATTGTGTCACAAAAGTCCTTCCATAATTTAACCAATTATCTGGCTTTTTTTTGCGTTCCGACGGCAGTTTTATCTTCACAAAGGCACAAGATTGCATTGTTTTCAGTGATCTATAGTAGGTCACGTCCCTGGCATAAAAAAGGGCTGAACTGCACCAAAGACATTGTTCAATGCTTGATTTATTTTTCACAAAAAAAATACAGTACTTGGTTGATGTTCTGGCATTGTACCAGAAATGATCTATGAACAACCTCATGAAATAATCTGCAATGTCACATAAAAATCAAAACATGTATACCTCTCTGTAATTTCATAGCTGTTCTACCTAAACAACCCCTATCTGTCTGCGACTGCTCTGACTGGGCCTGTACTACTTGTTTGTCTGTTATTCTGTTTTATGAATGACTTGGTCTGTTTCTGTTAGTTTCTGTTTCTCAGTATAAGCATTAACAGGGCACACACTGTTTTTACTAATAAATGTGAGTTTACTCATCATGAGTTCTGCAGGCTGGGGCTGCAAATAGGTATTGAAATATTCTTCGTGGCTCTTGAGAAGCTTTCTAAAGTCTTCAGGCTTTCACAGTAATGTCGACTTGGGCTAGAATTACAATCGTTACAACCTGGGGGTTTGAAGTTTGAGGTGAAACCACTTTAATATTTATTTATGGCAAAGAGGAAAAAATTTCCCATGTTTATGACAGTAGACAACTTGTGCTAGTCATTTGATTGCAGAGTTAGTTGTGTTATGGTATGGTAAATAATTGTATAATGACAATATAACACTATATTCATTAAATGTGGGTTAATAATTAAAAAATATGGTGTAGACAGCAGAGATCAGGTGATGCATCAGCATACATACCTTCACTGTGTGGAAGTTCACTCTGGGACGATTGTCCTTCATCTTCCAGCCCCTCTGCCTCCATGTGCAAAGCCTGAAAAGAGGCACCAATCAATCAGGCAGATGGATCTCATTCTATCACATGGAAATGACCAGTTCAACCTCTTTGTCACAACGGTTAGCTTATCACAACACCAAGCATCTAAAACGTTGAGGAAGTGTTTAGCTAGCTTGCTGAGCTGCCTCATAATGTGTAACGTTACAGCACTGAAACATTAGCGACCAGACAGTCAGCAACGTTTCACCGCAGCCAACGCCATCTTACCCGTCTGACCGTCTATTAAACAGTAACTGTGTGTATGATGAGTTCAGCAGCTCTGTTGACCAAGAGCAGAAGAGAGACAGCAGCAAAAGACTTTGGATTTGTTGCTGCGTCTAAAGAAAACGTCATGTGACTCGAGCGTCATCATGTGACTGCAAACGAAACCGAACTTGCTGTTGTGACTTCCCGACTGCAGAAGGAGTGTTATTATAATGACTTCGATGTTTACACCAGAATTACCATGATGTTTTTTTAATTAAAGGACGAAATAAGTTTGTACAGCCGGAAAGTACTTTAGGTAAGTCGTGTTTTTAAACAAACTACCACACTGTGAGGATTGTGACTGTGAGGACATGACAAGATAGCTAACCTTTACGAGCTAGCTTGTTACTGTTTAGCCAAGGCTGTTTGTTTAAGAGGACTGCTGAACTCAAAGTTTATCAGCTCATGTGAAAATGCGAGTGACTTAACGTGTCTTTAACATACTTGAATATGCTGTAAAGTTGCTGACGTGAAGCGATGCTCTCTGTGTTTCTGGTGTCCCTTTCTTTGTTGCTCTCATCCCAGTTGCTGAGGATGGAGTTGAAATCCGAGCTTGCATCCAGCCCTGCCACAAAGATGTGAATGGTTACCCCAGACGACAGTAATCTAGCGACAGAGCTCACTTGGATATAACCTTACCTTTCCTCCGTAATTTTTAAAGATGTCAGGGGGGAACTTCTTGAACAAGGTGCGGTCCGCCTTCAGGAGGGAGAGTAGCGACTGGCACCTGAGCGACACGGCGCCCTTTGACTTAAACGACGACCTCGGGGAGGATGAGACTCCAAAATTCAACACGCTCAAGGTCGTGGTCTCCAGAGAGTTGTCAGATTACTCTTCCGGAGCTACGTCCAACGGGGTGGCGGGGAACACCGTGGTGGTGGCGGCGGATGATGATGATGACTCCCTGCTTGAATCTTCCTCCAGCCTGGGCACCCCGGCGTTAAATATGGACCCTTGTGACAACTGCAGCAAGAAGAAGGAGAGTATCAAACACAAGAGGGTGATGAAGAGGCTTGTCATTGCAGCTTTGCTGTATTTCCTTTTCATGACTGGCGAAATTATAGGTAAGCATATGCAGTGTTAACCTCACACTACATGATTGTTGTGGTCGCTGTGGTCAGACACATGCCTTTGGTGTGGGAGACTAGGGTTCGACTCCCACTGTGACAGGTCAGATCAGATACACTTAACCCCTACCTGCTCCAGAGGCATGAGACTTCTGAAATATGTAGAGATCAGGGACTTATCATCAATGCAACTAAGATTGCTTAGATGTATTCACTTATCAGCTTAAATAGGTTGAGATGAATGCATGTCAGTGGCCCCCATAAAGGCTGGGTTTACCCAAATTACAATAAAATATGTTCTCACGTTGTACTCGGTAGTGTGTTGATACGGCTGCAGGTCGGGGTTTCCAGCTGTGTTTCGTAATTTTGGCCACCTTGCCTCAATCATTGATTATATATGTCCAATCATCATTTCAGCCTCTTGCGTAGGAGCTCTAAAGGCCTGTCCTGTTGACCTCCCTTTGCTAAACAATCTCCTAAATTACAGATTTATCATTTAAGTGTCGTTGTTATTATTTTACTAATCTTTGGATCATACATCTTCTAGTTAAAAGAAGATTTAAAGTGATTCTACCACAAGGAAAACCATAGCACAAGCATAAAAAGGACCATGTTATATTCTGGCCGAATTGGAAGCCATTAGGTTGACATGTGCTAGGCATTTCCCCTTTTGCAGCACAAAGGGCCCTTTGATTTCTTCAGTCAGCTCTTTAGTCAGTGGTTTCTGATAAAAAAGCGGTGACAGGAAGATGGGAAGTTTTTTTACTGTCACACACACTCAGTGTGTGTGACAGTAAACCATTTTTAAAATTACATTTTATTCTCCTAGGTGCAGAGTCGATCATTTGCTATTTCACTACACGGTTTTCAAAATTCGGTTATTATGTTCCAAGTGAATTATCCAAATAATAAAAAACTTACTATGTACTTATGGCTCCATCTGTCAGTTCACAGCATACCTAGAAATCCAACCAGTTACTTTGTTGTGAATGCCACACCCATCAAGTTTTGTATCTCAAAATCTCAAAAGTAGATCACAGCAAATGTTCACATTGTCTTTTAATTTCAGGTGGTTATGTGTCAAACAGCTTAGCCATTATGACTGACGCTGTGCACATGCTAACAGATGTGGTGGGCATTTTGTTTTCACTGCTGGCCCTCTGGCTCTCCACTAAGCCACCCACCAAGAGATTCACCTTTGGACTGCATCGCCTCGGTAAGTCTCAGGTTTCAGAAGCTTTCACGCTTCTTCCTTCCGCCACCTCTTTCTCTCCTTTGTTTCTGTCTTGCGGTAGGCAAGCAGTACATTAAACGGATGTGGTTTTGATACAGATGAATCATGTTCAAAGTTATAAGTGTATGTTCAGCAGTGTTCAAGCCAGATCAGATTCAAGTTAGGATATTTTAGATTGAGTTATAAGTAGTGATGCAAATTTTTGAAACCTCTGCAAATAATGGATACATTTAGACCCCTGTGGCCTCTTCAGCTGTTGCCAATATAAATATGTGTAACTGTGGTGTTTGGTGCAGATATAGATGTTGACAAAATACTGATTTGTTAGTGCCTGCCCTTATTTATTACTGAACACTACAATGTTGCCATACTCAATTATAGAAAACATTGTATACATGTATGTATTTATTTGGCATAACATTGGCAAACATCTTTGTTTAGTGTTTTTCTACAGCAGTTGTATCCTTCAAATCTTACCTGTAAGAAACTGACACAGTTGACTCAGGTACAAATAAACACCTGTATTTACACAGAGCAAGTTGGCAAACAGTTACAATGAAAAATACAAAATAACTGGAACAAGCAGGGTCATTAATTGAACACAATAATATGGATGGATGGATAGGCAGACGAAAGCAGTAACAGCCAGATACACTAGAGGACAGATATTGGGAACAGTCTTGAGTGATTTGATGTTTAGATGACATTAGCTTATTTATGAGGCAGTATTTACCAGATCAGACCTGGCATGCAGTTCCTGAAGCATCAGCCAGTTACTGCACAGGGTTGAGTAGGGGCCAGAAAGCCAGAGCAGCTAACTTTAGGTATGGCAACTGTCAAAAAGCAGGGACTTTGTAAATAAATAAATACCCGCAGCCAACCAACTTCATATAAAATGCAGCAGCGAGTGTTGTAATTATCACTAGTCATGGTCATAATGACAAAAGGGTGAATGGAATCTAGTGGCCACAGGGTGGAGCAACATCTTTATAATAAAGGAACTCGGAGGGAAACTGCTTCACAGTTCTCTGTGTACAGGTCAGAGGGAAGCTGGTTCTGTCTCTTTATGAAATGATGTAGTTTACCATCAGGGGTTTTCTGTGTGATACTTTATTTAAATGTAATGTTTTTTCCTATCAGGCCATATGCCAAGATAATTATATTCTGTGACCCTCTCATTATTTAACCCATTCAGAGTGGAAATATACTTAGAAAGTTATGCCAATACAGTGTAAAACAGTCTTGTCCACTTAAATTTCATTTGATAGTCTCACATGAACGATACGTATCATTTATATAAATGGAGAATAGCACAGGATCCAAAGTGGATCCCTGTAGGAGCCATAAACGCAAAATACTATACACTTGACCAGAAACAGACAGAGCTGTGTGTCCCTATTGCTTGAGGCTAAACAAGTGATTGAACAGATTTCTTCCTACAATTTTTTTCCTACAACAGTAGATATTTGTAAGTAGTTTTTCCATACTGTTAAGCTAATCTCCCTAGGTATTTGGGCACATTCTTCCTGTCTTAGACCTACTTGTTGAAATCAGGTTTTTCTCATAGGTTTTATTTTTATTTTTGTTGCAAATATGTTTTGAATATACAACTGATTTCTACTGATTTCATGGCCTAGAGGTGGTATCGGCAGTCTTCAGTGTGGTGCTCATTTACATTCTGACGGGTATACTGCTCTATGAGGCGGTTCAGAGGACGATACACCAAGACTTCGACATTGATGGAGATGTCATGCTCATCACTGCAGCTGTCGGAGTTGCTGTCAACCTCATGTAAGTGAAACGCTCGCATGTAAATGACTGTTTAGAGAGAACTGTGAGGCTTTTACGAAATACAGTAAGTGTAGCAACATGACAAAGGTGAATGAATGCATGTGTGTGTGGAGTGTCAGCAAAAATTGAGCGATTCCATCCAAAGTACTGTGTAAAATGCACTTCATAGCTTTACAATGCTGATCTTCAGTATGTAATGTTTGAGTCAGTGGGGGAAGAAATGAAGAATCACTGACTGCGGTGCGAGTTCTAACTCAGTTAAATCATGGCGTGAACTGGACAAAATACATGTAAGGTTGACGCCTAAAATAAATTCTTTGTTTCTTTGTTTTCTTTTGTCTTCAGAATGGGTTTCTTGTTAAACCAAGGTGGTCACCTCCACTCTCACAGCCATGGACACTCTCATGGCCACAGTCACTCTCATGGCTCTGCAGCCGGATCAGGTCAGCAGGAGAGACCACACGGCAGCCTGGCTGTAAGAGCTGCCTTCATCCATGCTTTGGGAGACCTCCTCCAGAGTGTCGGGGTGCTCATTGCTGCCTATGTTGTCCGCTTTAAGGTACCCTGCTTAAATAATTGTTAGCTGTGAATGTTAACATGTCACATGGTTTACTTTTAATGTTGATTTCAAGAACCATTGTTTAGGAAACGTTAAATCTCTTTGAGCTGATATAATTTAGCATTTCTTTAAGTAGACTGCTAGAGTTCTTTTCTGTAAATATGGAGAAGATTATTTGCATCTGCATTGTGCTTTGAAGAGAAAGAGCAGAGAAGTTCTTTCCACAAATGCTCACAAGCACATGTGAACCTTTCCAACAATATCTTGTTGAACTAGTGAATTTGTACCATACAGTCATTCACTTCCTGTATTTCTGTGTCATTGTTGCCTCTTAGTTTCAAATTCATCTTTAGATTTGAGATTGTTTGAGATTAACCACAGGGATGGCAGAGCATGATTTTAGTTGATCTGATGTAACAATCTGACTTCACAGCCGGAGTTTAAGTTGGCAGACCCCATCTGTACCTACATCTTCTCTGTTCTGGTACTCTTCACCACATTCCGCATCATACGAGACACAATATTGATTTTGCTGGAGGGTAAGTCTTTGGTCTTGGTCTCAGACGTGTGTCAGATTATGCTGTGTTTAGTGTTTGGAGTGGTTAAGTTGACTGTGGTTGTGTTTTTTTATGCTGCTGTGTCAGGTGTTCCCAGGCATCTTGACACTCTGCGAATCAAAGAGGACCTTCTGAAGCTGGAGGATGTCCAATCAGTTGATGAGCTAAATGTCTGGGCGCTGACGGCTGACAAGACTGCAGCGTTAGTGCATCTCCAGCTCAGTGAGTAGCTACACAACAACAGTACACTAATTATTCAGACAGAAGAGTGATAGTTGCCCACATTTACTTTCTTCTTTTTTTTTTTACAAAAAAATGGAGTATTGGAATGTTGATTGGCTAAACAATTAATTGTTTAAGTTGAAGTAAATTGCATATTTACTGAACATTTAATTCAGAAGTGTCATTTAAACAAGTATTCAACCAAGTAAAGACTTATTAGAAATAGCACTGGGTGTTGTTGGATATGTTTCTGTCAGCTTGGTGTGTGTGGATTTTGGCTTGTCACTTGTTTAAGATTTTCTCAAACTCAGTCAAGTTAGATAAAGACTTTCCATGGACATCTGTCTTCAAGTCTGGCCAAAGATTCTCACAGGAACACATCAGTGTTCTGGCTGAGCCGCTTTTGGCTTTAGCACTTTGATTTAGATAGTTTCCAGTGTTGATTTGGCAGTGGCTTAAATGTCAGTGACCTGTCAGAGCAGAAATGTTTGTCTAAGGTCTTTATCCCTCTGTTGCAAGGTCTGCTCTGGAATTTGTTTGTATTTGGCTTCATCTTTGTTATAGTGATGCTGCCACCATCAGACGTCATGGTAGGGATGAGACTTGTTTCTGTCAAATGTAGCATTCTGCATTATGGCTCAAGGCTTCAGTTTTCATTCTCCCAAGAAACTAGCGTGCAAGGTCTTCCCTTAGCTCTAACCCTATATCCTTGAACCCATCCATGTTCATGTGAAAACACACTGTTTTATAACTGTATGTGTAGATTAGTGAAAAAGTCAAGACCTGAAGACAAAAAAATGCATTGCGCATGTTGGTTTTTGCTATTTGGTTTTGAGCAAACTCATATTCATGTTAAGCAGGCTCCAGATTCTTCACAAGGGGGAGCTGTTTGGTCTCTGTCAAATAAGCCCTGCACATGCAACTTCTGTCATCCAAGGGAAACAAAAGTAATAGTAGCAGCAGCAGTAGTAGTTTAGACCTGCAGATGTAGACATGTCAATCTAATCTGCTGATGTGGCTTCTTTGTCTCATTAGCGCGAGTTACAAAAAGCACCTATCTTATTGTGACTTCACATGTGGTGTTACAGATGTGATGCCAAATACTTAAAGACTATGAGTCTTCACCTCATCTCTGAATTTGTGTCCCAATTCCATATAAAGTCTAAGCAGATTTTGAGTATGTTGTGTGTTCACACAGGGAAGGTGTCACAATTGCATACATATACTCAAAAGGGAAGACCACACAGCATTTTATTGTATGCTTATTGTTTTGTAGAGCTTTTTTAAGTGTGCTGTTGATGGACACCGTTCTCCACAATGTCATGCACAAAGGAAATGGAATGAGTTAAACAAATTGTGGACAGCGGTTAAACTACTTTGTGAACACCCTAAGAAAGCAAACCAAAACATTTTGATGTCTCAAGTTGAGTTGGCAGAGACCTTCCAATGTAGCAGTTTGATTGACATGTACAGTCATTTACTGTTAAAATAAAATGGTTAAGTATGTTGATTATTTATTTTGGAACTGGAAGAACAAGGATTCCAACGCAGTATTCACACCAAATAAGGTGCTGCCAGTCCTCTCATTCATTTGAATGTGGGTAGCTCATTTAGGCTGCAGCAGGGGACACTGCAGGGGTTGCTGGGAAAACCCCCCATGTTGCCCAGCAAAAGGTCCGCAGAATTTCTGGAAAAAACGCAACCCTACGTCGCACTGCCATGGCCAATAAAATCAGTTGGTGATCAGACACGCAAGGGAAAAGAAGAACCTTGTTTACCATGTAGTGTGGGCCAACGCATGATTTGATGTGAATACAGCTTAAGACAATTCGTGTATAGTACTGTATAGAATTAGTATTTAAAAGGGAAGTGACCGTTTTCCCTGCAGACATTTTGACTTGTCATAGCAGAAAAGTGCATGTGTAACTGATGGCATTAACAGCTGAATGGAGTGAAACTGGCTCCCCTAAATCGAATGCAGTCGTTACTAATTCGATTAATTGTACCTGTGTTTTCAAAATGTCTGCTGTGAACAAGGTCAAATGGGAAACACTGCTAGTTGTTTCATTTATATTCAAATCAAATTTTCTTTGTACACAGCACCCTCTAGTGCTAACAACTGGGAGGACGTCCAGGCGAAGGCCCGCCACCTGCTGCTTCATACCTACTCTCTCACCAGGTGCACAGTGCAGATCCAGACACACAGGCAGAGGCCGGTACGCAATTGTGCACACTGCCAGCAGCCCAGAGCTTAAAGAGAGACTCATTCATATATTGACTTCCACAGTGCATTTTATGGAGCCAGACAGCAGAAAAGACAGTATGCAGAGGGCCTAGATGTTGCAACTCTCACAGCTCAGTGGCACAGCAGGAGCCACAGTTGTAAGTGGAAAAAGACTGGTGCCAAAGGATTGTTAGCGGAACAACAACAGGTGCACATTTCTAATTAAAGGATCACAACAGCCTCCAGAGTTCTTACGTTTGCAAATCTTTCAGAGTGGCGTTTGAATGCTTAAAGTCTCAGCTCAGAAGAATGGGGGAAATAAACTTGCTCTTAATTCACCATTAAAGCCTATTCCAACAGGTAACTGCTTTTATTTCACTGTTTGATTTATCACAACTGATGTTTCATCAGATGTATTTTGTCTTTTTGTTACTAGGTGTGAGGACTCTATACCTAGATTTTTATAATTTTACTGAAGAAGTCCGCAAACGAAAAGTTACCTCATGTCATTTGATAGTAACTGTGGTCACAGTGCATATAAGCTGTCCTCACCACTGTCTTTTGTGTGGACAATTTTAAAAAACAACAACCGTACATATTCTTAAAGCAGTCTATATTGGCTATACTGACCAACACTTAGTATACCAACACTTTTAACACTGACATTTCAATCTAGCATGTCTCTTAATTAACTGTAGCAAGCAGGAAACTGACAATCGAAGTGTGTCTGACTTTGACTAAAATGAAATGCTACAGTGGTTGGCCTGATCAGTATGGTTTCAGTTTTACACTCTATACTCTACTTTTTTCATATCACTGACTGACAGTATAATAATGCTGACAGGTTTGGGAAATCTTCAGTATTTGAGAGGTTTTCAGGGAGAGAGGTGTGAGTTAAAATGTGCCAATAATGATGGTGTTTTTGCTGTCAAGTGTTGAGAGACTGGAGAGTTTACGGTAAAACTTTCCATGTCTGATGTTAATCATGAAGGGAAATCAGGAACTGGATCACTGTTTTTGTTTATAATAAAGTATTTAATCATTTGTGTCTCTGGGTATCTTGTTTTTATGGACAATTTCATGTTAGGAAACTTTTACTTTGCGCAATGTATCCACCTTTTTTACAACCCTAGTGAAAGCTTTTACCTGGATAGTTATTTTCCATTGAATCACTGTTGACGTTTGACCTCATCTGCATCCACATGTGCATCCACATGTTATCCATTTGTGAATTAAAAAACAAACAAAACTAATGAAATGAAACACTGCATTAGTGTCTGTTGCTTTTCAACACTAGGTGGTGTAGTTCCATAGTAGCTGGGAAATTATTTTCATGACAAGATACTTAGCACATAACAGGCATCATTTGCATTATACTTCTCTGTTTGCCTATTTCACCCCTTAAATGATGGTGCACACAACTATCCAAAGACCTTGTTCTTTACACAATGAAAGTGGTAGTGAATACAGCCATGTTTTGTACAGTATGTACATGGATGAAAATTGGTAAACTGGTAGTTTAATGCTGAAGAGAGAGAAGATTAATAATTGTCTAGTGTTAAATGGTCAAAAAATAAGGCCAAAGTATACTTATTTAATGGAACATACTGTATTTACCTCATATTTGAAACATTAAAACATCATCTATTTTCACACAAAACAACCCATCTCCAGGGTTTATTATTAACAACCTGAGTAAACTGGGAGTGTCTCAGTTTCCAGGCAACAGCTGCGTTAACATAAAGCCACTGAAGCAGGCGGTTCCCCTGTTTGCATTACTAACAGCATCCACCTGACTGCCCTGCCTACTACTACTTAACAGTACCATAAACTGCAGTAATGAGCCCTCTCAGTCACTAGTGCCAGGGCGAGTTACAGTAGACTACTTTAAAGAAGCAAGTCACGTGTTTAAAAACATTGAAGTGTACCACTGAAATCACAGGGGGAAATCCATCTGTCACTGTGTGAGCGCTGAGCAAGAGCAATACCTGCTTCTCTTGCTGGTCACATGGTCTCTGATATGTCTGTGACCCAGTCACGTACACAAATTCCAACAGCACACACTATATCCTTCCTCTTCTGCCATTGTTTCCCTAAATAACCTTTCAGTTGCACATAGCTCGGTGAGATGAAATTGAGTTCTGATGCTCCTCTCCGGCCTTTAAGTATATTTGACTATACTAGAGCACTGATAATGCCCTTCAGCCATAGTGAGTCAGTTGTCGTTGACACAGTACCTCCTGTTTACGTTCTTTAAAGTCATAAAATGTGATAGGGAAGCAAACGTCTGACAAAAACAAATTGTCAGGGAACAGCAGCAACAGCAACAGTAACAAGTAAAGGCCATGTTTTAAGTGGGAAATACACTTGCTCCAGCCAACATGCATCTAAGTGAGACAAAATAAAAAAATCGTTTCCTGATGAAAGAGCAACTCAGACATGTCAGGAAACAATACCAGTGTGTCTCCTTCGCTTTCTGCCTTCACAACCCCTCCTTAGTGTTTAATAATTCACACAGTGTAGCCCACAGTCCAGACTGTGTGCCATGGACAGACACTGTAGGAGGGAGGGTTTTCTGATGGTTTTACTCTCTTCTGAGATATGAGATGGACATTAAAATGATTGTCCGATTATGAAACACAATGTGAGTGGTGATTACCCACGCAGCTATGAACTAAGTAGATGAGTGCATTTGCCCATTGCAGTGAATACTTTGCAGCTGTCCTAGCTGGCAACATCTCATCAGTTTCTTGTCTGCAAACGACATTTAAGTTTGCTCACTTGTGACGGAATTGTAGGTGTTCAAATTTGAGCATTATACTTTTTTGATGACAGACATTCTGACTGCACAAGTCTAATTATTGTGTATTATGTATTCTAACCATATCAATGCTTGCATTCCATCAAGGCGTGCCTTTTTCAGGGAACTGTTGTGAGTAACTGGCATGTTTTACTTGGACACCTAAATGGAAAGGAGCCACCATTACTGTTTCACCTGTGCTCTTTCTGCTATAGTCAGACTATCTGAAAAAAGGTCTATTTAATGTTTTTACATACATAAAACATAAACACGACTTGAAAGCATAAACTGGCTTTAATTTTTCGCCATTGTTACATTTGGACAAAGCCAGGCAAGCTGCTTCATATTTGTTATGCTGATTCTCAATCTTGTCATCTGCCTTTCAGCAAGAAATCAAGGCATTTCTTTAGCAAAAGTTACTCCAACAGAAGTAAATAGTGCCTCTGTTGTGGACTATTTTTAGTGGTGGATTAATACACCATTTGCCTAAGGGATTGACTCATAATAAACTACAGTGGCCATCTTTATCATAATGGAGCAACTTGTCACATAGTGTCAGTATATGACTCATTTATGTGTTTTTATTAATTTTGGGACAACAATAAATGTCCTGGTGACTGAATTCCGTGTAACTGTTTCAGTTTCAGGGTACTGGTACTATTAATGCTGTGACTCACTGTCATACTTGAGTACAATGGCCACATTGTTAATGTATTTGGTAACACCTGTGCTTTCCCTACTATAATAATTCAAAATCTCTGCCAATGGAGGTCTATGGCACAGAGCAATAAGCTTGATCAGGTTTTGGCCACATACAAAATGTCACCAGCTTCTGCTTTTATTATGTTTTGTGATTTATTTATTTTAAAAGAGGCGATTCAGCTCCTCTTCAACTATTCAACTTGTTAGTACCTTATTTATAGGTCAGGGAGGCAGATGATGCTAACATGAGATGGTAGCATTAGCTCTAAAGCAAACTAAGAATATCAGTTTAAACACATGAATAACAATATTTCTGTAAAATATGTTCATACTTCTTTAAACTTTTGACAACACAAGAAACACTGATCACAATAAGAATTTATTAACACTGTACAAGACATATATTATATTAGACATTTCACATTCAGACCCCATTTTACATTCATATCTACTGTAAGAGCATCTGGGTTGCTATGACTATCAACTTTCCTGTCAAATTAAACACCACAACCTTTTCAACACAAACATACCTCTGTCACAGAAACCTAGAGTAAGCTTAAGTTTAAGTTTTTTTTATACTTAGACGTATGTGTATAATAGTTTTCCACTGTTGTATATGGATGTCCTTGAGTTGGGCCACTACAGAGCAGGTTGAAACCCCACCAGTGGAGCAGAAGCATTTCCGCACACTGAGTGTCAAAGCATGCTAGTTTGTGCAGAAAGGATTCTGTTAGACTGATGGGGGGGGGGGCCGGTAGACAGACTGTGGATCTTGGTAGCAGATGCCCGCCTTTTTTTACTTGGTGAGGTTCTTTACCAACTCCAGCTCCTCTACCGGTTTCCACTGCTGATTGATGGTGATGAGCTGTGTCAAAATGCCAGAAACAACATTAAAACATTTTTAGCTTAACCTGACCTATTTGCAAGTGTTGCGTCAACTTAAAGTGAGAGGTATGAGTAGCTGCACCGTGGCGTGTACCAACTTGCACTACTGCACCATAACATCATTACTCTGATGTAAAAGAGGGCTGGTCCTAAATTGATAACATTTCTTCTTCAGTGACTCAGCAAAATGCAGGTGCATGCTAGAAGACTCTGCTTGTACTTATGTACCAAAATAATAATAAAAAGGCCTAATAACAAGCATCTAAACATAATAATATGTAATGTTAGGAATGTTAGACATTACCTTTTGGGGTTTTGAAGGGTCCACTCTCTCCCATGGTTCTGGGTTTCTTGTCTTGTTCAGACTAAAAATAGTGAATGCAAAGTTTATATAACTATTAAGCTTTTCTTACATGCCAGAGGCGGATAGATGTCTGATTAAAATGCAATTTATAGCACTTTGTATTATTAAATAAATAGTGGAATATTATTTTATCAAAACACTCACATGACATCAGGTTTAGTAAGGAGAAAGTAGATTGAAGCAGAGGTGGCACCTGTTGCAGCAAAAGCCATGAACCCTATCAGAGGGATCAGCTGGAACACATATTTAGTAAAAAAGTTTTTTAATCCGAATCAAAATATTAACATATCTCTTATCATACATGGGCTACAAATTCAGTATCCACAATACAAAGTTACTTTTAACATAGTAAAACTGTTAACATCCTCACCTCCTTTTTCTTCCTCAACATTTGGAAAAATCCAACCATTTTTCTAATTTCTCAAATACCTAAAGAGAAATTGATATGTCCTCTTTACAATAATGCTGAGTCCATCCAGTAAATTAAAAAATTAAAGTCACAGAGGTAGTTGCATGAGCCAGGTCTTACCTGTTGTTGCTGTAAAGTCCTTGATGTCTCTCAGCGCAGCATCCGGTGACTCCGGCTGATGTAGGCTGATGAGAGTTTGTACGAGGTGAAAGGCACGTAGACAGTCACAGCTTCCTGCACTAAAAATGCAACAGTGGATTCCAATTCGTCAACAGATCCGCTAAGCAGATGATCAATACATTTTCTGAGTGTGCAGCGTCCCCTTGTGGCCACATCTGAGAACTGAAGATCAGTGGCTGGCAGAAGTTTTGAAGTGCAGATCTCAAAATAGTAAGTGCTTGTCAGCGACAAAAATACCAGAAAATAAAGTTCCAAGTTTTAATCCTTTTATTTCAAACAAATGTTTGTGTAATAATACAATTTATCAATGCTAGAACAAGCTCATATGTGGTTTGTCATCTGAGTGATGTTTGATAAGTGTGGATCTGCTGGGCAGTGAGAGAGGGGCTCATTTTGCTTAGGGACCGGAGGAAGTATGTGTGTTTGATGACAGAAGGCACCATGTTCTCCTCTTGTAGCGCCAACAGAGCAGCCTGGAAAACAAAAACATTTCTCAGGTATTCCTACTCTAACCGTTTGTCTGCATCAACATTTAGGACCCAGATTACATTTTGTATTTTATAGCCAGATGTAAGAAAATAAGGCCTTCACTTCACCTCTTTACACAGATTTTCCAGGTCAGCTCCAGAGTAAAGCTTAGTCTTTGCGGCCAGCTCCTCCAGACACACATCTGCACCCACGGGCATCGACTCTGTACACATCTTCAGGATGCAAAGACGAGCCTAGACACCAATGACACCGGGTTAGTTAAAGGCTATATAATCACCAGATTGCCGTTAAACTGTAACTTTTAAAATATGTCATGGTCTTATAACTTACTTGCTGATCAGGTGGTGGGACATAGATAATGTGGTCCAGCCTGCCAGGTCTGAGGAGGGCGCTGTCTATGCAGTCTGGTCTGTTTGTGGCGGCTATCACCATCACATCTTTGTTGCATACTTCCTGGCAGTCCAACTGTCAAAGAGTAAAAACAGTTTATAGCATAAAGTGGTGACTAAATCACATCATTCTGATCAGATGTTAAGAGACAGCCTCAGGGACATTTCAATAATATCTAACCTGTTCCTGTGAATGACTCTCCTCCACTCCCTCTGCCTGGAGGATCTTCTCAGTCCCTCTCCTCTCCAGCTTCTTTAGACCAACCCCATCCATCTCATTTAAGAGCACAGACAGGAGGCGTGTCTGTACGCTGTTAGTTGTCTGACTGCTTGACCGCGAGCCAATCAGAGAATCAATCTCATCAATGAACAGGATGCAGGGAGCACAGGCCCCGGGCCTGACAAAACAGCTACGTGTGGACAGACAGGTGCAGGTGTTTATGGATGAAACATACAGGAGGACAGTAACATAGAAACCATTCACAGGTGTTAAATGAAAGTACCTGCGCTAAGGCCTTCTCTGAGTCTCCAACATAGGGAGAGTAGAGGTCAGCACCACTGACAGATAGGAAGGCACAGTGAGATGCGGTGGCTGCGACCTTTACAAGCGTCGTCTTTGCGCATCCTGGAGGTCCGTAGAGCAGCACGCCACGCGGCCGACACAGACCCAGACGAACAAATGCCTCGGGGTATCTCATCGGCCACTCAATACTCTTTGATGTTCAGGCATAAGACAGATGGAGGGAAAATTTAACCCATTAATTCCAATCACAGGTATTATTCAGTCTTCATCAGTAAACATCTCAGATGAAAACTCTTTGTATTTTACGTTGTATAATTCAAGCACGGCCACTCATGTACCTGTCTTAGTTTGAGTTTGACCTCATCCAGACCTCCTATCTGTTCCCAAGACATTGGAGAGAGCTCTGTCCTGCCCAGGCTGCTCCGCAGGCAGGAAGGACCCACTGACTTCAGGGCCTGCTGAAAGTGCCTCATAGCTACTACCTGTTCTCCTGAACCCTGCAAACAATCACAAGGCAACACAAGAAAAAAATTATTCTCAAACCTATATATTCAACATTTTGGAAGGTTAGAGTTTTTGCATTTGGTGTCAGTTTCAGTTCAACTGAATTAACTATTTATTTTATTTTACCAGAATAATCCACTCAGTATCAAAACTGCCTTCCAAGGAGTACTGTGAGATGAGTGCAACTCTCTCAAACCTTTTCTTTTTCAGATTTAAGCATTCTGTAAATAGTTCTTCAAGTGTGTCTTTACTTAATTAGTCCTTGTTAACCTTGTCTCCTGTATCTGGTTACATACCAGTATTATTTGATAAGACCGTTCTTGTATCACTAGAACTAAAAGATCAAAAGACCACTTGTTGTTAGACCACAACACTTTCAATGTGAGGTTGTACACTCTGTCTCTTACACAAAACATTAACCAAAATGCATGTTGAGAAATTCAAGATCAAGTTCACATTGTCATATGACACACAAAATGCACTGATAACGCACTAGAATCTGACATTTTAGATTTATCAGGTACACGTGTCCATATACGCACTATAGCGTGAATGCAAGCGCATCTTTGTTTTTTCTTATTTTAGGCACAAAATGATTAGTAGGTACAAAACTTTTGAAATCAGTGCAGACAATGGCTTGCAACGTATTCCTTTGGGAAAATTTTTGCAAGAATTGTCCTTCTGTTTCAAGTTACTGAGTGTTACTCATAGGGGTCCTTTCCATGACACTGTTAGACACCTCATATAACAGTGTGAGCCCATCAGTGGCAAAAAGAAGAACTTATTGTGGACATAATTTTGACGGGCATAACTGCCCTGAAGGAATTCATTAGGTCGCAGCTGCTAGCTGAAGCCTCTACTGCACAGATTTCAACACTTGCACAACACACTTCCCAGTTGATTTGACTATGCCACAACTCTGTTTTTAATACATGCTGGGATGCCAAATAATTATCAAAATATTCATCTCTAGCTGTAAAGCAGAGAACTAATGTAAGTTTTTCCTGTCAGCAACAGTTGTAGTTTCCCCACATATAAAATCAAATTTTAAGCAGAGAACTATGATCACAAGTTATCTGAGACACATTTGACACTGTGTGAACTGCAACAGATAGAAAGTTCTACACGTAGGTCTCAAGGGAGCTAAAATGTTTCCCTAGAAGTAATAAAATATTAGTGCTTGGTTTCTATATGATATGTTGCATGATTTCTGTAATTACCTTTGAGTTTTCCCGTATAGTGTGCATGGCAGCCTCTCTGCACAGGGCACTGAGGTCTGCTCCTACATAACCTGTAGTTCTCTGTGCAAGCTCTGCCATGTCCACACTGGAACATACAGGCATCCTCGCACACAGAACAGACATGATGGCTTTTCTCTGCTGCAAAGTCGGAGCTCCAATCACAACCTGCAGAAAAGGCACAAAATTCAGAGCCTCAAAGGTTTATTTACATTTATTATTATGTACTATACATTTCATCATCTGTACCTCTCGGTCAAATCTTCCAGGCCTGCGCAGTGCTGGGTCTAAGCTGTCCGGTCGGTTGGTGGCTCCAACGATGAGGAAGCGATCGGACTGATTCACCCCGTCCATCAGTGTGAGAAGCTGAGCCACCAGGCGGTTCTCTGGTGCAGACGAGCCGGTTCTCCTCGGACAAAGAGAGTCTAACTCATCTAAGAATAGCACACATGGACCCTCTTCAGCTGCAGATCGAGCCCGCTCAAAAACAGCACGCAGCTTTTCCTCACTCTCACCTGGCCGAGATCCCACAACCTGAAAAATTAATTTACAATTACCATTAATAATCTAATATAACAATAATAGGCTGTAAAGAGTCCTTTACAAATAAACAGAGGTAAGAAAGTATGTTTTTTGTAAAATCAGTGTTCCAGTCCATAAAAAAGACAAATTGGGTTGAATATAGATTTCTATTGCCGCTTTAAGTATTTAATTATATTATTTAATATTTAATAATCTCATTCTATCCCCTAAAATGTACAACATCATCAAAGGTCTCTGGCACAGCTCTTTGTAGCCTGTAATCCAAATACATTTATAGAGTCACATTATTCTATTAGTCACATTATTATTATTCTACTTTTGGCTTCATTGGAGCAGCATTCTTTATTTGAGAATACTTGTGAGGTAGGAGGATTGCTCTCAAGTAAAACTGAGTTTCCTCTTGTAATTTTGTTATTGGAGAGATTTGCTGCTATGCCAGTATATGATTATATACATTAGTGTTGAATGGGTTACATGACATGTAGTTATATGGAAGTATTTTTGCTTGGATATGATATTCTACACCTCTGCTGCCCTTGAATTAGGGTAGGGAGATGACCATATAAACCCTGAAACAAAATTAATTTTTCAACCAGATAATTTGCTTTTAATCTACAGAGGTAGATATTTCATCCTTTAATATCTGTGGTTTTACGACTAGGCAGTTTCGCAAATGAAAAAGGAAGGCTTTATCTCAATATTGGATTTACAGGATTAATTCATAATTAATTCACCATTAATGTATTGAATTGGCCCAAATAATTCAGGTCTTTCTTCAACTTCTCGACTGTGTTTTCAGACAATCTGTTCGATCATAATGGCCTTTTCTAAATACTCTTAGATATACTGTATTGAAAATGTTTAACATAATAATGTAATATAGATGTTTGTTTTGTTTTTTACCTCTGGCCCTCTGACCACCACCAGGCTGGCTCCCACCTCCCCCACTACTCTGTGGACCAGCAGGGTCTTGCCCACACCTGGAGGCCCCACCAGGAGAACACCTCTGGGACACGACACACCAAGAGAGCTCAGGGTGCCTGGATAGAGCAGGGGCAGCTGCAGCATCTCTCTCAGTGAGGCACTCACCTAAAATACAGTAAGAATCAAAACAAATGTAGCTTTCACACAGTGGGAACACAGACTCTGGATAAATACCAATAATGTCTATACAGTGAATGTATGCTGACCTCCTCCAGACCCCCCAGCGGGGCCATGTGCTGGTCCTGCAGCTGACCCCTGAAATGCTGGACCGTCTGGATACCAGCTATCTCCACGCTAGTTTTTGAGGTGATAAAACCAGCACTGACAGAATCCAGATTGATGCTTTCAATGACAACATATCTTATTTCTGTGTCAAAATCCTCCAGGTTTATCACATACTTCTCGTGGACATATACACCTTTCAGTAGGTCTTTCACAAGCTCGTGTACAAGGCGTGGAGGTGTGTGTTTCTTAAAGTCAACACTCTGGACTACCACAGTTATCTTAACACCTTTCAGTTTGGGGCAGGGTACAGGTGTGAGCTGACCAGGGTCCAGGGTGAGATGTGTGAGTGGGTGAGCGATCAGGCTCGGGGAGGAACATTTCAGGTCCATCTGCAGGAAGCCCTCGGCCAGGTCAGGCCGTGGCCAGGCGGTACACAGGCAGCTTCCCCCGGGAACAGTCACCAGCAGAGGGGAGCCCAGACTCAGACCCAGCGCTGACATCAAGCCTGGACCGAGCCTGCATCTCTGAGAGCCCTGGTCTGATGGGTCCACTGACAGCAGCCTCAGAGACATCCTCGTCGATCAAAAGCCACCAGTCTCACTGACAGCAAAATGAAAAAGGGCAAGCAATTTACCTCTTAATTAGCAGAGCAGTAAAAAGAAGGAGGGAAGCAAGTGTCGTTCCTTTAGCTGCAGTATAAACTTTAGCTAGGCTACATGCTACTAGCTGTTAGCTACAACTTCATTCTAAGCTGCGATAAATACTTAAATACTTAAAACTTAAACTGCCACACAGTTACGTACCAGATAACGGGGGACACTAATGACTGCTGGTTAAAATGTTTTCAGTATTAGCGGCGCTGACAGAACAGACCGGTGTTTACAAAATCCATGTGGCGTTAAAAGAAGATGGCCAAACAAAACATTTTCCTGTGCGAGACAAAGCGGAATTATACAGTCTATGGGCGGAACCGCGTTTGCAAATATGGATATCATTATGAATTTACAAAAAAAGAAATGCTTTGTGGTATTATTATGTAAGAAAAATGGTATGAACTCACCGTTTTTTAAATTTATTTTGTTTGTATTTCTTTCTCTTTTAGTGTTATATATTTTTTCAATATTTTTTCAATTTATTTATTTAATTTTCTTCCTAATTGACCAATTAGGTCTATCTGGTACTTTATAATGCCACTACTGTTGGAGATATTTCCATGTTTTTAAGTTATATGCAATGTAAGTAAGTTATATAGCAAAAAATATAAATATAATAATACAAACATACAGTTTTTATTTAATATACATTTAAATAACATTTGGTAAAACAAAATTGTTTTGAATAAAGATGATCAAGTTTAAACTGACATATTTAAGGACGTACAGGAAAGCCAGAGAATAGTCATGGTTGTCCAACAACTTGTAGGTGTTTCACCTTTGTGTGGCGCTCTGGCGTCACCTTGTGCACACAAAAGAAAATACAGGAAGCCTAAAAAATACAGACAAATTTGTGGCTAATGGATATAGCTATAACCCCCCCCCAATTACGTGTTTGTGCTACTTTAACATCGTTTTTGTTTTAGAGCTGCGTAGGAAGCGAGATCGACCACGTATGTCTAACTTTTAAACATCTTTACCTGTGACTGTTTCTGATAACCATGTTAATCCAGCCGTTAATTCGCAGGTAGTGTGGTAGAGTGTTAAGCAGCGGCCGCCTGCTTATCTGCTTCAAGGGTGGTCATGAGTCAGGTCACATGGTTTGCTATTTATACATAAATAGCGCAGCAGTGATATCGAAACTGCGGAAGGTCGTCGGTCCGTCCCTGAAACCAGACGAAAGGATTTTGGGTAGGACGTCTCACAGGTGACCCTGCAGCACAGGGAAAGTTAAACCTGCAATTTCTGGAAACTGTGAAAGGCAAGTCTGACAATTCCTTAGTAAAAGGTGGAGGATGAAGGGCATTTTAACCGCGCGATTCAGTGAATGAATGAATGAATGAATGGATCAATAGCAAATACCACAACAAGCTTCCACACTCTTATTTGTCTTTTGGTAATTAAAAGGTGTTTTTTGAGCGACCAGTATTTGCAGGCCAAACACCTAATTTGTTTTACAGTTTGCTTGTGTAAAAAGGTCCTGAGCTGTCTGCATTACCCTCAACATTTTTTTCTGAACACCAATTTTTCTCTGCCTGTCTGTCTCTGCTCCTGCTCACAACAACTAGGCCAGACTTGGCACAGCCCCCCCCCCCCGTGCCGTGATAATCTCGCGAACAAACCCGGAGTCTGTAATCCACCCTGGTCCCTGCGTGAGTGTGTGCGTGCGTGTGTGTTGTGTCCTGCAGAGCTGAAATCACTCTGCTGTCTGAAAGGCCTGCAGCACAGACAACCTTAGTGTGTGATTCAGGACCTACTTGGGGGGGCAGCTTATAATGTGCTTTGTTATTTGACAGCAGATGCAGAAGTAGTGTTAACATATCACCTACCTCTGCTTGTTTGTGTTCATAGTCAAGAGACCAGAGGGAGTCTCAGGGAGGACACTCAGTGACCATGTCGACCCTGCTGCGCTCCATTTCCAGCTCCTCTGTTATTTTGTTCCAGCGAAGGGTCCGTCAGAAGATACCTGGAAGGAGGCATTTCAGGACTTTCCCTGTGTTATGGGACCAAACGGCCTCCAGAGGTAGGAAAGTACAGTTAAAATCTCTCTGCTTAACTGTAAAATATTTTTCATAGACGACGGCCTGCTGTCTTTGGTTTGGATTTCCTCTCTGTCTGTTGAGTTGAGGAATGAGAGCAGTTCACTCAAGGACACGCTCCTTCTGGCCAGAAGAGTGGAAAACCCCAGATCATGAACTGTTTGCAACAGGTTTCTAGAGATCTTTCCAAAATAGGGAAAGCTGTAGTGAACCAGGCAGCAGTTCTGCTCATTGGGCTGGTATGAGCTGCTAACATGTAAGAACACATAAGAGGTCAGTTAAAGGTGACATGTAAAGGACTAACTGCTGTCTGGCAGATTTTCTTCACAGACATTTGTTTGTGGAGTCTGCGCTCTTCACAGGGCACATGTCAGAGTGTTTGTGAAAGGTTTGCGAGTTACAGAGTGCTTTTAAGTTTGAATTTTGAGTGTGTCCGTGTGGGAGTGCAGGCCCCGATCCGTGTGTGCTGGCACAACGCCAATCACCTGCTAATAATGTCTCCATGGCGGCGAGGTCACCACTCCGTGTATGGAGAGAAATGTGTAACATGACACTGTTCCTGGCCCCACAATCTCAGCTCTATACACATGCACTCATGTGGTGTTGCACAAAAATATATTTTATTTTTTCTATGAAAGCATCGAATATTCATCTGAAAATGTTTGGGTTTTTTTGTTTTGTTTTTTTTTGAAAAAAGGCTTTTTAGTTACTGCAGACTCAGTCAGCTGGTTTGTTTGTTCAGGTGTGCTCTACAAGGACTTGGTGGTTGGCGTTCCTAAGGAGACGTTCCAGAATGAGCGTCGTGTGGCGTTGTCTCCTGCGGGGGTGCAGGCGCTGGTCAAACAGGGCTTCAACGTGCAGGTGGAAAGTGGAGCTGGAGAGGAATCCAAGTTCTCTGATCAGCAATACAGAGATGCTGGAGCCACCATCACCGACGTCAAGGGAGCCCTCAGCTCAGACTTGGTCCTCAAGGTTTGTACACACCTGCTACTGGCTCTTCTAATAAAACAACTCTAAAATGTTACTGAATTTCTACTCCTGTAACCTCCTTTTTTCTGCTTTAGGTTCGAGCCCCCAGCTTGAGCGAGGCAGACCTCCTGAAGTCTAAGTCCACCTTGGTGAGCTTCATCTATCCAGCGCAGAACCCAGAGCTGATGAGGAAGCTGTCAGAGAGGCAGAGCACGGTGCTGGCCATGGACCAGGTGCCCAGAGTCACTATTGCACAGGGCTATGATGCACTCAGCTCCATGGCTAACATCGCTGGGTAAAAAAAAAAAAACTTTTACATGCCGATTCATATATTTTTAGCTGCTCAGGAATGTCTGGTTACAGAAGATGTGACTTTTTGTAGGTACAAGGCTGTGGTTCTGGCTGCCAACAACTTTGGCAGGTTCTTTACTGGTCAGATCACAGCCGCAGGAAAAGTCCCCCCAGCTAAGGTAACTTTCTACATATAACCCAAGTCAAACTGGTTGATTACCATCTTTCCCTTTTCTTTTTGAAATGTATAATGGTGACCTGAGTCCCCCATCCATATGCATTATACAATAATGCATATGGATGTTTCTGGTGTACACAGGTCCTGGTTATTGGTGGTGGAGTGGCTGGTTTGGCAGCAGCAGGGACAGCCAAGTCGATGGGAGCCATAGTAAGAGGATTTGACACCAGGTATAAGATTTGTGGGGGGAAAAAAATACATTAAGTCTCTGCTGAGTGGCACAGTGATGATGGTTGGGAATGATCATGACTGTTTCTTGACTGTCAGGCCAGCTGCTCTGGAGCAGTTCAAGTCATTTGGGGCTGAGCCTTTGGAAGTAGACATCGCAGAGTCTGGCGAAGGTGTTGGAGGTTATGCCAAAGAGATGTCTAAGGAGTTTATTGAGGCTGAGATGGCCCTTTTCGCCAAGCAGTGTAAAGAGGTCGACATTGTCATCAGCACTGCCCTGATTCCAGGTCAGTCGCCCTGGTACCTTCTACCTCTTTTATATTTTGCATTAATCACTATTTCATAGTGATGAATCCACTGAGCTTTTGCTGAGCCTCGGGTTGAGTTATTTTGATTCAGCGGCCTGGAAATTTACTGATATAGCTGAGACTTGGCTACTCTCAAGCAAAAAATGCACCTGGAAAAATATGCCTGCACACAGCTTTCTGATTGGCTGGTGAAGAAGTTGATCATCTAGCAGCTAAAGACTTTTAGACATTTCTCTCAGGAGGTGGTGGGGACTAAAACAAAGCTGAAAGAACTGTAACTATTGGAACTTTGTTAGGAAACCAGAAACATGCCTCCACGTAAATGCTAACAATGTTTCGTGTCTGATTATGTAAGTAACAAATAATTCCTAACGTAAGCAATAGCAACTCGAACACCTTGTTTTGATGTTTGTTTAAATGTTGAAGTGGCCCAAAATTCATTAATGCATATTTAATGTGGATTCCTTTGCCTTTACTCTTTTTAAGTGAAAGATTTTATCACAAACATTTGATGCATCTCACCTGTCGCGCTATTTCCTGTTCCCATGCAGGGAAGCGGGCTCCCATTCTGATCAAGAAGGAGTTTGTGGAGTCGATGAAGGATGGCTCTGTGGTGGTGGATCTGGCTTCAGAGGCAGGGGGCAACATCGAGACCACCAAGCCTGGAGAGCTGTACGTTTACAAGGTGCGTTTTCTGCATTGCCAGAAAAAAATCTTTTAAAAGCCTGTTTTATGCTTTGTTCACCACTGTGTAAAATGTACTAATGATGCACTTGTTTTCATAACTAGGGAGTTACACACATTGGCTACACAGACCTGCCCAGCCGCTTGGCCACCCAGGCCAGCACTCTGTATTCAAACAACGTACTGAAGCTGCTGAAGGCCATTAGTCCAGACAAAGAGTACTTCCACTATCAGCCCACAGATGAATTTGACTACGGAACAATTGACCATGTCATTCGTGGGACTATTGTTATGAAGGTGGGTTTTTATTTGTTGAAACTATCTACTGGCAGCCTCCATAGTTACTGGTATCCCTCCCACCCTCTCGGCATGAACTATCAGATCCTGTCATGCTAGGATACTGCGCCAAATAAGTACTAAAAACCCAGTCCCAGCTGGGAATAGCTCATGTTGGATCCCAGCAAGAATGTTATGAATATTTCAAAATATACTTTTCCAGGAATTTTGGCTTTGACACATTGTTTATGGCAGAGAACGCATGCAACCTCAACAGGACATATCAGTTTACCCCTTGTTAAACTAAGCATTATTAAGGCCCCTTTTAAAAGAGAATTTATCTTTCAAAACCACTGGTAACTGGTTCGTGATTGCTGTTTGCTCAGTATAATCTCCTTTTGCGGTCCATGGGTTTGTATTTGAGTGCTCCAACCATCCAGACGAGGTCTCCTAGAATGCAAGACTCCAAAGTCTTGATGTCTGTTTCTCACGCAAACTCTGTGGACGTCATCTGCGTTCTCACACTGGTCCTGTTGGTGTGTTTTCTGATGTGTCCAGGAAGGCAAGGCCATGTTCCCGCCCCCTTCCCAAAACAGCCCCCCCACCCCCTGTAAAACAGAAAACAGTTGCTGAGTTGGAGGCTGAGAAAAGGCAGGAGATCTCTCCCTTTAAACGCACAATGACCTCCGCTGGCGTCTACACTGCAGGTCAGACTCTAATACACAGATCTGTGCACAAATATTCAGACAAATGAACAATTTCATGTGTTATGAAATGCAAAAGCTATTTTAAAAGGAATTTGGTAGAAAATACCCTTCATTAACGAATAACAAATAAAATTTATATTATACAATTACCCAACAGAAATTTTGAACACAGTGTTTTTCATTACTTTTGTTTTGCCTCAATTGCTCAAAAATTAGATCTGCAGACAAGCATGCAAACTGCTCTGCTCTGTCTTTCTGTAGGTGTGTCTTCCTGTCTGGCTCTGGGCATCATCTCCCCCAATGCAGCCTTCACTCAGATGGTCACCACCTTTGGCTTGGCAGGGATTGTGGGATACCACACAGTGTGGGGCGTGACCCCCGCTCTGCACTCACCCCTCATGTCTGTCACCAATGCCATCTCAGGTCAGAAGTCTATATAAGATGGTTATAAGATGATTTTTATGTTGTGAGAGTTAATCTTTTATATATATATATTTTGATGTTCTGTCAGGTCTGACAGCAGTTGGAGGTCTGGTGCTGATGGGGGGAGGTCTCACACCCTCCTCCCTACCCGAGAGTCTTGCTCTTGCTGCTGCCTTTGTTTCCTCCATCAACATTGCCGGTGTGACGTTCAACACTTAAATACAAAAATAACAATAGAGAAGAAGATTCATTGCCCGCCCAATCAAATTAAACCTGTCCAATTTCTTTATGTCTGTGTATGTGCAGGTGGTTTCCTGATCACCCAGAGGATGTTGGACATGTTCAAGCGTCCCACTGACCCTCCTGAGTACAACTACCTGTACGCGCTGCCAGGGGCTGCATTTATTGGGGGATATGGAGCCTCACTGGCAGCTGGATACAGCATTGAGCAGGTGATATGATACACATCTCATCATGCCTCTTACATTATCGTACATTATTAGAAATATATGAGTAACTTGTCACACTCACGATGAGAGTGGTTGTTTTTGTAGTCAGTTTATTGTTTGTAAATTTTATTTATGAGTATTCTGGTGGCATTTTTGTTATTATAATATTATTGAATGCTGACCAATGTGACCAATACCACACTTTTGTTCAAGGTGATGTCTTTATTTGTTTTGTGCGACCAAAAGTCCAAAGATAGTCTACTAACGTTTAAACAATTTTGCTTTAAAAAAATGACTTAAATTGACTATCAAAATAGTTGCTGATTAATTTTCTGTCGATTGACTAATCATTTCAGCTCTAATGCCTACTGTAAAACTTAAATTAATAGCCCAGGCTTTTATATTCTTACATCACTGAACTCACCCTTCCTATATTTGGGACAGGCATCTATAATAGGCAGGATTTTTATTCCTTTACCATGCCCGTAAATCTGAATGAATAATAGTTTGGGGCTCATTGTTTCTGTAAATTGAATCTAACGATGTGTAGCACGTCATTAGGTGTGTCCCCGACTAAGAATTTACCTATTGGAATCAGAATTGTGAAGTCTTGCCTGATTGTTGAATCTTGTGTGTGTTTGGGGGAAAGATTTTTTTTTTGAGAGAGAAAACCGGTAGTCCTATGTAAAATCAGAACTTAAGCAATCCATGTAAGCCAAAATGCATGATCCCTGTTTCATAAGCCTCTGCGAAGATTTGACCGTGAGATTGGCAGTTGAACCATGCTCCTCTGACTATTCCCCTAATGTCCATATTGACATTAAGTTTAAATATTTATATTGGTATAGACAATCTAAACAGCTTAGAAGTAGATTAAGTAGGTGACCTGGTGGGCTTTAAGAGGTTTTATACATCCAGAGAACTTCTATAAAAACCAAGACCAGGAGCCTCATTAATAAACGGTGCATAGGTACAAAACAAGGCTGGAAACGTGCCAAGCAAAGTGTATGATCTTGACAGGAGACTGTGTAATGTAATTTAATAATATTGGTTAATTTGCCAACAGATAAAAGCCTTTCTGAATAAACAAACCCCCATTTTATTTTTTTATTTTTTATTTTTTTCCTTTAAGTGCGTAATAAAAAAACATCATCAAAAACAAGAATGCAGTGTAATTTATTCTTATAAATCAGGTAAAAAGGAGAACAAATTACATTTAAATTGATGCCATTTTCGTTGTCCCAGTCGAGCAAGTACAAGTGCATAGTTTTATATATTGCTATTAGATCTTTGTTCCCGGTATTTGAGCCAAGCACGTGTGTGGATGTGATGCGTTGCTTGTAAAACATGAGATGTAAAAATGTAACACTATTTTATTAAGTAGATTTTTCAGTGTATTGCTTATCACATAAAACAAGTTATATTTCTATTAACTCATTGGCAGCCTCGTTAATGAGTAGACTGTTTGTGTAGACTAAATATTTAAACACAAGAGGAATGCATTTGATTTACACTTTTTTTTTTTTAAATATTTATTTATTTATTTATTTTTCCCCCCCCAAAAGAGGGAATCCAAATTATGTACCTGAGTCATCTAGTGCGTCTTACATGTACAGTATGTGGCCCCCTCCACCTCCCATCACTATTCAGGAGGGATGCACCTTCATGCAGATCGGTTATAAGGGGGTGGAGCTCCGGTGCCCCCTTTCTTCGGTACACAAGCATTGCGTGTATTTACCCACCAAACCATATGCTTCACCTTCACAAAAATGAATGTCAGTGTCACACTGGGTTAAATGTCTTTTTGTTTTTCTGTCAGAATTTGCCATCCTTTTCTTCATGGAGTCAGTACGTAATAATATTAATGAGCGGCGTTTCACTGACCATTTATGGGCAACTATAGGCGTTTAAAGGGTTGGGCAAGGAGCTCGCTCACATTCACCACATTTCAAGTTGAGTGTGTTAAATGAGTCCCCAGGCTTTTAATTGAGACCTGCGTTTGTCAAAACATAGCCCCACCAGGCCAGTAAAGGGACAGGTGTCTAATTGGGACTAGGCTTTTAAGTTTTATAGTATTTAAATTAAGACTTTATTCATACCTTCAAATTAGTTTTATTAATTAGTTTATTCTTTGTTGCTGATCTAGGGACGAATTGTTAAGTGATGTAACTTTAACTATGATTTAAAAGTGCTACACAAATAAGTCTGACTAGTGTGGTGTTTTGTTTTTTACCTCAGATGATGTACTTGGGATCAGGCTTGTGTTGTGTTGGGGCACTGGCAGGCCTCTCTGCCCAGCGCACCAGTCGCTTGGGGAATGCCCTGGGCATGATGGGAGTGGCAGGGGGCATCGCTGCCACCCTTGGTGCCCTCAAACCCTCACCTGAGCTGCTGTCTCAGATGTCTCTTGCCATGGCCACTGGGGGAACCCTGGGTAGGTAATTTTCTGCTTTTAGGGAGATAGGGAGATACACATGATGTTGTGATTGCAAACATTCCTTGGCAAAAAAAAATGTTCTTTACAAACAGTTGATAGATAGGCCTCACTGACAACGAGGCATCTCTGGGTTTCTGTCTAAAAAGAAACAAAATGAATAAAGCTTGGGCAGGGCTCCTTTTTCCAAGTCCAACAGTTTGTTTGGAAAACTACAAGACCATCACGAGTGAGTTAACTTTGCATGCGACTCCTTCGGACCTCCAGGGTGTGAATTCTTTGCTAATTCATAACAGACCATCAATCATCCTGTCCTGATACAGAGATTTCATCATCATGAGTGAATGTTGTACATGTTAATAGTAATTTAAGAAAGGAGGATGATAAATTATCTTGTAATCAATATACACACACAGGCAACAGAGCATGAGGGTTTACTCTGTGTTAAATTAGTGACACTGTGTTTTTGAGGAAAAATACTTAACTAAGGACTCATCAGATTGGCTTTGAAGATCAGACCCATTTAAGAGTATAACTTTACTGAAAACAGGTGTTTTTGACTTTTAACTGTTTTCTTTTTTTAATTGAATATTTTCACTTTTTTGTATTTAAACATAGCCAGCGTACATGAGAAATTTGGTGTCTGGTGCTTGACTCAACCAGACATACGATAGTAACTCATTTACTGAAAACTGTCTTTTTGGGCCGATCATATCTCTACTGCAGGCCTGACCATTGCCAAGCGTATTGAAATCTCAGACTTGCCGCAGCTCGTGGCGGCCTTCCACAGCCTTGTGGGGTTGGCAGCTGTTCTCACCTGTGTGGCAGAATTCATGATTGAGTACCCCCACCTGGACACTCACCCAGCCGCCGGTGTAGTCAAGACCGTGGCATATCTGGGCACCTACATCGGAGGTGTCACTTTCAGTGGCTCACTGGTGGCCTATGGCAAACTTCAAGGTATTGAATTTTACTTAAAAAAAATAATATCTTCAGTGTATATAAGTACATATAGATATTGTGCATGTGACAACATTTACAATCTCTAGACTATTGTGTTTACAAGTCTGATCTTGATTTGTCACAGACACACTAATATCTGTATAAACATACTGAGCTTTGTGTTCTCTGGCACTGATTATCTCTTTCATCTAGTTAAAGCCAAAGATCCTCTGGTAAATCCAGGCCTGGAATGGGGGTTTGTGTGCATGTGTCAGCAGTCACTAATTTACATTGTAGTGCAACTGATCAAGAGGAACACATGAGAAGATTTCTGGTAATTTGTTACGGGTAGGACAGGGCAGCAGCTGCATGGCTGTGGTTGGTGGAGGGCTGATGTCTGATCTTGGGATGGAACAGACTCTTAGTCAGCTGATTAGAGGCCTCCACAGGCCTCTGAGAGTCCAAAGACACTCAACTCAGCTTAACATAAAAGCTTGTTTACATGTTTTATCTTGTCAAATTATTTCCCTTAAGCCTTACAAAAGAGTAACTGACTGCTCTGAAAATGTTTGACATTTCTTTGGTTGTAGGCATCCTGAACTCTGCTCCCCTGATGCTGCCAGGGCGACACATGTTAAACGCTGGCCTGATGGCAGCGTCAGTAGGAGGCATGGTGCCCTTTATGCTCAGTTCCAGCTACAGTACTGGCATGGGGTGTCTAGTGGGAGTGTCAGGGCTGTCCACTATTATGGTGAGTTTCAATGATTCACTAAGCTTGAGGAACAGGGGAAGGGTTTTATTTTTTTTTTGGATTTATTCAGATTTAACGATATGCAACTTTTCAGTAACAATGGATTTCATCCATTCGTTTAAAAAAAAAAAAATACATTGATTTAAATCCATGTTTTACTAACTCCTTTCCATAGGGCGTAACCCTGACAGCAGCCATTGGGGGGGCTGACATGCCCGTGGTCATCACTGTGTTGAACAGCTACTCTGGATGGGCGCTCTGTGCTGAAGGTTTCTTACTAGACAACAATCTCATGACGATTGTCGGAGCTCTGATTGGCTCCTCCGGTGCCATCCTCTCCTACATCATGTGTGTGGTGAGTAGATACACAAATCCAACCAAGTATGAACTTATAAAGAGTACCTGCTCTACATGAAAAGTGCCCTGAGATCACTTCTGTTATGATTTGGTGCTATATAAATAAAACGTAAAATTTAATTTACACAGTATAAACTCCACAATTACCTGAGTGTGAATGTCATTCTCTTCCAAGGCTATGAACCGCTCCCTGCCCAATGTGATCCTGGGTGGGTACGGCACCACCTCCACAGCGGGCGGTAAGCCCATGGAGATTGTTGGAACTCACACGGAGGTCAACTTGGACCAGACCATTGACATAATCAAAGAAGCCAGCAGCATCATCATCACACCAGGTACATGCAACACAGGCATTTGTGAGTCCAATTTGTTTTTATAAGGCATGTCATTTTAAAATTTTTGGCCACAGTTACCATATTGGCTCACCTACTAAGGTTAGTTAAAACCCTTTTTTTTTTTTTTTTTTTAAATTTTACCTGCTAATATAATTAATTTTAGATGTATGTTGGTGAGAGCATTTTTATTATACAGTAAACAAAGTGACTGGTTTTTTTGAAGAAACTGCATTGTACCCATACAACAGTGTTGGACTTATGATGGACAGTTTAAAAAAAAAAGATTAAAAATGATGCAGCAGGTGTGTTATGCCAGTAGCAGGTAATGTAGCTTAGAGCCACTAGCCTCAAGCAGAGCTGAGGAGTGGAATACAGATATATGGTAACCTCACTTCTCCACTCGCTTTTTTTTTTTTTTTAATTTTCAAACTTGCAGTCTTCAGACCCAACAAGCCAGATTCAAGTGACATCACTTGAGACAATTGATCATCTTTCACACAGCTCCCTCTGGAGCCACCAAAGGCCAGTCCAACAGACCCCTTAATCAACAGCATTTTTGATTTTGAATAGCTCATGGTCAAACAGACTGCATAGTAGTCAACATGTATAATGTTTGAGAATAAAGTTAGAAATTTAGAATCATATGAAGACCAGTTTTACCAGATTTTGGCAGTAATTTTAAACCATGCATACATATTCAGTAGAATAAGGCCTTCCTCCCAGCAGACAGTGGAGACACTTGTGAAAAAGACGGGAGCCTTTGGGAGAGACAAGGTGTAGAAAGATGTTTGGGTTGACATCAGAGACGAAGGTGAAGCACAGTATTTTTAATATCACATTCTCTCATCATTTGACAGCTTGGATTCTCCTCTGCACTCCAGCTGCAGCTATTTAGACTAGATAAATAACAGCTACTATCTCTCTCATCCAATTAACCTCACCTAACAAAAAGGCTGAGCCTGACTGCTCTGCAAAAATGTGGATCAAAAATGTTTCTGCGGTAGCTCTGGGAAAGCTAGACACATTTAAAAAAACAAAACAAACCCAAAAAACGTTTGGGAATGGTCAGGATCTTGGACTGATTGATATGGTAACAATTAAACTATTGAAGAATTTTGGATATTGAAGCACCAAAACCACAAGAGGGGGCAGTTTGTTCACAATGAAACAGCCACCTGATCTTGTGAGCACAGTGTATATGTCTGTGTCAATACTTGTTAGCAAAGAGTAAAAGAGTGATGGGTTTGATTTTGAGTGTGAGATGACAACCGCATCTTGATTTATTTAGTGGAAAAAGCCAAACTTGTCTTATATCTCAGTAGTTGTTGAGTGGCCTGAGCAAGAAGAACCACCCTTGAAAAGCCGTTGTTTTCAAGTGGCTCCAAATTAACGCATGGACAGCTGTGTGGTCCAACATACTGGTTTGATTAGAGAAACAGTGAAAAGTCATAAGAGCTTTGAGTCCAGACTCAAGACATTTCTTCATGCGCTGTCAACAACAAAGCCCGGCAGTGAAGAAACAGAAGGCTCCAGTTGTCTAGGGAAATAGAGAATACGGGTTATGGGCGATTGGCTTAGAAAAACTCGATTAGGGGTAATGCTGAACTCTACATGGTATCTGACCACCAGGGTTAAATAGGGGTTATGCAGACACAGGGAAATGGATTCTTTGCACGCAGGGGACCCAAATGCACACCACACATGCAAAAATTCTCACTAAGAAAAATGTCTCTCAGACCAATAAACCACTGATTTACAGAGAGGAGACTTGTGGTGGTTAAGGACACGGGGAGTGGGACAAAAGAAAGAATGAAGGGTAGAGGAATAACTGGTTTTATTGTTGCTGAACCCCTACTGGATTGAACTAAAAATGAACAATGTGTCAAATGGCTTTCAAACTGAGCAATAGACAAAATATAAATCAAGAATAAGAAATGCTATTGAATCATCAATTCAAGCAACCAGGGAAGTATACAAAATCTCCAGATAAGATTAAAACTGCTTTTTTTTTTTTTTTAATTATTTTTTTTGGCCATTGCATGTTTCTTCTCTGTATGTTTTTGTTTAGGTTGGGGTCTGTGTGCAGCAAAAGCCCAGTACCCAATTGCAGACATGGTGAAGATGCTAAAGGAACAGGGCAAGAATGTCAGGTGAATGTCTACACTCATGCTGTTCTTTTTATAAACAAAAATACTACTGCTTCTGTTTGCCCGGAGGATCTGCACTCAAGGGAGCTTATAAAATCTATTTTAAATTGAGCACTATAACAAAAACCAACTCCTCTAGTATGTATATATGTGCACGCATCACTTTGCTGTGTAATGAGTACATTTACTTTCACTACTTTATGTATATTTTGCTGATATTTTTACCTGATGATTTGAATATTTTTACAGAGTTAAATATTTTTATGTAGTATTACCATTGGATATTGCACCACTGCTTTTTTTAAATTTATTTCTATGCTTTACAACAAATCTGAACTTGTTTACTAGAGACAGTTGCATTTGTACTTTTGGCACTACAGGATTAGGGCATCATAGATCAGAGAGTAGTGAGTTTCAGTGAAAATCAAAGCGTTTATTAGCAGTAACGTTTTACATCCATCTCCAACAGGTTTGGTATCCACCCAGTGGCCGGACGCATGCCTGGCCAGCTGAACGTGCTCTTGGCTGAGGCTGGTGTTCCCTATGATGTGGTCCTGGAGATGGATGAGATCAATGAGGACTTCCCAGGTAACTGCTTTAAAAAAAATTTACAGAAAGCTGTTACTGCTACATGGTTGTCACTTTGACATGAGGGTGTCGGATAATACCAGACCAGTTATGTGTAATAATTGCATCTTGTCTTGGAGCAGCCCTGTGTTGCGCCTCGATATTTAGACATGCCATGTTATCAGGGCAACAGTTTTGTTTTCTTAGCAACCAGGCATGCAGTCTGAGACACATGGTTCTGTTTATGACAGAGGGAGATAAGTGTGGTGTCAGAGAACCCAGTAACATTTGTCAGGACAATTGCAGCATTTTTCTTGCGGTTTGTGTGTTCATCTGTCTTGTGTATAAATGTTTGTGGCCCACAGAGACAGACTTGACTCTGGTCATCGGAGCCAACGACACAGTGAATTCTGCAGCACAAGAAGATCCCAACTCAATAATTGCTGGCATGCCGGTCCTGGAAGTGTGGAAGTCCAAACAGGTTGGTCTACTCCTCCTTTTTTTTTTTTTTTTTTTAAATTATATTTGATATGTATAGCTGCAACAACAATATTAGTGCATTTTTAGATGTGTGGTACAAAAAGTAAATATACTCTGAACTTTACTCCAGGTGATAGTGATGAAGCGTACCTTGGGCGTGGGCTACGCTGCTGTAGATAACCCCATTTTCTACAAGCCTAACACATCAATGTTGCTGGGAGATGCCAAGAAGACATGTGACAGCCTGCAAGCCAAGATCAGAGAGGCCTACTACTAGTGACTCCCCATTAGCTTACCATCATGGATTGTAGTTGTCAAATACAGAGGCATGTTGACACTTACATTTCCAGCATTGGCTTCCAATATATATATATTTTTGGGGAACTGATTTATTGGGTCTGCAACAAATGGGATACTATTACAGAGGTGCCCAAGATTCATAAGAATTTTTTGAGAATAAGGGACATAAATAACTTAAATACAAATGTGTAATGATTTGTAAATAAAAATATTTAAATGTTTCTGAAGCCTGGTTTCCTTTCACATTATTACATGCTAAGTTTTAAAAAGGTTATTTGTACTTATTTACTAAAATACAGTATGGTGGGAAGAGCAAAAGCAAATTGCCCTAAAAGATCAATTTAAGTCTCAGTTGACACCACAATGAAGTTAAAACCAGACATCAGGGCTTGCACATAAATCAACCCTTCAGTTATGGTTTAACAGGCTCTTGTAGCAGTTTTTCCTCAGCACTTTCCAGCAGAAGTCTTAGCTTTGTTGACAACTGAGTGCAGGTAGGAGTAGAAGAAGAGAAGGTTATCATATTCTCCATTGTACTCCTGAGCAAGGCAATACTCGTGGAAGTCCTTGAGGAAATAATAAATAGCCTCGATAGTGGCTAAGTAGGAGTCTGGTTTGCCCTTCTGACGGCGCCAGAAACATGTTTTCCTCATCTTCAGCTCTACCCGGAGCAAATCTGGAAGAAAACACATGTCAGTCAAAAAACACACAGGAACACTGAATGAGGTCATGTTAAACAGGATTGTGATTGAAGTAATTTTGCCCCTTAAAATCACCACCAGTCAGAGCTCTTTGAAAAGCCGCACAAATGCAATCTTTCATGATTACCTTGCAGTCTCTCGTCTGTGCTGATCTTGTTGGTCTGGTTCCATGTGCTGTCAATGAAGACCACCCTCTGCAGGGGATACACCCTTGACTCCAAGCTCTTTGTTTCATCTGGGGACTTCCCTGACTTCAGGTTCTCTGCAGTGTGTGTGGCGTCTTGAACTTCCTCACTTTTCACCCTCTTTATGCAGGGTTCATCAAAGGAGTAATGTGACCTGCTGTCAGTCCGGTCATGTAAACATTGCATCATGTCTTGAACTGAGACAGCCCCTGGACCAGGGAACACCAACACCACCTGGAGAGATACAAAACAGTCATATTGGAACACCTTCATACAAACCAATAATAGAGTACAAAAAATGTATTATTAAGATACGTTATTTCTACAATCCATGATTTATCTAAGGCTAAAATTAGGCAGTACTGAAACAGAGGTTAAATAGGAGCAAAATAAAGAAACTGAAATAATTAGGTCATCAATTGAGTAAAGTAGATGAGCATCATGCAAACTGTCAAATACAATAAACATATGGCTTATGTACTAAAGCCACTGTAATTTTCTAAGTCAAGTCTAATTACAGTATCTGTTTATTCTTAATATAACTAGACATGAAATGAAAACATGCCATGCATGAAATATCAGCAACTGACCAGACTTTCAAAATATTACAGATTCCACATTTTTCCCATTAGAAAGTTGTATACAGTATGGATCACAATCTAAAATGAGTTCTACTACAACAAATACAGGAGTATATAATCCACAAAGAGGCATTTACTTCAATAACAATTAATTTAGTGCATAGTAAAAGTATCAAAACACTGCTCAAAAGCAGCTGATTGCATTAAAAACTTAACATGAATAAAGTTAATAATTTGGAATGACAATTCAGGTTTGTAACAGGTGGAAAAGGGGATTCTGGAAATCCAACACCATGACAAATACCATAAAGAGTGAATAAAACATAGCAAGTAATGTAACTAACAGGGTTAGTTCGCTGTTGTCACAGCTGCTACTGCAAAGCTAACATACAAAGAGGACGAGACTGTTCCAGAGACAGCACAAAAGCTCAGAACATCAATAATCGTAACGCTCCTGTTACTACAGCTCACTTCACAACAACAGTCTGTGTCATTTAATGTTACCTGACACACAAATTATGGCTGGAACAGCTGTGTAGTGTGTGTGTGTGGTTGTTTGATGTGTTAGCAGCTAGTTTGCTATGTTACACAAGCTCTCAGCTGTTATTTGTCTCAAAGAAATAAACACAATAAACTATTCATACACTTACTTTCCTGATTATAAAGAAAAAAGAAAAAAAACAGTACAGCTTATAAATTCAAGTTTCTCTTTCACTGAACTAATTTCCTTGTTAACTCATCGTTAAACACACTTCCTTCAAACTCAACAAAAACAAATAAAACTCACCAAAACCATTGTGGTTAGAATTCCCACTGTTCCAACAATTACCAACTCTGGTTTAAGCAAATTACACCATTTAAAAAACAAAAAACAAAACAACAAACAAACAAAAATTATACATATATATATACACATACACACACACATATACTGTCTCTACACTCTGGTGCCCAACCTCCCTATTGCTCCTCTCCTGTTTTGTTTCTCTCCTGTCCCTGCCTGAACCCGCCTTGTCATCTCCAGAGTCAGAGTCCTGTTTGGAGCTGCTGTAAATCTGTAAATCACCTTGGCACTGTATTCCCTGTCATTAAACTGGCCTCTGTCTGTCTCAGAGGCTGTGTTTGGTCCATGTTCTCTGGGAGGCTAAATAGCTAACAAACGGCAGTTAGCAGCAGTCTGACCTGATATGTGATATGCTGCCCCGTTGTTTTTTTTTTTTGCAGTATGAATTCAACAGGTGGAGAGTAGTCTCAGTTCTTACACACTGCACCTTTAAACTGATGGGCTCCTGTAATTTCTTATTGTAGCTTACCAATTTGATATGGTGCTGTCCTGACTTAATTGTGACATTGGCCAAAACTAACATCTGTTTTTGTTAAGGTATTTTAATTTTATTTTTTGGAGATTCCTCTCTGTGGAAGCACATAATGCCATTATTTATAATTTTTTGGCAAACTGTGAATATTTTTCCCTTGCAAATGAGCTGTGTATAATTTATATGTGCATAAGTATAAATAAACATTTTGTTTATTTAATTTATATAAAATGTATCTCGTTAAGAGGACATTATCTGGAAAATAATGGGCTGATTAATCAATAATGATTAGTTGCAGCCAAAAAGTAAACAGCTTTACAATTACACTTAAAAGGTGAAAGATTTAAATAAACTTGATTATTTTATGATGAAAACTGACCTTGTCCTTTTCAAAGTCAGGTATGCAGGGGTATGTGTATATTGTGACATCACTGGGTGCGAGAATCTTAGCATGGATTGCAGTGCTCTTGCCATCTGTCTCATTGGGATGCTTGATGATGTCTATCTTCACAGGAAGCTGGGCACAACATACAATATGCATAGTCAGGTCCTGAAGACACTTTAACCATACCATATGTAACATTTCATAGATCTTACATAAAATACATGACATAACATTTTCCACTATATCAGGATACTACTATTACAGCAACTCCAGAGCTGAAGGCCTCTGGTAAAAAGAACAATCAAGTGAGTCCTAACCTCTGACTGACCTTGATTAAGGGGATTTCTTGCAGGGTGACACCCACTAATGAGCAGCATGTGTAGCAGAAGAACATCCTTGATCCTCCACATTTAGAGCATTTCAACCTGCCCCTCTGCTGTGCTTTCTCCAGCACTGCATGTGATGCCAATATTAGACCTTGGAGAGGCTGCTTGGCAAGCTCATGAGCATCTGATGAATCACTAGAAACAGTTGTTTTGTCATGGAAATTAGGATGGAGATGCTGGTACTGATCCAGGCTACTCATGCTTGCTCTTTAAATGTTGACAGACAAGTACAAGCGTGTGGGCCCCACATTCATAGCTGAATCAGAATGACAAAACAAACGATGCAAATATTAGCAATATTAACACAAATATTCTAACATTTACATAACTTTAAAAGTGTAGAGTGCAATAATGTGGAAAATCCATTAAACAAGCAAGTTTTGTCAGACAAATTAAATAAATTGAATTGGGAGATATTGGGTATTGAGTATATCCACAATAGCTAAATAATGATCTTTTCTGACATCACATCAGCTCTCCCTAGTTTAAATATGAACGCATACACAAACAAAATATTGCCACATTATGAGTCAAAATATCCTGATATTTGATTTATCCCTATTGACTAGTTTCACAGACAGTAGTGAAGGCTGAGAAAACAAGGAGTTCGGGGGGGAAAGGAGTTCAAGAATTCAGGGGGGGCTTGTTGCAACATAGCATTAAACTGAAAGAGTCAGTACATTAGCTACAAGACTTTCCACTTGACAAAGTCAGTACAAAGACTGCTGTCAACTGACACTAACATTATCTAACGTTAGGTGAGAAAGCTAACGTTAACTTTGTGAAGAAATGTAAAGTGAGCTAAACACAAGCGGCGTAACTAGCGTCACATACAACTCTGTAATTCACATTAGCATTGTGTTAATGTGCTTAGCAAGAGCACAACATGCAGTTCACATTTATCTTCATGTATCTCTCTCTCTTTCTATTCTTTATCACATTAAGATCTGACGGTAACTTACAGAGTTATATCAGCGCACATGTTGCAGCACAATCATTACCTGGTTCATGCTAGTGAAGATAGATTGTTCGCTAGCTTGATATACGCTAACGTCTATAGCTTCGGCTGCTACTAACAGACACAAGTCACAGTGGCTACGTTAGTTGGATAAACGTAGATAGGAGCAAAGACAAAAGAAAAACATACGTTGATTGTAGTGTTGACTTGCAAGGAATAAAATGTTCACTTGCGAGTCACATAACAAAATCAGGATAGAAACGTGTCTACCGGTATGTAGTTAAATGAACTACAACTTCCTGTTCTGCGCCGGAAATACTTCTCCGTACAAAGGAAAGAGTTCTTACCCGGGGCGAGTTCAATCTCAAAACGTTTTGCACCGGTTTGCAACGTTTTGAGATTGAACGGCATATTTCCTTGCAACGTTGTGCAACGTTGTGCAACGGGCTTCGAGGTATGCTTGCTCCCGTTTGCTGGGCGTGTCTCAGGTGTTACCCAATCAGCTGCAACAAGTTTGTAAACACAACAGCGTTAAAAAGGCAGGAAAATGCAGTGCGCTTGCGTACACAACAGGCGGTTCAGGGGACCACTTTTTCCGTTGAAAAAAACGTTTTGCTACGTTTTGTCTGCGCTTAACTCGCCCCCGGTCTGACTTTACCTGCCGATGGTGCGCTGAATGTATTAACGGTAACTAACAAGAAGAACGTCGTAGACTAAGCTAACGTACTGTGAATTTACTGTATGTACTTACTTAGCAAGTTACATAAACCGCGACGTTTAAGCCAGGCTAGGTTAATTGTTGACTTCTGTGCAACTCAAGTTGTTAGTTATAACGATAAAATTGGCAAACATTAACTATAAAGTTAACCGTTAGGGAGTCAATCACGTTATCTTACCTAAGATCATAGATGAATGATGGTACCGTTAACAGTTACCTTTAAGTAATTAACGTCAGCTAGGTTAACGTTAATGTTCCTCCCAAGAAAATTTCCCATAAACATGCTGGTGTAAGGTTATCATTATTAATGTGAAATATTTACATTTCATTAACGTTAATGAAGGCCGGGGGGAGATCGTTAAGTTACATGAAAATGAGAACCACAGACTTGTCATGGAAATAATGAAATGTTGGTTGTTACATCAATCTGTTCCAGTTTACTGTAACTTATAATTGTGATAGAGAAGGCAACAGGGGTCTAGCACTAAGAACCGGGTAAAGGGCAGAGTCTATAAATAGGGGAAGGAAGCTCACCTGGGGCGAGTTCAATCTCAAAACGTTTTGCACTAGTTTGCAACGTTTTCTGATTGAACGACATGTTTCCTTGCAACGTTGTGCAACGTTGTGCAACGGGCTTCGAGGTATGCTTTCTCCCGTTTGCTGGGCGTGTCTCAGGTGTTACCCAATCAGCTGCAACAATTTTGTAAACACAACAGCGTTAAAAAGGTGGGAAAATGCAGTGTGCTTGCGTACACAACAGGGTGTTCAGGGAACCACCGTTTCCGTTGAAAAAACGTTTTGCTACGTTTTGTCTGCGCTGAACTGGTTTATTTTTAGACTCTGCCGCTTTACCTGGGTCCTGGTGCCAGACGTCTGTTGCCTTCCCTATCACATAATATTATAACGGTAATCAGCAGTAAATTATCTTTGTTCTGTGTAACATTAGGCAACATTAGCATTATTCTCAGATCATTATAAATAACAAGTTGTAAATGAACTCAGCTTACACATTTTCCAAGGATGTGAAATTCTCCCCAGCTACAACTGTCCGGTATTTACTTGAGTTGAAAATTGGTCCATCAATTTAGTGTATGATGATGGTACTTTTTGTATTCCAATTTCCTTGTTCTGTTTATATTATTCTAAGTTTATGTTTTCATTATTAGTGAAAACATAAGTTTATGTTTATCTAAGTTTACCTTTCAGCTATTTGAATATTATGAAAGTAAAGGAATACTGAAGTCAAATATTAAAATTAGAATTTCCTTTCACTCGCTGTAATGGAAATATCTAAGATGGTCTGCAACCAGTCATTCTGATCTAAGAAGATGGTGCTCTTAAAAGCAAAATTCAAGTTTCACAGCTGATATTTCTCCAATATGACTGATCAAAACCTGAAACCTTAGTTCAGAGAAAAGTAGTCTAAAATATTAACATGGATTGATATTGTTCAAAACCAGATGTGGTTGGTGTGATGTAAAACAGATTGTTTTCTATGAGATTTCAAAGATACCTGAGCTATCTCACTTTTTATGAAACTGACAATCGCACGCAGACTTGCATGGCAAACAGATGTGCATGAGACCTTCCAGTATCTCTCATATTAGAATCCAAACAATCAGAAATCTGTCAAATGTGTACTGTGTGCCAGGTTGCTTTGAGAATCATGGAAGTGAAACATAGTTCATCATTATTAGTTATATTAATCATATTAATCACACCAGGCTTACCTGTCATCTCTGCAGGTGCTGTTCTTTCTGTGTCTGGTTCTTCATCCACAAGTTCAAGGTGATTCATTCATTCATTGTCCTAGATTTTCTATTTAGTCACAGAGGAATGAAAAACAAAGAGATTTAAATTAAAAGAAAACTGCATGTTGTTGCCAGTTCTTCAAATTAAAATATATTTAGCTTTTTCAACATAGCATTTTATTGATCATTCCCTGAATCAAAAGAGCAACTGTATGACTGCTTCAAGAGATCGGACCTTATGATACATACCTGCAGTTCTGCTCAGACTGACTTTTTGAACAGTTGCACTGTATTCTTCGGATATGAAGCCCAGGTTGGCTTGCTACAGCAACTGGAGATGAATATGAAGAGAGGAGTCATGATCATGGTGAGTGATATAAGTTTGTATTTTAACTTGTGTGTGTTCCTATTAGTGCAAAATATGTTCATATATGTTTGAGTATGTGTCAAGATAATCTCCTGAAATCCAGAGTGACTTTTGTTTGGAAGAGTATTAATTTAAAAAGCGTCTAATAATCCATGCTATATTTGCAAAAGTAAATTGAAAATCCATCATGCCTAAGCCAGAAGTTTTTACACATAAACAGTGGCTTTGTGTTGCAAACCATTCATTGTCTTCTATTGAACTGGATACCTCTTTAAATACTACAAAGGAGAAGTAAATCTCACTTCATTTAAATATTTAAAGGGTCAGTCCACACGAATCACAAAAACACATTTTCTCACCTTTCTCTAGTGGGATCAAGTCATGGAAATTGTTTTGGTTTATTTGCAAAGGTTGTGAGACTTCCTTCTTTTGAAGCGTCCAACACAATTGAGTTAAACAAAATGTTCTTTGTGCTGATCAAAACACTGAAAACTTACATTTCAAAAACACAATACCAGCATGTCCTTCCAACAATAATGTCCCTGTTTCTCTGGATAACCCACAGACACCACTCTCAATAGTTCTCATTGGGACTATTTATTTGGTAGAATGTAGATCTAATCCAGTAACCATAATGTATCAGCAGGGATCAACCATTTTGTTAACCAATGCCAGCACTCCTCTTTTAATACAAAAGTTGCTGAGAATGCAAGTTTTCAAAACAGGCACTGTATTTGCAAGACACAATCCCAGGCCTCCAAGAGGCAGCCTCAAAATACTGACAAAAACATAAGTATTGTTGTATAGATGGCAATATATGTTTAGCAGATTAGCAACAATAGCCACACAAACTAATGTTAATGCAATATATGAAACATAGCAAATATCAGCATTTCATAACTATTACTCTTATTTTGCAGCTGTTCTAAAAAGAAAAGGTGTAGCTTCTTTATCTCATGGATCTCCTCAGGGTGGTGGGCATTATATCAGATGACTTCTTTGTGAGTATAACCCAATTCAAATCATTATTTCTCTAATGCACTGGAACGTATGACTGCATACAGTGTTAAAGAGACAGTAGCTATGTTTCCATATAATTGTCATGCGAATTTTAAGTGGACTTTTGAAATGTCGCAAAAAAGAAAAAAAAAGTAAATGCGAAATATGGGCCTTTCCATCTGCTGATTTGGAGCGAATAAACCAGGCTATGGCAAGCGTAGTTACATCAGTAGTTGAAGTTACACATGGCTCTAATAAACAAGACATATGGGTTCCAAACCAGAAACAAAACCAGCCGCATGATCTTAGAAAAATGGAGAGATCCTCAGAAATGTGTTTCATCCAGAATATCCAGCAAGACGCCGACAGTGGAAACAGCTGATCAGACATCAGTTACAAGTTCACTATGTCAGAACTTATTAAGCAAAAGTGCTTTCATCTCCCATTTAGCACATTAACTCTTTTTTGATAAAGGCAAAACCTACCTCAAGTGAGCGTAAACACTTTTTTGCAAAATTAAGGATTATTTTTTTAAATTTTGCTGTTTCTATCAACCTTTTCTAACGCGATACTTACTTGCATAAAAAATGTTGGCGAAAACATTAATGATTCATTATCCCTAATTAGTGATGTGGGAAACAAAGCTTTCTGAAGCACCAAATTACTATGAAGCAGTTGTGATGAACATGGTTCACTGTTTCAATGTATTTGATTCAGTTAAATTGGAAACATCTGCTGGACAAAACCTTGATATTACATTTGTATGAATGGATTCAATCTGAGAGCATGATCAAAGTGATCTAAATGTAAAAGATCTTACTGCTCTAATTATTGTTATTTTGTTCAATGAAGCTTGTTTTATAAACAGATCACTTAAAAACAGAGTGTACAGCTTTGTGTTTCAATACAGTAGCGGATTGAGAATCACATCCCGTGTTCAAAAGCAGTGTGAAACCTCTCTGATATGAGTGTGATGTAACAAGGCAACAATAGTTCTGCTTTGAAAGGTTGATACTGTGTTGAGTAGTCTGCTTCAAGCACAAACCTCTACCTCTACCGCATACAACCTGTCCTTTTCTTACTGGAACAAATATGCTTATTGATCTAAAGGGCTGTAAACATTGAGGACTGACTTAAAAGCAGACGGATTCATGATAAGTCAGAGATGTACTTTACCAAGTGTAAGACAAGTGTGACTTACTATGGACCTTTTCTGATTTTATCTAAATGCTGAAGACACTGTTTGTTTCAGATGAAAGGCTATTGTCAAACTTGCAAATGAAAAATGATTTTGCATCTTTGACACAATGTAGAACCTCAATTTGATGGATGTAAAACTCCAATGAATAGGCTACTGACACAAACAGATTAGTTATATATGAGCATGATTTAGGGCCCTGCGATGGACTGGCGACCTGTCCAGGGTGTACCCCGCCTTTCGCACAATGTCAGCTGGGATAGGTTCCAGCCTAGTGATGCAGGATAAGCGGTTGACGATGGATGGATGGATGGGATGGAGCATGATTTAGTGGCTTTTAAACCAAAAACCTAAAGTAAGTTCACCCTTGATTTTTGCCTGGCTATCCCCAGGAAGAATATTTTAAAAATGTACGGTGTGAGGAGTAGGTGGGGACAGATGCTTGGTATGAGTAGTAGACCTCACATAGTGGCTCTGTTCGAAACAGAAGGCAGTTACCTCACTACCTCGCTACCATGATAGACAGGTGCCTCAGAAGGCATCACTTTTGAGTGAAGGCGTCTCTATGAAAATTAGTTTTGAGTGGCCTTTTAAGACACCATTTACAGCAACGTGTGACATCAGAACGCTGTCTTGTGTCTCTTCTGGCTGTCAGTCATAGCCTTAGCGTCAGCTAGTTAGCTATTGAACAGGCAAATGGCTATCAGACACCTCAGAAATCATACTAAACAAACTTGGTTGGTTACAGTCACTGGCTAATATGATAATTTAGTGTTTAGTTTTCACTGACTTTTCAAAAATTGAAGCAAAAAGAGTGCTAAAAACTTTTAAAAATTTATATTTGTAGACATATTTCGGCTTGTTTGTCCACCGTGAACAGATTTATGGGTAATAGGCAGAATCAAATCAGCATCGATGCTGCCTTCAAAACTAACAGTTACCGGGGCAGTTTGAAGGCATCTTACGACATAGGAAAAGATCTGTTTCAAACAGCACTCGATGCCTCACTGTCGTGTTAGACACCTCCTGAGATAGCATTTTTACCCGTTTCGAACACAGCCAGTATGTGATGTCGAGCTACTTCATTTTGGTTCTCCTTAGCTTAGGTGATGGATAGAGTCAAATGTCAATATTTTCAATTTCAGTTACTAAATTATTTTGGTATTAGCTACCACGATGACTAATTATATGTATTCTGTGGGTGGGTCAGCTAGTATTCCACTTTTATGTTAGGTGTGACAACTGCTACCATAGTCAACGAACAAAATATACAGCCTTGGCTATTTCCACTAAATTCAACTTCAACTCTAAAGAGATGCATGCACACTAGTGTGGAGCAACAAAAGAATTGCTCCACACAATATGTGTATTCTTGTAACAATCACCTGTATTTACATAATACACCAACAAGAATCTATGTGGTTAGGTGTACTGTGCAATAAATATTAAACACAATGCTTTAAAAGGTACAATGTGTAAGGTTTGAGACTACTCTTCACCTGTTGGATTCAGTCTCCAAAAAAGTAGGAGGCATCTTGTAGGGATGGGTATCACTACTCGATACCTTTATGGTATATACCGAGAACAGCCCAGTATCATGTAGAATCGAAACGTCTCCAGTCAAACCAGTACTTCAGTCAATACTTTTTGTAACCAGATTGTGGCAATAAAGCAAAAAGCACTGGCGAGATCTTTCAATGCAGTTTATAGATCAAAAGTTTACAAAATCATTTTCCATTGTTTACTTTCATCAAACATATATTTGTTTCCCATTACTCATTTGGTCACTAAACTATTTCACTCCTCCTCTCTTATTCAAATATAAAAAAACTTGCAACCTGTAGTCTCCCTGTGTAATACTACCCATGAGGATGACCTAAGTAGAATGAGGAGGATACAATTTACCAATAGTTTTATGTAACATTTATTTGAATCAAGAAAACAATAAAATAGATAACCTTGCTTGTCAATAACAGCAATAATGATAATAATAGGCTAATAATCAACTACTATGGTTTCAACAGGTATCATTTTACACAAGGAATGAAGTACTCTATTGGTATAACTTTAAGGGTACTGGTTTTTGTACCAGTATCCTAAAATTTTAAATGTTACCCAAACCTAGCATCTTGTCACATTTCAGGACATAACAGCTGCTAACTGCCATTAGCTAGTTAGCTCAGTAAGCCATGCAGCTAACTTAGCAGTCCTATTAGTTGACTGAGTCCGTAATGGGCACCAGAACTGGAGGCAGGCGAGCATGCAATGGAACCAGGCAGGGATTTATAGGAATCTTTATAGGGATCAGACTTTATAGGGATCACAGCCAGGCCAAACAGCCTCAGAGACAAACAGAGTCCAGTTTGACAAATTTAGTGGCTCCAACCAGGACTCTGACTCTGGGCAGGGACAGGAGAGGAGCAAGAGGGAGCTGGGGCATCAGAGAGGCAGCCACAGCGTGTAGAGCCAGAATATTTTCAATTGTAACTCTGTGAATTAAGGGTTTATTTCATCCAAACCAGAGTTGGTGATTGTTGGAGCACGGGAAAATCTAACCAAGAGGCTTTTGGTGAGTTTTATTTTGTTTCTATTGTGTTTAAATGATGTGTGTTTTACAATGCCTTAACAAGGCAATAGTAGTTCACAATATTTAATAAATAATAAATACAGAAAATAGGTGTAAGAAGATTTTCTTTCTTGACAGTTTGTGAGTTTAGTTTGTTTATTCATTAAGCTGAAACGCGGAACATTAATTGCAGACAATGCTTATGATTTCACTAGATGCGTAACAGCAGGTTTCAGAAGCGTTCAAAGGACCTCTCCACGGCTGGTTTAATTTTTATGGAAGCTGCATCAGATTGAACCAGGAAGGAAGTCATACACCAAAATGGCATAGAGAATCTGGCCCATTTTCAAAATCAAAAACCCTGGGAAGGTAAAACGGTTTGCTCTTGAAAAGCTTCTGGTGGGATGTGAAGTAGTGCAGAGGGCGAAACAAAACCGCATTGCAGCCAGAACGCGACCATGTCCGATGGAATCCAGCTGTAAGACTTTTGTTTGTGTTAACAGTAAACCAATCATCCCATGTAAGCCACTACATACTGGTACATGCAACCAGCAACAGTCATAAATGGATTCATTTAGAATGTTCATCTTTAAAATTATATCATATCTACATTGGTCTATTAATAAAGTACAATTTGACTGTTAATGTGTTATTTACTTCATTTTGATTTGATTGAAGTTTTACTTGGTGGTCTGCAGTAGTTTTCTAATGTACCATAGTTAAAATGGCCTTTGAAAGCCAGCAGTGCCAGTTTTCAGTCTTTCCATTAATGTCATGGTGGAGTAATGAATAAATGAGTAGCCTTTCAGGTCTTACAAGTTGTAGGTGATTAAAAAATATTTAAATCATAAACTTTATATCTCTCTCTAGATTTAATTTACCGTCAGGGAAAGTGCAATGTTATGGTGAGTTGCTGAAGGTCCCGCCCCTCTTTCACAATGACCTGTTGTTCTGGGGGGTTCCGTACCAAGGTCTGCAAACATAGAATTTCCCTCGTTGCATAACCACAGATTTCCTCTGGGGAAATGAAAGTTTACAGCCCTGAAATGAATCAAGTTCAACTGTGTGTTCCCCCTTCCCCTGAGGACCTCCCCTTTCTCCCGCTGCGCCAAGACCACCTCTCCACATCGCACGAGCCTTTCAAGCCTCTCTCCCTGTTTATCTTCACTTGACTTACTTTGTCATCCTCCCCCTTTCTGGTTGTTTCGCTCCATCCTCCCCTGCAGTGCTTTTCACAGCCAGTGACTTTGACCTTGTCTACACATCCTGTTTGCAATATGGGACACGTGTGTTTTGTGTTCATGCCTCCACAAAATGCAAATATAATACTGCTGATCTAAAACATTGCCATGAATAGTAAATCATTGTCAAAGAGTCATTATTCATCCCAGGAGGTTCATCAAACTACAAAGTAGCCCTTTAGTTTATTTGAACAAAGGAAATGAAGTATATACTTGAACAAACAATAGTCTAAATTGATATTGTAATTTGTAAAACTGTACTTTTGCTGTGGTTTAAAACCACAGCAGACCACTGTAACTATTGATGTGCTATCAGCTAATATAGAATTTTGGATTCCCTTGTTATTAATCTTTACATTTGACCTAAAGTTCTAATTCAATCTGCTTAGCGATTTCAGATATGTAATTATTAAGACAAAATAACAACTATTTTGCAAACAAAACATGCTGTTTAAGCAATCTATTTGTATACGTTCAGTGATGACATTACAAGGTGATATTTTTTACTGTAAAGACACTGTCAAGATGCTGCCAAGAGTACAGCTGGTTTCATAATTTTGAGTTTTGATAACTAATGAACAGCAGATTGAGAAAAGTGCATGGGAACCCTACATTTTGTTAGAAGAAAAAGTATTACAGTGATTTGTGATTACAGGAGCATTTTATTAAACAATATCTGTTGGTCTGGGAATACTATGTAAGTATAATTTATACGTCTGGTGTTCCTGTGTTACGTCTTGACAGTTTGCCCTCATTGTCATTGGCTTCAGCCCCTCTTCGTCCTGCTGGGAGTACACAGCCTTGAGTCTGAAATGTGTTTACATTTTGGGCATGTTACAAATTATCTGCTAAGACTAACTTTGCGTGACTTGGCAGAAGCCTTCACCTTACTCAGATGTTGTTTGGGTCAAATGTATTTTAGGGGTTGGCTCTCAATTTGACTGTCTTTATCTGACAGGGGGTTCTCCAAGCCAGATGTGAACCCATGCAAAAGGTAAAGCTTGTGCTCTGTGTTGGGGGGTAGAGGGGGTTTGCCTGCATGTGGTTATACATATTTGTGTGAGTAATCTCACGACTGGGGCAAGCTGGGTAGCAGGAATACAAGGGAAAGACCCAATGCAGACTATTGTGGCAGATCTGGTGCAGTTTGAGGATGTAATCGCACAAAATGGAGGTACAAAGGCTTATGGGATGGTGAGACAGGCAAGGGTCAAAACCAGAAGGCGGTCCTCCACAGTCAAAGAAATCCCATAAGAAGCAGACAGAAATCCAAAGTCCCATAACAGGCAAAAGGTCAAAGGAAAAGTTCAAACACACAGGTAAGGCAGGTAGAAATAGGTTCCAGACACAGGTCTCAGTTAAACATATTACAGGTACAGATGCAATAGAGCCAAGACATGAAGCGCAAAGTAACATAACAATCTGGCAAGGAAAAAAAGTAGGTGAACTTGTATGTATGGTGAGTGGCTGATGAGAGAAGAAGTTGCAGGTGAGGAGTGGCTGGAGTAGGTCAGGGAACTGCAGGGCTGATGAGAGAAATGGGAATAGGTATACAGATGGTTCAGGCAGTCAGGTGATGGCGAAAGGAGGGTTCAAGTTTGAGGGTATCTGATGGACAGCTGATGGAGTCGGGGCTGTAGACAGGGACAGATAGATGGAATGAGAGTGTGTGGCTGCAGGATAGCACGAAGAGGCACCCTGTCAATATGTCTGTGATATTTTTCTGCACCGAATAGACTACATTTATACTCAATACAATATAAACAAATTAATGGAATTAATGTAACCATGTGTGTTTTTATCTGCCATCATAAATAAATAGATTTATCCTCTTGTTGTATAATCACATCTCATTGTCCCTGATGAGATTGAGTGATCTTATTCATGTAAATCTTGCATCAAGAATTGTCCAAGGATGCTAATATTTTCCCAAATGTTTCTTTCCCTTGTGTATTCAATCTTTTTCACAACATCATCACATTTGATTGCTGTAATATCTGAGTTTAAGACAGTGTAGTTGCTCAATGTGTGATACATTTTATCTACAGGAATTATAGAGTTAGAGGCTAAATAACCAAACTTTTATCAAATAATATTTTAATATGAGGTTAAGTCTAATCCTCACACTGTCATTTTCTAATAAGTTCAAAATCACAGAAAATAACCTCATACATTTTGTACTTATTTATCATAATACCCTTTTGTCATGTACCAAAAATGAGGCCAAATTATGTGAGATTACAGATATTTAAAAAATTATGATTAAATTACATGGTAAACATTCTTAGTAATGGATGGCATGCACATAGTAAAAAAAACCTTATCAAAACTTTTGCTCAAATTTAATTTATTGAGTTATTGAGGGTGTGTTGATTTTTTTAATCACCGTGTGTCAGCAGAGTACAATTCTTTCTTCATCTTAAGCTACAAATTGTTGTTCAGATTCGTAGTTTCATACGTGTCAGAATAACGGCACAGTTCATATGCAGAGTTTCTTCCTGAAGTTGCATGAAGCCGTATTTCTTACAATTGAACTTCCAATAATGTGAAATTGTTGCTAGTACTGCCAAATCCATTAAGAATTAACTCTGCTCACAGACATGTTTTGTACATTACCAGGTGTCTGGTGTGAAATAATGGCTTGCTGACATGCGGAGTGGTACATTTTGCAAGTCAAATAGTTTCTGATATCTTTCTAAAAAACTGTCAGACCGAAGAAGGAAAATGTTCTTGTGAATATTAGAAAAATGAAACAAAAGATAACTGTTGCTTTCTACTGGATGTGTAAGAAGGCCGTTTCTTGTTAATATGTTAGCTGAAAGATCTTGACAAGATAGTTCCTGTGAGTTTGGAGTATTTCATACCCCCTAGTAATCAAACAACCCATTATTGCAGTCTTTAACACTGTACTTCAACAATTACATGATCCAGGTAGAACAATGCACATTGTAAGGGAATCTGTTTTATACATTTTTGTCTCAGTTATGTTTACTAAAATGGGAATGTCTTAACACAAACTAAAAAAATCTCCCTATAAATAAATATGTGCTCTGTGTAGAGGATTGTTAACTCTGATGAAAAGACACTGTGTAGCATGCACATTTATTATGTTGTTCACTTTGTATTTTAATCTGAATATCTTTTCAGCAGCAGCAGAATATTTTAGCATTTCAAAATCACACCTTGATAATTAAGAGGGAACAGCTACAATGCACCTGAACAGAGGTTTCAATGCAAGAAGGACAGACAAATCAAAACAGATGATTCACAAACAGGTCGTTCACACACTCTAGTTTTACTGAACATGCTATTATAATTCTTTGTGCCTTAGTTATGTGTGCTCTGGACAATTGTACCATTAAAAAAGACAAGTCCAGCTTGCTTCAGCACATCTTTGTCAAGCCAAATCTCTATTCTGGACCTTTCTGTTGATCATACAGGTCTCCTCATCTGGCTGGGTGTCATCTTTGAAAAAGGATACAGTCCCGACTGTGCGTAATACACTTTACTGTTTTATAAGAAAACACTTAACTGTTTTATAAGTAAATATAATATTTAATTTAAAATAATATTAATATTGAGTAGACTTTGTTGGTTTTACAGTTTGTGTACCAGTTGAAGCTATTTCTTATTTTAGGATGTTTGGAATAATTTAATGTGCCCATCTGAAATCTGTTGACTTTTCTTATGAAAATTACAACATAATATGGAACATAACATAATAAATCTACACATGGAGGGGAGTGGAGCATGATGTTGGTAATGTGTTTATATGTCTCTGTTAACATATATGTGATTGATATCATGCACAATTTGCGACCCATGTTTTAGTCCACCCTCCTTTCCTCCTCTCTGCACTTCATAGGGATAAAGTGGGATGCTATATGTTCCCTTCTGGTCTTCTTCCCTCGCACTGGTTTTCCCTTCTGAGACAAGGCTATGAACATTTCTTTGCCATTATTAGTCCTCTTTACAGAGGAATAAGCATTGAAGTAGTTTTCTAGGAAAACCTCCTTGAAGTTGCAGGTTTCATTGTAGACCCTCTGTAAAGGATAAGACAAACATCACAGCATTAATACAATACAATCTGCCGCTGTTAGTTCTTGATCTTAATTATTTAAATTCATGTTTTGCAAAAAGAAAATTCTAAAAGTGCTTGACCGTGGCTGAGCTGACAGTGTATGACTTTTCTCACTGAGGAAAAATATTACCTTGCCTTGCAGATGTCCAGTCTTGTTCATAGAGATATAATACTGACTCTTCACGCCTTTGATAGCCAGTATGCCCCCCTCCGACACTGTCCTGATCTCCAGGATACCTGCCAGACAAGCACACATTTAGGAAAATAAGACATATTACAGAACAGATAGGACACTATTGCCATCCAGCCTTCAGTCCAGCTCCACATTGCTCTCAACATTTATCTTAATTAACAAACAAGATGGACATTCCTGTGGTTAATCAGTCTGGTTTCTCTGGCTTAATTCAAGCCTTGTTAACTGGCCTGGGTGGCCATTACACAAACCACAACCTATGCCATAGCACATGTGGGAGACAGATTAGGCCTCTCTCTCCTGGGATTGAGAAAACTACCTCCTTGCATGTGCTTGCACGCTACATTTTAAAACTGCTCTTCAAATTTGAAGAATACATTTTACTTTAATCATCAGTTACGCAGATCACTGACTTAGGAAAAGCTATTATGATATACTGTTTGCTAAGTTATTGTAATTGAAGGTATGATCTTGCTATTACAGATATGATGAATCATAAAACTCTGATTAGAAAGTCCAAAATCAGTATCAGTAAAACTAAGATGAACACAAAAATGTACATTTCAAGGATGCTGACAAATTCCAGAGAATACGTTTTTAGGTAAAATAAAAAACCTTGATTCATTTTTACATATTGAAGAAAGTATGTTATTTGACAGGCAGAGAAAAAGTGGAAGAACTCTATTAAAGCTCTTCAGACTGACATAAAGCATGCTGCATTTTAGCATTTGATCACAAACAGATGGCAGTCTCCCAATCTTGGAATGCTCTTTGTGCTTTGCTTACACTTGATATTTTACTTAATATTACTGCCCTTTATGTGCTCATATTTATTTAACTCTACTTTTCTATTCCCCTATTTTTATTGTCATTATTATTGATTTTATTGTCATTATTTGAGGTGAACATGATCCCAAAGACCAAACAAACACTGCAAGAGCTGCGATTCTTAATTTGTAACCCCCTTACACATTTAGAGTCAGTGGAAAATTAATTTCTTAATAAACCATTTATTTATCAAGTCGGGATTTCAGCCTGAGTTTATAGCTGTGATGAATGTGAAACACAATGAATGTGTTTTAATGGTTGTTAAGAAGCATAACTCCTTATAGCATGTGCTATAGTGCGAAGTGCTATTCCCATAATATTACATGTAAAAACTACAGTTGTTTAGTATACTGTGAAAAGAAGGAGCACATTTCCACATAGACACAAACACACACACACACACACACACGTACACAAACACACAGACACAGTTAACATTTTGGCTCTGACACAGATAGCCTCTCAGCATATCCTCAGTTTGAACAGATTTGTTGTCACTCACTGATCCAGTCCCTGACTAAGTAAACTAACTTGTGGGGTAATCCCTAATCCATTTTTTTCTGAACAGGGTTTTAATCCAGTGTTTACATTTGCTGGGGATAATGGTGCATTAAGCCTTCCAATGAAAGAATACAATGGAAAATGAAATTAATATTGACTGCTTCATACTAAATACCTTGTCACGTAATGGCTAGCTAATTCATTTTTATAACCTTTATTTACTTTGTTTTCACATACAAATGTGATTCTATAGTCTACAAATGTAAACTATAGAATATTTAATATCTTTATCAGATTATCTGTATTTTACTTTGGCATTTACCACGTTACAGTGAATGTAATAACTGGTTTCCAGTACAATCAGTCTTTCAATTATTTTTATTTGGCTGCACCTGACACTGGGTCTATTATGCCACAATCTGAGCATTTACTAGATAACTAGGCTAAAAACATTAAGACCCACATAAAGTTACTGTGTTTAAATTCCCTCTTTTCTGGTTGTCATGCTGTGGTTGTATTGTCAACTGCCTACTTGCAATTGTACAAACACAACGTTTTATTGTTATTATCACACTTTGGTTAAAATGAAATTTTGTTTTTTAGGATTTGTTTACTGGTTTACTGGTTACTCTGACCAGAACGCACATTCTTTTTTTAGAAACATATCTACAGCAACTATTTTTTTCTGTGTTAAGCATTTAATTCTCTATACATTATTGATAGAAAAGTTTCAAATAAATCACAAAATCTGCATTGCAAACATTTTTGATTTTCAATCTCAACAACTGTTTGAAATATAATAAAGTTAGAAAAACTTGGTGTAAGAGATGGGTTTACTGGAGGTAAGCCTATATTTTTGTTGCAGAGGCACACGGAACGTGGAAGCCAAAAATGATGCAGCTCCAAGTTTCTCATTTTGCTTCTCATCTTATGTGAGACTTTATGTAATCAGTTATGTAATTATGTAATCAGTTTTTCAGGACTTCTTGTTCACTGCAGCCAAAAAGTATGACTCACTGATTTATTACATATATATGTGTCCATGATGTTCTCTTCAAAGACTTGTTAGTTGTGCTTTTAGCGTGCGATTGTCAGCCACAAATGGGTGTATCAAGGGTTTTTTTTGTCTTTCATTGCCAGTTGTTGCACAAGCATCTTTTCCATCCACTTTGAGGCATTTCCCTGTCAAGCCAACATTCCAGTCATAGCCACATTGTCAGATAGGAGGAAATGATAACTACTTAAAAAACCCTCACCATGACAGATTTCCAGTGATATCTGAAAACTCAGACTTTGGAAAATGTTAGCTTTAAAGCAATAATTTTAACAATTTACCATGTTAAATTACAATGACCAAGGCTAGGAAATAAAATTAGTCATTCAGTAGTTAACTGGCATGCATTATTTGTCAAATTTTGCTTTTAATTGTATGTAACAGTAATTTTAGAATGGACACAGCATGATGGCTGTCTCTGTGTGAGATGTCAGTTGCTTACCAGAGGTCATCAGAAGGTGAATATCTTTAATTTTTCCATTTCTAATATTCATGCCAATTCTTTGTCTAAATAATTGGTAAGATCTTATAGTAACACTGCAACACTGTTTGTGGGAGGCTGAACAAGTGTGAGTCTGTGCCAATGTGAATCAGAGGTCACGGGCCCAGTACCCATCAGTATCAAGAACTTTCTGTTTACTTAATTACAGCCTGTGTTTATGCCGGCGTTATAGTTTAACAAGACAAGAGATCCACCTGCTTCATTTTACCTCTGTCACTTTGGGTGCTCTAACAGAGACACATAGCCCATTAACACTGTGATTACACTGCGGAGAACTCTGTACAATAACACCTCCCACGTGCTTCTGTCACCTTGATGGGCAAAAGGTTTTTCTGGAAAGATTAAACTCTGCATAGCAGATTTGTGTCATTTCAAATTCAAGAACTAAATTCACACCTACACTCAAGTTTCCATTTGGAAAACATGTTCAGTCAAATTAGATGCAGTTTTTTTATATATATTACTAATAAATGCATAGGAACAAACAGTAAACCATTGGTATTATAAAAAGAGTCATCCTTACTGTGGCAGTTGGTGGGATCTTGAGTCCCACTGATGTTACCATTGTCATCAATTGTTAGGAACCACTGCGTGCGGCTGAACAGTTGTCGGATGCGCACATCTCCTCCCTCCATGTAGTCATAATTCCTGGTGTGGCGCTCGTGTGTGGAGCAGTTCATGATGGCGGCACGTTGCTCTGGAGTGCAGTCACTGTAGACCACACACACACTGCCGAACAGGAAGATTGTATGCAGGTACAGTCCCGAGAACAGATTTTGAAGGTTCCATGTAAGCATCCATTTGCGCATTATAATGAAATGCAGTGGTGATCAATGAACAACATACTGAAATGTCAGATAGAGATTTGTTTGCTATTTCTCAGCACAGCAACACCCTTAACCTCTACTTGGGACCCTTGTGTGGGGAGTGCAGGGTCCCTGTTCCTGCTGCAGGGATTCCTAGTGGGATGTTGAGACAGGGTGGTTGTGGAGGAGACGTTGGGTTGTCTGATGGCTGGAGAGTGGTGTGTGCAGGAGATTTTGTGTTGGCTGAAGCTGGAAAGTGGTGTGAAGAAGAAGGCAGGTGACAGTATTGTGAGATGATGTCTCTCTTTAGTCCTCAGTGACTGTGTCCATTGACGGCTCCTTCCTCTTGAGACCATAGTCCGATCAAGGGACATCATAATCCAGTTCAGGAAATGTTGTCACTATAAAATGTACAGAAATAGTAAAAATGTGGAACTGTTCCAGCTAATGAAGTTGGAAAAAATTGTTACTCACAGGTATACTTCAACACATGTTGAAAAATGTGTGTTAAAGCAGCTTCAAGAAATTATTAAATGATTACTGGGATCTACCCAGTTATATAGTAGAGCTCCCATACAATTTCAAACAACTTTTTTCCCCGTACAAAAATGTATTCTACATTTCCTAGCAATAAATCAAAATTCCCGTGGTTTACTTTGACAGGCATTTGTCTCCCTGTCATGGATCCAGAACAATGAAGTATTGCACCAGTGCTACTGGTCTGTAATCTCCAATGTATTAACATACATGCAATATTTACTTTCAAACAGACTATGCTGCTTTTCTTATGCAAAACAAATCTGAAGTTTAATGACTTACATATTCTCTGAGTGATGACAGGAGTTGTCAGATGTGTGTTCCCTTTCCGCAAGAGTTTTAATTTGAAGACTCTTTAGTTCAAAAGTTGTTGTTTCAGTTGTAAACCAAGCCCAGTAATGCAGTGAAACTAAGCAAGAGCTGGGAGCTCCTGTCAATTCCCATGGATGTCTCCCTGATTCTGGCAGGCTGACTCTGTGCATCTTCTACTGTTGCTGTGCACTCTGCTTAGATAAATGCCTCCTGCTGACCTCACTTGAGAGCAATTAGATCCCAACCAGTCAGCTGTCCCTGGCCGAGATGCAATGGAGAAACACCCTCTGCCTTCCTCTTGCTGTCACTCACCCAATGGACATGAGAGGGAGCTAAAAACTAAAAACTTATAATAGCAGGCTCTCCTTGGTATGCACTCCTAAATACTTTAATAAGGTTCGCATGCACACTCACACTTGCAGAACTTCCTTTTCCAAGAAACTTTATCTTGTACTTAAATAGGTTTGTGCTGTGCTTGTTACTGATCTCATAGTCACATATTTACTTAAGTGATGGTTAAGATATTTGGTCTGATGACAAAGCTTTAAAGAATTTCTTCCCTATCATTTTAAATGTCACAATTAATTAGTGGTTTTACTTAGCTGCACTGAATCATTGGTAAGGATTTATTGACTCAAGTAAAAAAAAACTTCAAAGAAGCCCTTTAGTTCTCATTCTTATTGAGTGTAGTAGTGGGAAGCAATAAGTTACGGCTGGCAGGTATCCATCCAAGGGGAGAAAAACAGAAGACATAACTGCTCAGAAGTAGTCATCTTTGTGTCAGGGTTCATGCACTCTTTCACTTTCCGTGTTTGTATTTAAAGTCACAATTTATTACCTTACATACCTGGCCTTTCCTTGGACTCACTACTTCAAAAGTTTATATGGGCCTTAATGATGCGCTTCCCTGGGGAGGTCAGGGCTGCAGGCCTGAGAGAGGCTTCTGGTCGCATCAGGTCTCCTTCTCATCTCTAAACTGGGGGTCGTAAAGACCTGATCTATTAGGTGTCATTCTAGCCTGTTTATCTGTCCCTTCTATCACCTCAGAGACAGTTCATGCTCTGGTTTTTTAGATGAATAGGCCAAGAAAACATCACTCAAGGATCACTTTAGACAACTGGTATGATTACATTATACTACAGAACTAGACATGAATGCAAAACAGAACTACAAATATACTGTATGTGTAATTTATAGGCAATACTTTTTTTTTTAGAATTTTGAATATTTTTTCCAGACTGGTGGATGGCAGTTAATGAGATTTTTATTAATCCACTATCCATGAATAGCCGCCTTCTCATGGTGGAGGGGTATGTGTGACCCTAGGAGCTGTGTTGTCAGAGGCAGGTAGCACTTAGAGGGGGCACCAAGGCAAATTGCTGCAAGGAGAGGGGCCAGACAAGGCGATTCCAGGACCCTTATGAATTTACCTCAACAGCAATCAGTGATCCTGCCTGGAAACTGCCAGGCCATATCATTAAGTAACTTAATGATACTTCCTTTTCATTAAGTATCTACATGCCTCACCATTCAAGTCAGTAACCTATTGGGGAAAGGTCACATCCATGACTGTCAGTCATCATGGCATTTGCTATGAGGTTTGGATGCTGAAAGAATGGAGAGTATGTATCACTAGATGAGCAGTTGTTCAACCAGTGACCCTTGTTCTCACCTTGGGTTGCATCAGCACAAAGAGGGGGACGATGTATAGGGGGCCTCTTGGAAATGTGTTTGCAGGTTTGCTGCCGTAATTGAAAACCAAGTCATGTGAAAATGTAAAGGCATAAATTTAGGTAGCCGAAAGGTCCAACAGCATGCAACACTTCTTGAATAGCTGATTGTAGCAATTAAATGTACCTCTTTGTAGAGTCTAAAGAGCCTCAAGTTCACAGGTTAAGGGCTGCATCATTAACTTTACATGATGAAGAAAGGGGAGACGAGGAAGTCGCAGAATTGGCAGACTTCCTTTTAAATATAGATTTAATGTGCCCTCACTTTGTTCTTGAATGATGTTTGGACTTGCCCATGTGACCTTTGCTTTGATATATAACATATCAGATTAGTTTCTATCTCCTGAACAGCTCCATTATCTTTGTCACAGGAACTGGATTTCCCAAGCATCCATTTCTAAAGTAGTCCCCTGTTTTGCTTGTCAAATTTCTGTCCAACCCATTATTGCTTTTAACATTGATACTCTGAGACTGTAAAATGATCCGCCTGAGGACTTACTCTAAAAAGAAATCTGGAGACATAGTTTTTTTGATTGTCTTTTGTATCTTGCTTTTTTGTTTATTATTCATCTTCTTTTTCTTCTTCTTCTTCTTCTTCTTATTATTATTACTTACTTACTTATTTATTTATTTGTTCATTTGTTTATTTATTTATTTGTAATCAGAAGTGACATTGTAATGCAATGACACAACAAGAGCATCATAAGGATATTTCAAAGGCCTTCTAGCATGCCTGGAAACCGAGACCTGAAAGCTCTAAGGGCATCCTCAGTTGACACGTTATGTATAGTGTACTGTAATCAGAAAATTACATGTACTTGAATCTTGTGTGTGTTGGCGTGTATGCATCTTTATGCATGCATACAGGTATATGTATGTGCGCAGGTAGTTTGGTTTTATAGACTGAATGGCTGCCTGCTGCTGTTCACAGATCAAAGGCCCAGAACTGTCTGGAGTTTACAGTAGCATAGGAAGTGCAGTGGCCGTGAGGCAGGCACACTAAACATGCGTGAGTGAAACTCTTTAAATCACAATCACTCTATGCCTTTACTCCAATCAGTCTGCCTCGCTACTTTGTTTATCTCTTTCTCTCTCTCTCTCTTTTTCTGTCTGAGTTATTTGCTGTTTTGGTGAGTGTAGGTCAGCGTTTAACATCTTACAACTCCTTTTAATTGATTCCCATTGTTAAATGTTGTGCTAAATGTTGTTTAAGCCAGTAGAGAGTCTATGAGGGTTTAGATGATTGCAGTGTAACACGCAAACATGCAAACTCACCATGAACTCTAATCTTGTTCCAACTCCAAATTCAAACTAACCTCCAGGTCCAGTCTCAGAGTCTCACTTTGTGTCTGTCTGCTTCATTCAGCACAAATTGACAGCGACCTTATCGTCAGTTGGTCTCATTGCTGCTTTTTGTGAAATGTTTATTACACTTATGTCTAACCATTGTACCATTTTACTAGTTATCATGAAGATAACTAAAGAAAAGTCATTATTAAATAATTTTATATTGTTTAGCTGTTAGTAGTGTTGTTTAGATTTTTTTGTTGACTAGCTCAGACATGAATCTCTTTGAATCTAAACCTAACCTGCAGCATTACACAAGAATTTGGGAATTTATTTACTATTTTTCTGAATGAAATACAATGTTTTAGTGACATTTTGTCATGCAAATCACACATCATGTTATCTTTTAAAGTCTCACTAGCAGTTTTCAACAAGTTGTTTCCAATCCCTCTCGTGCAGGGCAGGAATATTGCTAAGCAATTTATCACTCTGAAAAAACCTCTTTGAGCATGAGCACATGAAGTTAGAGCCACAATTTCTGTAAGTTTCCACTGTTAGTACAGATACATCTGCTTACACACAGTGTCTGTTCTCAACAAAATCTGAAAGCATTCCTGGAGAGAGAACTGCCTTTGTGTCTGGGTCTATGTCTTGTGTGTGCTACCCTGTCTTCTAGTGATATGACTCCATTTATGCTGGGAGAATGGATCATGTCGAAGGTCAGACTATTCTTAGCACTGTTTTAGACTGTTTGGGTTCAGCTTTTGCTTTCTAAATTCCATGATAATTGGGGATCTCTAGGGATGGAGCCTTACAACATTAGCTCCAACTATAAATAACTAGCTTACAAACACGCACACAAACTTGTACACACGGTACACTCACACACACACACAAACACATAAGAGCACAATGGAGAAACTTTTTTAACACAGGACTTTTTTGTAATATAGCAGCAAACAGCTGAACTGCTTGTAAAGTCAGCCAAAAAAAGTGAAATACTTTCAGTTAACTGAGAACAGATCAGATACAAAATACTTAATTCATATGGATGACTATGCTTCCCCACCCAGTATCATGTCTCTTCCAAGCCAATATGATCTTTTTTCAATCATATTGAGCCTAGCCATCAGTTTGATTTGTTTGAATTAGATGAAAAGTAACATTTTTATGTTGAGAAAAATGTAGTCTCACCAAACAAAAGCTCCCTATATATTTAGCTCAGATTATTCTTTCTCTTAAAATGTTTTATACAAATCAAATGTGTCAAAAAAAAGTTAAATATTGTCTCACTAAAACAAGTTTCAAGTGTTGAGGCTGTACTCACCATTTAAGGTAGTGTACAAAGAGGAATAGTGAAGCTTTGTCTGTTACAGCAGTCGTTGCAATACTCTGTTAAGACAGCATGCGTATACACAATGTCACACGCACACGCACACACTGCCACTTTGCTGGGCTCTTTGAAGCTTCTCTTCCTGGGTCCTGCTGAAACACACACAGGAGTGTTAATGCAGTAAAATGTGACACATGGTCACAACTCTGGTCACTGCTGCCTCTGCCTGGTCTGAGGTGTGAGACTGAGGTTTCTAATGTTCCTTTGTCTCCTTCAAAAAATGTTATCACATCTAATACTTCTGAATAGAACTTGAATGCAGGTTGAGTGCAGTTAATTGGAAGAATATTCAGTCAAAGTATTGTTTGCTTTGGATATGAAAAGTGATAGAAGTGATTATGAAAAGTACATTTTTAGAAGTTTTCTGTATAACAGGCATTGATTGTTGGTAGGCAGACTTCATCTGTAGGCAGTTGCAGTGCATTAGGGCCAGTGTAATCAGCCTTGTTAGAGAATATGAACCGGTTTTGTACTTCACTGCTGGGGGAATACTCTGATCCCATCTAATGCAGGAACAGCTGTTAGGGATCACAGTCTTAACTGCTCACCATATCTGTTCATGTATCAGAAAAAGCTGAGCCTTGCTTATAAAGACATGCTCTGCCTTAGTGACTTGAGAGGAAAGATGTTCTAAAATTTGCACTTTCATTTTCTGACTCAGACCAGTGGACAGTTTACATAGAAGCCTCTAATTTAGTTTGCATTTATAAATGCATGAAGAAAAGAAACCAGCTGTTTTGTGGGGTATAACTGAGTCAAGGACAAGAATCTTGTTGTTTCCCCTCATGTAATGAATTCTCTTCTTACAAATGGGATTCCACTCCTGCCATTCTCCCTCAGGTTGTGTGTGGCGATCACATTTGTTATGCACATATAAGTGTCTGTGCACATATTTGTTTTGTGCTCAAAAGCAGTCTTTAAAACTTGCGTTTGCAGAATTTCAGTAGAAACAGTCAAACTGTGTATCCATGTGTCATTTCCATCACACAGCTAACCAATTCCATTACCCAGTTCAGTCTACATTTTGTAAATCTGGCGATGGTGTTTTTAAATACATGGGCTGCAGGAGATATTGTAGAAGTTGGGTTTTTTTAGTAGCTGGATTGTCAAATAATCCTCAAGAAAAAAAAAATTATATTATGGTGCAATTGGCTTTTCAAATCCATTAGTGTCAGAAAGACTGAAATATAATTACCTTTGCAGACTATAGACTCTATTTTCTCATAGCATTACATGAATGAATACATGGTAATTAGTCAGTGTGTATTAAGGAAGGGAACAACGTGGATTTATAGCCAAATATCTGCAAAATGAATGCCATTCCCATCAGCATCAGCTGCACTTTAGATTGCTAGCCTAATTGTTAACTTGCTTATCTAAAACATTATACTTATTATTATTATTATTATTATATTATTATTATTATTATTATTATTATTATTATTATTATAAGTAGTAGTAGTAGTATTGTTATTATTATTATTATTATTGTTAGCTTTATCACATTAAACATGTTAGCATGCTGACTTAACATGCAGCTCAAAGCACTGCTCTAGCTAATTACAGCCTGAAAGAGACGTTAGCATGGCTATAGGTTTAAGTTATGTGCTCTGCCATGAATTGTACCTCAATTATTTTTACAACAGGGAGTTTTTTGGAAAGTGAGCACACTGGCGGAATAGACAATTGTCTAATATTTTAATACATATGATATGTTACTGCGTATTGCTGTGACTTTTCACGGTAGCAGTCCATGGAAGTTCTACATAGTGCTAGCACCTCACAGGCAAAACAGTGGGTGGTAAAGGCACATTTGTTTATGATCCTTCTATGTCATTTGTTATTTCTGTTTTGTGCCTTTTTCTCTGCTCAGCCAATTCTTGGTAGGTTAAATTGCTGTGGTCACATCCACATGAAGCACTGCTCCGTTTTTGTTAATCTTGATGTCTGAATTTGAAGCCTACAACATTCACGGTACAATTGCTGCTAAAAGTAAATTGTTTATTGGAAAATATTTCTCCTGAGAAAACCATGAAAAATTGTAAAATGCTAAATAGTAAATACCATGCAAAATTTAAAGTACAAGTTAATGATTATGAACATGGAGGTCTTGGAGGCAGTTTTCTTTTCGCCTGTCTTGTTTAGTGCCAACTTGTTTGACCTTAATACCTTAACTTTACTACGTGTCACACATGTACAAACACATAGATATCTATACTATATATATACCTATATATATATTTACATTTAAAATTTGTAATTTATACATGTATAAGTATATACTTGTTATATACAGTACATTTAAGCCTAGCCTATTTTTTATCAATAAAATCTGACTTATTTTAGTGAAAAATATCATCACTTGTAGTTGAGTATCAGTATTGGACTGTCCAAATAAATGGTAATCATAATCATTCCCAGCATTCATTTATTATCTAAAGAGAGCTTTATTTAAAGAATTATCTGAAATTAATGCACCAGATAAGACCCTGTACTCTGTAGATTGCTGTCACGACCATTTACAGAACCGCAGTTGCTTTTCTCTTTGATACAAAGTACTTCCAGATGAGTGTCTCATTATTAGCCAGAGTCTCTGCTTTACTCTCTCTGTTCTGTTTCTCTCACTTAACTGTCTCTCTCTAGCCATTTTTCAGTATTAGCTGTGTCTGTCTTTCTGTTTACCTGTTTACAGCCATGTGTCTAGAGTACCTTTTTTTTTTTTTTCTTTTTTTTTACAATAAGAACAACATGTTAAAACCCCTGCACAACAACATGCTTTTAAAAACCGACTAACAAATAGCATGCTAATAAAATGCCATGGCTCATCTAGGTGCAGCAGCACTATATTCAAGTCTAATCATAAAAAGTGGAGGGGGTTTCAAACAGCAGGGTGCAATGATAATAACATGTGTGAGGTTCAAACACTTCATGAAAAGAGCCATGTGTGGGGTTTCACTGAGCTAAATTGGGCACTTAATGAACCTTGCATGAATCTGGCATTGGAAGGGAATGTGAACTAACAGAACAGTTTTAAACTATGTTTTAAGAGTTATTCTTTGGGAGTGGGTGTGTTGATCACTGGATTTCATCAGACTCTTATATATTATAGTATAGTATAGTTTCCATCTAAATAAGTTAATTAATATTTTTGTTAGATATATGTAAATAGTTAATTTATGAATGTTTTTTAAAAATCAAACTAAGAGCCATTCCAGTGGCTTTACCAGTACTACTGATGTCAGCATGCTAACATGCTCCAAATGACTAATGTCTTAACAACCTATATTTAGCAAATGTTTTGCTCATAAGCTTAGTTTGGCTTGTTAGCATGCTAACATTTGCTAATTAACACAAAACACAAGTCCAGCTGAGATGGGAATATCATTAGTATTGCAGTTATTTGATTATTATATAGTATTAGACAAGATGGTGCGAGAGGAACGTAATTACAGTTCATCCTGTGGAGTGGAACATGAACGTCTGTACAAGATTTAGTGGCAATCTATCAATTTTTTATTACTCATGCTGGTGTTAGGCAAAAGATTGAGGAATCACAGAAATGTGGTTACCCGCTCATGAAAGGAATTTTGTCATCTAAATTCTTTGTGCGTGGCAATGGAAGGGCATGTCAGCCCTACATCGTCAGCCATTGATGTCAGTCACTTTGTACCATGGGCAAATAATGATATTGCAAGAGGCACATTTAGCTTGGGCTTGTTGTGTTCCTTTCCCTCACACATAGTATAACACATGTGCCAGTTTTACTGAACAAATTGTTGTTTGTAAACAACTTTCCAGAGTTCAGATAAGTAAATGCAAATTTACAAATTTCACTCTTCACTTGTAGACAGCATACGATTGGCAATGGGCAACACAAGTGTGTGAAGTTTCAGAATCCAAAAAAAAAGTGCCCTGAAAGTAGATTCATGTAAAAAAAAGCAAAGAAAAAGAAAAGCAAAACCCCAAAATAAACAAAGAAAGTGAATATTCTGTGAATCACTTGCATGGAACACTTGAGTTGTGGTGTGGTTTGGAGTTGTCGCAGACATACAGACAGCAGAGGCCCGCAAGGGAGGTAATGAGTTGAGACACCTCCAGACGGTCATAAAACACGCACACACACACACACACACACTAATCACCTGTCATTCACTTTTGTATCTGCAATGGTAATTAGTGAAAATAGTAAGCAGAAAAAAAGGACTCGTGATCAGAATTAATCTCCCTCAAGTGAAAGGCCATATAAGATTCCTTCTGGGGCATAGCTCGTTTTGGATCCATCTGAAGTCCTCCTTAATCTTCTCATAGCTACTGGCTTTAGTGGAGCCATAACCATAACACTGAGTGACTCAACTGTTCATTAGCTTCTGAGAGGAATATCTCTGTCATGTGTTATGACAGAAGATAACGAGAGCCAGTATTTTGTTTTTTATTTTCATAACCCTCATTACAAAAGGATGACAAGTTCATGGATTCACGAGTGCATCCTCACGCACCACACAATTTGCAGTTTATATACAAGGAGTTCTCAAAACATGGAGCGAAAAGAAATATATTTGATCAAGTTTACATTTATACATTTCATCACTAAACATAACCTCAGAGGTATTTACGTGTTTATTTGCATCCACAAGTTAGTCATCCTTTAACTTTGTCTAATCTATGCAAATGTCATATAAGTGAATCTGCTTGTGTGTGTGCACATGCAGAGTCTTGTCTATGTCAATGTGATGTATCTATGTGGTTTTATTTTTGACAAGTAAAGCACTGCTGTCTGTGGCTTATAGATAACAGTGCCTCTCACTCTCTGTCGTGCCTCCCTCTCTGTCTCATTCTAAGGATGGATGTCTTTTTAATGTTAAGGGTGGGAGAAGCAGAGTTGGAGAACAGGAGCTGGAGAGGGAGAACAGACACATCAAACCATTGAATTCCTGATAGCAGCTAACTTGCCAGGAAGTTTCTGTGTGACCCTTCTCTCACCCTGCTCAACGTCAATGGCTGAGCATTATTCTAGCAAGGTCACAGGTCAGAGTTTCTTAGTGTTTCATTAAAGTCCTCTGTCACCTGGGAAGCCGAGACTTGCCATAAGGGGAGGAGTTTTGTACCAAGACAGAGATGGATTAACAGGGGTTGTTCGTGTGGAGAGCAGGTGTTATCTAGAGAATAGACTCTGGTGCGTGTTGTGTATGAGTTAACATGCATGCAAGAGTCCAGGCCACAGGCCAGAGGACATAACTTCTGTGATCAGTTATGTCCTGAACTGGCCTGGTTTACAACTAAAGTTGTGCTGCTGTCGTCCGCTTGAACAAAACAAACTGCTAAACCTACGTTACAACATATGTTTCTCTTTACCTGTGACATCTGTTGTAGGGAATTAGTCATAAAAATCACTTGCTACATTTATTTAAAGGTTGAGAATGTAATGCTAATCGAATACATGTCTTTTTGTCCTGTAGCTGTCAGATCTGTGTGTGACTGGGACCATCTTGTCCCCTCTGCATGTTAGCTCCGCAGATGCAACTGTAGTGACAGTTCACTAACCCACAACCTAGCTGACTAGCTATTAGTTATAACAGTTAAAATATTAACCATTACCAAATTAGGCTAATACAGATAAACTATCCAGTCAATGTTTTTTAAACTTTTCCTTTTAACTGTTCATAATATTGATGTAAAAATGAAAAGTAAAGGGGAAGGTAGTTTTGCTTTATGCATCTTTATCACAGTTTTTATTACTTAAAGTTGAAATCTGTAACTTTCCAACTACAGCAAAGATGGTAGAAGTGTTGCTGCAGGTTGTGTGGAAACTGTCTGCTGTTTATGAGTGAGTCAGCCATTGCAAAACCTTGAAAAATGTGCTAGCTATATACACAGTGTGAAATGCATTGATTCCAGTGTGCTGGCTTGTTATGAACAACATTTCTTAGCATTGTCATCGAGGACGTTCAATTTAAAAAGCGTTTTAACAGTGTGCAGCAAGTCTCAGGCTATAGTTGGCACCAGGTTTTGTGTATTCTCATACTCCACCACACAGTTTTCTCCCAATAAGTTGATATAAATATCAGCATAAAATGCTGTAAATAAAAATGTCAATATAAAGAAGTGCGTAATAAATAAATCTAAAATTGTAACCCTAACCCTTAAGGGAGAGTCACTGTGCATGTGTGGGCGTAGCGGTTGTGTCTGTGTGTGTGTGTGTGGCAGAAGAGGAAGAAAGACATAGCACAAACATAGCTGGTGTTGTGATGAGAACCTCGCGGGACATTCGCATCATTCATCTCTGATGAACCACACAAAGAATATTATATCATTTTTACCGTAATGTTACTTGGACTAAACTCGCAAAGAACTGCAATATGCATGCAGTTCTCTGCGAGTCAGCGGGCATGCACAACTCTGCACAAGAATGGTGAATGGCAGGCAAACAGAGCAGAGAGAAAATGGTCAACAATAAGCCACAGTTTCACTATAAATGTGGAGTGTAAGTAACACTGACCATGTTGTATCCGTCCCTGTGAGGGACCGAGCAAGAGTGAGACACAAGCGAAGTTCAAAATTAAGGTTATTTATTTACAAAAAAAACATTACCAAAAAATAAAGTTTTGGGCCAATAAAAGAGGTCAAATAAACAAACAGTAACTAAAGTTCTGAACATAACAGACTCAAAATACAACTGACCTGATACACAACAAACAAAGGGGACTTATATATTGGCTGATCAGACCAATTGTGACACACAAGGGAAGACTGACAACACCGCTACATAAACTACAAACACAACAACAAAATCTACCTAACAATGTATTCCAAAAGAAATGTAACTCTACCTAATCTTAACTCAACACGAAAAAAAAAAATCTAAACCCCAAAATATCCCAGAAGAGAATACAGCCACCCCCCCAGACATATCGACAGTGGTAGCGTCCAATTAGGCCTCCTCCTCTATAAAACTGCTCCTGCTCCAACCCCCACCCCTTTAAGCCAGCAGACCTCCTGGATCTCTCCCGGGTGTGGCAGCCAACTGGTAAGCTCAAACAAACAAAAAAATAGTTAACAGAATGACAATCCAAAAGTAACTAATTGTGCGCATTCCCAAAAAGATACTTCTGTACAGTCAACTAAATAAAGAATAATGTATGTGAAATTAAGTGTCCTGTGAGTTATTTGTAACTGACTAAATATTTGCAACAAATGTCTAATGTGTATGAAAACTATATAAACTAATCCTAAAGAAAACAGCATAAACTCAGGAAAAATTAAGTGCATGAGGTTACTGCTTTTACACTGGTTGAGGCCATGGCTGTGGTCATCACGGTCCCAAAAAATACAGCATTTACATGATTGCATCCAGCTAGCCAAGCTTTTCTATTGTACCAATTGCAGAAGAAGCCTTTCATGTATGCTTTTCTCACTAGCCTGTTGACTGATTTTGATGTCAGGTTGATCTGGGCCAAACTCTTCACATTGAGTTTCTCCACCAAAGTTCTCCTCTTAAATGGAGTTTGAAGAAGAGATCTTATTAAATTTGTGGGAAGCTGAAAGCCTCTGTCTTGAGTTCCACATTCATTATTGTCTACCAAGTCAGGTTTTCCTACTCTACCGACTGATTCTGCTTAGGGTGATAAATTTATCGCCCTTCAGGCATCAGATTTGAGGACGGAGCCTTCCAATTGCAGGGTTCTGTGTTCAGTTCCCCCTTGTGCTAAGATTCTTTTTCCCTCTTCAACAAATTAACTGTGCATCCCGACGAATGATCCACATCCATCAACCTTTGGACGCTTATTTTCATTTCCCCAGCATCTCCAGGCAGAGGAAATTCCTGCACTTCTCATTCAGGGGAATCCAATCTCACGTTTCCTGACAGCAATTTCAGAGGTGTGTTACGCAAGAGACAGACTCTTTTGAATGTCTTTCAGAACGTTTTAAGGTAAAGGCTCTCAATTAAATTCAAAATAAAGCATTGCTCCAAAAAAACTTCCTCCCACTTTTATTTTGTCACAAGAGAAAGTGATTATGTGAGTAACCATTGCTGTCATGACTGTTTCAGCACCAGCCGCTATTAAAGTATTTTATTTATGTATTTATTTGGCCCACGAGCTGCCTATTGTCGACCACTGCTGTAGGTGAAACCAATGTGCGCATTTTGAACAAAAGCGCAAGTAGGCATGACATCAGCGCCTGTGAACGGGCACTGCACTAGCTAATTTAAAATGGATATGAGTCATTACAATTTTTAAATTAAATCATTTTTAAAAAACAATGTGAACAATAATGCAAAAGATGACTCAACTGGTCAGCATATTTGCAAAGGTTATTAGTTATACATATTATTCATTGAATTTAACCTTGGCTTAACCTTGATCTACTGTGCCTTAGATTGTAACTCATTTGTATGTTGCGTTAGACAAAACAAACTGCATAAATACATTATGTACTACGTAATACGTGTATTGAGAGTGCAGGGCGTCATTAGCATTCCACCAGGAGTGCAGAAGGTGTTATGACCCTGTCTGGAGGTCATCAGACAGCACTGACATTTTAATTACTAACTTAACTTTTCTTTCCTAAAATGTATGAATTTGTTATCAGAAAAGGTACTTATCTTATGTCATGCAGTTAATAGAGGTATATTCTCATTAGCCCCATTTTCTTACTGACAATCAATGCCAAAAAAAATATTTCAAAATTGCATTCAAAGTAGAAAATTCTGCATTGCCTATGTTGCTGCCATGCTTTTCTCATTAGCCAAGAGGACATTGTTCCTCTACTTTAGAAGATGACATGCTGAAAGGATGAAAACACTGAATAAACAGTGCTGGCTAAATGGAGGGATAGCATGAGTGTACAGATTAGTCCTTCCCACAGGGCGGAGTGGCCTGTTTCACAATGTGCTTTCACTCAGCCCATATCTTGAGTTGCGTGAGAGATTTCCATATCTCACAAACTCTTGTAAATCACAATTGAACAGTAGTAACTCAGAGAATGAACTCCAAACACGTCTGCTTTCAATTTGGGCCAGGGGTCCTGCCAAGGCAGGGCAGGCTCAGAGACCACCCCTCACTGCACATTTACTGGCCTTGTCACGTCTTTGGACTCCAGGAATGCCTGCCCTAATCCCGTCACACTAGGACACCTCACACCTAATGGGGTGGTTGAGGTGTAGGAAGGTGTGTGTAGTTGGGGGGAGTGGGATGCTTTGCATGGTTAAACATTTAAACCCCACAACAATTCACATTGATGGCATGCGTAAAGGAAACTACTCACATAAAAGTTTAAAAAAATAATGGTTAAGAATGCAATTTTCTTTATTTCACCTATTACACAAAATTGTAAATATAATTATATTGTAAATATTTCTTACATTTTCAAAGAGTGAAGTAGACCAGAGGTTCACTGCAAATCTTTGGTAACGAATATTACTTGTGCGTGGTGCACTGTGCGTGCTCCAAAATGCTGGCTATATCTGATCTTTAAAATTAGACAATTCATGCAAGCCAGAGAGTTATATTCCCTCTCTCCAGGCCACTGCTGGCCTTACTCGGCAATTGGACACACTAGCTCACATTCTGGAGATTAAATACTCCCCAGTTTACAGACTGCACGATCCTATAACATGGAATGCATGCACCAATCAGTTTCAGAGCTCACCATTATAGTCCCTGCTGTGTGACAGGGGCCATTGCAGAGAAGATAGCAGTGACATTGTAAAACATGCAGAAGTTCAAGCAAGCTGTTTGTTGAATTGTGCTCACTATGGTGCTTCGGATGTTCTTGAAATGGACGTTGAGGGTTGCTGTATCCATGAAGATGGTCTTGCAGATCTCTTGATGAAAGTTGGAGTGCAGATGATTGCACAGGTTCTGGTGTGGCAGAGGGGCATCAGGATGTTCAGCGGCAGGATGTGTAAACTCCCTTTAAAGAGGACAACAAGGACAACAGTGGTGGCAATTTTAGAGCTCTCAGTTCTGTCACATGACAAGTTGAAGCTCATTAGAACTTTAGGAGAGCCTGGTTTTCAACTGACTGGGGACCTTTGCGTGTCATTCCCCATCTCTCTCCCCTTAAGATTTATAATATAGGCATACAATGTCCAAGACGTAATAATAAAAACAAACAAACAAAAAAACAATAATGCAATAACTCTGTTGCTATTAAGTAGTTGCTGAGCTATTGATCTTATATAAGCTGCTGTGCTCTCTTCACAAGAGCAGAGGTGTTAAGGGACCAGGTCAAAGTGTCTGTCATCTGCACCCCCAGGAATTTGATGCTGCTGACCTGCTCCACTGCAGCGTTGTTGATGAGGAGGGGGGTGTGACTTGGCTGATTTTTCCTGAAGTCAACCACAATCTCTTCTGTTTTGTTAACATTTAGGATTAGATTGTTAGTGTCACACCAGTCCACCAGGTGTTTCACCTCCTCTCTGTAGGTCAGTGCGTTGTTGTCCCTGATGAGACCCACAACTGTCTTGTCGTCCGCATACTTAATGATACTATATCATACTTAAAGGTTCGTACTGAACTGGGCACAACAGTCATGGGTCATCAGGGTGAAGAGCAGAGGGCTCAGTACACAGCCCTGGGGGGAGCCGGTGCTGAGGGAGATGATGCTGGAGGTGTTTGTGCTGACCCGCACAGACAGGGTTCTGTCTGTGAGGGAATCCAGCAGCCAGCGTTTTGAACAGTGATGCAATTTCCCTGTCTATGTTGGAATAGCGATAAGTTGCTTTGCAAAAACAATTTCAGAACTGCAAACTCAGTGACTAGAAATCTTTGTACTGAACGAAATGATACAAAAGTGATTTGTTATTTTCATGCCGCAGGATTTTTTAAAACTTAATTTTAGAGTTCATAGATTTCACATAAATCCTGGTGGAGTCATCAAAAAGCCTGAGATCTCAGGTTTTGCCCAGACATCCACACTTTGGCAATGATTCATAGAAAATAGCCCCAGCTGTCTGGCGATTGCATGGATGCCAGAACCCCACAGGGATAATGTGTCATTGATCTGATTGGTCATTGGCTGTTTACATTGCAAATTCCAAAGCAATGAAAGATATAACCAAGGCATAATGTTTAATTTCACTTTTTCAGTTGTTCACCAGTAACACCATGGATGATCATAGAAATCATAGATTGCTCGACAAGTCTTGGGCAGCTCCAAAACCACAACAATTGGCTGGTAGAATAAACACACTATTGTGGTCAGGAGGAACCCCACACCAAGGCCATGTGGGATGTGAGGAGAGCTGTTAAACTAACCACAATATTGCATGTGAGATTAAGGATACCACTGTGTTTGCTGATCCAAAGATAACCTGTAACAGCTAACTTCTTCATACAGACATGGCTCACACATGTAGATGTTTTCTTGAAGCATGCCCCGCTCTCTAAAACTAATGATGGATTCCTCATTTGTTTGACTGCATTACATAGACGGGCAGGAAAAAAACAAAAACAGTGCTCACGCTCTGTCTGTGCAGCCATTAAGGGATAGGAGTCTCACATGAAAAAGCTTGACAGAATTTTCTGAGAACTTGAATAATCAGCTTACATTGGAGCTAAGTAGGAACAGAGGGTGGTGGAATCGTGTTTGCTTTCCATTTTCAGCTCTGGCACTGATTCAGGCCACCTTGAAGAATCTGAAAACCATTATCCAGGACCGTTGGTCAAAAGTGCAAACTGTATAGGATATCACAGCACTGTGCCTCACAGAGAGACAGAGTGATGAAGATGAAGATGGAGGGGGAGAGAGAGGAGACTGGAGAAGGGAGGTATCATGGATGAGATCTCGTGCGAGAAGGGGAGAAACTGAGACTAACAGAAGTTCAACACGCCTTCCTGCGCAGACATCTCAATTACAGCCAGCTTGACATGTCATTCATGTGGATGTGTTTGGTTTCACAGAAACAAAGGCATCCTCACAGTGATGTAATATTCAGAGCAGCCGTTTGTCCATCTGAAGTTACCTCCATGGTTGTCTAACATACCACCTTTTGCGTGCAACAGCAGATTAGGTGTAAACAGGCCTGCAGACAGGCCTTTCCCCCCTATTGTCCTTCCACACGCACCCACTGAACATGTATAAAGAGGGGTCACGCACATGAAGACAACATCAATCACTCTCTCATATGGCTCTGAGAGAGCTGCTGGCTGATGCCTGTTGAAAGGAGTTAGTAATAAAGATAGGCGTGTGTAAATGTAGGTTTGTGAGTGTGACCTGATGTGTGCTTCTTTAATGCGCGTTGTAGTTGGTTTGGCTTCATAAGTGTGTTTATCTACGAGTTGGATGATGTCATTGTGACCTTGTCAGTCAGGTAATCCCTGACATTTTTGGATGCTACAGCCTGTTTTTTCATATTAATCTTCAATAATATTAGACACTGTGATTGGAATTACTGGCATAAGATAATATTACAGCTCTACAAATGTTATGTGCATTTTTGACAGATTGTTTGTTGATGTACCTGTTTCTACAAGGCCCCAGCTGGAAAAAGAAGGCATAATTGTGCCTAAAAAGGAGAAAGGTCTTTATTTGAATCCATTAGCTTCCACCACTACTTCCAAGTAGGAGGCCCACATAAAACAATGATACAAACTTATATATACATTGAACTTTGAAACAAGAAAAACAAACATAAGTAGTCTGATGTGAATGAAAGGCTGAACAATAAAATTACACCTTGAAACAAAACTTCAAATAAGAACTAAAATAAAATAAATCTACATTACAATCATTTATTTTTGTTTTAACATCTATGAAAATCTGATCTGTCTAATGTGGGTAGGTAGTATATTTCATATTGTAGGAGCTATATATATACTATGGAGTTTTGATCACATATTTGTTTGTGGACACTCAGATGTATTTTTCAAAAACAGAAGGTGTGATACCAAATTACAAAATTAGCTAATTGCCATTAGGGCATCATCATTAAACTGAAAGGCTACATCACCAGGATATAATAGTCGTAGAATTGTCAGTAATTGCTGTACCATAGGTCATTATTTCAGTCGTGTTTAAAATCAGCAAAAAGAGTTAAGTGCAGTTGGAATGTAAGAAATATCTGTAAAAATGTAAATATCAAGATATATATATATATATATATATATATATATATATGGTGAATACCTTACAGAATCCTGAATGGTATGCTGTTCAAAGAGTAAATCATACCGTTATTGGTCAATTTAGTCTTGTCTCTTTGTGTTAGCTTTAATAATGTATTATTTCTGAATGTTTCCAATTTCAATTGATTCTATTCCCTGGAAATACTCTGATAGTATTCTCCAAGGAAGAGGAAAGGAGCCCAGGTTGATTTTAAGTGGCAAATTATCCCTTTTTAATGGTACGAGAGTAGAGCAATATATTTTAAAATATTAGATCATTAAATGAGATCATTGTAAAGTAATCATCCCAGCATAGCAGTCATGACAGATCCACAGCAGTCTACCTCTGACTCTCACGCTAACACACTGATGTCATTTAAAGTCTCCTCTTCTAAATGGATTATTGTTTGTAGACAATTTGACAATAATAGACTTTCATCACGTTATGATGCATTAGAGAACACAGATATAAAAACAAAGGAAACAAGTAGATGATTTTACTTAATCAAGTGATTGAATGCCATAAAAACTTCACATCAAATTTGACAAGTGATGATTCTGTCCCTCCTACAAAAAGCACGTGCACAGCAGTCTCCAATATGTTTTCATTCTTTTTTTTTCATAGTCTGACCACCTGCACTTGCATATGTCATGCAAGTGCCAGTTAAGACATAAAGTAAATGAAAGCCAGGCCTGCGCTTTGGGGTCTAGTGAGTTGTAAGGGGGACGTGTAATGGGAAAGCAGCACACTCCCTCTGCACTGTACACAACAGTCATTAGGCAACCCATCTGCTCAATGCTTGCATGCTAAGCTGTAATTTTCAGGCCCTGGTGTGTGTGTCTGTGTTTGTATATGTGTGCGTGTGTGAGTGAGAAGCCAGTGGTGGCGGGCTCAGAGCAAAAGAGATGCTTGTGCATGTGTATCTATTGTGTATGTGTCTGCTATTATCTGGATGTCATCATAGCCACAAAAATCAGGGCCTGATAGTATCTTCCCCACCCCCCTGCTCCTATCCCCAGCCAGAGTCACGAGAGCCAAGGGTCTCCTTTGACCACACACACACACACACACACACACACACACACACACAAACACTCACTCACGCACACACACATCCTGACACTGATACATAGACACTGCATCATGCTTTCACATTTTGTGGGTAAACATCTCCAGATTGGTGTAGTGGGATGGAATTCCCGCCTTTGTGGGAAATGTGCCCAGAACCATTTGTAAACCCTCTTCTCCGTCGCCTCCTAACTCTTTACAGATTGTAAAACTCTGTATTTCTTTAGTTACTCTGCTGAGGTTCTCAACCCTTCTTTCTCTGGGTCATGACAGACCCCCCAAAAATGTAAGAATGCAAAACACAATATATTTTCCTTTCTTTGGCTGGAACCTCACAGGTTTGGTCACATGTATTCATTTCCATCATATTTTGAAAACATATGCACACTACACTATAGCCTGCTGCTTCTGTGTAACTATGTGGTTAGCAGACTTCAACATAACGTAGACAGTTTACATGTAGACAACACTGTGAATCATATCAATTTAATGTATTGTGTTGTATGTTATGCATTAAGCCCATGAGTTTACTCTAGGGGGAAAGTGTTTGCCTGTTTCTCCTTTACAAGCATAAGAGTGAACAATCTCATGGAAGTGTTGGCAATATGCCAGCCTTTACTGTGGTCATGGCTAAACCTGAGCCATATGCCTCATCTACATCAGTAAGAGATTGTGATATGTGTAATAACATTTGTTTTATTATACTTAGCACGAATCTTTCTCACAAATATAAAATATTGTGGCAACTGAGTTTGAGTTCATAAAAACGTCTGCACGCAAAGTGTCATCTGATGCACCGCTGGCCCTAGTATCCTAAACACGAGCTCCACTTGCTGGCTCCGGCTTCAGCTCCGGTCTTGCTCCAACTTGTGCCATTCCTTAGGCTTTTCTCTGTTCTTCAGCCTTATCTCAGGTTTAGCAGCACTTGACTCATACTGAACCACAAAAAAGAAACACATTGAACTGGTATTTGTCCTTCTCATTGGATTTGGACAAGTGTTGTCAACCACATTATCATCTCTGGTAGTTTAAGCATGCACTGCCTATGCAGTGGACACAAATGTGGTTTTAATGTGGGCTTGATCATGCTTCTTGTTAAATGTCTCTGTTTACAGTGATCTGTGACGATTGGACTAATTTCTGTGAGTTCATATTTTCTTAAGCAGTGGCCAGTGTCAACAGCTATGCGTGTCACCTCCACAGCAGCTCCTTATCTTGAGCAGCGATTTCATCATGTGTGGGAAATGGAAGATCACAGTGTCTCACCCGTCTCTGGGGAGGTTGTGCAACAGTGCCAGGCACAACTTACATGCATACATTTGTGCACCAATAGGCAGTCAGTCAGACACATGGACACTTGCCGTCTCAAACATAAACACAGCTAGAGCCGCTGAATAGCCATCAGTCCACACTATGATCAAGATCTCCCACTTAAATGCCCTTTGCCTTTCCTGGAACTGTAATTTGTTGCCATTTAACATTGATGGCACTCAGAGACAGATAAGGTACATCAAAGTAATCACTCAGCAAGGACTCTGGTTCCATGCAATGGAAAGTTACTACTTGGGACTAACTGGAAAATCTCACATGCCTCACTGGTAGTAGACCTCCAGCCCTTAACTTACAAAATAAGGGCGACTCACTGGTAGAGAAATAAACAAAGTAGATCCTAATGGATGAATGTGAGGGCTTTTATTTGATCTGGGGGATGCTCATAGACTTTAGCCTCAGACATAAGAGCCTGATGGATTGACAAAGGACAGACACACAGGCTCTCTACCATATATACAGTGTACATCCAGTCACTATAATATATGTGTTATTGCAATGTTACTGCATGCAACTGGGAGCTTTGGCTCTTCTCCAAAAAGAAAATCCTTGTCAGCAAAGTTTTGGGTACTTGTATTGCTTTCATTCTCTTTAAGCTTAGAAGGCCCAAGGAAAGGTTGCACCATGCAAGTGTGTGTTCAGTATTGTTCAAAAAACAAAAGGTGCCATCATCTTTAAATCTAACACAGGTTAAATCCAGGGTACATCATATGTCTGGGGATTTATGCAATAGCTAAATTGAGTTTTATTGACACTAAGTGGGGTATCACCTACTGTAGAAGGAATTGTTCACTGATCTTAATCCTAATGTATATTGATATTCAGTAGCACACTTGCAGACACTGGTTATATTGATATTACTGCCAGTATTAATGTTGTTTAGTCTTATTTATCCCACAATGTGAAACAATTCACTGAAATACATGGTGCATTAAGAGAGTCAAGCACAATCAGAACTGTACGAACTGACAAAACAGAAACTAAATCTAACAAATGGAAACCTCAAAAAACTATTTGTCAGTGCCAGTGCTCCAGGGAAACCACACAGAGAGCATATACTGAAAATTACAACTACATCATTTTCATTCCAAAACTTCATTGCACTGGGAAGAACAGTTCCTAGAATCTTTCTACAGACAGTATAGTAAAGCTTGTCAGAGTAATGTTGTAGGGTTTTTTTTTATAGCTAATTGTAGTTTTTCCCACAACAAAGAACTCCATGCAGTTACTGCACCAACAATATTTATGGCAATCTTCCCAAGACTGTTGTCATCTTCTTTTCCAGTGAGTCACAGTTAGGGCAGGTGGCACAATAAAGCATGACAGCTGCAAACCAGAAAGGCATGCCAAATAACAGACAGTAAGTCAAACTACAAGGTTAAATTTGCATCAATAAGATAGGCAACCTGAAGAAGAAAATAATCCACCTATGTAGTAAGCATGCTGAGAACTTCCAGTAATAGGTATGGGATTTGATAAATATTTACAGTATGTGGGAGCTAAAGACACATGCAAGACTTTCGACTGGAGCAGAGAATGAGAACAAGAGGTTTTATTATTCAACTTCTGACAAGCACTTTCACAGCTGTGGCTCCTCTGAGCTTGGCTGTCAGCTAAGAGCATAAATCACTCTGCTTCTTCTGACAGGTCAGCACCGTGACAACAGGAGGTGAGTTCACCACTATGGACTCACTTGGTATAAACCAGCATCCCATCTGCCAAACGATTTGACACTGTCTCATGTTAATGAAAGCATCTAAAGGGTCACACATCTTCTGTCAGACTGTTACTGAATGTGGTCTTGTTGCATTGCATGAGGGTCAAGTTGGAAACCACCAATCCCAAAGCCTCAGCCTTGGCATCTGAAATATGTAAGGGCATCTAAATATACCCTGTCTCCTGGTTTGAGCCTCTAAACCAAGCTCACAGGGATGGGTACACCAGGAGAGAGGGAGAGACATGGATCAACAGGGGAGGGGGGAAAGGTGAGGGCAGCAGAGACAATGGCTATTTCACAGTCCCATCCTGAACTCTGCTTCCTGGACCTGACCGAAAAGCTGGACTTATTTTGTGCCATATGTTTTTTTATTCTTATCTGCAAAATAAAATAAAAACAGGGATGCTTAAAGTCTGCTATTCCATTGTCGGGTGGAAGTAACATCAGCGAGTGTGGGTGGGATATTCTGATACTCTGTACAGGAGGGAAAGCTTTGGCTGACTGGACTTTGTGAGATGTTTGCAGTTATGAAACAACAATAAACTCTCACCAACTTCCCTTGCACTCAAAAAATCAAAGACATAATATCATTAACTCTATAATTGTGTAGGGAGAATTGCTCTGCAATTCAAAATGTTTAAGGAATTTTACCACATGTCTGTCTTCATGTTTGTTATACTTTTTAATGAGTGTTGGATGTCATCCTTAAAGGAGCAGTTCAACATAATAAGAAACTTGCAGTAACTTCCTAGAGTCTTTCTGTCATAGTTACTGGTCCTGACCAAGAAATAGTCCAGCAGTCTGGTAAGGCTGAATTCTAAACTCAAACCACTATGCAGTGGCCCAGATGAATTTAGCCCAGATCAGTCCTGTCAAGCTCAGTTTTGTCTAAAATTGCCCATCCAAGCCTAGTACGTCTGCGGTGGGCACTGGTTTGTCCTGAATACAGTGTCTTGTAACCTACCCACATTAGAATGTAGTGTTGTCTGGATTGTATTTTTCTAACCTCCACACATTCATAATACACACAGACTCTCCAGATACCCCAACATCCTAAAAGTCCAGCCCACATACATCACTCAAAGCACATGCCACACACATACCACAGTATGCTAGCGTGTGATGCAGTGAGGGTGCGTGTGGACTTGGCTTCAGCGGCTGGTTCAGCTCTTGGAAGTTGGATTTCATCTGTTATAAGAGCCCCACTTGATGGAAGTTGTTCCATAAAATTGAGACACGCTTCTACATACCTTGTAAAAATGAAAACAGCAACAAAAAAAAATAAAAAGAGAAAAAACAAACTGGCTAGTCACGCATCTTGCACAAGTTGAGAGTTGAGTTGAGTTGAGAGAAGCTATGATGACCTCAGGGTAGGTTGTACAATGTTGGCAACTGCAGGCTCTTAGGGCATTTAACAGTTTGTGCATGCAGACGCACAATGATTAAGCAGGTATGTGCATTAGACCATATATATAAATGCACATACTGTATACATTATATGAATATCTTTGTGTGTGACTGTGCGTGCATGAATGACTAATGATCTACAGTACAAGGGAGTTGGCAGCAGTACAATGTGTTAGCACCCTTGTGTGAGCACTTTAGTGGTGAGAGCCATTTGTGTAGAGTATACAAGCAAGCAGCCAGCTGAGAGAGGTACACAGGCTTTGCCTGCCAGATGCCATGCTGGAGATATATTAAAGACTCTTGTCTTGTGTTTAAGGAACTGTCAGAAATTAGATTATATTAACTGTATTAAGGTTATTAGGTTGGGCATAAAACGGTTTTTGGCAACCAAAAATTAAACGGCTTATAAAACCCAGTGTATACATTGACGCCAAGGGAATAAAATCAGTGTACTAATTTTATCAAATGAATCATCAGAGATTATCTGAAAGGAGAAAGGCTGCTTAGAGGTGTTTACAAGGCTTAATACCACTCTTTTGGATCTCTAAATAAGGTTAGTTGATTTACATGACAAGGTTAAACATGATGAACTTGTGTTTATCACACCATCCCCCTGACTAAGTCAGATAAATAAAAGTCTTTGGCACTAAGTTGGTGCCTCAGATTGAGTTGTATTAAACTCAGGCTGGGATTGCTCTCTTTGCCCTTCAGATACTGCAGCATCTTCCCACCACAGCTGGGAAAAGCACTCTTTTGAGATTGTAAATGTGTTAACAGATAAGCCTATGGCAATAACAGTGTGTTTCAGGTATGTGAAGAAGTCTAATGCCATATAATTTGTGGAGGTTGTGTGGGCGATGTGATGACAAATCAAGATGTATTAGCGGCCATGTGTTTTTTGTCTCAGATCTACAGCTTTTCTGGTGTTGTTGATTTCAGAAGAGAAATGCTGCTCATTCATTATTCATCAAGTGTTTGTGTTGATGCAAACCCAGTGCAATTAATGAAATACTGACAGACACTACACATGTACCCTTGCTGCTAGAATGATAAATCTCACGCATGCAACAATTGGGTGTGCACATACTTTATCATGTCACTACAGTGTGTGCCACACACCCAAACACAGGTAACCAGACCAGTGTTGATGCAGAGCAATTACTATATTTTGGTCTCTATGTTGGCTTTATGTAAGAGATACAAAAACTCTGTCAGTGCACACATGAAAGATAATATGGATGAGGAAAGTAATATTACTCTGGAAATTCTTAATGCTTTTAAAGTCATAACTCAGTCTGTGAATATGTTCTTCCCTCTAGTATTAGTGTTGGTGATTCATGTCTGGATATTGTAAATATTATGGCCAAACTGACTGCACAGGATGATGGACTTGAGTTATTCACCCCCACTCATCCATTTTTTAAAATAAACTTATGACACATAACTTGATGACACATAAGCTGATTGCGTACATTTTCGGAACAGGAACGTAACTTCTTCAGTAATGAAATCTTTCACATGGTTCAATGTGGAATGACCCTCTGAGTGAGGCAGAGAGGGATGTGATGCTGCCAGTGGTCTCTCTGAGGGCAGCCAAGTCTGTTGAAAGAACAGTCACGAAATCCATTTGACATGAACCTGATTCACAGGGCTGACTGAAATCTGACACGCACAACTGGAGTTCACGGGGTATTTGCAGTGGTGAAAGAAAAATACATTTACTCAAGTGCTGCATATAAGTACAATTTTAAAGTAGTTATGCCTTTACAATGTATGCTACTTTATACTTCTATTATGTTTCAGAGGAAAATAATGTACTTGTTTATTTATTTGAAAGGTATAGCCACTAGTTACTTTATGGATTAAGATTTTTTGTGCAAAGGATATAATCAATATATGATTAGTTATAGATTACATTGCCCAACAGCATATACTGTAAATTAATTCATAACAGATGAACCTGTTGAACTTGGGGTACATCGTGTGTGCAGTGGCAGCGGTTGTTGTTGTTTATTTTTATGTGTGGTTACTTCTGCTTGGTCACTCCTTGTGATCTTCCAACAGTGTTTGTGGCAGTTGATACAGGCTAAAGTCAGTATATATGTATGGTTTCAAACTATTAAGATACTCAAGAAAAAAACTCTTAACACAAATAACTGCTTCTGTAGCAGAGCTGTATTGTGAGTATTGGTGTGTATTCACATATTCACATTCTTCACCTAAGTACCTTAAGTAAAAGTAGCCATACCACAATGTAAAAATACTCTTGCAAGATAAAGTTCAGCTTTCAAAAGTAATCCAAAAAACAAACAAGCAAAAACATAAATGTTTTCAGCAAAATGTATTATTTAAAGTAAGGTTTGTATTGTACAGCAGAGTGACCTATGTCAGTGTTTATATATTATATTGTTGGATTTTGATTGCAGATACATGTGTAGTTTAATCTGGAACACAGCATAATCTTTTATAAACATATATTTACATAACTTATTTTAAAATATCGTACATGTATATTCTGAATCTGGAAATGAACTAGAACTAAATTAAGATTTAAGATTAACATACTAGAGTACAAGAGAGAGAAGTTCTTCCTGAAATGTAGTGGAGTAAACATATAAAGCTGCATCAAATGGAAACAAAGTAAAGTGCAAATTGTAACTCAAAGTTGTACTTGAGTAAATATACTAACAGACTATTACTTATTTTAATATTACAGTACATCTATCTAACTACATACATGCCCTGCTACAACATCCAGAGGACTGCAGCTGGTCAAACTTGTAGGCTATACAGAACGCTGTTCATATATCTGAGGCGATCCAATAGCCCCATCTATGGACGGGATCGGGCTGTTGCTTCCTGCCACCCTGACACACCACCTCACCATTGCTGCAAAACACAGCACAGGCCCGGCTACTGTCTGTCCCTGAAAAGGAGCAAGGAAGACCATCAAGATGTCTGACATGGAAGACGATTTCATGTGCGACGATGAAGAGGATTACGACCTGGTATTTACAACTGAAATGACTTAGCTTGTGATTAAATTGTGACAGTTTGTTCGCTGAGCGGTAACAGTGAAGTGCCGACAGTACGGGCTAGCTAATGTTGGCTGTTTAGTTAGCTTGTTGGCTAATATCAAACTGACAGCGGATGACTAACATTAGCTTCGTAGCTGGCTAACGATAGTTGGTTTTAGTTACTAATCAATTGACTAATATTAATAAACAATAACCATGCTGGATGTAACCTCAAACTGAGGATACATGCATTGAGCTGAGCGGCATGTAAGCAAACCAACCGGCTAGGTAACGTTAGCAACCCATGGCGTTGGCTAACGTAACGTTAGCTAACGGCTCATGTTTGCAGAATTATGTTTGGTGGCAATCTGCTATCCTTACCTTTGTCTTAGCTAGCTAAGAGTTTCTGATATGTTTTGTTAGCAAACGTATTCATGTTTTAACTGAACTTTGACACGCTTATATGCTTAAACTTAAGGAATACTCAGAGGACAGCAATTCAGAGCCAAACGTGGACCTGGAAAACCAGTACTACAACTCCAAAGCCTTGAAGGAGGATGATCCCAAAGCGGCACTCAGCAGTTTCCAGAAGGTGGAGTGGTGCTCCTGTTCTTTGTAGTTCTGTTCTTATCTCAGTTAGTTAAAAGGAAGTTACAACATGAACTGACTTCTCTTGTTTATTGTATTTTCAGGTATTGGAACTAGAAGGAGAAAAAGGAGAATGGGGATTCAAAGCACTGAAACAGATGATCAAAATCAACTTCAAGCTGGTATGACACTTTCCATTTGTTTATGCCTATCCCATCAGACATGAATTCTTGAGGAGGGGTTTTCTGTGTGTTTCACTTCTGTAGACCAACTTCCCAGAGATGATGAACAGGTATAAGCAGCTCCTTACATACATCAGAAGTGCGGTCACCAGGAACTACTCAGAGAAGTCCATCAACTCCATTCTGGACTACATCTCTACCTCCAAACAGGTATGGATAGACGATATTACAGACGCAACTCTAGCTGGAAGTTACATTTGTTGTGTCCTTGGAGTAGTACCAGGTGTTTTAAATCTGTCTTTCTGGAATGGGTTTCCTGTGTCACTAGATGGACTTGCTACAGGAGTTCTATGAAACCACCTTGGATGCTTTGAAAGATGCAAAAAACGACAGACTGTGGTTTAAAACTAATACAAAGGTATACAAAGGTTCTTCACTGATCCCAGGTAGTCTTACATCATCATTTCCAAGTGTAACAGGTACTAAAGTGTGCTCTGTTTTTGTTCCTTACTGCAGTTGGGCAAGCTGTACTTGGAAAGGGAAGAGTATGGGAAACTGCAAAAGATCCTTAGGCAACTTCACCAGTCATGTCAGGTAAATAATTCAATTTCTATCCCTTTTTAGACTGTATATCCAATAATATGTGTCCTTGGTTTGATACAATATTTCATATAATGTGGCTACTTAACTTGTTAATTGATTGGTCATTCAAATCTAAGATAAGCAGTCAAGAGTATATGAGAGGTGCTCTATTGGATTGAGATCTGGTGACTGTGGAGGCCATTGGAGTACAGTGATCTCATTGTCATGTTTAACAAACCAGTTTGAGATGATTTGAGCTTTGTGACATAGTAATATATGGAAGTAGCTATTAGAAGACAGGTGGTCAAAGGGATGGACATAGTCAGCAGCAATACTCAGGTAGGCTGTGGCATTTAAACAATGCTCAGTTGGTACTGCGGGGCCCAAAGTGTGCCAAGAAAATATTCCCCACACCATTACACTACCAGCATCAGCCTAAACTGTGGATACAAGGCAGATTAGATCCATGTTTTCACTGTGTTTACACAAAATTCTGACCCTACCATCTGAATGTCGCAGCAGAAATCGAGACTCATCTGCTTCAAAGTTCTGCATACCTCAGTTGTAATGACTGGTTATATCTATAAACTTGTGCCCATCTGGCCATTCTCCTCAGACCATTGCCATAGGGTTGGGTTGTGCATGTTCCTGCTGTCTTCCTCTCTGCTACCAGTTGTTTTTTGGGCACTTTGGTGGATTCATGTAATCCTCTCGTTATGCTGTGTCACTGTATAAAATACATAGGCTATAGCACTTTTATAAGATGACTGCTACCCCCTTAACTGAAAATCACAGTAGGATCAGCACCTTCTGAAGAACTCAAACCAGCCCTTAACCAAGTCACTTAAACACTTTTCTTCCCCATTTTGATGCTCGGTTTGAACTTCAGCAGATTGACATGACTATGTCTACTTGCCTAAATGGACTGAGTTGCTGCCATGTGATTGTCTGATTTGATATTTGTGTGAGCAAGCAGTTGAACAGGTTTATATATTGAGGTGACGTGTGTGTGTGTGTGTATGTGGGTGTGCGTGCACATATGCAATGGTAATTATGATTTAATAGGTGGTTGTTTTATTTCTAAATCAACTACAGACAGATGATGGAGAAGATGACCTGAAGAAAGGCACACAGCTGTTGGAGATCTACGCTCTGGAGATCCAGATGTACACAGCACAAAAAAACAACAAGAAATTGAAAGCCCTGTATGAGCAGTCACTTCATATTAAGTCTGCCATTCCTCATCCGCTCATAATGGGAGTTATCAGAGGTATGATGGTGTACATATCTCTTTCATTAATAGAACAGATGTTTAACTTTGTGTTAAGTGTGATTGTCACACTATATACTGTTATAGCTGTTCGCTAAATGACTAGTGCGTGTTTGCTCCTGACCAGAGTGTGGTGGGAAGATGCATTTGAGAGAGGGCGAGTTTGAGAAAGCTCACACAGACTTCTTTGAGGCCTTTAAAAACTATGATGAGTCTGGAAGCCCAAGAAGGACGACATGCCTGAAGTACCTGGTCCTAGCCAACATGCTGATGAAGTCAGGAATAAACCCTTTTGACTCTCAAGAGGTATAAAAGTAATTGTTACAGTTTGGAATTTTTGCTTTGTGTAACTATGCATATACTGCGAGTTTAGAATATGAACTCAAAAGAACAAGACACAGACAAGTGGTTGTCAAATACATTTGTGCAGTTTGCTGATGACTTTTTGATACCGCACAGCTAAAAAAGTTCCTAATCAGAGTTATTTGCTGAAAGTATTTTTTGTGCTTAATCAATTGACATTAAGTTTTAGTGCCAGGCTTAACTTATCATTTTTTTCCAAAGGCCAAACCATACAAAAATGACCCGGAGATCCTAGCAATGACAAACCTAGTAAGGTAAGCGTGCATTAATGTGTTATGAAAAATATTGTCCTTTGTTTAGAGCAAAAGTCAATTAATGCAACGAGGACCAAAAGGCTTTTGTAGTGTTTGTTATTGTTTCTATTTACATGTCACTCACTCATTTTTAGGGGTAGGAGAAATAATCGATTCTTAGATGCATCGCGATGCGGACGTGGAAGATTATTAATCGATGCACAAATGTCTAAAAATCGATTATTTAAATGTTAATTGATAACGTAATGTTGACGGAAAGCAAAAGGCGGAACTCGCGGAAACGCAGCGCCCGGACCGTCTGAGGAGCGCACACAACAGAGAGACCTGTGTCCCCTTATATTCGTCACCGCTGTGGAATGAATAACCCCAAAAGGTCACACAATCATTAATATCAATGCGCAAGTAATTATTTTATCTCGCACACTGCGACCATGGTGACGCTCTGCAGCTGTGTGTGTGAGGCCGAGAGAGTGAGAGAGCGGCAGAACGTGACGGTGAAAGTTAGCGGTGAAAAATATTAGCAGTAAGTTTCAGTCTGGTAGTAAACGTGCAGCGCAGGTCGCTGTGTGACCGTTAATAAAAGTCTGTAGTTTCCCCAACGGCTGGAAAAGTGAAGGCTGTTAGCGCGAGCTAACATCTCCCTGTACCAGGGCTCACTCTGTCCCCACACCAGACTCCGCAGCCTTCAGCGTCACCGCCCCACAGAACTCATCCCCACAGAAACGCTCCCTGTCTGGACACAAAGATCTACTAAAACACAGCTCTTTACCCAGCATTCAATCCTGAATGACTTTTTGTTGTTCTGTCACTGTAACTATGTGTAAAGCGTCCTTGGTTCCTGTAAAAGTTGCTAAAAAGATTTATTTATTAATGTAACATTAGCTAAATTAGTAATGAAGTAATATTAATTTTAATTATCAGCTGTATGTCATTACTATCTAACCTACTAGTCAAGGGTTGAGAACATCAGGTACAAGCTGAGACTAAGCTGGTGTACAGTTCTGTTCTGTACATATACTGTACATGCTGATAATTATATTTCAGTTTTCAGAAGTCTGACAACTGGTTGTGAATGAAATGGACCATGTAGCTGAGGTTAATAAAGTAAACTAGGGATGTAAACTAGTCCTTTTAAGATAATTAGCAATTTTCTTTAGGAATTTAATGTGCAAATTAAATGCTTAGTAACTATCCAGGGATCCTGTATAGAAAAAATATGATGCATCGATAATCGTTTTATAATCGAATCGCAGCCTTCTGAATCGTAATCAAATCGTGAGGTGCCCAGAGATTCCCACCCCTACTCATTTTATTCAGAAACCTGTAACATTTTGACTGCCACAGCTTTATTATGGAGCACAAATGGACAAGCAATAAGAATAGTGAGACGACTTGGGTATTGACAGTGGTTAAACCCAATTGTCTAAGTTGTAAGTGAGAAGGAAAGGAAATGAAGTGTTTAGAATAGGTCGTTTAAGTAAAGATTTTGTGATATACAAATAGTAAAGTAGGCTTCTATAATATGGTTTAACTTTGGTAATCTGTCTGATCATTGTGTGGTTGTCCCATGCACTCTGTTCTAAGGTTGTGTCTGTCAGAGTCGCCGGGGGCTCTTTTAATCATGAAGACACAATGTCACTCACTCCATGACTAAACATCAGTATGTCAGTGTGAGGAGAGAACAACTTTTAAAAAAGAAGAAAAGAGAGATGTGATTGACTGATTGTCACCAGTCTCTAACACGTCACCTATTCTTTGTGATAATGAACCCTCCAGAATCTCACATTTTATTCAAGTGCACCCTTGGTGTGTGCCAGCGTGCCCTCGGCATACTGGACATGGTGTACTTGACTCTGCTTTGCGCCCTGCATATCACAACAAAGTTGGTGAGGAAAATGTTATTGTTGAAGGCTCAAACTATAAAAACGGACCCCGAGTGCTGTTAATGAAAATTAATCCCATAATACTTTGAATGGGTAGTCATCCCTTGGACCCAGATTCCTTTACTGTATTGCCTTTGGTCAGTATTTTAGCTTCTCAGTCCCCATCTCCCATTTGTACTGTACAACAGTTTGGTGTGTGCAGTATGTTCACATATTTCAGTGGAAGCCTTGTTTCATTTCCTCTTAGTACAAATTTATACATTTACAAAATTAATAGCTTTAATATAATTCATACCAGTTTCCAAAACAGTGTCAACATTAGTGTATATTTCACAGTCTTAGTATAAAGTATGGAACATGCCTATTGTCTTACCAAACTTTTTATGTTATCTTTTGCTTCTTTGTTTGCTCTCTTTTGTCCTCCTCTTTACATAAATAACAGACATGTTATGAAATTGCTGAGGTTCCATGCATATATTTAAAATCTATATTGCACAAACAAGAAACTAACATTGCACACCCAAAACTATAATAAGAATGGTATTTACAAGATGTCTAATGCAATGGAATGTGTTTGACAGCTATCAGGATGGGAGTTTTTATGTGGGTCACAAAGACACAATGTATATGTTATAACTACACTTTGCCGTTTTTTCCTTTCAGCGCCTACCAGAACAATGACATCACTGAATTTGAGAAAATCTTGAAAACAAATCACAGTAACATAATGGATGACCCCTTCATTAGAGAGCACATAGAGGGTGAGTGGTGAACATGAATTCAAATGTGTTTGGTAAAACATTTTCAAGTGTAGCTGATCGTGTGATGTTGTGTTGCAGAGCTCCTGCGGAACATTAGAACTCAAGTACTTATCAAACTCATCAAACCATACACGAGAATACACATCCCATTCATTTCTAAGGTGAGTCCACGTGATCAAAATACATCCTGTACAGTGACTTTATCTGTTGTCTTTCCTCTTTAATCATATTCTCTCTTTATTATAAGATAATCATTTGTACTGATGGCATTGTGACTTTGTGTGGATCATTTTAAATGGATTATTTTCATTTTAATTGATTTGTATTTAAAGCCAATCAATCAAGAAAAAGGTCTAATTAACAAAGAGAATCACATTTTGCAGTCGCGTCAAAGCAACAACTGATGTTGCAGGCTTTGGTCTGGATGTAAAGATAGTAGACACTATGTTAATTAGCATATGATACAAGTAAATAAAATACAGTTTCAACCTTATATATATATCATACATGATGATGTATGATATGTCATATCATTTTTCAAATATACAGATTCACAAAGCATATTTGAGGGTTTAGGTGTCTTAGTTAAAATGACTAACAAAAGGAAGAGGAGCTAAACGGGCAGGATTATTATGAGGACATAATAGCATTTTCTGACACTAATGCTTATGTACAGATGGTATCTGATAATGTGTTTTCAACCCATTGTCTGTATTTATTTACTCAATAGATTACATACTTACATGACAGACTTTCTCCACAGGTGTTTTGCAACACCGTCAGACATAATATTTGTGATGTGATCTGCAGTGTGTTGAAATCTGTGCATCCTTTAAAGTTAAATCATACTACTTGACATACTTTAAAAATGTGAGGATGAGTCTTTTCTGTTTCTCTTTTGTTTCAGGAGCTGAACATTGATGTGTGTGATGTGGAGAGTTTGCTTGTGCAGTGCATCTTGGATAAGTAAGTTTCTCCTTTACACAACTGCTGAGAAGTCAAAGAAAAATATTAGCTCCCTTCCTGTAAATAGTTATAGTTCCTCATAGTTAGCATCCTTTGTCCCTTGAGAGAGTCAGGCGGGATGAATTGTCAGTTTCAGTAACATTCATCTTGTACTTAATTGATAGTCATGCTGTAATAGTTATCTGATATTTACGGCTTCACATTCCAGCTGTACTGGTTCTCTGACGTAAATGACTTAGTAGGAAGTAAAAGTGATTACTCAGATAAAGTCAACACTGTATACCTTTTTATATTGTTTATTTTGTCTTTATTGTTCACATCATGCTCTGAAACATTAAAGGGATTATTGGTTATTTTAGAAAAGGATAATCATCCTCAAGATCATTTTGGGGATTTTAACTACAATGCATTCTCAAGAATTGATGCCACATATTTTATCCTCAGTCATTTGCTGTCTTTACTGCATTATCCCACAGTACAATTAGTATCCAGATCAGATACAGTTTAAAGCTTAACTTTTGACTAAATTATGTGGAAAAATTAGACCCACTTTTATAAACTGACTTGTGATTTTGTAGATTTTACTTGTTTTTATAATGCAACATGTGTGACTTACTCACTTTTTCCTTTTATCAGCACAATCCACGGCCGAATTGACCAAGTCAACCAGCTACTAGAACTGGACTACCAGAAAAGAGGAGGGGCTCGCTACACAGCTTTAGACAAATGGACAAATCAGCTGAACACTCTCAACCAAGCCATTGTTAGCAAGCTCACATGATGGCATGTACAATCAAGAGACAAGGAAAATGGCATGTTTTAATACATCCATAAATTATGCTACTGTGCTTCTTCAAGTATATCCTCTGAGACAAGATACACAGCACAGATTTTGAGAATGCCACCAATTTCAAGAAGACTCCAGGAACCCCAAGAAGGTGTTCAAAGTGTGTTGTTCTGTCGTGATGAGAGGAAATCACCGACACTTATTTTTGTTTTTCATGTTCCTGATTGGCAGATCCTTCCATGTGCAACACACAAATGCTTCAGTTGTTTGAAAAAAGTCCAAATGTATATGAAAACTTGTACACAGTATTTTAATGTATACTGTTGCCTGTTGGTAATAAACAGATTTCTCTCAGCACTAAAAGGAATCCGCTGCCTGTGACTAGTTCCAATGTCAAATAAAATGTTTTTGTCATAAATGAGACATAAAGAAGTCGTATCTGTTTTGATATGAACTTGCATAAATGAGACAAAAAGGCATCGTTTGATTTGATTAACTCCCTGAAAATATTTGTATGTAGCCGTGACGTACTGCTTTTTTCTCCCGTAAGTAAAAGCCTTTCTGGGCCTCGTCGGTTTCCGTCCCAGGTGACTCACATTTCCACACTGACAGCAGTATAGCTCACTCGCAGCAAGCTAGTCTGCGGAGAGACTTGTTAGCTGACGCAGCAGCATCTAGCAGCAGATAGCGGTGGGGGTATAGTTAGCGGTTAGGAGGAACTGGGTGTGAGTGTAAGCCTTAAGAGATTATTATTTACAATGAAGAAATTAAAAAGATCCACATCCTGACGTCCGCAGTGTGCTCAATGACTGACTGAAGCGGCGTTGGTGACTGACATGGACGTTAGTGACAATAAGGTACAGTTCATTTTAAAATGTTTTTTTGTTTGGGTCCCGCTAAAGCTTTAGCCTGTGGAAGAAGGGACATTGCGTTAGTTTATTCAGCCGAGGCCCACAATTTGTCTGTTAACGTTATACAAAAAAACAGCTGTTCCATTATTATAATTACAAATAGCAGCGTTACTTGGCAGTGACTTAAATTATTTATTCGGGTGATTAGCCGTACCAACAACATGATATAGGATGTTAGTATGGCACGATAGGCAAACACTTATCCCATTTGGCTAGTAAGCTAACATGAAAACAGCTAACGGTAACCACAGCTTAATATAAGAGATAACGCGTAATGCATTTCTTGTCTTCTGTCGCAGTGCATGTGTTTGTGGTCTCTTTTTAAAATTAACTAGATATATTTCCATGACATCTATGTGATAATCACAGGAAGACAGTCTGTGTTGTTAAGCGGTTAGCGCAGCTAGCTAGCCAATGCTAAAAATCTGTTATTTGACGGTGCTTGTCATCTCGATCAGGGCCACAGATACAGCTAGTTAGAGATGTATTTTTTTGTCACAATTTGGAAAGGTTGACTTGACAGAACGGTTTCTGTCAGGTTGGAATGTGTGAATGCGAGTGTTGTTATTGTCAGGAGGGGCAGAGAGGTTTCGTGGACCGTCACAAGGGGAACTTCTGGTTCTTCAACATTTATGGCATACCTCTGACGCTGTTGCAGAAAGTTTGGTTGCAGTTTTGTGATCCAAGGCGTTTTTCCATTTCCTCAGATTAACCTCTAATTGAACGATGGTGTTCAGATTTCGTGGATGACTGCACCTGAAAATGAGTAATCCAGTGTTGTGATTTTTATCTGTTCTGTCTTCATAAATGTGAAACCTCTCAAAAGCTTTAATGCATATGGTCTACTTTCTATACAGCTCACCCTGCTTTCAGTACAGAGACAGACACTAGTGTTTGAAAGCAACTGGTGTGGGAATAAATGCTTAAACAAACAGAGGCTTGTGAGATCAGTAGTCCCCAGGCTTATCACTCCGAGATCTGTCATCCCCAACAAATGCACATCTGGTTCTGACCTCATTGCCTTTTCCACAATCACAGCTATTCTCACTCACCCCAACACACAGATACACAAAGACACAAATGGTTCAATCAAGAGATGGATCCTCTGACCAGCTTTATAATTTTATTTACATTTTCTAAATGAATGATTGGAATTTCCCCATTCTTGTTCAGAATTCAAGATTTACCACCAGTGCACATGAGGCCTCCATGCTATAGCTTGCTTTATAATTAGATTATCCTGTACTACTGTCCCTACTTTATCCTCTCAAACTTAATCCTATAACAACACCCTATCTGCTATGCTACCATCGTACAGAATCAGACCAACCACTGTAGTCCTAAACCCATTATCAGCCTGGACATGGAGGCTGCTCTTACTCCCTTTGGGGGTTGTAAAAAATCTTTCTTTACAGCTGTAGTTTGGACTTTATTGAATTGGCTTAACAGACTCTATTCACCATGAGTATGTTAGATAGGATGGGATCTATAGATTACCTAAGGAAAAGTGAGAAAACCACCCACAGCCAGTATCAGTGGGAGACAATAGCACTGTCTGTGTAACATCCACTGGCTGCACTGATACCCTATTCATGCATCCCAACCACTGTTTGAGAGAAGTGAGGGGGTGTCTTTGTACTCTGAACCCTGTCAACTCTCCTCATCCTTTGCAAAATAGCAGGTTATTTTAATGGGACCTCTTGGACCGAGCTGCCACCTTCGGTTAGACCAGAGTTTTTCAAACTTGGAGGTGAGCCTCTCCAGGGGGGCTCCAAATATTTACAGCGGAGGCTCAGTGAATGGAAGTGAGAAAAATATAACATAACTTTTCACATAGAGAGTTCAGAGATACAGTAGGCTATTTTTAAGGAAGTTTGCCTTTTTAATATCAAATGAGAAGCACCCAGGGGCGTGAAAGATGTTTCTAGAGAGAAAAGGTAAAAGACAGTGAAGGACAGGACAGGACTTTTTTGACGTTTTTGCTACAAATTGGTCATTTCATGTACTTCACTTTTTATTAAAGTTTTATTAAAGTTTTTTGTTGTTTTATTGAATAATAGCAATAACACTTTTACATGGCAAGTAAAACCAGTGTAAAGAAGAGAAAATGTTTGTTTTTTTCACAGCGTATTCAGGAAGATTTCCTAATAGTTTACTTTGTCTGACAAGCATGTAAGGAATCTAAAATCAAAGTTAATGCATTTATTCTGACAGTAACAAACATGATATAATGTTGCTGTTAAACTTTGAAATAAGGGCATAGCTTTGTAGAGCCCAAGTAAAATTTCCAATCTTATCTATGTAGGATGGAAGTGTGTAGTACAGTGTGTGAAAACCATTGCTCTGTTTGTTTTTTTACATATGGTACACTCAGTTTTTTTTGCTTTTAATTTATTGAGGAGATACATAGGCCGGCCAGTTAGTTAGTGTCATGATAAAGCATATCTTACACATTTGAGGCTCCATCTCTAGTTTTCTGCAGAACAATTGTCTGAGTTGGCTCATTGAGCTTAGAAGTACTGCAGTCTTTCAATCTCTTCCCCTTTCAATCCCTTTCAATGCTTTCCAAAGACCTAGACCTCTAATCATAGGCCCTTCTGTGACCTGCTGTATCCTACAGACTCACTGTTGGCTGTGTGGTGGTGCTTTGGAGTAATATGTCTTCTGGTTACCTATCATTCTATTCAAGAAATGTTTTGCAGCAATAAAATGAGTGCTCCAAGAATACTTCATTATGTAACCATTTTAACACACAACGTTTAGTAGATAAAGGACAAAGGATAGTGTCTAAGGATAGGCTACAACTGTAGCCTATAAGGATAGTGTCTAAGGATAGGCTACAACTGTAGCCTATAAGGATAGTGTCTAAGGATAGGCTACAACTGTAGCCTATAAGGATAGTATCTAAGGATAGGCTACAACTGCTCTGCTTTTAGAATGATTTCAGAAATAGTTATACTTCCTGCTTGAGCATTCGTAGTGCTGCTATTTTTTCTTTTTGTTTTAAATATTATTATTATTGCATTATTGTATAAGTAAGCACATCATGAGCAATGATTATAAAATGTCAATTTATTTTCTTAATATTCTCATTTGGCCAAAACCAACCAACCTTTGTGTGGAGCAGTTTGACAACCATATGGCACATGTGATGGTCTTTCATCTGAGTCTAGTTTTGGTTACAAACATAGTAAACATAATAACTGTTTAATGAAGTCCTTAATTTGGTAAAATTACCTACAGTATATGTCTCATAACAAGGCTGAATCTGGTGTTTGTCCCTTGGTGCTCTGAAAGGCCATTATGTATCAAAGGCTTTGACGGAATTGAACAAGATATCATTTAGGCCTCTAAAAACAGCTTTAAATGTGCATCTACTATAAACGTATCAATTTTAAATGTATTTTAGCCATGATGTCTTAGCAAATTATCACTAATATAAATGAAATATCTCCCTAAACAAACTATAAAATCCTTTGGATTTGAGGTACAGACACTCACCTCATTGTAGACCATATTAACAAGAAACTGGTCATTGTTTATATTCTTCACCTGTGTTTATACAGCTGCAAATGTCTTAGTCACATAAGAAATTGTCTGTCAAAAATGGGTGGAGCCCATCTCTGTGACGTTAGATCCTCTGGACGTTGTGTTACATCATTGTGTAACTCAGAAAGCTTTTATGTCCTCGTGTTAAAGCTGCATAGCTTTTTTATTGAAGGCTGCAGACACTCAAGACTATAAACCAACTGGAACATGAGGAAATGTAGTGCTCAGCCGTGATTACAACTTAAATCAGAGCCTGGTCAGTCTGCTGGTAGATTATGCATCTCTCTCTCACTCACACTTTGTCGCTCTCTCTTTTTGTCTGTGTCAGACTCTCAGTCCTCGAGATATGCTTGAGTTATGTCATTGATGGGGGTGAGGTGGAAAAATAAAAAATTATGATCTGTTGTACCTTGTAGATACAGAGAAGTCAAACAGTGGGCTTAATAAAATATAATTTTCTCACTCACATGCACCATGTAGTCATTAATTGGCTGCTGTTTCTGACTGTGTGACATTAACCGCTTTCCATTTGTCTTTATGCAGGATGTGAAGCTTTCAGCCGAAGTGGAACCGTTCATCCCACAGAAGAAAGGTCTCGAAGGATCCCTCGTCAGCATGAGTCTTTCTGGAGAAGCAGGTGGAGGAGGAGGAGGCGGTGGAGGTATAGGGGGAGGTGGTGGAGGGGTGGAAACTACTCCCATTCCCAGCTACCTTATCACCTGCTACCCTTTTGTCCAGGAGAACCAACCCAACAGGTACTGTTACTTTGTCACAGTGGGGAGAGATTTGGGAATGGGTGAAACTCTAAAGGCTTTACCTCTATTTAAATCTGAGCTAATGGCACCAGTGGTTCTGGCTCATAATAATTATGGATACCTTTATTGTATGCTTCACATTATGGATTATGGATTTTGCCATTGGCATTGTGGGAAGTTGGGTGTCCCATTGTGAACCATGCAAGAACAATCTACTCTTGTCTAGATCTTTCTATTTTCAGAATAACTTATTTATTGCACTGTTTACTATAAGAAGAAGAGAACACAGTATCCCTTAATGTTATACTTCACAAAAGAGATCACTATCAGATCCTGTAAACAGTGTATTGAGTTAAGACCATTAGATGCTCTGCAGTTTATGGCTGCTTAATTATGAACGGAAACCTCCCCAGAGTTACAGAGTCTACATGGAACTACAATCTATGTTTCCAGTGGCTCTTTCTTTGTCCAAAGTGATCTGCTGTATCCTGCACACATCCGTTCCTTTGTTTCCTTCCCCACTATTTGAATGCAAGGAAATGCTCGCTATAGTAGGCTGGCTGTGAAAATGTCATCTGGATCCTTATCAACATTTCTGCATACCATGTACAGAGTAGACGCCCCAACAAAGCAACCCTCATGCACATCACTGCAGCATGACAGATGTATACACAGGCATCACCTCTCTCTCGCTAAAGGGGCTTTAATCTTATTTTGTGGAACACATTTTAATCATCATTGCTGCATGTTTAGAGAAAATAAAAACTGAGAAACTAAAACAAAAGCTTAAAAAAGTTATGATTAATTCAGGATGTCACAATCATGTTTCTCTTAACCGGCTGTGTGAGTTTCCTAAGTATCTGCCTTTACAGATTGTATATACAGTATATATATGTCAATCGTTTACTTTCCCAGGTGCACAGTGCACACTTAGCCTAAAATACATTACATTACCTATACAGCACTGATACATTAAAATAATATTGGACAGCTAAATTGCTTATTATTAAGACAATATAACCTGCGCCACAGCCTTCCTTTTTATGGTTTCATATTATATTTTGTGCGTGTTTGGGTGTTCTGTAGTATTTTGTATAATAATCATTAGGAGAGGAGTGTATTTCTGTTAATGTTTTGGCAGGACATTTTGGTTTGGATGTTTTGACTTGGCCTCTTAATCCACAGCTGCCAATAATAATAATAATAATAATAATACATTTTAATTTTAAAGCACTTTTCATGGTACTCAAAGACACTTCACAAAGTTTAAAGTTTGGCGAAAGGTTTTCCACCAGCCAGCATTTTCAAAGCGCAGTACACATGAAACATTTCACTCAAATAGATGTAAAAATTAATTGAAAATTAAAATCCAGAATTGCTCAAAGTATTCAAAACCATTAGCAGAGAAAAAAATATTTGATTTTGGTCTTCTAAGTAGAAAGAGTAGAATATACTCTTATACTTAACAAGTTACTTCTCTACTGCTTCACAGGCAACATCCTATGTATAATGGAGGGGAGCTGCGCTGGCAGCAGCCTAACCCTAGCCCTGGTGGTTCATACCTGGCCTACCCAATCTTGTCTTCACCCCAGCCTCCTGTCTCCAATGACTATGCGTATTACCAGATTATGCCTGCTCCATGCCCACCTGTGATGGGCTTCTACCAGCCCTTCCCTGGCACCTATGCCGGTCCAGTGCAAGCTGGAGTGGTCAACCCTGTCTCAGCAGATGTCACTGAAAGACCGCTGCCTCTGGGTCCAGCATATGGGATGGCCAGTCAGCGGGGAAGAGGCATGATCCGACCTAATGTTATCCCAAAGGTACAGTCGTCATATGTTATTTGTGTCACTAAAAATGTCCCTCCTCATTGTCAATCTGTTTAGTGAGTAAGCCCTTTTTTTCTTTCTCCTACAGCAACAGTTGGGTGTGTGCCAGCCTCCAAGGGGTCGCCGGCCTCCAACCAGAAGTGTGGCTGTGCAAAAGGAGGTGTGCACCTTGGGACTTGATGGGAGGACTAAGACAGTTATGCTTGTGGATGCAGCACAGCAGACCGGTAAGAATAGTTACAGATATTTAAGTCGTACAGAGGTTTTTAACAATAAAAAAACAGAAACCTGTTATCAGCAGTGGGGAAATCCTGAGTTTCAGTTTCTAGCTTAGTGTATGGCCAACATTAGTGATGTTTTCATTCCTGTAGCTGAAAAAGTAAGCTGCTCTGCCTGCATACAAGAATCTTTCCTATCAGTGACACAGGACACAATGCCAGTAACAACTTCTGGTCTTACAGGTTGATGTTGATGATGCTTGTGCTTAACTTCTGAAAGAACTAGAATGCAGAGTTTCCAGTTGGAGTGGTTACCTTCTACGCAGCTCATGATGTCACCAATGATGTCTCTATTCAGAAAGCTAATGAGCCTGTGGTTTTGGGTCAGATGAACAATGTCATTAAGTTAACTAAAAGTAAAGTTGGTCCAAGTCTGTGTTCAACTAGTGTCCAATGATTTTTCTACAGTATTTATAGTTCTATTTTATTAACATTTATACATTGATGATGGTAGCAGTTTAATTCCACTTTGTAACACTTTCTAACAAGTTGATTTATCGGTCTAAATTTCTATCACTTTCTCCTCAGATTTCCCAGGTGAGGTGTCGGAGCGGGTGCTGCTGAGCGGGCAAGTCCTTTGCTGTGGAAGAACCGCACAAAGAGAAGAAGGGCTTCCCATCCAGGTGAAATCTACAATGAGCAGGGTGCCAGTGAGGCAGATATAGACAGTGACAGTGGCTACTGTAGCCCCAAACACAACCAGGCAACAGGGGTAACACAACGGACAGCAGAGAATACAGCAGCACCAACTGTAAGTTGTCTACTTACCATCAGCTCCAGTTCTAACAGACTTAAAGTCAACTGTAGAATTTGTTTTAACTCATAATTGGCAAATTGGAAGTGCTGAAGAGGAAGAGGTTTGAAACTCATCAAAAACATGTGAAGCATACAATAAAGGTAGCTATGCAGATAACAAGTCAGGAAGTTGAAGGTTCTTAAGTATTAGTCTTCCCGAAATTTAGCCTGTCAGTTAGTGCTCCGCCTTCTCCAAGCTTAATGCCATAAATGTTATTTCAAAATATTGATTGAGGTAGGCTGCCATGTTATTGATGGTTAAGGAAAATAGAAGGTCAGAAATTATTAAACTATTATTACTATAACTATTATAATTATTAAATTATTTAACTATATTTAATTACCTTTGCCCTCACTGTGTTTTTAGAATAATTAGTATACACTAGATATCTTAATTTGTCTTGTTTTCTCTCTCTTTCACTATGTTATGTCTTGTACAGGGGGGTAGAGGCTGGTGTAATGACAGGTAAGTTTGATGAGTATGTTTGAATGAATTTTGTATTTATTTCATTGTTTTAAAAGTTCAGATGAATGGACGTTGTGTATGTTACCTGAGAATTGATTTTTATATTGTTTTGTTCACTAGCAGGTACCTGGGTAAATGTAGCCTCTCAGGCTACTTTAAAGTCCTGGGGGGACAGGAACAGCCAGTTTCACAGAGCAGACCAGAGGAAGAATCCTGAACAGAGAAACTTCTCACAGGTATAGTAGTTCCCTCTGGAGCAGACATTGAGTAAAAGGCTACTATATTTCAGGTGAACAATTCTGGTATTTAGCAGTGCCTACACAAAAAAGTGCTGTGCAATACTGGGATCCCTAATTGGCTAATATGAGGGTCATGTAATTGCTGTCTGATAACACCCTGACAGTTTTGCGAGATACCTATTTAAACCATATATGTAGTATTATAATTACATGAATCATTAGCATACTGTTGTTGACTTTTGGTGACATTTCAATGTAGACCAAACAGCCATTCACAGTCAACCTATTTGGAAACTGTCATGAGGAAGAAGATATCATTGAAATAGTGATGTACAGCCACTTCTGCTGTCTGCATGACTGTGCTTGCAAACTTTCGTATGTTCACTCTTATGTCTTTTCCTACATTTCCCTCACTGTACTGGAGGGCTGACCGATTAATTGCATTTGCGATATTGTCATTATGTAATAAAATGAGATTTTTACCCTACACTCTGGTCACATGACAGCCAAGTGGAAAGCAGTCTGCAGACGAAGTTGATGCTTGTACTGCACGTTACGCTGTACCTTGCCATCTTGTTGTACAATGGTCTTAAACTTGACAGAAGCTCACACTACATAAACTGTAGTGTCACACAGGGAATGAAAGTAGCACCTGCCACTTTCTTTTGAATTGACTTTTGAATTGAACCTCAAACTATTAGTATTTTTTGTTTGCTTTCTGGGGTAGAAAGATGGGCTTAGAGATTAGAACAGAGATAAGGACTAATTGGTGGTTAAACTGTGGGTTTTGTATTGACCACTTATTGTATAACACACTGTGGTGAGTTAGTTTTTCTTGTGGTCTGTAGGTAGGCAGACCTGATGATATTGTATCATATTATGTAATGCCATGACTTGAGTGAAATTATCTTTCTTAAATTATAATTTGATGTATCTTCTCCACCATTGCTCATAATAATAATTCTACCATAATTCTACCAATTCATCATAACACAAGAAAGAACAGTGTATGTTTAATCTATCTAATATTGTGTTGGTCATACTATACACTGACTTACTGCTTGTCCATTTTGAATACTACAGAAGGTAAAGAGTTTAAAAATTAATCGCATGTTAAATCGCAATCGCAATATTGGTAAAAATAATTGCAATTAGATTTCCAAAATTGTTCAGCCCTACTCTAAAGTGTGTGCACACATACACAGAGGGGAATAAACTTATCAAATACCAGTCTGTCTGACTCCTGAGTTCTCCATGCCTCTTTGTCTTTCAGGATTTCCACAGTGGCTACGCAGGGCGTTTGCCACCCAACCAGTCAGAACAAAGACTACAGCCACCAGTGGCTGCTGGCACTGAGCTCACCCCAGAGCCCCTCTACTTTGAGGTGAGAGAGGAGTTTTGTGAATTTCATTATAATGAATCCTCAATGCAGCACAGGTGACATCGCAGTCATTATAGACTTATTTTTGGCAGTTCTGAAATGTTTTCTACATGTTTGTCAGGATGAGGATGAGTTCCCAGATCTAGCTACTGGAGGGGCTGTCCAGCGCAGCACCAAACCAGAATCTGCTGCAGCACAGACTCACACTCAACCTAAAATGCCGAAAAACCTGGTAAGGGAAAGCACTTTCTGAAGACAAGACTTCTTAAGTAAGACGTAGCATTAGCTACTATTGTCAAGTATTGACTGCTTCTTTCAGTAATTTTACTGTTAGTGCACATGTCGTGTCGATTTCTTAAATTAGTAGCAAGTGTGTGGTGCCCCCAGCATTTTTATAATACCACTGCATGCTTTGAATAATGCATATGCTATGCAAACATGTGAATGTTGTGGACACTTGAAGTGGTATGTGATTGGGGAAATGTTGCGAGCCAGCAGAAACAAAGAGGCACAGATTCTCACACACACACACACACACACACACACACACACACACAGACACGGGCTAGAAGCACAGAAGTTCTGAGATATAGTAGAGCACTTTGGAAAGATTGTTTTGTTTTTTACAGCCGTAACCATTGTTTGCAGAATGTGGGTTGGATCTGTGGTTGTGTATCTCTGCAGCTGAACTCTGATTCTTGTATTGGTTAATCTTTACATCCCTGCTAAATACTATTTTGTGTCTCTACACGCATCGCAGCTGGATAACCTGCCAGAAAATTCCCCTATCAACATTGTGCAGACTCCCATCCCCATTACCACCTCTGTTCCTAAGAGGGCCAAGAGCCAGAGGAAGAAGGCGCTGGCAGCTGCCTTGGCCACAGCACAGGAGTACTCTGAAATCAGCATGGAACAAAAGAAATTACAGGTATAAACCTGCACTATGTCTGCTGGTCATGTAAGTTAGGTTCAGACTGTTTGAATATTAAGGCTTGTTGATGCGTTTCTTTCATAGTTTCTATGCCTTGTTAAATCACTTCTGGTACTCACCGCTTGCCGTGACCTTTTTCTGTCTTTTCTTTCCTCACCCCGGCAGGAGGCATTCACTAAAGCAGCAGGGAAGAAGAGTAAAACCTCTGTCGAGCTGGACCTGGGAGACATGCTGGCAGCTTTGGAGAAACATCAGCAGGCTATGAAGGCCAGACAACTCAACAACACTAAGCCACTGTCCTTTACAGGTATTCATAAACTTGAGGAGGGGGGGGGATACAAAAGTCCTGCAGTAAATAACAGCATTGGGTTTAAGCTTAGACTTTTGTTGATTTAACTCAATACTGTCTTTGTGAGGCTATAATATGTATTTTTAAACAAATGTCATATTTCATTCATTTAAGTTAGTTTTCTTGTTTGGAATTTAGCCCCATTCTGTAGTTTTGCAGTGTTTTTTTTGGTTTATCTAATATCTATCTAATATATCTAATAGCATTATGTATGTTTTAAATGTCCTTATGTTCACATGCAAACATGTTCAAAAATATAGTGATTGTCAGACTTTACTAAAGCCTAACACCTACTCCTAATTTCTCTTTAACTTAATGTGACCCATTAAGCTTGAGTAGTAGCTTGAACCGTTGCCCCCACTGACTTGCCTGAGCCTGACCACTGAGTCGACTCAAAACCTCTGACAGTCCCAACACAAGCCAAACATAATGAACCTACTGTGCACTAACATTTATACTTACTCACATTCTGCCTGTATACTAATTTGTCATTCTCCCCAGTTGGAACAACTACTCCATTCCACGGTTCAGGCTCGACCAGCGTGCCGTCCATGTTAAAGGGTCATCAGCAGCCATACTCAGCACCACATAATACCTTGGATTCCACTGCACCACGTATCAAGAGAGGGAAGGAGAGAGAGATCCCCAAAGTGAAACGGCCAACAGCCCTGAAGAAGGTTATGATTTAAGTTGAAGTTAATCTTTTAAGAGAGATGGGAGAAACATGATAGTCTGCATAGAAATTGGTAAAAGGAATGGAGATCTTTGAACCTGCCAAGTGCTGTTGATTTTGACATTGTGGTTTTGTTTTGTGTTTTGATAGATTATCTTGAAGGAACGGGAAGGGAAGAAAGGGAAGGCAAGTGTAGAACAAGAGTCTTCAGGCCAGGAGGAGCATGGTGAGGAGTGTCTACATTTTACTGATGATCTTCCTCGAGAGCCTGCCTCCCAAGAAGGTTGGGGTAATTTATTATTAAGAAGTGAAAACAATTCAGTTTTACCCATATTTTGGGTTTCCATGATACATTTTCTAATTGTTATTTCTGGTCTGCTGTTTTTACCACAGACAATGGTCTGAGTATGCCCAGTGATGCATCCCTTTCCCCAGCCAGTCAGAACTCTCCCTACAGCATCACACCAGTATCCCAGGGTTCTCCTGCCAGCTCTGGCATTGGGAGTCCCATGGCTTCAAACGCCATCACCAAGATCCACAGCCGACGTTTCAGAGAGTAAGTGCGCTTTCTTACCCCCACATAGAGTAAGAAACCAAATATTGAACAGGGAAGACCTTTTGTAGGAATCCTTGGCATTGGAATGTCTCAAAAATGCACACTGTGTTAACAAAAAATGCAAATACCAAAGCAAATACTTGTCCCACTCAAGAATCAGAGCCGTGGCTGTGAGAAGTGTACTCTGAAAGTTAACGGGTGTTTTTTTTAAGGGCGAAATTGTACAATAAAGAATTGTAGAGTATGGCACAGCACATTGTCCCTTCTCAGCAAAAATGTATGTCAGTGGTCACAAAAACCGCTTTGTCCCTCTGTGTCCTCTGCTGTAGGTCTATTGTCCTAGCCCACCCTTCTCTAACAGATTTTGCATTTAAATCCTCCAAAAGGCCTCTGTAGCCAAGCTCCTCCTCTCAGCTCTGACCTCTTCACTTCTGTCAGACCACACTACGTCGACCTTCCGATAGAGTTTTCATCAAACCACAAAACTTGTGGGAGTACACATGCTATAGGATGGCTCTGCTCTGTCTTAGAGAGCCTGCAAGGCTTACACTGATCGAGAAAAGGGGTCAGATAGCAACAAAGTGTAATAGCATAAGCATAACCAACAAAAAGCTAAACCAAGTTGTCATGAACAGCTTTTTAAAACTTTGAATTGGTCCATTTTAAAGAGAACAACTTTTTTTAGGGATTCAACAGTTATTTTCATCATAGATCATCAGATTCATCATATCAATATTTTTCAATTCATTGTTGGTCTATGAAATGTCAGAAAACAGTTTTTAAAAAATGCCCTAAATGTTCTAAATTCCAAATTAACATCAATTTGTTATATTGGAAACTTAAAAGCTATTCAGTTAACGGTTGCGTAAGACAAAGAAAAGCAGCAGATCACCTAATTTAGGGGCTGCAATATTAATGTTTAGCATGTTGCTTGAAAAACATATTTCACGATCGATTATCATAATTGTGCTTATTCTTTGTTTGTAAATTAAACTCATTGAAGTTCTAAAGCCTTTAATTTACCTTTCACAGCATAATTTGTGTTAGTTGATGAGAATTGTCATTGTTAGCTTAGCAGTCACCCAAAAGGTGAAAGTGTTACTTTGACCATCTGTAACCTCCGAATTCTCTTTGCTTGTTTTTTTTTCCTTCTGCAGGTACTGTAACCAAGTGCTGAGTAAGGAGATTGACGAGAGCGTGACACTGCTATTACAGGAACTGGTGCGCTTCCAGGAGCGGGTCTACCAGAAGGATCCTACCAAGGCCAAATCCAAACGCCGCCTGGTCATGGGTCTCAGAGAGGTCACCAAGCACATGAAGTTGCATAAGATTAAGTGTGTTATCATCTCTCCCAACTGTGAGAAGATCCAGGCCAAAGGTGAATATTGACATACCGTCTGCAGCATCAGTCCATATTTGATCAAGTTGTCTGAAGTCTGACCATCTGAGCTGTGAATATGTTTAAAGCCGCTATCATCGATATTTTTAAAAACTAACATAGCGTGTCCCCCCAAGATATTTTGCTCATGAGTTAGGCAGCATACAAAAATAGAGCTAAAAAAGAGTGAATATTGTACTTGGCCAAATGAATGACAATGTTCCTCTGAGTGCTGGATATGTAAATAAGTAAATGTTTGCTAACAAATTTGCCATGTCAATGTGAAAGGTGATGTTGTGCCCACAACTTGTTCCACTGCCATCAAGTGGTCAAAAAAGTCAGTTATTGCAGATTTAAAATTTCAAAAATCAAAATCTCATGATGAATTCTCACGAGAGAGTGTCGGGTTGTGTAGCTCCCACGCCTAATGTAGATATTACCAAAACAGCAGGTTTTTGCACTCTCACTCTTAGCTGATATTTTCTGTTCTTTTTGTTCATGTATTTACATTTTCTGTACACTTGAGTGACTAATTGTTAACTGTGTTTCAGGTGGTTTGGATGAAGCTTTGTACAATGTAATTGCCATGGCTAGGGAGCAGGAGATCCCTTTTGTGTTTGCTTTGGGCAGAAAAGCTCTTGGACGCTGCGTCAACAAACTAGTGCCTGTTAGTGTGGTTGGCATTTTCAACTTTTCTGGAGCTGAGGTAAGGAACCCCCTTTCACTAAAACCCTTTGATTGTAATAAATAGCTTTTGATACGTTATTGTATTATCTATATATCCATCTATCTATCTTAATATCAGGTCAGGGAATGAACAAAAAATATAGGCCAGTAGTCAGTAGTTGTCAATATAGAGAAGAGGCTCTTGAAAACACAGGATCATCTCTAAGCATCAAGTTTTTTTGCCCCTTGCTAACGTGGTTAAATCCCACTATCTTCTTCAGGCTCTCTTCAACCGTTTAGTGTCTCTGACAGAAGAGGCTAGGAAGGCCTACAAGGACATGGTGTCGGCTTTGGAGCAGGAGCAGGCTGAGGAAGCTCTGAAAAATGACAAGAAGGTCCCGCACCACATGGGACATTCCCGCAACCATTCTGCTGCTTCTGCTATCTCTTTTTGCTCCATCTTCTCCGAGCCTATCTCAGAGGTCAACGAGAAGGAATATGGTAAGTTCACTCATTAGCGGCTCTCTGCTAGGGATCTTTATTATATATTTTTCTTATGGTTATCAGTTCATTTTACTTACTTACTAAGTTAACGTATCAGTTATTGTTACTGATGCATCAATGCATGAGAAGCATTTAGCTTTAATAACTTATTTGAAACTATTGATGATTGAGCTCTTAGATGATTATTGGGGTAGAAAAGATCAAAATGTATAATTTTTTGACTTTTCTTTAATACTATCTTCTTGAATCTTGAACAATAATTTAAATGAAACCATCTAATGGTGGGAACTTCAGACACCTGAAATGAGACAAGGGCCTCAACTTGGCAATTTGTAGGTCACCAGCCAAACTGATTAAATCTTAAATTTAACTTAAATGTTATTCTGTAAAATATGAACCGAAAAGTTCAATATTTTCCCTCAGAAATGTAGACACATAGAAGTATAAAGTAGCAGAAGACGGAAACATTCAAGTAAAATGCATGTTTTTGAGTAAGTGTACTTAGTTACTTTCCTCCACCATCTGTACTGTTGCTGAAAATAGAAAATGGAGCTGAACAAGTCTATTTTTCCTTCAGAGACCAACTGGAGGAGTATGGTGGAGACTTCAGATGCTCTGGAGGCTATAGAGGCTGAGCCGAGTCGCCCTGCACCTTCCACAGCTGCCCAGAGAGCCAGTGAGCCTCTGACGGCCATCCCCGGTGCCGCCCCTCCTGTCTCCACTGCTCCCCAACCCAGGGCAGGTCCTCTGACACAGGGTACGGGTGAGAGAGACGAGGTCCGGGTAGACGACCGATTGGAGCTGGCCTCTCAGCAGAGCACAGAGACGGGCTCGTTGGATGGGAGCTGCAGGGGCCCGCTGAACTCCTCCATCACCTCCACCACTTCCACCCTGGTCCCCGGGATGTTGGAAGAGGCAGAGGAGGAAGACGAAGAGGAGGAGGACTACACTCCTGAACCTATTTCTGTGGAGGTGCCTACCCTCAGCAGCCGCATCGAATCCTGGGTGTCAAAGACCCTGGAAAATCTGCAGCTGGGAAAGAGCCAGGAAAGTACGGAAGAGGAGGAGGAGGAAGACGATGAAGAGGAGAGAGGGCAGAGTGAGGACGAGGAGGACCTCGATTTAGCTGACATCACAGAGACGACGATGGAGGGCAAAGAGCAAGTGGAGGCTAAGAAGGTCGCCGGTTGATGCCACCTCTCTTGTTCTTACATACACTCCTTCCCTCTGTCCTCAGTTAAACACATCCCCCTTCACAGCAGCCAGCAGCTTTTCTTCTCTGTCTTTAACCCCTTACACCAGACATAATCTCAGGTATCCAACCAACTGACCAACACTCACACACCATCAACACTTTACAGAGACCAACTTAAAAACACACAGGGTCACAGACCAAATGACGACTAATACAGTTTGAGGGATAATAATTGACACCAATACTTCCAACATCTTGTCATTTAAAAGGATACCCTCACTTGTTCTGCCCATAACCTGCTACACTTGAATTCAGAGGGAATTTTTAGAGTTTCCTCCCCCGAAGCTGAACTCTTTCAGAGTCAGGGATGTTTCTGGGAGCTTCTGGGAGCTTCTGGGAGCAAGTGATGAGCGATTTAAAAAAACAAACAAACAAAAAGTTGAACTGCTGTCTGTAGCTTACAGAGAAGGAAGGTTGGAACCTTTCGGCTCCCATCTTTCTTCATACAGAGCTGAGATGAAGCTCTGCAAGTATTTGTGTGCTTGTGTGTGTGTTTTATAGGCACATAGTTTGCTTACTTTACTTTGCTGTGTTCATTAGCTTTATCTTTGTATATAGTGTGTGTGTGTGTGTGTGTGTGTGTGTGTGTGTGTGTGTGTGTGTGTGTGTGTGTGTGTGTGTGTGTGTGTGTGTGTGTGTGTGTGTGTGTGTGTGTGTGTGTGTGTGTGTGTGTGTGTGTGTGTGTGTGTGTGTGTTTGTTTTTCACCTGACTACTCCATGAGGGAAGGAGAGACGTGCATTTCTTAATTACTGCTTGTTTGATAATTAGCTTTCCTCACAAAATATTACTGTCAGGAGTTCTGTCTTTCTACCAAAACAACTCCCATCAGTCTTCAGAGAGTGTTTTTTTTTTAATGTTCAGATGATAAGTGGCCCATTCTGTATTCAGATGATTCAAACGACTTAACTTCTAAGAAGCAAAACAAGCTTTGTGTATATAACCTTGTCTATGTGGTTCTACTACAGTATATAATGGTTTGTCATATTGATCTTGCCTAGTGTGAAACTATTTGGGGTTGTTTTCCTCTGACTGGAATTGTCTTGAGTTCCCAGATTATGTCTGTGCTTCATAAAAAAAAGTGCTCCTGTTTTGTTCTCTCTGGTGGTTTTTGTTCTCTGATGGAGGCTCTCAAGCTGTCGCTTACTTGGTAATGACCTATCACCATTTTTAGAAGGATGTTTATGAAATGTATCATTAACACTAAGATATTTTTAATTCCATCCAGAAAGATGTTTTCTCAAGTGTCAGAAACAAACCTGGTAGTAAAGTGCTTAACACCTGTGTGTGTGTATATAGTTTTCAATATAATTAAATAATTGGGGGACTGAAAAGGTGCACTAAGTCCTTGTTTTTACCAGTGTAGACTTTCGTTAAAAATAGCCACCTAAATCTACCAAACCAATAGGACAAGCAGGTGTTTACTGGTATTCATGAAGTTTGACAATATCCAAGTTGACAAAAGATCAGATATGGTTGATTTTCATTATTATTGTGTCATGTATAAATAGTTTGCCCAGCCCAAACAGGCTTATAAGACAGAAGTAACCAAAGTAGCAACATAAACATAAATTTTAAATAAATTAAAAAAAGAAATGAATCCTTTTAAAGCGAGTGTGGTTTTTATGGACAGATTTTGTGAGCGTCCAGCTACATCAGCTAATCTAAAATCAGTTCTGGGGCAGAGTCACCACTGGGAGGTCAAACAAGTCTTCACAAAGTCATGCACATACTAATGATAAACTCTTGTAAATACAAGTGTACAAAAGAACTTTCGATTTTGCATTGTATTAAAAAGATACAATCATCCGGTTCTTAAATTCATTTGATAGTTTTACCATTTTAACAGTTGGAATCCAATTTAATAATGGTATTTGATAGTGAATCATAGTGAGATTTCAGCCATTCGATGGTGATGCGGTGTGCAAATGCAGTATGTTGGGCTGTATGCAATGTGAAGCCCTGAGAAGGGAGATGACGGTGTACTGAATATCATACTTGGGATTATGAAAGTATTTCTGGTTTGATAAAAGGTACGCTGTGTGTAGGCTTTTTGTTGCTATGACTTCCATCAAAGTGTTTGAAGTATGTTAACTGACAAGTGTGTCTTTTGCACTATGTAAATACGTACTGGTAAAGGTCTTGTAATTAATGTGAACAATGAAAACAAACACAAAAAAATGGTTAAATGAAGTACTTTTTCAACGTGTTCCTCGTCTTTATATGGATATTTAAGATCGTCTCCTTTAGACTGTACATCACTAGCAACATTGTTAGAGGCTGTTTCTCATAATCCTGTTGTCACTCTTAACATGTATGGACTGATGATTAACATCATTAAAATGTTGTTTATGTAAGTCATTTGTCTGATCCTCATCTTTTACAACTGTTGGCTGTTTCATAAGCATGCACACAATTAGATTGCAGAGGAATAGATCAAGACAAAGTATATCTGCAACTAGTTTGATAATTGATTAATCATTTCACTCACTTTCTAAACGCCAAACATTGCCTGTTTCCACGTCCTGAAATGTGAGGATTCAATTATTTTCTTTGTTTTTCAGTATCTTTTGGCTTTGGACTGCATATTTTACTATTTTCTAATACCATATAGACAAATTATATGTTGCTTAATCGAGATAATAGTTGTCAGATTAATCGTTAACTAAAATAATAGTTAGTTGCAGACCTAGATTGCAGTTTTACTAGATGACCACTGGGGAAGGGCAAAGCTCTGCTGTACACGATTTCCTTCTCAGAGTTGAAGCCTTTTTATTGATATAGTCAGTGGATTTATGTACAGTCTGCAGTTGTCAAGTTATCTGTAATTAAGTTGTTCATTTTAAAGTCAGAAATATTTTTTTACTCTAAAATATTTTTAAAATTTAAAATTTACCCTATAATCCCAGGCCGAAGAATGGAAGTACTGTGACACTCAGCCTGCTTTTTGCTTTTAGATAATCTTTTAATCAGGAATAAGTACAATATGCAAAATAGTATTTAGTCTGTGCATGATACATTGTGCTGATTGGAATCAAGCGGAAATGCAAATGTTTCATTTAAATCCCCTTCCTCTTGTGTCTTCATGGAATGTATTTCATTGTGTAAATCAAGTCAATCTGAGCTATATCAATTAGTACAGATGTTAAACCCTCGTTTTCTGAAATTAAAAGAAAACAGGAAGGGAAAGCCAAGCTAATAATGTATTAAACACTAACACCATCTCTGAGGTGCAACTGATGTTAGAAGAGAGGAATAGAGCACTTATGTACTGTATTGGCTCTGCTTCAGTGTATAAGTGTGTGTGTGTGTGTGTGTGTGTACAGCATGAGTCACCCTACCCGCCTGTGATTGGATGGTAGTTTATGGGTGAGGGAGGGGGAGAGAGCCTAAGGGGCCGTCTGTCAATCTCTCCTCCGCTCCATTCACACATTCATCTGCATGCGGCGTCATAGAGAGACAGAGGAAGTGAGCGAGAGCCTCTCATTCATAAAAAAAGAGAAAGTTCATTCATAAAAGCTGCACAATTCTGCTGTGACTCAGAAGGAAAAGACAGAGGGGAGGAAAGTTGATGTGGAGGTGAAGCAGAGCTGGAAGCCTGGCAACTGGCTGAGAAAGTGTATGGGTCAGTAGGTTGGGACTGTACTCAGCATGACCAGAGTGGAGCAGACTGGACTTTAGACTCCACAGGACATCCCCGGCCCCACACTGGTGAGTTGAATGCACTGTGATGGACTGCAAGAATCCCATTTTATAATCTGGGGACACAGTAAGATAATTTCTCAAAAATCAGCTGATTAGCTATTCAACCAAAAGGATCAACGTGATGCGTTTCATGCCTCTCCGTTATTCTGCTATCTGTAGTCAAATCTACTTTATCAAGTCAATCTTCTGTTATTAATAACTGTAATCGTTAGTCTAATTCCTGGCAGGTTTATATTTTGTCTTTTTTACTTTGTCCCAGTGCTCGCTTTTGTACCGTTCTCTGATTATGAGAGAGCAAACCTTACCAAGCTTCAAATCACAGACAGGACTCTTACCAGGTAGCTCATCACTTTTGTTATGACAGACATAATCAGCATAATGAAAATCACTATGCTGAATTTCCAATTGTGACACTTTCTTTTTTCATCTTCTACAGGCATGCTGAAGCGCACCAAATACAGTCGTCTGCGCAACGATTCGCTGACATCTCTGGAGGATCCGCCCCAAAGAATGCTGACGGACCTTTGCTTAGACTCTGATTTTGCCCAGCTCGATCCCGGGATGCCTACACAACATGGGCCGTCCACCCTGAGGGACTTCATTCCCCGCATGGCCAACATCCGATTGCAAAGTCCGGTTTCCCTGCAGGGCCTTAGGGGACAGACAAACACAGCTAGGGACAGAGCCATTGATGGACAAACTGACAGACCCTTTTCCAGAACAGAGTGGGGGTCTGAGCCTAATCAGAGATTTTGTAGCCAACCCTCCCTCAATGTGCCCCTACCCACTGGCCACCACCTAACTCATTTGGCTCTGCACTGCACAAAAAGACCCATCACTCTGCATCGGATGGCCAGCCTCCCCTGGACCCCCAGTTGTCCTCGCTCGCAACACAGAGATGGTCTATGCTGTCTGAAGACTTCTTCTGCGGTGGATGACTGTACAGTGGTACAGACAGCAAACAGAGCTGTTCACCATCACATCAAGGTACCTATCGCCACACATGTTAAGCAATTACAGTGCAACTAAGTGTGTGTGTAGTATTTCTCGCCTGACTAAGCTTCATGTTTTTCACTTTGAAAATTTTCTCAAATTGTTAATGTGTTATTACTAAAACATTGATTGTGTCAGTGGAAATTTTCTTCACTTGCAAGAAAGTGCAGCTAATATCCAGGGTCCCAGCAGAGAGTTGAGGTACGCACTTTAATTCCCACCAGTGACAACACAAACACATACATGAGAATATTGGACTCACACACAAACTGTCAGACACATTGTCTCCCTGTGCTCTATCCACACCATCACACTCACTTTTGTACATTCACCCCCTCCCTCTCAGATAGAGCTTCCTGTGTAGGCAGTAGTGACTCATCCTGGCTCTCTGCTCTGCTTCTGTGTGTGTGTGTGAGTGAGTGCATGTGTGTGAATGTATCCGGTATCAGCAGAGCCCATGCTGTCCTAGAACCGGAGTTGTGTCTGCATGGGTGATTAGGAGCAGGGCCTGTGAGCTGTCCACTGATGGAAATGAGAATGGACTGTCTGATTGTCCTCTATGAACAAGCACAAGCACACACACATACCCCCCCCCTCCACACACACACACACACACACACACACACACACACACACACACACACACACACACACACACACACACACACACACACATATTGATTTAAGTCTGGTCTCCATCAATGTACTCATCCTGCCTCCAGCCTATAGGGTCTGCTCTACCAAAGCTCATGCCCAATAGAAGTGGGACTAGCAGAAGCACATTTAAGTGTACATGGCCTAAATGTGGTCTGGCAGGATTAACTGCTCCTCCATCCCCTTCACATCTTTATCTTTGTGTCAAGATGTCATAAGTGCTGTTCCACAGTTTTAGTCCATAGGTGCAAGCCAGCAGTTATAAGTGGTAAGGAGACAGTCAGAAATGTGCAAAGGTGGTAAAATCATTTAAAACATTTTAAAAGTCACAGGAAGAAGCTATAGTTGTGATGTGTTCTTTTTAGCCATGCCAGTGGCATGAATCAAAGGATGGCAATGTTGGTCAGTCAGTAAGTCAGCCCACCACTTTGGTCCAGACTGAAATATCTCAACAACTATTGGATGGATTTTTTTACAGACATTCATGATCACCTGTCACAATGAAACCAAATGACAAATGACAAACTTGATGGATTGGCACCAAAAGTCCTTACGTGTAGTTAGTGTAGAGGAAACAAAGAATAGAGAAAAGTCAGGAAGGCTAACCACTTTCAGGTTGAAGAAATGTATTTTTCCATTCCTGTCATCTCACATCATGTCAGCTTTATCTTTCAGTTACGGAGAAATGGGACAGGAACATTGCCTACATCAGCGCACTGCCTGTATTATTTTACATTATAATCAGTGAATAACAGGTGTTTTGTTGTGTTTTCCTAGTACATGGGTAGTGTGGAGGTGACCCAGTCCATGAGAACCCTTGGCTTTGAAATGAGAATGCAAGTCACACGGTAGGAGGTCCTCCAATTACCACCACACACACACACACACACACACACACACACACACACACACACACACACACACACACACACACACACACACACACACACACACACACACACACACAACAAAAATGCGTAGATACATAAGAATAAACATCTAACTTCTTTCTGTATCAAGCTATTCAATTCAATTCAATTTTATTTATATAGCGCCAAATCACAACAACAGTTATCTCACAGCGCTTTTCATAAAGAGCAGGTCTAGTTAAGTTATTTACAGGAGCCCAACAATTCCCACCAAGAGCAAGCACTAGGCGACACAGGCAAGGAAAAACTTCCTTTTAAGAGGCAGCAACCTAGAACAGAACCATGGGGGTGACAGGGCAAGAGAAAGAGAGAGAGAGAGAGAAGGACAGAGAGATAGAGCAGAGGGAGGCAGCCTACACAGTATACACATAGAGGTACAGACAGTAAAGGTAATGTTGCTATTGGCTGAATGAAAAATGGTACAGATATTTATAGTAATGTTAATGATAATAACAGTAATAATAGCAATAGGACTAGTAACAGCAGTTGCAACTGTAGCAGAGGGCGTCGAGCAGGAACACGGGGGCAGCAGGAGACTCCCAACCATAGATCCAGACTCCACAGCTCCAGAGCCAGCAACACCCGCAGGAAGCGACAGGAGGAGAGAGGAGTGGGACGAGAAAGCACACGACCACGGGAGAGGGAAGAAGTCGAAGTTAGTAACATGCATTAATGGGATGAGGTTGCACTCAGAGGGAGAGAGAGAAGAGGAGAGAGGAGCTCAGTGCATCATGGGAAATCCCCCGGCAGTCTAGGCCTATAGCAGCATAACTAAGGGATGGTTCAGGACTCACCCAAGTCAGCCCTAACTATGAGCTTTATCAAAAAGGAAAGTCTTAAGCCTACTCTTAAATGTAGAGATGGTGTCTGCCTCCCGAACCCAAACTAAGCTATGCATGAATATGCTGGTGTTTTGCATGTTGCAAGCTTTACCCTGAATTCATTTAACATATATTTGCCAAGTGAGACATGTGTGGTGTATTAAAAACATGTTTCAAAGGGGGAAATCAAATTAAATCTATAATGTTTCATAAACCAGGGCTTTCTCCTCATCATTTGATATTGACATCTTAGTGCAGGATGCCAAAATGCCGATGGACACAGTAACCTTTGTTCTCAGCAATACTGCTGAATGATAGAGCAGAAAATTCAATTAGATGAATTTCCTCCTAATGATCTCTCATAGTCTTATTAAAGGCGGGAGACCTCAATCCATTACATACAAGCTGTTTTCAAGGAGAAGAAAAGCAGTTCCTTGGAAAAAAAAACTTGCTTCCTAGATAGTGAGATTATACTTTTGAGTGGGTGGGTGTTTGTATGCTTTGACCTCTTCGACCCACCGTCAGCTCTCGGAAGACAGGCATGTCAGCTACTGCAAAGCTCTGAAGAAATGCAGCTTTAATATGAGAACAAAGACCAGAACGCATATTTTTGTAGTGAATTATAGGTCAGTCTCAATAACAACGTTTTTTTTCTCTCACTTTCTATTTTTTTGTATTTGTATGTATAGCTTAATATGACAAGGAAATGAATGACTCACAGTCCTGCTGGTCAAGAAAGCAGCACCACATAAAGGTTACGAACATAGGTATCATTTACACTGGGGACGCTGGGGACATGTCCCCACCACTTTTTTAAAACATAATTTGATAAAATGCCATTGCCATTGCCATGCCATTAGAAGGGTTTATTTGCACATTAAGAAAACATGCAATGCAATTAAATTATAGAAGAAACAAATGTGCACTGTCAAAAAAAAACTTCAGCCAAAAAAACAAGCTACCAATTATAAAATGACCCAAAAACATGCATGTACCAGTCAGTAACTTTAACAACTTCTTGACACAGTTTCTTTTTGGCGAAGTTTTCATTTCTCTCCCTTTGAACATGACAAAAGAAGAGGGAAACCTAAATCATGCCTACACATGTGATCCCTCAGCAGGGATGATTTTACATAAGAAAAGTTGATCTACAGTGTGATAAATTAAGTGTTTAAAGATGTAGATGCTCATATATCTCGGCCTCGAGGCTATCTTTAAAACACTGTTTAAGTATCTTTTCGTCTCGTTCTGGTGAACCTAATATTGCATATTGTGATGTCTTGTGAGCTAAGTGTCTCTTTACACCCCTAATCTGAGCACATATGTCCCCACTGCTTTTCAACACAAAGTGACGCTCTTGGTTACAAAAGCATTTAGAACAGAATTACTTCAAATATGAAGAATATAATAAAGGATCACAAAATGGATAAGACCAGAAGCATAATGCATAGAATTGATACAATGAAATAACAACAATAGATATGCATATATATATATAATATGAAAACAGATAAACAGTAGATTTCTTAATAATAAATACATAAAATATAGTATTTTTTGATTCTGCAAAACAGGTATAATGCTTCTGCATCCAAAGTAAATCATTCCAGTGTTACATTATTATATAATAATATAACACTGTCTGTCCCTGAGCAAGACAATTTACTCGTAGTTGCTCCAGAGGCATGCGACCTCTGACATACATAGCAATTGTAAGTCGCTTTGGATAAAAGCATCAGCTAAATGAATAAATGTAATGTAAATGTAATGTAATAATCTTATAAAATATAATGACTTTGAGTTTTTTCCGTTTTCCTGCCCCATTAATCATCACAACATCCCCTAGATTTGTCTTATGATCCTCTAGAAACCCCAAGTTGGAAACCACTTGACTAAAATTCCTAACTATATATAGTAGTAGTAGCTAAACTAGCTAAAACTAGCTCCACCTCTGCCAGCTATATCAGTATTTTCCGCCAACACATTGATGCATCAGTAATAACACTGAAATGATAATATATAATACTATAGCAGTTAGAGGGACAATATTTCTGCAGCGGGTACTTTTACTTTTGTGGCTGATAATACATCTCTACTTTTGCTTATGTAGGATTTTGAATGCATGATTTTTACTTGTAATGTGCTTGCTTATATTAATGCAGTGGTACTTAAGGAAGGATCTATTACAATTTATATTCTTTTTGGTATGTAATGTTAATCTGCAGTAAATAGTAACTACAGCTGTCAAGTAAATACAACTGAGTAAAAAGTACAATATTTCCCTGTGAATTGTTGTAGATTATAAAGTAGCAGAAATTAGAAATGCCCCAATACAAATGCTTCAAACTACTTAAATACTGTACTTGAGGGAATGTATTCAGTTTCATTCCACCACTGCATACAGTGCTACTTTTTAAAGCAATGATAAAGTATATTTCTTTTCACTGATAGTGTAGATGAGCTTCTTGTAATGTTTCCTTCTGCTCATATTCTCACATGAAAGTCACATGTTAGCAGAGGGCACTGGATCACTTATTTACAAAGGTATCTCTGTGTTTGGTGTGTGCATGTGCATCTGTATGTGTACATGTTTATAATCTGTGTGTGTGTGTGTGTGTGTGTGTGTTTGTGTGTGTGTGTGTGCAGAGAGGCAATCAGCAGACTGTGTGAGAGGTCATCAGCGCACAAGACAGCAGTGAAAACTAAAAAGGTAAGGTACACACACACACACACACACACACACACACACGCACGCACGCACGCACACACACGCACGCACACACACACACGCACACACACACACACACACGCACACACACACACACACACACACACACACACACACACACACACACACACACACATAACTACAATAACTGTGATTTTTGTCATTATCAGCCTGTATGCAAAGGACTGTCTGCTATTCTGGGTCAAATCAACCTACAGTTTTCTGGGAGCAGGATCATCCTCGCTGTCTCCACAGACAGTGTGACTCTGATCGCTGCCTCCTCCTTACAGGTTACAGCTTCAACATGCTTAAACAATTCTTAACTGTCACAGGAAAATATTGCATTAAAAAACCCTTCCCCTGCTTTGGCTCTCTCTCTCTCTCTCTCTCTCTCTTCTCTTCCTCAGAAGATTGCCCATCACCCCATGCAGGCCATTTCATTTGCCTCAGGAGGAGACCTAGTAAGTTCATGATCTCAAATGTTTCACATGTTCAAACATGTTCATGGGAAGAGGGGAACACAAATAGGGTATCATGTGCACAAACACACAGAGTGACTAAGTAAATTTAGTCTGATTACTGCTTGGTTTGCTACCATTCATGGAAGATTTGAATATTTCCTACCCCAGCTCTTGAACTTTCTGTACTTTTAATTGGTTGTCAGGGCCCATATTTATCAAACTGCTAAAAGTGAAATTGTGGATTTAAGTGAAAGATAAAAGTAAAATTCCTTCACTTGTACTCCCATTAATAAAAACTGTTCAACAAATTTACTTGCCACTAAAAAATACCCTTAAAGTTAAGAGAGCCCCAAACATGTCTTAAGAGTATATTCTATATGGCTGCAGTACAAAAACAGAAATGAGTACACCACCACAACACCTTCTGAGTCATATATTGAAATGATTTTACAAAATATTATAATATACTGAAGCAATATGTCGAATTCAGAATAGCTTTATCCTCCTGTTTGAATATGATTCAAACAATCCCATGGGGTGTTACAACACTTTTTATTCTATTTTCTTCTTTCCATTTATGAGGGATGCAACAAACAACATTAAACCTTTAAATTATATTTTTTTGCAATCACTTTACATGCATCTTCATTGTCTGCACATCAATGTAGTACTAAATTCTCCTTATTATAAGATTTCGCTGATGTTCCTTCTCTACCAGCAGAAGAATTTCCTTGTTTTCTTTTCTTGTTGTTACATTACATTTTCCCATAATTGTAAATTATAAATAGATTAGATGTTAATTGCAATTGGAAAATGATTTGAAGGTGTCCTAGCATCTCTTTCAGTAATTGTGATGTTCCTCAGACGCCTTTTTGGAGGAGGATAGTGACTCATGTGTGTAAAAAGCACTTGCAGAGATCCTTCTAATACCAGATTTATTTACGTCAAAATAAAACAACAATAAATTCTCCGTGGTTGACTTTCAATATAACCTTTAAACTCTTCAAAATATCTTACATTACGATCACTAATCGTTTCAGTCCTCCTCTCTCACTCAAACAAAAGAACTTCCAAGCTGCCACCCAGCCCCTCATTTTACCTGCTACTTAATGAGGAGTCAAAGTAATCATTTTCATCAACGATATGTTATTTCCAAAGTTTTCTAAATCAAAATCCATGATTAAATTTCTTGATCTCACTTTTAACAGAAAGAATAATACAAATTCAAATAATCTTGTTCTGATATAAATTAGTGACTTAATCAAAATAAACCTATTATGGCTACAACAGAAGGATTTCACATGAATAAAATTAACTTTCATAAAAACATATTAAAATACATGTTTTGGCAGAATATCATTGGGTAAACTGGAAGGATTTAAAAAAAGAATGATCAATATGGCAGATGTAGGATAAATTCATATCTCTGATTGCTGCTAAGTGTGATTCTTAAAATGCATTACTATAAGCAACAAATCCTAATCCTTTTTTGTGACTTAATTCAACAATCAAAGACGGGATGTGCTTTCATCATCTTTACATATCGCAATGTCTGTTTCAAACTAATTACTTATCTATTTTTCCCTCTCTTACCCTTCATGTCCACATTATTTCCATATGACAGAATTAGCATTATTCATACTGAGTGAACATTTCCTGAATAGCCTAAATGTCTATAATCAAGCCCTTATCATCTTGGGGAGGGGATTCTGCTCTGTTAATGACTGAACAGCTAGCAGAATATGTCAGTTATTAGCTACTGTCTAGGTCAAACCCTGCTTAATAAGCTGTTAACAAACAAAAACGTGTATTTATGTTTTGGTTAGCATGAACTCCTCCTTTATGGGTCAAACAAGCAGTGGGGTGCAAACTGCAATATTTCTTTGCCATTTTGATACTGTGGTACTCCACTGGCCAAAGCCTAGACAAAACAAGAAGGCAGTTTTGCTTTGGGAAACACAGCACAGGCAAAGCTATGGATGGGATTATAGCTCGCTGTTTAATTAATTAACTAAAATAATCTTGTAGTGCGTTCTAAGCCTCGACTCAGCTGGCTCGGACACATGGAAGATAGTGGAGGGAATTAAAATCAACAGAGGCTTTATGAATATGAAACACATTCAGTTGACTCTACTCTTGTATTAGTATCAGAGAACCACTGATAAGGAGTGAATTAATAATTAAACAGAGAATACACATGGATGTCCATTAACTGCAAATGTCTGCTCTGTTTTCAATAATTAAATGAGCTGTCACCAAGCAAAATTATGAATCGAAAAACTGATTACAGATCCTAAACCCACCAGAATATAAAGTGATAAACTACACAACACTGTCAGGAGATTTATTAATGACCATGTGCACACTATACAGACATAAAGAGAAAAACAGAGAGAACAGCCAGACCATGCAACTTTTAGAAGAAGAAATAACACATTCTGTAACAAATTAATAGTAGAATTTTATAAATAATAAAATGCACACTTGCTCAGTCCAATACACTTTTATGTTTAAGTGCTACAACCTTACTTGTCAATCTACATTGTACTTGTGCTACTGCTCAACTGTATATACACAATGTTTATATTAGCACTTAGCATCTTGTGATTGCCATTTGTGGTCACATTGGTCAGCAAAAGTTTCATAGTCATGCTTGTTTTTATTTGTTCTCTCAATTTGTTTATAGGACATGGCAGATTACATTGCTTATGTTGCTAAAGACCCCATCAATCAGAGAGGTATGGGACAGTTTAATATATTGTTATGATGAGCTGGGCTTCTGGAACTGGACTATCTGGCTTCATTGTGTAAACGCACAACGTTTTACTGCCATTATTATGAAAAATCTCTTCTTTTCCCTCCCTGTCAGCATGTCACATCCTGGAGTGTCCCCAGGGCCGGGCCAGTGAGGTTATCAACAGCATCGGTCAGGCCTTTGAGACTCGTTTCCGACAGCTTCTCAGCCACACGCCACCGTTCCTCTCATCCAATCCCAGGTTGTCCTGCTTTCTATTTTAGCTGTTTTACTAGTGTGATACAACACAATAAATTGCCACATGTCCAGTTTTAATTTACTTTATGTTTCACTCATCTAATCAGAAATGCACACAATAGCTGTGTCTCACTCTGCATTGTCCAATAATTCTTTACACTTTTAGACCAGTGGTGATTCAAGCTTCTCAAATATGGGCATTTTATGCTTTTCTTTGTCTCATAGATATAGTAAGTAAGTTTAAGTAGACAGTAAGGGACAGAATAGTGCTGGATTTTGTCCTTAGCTGGACACAACAAGCAATTTGAATTTGTTACCTTGGGCTTTGGGAAGTTTGGGAAGCAATAAGCATTTTCTCAATTTTATAGACAAAACAATTAGTTGATTAAAACCATTATTTGCAGCCATGTCTGTATCACCATGTTTTGTGTGTTCAAATTTAATATATTTAAATAGCTCAGAAGCATTCACAAACCAAAGGAATCTATGCTTTTGATTTGATTATGTGTCTCCATCTTTATATGTATTTTTCTGTGTGACTGTGAACTCAACTGCATATATGCGTGTGCATTATATTAGTAGATGTCATGTCACAGTTTCTCCACATAACAGTGGAGGCAGTGAGGTGACCACCATGTAACTTTCTGCATGCAGATCAGAAGTGAGAATCTGTCCCAAATGGAGCCCAGAGGAGACAACCACAGACCAAAAGACCAAGCAGCAAGGTGAAGCCAGCAAGTATCATGACTACTACAATGTGATTCCAGGAAAAACGCCACCCCCTGGCGGAATAGACAACCTGCGGATCACAAGGGAGGAGAACAAACAGGATGCTGACATGCAAGGGGTAAGAGTTAATTGTAACACCAAAACACAAACAATATCTAGTTGATGGTTTTCTTGTTATCACATGGTCAAAAGAGTATAATATATAATAATATATATTATATCAACATTATATTAAATCAGCATAGAATATAGTATTATATAATGATAGCAACTGAGCAACTCCATCCACTGAGGAAGGCTGTCATGAATTAAACCTCCAGAAACAACATGTAAGTTGTTGTTGTAAGTCAAATCAACATTAACTTTTGCAATGATCTGCTGGTTTGGCAATCTCAGCATGGTTAACAAAAATAGGTTGAGGAAGATTCTTAAACTTTGCCAAAACACCATTGGCATTAATTTGAATGATCTTGAACATGTTTTTAAAGAGAGAGCCATATGGAAGGCAAAGGCCATCTTGGTAGACTCTCGACACCCTCTTCTTGCAGGGTTTCAACTTCTGCCATCAGGGAGGAGGCACACGTTCTCTAGGAGGGCGAAATCAAATAGATATTTGAGATCATTTGTTCCATCAGCTGTTGGGTTTTTAAACAAACTGTACGCCTGGTTGCAGTTGCACATATATTGTAATACAATATTACTATATGTTGATAACACCTGTTGTATGTTTTATGTTTTTAGGTATTCTATTTATTATTTGGTTGATGTGTATTAACTACTTTGCAAACAAATTGCCCCTCAGGCAAGGATATAAAATCAAATCAAATCTTTAGTCAGTAGGAGGTAATGCCATGAGCCTTTTTCTGTGTTGTGACATGAAGTGCGTATTGCATTGTAATTATGGCATTATGTTTTAGTAGTTTGATGCAAGCTGATTTTTCCATGACACCCAAAATATAAGACACTTTTGCACTTTAAAATAATATCACTATAATTAAATATGATACAGACTTCATGACAGAGAAACAGCACAGATAGGGATTACAACAGATGTTAAAAACAGGAACACACACTTTGTCTGAAAACATTTTTTAGGCTCTCTTTTAGGCTCTCTAGGTTTGTTGAGCACAAATGTTGATAGAATTACACCTTGGATAAACATAATGTTCTCTGTTGGCCACTGAGCAGAAGCATTTCTTTTAATGGCTTTCTGAAGGGCAGCTTAGTGGTTTATAATAAGGAAGGCACAAAGACTTCTCATTCACCTCCCAGAATTATTTGTACTAATCTGGGAATTGAGTCACTGACTTTCCTGTCATGAGCACACATCTCGTACCTTTAGGCCATCACTGCGCCCGACAGACACACTCACACACATGCTAAGATCTCTGTCTTGTGCGTATGACTCATCTAGTGCTGTTGCAGGTTTGTTGGTCCCAGCCTGTTTCGCTTTATGAGAACTGCTCCATCACAGAAGAAACTCCAGCTCCACCTGCAGGTAAAAATCATCAATACACTTGCAGCACAAGTTAAAATTGGTCTATATGCTGTATATGTATAGGTGTCTGTATGCATGTTCATAGCTACACTGTGGCTATGTGCAGGGGAATTAAGGTATAGGTTAGTTATAGATCTGGTAAACTTAGTTTAAAATTATTATAGTAGATTTAAATTTGATCCCATATGTGTTGTGTCATTTAAATAAAAACCTGGTTTAGTAATACTTGAGGTGGTTTAAATCAAACAATAACATTAATCATTAATTATCAGATATTAATTATAGCTGAAGAAGAAGAAAGGGTGGCACCAGCAAGCTTCTTGCATGCTCTCATGCTCAATAGCAGCTCAACGTTTTCTGGTGAGTCTGTTAGACTTTTTGCTGAAGCTGCAGCACCTTCATACAGCACCACATTCAGAATTATTATGAAACTCAGCTGGGTTAAGTGTACTTTTTTCTACAGAGAACACAAATCAGAGTTTTAAAGTTCGGGTCTGATTTAAAAATAAGACTGTGTTAGATTATAAGAAAGGTCTAAAATTCTAAGTAAGTGTAAGTTTCAAGAATCTGTGCAACAGAATAGTGAAATAAATCAAGATATAATCCTGGTTTAAAATCAATCCTCAGTGGAGCTATCCACAAGTGTGTACTGTTATGCTCTCTTTCAATTGTTTCTTCATCAGTCTCAGTGGAATTTGAGGTTAGTGCTGAACAGTGTACTCCTGTCTCTGAGACACGGATACAGGACCTGATCCAGGAAGAGGGCTGGTTCCATGGCAGGTAAGTAATCAACATCCTTGTATCTTTTCTACCAGTGAAATGCCAACTTTACTGTAATGTATGTGTCTGCTAATGTGCATATTTATCCTCCTGTCTTGGTAAATTTGTATGCTTCATCACAGGTTAGGAAGAGAGCAGGCAGAGTCACTTCTCAGCTGTAGTGGGGATTTCCTGGTCAGAGAGAGCAGTTCTGCCTCCGGTCAGTATGTACTCAGTGGTATGGAGGGAGCCACTGTGCGGCACCTACTGCTGGTTGATCCACATGGACAGGTAGAGTTGTGCTGTTCAAACACAAACACACAAGGAGAGGAGAATGGTAGCTGGAATTAATATTTAATCTAGTTGTTTGTGTTTTTGTGCCACCAGGTGCGGACCCGTGATCAGGTGTTTCTGAGTGTTGGTCACCTGGTACGTTTCCACATGGAGAACAAGATGCCTATCGTTTCTGGAAGCAGCGAGCTGTGTCTGAAACAGCCAGTCCTACTAAGACACTAACACACAGTCTTAGACTATCATGTGCATACATTACCCTTCAGTAGCGGTTCTCAGTGTTTTTGGAGGTGAGACACAATGTGCCCCCCCAAAATGTAAATCTTTCAACAACTTTAGCCATGTGAACATTTTAATTCAACTGGGTAATGCAACATGTGAGAATGGTTTATCATTTGGTCATTAAAGTACAAACATTGTGTATATCCAGTGAATTGTTTGATTTTCCTAACATTTGAGTAAATTCTCACACTTGTGTACACTGTGCCTCGCCCTGTGTGGAGAACAGGCGCTAGCCCACAGAACATCCTGTCTCTGTCTCTCAGGCTGAATTTGCTGGTGTTTACTCAAAGTTTAAGCACAATAACTGGTGTCGGGAGGAAATTACCAGAATGTTGGCAGACTTTCAGGATAATTTTTTTACAGGCTAAATTTGTCTTGTGTCTATTCATTTTGATTTTTTTTATTGTTTTGTGTCCCCATTTCCCATGCTTGACTTTTGAAAATAAATGTTCATCGCACATATTTGTTTCATTCTGAATGGAGTTCAAATGTTCTTTGTAATCAGAATCTACAGAAAGAGATTTGCAGTTTAGTCTCAGAAGCTGTCAAATATGCAAATAGTAATGTTTTTGTTCCCCATAAAGTGTAATGAAATACATCTTCAATTATTTTACAGAATGGAGTGCTGGACTTTGTAATTTCTTTCTTCTAAAACCCCCAACCACAAAATCACTTTCTTTATTGAGCTGTGGACAACTGAACTTGCATCAAGTCGTTAACAGAGGTACACATCTAACAAGTCACAAGAGAAAAGTGAAGAGACTGGCTGTCGTATAGAAAACAGGAAAAATGTAATGTCTTGTTTTCTTCTCTATAAAAACAAAAACAAAACTAAACTTAACAGACGTTTTAATGCGCTGCTCTGGGGAGGTGGAAAGTGCGAACCAATTTGCATTGCAACATTTGCATTCAGCAAGCAAAGTGCATACGTCCATTAGTCAGAGAAATTTACACAACACAAAATTAGTTGATGGAATGAAAATATATATAGATCATAAAATCATATCCACAGCAAACCTTTTACTGTATTGTGTCAAAGTTTCATTTATATGTGTAGCTATGACATAAAACTAATATTATTAGTTTTATTTTGCTATACTGCAGGTCAGCATGGTTACAGAAACAGGAGAAACTTGCACAACAACTTCAGGAATCTCGAATCTACTATGTAGAGGCCCATAAGGTTTCAGGTTTTTTGATCAAATCATCACTACAGCAAGTGTTTTACTGAATCATATGCAGTGAAAGATTGTTGGTGAACACATGCAAACACACAGCTGGTGATTTCTGAACCTGAGAAATCACCAGCTGTGTGTTTGCATGGAATTGAAATCTGCTGGTTGTGGGTGCTCCATGCAACCTTGAAGTGTTTCTTTGAGCTCCACACTTGGTCTTGATTGTTAATTATAGATTTTTGCTCATGTGAGACCAAAACATTATTTATGCAGAGGTTGTGGAATCCGATGCACTATAGAAATAAACTCATTCTTAGACTTTGCAGTCCAACAGAAAGGGTTAGGATAAGTTCAGGCCAACACGTCCTGACAAAACAGCAGGAGATCTGCCAATGAACAAATGTCACATAGAGTATCACAACTGGATTACTCTGTTCAGAAAACATTTTAGCTTAATTACTGAGCACATTATTGAACATTCTGTATTGTACAGTAAGTAAAACTCTACTAAACTCATGCTAATTTTTAAATATCAATAACCTACATGTGCAAGGTGAAAAGCAAAATGAATCGAATTGAGTTGAATTTTGACATCTCCGATAGGCTATAGAAATCACTGTAAATACTACCAATACTAAACAAAGTCAATAAAATTTAATTACTTCTGTGACTACCAGATATGTTTCAATTACTTTATATTCCAGGTCACTATTTCAAATGCTCTTTAAAATAGTGATTTTAAATATAACATCTGGTTAATTACCAAAAAGACATGATTTGAAATTTTCTTTCATAAAGCTAACTATGGCTTAAGTTTCTTCTTTTGAGCCCACACCTGGAAAAATAATCACTGAGGAAATCAAGTAATAGTCTTTTTTGCTGTCCCGATTCTTTAAACCACAAGATGGTGCTATCAGTCTTTACTTTAAGCGCATAATCAGATTCAGCACAGACCAAAATATGTTTTCTTGATTGCTCTCTCTTGCTAGATTTTTAAAGTTCTCCATCTGATTTAAACTACATTCCTCCATTTTGTTCAGTGTTCTTGAAACAGATGTGTGTCTTAAAAAGCAGTGAAAATGACTGGTAGTAAACAGCCTATAATAATTTCTGCAACACTTCTCCCTCAGTTTTCAGCAGCCTGTCACTTGCAGTTTTTGGTGAAGTAAAAGATGACTGTGTGCTGAAAGTATGCAGTTGACTGCTTTCAGGCTGTGGCCCTCATCGTCCTCTGAGAGGCATGGAGGGTCTCGCCCACATTAATCACCCTTAGCACAGCTTGTTAAGCTGAGATCAGGGAACCATTGGCAGCTGATGGGGAAAGAAGCAGCTCTGCTAAGGACAAAAATAAAGAAAGATAAACACTGATAGGGTATCTAAAGAAAAACAACACTTAAAGCCTTTCTGTTCAGATAATTCTGTCAAATTTAATCACAGAACTTCCCACAATCTTTCTGACTTTTGGGGTGTCAAAAAGAGGGCTCTGGTTTGTTACAAAGAACAGGAAATGAACATGCTTGAAATGGTATCGCTTCTCTTTCCTAGACACTTTATTCACAAAGTCAGATATGATAATGATATCTGCATCTTATCTGATTCAAAGTCAATAAACAAAATATACTGAACGTGTATCTTACCAAACTAAAAATCAGATATAACTATCATCTAATAACATGAAAGATATCATGAGTGTGAAATTAAGCGTTTTATTTAAACTAGACCATCCTGCTTCTATTATGTCCCCCCTGGAATTTCCCTGAGTCACACAGACCTCGCCCAAAACAACTCACAAAGAACAGCAGTGACCGAGTGTGTGATGCCATTCTTTCAGATTTGTGAGGCCTGCTGATGGTCACATTTTGTCAAACCTGTGAGATCACTCTTTGACCTGTGACTCTGCATTTATGTCAAAGCAGCAGCTGGAAACCTGTGTGGTGTTACTGTATAAGTTTTGCAAAGAAAATAAGCTGGGATCAATTCTTATCAATTCTCACATCACTCACTTGCTAAACTACTTTCACCAGTCGATCAGTTCATGTTGTTGTACACTTCCTATGAAACCGTTACTGACAATTCGGGTTAGGGTTATTAACATGGCGCTGATGTTTGTCTAGGATAAAAAGGAAGAGAAGCATAGTTTCTTCTGGTTTAATATGAATTTAATGATCATCACACCTTTCGTGAACTCAAAGAGATAACTGTGAATAGTCCACCTAAATCAGCACTTGAACATTTAAGGTATCAATACATTAAGTGTTCAGTGCCAAAGGATCTTTTAATAGCTTGCATTAAGCAAGTTATTTTTAACTTCAGATTTATTCAAACTTCTATTTTTAAAGTGTAATTATCTATTTGGATTTTCTATGTTTTGGGAAATTATGTGTGTGTACCTGTGTTATACGTCCATACAGAAACAGATTATAACACTTAACAAACACTTATAAATTACACATCGTACAAAACTTTTAACAATGAGAGCAAGAGAGAGGTGAAGCTTTTCAGGAACTTGAGGGGGAAATTGTGTTTCACTGTTTTCTGACATTTTAGAGATTAAGAGATTTATCAGTTATTTGAGAAAATAATCATCTGATGTAACGATAATTAAAACAAACATTAGTTGCATTATTTCTCTCTATCCATTCTCTCTAGCCATTACATAACTTTTGTAATCATAAAAAACAATGATTAAACTCACTGACTAATGTCCAGTAGCTACCACTAAATGACCACTGTGTCTAGCTGTACCCCATTTTATAATAATCTAATTTAATTAAATCACTGATAAAGTCATCAGAACCGGTAATAAATGCAGACCCTATTACACTCCTCCTTTCCACTTCCACAAGCTTTCAGGAGAAACATCATTTGGTCAGCAGATGGCTTATTAGAGGCTCTGAGAAATCAAAAGTCAGCAGCTGAACAGTAGACTCTTAATCTATGCGACCACGTGTTGTGTGTGCATTTGTTAGTACATGTGTGTGCATTCCTTAAACCCAACCAGTAACATGACATGCCTCTGAAACAGGAAATGATAAACATTTAGTATAATCTTCAGGTTCTGTGGCTTTGGTTCAGATCCAGAGCATTAAAAAGCCAGAACTCTTTGAATTCCTTTATAGAATAAACTTGAGCACTGATAAGCCTGAGGACATTAACTATAAACACACACACACACGCGCACACACTCACAAGCACACACATTGCACATATGACAAAGCAGACCCTGAAGCGCCTTAATGGAACAATTAAAGTCGTAAAAAGTGCCCAGAGTATGAGAGCATGAAATTGTTCCTCTTTTGAATGTTATCAGAGTCATACAGAGTTCAAATCTGGTTGGAAACAAAACAAGACATGGCCACTGACTGGGCTGTGTTGCAGCAATTACTGGCATGCCAAAATCTACATGTATGTTCCTCTAGAGACAGAGAGATGTAAGATTTGCAAACAAATGCACACAAACAAAGTGACGGCCTGGTTTTTGTGCCTGGTTCTGTTTACTGTTTCCACAAGTCAGGAACCATTGAGGGCATGCTGTAGAGAGGAGCAAGCCAGAAGTCTCTGTTAAATGAGTATACAGTAAGTTGCTGTTGGCCGGAGTCAGTGCAGAATAGATGAGTGTGTGCAACCCCCACAGTGATCGCCTCACTCCTCAGCAGTGCTCTACTTCTAGCTTTTACCTCCATCTTCCATCAGGCCTCAGCCCTCTACCCCTGCTTTGTGGCTCAGATGGGTGTGTGTACTATTGGCAGGCCTCTCTGAGCGGAAACACACACACACACACACACACACACACACACACACACACACACACACACACACACACACACACACGCACACGCATAACAGACTGTGTCCTCAAGCACAACATGCCCTGGAGTTTCTTTACCTCTTCCAAATCTTCATCTTTCCACTCTCTCTTTATCATTGCCCCTTTGGAAACTAGGTCAGTGTCAATTCATGCCATTAGCTTCTGCTCCAAGTATATCACTTTGTGTGCACATGTGTGTATGTTCATGTTCAGTTAGCAGCCATGCTTATCTGCCACTTGGCTTAAGAGCTTCCTTGACAATGTTTGTTTTCATGCCCTGTGCCAGTGGATTGGAATTGAGCCTGTGTGTGTGTGTGTGTGTGTTTGTGTGTGTGTGTTTGTGTGTGTGTGTGTGTGTGTGTGTGTGTGTGTGTGTGTGTGTGTGTGTGTGTGTGTGTGTGTGTGTGTGTGTGACACAGTGATGATGAGGGGGTGGGGGATTCCAGGATTCTTGCACGAGGCAGCAGACAGATGTGGGAGACTTGAATCAAACTTCTCTGTTGGCCAACTTCAAAATGCGACTTTTCCTCTAGTGTTGGTCTCTTTTCACTCTCCATTCTTCTGCCGTTTCCTCATGCTTTGGCCAGCAGCTCACACTTCTCCCCTGGATTTCAAGCTGAGGCTGAAAACTTTCTAGCAGACACCAGGAGGGATGATTCAGTGTGTCTTTGTCATGCTTGACTTTCTGTTTGTGGTCCTGGAGTACCCGGTGTCACTTTAGGAGGTCAAAAAACCTACTTAATATTTTCTCTTAATTCTTCATGACTTTTCCTAATTTTATGAGAATTGCCCAAAAAACATGATTTGGAACTGAAGATATGTTACAGTCTGCTCCAGAAAAAAGCACAGCACACAGCACAACTGCTCCCAAGTATCTTGGGATTTATTGTTCATAAGAGAAAATTTGACTCAGAACACTTCGCTATGCAGGATTATATTCTGTACAATCCTTTGTCTTTGGTTTACTTTTTGAGAAACATTATTATTATTATTATTATTATTATTATTATTATTATTATTATTATTATTATTATTATTATTATTATTATTATTATTATAAGCCACACTTTTGTATCTGGTACTTAAATATCTCAACATCTTCTAGATGGATTGGCTCCAAATTTTGTAAACATTCATAGTCTCTTTAGGATGAATTGTAATAAATTTGACAATCCTCTAAATTTCCATCTTGTAACATCATCAAGGCAAAATATCAGTTTGTCCAATACTTTGAACAAACACCTGCAAAACTAACAACATTCTCTACAGCCTCAGCTGTACTTGGTGTTTGGTGCTACTTAGCAAATGTTAGAATGATAGCATGCCAAATTATGATTGTAAACATCCTAAACATTACCTGCTCAACATCAGCATGTAAGCATTGTCATTGTGACCACATTGCTATGCTGATGTTGGTATTTAGCTCAACACACCTCTAGCACTGCTTTAGACTCTTAGTCTTGTTTTTACACACACAGTAGTGGGGTCTATGGGACCAGCCAATGTCAACAAAACTCAAGGGTTAAATTCAGTGTTCTCTTTTCCATGTCTTTTGATACAGTATTTCTGTTGACAGCCCCTTTTGCTGCCATCCTTCTCAACGCCTCTTCTATTCTCCCTTTTGCAAAGAACTTGTGTATTTATATCTGAATTGATACCCTAGCATAAATGAATCACATTAATACTGGGGTAGTGTGTATATCTTAGTATATTTCCCTATGTGTCTATTTGCATGGAGTGTGTTTATGGGTCTCTACATCTGTGCTGAGTGTCTCTTACAGATGGTGGTGGTGAACCCCTGTCGGGAAAACTCAACAGGGAATGTTTTCCATCCCTAAGATGGTCAGATTTGTGTGGGGGACACTGACTCTGCGTAAATCACATGTGGAGTGGAGATAAGTGGGCGGTTAGACCAGCTTAGATGGATGACTCAAGCCAAAAATACTACTCATTGTGCCCCACAGGGGACAGACCCTGAATAAATCTGTGTGTATTCAGCCACAGGGTGTGGACAAAATAACATGAACACCTAATAATGTATTACAATTCAATATCACAAAATACAGCCCTGTAGGTTGAATGAACTCCAATGTGTAGGTTGAATGAACTCCAATGTGTATGAAAATATTACAAGTATAAACACAGAAAGCATTTATTGCAAGATGTTGTACTTCAACAAGGCATTACCAGTAGTCTTTATTTAAGAAATAGTTCAACAATTTGGGGAATACAGTTGTTTGCTTTCTTAGAGTTAGATGAGAAGATTAATACCACTTTCATATGGTTAGCTTAGCTTAGCGTTAGCAGTGGAAAACAGCTAGACAGGCTGTTTCAGAGGGTTAAAAAAACATCCTGCTGACACCTCTTCAGTCAAGTTTATAGCTTTGTGTTAAGGGCTTATGGTGTAGTGAGGGCAGCTGCATGCATCAAGTACAAAGCTAAGTTGCAGCTGATGTGAGCTTTTTGAACATAGAACTACATGTTTGTCCACTCAAGGTTGAGGTCAAGGGCAACTGGACCCACTTACAATGCTGTCGTTTCATCACTTCCCAGGAAACTTAAAAAGCAATTCCACTTGGCCTCAGGTGAAGATACCCATGATTGATGTTCAGACTTGGCCACAGGTGGCTCTAACGACCATGACGACTGTCATTACCACAGCCAGGAGCCCTAATGAACCAGCGGTATTGACGGTCCTAGCAAATGATCCCACAGAAATTAAATAGCTGAGTTTCCGTACCAGTCAGTCAGAACTGAAGAAGTCTCTTGGATGAGGGACGAACTGTCTTCTAGTTTTTCTTCTACAAAATTCAGTTGCCCTTGACCTCAATCTTCGTTGGACAACTATGACCTGGAAGAACCTTCACAGTCATCACAACTTTGGGCTGCTTGTATCTTATCCTACAAGTGACGAGAATGGCGATATTTTTTACATTTCACCTTTATTGCATAGCAGATAGTAAACCAGGGCAGAGACAGGGGTATGACATACAACTCCTCAGAAAACCAGGGACACTTTTGATGATATGAACACACAGTAGCCTAGTCGCTCTGTTTAACACCAGTTCTATAAATCACAGTCCACTGTTGCTCTATTTTACAAAGTAAATAAAATAACGTAAACACAACTATTAAGAATATAATTAAAGCCCCATCTAGTGCTGTGGAGGTGAACAGGGGAAGAACAGCATTGAACCATAAATCACTCCCCTTGTGTTGACCAGCAAAATCCATCTTAAAGCCAGCTAATTCACATGTACATCTTGTTTGTTGTTCCACAGTCTTGTCGTAACTGTGAGGTTGTCTAGCACGTGGATATTCTTTAAAGCACCTGCTATTTGTAGCCTACTTTAGGTGCGTGTGCGTGAATCCCCGTCCTCCTGCAAGTTCAAAGGTGTTTCTGGTTCCCATGAATACAAGCTCTTAATAGGGATCACATTGAGGATCTCAATATTTGTCTCCATCAATGGGGGTGTTTTGATGCAACGTTCTAATTTCTCAATCAGGAGTGACACCAGAGGCCAAGGATTATGACCGAAAAACATTTAGGATGAGTCACCAGCTATTAAACTCTGCTCCCAGGACACTTAGAAATGAGTCATGCAGTCAACCCTGTGTTCTTCCTCTCCTCCTCCTTATAGCTGTTGCTTAAAAGAGGCATCCCCACCATGAAAGTGACCAATTACAACTTTTTATGACCCCAAAAATTCTATTCTGTTCTTCTGGGGAAACAATTTTTAAGGGAAATGAGTTCACACAGCGCCTAGGTACACACAAGGAAAATGATCCATTTGGAGGCGAAAAGGGATTCCTCAGAGTTATTTTGTGGTTATGTTTGATTTTGTGCTACAGAAGTGCGTTGTATATGTGCAGTGTGTGTTAGTGAAGGAGACCATATGTGATAATAGACGGCCAAGCCCAAACAGTTAATAGAATTCTATCATTACAATATCCTCATGTCAAAAATTCCAGATTCACAAGTAACCTCATTACACACATACACATACACACAGACGGGGAGACTCATTTCTGCTGCAGCTCATTTTCTTGAAATATTTCACATGAAAATTGGCAGCAGTTGTGCTGCAGAAGACAAAAGGAAATGAACCGTGGCTGCTGGAGCCAAAGACAACACACAGTGTGAGAAAGTCTCGCTACAGTTATGCTCGCAGCACAGTGAGAGACAATCTCAATCTAAGCTATTAAAAAGTTCCCTGGGATATATGAAACACATAGGCAAGAAAATTAGTTGGTGAAGCAATATTTGTGATGTAGCCAGAGAAAGATTAGCTTCTGTCATGGTGAGCATTAAAGCAAGAAATAAGTAAATTACAGAACATGAGTTGTGTTATTATTAAAGGACAATCACTTTGTTGTCTGAGGGCTATTTGTTTTGGTATTAAAATACTACACCACTTTTTTTCTAACATCTGATTTCTGGCTATTTCTGGCCTTATACTTCAGCCATTTCAGGCCAGAGGAGAAAACATTTCCTTAAATGAAACCCACACTCAGTTACGAACAGTAAAGAGATTAACTGGGAAAAGGACAGGGTGAGACGCAGAGGTGGGTGGGTGGTGGGCAGATGGAGGGTGGGTGGGAAGGTGGCGTCTTACTGTAAATGACACCTAGTTTGTGTTTAGGAAAAGGGCAGACATGCACTGCTGGGCATCAGTTTTCTCCCACACTGATGAGAAACATGACTTAAAGCTTCCTGAGAAACAATTTCTGCAGTTCACTCATTCCTGACATCACTGCTATCACACTAACAAAGTGGCGTGTGTGTGAGTACACATGACGGTGGTGTATATCTGCATTGTTTTTGTTGGCTTCTTATCACTCATACATTAAAGGGCACTTTTACACGTGATGGTCAGCTTACGAGTCCTGAGGAGTAAAGCTTGTACAACTTATATAATGCCTTCTGCATCTCTGGAGGATCTAACCCATGATTTGGAGACAACAAAGTTTTTATAATATTTGACATTCTGGGATTTATAAAATGATCATGTTTACAGGGCACATGGGTTGGACTGACTACAGCTATCTGATAAATGTAACAGTAAAAATAACTAGATTTCCCTAATGCTTAAGAAACATCTCATAACTGTAGGAATAGTTCAACATTTTGGGAAATACACTTATTTAGTTTCTTGCCAAGAGTTGCTAAGACAGATGACAAGATTGATACCACTTTCATGTTTGTAAGTTATAGCCAAGTTATAGGTTAGTTTAGCTTAAAGATAGAAAACAGGGAGAAACAGCTAGCTTGGGTCAATTCAAAGGTAGGAAGGAATCTGACTCCCAACACCTTTAAAGTGCACTAATTAACACACTATATCATGCTTCTTTAATCAGTCCAAAACCTAGGTGAAGGTATTTAGTTACTTTCCAAATGTGACTGAAGGAAGAGCTGCAATAGAAGCCTTTTGATGCTCAAAGTCCAGAGTTTCTTGGTTGTTAAAGCTAGTGAGCTGTCTCTGACTCCCACCAACACACCCCAAACCACTTTGCACTCTAACACACAACTATTCCTCCTCATCTCAGTTCCTCACACCCAGGTCATGCTTAGAGAGAGAGTGTCGAGGCTCCAAGACTACCAGGGAGAGGCTGTCTTACTGTCAAAACAATCCACTCCAATCAACAGAGGCCACTTCTGCCCTCTGCCTCTCCCCTAGACTCATTCCTCAACTCAAGACCTTATATCCTTTCTTTCGGACTTTTGTCTCTTCTGCCATCATCCCTCACTACTCATACATGCCATTTACAGTAATTGATGTTCTTATCTTACCACAATTTCAAAAGTATGATAAGTTTCAGTTTTCAATTACATTTTTATATCACCAAACATACTTTCCAGTGCTTTCATTATTATATTACTTCCATTATTATGGAGCACCGAGATATTGGTCCAAGAGTCCCAAATCTCAATGACAAGATAATAATAATGTAAAAATTTAAGCAATAAAAGAGAGAGGATGGATTTTTTTCAGAGTTCTCAGTAAGAAAACTCTGAGAGAAGAGAAAAATATTAAGTAAAGAAGAGAAGGTGATTGTCTATAGCTGTATTATTAGTTACTCCAAACCATGTTAACAAGAAAATATTTTGTGAAAGAAGTGCTTTTAATGTTTTCCTATCCTGACTTGGTAAGAGGTTACACAGTTCATGATAGAAGGGATTGTTTTAAGGCTGGAAGTAAATGTTGATGGCCTAATGCTTTGTATAATGATGGAAAGTTAAGGCAAGTGACAGAGCAGTACAACGGTAGATCCACTTCTTCTTTGACACGTATAGTTTTTGCTTATATGAATTAACACAAACAAAAATAAATAAGTAAATTTACAGTTATTTTGCTGATACAGATTACTTTTACAAAATATAATCAGAAAATAAATTGTATGTGTGCGAATGTATTATTATACATAGAAGTACATAAAGTAATTAGCCCCAACAGCGGCACCATTAAAGTAATGTACACATTAGTGCATCAATAATTATAATCCAGTTATATAACATGCATTGTTCTGAAGAGGGAAATTCTGCACAATGAGTATTTTTCTTTTTACTTTAAGTATATTTTAACGCTAGGGGTGTGAAGAGATCTCACGCCACGAGAATTCTCCTCTGGTAAAAAGCTGTCTCACGAGAGTCACGCAAATTACATTTTTGACACACTGTCAAGCCTTGATGGTAATCAACTGCACTACTCACGCTGTGAGTCCAGACAGCTGTGACGAGTGGTAACATAGCTGGTAGAGTTTTGCAACATAAACATCTACAAACTGAGGCGCAGTCTGCTTTCTTTGGGACTGTGAGCTGCACTGGAAGTTAAGGTGTGTGGATTTGTGGTGAGATTTCTGCCTGATCAGAAGTGTTTCAATTACTTTCAGTTTCACATGCAGCATGCAGTCAAAAAAAACTACATTGGTCAAACAGTCTGAAGGGAATAACGTGACTACCAGAGGATCAAAAACGTGATGCACAGCAGAGTATTGGGCAGATACACTTCTCATTAAATGATGACGCTAAGTCTGGTAATCTGCCTTTTCCCTGGACATGCCACAGAACACAGATATGTGGAAGAGATTCTGAATGTGCAGAAAGTTTTGAATATAAGCAGAAAGGAATGTCCAATGTTCATTTCCTCTATTATGTAGTGAGCAGGAAGATGAGTTCATTAGGGTTCGGTGAAGGGATGACCAGGAGAGCCAGCAAAAAAAAAAAAAAAAACATGACGTGGAGCAGATCTCTGGAAAGCTTATATGAAAGCACCAGCTTTTCAAATTACTTACAAAATGGTCATGGGCAGGCAGGAAAGGAAGTTTACAAAGAGAGTAAAATGGAGAAACATATAAAACCGAAGAAGGGGTGGCCTCCAGTATTTGGGTGGAGTGGTTGGGGGCTGACATGGCTTGAGGCTGTCTAGAGAGAACTGTGGCTTAAACAAGACATAACCATTTTTAAAAAAAGCTTTGTAAAGACACTGATTCGATAAAGTTGTATTGGACGGAGACTATTGAGAGCTAACCTGCAGCATTGCACTGTGGTTGCACTCTGGGTGCTGCCTGACAGTTGGTTGTCTTGAGGCAGACACAGACTCTTGGCAGTATGTTCAGGAGTAAACGTGGTCTTGTCAGCGGTGATGGAGAGGCCTTGCAGAGGGCAGGACTTTCCAGGGGGAAAAAAGCAGTGCAGTGTTGTTGAGACTAAGTTTGAGGTGCTGGGCAGACGTCCAACTGGAGATGTCAGCAAGGCTAGTGGAGATGCGTGTCTTAACCTGAGTGTCAGAGGATGGAAAAGAAAAGTTGTAGAAGTTGAATTAATGATTTATATATATTCATAATATCCTGATGAAATACTACATAAGGAAAGACGTCTGTTGAAGCAGCTTAGTCAGGCCATCACAATTTTCTTTTTTGTTTCAGCTTTGCACTGACCAAAAGATATTTGATGTAACTATGATGTAACAAAACTACAAAATCTAATGTGCCAAATCAACACATAAATTATGAATAACAGCAAGCTGTGGCTGTGTTCAGACAAGTGTGATAGGAGAATGTGGATAATAATGAAGAGAAGAAAGAAGGAGAAAAAGCTGATAATGAAACCCAATGTAGAGGAATATACAGTGTCAGGAGGTTTCTCTTGGTTTAGAGTGATAGCATACTTGAGAGAGGAGCCAGGCTGACTCTATATTTGCTGGGTGTGGCATGAATCAGTGTGTGTGAAAACTATCACTGCAATGGACAAAATTCCTCAAAACATACTTTATGCACAGTGTTAATATTTATAGGACATAATTCAATACTAAATGTAGAGAAATAAAACAGTGTTCATATTTTATCCACTGGAACAAAATTGGGATTTAAGTGAACTAAAATGTCACCTGACTAAAAACACTTGAGAACTGCTTTAAGTTCTGACAACTGGGACGCTTAAAGCAAATCAGCTATCATTTCTGTCTAAAGTCAGTTTTTGATCACAGTTAACTGATTCAAACTATGGTACCACTTTCTGCAGTAAAGGGCCATTTAAAAAGTTTGTTGGTAAAGGTTAAGAGATCAATAACTTTTTGATTCTTTATGAAGACTCCCCTTTGCAGTTATTTTCCAACAACATGCATCATATTTGCTTCGTCTTTAGTTTTTTAAAATTAATTAGGATAAACTACCAGTGGGAAAATCAGGGCCTGAATCAATTTATTTGAGCTCATTAACGCTTGCAGCTGCAGATTCAATAGATTATTGTAAAAAAGTATAATGTCTTATTAACGTTAACTGCAAGCTTGGTGGGTTATTAAAAAGTTAGAAACCCATGAGCATTTATTAAAGGGCTACTAACATTTATGACAAGATGAATACCAGCCAAAGGTATATTTAAAAACTTGATAACCAGTTTTTATTAATGATGTGTAACTTATAAATAATAAGTATATGATGTATAAACATTAATTGATCATTAGTTACATCTCATTAACTGTTTAATGTATAAAGCGAGCCTTGTTAGGAAGTGGTACATACCACATTTTACTGTAAAGAGTAAACAGGTGCATCGTTTTAAAAAAATGCAAAATAGTAGGTTTATAATATTTATATCAAACTTTGACACATATTTAGAAATGTATTAGAAGCTCTGTCTTCCTCTTCCAAGCTTTTCTGGTTTGATATTATTATTATATAACAGTTAATAGTTCAAGCTAAAGGTCCAGAGCTTAACTTCTGCATTTTTTGCACTGAAGCTTTTGTATCGCGAGAGCAGGGGAAGAAAAGAAAAAACAGTTTTGAGGAAAGTTGAGTAGAGCAGGGATGAGGGAAGAGCTCTGCTGTGAGGGAGAGACACAGTGAGAGTTTTACCATTCTCATCCTCTGGAATGCATCAGCTCCTCTAACTTATCTGTGCAAAGTCAACACACAACTAGATGCGCACGACCAGACTCCAAAAGTTACGATGCGCATCTATTCATAGCAGCTCACCGAAAGGTATTAGTGACTTTTCTTCTTCTCCGCAGTTTTCTTCTAAACGTTTATTCAGCAATACCTGCAAGTAAAAGTGAAGCAGTCCTCTGTCGAGTCTGAGGCGAATCTCCTGTTCAGGAGACAAGGTAAAGTAGCGGCTCACTCCTGCGCAGTTTTGCACATTATCATATTTGCACTGCATACTTTTGCGACTCTGAGCTGAATGATTTCCTAACTTAATAATGGAAGAAGTCATGTCACGCTACTTCTCAGAGTGCAGCAGAGTTGTTTTTCTTTTGTGCGCAGCATCTCATGCACTCTCAGCGTCTTTACCATTTTTAAAAATATTGTTTTGCAGCTTTGACTCCAGACTGCAGAGGTCGACGGGGCTGGGAAACTAGTTAAGGAGACTTTTATTGCACCGACCACTGGAGTTGTAGTCTTAAAAGTGGATATGCCGGACAGTAAGTGTAGAGGACGGCTGCTGCAGTTGGCCGTGGCTCTGGTGGCCTTGCTGTCGCTTTTCGCCGAGCTTGGAGACACTGAAGAGGTGGTGGACACCGGGGACACCGAGCTGATGACCAAGCAGATCGACTCCAGAGCCAGCAGGGCCAAGAGGAGGGGAGGGACGGACGTGCTCAGAGGGTAATTTGATCATGATAATCCTCATTAGTCCAATTTGGAAACAATTTCTTTTAATTTCTTTTCTTTTCTTCCACTCTCTCACTCTATTCCCACTTTTAATTTCAATCGTTCTGTTCTGGGTCGGAGCAGGTGTCTGCTGTGTTCATGTATAACCTGTTAGACCTTCATGATCAGTGAAGGTCAGAAAACACTTGTGTGTGTTTTTTAATAAGGCAGACTGAGACCCATGAGTGACATTGTCTGTGATGGGAAGTTTGGAACAAAGTTTTGTAATTAAATACTGGCAAGACTATCACATTCCTGCTGACTGCAATAATAAATTACATCCAAACAAAGGAGGCCATTGGTCGTGTGTGGCTGTGTGAGAGTGAGAGAGAGAGAGAGAGAGAGAGAGAGAGAGAGAGAGACTAACAGCCTAATCCCCTTTCAGGCCAAAAACACCACACCCCAGTTGTGGATAAATCACATCTGCAGCTGTACACAGTGGGTCACTGCTGGAGAGGTTGTGTGTGCTTGTGCATATGAGTAAGAGAGAGAGAGAGAGACAGAAGGAAAGCAAGAAATAAAATAAAATAAAGAAGGCTATGTCCAATGATGACAGCAAACAGCTGATGAAGGTCATACAGTAGACAGCTTAATAAGCATTCTCTGCTGGCATTTTTATTTGACATACTTTAAGTTAATTTATCAGAACATCTGGGTTTAGAGACAGGAAGAGCTACAGACTTGCACATTGTCTCATGCTGACTTACAACTATAAGAATGTTACAAAGATCCAACAAGCTTATTTACTCATGTCATGGATCTTTTTGTAGTTACACTGTACACTATATTCACTGACCCCTGGGTCAATACATACTCAGCAGGTGATTACAAATTCACATTCATGTAGGCCTGTCACAGACCTGTAGGTGGCAGGATGGCCCAGGTGTTCACCACTATGTCAGATTAAATGTTTTTTATAGGTGCGTCAAAATTCTTAAAACACCTTGTGCAGCGTAATATTTTCCTCAATAACAATACTTTGCGTTGGTGCCAAATTTTATGCCACACCCAACAGTTGCAATTATCATAACATAGTCCAGTGGTTCGAGACTCCCACAGTGGGTAACAAGATTAATCAAAGGGATCATGATATAATTGCGGGGGTAAAAAATAATACTGTATAATTTCTCTTTAAATTTACTTTATATGTATGTAAACTTCCTGTGATGAACTGGCAACTTGTCCAGGGTGGACCCAGCCTCTCACCCATTGTCAGCTGTGATTGGCTCCAGCCCCCCCGCGACCCAGCGAGGATGAGCAGTTAAAGATGATGGATGGATGGATGGATGGATGGATGGATGGATGGATGGATGGATGGATGGATGGATGGATGTACTGATAGATGGATGGACTTATACCTATTCAGGACTAAAAAAGAAGGCAAAGTCAAAGTCCTAAGTTGGCTTTGCTTCATAGTATGGGGTCACAAGCAAAAAAGGTTGGGAAGTATTTTGTGAGGGCTTGTGTGTTTGCTAATCCTACAAATGGCACTGTAATTTTGACTGACATGGCAGTGAACATGTAATGAGTGAATTTTGACAACTGGGAAATTTTGGCTGCAAATTTACATCCCTGCTGAAGTTTCCTTCAGTAATGTGCCGTTATTCCTGCTGTTCGGAGATTTGTTCTAACACTATGTGGATCTATGATTAATGAGCTTCCATCAGTAGACAGATATCGAGTGTCTAAAAACAGAGGGTGTTATTTGCTGCACAGATAGTAAAAACACAAGACAAATCTGTGATCATGGTCTGTGTATAAATAAAATGTAGACTTGCGAGTGATATGAACTGGGTGACATACTTACCTTCTGCTGCTGCGTCTTCAACAGACCAAATGTGTGTGGCTCAAGGAACAACGCCTACTGCTGCCCAGGCTGGAAGACTCTGACGGGAGGAAACCAGTGCATTGTTCGTGAGTATTACCTCCATTATTCCAGTACCATTGTAAATTCAGGTCAGGTAGAATTTTGAGCTTTGATCATCAACAGCAGTATTTTTCAGACACCAGCTCTCTGCTGTTTTTTATTGGAGCCATCCAGAATCATACACATTACCTGAAGTTTTCTACTTTGTTGGGAAAAAAATCCAGCAGGAATGTGACTCTTGCAAACCAGGACTGAATATTCACTGATTTTCAGCACATGAGAAATTAATGTGCCCTCCTTCTTGAACAGTAACATCAAATAGCAGAAATGAAATGCACTATTATGGTTGAGATGTAAATTTCCTTTATTTATCGCAATTGTTCAGTGAGTCTGTCATAGGCTATTGAACCTGTAGGTTCACATTTATAAGGGACTGCACTGTAGTTTTCGAGTAATGGATGAACATTATTAATCCTGACAGCTAACACTTTCTGAAGTTTAGTTACTTTCAGATGGTTCAAAGTAGTGGTGGGCATAGATTAATTTTTTAAATCTAGATTAATCTCACTGTAATCTTGAAATTAATCTAGATTAAAATGGCTCATTTGAATTCTGCCGAAGGCATTCAGAATAGCCTATGTGTGCGAACGGGTTTCAAGCCGGGTTTCAAGCCAGGTGGCGCATTAGACCAGGGGCTCATCTCCTTTTTCCAAAATGCATCACAAACTGCTTGAGAAAGCTGTTCTGCTATGATAATTGGTGATGAAAATAAATCATGTTCAATAAGATGTAGGCTACTTGTGTGTAGCGTGCGATGTGCTTTGCGTTTAGGTGGTAGCCTACTTGAGACTGGAAGAACTCCTAATTCCGGATTGCACAAGGTGCAAACAACCTTAGTCTTGTCGAATTTTCCATTGGGAAGCTTCTTAAAAGTAAATTTTCCCAGGTTTAAACAGGTAAACAAGTAAACTTTGGGACTTTTCTCTGGTACAAACCAAATATTGCTATTGGTCACCCTATAATTTTACATTACCAGCGTCTTAGTGTGGCTAATGGTGGTGATAAGCCGACAGCATGACCTAAAACAAATGGGAATTGGTCATTCATTTTGGTCCATTTACTCAGGTATTCTGGCAGAGGTTTCTTTTCTCTTTGAATTTCCTCCCCACCTTTCTCTCCCCCTCTCTCTCCCCCCCTCTCTCTCCCTCTCTCCCCCTCAGTCGGCAGGAAGGTCTGAGAGGCTGTAGAGTTGTGTGATTGCAGTCTGGCTGGTCGGCTGGCCGGATGCCTGTCGCGGCTCTAATGACATTGTTTAGCAGTGGGGTTCAGGGAATAGGGGTCAGTGGCTGGACTCTACCTGATGGGAGCTGGGGGCAGGGGACCTGCCAACTACAGTCTGTGGGAAAGAGAACAACTGTGCGAATAACAGCCAGAACCAACTGAAAACACACACTGGTACACATTTATGGCAACAAAGCTCAAAGAAGAAAATAGCTTGGTTCTGTTGCCAAGCCGGCTTCTGTAACTTAACCATGATGAAGGTTAAAGGGAACATTTGACCATATTTGGACTGTGGTCTGTTTGAGTTTTGAAATAGCACTGGAGAGTTCACTATGAGGTTTTGATCATAGTCAAGTTGCACCAAATCAATTTTAACTTGAAATTCAAAATCTGCAGCAGACAGGCTGATAAGCAACAGATACATAACATCCAGACAAATCCTGCAACCATAAAGTGAGCATTGGACTGTTATTTTATCTTGCATCTGACTGAGAACATTTTTATGTTGTTTATGTTGTGTCATGTTCCTCTTTGCAGCAATCTGCCGGAGTTCATGTGGAGATGGATTTTGCTCCAGACCCAACATGTGCACCTGCCCCAATGGCCAGATTGCCCCATCTTGTGGATCCAAGTCAGGTCGTTAAACAGCACCTCCTTTTTCCCAAGGAGTGAATTCCTTTGACACTTGCTATCATCAGCTTGATGGGTTTTATTTTATAGTGTGCATAGATGGGGAGTGGGGTAAACACGTTAATGTTATGAGTTATGTAAATAGGCATGTATGTCGAAACAAGTGTGTTTTTAGTGTAAGCACGGCCTATACCACCACACCCTAGTGTTTGCATTTAAAAAATAAAGCATCTATAATATTTAGAAAAACATATCACCATGCAGCAACAATAATGACAAACTGAAACTGAAAAGATGATAGATGACAGAATATATGCATGTCATATTTTTTCCTCTGAAGGATATATATGAAAGAGACTGTAATTGGCTCATATTGTTTGAGTTCAGACCACACTGTGCCATTTGCATCTTTTTCTTAAGTTTTCTTCTCCTCATCATGAGTAATGAGCACTAACTAGCATGGTACAAAAATATGAGATACTAAGCCAAAGAACCTCCTGAATACATCCCTTGCTGCCCCAAGCAATTGATATATGTTGCAATCACATTCTTGCAAATAGAGGTCAATCTTGTGGGTTTTTGTGTGCATGTTTGTGTGTATCTTTGTGTGTTAGTCGATTGTGTATGTGTGTGTGTGTGTGTGTGTGTGTGTTTTGGAAGACTTCCACAGTCAACCTCTCTTCCATGTTGCTCTCTTGCAGCTCACAGCGCTTCAGTCACTCATGTGTTTGCAAACCATAAACCTCTAAGAAATTATATCTTAGCATGACATTTCAAAGAACCAAGGTCCAGAGTGCTTTTCTTTTCTAATCTGCAGTGTATGTTTGTGTACTGCAAATTTAAATCCAACATTGCTCTGTGTGTATATGTTTGTATTGTTCTACCTACAGTCCAGCACTGTAATATTCGGTGTATGAACGGGGGATCATGTGCTGAGGACCACTGCTTGTGTCAGAAAGGCTACGTGGGAAACCACTGTGGTCAACGTAAGGATCATCCTAAAAAGACCACTGTGACACACTTATTATTTTTGACATAATTTAAGAAAAATATATGCAATATAACCTCTATTTTCTAACATTTTTTCATTTTAAGCATGTGTTAAATCCTAATTAGCAAATTTTAGCATACTAACATATTAACTAACATGGTGAGCACGCTAAACAACATAGCTTATTATTGGGAGCATGTTGCCATGCTAGTGTTAGCTCTCAAAGCCCTGCTGTGCCCAGTACAGCCTCACAGAGCTGCTAGCCTGTAGCTGTGTATGCACTGTTTTCCTGTTTAATGAAGGATCATCAACAGAATTTTGGCTGTGCTTACTTTTGTTTTAACCTCCAAGTAAAGAGGTTTAGATAATGTGCCTAAACTGTTAGCTGGTATTATTGATGGCTGCTTGTTTTTTTGCCGCATCTGACTTCTTTTTTAGAGATGTCATTATGTTCGCAGATTGTGACTATGTTCTCATAACCAATGTAAATGACGGCCAAAACTACAAACATAAGGTCCAAGTTATATAAATATCCTTTGAATTCTTTGTTTTCTTTCTTTCTTTAATTGTTTGTTTTTCCTCTCCTGTCTTCTCCAGCGGTTTGTGAAAATGGCTGTCTTAATGGAGGACGTTGTGTTGCTCCGAACAGATGTGTGTGTACCTACGGCTTCACCGGGGCTCAGTGTGAGAGAGGTACAGTCATCAGTACCACACTGCAGTATTCAGCATTTTTCCTTACTCATCTTACATCACACTGTCTCTGTACTACTACAACTACAAATGTGATTTGATGTTGAATGGTGGTAGTTTTTTGTGACTGAAGATGATTCCTGCTTAGTAATGCCAGTGGCTCCAAGAATGTGGTTTGATGTGGAGCATTTGCATGACAAGCTTGAGCTCCGAAATGACCATTATTTTCCACATCTGCTCTAAAACGTCGCTCTGGGGAATGTAATGTCTTTCTAAATGTGCGCTGTTTGTTAACTGAAGACCTCCCAACCTCCTGTGGTTGCGCTCTGGCATATGTGAGCAAAGGCTCCAAAGTATACAAGCACACGCAAAACAAGGGCGGCCTGCGCTGTGTGAGGGAAGCGTACACATATGCAGGTGTGTGTGTGTGTGTGTGTTTTGTGTATGTGCTGGTGGTCTGTGGTGGTGATGACCTGTAGAGGTCAATGTGTGACCTTGTAAAGCTAATATTTGGATTTGCAGCAGAGCTCCTAATTAGTAACGTCGCTTTTAACGAGGCCCTACATCAGGAGACTGTCAGTGAAGTTTGCCTAAGGATTTATACTTTGGTTTACTTTAGTGTTTTCTTCAACCCTGCAAGGAAGACACTATCTGGTTGCCTGGTGGGTTAACGCCAGGCCTTATCTGCAGAAGCACACTTCTACATGTTGTAACTTTGGTTTCCACTCTTTCCTGCGGATGCTTGGCCAAAGGGTTTGTGAGACTGTTGAGGAATTCAAATGAAGAACTATTTTTCAGCCCACAGTATCTTCTAGATGTTCATACTTTTCCGGTGAACACAAGGAATCTCAGAAACTCTTTGCTGTTGTGTCTTGTGTAATGGTTTCTGATGAAGAAATCATGTACGAGTAAAGAATTGAACCACATTTAGTTTTAAAACTTTGCCATGTAAGGTGAGAAGCATGCAAACTGACCACTCACTGTCTGCTGCTTTATGAATGGTGGTTTCTTGTCTGCTGTGAAACAGGCAGACTTTTTGTTTAATGTGTGTTTGTGTGTGTCTGGGAACAGCTGCTTGGAGACTAACTTCCATTTTGAGTTGTTCATCTTAAGACGAGTATATTGTGCTCAATTGACGTGAGGTATTCATTTGTGTAATTGTGTGTTCAAGTTTCCTTGAAATCCAAGATTTAGATATGCCTGAACTGACCAGTGCACGGTGTTATTGTAGTATTCAGCAAAAATGCCAAATATTCTGTGGTTCCAGCTTCTGAAAGGTGAAGATTTGTTGCCTTTTCTTTTTTGAATCATTGCTATTTGAAGATGTCATGTTCACCTTTTGTCGCAATTTATTGACTGATAAATAAAAATAGTTACTAACAGATTGATCAATAATGAAAATATTCTGTATTTTCAGCCCTGAGAAATATCAGTTATTTGGTCCTTTATTTTGCAAGAGAGGTAGAGAAAGTAGGCCAATGGATACAGTGGCATTTTGGGTTAAGTTACTTTCACTGGAATTTCCTTGGCTAGGATCCATCACCTCCCAAGGGAAAGACATTGTGCTCTCACACAAACACAAGCACATACATAAAGTACATGTGCACACACATCCATGCACACATGCACAACCCCAGACTGTGTTTAATGCAATTCACAGAACCGTGACCTATCATGGCTTGATCTTATCATATTAGCACGAACACAAGGTTTTCCACAAACATATGATCTGACCAGAGGCACTCAGGACTCAGAGGTTTCCTTGGATATGGAACAGTCCTGTTGCTATCATGGCTCAGCGTGAATACATCACGACTGCAGAGCTTTGTGACTTTGAGCTGTACTGCCAAAGTGACTGATGGTCTGCTGACCAGTGGTCCCACCATCAGGCACAGCTGACGGCAGTGAAAATGCAGCCTGGTACATCAACGTGTTCTTTGTTGGTTGTAAATGTGATTTAGGTTGGAATGTGGGATTGTGAGATCCAGCCAAACTGGTGCTAATCGCACACAGGGCTCTTTGCTCCTCCTGCAGAGTCATTTAGCTACAGAGCTATAAAGTCGTGTGACGCCATTGAGTTCACTTGGGATGGTGGTGAAACACTGGCCTGAAACATAGCGACACGTGAGTTACACAGTCAATAAGTCAGCAGCCAGAGCACAACAGGGAAGTCGGTCAGTCAGCTGAGGGACTCTCTTGTCTCTTAATGCCTCACTGTCTTTCCCCTATCAGGCTCTGTTCTTGCCCAATGCGAACCTCAGTAGATAGATAACCAAGAGTGTTTGTCCTGTGTGTGTTTGAGTGAGTGCTTAACTTGTTAGTCCTTGGAGGATGGAGAAATTTGCTGACGGGCCAATAGGGAAGGCCCCACCCTGATATAAGACCCTGTAACAGATGCATGGAAACACGCACAAACTAATGCATACACCAATGCATGCGCACAAATTCTGCGTTTGTTAATGTATGTAAGGATGCTGTGAGCATCACCAAGGGGCAGAATAATGGAGGGTGGATGTGGAAAAGGTGGGCAGGTATTTGTGTGCGTGTGTGCAAACATTTTGGAGTTAATCCAGGAAACTCTTTTGACCCACTTCCCAGCGGGCTTCCCTCCTGTTCACACCAAGGCTGTTGTTGTGCGTAATCTCACCGGTCAGTAAGGAAGCCAACATCTCTATTGTGTTCTAAAAGTAACTGCATCTCTGCACAACCATAAAATCACTAGCTAATGAGAGTCAAAACAAAGTACCTGCTCCCATATTAAGATGCAAGTTTTCAGAAGCAGCTACCATAATTGACGTGTTTCCAAAAGTAGAGCAATAAAGCAAAAACAAGACCAAAATTTTTCTTTAAAAAATGTTTTGAGGTCATCTCTGGCTAGACTGTGGACGAGGGGCTGGGCCATTGGCTGAGGTTCTGTGTGTGTGTGTATATGTGTGTTTGAGTGCATTTGAGTGTGAACACGTGCAATTGCTCCCAGATGTACAGGACATGGGTGGATCCCCCAGCTGTATGCAGTTCACAGAGAGACAGTAAGATGACAGATGAAATGACACCACTTTCACCCTAAAGCTGTCCACCTCTCCCTGTTTACCTCAGCTGACTGTTTAGGTGCTGCGCTTGTATTTGCATTTTCATGCTCAGATCTTTGTATTTTTAGTGCTTCTTCTCCTCCATAAATAGCTTTAATAATCATGAATTATGTCACATGGATTATGTGTGGCAGCCCGACTGTAATTACACATAAATCTTAATGTGATGAAAAGAGAAACTTGAGTTCTTTACATAGTCTGCTGTACTCAGTTTATATGGGCGCCATGCAAAAACTTTCCATAGCTCCTGTAATTGCTTTTAAGGTAAGGCACATAATGTAGGCTTTAAGTAGCTACAGCAGATAGCTGGCAAATGGTTTGGTTTGTTGTCTGAAGCTTAAACATTGTTGAAAGCAGTGGTGGAAGTATTCTGATCCCTTACTTAATTCAAAGTAAAAATACAGCAATGTTAAAACAAGCCATTACTTGCATTCTACATTAGATTTTAATAGAAAAAAAATGTAGGTAAGGATCAAAAGGTAAAGTTGCAGGATGGCCCCTTTAAGACTGTTTTGAGTTACTGTTACATTTTTGTTTAAAGGAATTGTTAGACATTTTGTTAATTATTCATGAACTAGCTCCAGCCTACTGTATATCACTGATCTATTGAAGCTGCATGCTCATTCAAGGTCATTAAGGTTTGCAAACCATACACTTCTTGTTGACCCTAAAACACGGCTCAAGAACAGGGGGGATCAAGCTTTCTCAGTCACAGCCCCGAGACTGGAACGAATTGCCTCTTCATGTCTGACAGGCCCCCAGCCTCCTGGTACTTAAATCGCGACTTAAAGGGGTGGTATTGTGCTCATTTTCAGGTTCAAATCTTAATTAGGGGTTGTACCAGAACAGGCTTACATGGTTTAATTTTCAACAAACACCAGATTTTTCCTCATACTGCACATTGCTGCAGCTCCTCTTTTCAGCGTCTGTTGTACGCTCCGCTTTTGAGCTACAGAGTGATGCATCTTACTTGTACCATATCTTTGTTGGGAGTTGCAAATGTGCAGTTCCTAAGTAAGGACTACTAGCCAATCAGACGCAGAGAAGGGCGGGTCGTAAGAAACAAGGTAGTGTGATCCAAATCAAAGCCTTCAGACTGCGACCATAACCTAGCAGTTATTACCAGTCCACAACATCATTTCTCCATCTTACCATCAGGACTAAACATTGAACTGTTGCCGGTCTTCTGCCGATCCCTGCTGCTTTGCCGAAAATGCTACCATAGCGCAAATTGATAGACTCGACTCTACTCGGCCCTGCTCCATTCTCCATTGCAGATAGTACCCAGAGATAGTACGTAGCTTGTCGTCATAGTGACGCCACACGTAACTGCCGCAACGTAATGTTCAATGTGACACACACACCAGCGACCCACACAGCTCTTAAAATATTTACAATCTACAGTTAAAATGTTTGAATATTCCTCAGAATGTAAAGACAGATAAGCGGTATGAAAACCTTCCTGCTGTGTTTTCCTCTGCCGTTGTTGCTGCAGCGGTCTGTGTGACAGCGGGAGCAGAGGGCTCTGGGAGCGGGCGGCTGGCCGACCTCACACGCTCCTCCCGCGGGTTGGTGCAGGCTTCCCCTGCCGCCACCGCTTCTCAACTCCCAAAATATTCATCACACTTTTGTTCCGCCATCACTTCTCGCAAAACTGTCAATTTTCGAAATCTACACAGCTGATTTCTCACCTCAAAACTTCTCAGAAGTGGATTTAGTGATGAAATTCCATACGAAAACTGTTAAATAAACTTTCTGTTGCTGGCCTCTGTCCAATGATGATGCAGTGAATAGTGAATATTCTCTGACTAATCAGCAGTCTGTCGTGTTTTCATGTTACATTTTAGTATCCCTCAGCTTGCTTGGAACCTCAACGGAGGTGAGGTGATACGGAAAAAGGTACCTGGAAGCAGGTACAGGTACAACATTTCTACAATGGAAAACCAAACAAAGGAGAGTTGAGCCAAAGGGCCTCCACTCAGACTAACTTGGTTTGCACTGTGACGTCACAAGTCAAGGAAGTGAGGGGTTAGACTACAAATGAGCCGTTTTCAAGCGGTTCAGAGCAGTGCTTTCTGTGGGAGATGGGAACTTCCTTTGGGCTGGACTTTGGACTTTTTCACTTTGCAAACCTGTTACATGCACACAAAAAATATATAACTCAATAAAGGAGAGGGAAAAACCCAAAAAGCATAATACCACCCCTTTAAAATTAATTTTTATTTTTTGGTTTTTAATCCGGCTTTTAATCCGGTTGTGAGTTTGTTTGGTGTGTATTTTGTCTATTTATTGTTTCATGTCAATGTACAGCACTTTCGTCAACTGGGTTGTTTTAAATGTGCTTTAGAAATAAAGTAGGATTGGATTGGATTGGATCTAGAATCATACCACTCACAAATGTGTCTCTTAAATAGGAAGCTGAACCCAGAAGATTGGTAGCTTAGTTTAGCATAGCCTACAGACTGGACACAGGAGGAAGCAGCTAGCCTGGCTCTGTTTGAAGGTAAAAAACTGTAAGAACAGGGGGTTATGTGTATATTTTGGAAGAAATGACCTTTAGACAGAGCCAGGCTACCTGTTTCCAGTCTTATGCTACTGTTTGCTAACCTAACCAGCTCCTGGAGGTAGCTTCATTCACACTGGAAAGATGTGAGTGGGATCATTTTTCTCACCCATGTCTGTAAGATGACAAATAAGCGTGGGCCTATTTCTCCAAATGTTGAACCATTCCTTAAATATTGTAACATTTTAGGTGGTTATATTACAATGCATCATGTGATCTGAGTTTAGCATGTGTTGTTTAGTATGGAAGTTATTCTTGAAAGTATTAAGTTCCAACTTTCTGGTAGCTCTCACATGAATGTAGTGGATTAAGAATATTTCCTTCTGAAATGTTGTGGTGTAAAGGTTGCCCAAAATGCAAATACTTAAACCTTAAAACTGTACTTGAGTAAATGTACCTATTTACTTTCTACCCCTGGGTGGAACGAGAAGAAGACTAAGAATCAAAAGCATTCGGTCTCCAGTAGAGCCTGAGCAGGAGGGAGGGACAAGGAGAGATGACCCAGTTCTGTTTCACACAGTGCTGGTGCCAGAGGCAGGGAGACCGTAGAGGCTGAGGTGCACGTGACGGGTCTGGGCTGGGCCCTGGTCCACATGGGAAACGCACAATGTCTCGTTTGTTTTAAACGACTGCGCTGTTGGAACTGGTCTCCCTCTTTCCTCTTGCTGTCTGTTGTCTGCCGTGAAATGTGGAAATGATTTTTGCCTTTGGATCACATCCAGATTTTATTGGGAGAGATGAGTTTTTCCCACTCTCTTTTTCGCTGTCCCTATCTCTGTTTCACCATCTTCTAATCCTTCAACTGATAAGATTCAGTGATTTTGTTAAATCTGTGGGGAGTTTGCAACTAAGGAGTGGTGTTTGGAGAGAGGATGAAGTGATGGGATAGATGCATGCAAGCAGCGGGATCAAGGGAATTAGGTTTAAACCAGTTTGAAGGGGAGGAGAGAATCTCGATGGAGGGACTTTCTTCACACTATTGAGCTCATATTTATTATATGTTTTTTTCATTTTTAATTCTAGGCTGCTGTAGCTAGTGTGGAAATCACCTACTGTGTTCCATAGACACACCCTGTCAGTCAGCCTCTGCCGGCCTTTAGGGATGATGACCTATTCTGTAGATTGTGTATTACTAGAAAAGTAATAAAAATCAGCACACCACATGGTAAATGTGCCATTTTGCCTTAAAAAAACAATGCAAGTAACTAAAGAACTGATGATAATATGTGCAGCAGACAGATTTTTCATTGTCTGGGTATCCTTGCTTATTCTAGCTTTAGCCTATTGCTCTCCACAGCCGCCCACACAACTTTAAAAGGTTTTCCAGACCCCGTCCATATCTCTGCTTTTCTCTATCACACACACACACACACACACACACACACACACACACACACACACACACACACACACACACACACACACACACACACACACACACACACACACACACACAAATACACACACACACGCATGCACACACACACACACGCACGTACAATGCACCTGAAAGCCAGACCGATTAAAATGCCAGCAACAGACAATGCATTCTTTATGGAGCATGATACTGTCTGCTCTGGAGCACTTTCATCACATATAATGTGAGTGAGTTGTAGATGTCAAGCAAAATTATATTCAGTTTGAGCGTTTCTGGTTGTGTATTCCAGACAGTTAATCACTCACAGAATCAAGTTCATGTTCTATTTTTTTGAGCATTTGCTTTAGCAAATTTCAACCAGTGGAAGTCTTTTTTTCATATTTCTCTTTCTGTTTGAAAGGCTACCAAACATTGCTGTTCTGCACTGCGTTTGTACTGAAAATAAAGAGACAAAGTGAAGTTTTTCACAAAAGCAAATTCCTGCTTTGCCTCTACAGACTACCGCACTGGGCCATGCTTTGCCTCTGTGAATAACCAGATGTGTCAAGGCCAGCTCACAGGCATTGTGTGCACAAAAACTTTGTGCTGCGCCACAGTGGGACGGGCGTGGGGTCACCCCTGTGAGATGTGCCCAGCCCAGCCTCACCCCTGCCGAAGAGGGTTCATACCAAACCACCGCACCGGGGCGTGCCAAGGTAAAGTCTGTTCCTCAGTGTCTCTGGCTATTTTTCTGTTTTTTTCTCTTTCTTTCTCTCTCTCTGTCACCCTCCCTCCCCTCTCATTTGAGTAAACTGCTGCTTCTGTTCTCTCTGCCCCTTTTAACTCCTTCTCCCTCCTTGTCTGCCTTCACCCCTCTTCCTCTGTCATCCCCTCATCTCTACCCATCATCCCCTTTCCAGAGGATTATTTCTAATTGGGTTAAATTGGGGTGGGTGGCAGTGCCTCCCACATGTGTATGGAATGCCTGCAGACCCCTGCTGGGGTGGGACTGTCAGAGTCAGTAACACGGGTCAGTGGCAGTGCCATGTGGGAGAGCTCATTTCTGCTAAGACGGCCCACTGCCTGCCTGCTCCAGACCCAACAACATCAGAATCTCTGCAGGGGAGGCGGCTCTGAGCCAGGGCCCAGAGGAACATGGAGTACTCTGGGACTGCATCAGGTCACAGCCTCCTGGAGGTTTTTAGCCTTAGACCTACGTTGTAATCTGTCAGATTCCTTAAATGAATTTAATTTAATTGTCAATGTAACTCGCAACAGATTTCAACTATAACCTTCTATCTGTAGACCTGTCCTTTCTGTATTTATCTCCCTCTTTTTTAACTTTTCCTTGGTCGATTTGGCTTCAATTTTTGTTCCTCAGGACAGGCAGGAGACATTCTTCTCTCTCTTTTCCCTTGTCACTCTGTTGATAGCAGGAAAGACCCAAATTCAATCCACGCACATCCAAGCGTGTGCAAATTATTATTATATTTGACCATCTCTGTGTCATTTCTCTGGATTTTTATATTAAAGCAATCTGTGCCCATGTGTGTTTGTTTATCTGTGTGTTAGGGTGGGTATTAATTGTATGCTTTGTATGTACAGATGTGGATGAGTGCCAGGCCATCCCTGGCATCTGTCAAGGAGGAAACTGTATCAACACAGTGGGATCCTTTGAATGTAAATGCCCCGCTGGGCACAAGTTCAATGAGGTCTCACAGAAATGTGAAGGTAGGAATCAAACCAGCAGCCATCACATTAAAACTGTGAAATGTCTGACTTTCAGTGTTAGCTTGAATGACAGATCAGGCTAAAATAAATTATTTTAAAATTCCTAATTAAATGTGTGACAGCAGAGTTAAAAGCCATATCCGTCTGGTTGTGGTTAACTTCTCCTCAGTCACGGTATTCTGATTATTACTTTGTGGGGAGAGAGACCACACATAAGCCACTTTTCCCCTCCTTTGAAACATGTTTAATTAAACCATAGCGACACTCAGCTTTCTTTCACTAATCCTGTATAACACATTTGAGTTGTTTTCCCCTCTAAACTTGTTTTGAAGCAGTGGTATATACTTTTTCAAAAGTATATACCACTCCTTTCCTCCACAAATGAAATGTTGAATTATTGAACAATAAAATTTGCCATTGCTTAATTCTTTTTCCTGCTACAACCTTACTTAGTCTGGTAAGACTGTAGCTTATTTCAGCTAATGTTAGTACCTTTTATGTAAACATTGCTGAATAATACACATTACTGAGTCACTTTGCTGACTTGTGACTCTTCTCTACTCGAGCTACTGTTACATTTGTTTAGTATTTTAGCTAATTGCTTACTAGTAGTTTTGCATTTAGTATTACTTTCACTTGTAAAAGGTGTCTGTCAAGAGACAGTCAGTGAACATTATATCCACATGTAGTTTTGAAAAGACATTTTTCTCTCAGCTGGGAATCCTAATTATCACCTTCTGACTGGCTTACAGAATTGCTTGATCATATTGTTTTTCCTATTTTATATTTCTTGCCTCTGAGAGACTTTTTTTAGTGTTTCTGGAAAAATCTTAAATAAAACCCTTCTGTCACTTCTGTTCTCCCACAAATAAAGACGCACAGTTAGCCTGTGAAAAAGTGTTGGCTCATTAAGACATGAATATGACAATTTCCAGACCAAGTTTAACTATTGAAACAGACATAGCAGGGTTTTGTGGCACTCATTTTTAGAGTAAAATATGTGCTATTTTATGCCCAGAAATAATTGCCGGAAAACTTCTGGACTGTGTAAAAGACATTTCAAACTGGTCTAAGTTACAGTGTATTTCTTAACAGGCTTTGTGCATGATGATGTGCATTTGGTGGTGAACAGAAGAGCAAAGGTCCTTGGATTTAATATCTTGCAACAATGCCTTCTTTGCATTGTCATTGCCAACATGTGGTTTTGTCACTTTCGAAGAGCATCACGTTTCTAGCTAGTTTTCTGTTTAATCACTTTTATCAACAGTTATGATTGCAATGCAGTTTTTAGCAACAAAGGACAAACAGGAAGCAATCAAATTTTTTTAACCATGCTTGATTGTAATTTCCTCCTCTCCTCTCCTCTCTGTAGATCTGGACGAGTGTTCAAACATTCAAGGTCTCTGCGGTGTAGGTGAATGCTCTAATACTGTTGGCAGCTACTTCTGCAAGTGTCCCCAGGGATATTACACCTCTGTGGATGGATCCAGGTGTATAGGTGAGTCCTCTGTTATACTGGCTGTCAAACCTCATCAAAAGGACGATTGTTTGGATTGTATTTTCTTTGGTTCATTCTCTCAGCTCAGACCCACAGTTGAGCAAAAAAGGTGCTGCCTCATTCTCTTTCTTTTTCCACCCCATTTTGATTCGTCTCCCTTTATGCCTGGCACGAGGAGCAGAAAGCAATGAATTCTGTCCAATGTTCCAGCTGGTAGAATTTAGGTCAGTAGTCACTTGCTTGTTTCGAGTTCCACAACAATGAGCTATATTGCCTTTAACCTGCGGAGGGGACAGGTTGAGAAAAGTGAACTCCATTTGTGCTCAAGTGATGCTGTTTTTTGACTTTATGGTTGGAATAAATAGGCATGTGTGTTGTCTTTTTGCCACTCTGCATGTGTGAAATTCAATACTCCCCATCCTGGGAGGTTGATAACAGTGTGCATATTCAGACAGACAGACAGACAGACAGACAGACAGACAGACAGACAGACAGACACACACACACACACACACACACACACACACACACACACACACACACACACACACACACACACACACACACACACAAACTCTCCAAATGCCTGTAAAGCTTGCAAGTTCAGCTCAGTTTGACCCAAAACAGGGAGGAATTTGGGCCAAAATAGTCCATTAGATGTACATGCACATACTCACACATACTTGCTTACACACATGCATTCACACACAGACATATGCAACCACACGCTCACATTACCCCCTCTGGAGAAGAGGTTTGTGAGGAAGGAATGTCTGCGTTTTTTGCTCCAAAGAACTATTGCTCCATGTTCTGGTCTCTTTCCCTTGCATCAACTCTCTTTTGACATTTTGTCAAACTTAACTGAGTTATAGTAATTTAGCCTGTCAGTTTCTCCATATGAATACGCCGGATTGGCTGGGTGTGAAACAAGACATAACATATTTATGTTAATAGGGAACCTGAGTGTTAGTCATGCTTGTTCACAGTGCCAGAAACCTCAGGATGTAGGAATGGTTCTCATAAATAGGAAGTGATGACTACTGGAAGTGACTTCCATCTTCCAAATCATGGAAAATCTGAAGCAACAATGACTTTTTGATTGTACTCCTGCCAGTTTGCTCAACATCCAGACAACACATGCCATATTCCATACAGCATGGTTAGTTTAACCAAATTCATACTGTGTTATTTCCCACAGATGCTCGTGGTGGGTACTGCTACGCTAGCCTGCTGAATGGGCGGTGCGCCAACCAAAACTCACAGCTGTTGACCAAAATACAGTGCTGCTGTGATAGTGGACGCTGCTGGTCTGATGGATCCACTCCTGAAATGTGCCCCATTCGTGGAACAGGTAGGTTTACTTCCAATCACTTGGCTTTAAATATCTTGTTCTCATCTGTGCACCATGTTTCAACACAGATTTAAATCCCTGTTGTTTTGTGCACATTTTAGAAGAGTATCAGAAACTGTGCATCCAGATACCTGATGGGAACGGTGGAGGGTTGATACCTGGTCAAGTCCCAGGGAGCCCTGACCTTCCCAGCATCTACCCAGTTCCATATCCTGGTCAAACTCCAGGGCAAGTTCCTGGTCAGGTACCTGGAGTGATTCCCGGTCAAATTCCCATCCAGGTTCCAGGCCAAGTACCGGGTCAGATTCCAGGACAAATCCCAGGACAAATCCCAGGACAAATCCCAGGACAATTCCCAGGGCCATTTCCCGGGCAATTTCCGCATCAGCCTTTCCCCCCTCCGCCAGGTATGCCCCTGCTTTCTGCTTGTGGTTGGGTTACGTTCTTCAAAGTCGACGTGTGCAATAATAGCTAATAACTTTCTGGTGTGACTCAATGGATGTGCAATGCTCGACCTCCCACTGGTCTTTTTGTTGCCATGTTCAAAATCCCAGTTTTGAGCAATCACAACCCACGCCCTCTGGCTAACGAGTTACATGTTAATGATGGAAAAATTTCACTAAGACTTAAATTGTACACTGACACAGAGCTGCTTGGTTCATTTGGGTATTGCTGTAAAGATAGCCAAAGTAAATGTGAAGAAAATGTCCTATCTGAAAGAAAACATTATTGTATGTTTGCAGACCAGACCAAGTCAAGAGTTTAATTAGCCATTTGTAAAACCTTCCCCAATAACATTTCCTCTGGAACTGTTTTACAGGGGAGTTTTTCAGAGTTTAGGCTTCACTTAAGAAGTTCAAACAACTTGTGCATTTTTCCCCTAATGGGAATGATAGTGGGTCCTGCCAGACCTTAGTACAGTTCAGGGGGTAGATAGGTCTGGCAAAACTGCATACTTATGAAATGCTTTCGCAGACAGTTGTGCTTCCTTTAGTGTTTTGTTTGATCATACTGTAGACTTTATACATTTTCTGTTGACCTTATAAATTAAGATTACAAAAGAACAAAAAGAGCAACACCAACAAAAATTACTAAGCAGTTGTTGTGGATTTGTTGCTGTTGCATTTTATGATCCATAGACATGATTCTGTGAATGTTTCTGGCAGGTCCCCCTATTGTCCAAGGCCAGAATATTACCAACATGTGCCAGGCCTACCGTAACCTCTGCCTGAATGGCAGGTGTATCCCCGTGCCTGTCATTGGATATCGCTGTGAGTGCAACATGGGCTTTCGTTTGGATACAAGAGGAGAGTGCATCGGTAAGTTTTTGACAAAGTCAGGAACAAGTTTTCGATCATTAAACTGTAGGTGAAGAACATTTTTGAACTGTATATTTGTTCTCCAGATGCTGATGAATGTGAGAGAAACCCGTGTGCACATGGTGAATGTGTGAACACTGAAGGGTCTTATATCTGTCAGTGTCCTGTTGGATTCCAGACAACTGCAACCAGGACAGAGTGCCGAGGTTATATATACACACACGGACACAGACATGTACACCCACACTTTAAAAGAGTTGTATGTGTTTACCTTGCTTTATCTGTTTGTTTCTGCCAGATCTGGATGAGTGTGTGGCCAATGGTCGTATCTGCAACAATGGCCGCTGTGTGAACACTGAGGGCAGCTTCCACTGTGTATGCAATGCTGGGTTTGAGATTTCAGCAGATGGCAAAAACTGTCAAGGTCTGTCAACTTCTGACATTTGCATTTATGGAGCAGAGACATATTTAAAGGAAAGTGTCTATAATAACCACAGTTATGTGTAATGTTTAATGCCCCATGGATCTGTTGGAGGCATTTTCCAAAGGACTCCCAGATGTTAATACTTGCTTCTTACCTTGCAGGCATTTAATTGTTCATTCATTTTAGTTATTCATTTTAGTTTGCTGTAAAGTCCTGCAAACTTGCTTTAGATAGGTAGTCAGTCACAGGAAACCCTTTGTTTCCATTAATAAGCCAGTAGACTCCCTCAGAATTGTTTATTGGATGGTCGAATTGGTACATTATTCAGATAGTAAGATGGGCCTTCATAGGCAGGTTGCATAATACACTACACACACAGGTACGCGTAGCAGCGCTCATACTCCTCAGTAAAATATTGGAGCATTTGCTCATATGCAGTCAAATGGAGTTGTTAATGGAACAAAGGGCTGGGAGACAGCGGAGGCAGAGGGTCCACCGGCCACTTTGCTTATCCCACTAAGCTGTAACAGACAACAGTAATCTGCTGATTCCTGATATGGTGACTAATGCAAAGTTCAGCCATAAGGACAACAAAACAGTGTTCTAGTAACACAGTAATGCAGAGTTACTTGGATTAGTAATAATAATGTAATAATATTGCTGTTGTTAATAGTAATCTTTTATACTACTCGTTACAGGGTAAAGTAATAACATTATAATAACGAGTACTGCTATTGCATGTTGGGGAAGCTTTAGTGGGAAATCAGCCATAGCACCCTGGCACGACAGACCCCCTCTTAACCCTACAGAGAGAGTGAAAGGAGATGAAGAAACAAGATAGAAAAATGGGTTGGGGGAGATTAAGAGAGCGAAGAAGAGAAGATGGAAAACAACCAGTTTGTGCCTTTAACTACTATATCTTTAACCTAAATGCACTGCTATCGATCTATCAATTTGTTTTTGTTCATCCACAGACCAGGACGAGTGTCTTATCAGGAACATGTGCCTCAATGGACTTTGTATCAATGAAGATGGCAGCTTCAAATGCATCTGTAAACCTGGATTCCTGCTGGACACCAGTGGACGCATGTGTGTAGGTGTGTTTGTCAAAAAACCCTCAGACTGTCAGATAATTAAAATCATATCTGTACATCACCTAAATATATTTTGAGCCAATTGTTCTTTTGATCTGCATTTCCGTCTGTCTTGGAAGGTGGCTAGCTCATGTTAGTAGTTATGTGAGTCTTCAACCATAAGCCAAAAATGCCTAAAAGCTTAGAAAATCCCCCAGCATCCTGGCAGGCCAGATGGACATGTAGATATTTGGGGCCCACCTGTTTTGAGATTCTAGCAGACAGCCTTCCCTAAACTTGTTTAGTGCGAAGAGATTGAGCTTTTGCTCCACGTGGCTTCAGATACAGACATTTAATCTCAGAGACACTGACCTGGTTAAGTCATAGCAGAATAAATAAACAGGAGAGCAGGGTGTGGGCGAAGTGTGCAGATGTATGCAGTCATTAATGAAATGTGTAGTCTAAAGGGGCCCTGGGGCCTCATCATCTCGATATACAGTCTGTCTGTCTCCCAACACACCCAGACAGAACACACACATACACACAGATGAACACACACTTATGCATGCATGATGCCATGTCATTGTTTATGCTCATTATGATAATTATTGTAATACGCTGATGGGATCAAGGGGAAAGAAAAGAACGTTTTCTTCGTTGTGGTCGTAAAACTGAAGCTGTACAGCAGTGTTGGCTGGGTTTTGAATGACTCAGGTACCTGACGACTTTAATAACCAGTGCTTCAGCAGGAAATTGCTTTGTTTTAATAGATTCTAGCCTCTTGACATTCATTTGAATGTCGAATGAATAAATTATTTTGCTGCATCTGTTTCTAGACATTGATGAGTGTGAGACTCCAGGCATGTGTATGAACGGCCACTGCGTCAACACAGAGGGATCTTTCCGCTGTGAATGTATGGCTGGGATGGCAGTGGGCCTGGATGGACGAGTCTGTGTTGGTGAGTAAATGTTTTGGTTCCATGAGTGGAAAACAATAATCTCACATCAATCTCAGTGCAAAGGCAACACCCTCTTTAGGCAAAGTTAGCTAGATAGAGATACTAAAGGTGAACCTGCTTTTTGTATCTGGCATGTGACCCCTTTTTTGAAAGTTCCCTCTTGCTTCAAAGAGAAGATAGAAGTTAGATTTTTTAAAAATTGTCTCTGCTGAAGACGTTCATTGACTATTTTGGTAAAGAACTGGTTATTCCAGCAGTTTCCTATGAGCACATATGCTTAGGTTTCTTGTCAGTTATCGCATTGTTGTCCATGTGCCTCTTTTATTCCACTGTGATTGGACAAAGCTTTTGTCAAAATATGTTTTCTTAAATAACTGAACGCTCAGAGCATACTTTACTCAGAGCTGAGCATACTTTAATCTGTTTGTAGTAATCTGTACCAAGAATAACCACAACACAAATATGTTCCACTTCAGTGATACAATAAGCAAAACTGAATGTGACAAAGCAGGAATAATTATGTCGTAATAAACTTTGCCAAAAGCTCATCCTGTTAACCTTTTGCAGCTACATGCTCATCATTGTGTGGATCAATACTGATAAATGCTTACCTCCCTCCTTGTGCTCCAGTCCCCTGGACTGGCACATGCAGAGCAGATCTGTATGCCTTTATTTTGAACATTCCTACATTCCCCCACTTGACATGTCTTTGTGTATTGTGTGGGAAGTGTTGAAATGCTGTTTTTGGGTCTGGGTGAGTTTTCGTCAGGATGATATCAGCGCAGGAGAATGCCTCAAATCCCTGGATATTATGAAGAGAGAACAACCGTTTGTTTTGCCAGTGTTGTTGTTTATTGGAGATATGGACTCTTGCCTCCCTTTCTCTCTCTTTCGTCTCCAGCCTCTTTCCTGATCCCTTCCCTCATCCCTGTTTCTCACACACTCTGTTTGTCATGTTTTGTCCGAAACAGACACACATATGCGCAGTTCTTGTTATGGTGGCTACAAGCGAGGGCAATGTGTTAGGCCTTTATTTGGAGCTGTGACCAAGTCAGAGTGCTGCTGTGCCAGCACAGAGTACGCCTACGGAGAGCCCTGCCAACCCTGCCCACCACAGAGCTCTGGTATGGATATTCAAATCACTCCACCCTTAACACATATGGAGCCGCCTCCTGTCGCATGACAAACAGACACACACAGTAAGACACACACAGGTTGTGTTTAATTTTAAACACACCTGTCAAATTCAGGAGGACCAGATCAAATGCTTTGTCTTCTCTGACATACCAGCTTGGATTTCATGAATGACAGAATATGAAGTCAAGGCTAAGTTGTTTTACAGAGACGCTCACAGTTAGGAGACACTGACAGCCTCCACACCCACACCCACACACTCACAAACACACACACACCCACACATCATTCACTTCTCATTAGTCCTGCCAATTAAAGTTTCTATATCAAAAGACTCCAGAGCTGCACCACATTAAGGAGACCGTTTTATATACATCTAGGCTAAATGAGAAAGCATGGAAATGGATAATGACATGGTATTAAATGTTGTGCTTTGAGATTTCTTGGATTTTGGCAAATGAGAAATTTTCTCAAACACTGTTATTTCTTCTTTTTTCATCAACCAAACTGTGCTATTTGTGTCTTTTGCTGCAGCTGAGTTCCTGGCTCTGTGTCCCAATGGCATTGGCATAACTGGCGATGGAAGAGGTAATGAATGCAAGCTCATCGTGTGTTTCATTGCTATGAAAACAGAGAGCTTGCAGAAACCAAACAGAGCCAACAAATGAACTGTGGTTATTACTTAGAGCTGTTTCCTACTGTGATGTTCCAACAGGTTATTCTTTGTCTTCTCAGATATTAACGAGTGTGCCCTCGACCCTGACATCTGCCAGAATGGGGTGTGTGAGAATATGTTGAGGACATACAAATGCACCTGCAATGAAGGTTTTGAGGTAGACCTGACAGGCAAAAACTGTGTTGGTAGGTTAACTGCTCTATAATTTCCTTGTCCTCTTATTAAATTAAAGTATACAGCCCCCATATTAAAAGCTAGTGTTGTTTTCTCTCTCTGTGTTTTTAGATATTGATGAATGTCTAATGAACAGGCTGCTGTGTGAAAACGGTCTGTGTAGAAACACACCAGGCAGTTTCACCTGTCAGTGTCCCAAAGGATATCTCTTTGATCCTGAGACAGATGTCTGCGAGGGTCAGAGACTCAGTCCTTCTGTTGTACAGTACAATGTCACAGCATGTCTGCTATATCAGATTTCAATGAGATGGCCAATTTGAGAAATTAAATCTGGTGTTTGTTTCTCCCACAGATGTGGATGAGTGTCAGTCTAGCCCCTGTGTTAATGGAGATTGTAGGAACAGCCAAGGATCCTTTGTGTGTTTGTGTTCAGTGGGCAGTTCGCTGGACAGCTCTGGGCTGGAGTGTATAGGTAAGTGAGCATTATGTTGTTTGAATTTTATATCATTACCAAAACAGTAGTTTATCTGGCCAAATGTTTATTTATTCAACATAAAAAATAATAAAAAATATATAAAAGAAAACCAAACTTATTTAATAGTAACAATTAGTAAGAATAGTTCAATGTGGTTTTAAAAAATAAGCATTTTTTCCCACTTTATAATAACACACAAAAAGCTGTCGAACCTCAAGTTAAACATTGTTAGCAGCTCACTGATCAACTACATTAAACAATGTGAAAAAAATGGTTTACATTTGGCAAAATAGAAACTTGGAACACAATGAAATAAGGCCTTACTTTGAAAATCTGAAAGATGAAACTGGTGAAGCCTGGAGAAACTGGTTTTCCAGTCTAGGGAACTTTGACTACTAGTAAGCCAATCAACACTCTCTTTTATTTCAGAAGAGCTGTGCCAGATTAATTAAATGCAAAATGTATTAATTAATTACAGCATTTAGGCATCAATTAACACATACCATCCTGTGTTACTCAGATGTTATTTCATTCCATATAACTGAATGTCTAGTAACTATAAGGACTGTTTCATAAAACAGAGACTACTAAAAGCACCTGCTGGCTGAAGATAGTCAATAATCGCTGCGAGGTCAACATCAATGGGGCTACACTGAAGTCCCACTGCTGCGCCACACTGGGAGAAGCCTGGAACAGCCCGTGTGCTAAATGTGAAAAAGGTGAGATGATCCGTATGTACCATTTTGCACATTTTTGTAAACAAAATCCAAAATGTACCATATAACTCCATTAACTGTCATTGTATGGTGCCCCCTCCTTTTTCAGATCCAATCTGTGGTAAAGGCTTCTCTAGAATCAGAGGAAATGTCTGTGAAGGTAATGTCTGCTTTGGTGCCTCGTAAACCTGGAAATTCAGGCCTTGCATTTCATTCGAGTAACTTGAAATGCTGGACCTGTTGTTGATGTTGTTCTTCTCTGCTGGATGTCAGATGTGGATGAGTGTCAAGTGTTTCCCGGAGTGTGTATCAATGGGAAGTGCATCAACACACCAGGTTCCTTTTTCTGTCAGTGCCCTCCAGGAATGACTGTTGATGTCAGTGGCAGGACGTGCATTGGTGGGTAATTTATATGTATGGTAGTGATGTCATCTTACTGTCTAAATGTCATGCGTGCTGTTTTTGTTTTGTTACTGCCTGTTTGGACAATTCATATTCTTAGATATGTGTAAAATATTGTGTCTGACTTCCAGACCTGCGTACGGAGCAGTGTTACCTCACCCATGAGGATGAGCGCTGTGGGGCTCCTATCTCAGGGAAGCACCGTGTGGATGCCTGCTGCTGCTCAGTGGGTGTAGCCTGGGGCCCTGAATGTGACGAATGTCCGGAGAAGGGCACACCAGAATATACTCAGCTCTGTCCCCGTGGCCCAGGCTTCTCGCACAGGGGTGACTTCATCAATGGCAGGCCCTTTCTCAAAGGTATTGTGCTGTCCACAGACTGCATAAACTGCCAGTGTGGTTTTATGTAATGGTCTCTCACCTGTCTTTACCCCTCTGCTCTATACCTTAGACATAAATGAATGCAGGATGATAAACACTCTGTGCTCAAATGGAAGGTGCAGAAACACCATCGGTAGCTTCCGTTGTCGCTGTGATAATGGCTATGCTCTGGACTCTGATGAGAGGAATTGCACCGGTGAGTAGTACTGAAGCAATTAGCCGAATAATTGTTTAGTTAATTAATTGACAAAGAAATAAATCAACAACAATTTGATTCATCTTCATTTATCTTCAGTCATTTATCAAGCAGAATAAATGATCTTCCACAAATGTGAAGGTTTACAGTTTTTCTCTGTTTGGCATCATTGTATGTTAAGTTTTGAGCAATTTAAAGATGCCACCTATGCTTCTGGAAAATTGTGATGGGCATATTTCACCATTTTCTGATATTTTATATAGCACAAAATTGATTTTTTGAAAAATAATTGACAGATGAACTGATAATGCAGCCTTATTTGTGAGGACTACACACAACAGTTCATTAACTGTATAGTGGTTACGTGAATGACTACACAGATTGAGTTTGAATTTGAAGCTCTTCAGGAATCAGCTAGGAATCAGGAATCACATATTGGCATTCAAGTAAGAGCTGACATATGTGTAGCTGCTATTTTTGGCTGGAATGTTTGTTTAACATCAGCTATGACAATACCTCAGCTCCATTGTATCTTTACAAGTCTAACTATTCTTCATTAGTCCCCCTTTCTGAATCCCTGTGCCAACACTAATTACAGTAAAGTGGTGTAAAGCCATTGCCTACATTCAGCTCATTCAGTCTAATGGGAGTCTGGCTTTTTTGGACTTGTTGGAGCTGGTCCCTGTTGTCTGGTTTGCTGCATTACTGCTGTACTGAAATGTGCACACATCATTTTAGGTTTAAATGCCAGTGCCATGGCTTTATTCTGAAATAATTTATAGCCTCTTAGTAAGTAAATGATATACGGGACCTTTTAACCCCATTTGAGTGAGATCCCAGCCTGAAGTCTTTGCGTTAAGTTTTTCAAAAGGTGGATTAAATTCAAAGGGATCAGGCCTTTAGCTTTAGACTTTGGAAGAATCTGTTTGAAGAGCTAAGGCTGCCTAAATCATCCTTAAATCGTATTTTATAACCTTTCTTTCATGTAGTAACCTCCTGTTAAATATTCTGTGCTTTCATATTGTTTTTTTGCCTTACATGTATAAATCATTGCTACATTGCTTCTACTACTATGTGTTTCTCACTTACGTTAAATCAGTTTGTTACTTAATTGAAAATCTCTGCAAAAACAAATGTTGTTGTTTTGTTTTTTATTTCTATTTATAATAAACACAGGCTCGTGAATGTGGGTGCAATTTTAATGTTCCAACTTGCTGAGTTTTGTTGCATTAATTTCCTGTAGACATCGACGAGTGCCGCATCTCTCCGGACCTGTGTGGACAGGGCAAGTGTATCAACACACCAGGAGACTTTGAATGCGAGTGCTTTGAAGGTTATGAGAGTGGCTTCATGATGATGAAAAACTGCATGGGTGAGTGACCAACCCCTGCAGACACTAAAAATAGATACATTGAATCTCCTCTTCAGGCAGAGATGATTTGGTACAGTAATATGCAAAGACAGCACTCTATCATATGAAATCATTTTGGCTGTTAGCACTGTGAGTCAGAAATGTTATCTCCTTAACAATTCTCTTGCACACCCTGTTAAAGTGGCATCATCTGAGAGCAGAGAACTTTGCCAACCTATAAAGGTCTCCAAGTATAAGAAAGGCCTACTACACAACCCCAGTCCCAATCACAACCCAGTCATCTCCTCTACTCTCCCACTTGGGCCATAAGCTCTGGATGAGGTGCTTAGGTTAACATGCCAGACCTAGAAATCATTGTTTAGACGTTAGCTGATGTAATCTGAATTTGCAGGTTTTGTCCATTTGTATATAAGTGTGTGTGAGAGAGAAGGAGAATAAAACTTTATTTAAAACCCTATGGGGTGTTGAAAGGGTCTAGTCTGGGCAGCCCAAGTGTCGGCACAATGTCTTCGCAAAACTGCTCCATAAAGTCTCAAAGATAATTGTTCTTTATTATGTACTTGACCTGTGTGTGAGACACACAATCAGCTGCCCAGCAAAATGATTTTTATATGCGGCTACAAATTCTAATGTTCTGCCATCTGTGAAAATACTTAATGCTCTATTTCTGTTCTGGTGTGCCTTTTTGATTGAATTCTTTGGAGAAATCATACCGCCAAAATGGAGAGTCTCAGTACTTTTATTGGCTTACAGCTGCCATTAGACCAAAATTGGCAAGACACAATTTACTTGCACCCTGCGGCAAAAAAAGCAGCTTGGACTGGAAATAATATGGACATGGTTGCTATCATAAGCTGCTGGTACTGACTAGGCTAGTTGACTAGGCTAACAAAAATATATAACAAGTAAAAACCCATTTTACAAATTTTATTTTTGTTACCGTCAATCTTGGTTATTAATGTCACTGCCAGCCATACAGTTATAACAAGGATAAAAACAAAGTACTTCCTGAAGGTCAGGCCCACAGTCGCTATTAAAATACAATTAAATTGTTGAACAAAGGTGAATCTGATCTGCAAATGTGCCAGCTGGAAACACAGTTTAGAATTTATCAGTCCAGTGGGCTTCATTGGAAATTGACTAGAAACAAATATTTGGATAGACTGAACCCTAACACTAAATAACTCTAATTGAGTCTGTGTATGTACTGTACATTTGTGTTTTCTTCCACTGTCAGATATTGATGAGTGTGAGAGGAACCCTCTGTTGTGCCGTGGAGGTGATTGTGTAAACACAGAGGGCAGCTTCCAGTGTGTGTGCCCTGAGGGACATGAGATCGCACCTGATGGCTCGGCCTGTCTAGGTGAGTGATGAGGTCATCAGAGAGGCAAACTTCTTCTCCAAACATTTTCCTCCTTGCTTTTCACCTTTCTTTGAGACATCTGTGTCACAGAATATAGTTTCTACTCTATTTTCCTGAGAGATGAAAGAAAGACGTGGAGGGTGAAAAGAAGACCATCAAGAGGAGCTGTCACAGAGCAGTTTGAGTGACGAAGGAGCTTTGGATCGCCCCTCTCCATCTACCTGTTTCTGTTTGTGTGTGTGAGCTCACTTGTTGGGAGGCTATGTGTAGGGAGGGAGTGTTTGACATTTGTGCACTAAGAAGGGTGTACTTGCATCTCAAAATTGTAGATGAGAGAGAAATAAAAGAGGATTTTATTATGGGAGGGGTCATTTAAATTTTTGTGCTTTTAAATATTTGTTTCTGTCTTAAATATTATCCTTATTTTTGTGACTATGTTTGGCCTTTTGTGTGTCTAGTTCTCAGTGACAACGATTCAGCCATGTTGTTGTGTCTATAAAGGCAGTTTTTTTTGTCGATTCTGTAAAAGACCCCAATGACGGCACCGTGCTGAAACATGTTCGCTGGATAACGAGAAGACTCTACCAGCAAGTTAGTTAGTGTTGTGTGTAGTTTTTTCCCTTTCTTACTTGAGTGCCTAGTTGACTGGGGAAGTAGCGACCGCACACTCTTTCTACAAGAACAAGAGTCTGACTTTTCATATGCTTTCTGTTGCTTCTCGATTTCCATGTTTAATTTATAGCATTAAGCTGATCATGCATTATTCACTGGGTGTCATTTTAATGACCTAATGCAGTGTGTGAGCGTTTCAGTGCATGACCTAATGCTCAATCATTGCCCCTCAAGCTAATTTATTTTCTTTATTACCACCAAAAGTAATAAAAACAATGAAAGTATTACTGAAAACTTCCCATCTCATCTCTTCTGAGACAATGGTCTTCAGTGTCTCTGGTTAAATAAGATTAAGTGAAAAGAAGTTGAAGTGCTGAAATGATAGAGATAATAAACATTAGTTATATAGACAGTTTCATACAGATGAGAATAATACAGTGTGGTTAATGATGTCAGATTTCCTTGTTGGAAATGTCCTATTTATCACATTAGATTCTGAATCCATGATGAAATATTTGCCACAATCTTAAATGAACCCTGATTAGCAATCTCCACTGTAATCCACTGATCTCAGGCAGGTGCTCAGTTAAATAGTTTATGCACACACATACACTCTCTAGTTTAATTATTACCTTTATTTAACCAGGAGAGTCCCATTGAAATTAAGAATCTCTTTTTCTTGGACCTGGCTAGAACAAGGCACATATTCTGATAATTTATTAATTTTTTGTCACCGGTTAGCTCACCTCTATAGTGCATGCACCATGTACAAAAGACTTGTCCTTGCCGCAGCAGCCCTGAGTTTGAATCCGACCCGCAGCCCTTTGCTGCATGTTTCTGCCTTTCTCAATGGCACTTTGGGCAAGTGATTGATGTTCAGGAGCGGGTGATTTATTCCATTTACTCCATCCTGACTTGTATTTTGTCTCCAAGCATTTCCAGCAACTTCCAGCCATCAGGCAAATGATACCTTCAGCTTTAAACATGTGGTTTATCTTTATTAAAATCAATCGTGTCCAGAAGACTCTAATCATTTTTTTGTCTTTTTCACAGATATCAATGAATGTGAGTTGAGTGACAGGCTGTGCAGGAATGGCCAGTGTGTCAATATGATCGGCCGCTACCAGTGTACCTGTGACACAGGGTACAAATCTACTGAGAACAGACTGGACTGCGTTGGTGTGTATTGAACATATTGTTAACTATTATATATATACGATATTCCTTTTGTTACCATTGAGGCAGTCTGAAGGTTGAATGCCAGCATAATGTGATAGTGTGTTATTCTGCCTCTCAGACATTGACGAGTGTACCATTGAGAATGGTGGCTGTGAGACTTTCTGCACCAACTCAGAGGGTAGCTATGAGTGTAGCTGCCATGTTGGCTACGCCCTGATGCCTGATCTGAGAAGCTGCACTGGTAAAGTAGCTTGTTTTGTATTTTGTCCCTCTGTCTGTCATTCTGCTATATAGTGCATGTCTTATCCTGTGTCTCTTATTCTGTGTTATACAGCAGGCAGTTTTAAAATATTTAAATGTATTTTTGCCACCTTTGTCAAGATGTGGTAACTAAAGAAAACTGCATTTCAATAATAGGTTTTACTAGTCAGAACATTTTCTAAAGATTGATAGTATGATAGTACAGAAGTAATTGAAAGGTTTTATTTAGAAAGATCTGATTTAAGAGCAAGAACAAAGCAGAAAATCAGGAAACCTAGTTTATAGAGAGCCACTCCTGTGATTTGACTGGCACATGTTCAAAGAAAGCATACATTGGTCTGCAGAGTAAAAGGTTAAGCCTAAATCCGAAGACTGTTCATCCTTTACTAGCTTAGAAATGTTACCAAATATTGATAGATGGTGGTAATTCATTAATCTGGCTAATTAGGTATACTGGCATTTGTTGCTTAGAGGGTATTCATTTATACCATGCTGACAGTAGGCTTCATGACTTGTTCATAGACCGACTCCTGTAACTCAGTCCTTTAATTACAGACAAACAGAGATCAAGGCAGTACGCGGGTAATTTCACTGTATTTTGTGACTTTACCTTTGCTCAGAGTAATGTTCACTTTATTGCACAAGCTCTGTCCAGACATGACCATTGCTGAATGAAAAAGTATATTTAAACCAGTTTATGTATTTTATTTTGTATGTATTCTGCCCCGTATGTTAAGAGAAACCTGTATGGTAAATAAAACCTCAAAATAGAAGCTTTGATAACAGGTTTAAGGACAATTTTTCTGTCCTTCACTCTTCATTTCATTCATTGGATTTGCCTCTCAGCCTCTCTGTCTCCAATCTTCAGATATTGATGAGTGCGAGGAGAGCCCAGACATCTGTGATGGAGGCCAGTGTACCAACACCCCAGGGACGTACCAGTGTCTGTGCTTTGATGGTTTCATGTCATCTGAGGATATGAAGACATGTTTGGGTAATGGATGCACAAAATAAAACACTGCAGCTACTCTCTCTGCAGCTCTGCACTTATTAGAACCACTTCTCAAAAGTTTCCTGAAACAACGTAATGATCTTCTAAAAGGTTATCCAAGATATGACTCATGAGAATGAGACTTAATGACTCAGATCTATGAGTCTGTGTGTGAGAGAACAGAGAGTAATGTTGATGTTGTTGATTTATAAGTGAACAGTGTGTTAGCTGGGTTGAGCAGGGAGGAATGCGTTACATTTAGATGTCTGGATCCACTGAATAAGAAAGCAAAAAACTGTTAGTCCTGTATTTATTAAAGGTAAACACATTTTAAAGCCTTTATATGGTTCATGATGTAATTGTTTTGTGACTCCTTTGCATACATCACAAGTTTACGAAAACTTGTTTGGCAGGCCGAATCAACAATAGCTTATTCAGTTTTATACATTGTCATAAACCTTTCCTTTATTATAGTCTTGTTTAGAAAATTAACATTCTTGCTGTCTCTCTCTTTCTTTCTCTCCTTGTCTAGATGTGGATGAGTGTGAGCTGAACCCAAACATCTGTCTGAGTGGGAACTGTGAGAACACTAAGGGATCCTTCATCTGTCACTGTGATCTGGGATACTCTGTACGCAAGGGAACCACAGGCTGCACAGGTGACCGAAACAAGCACAAACACACATGAGTATTCCTACCCACAACAAAACGTCCTGTCAGTGGAAGAACATGGATGAGAGTGAAAGGATGTCGAGTCAGTAGATGGCTGCTGCTGATTAAATGGTGTGTGCATGTATGTGTGTGTGTGGAAGTGGTTTTCGTGAATGAGAGGAGTGAAAGCAAGTCAAAGAAAGAGGTGAGAAATGAGAGGATGCAAGGAGAATGTCTGGCTAACCAGAAGCAGCTCTAACATTACTCACCCTCATTCAAGAGCTCCTGTCTGAGTTGATGAGAAACACGCTTACAAACACACATAACTCACATTGACTAGGAGCAGCAGCAGCAGGAGCAGTGAGATCACTATCTTCTATCAGATATATACATCACATTGCACCTTTGTTTATTCCTTTGTTGCTCTTTCATTAAGGTCATTTAAACATTACGTGATGGTTGGAATAGTTCTGCATCACGTAATCACCTGAAACAGCTCCAGAACACATAAATACAAAATCCATCCGGCCAGTACAATCCTTTGATAGTTTCTAGCCAGAGTTAAGTCTGATTTATACGGGCAGTTAAAAGTTTGGGATTAAGGGCTAGTTAAATGTTTGCCAGTAATCTTACCTGGCCTCGTCTTGGTAATCAAATTGAGTCAGACACAGAGTCAGCACCAGCACGTCTTCTTTCAGATGCAAATAAACAAGTCTGTCTGAAAGAACCCCTGCGACTCGACCTTGGATGAAATATGATTCAAACTCACTCACCCACATATACACACTAGGTCATTCTAATCCCATTAAAATGGCCATACAGTATTTTCCTTGTTTTGAGAAAGCTGGAGTTGCAGTAAAGCAGCCAGTTCTGATTCACAGGTTTGGAATTTCAGCTCCAGAATACCAGGGAATCAAGACGCTAATTCCTCTCAGACAGGCAGGATGTCTTGTTAAAGACAAGCGAACAAAACCTGCTACTCTTTTTGGAACCGATCGCCTTTCAGTGTATTCAGGCGAAAAATGCATCAGAAATTGGTTGTCACTGTTGAATTGCCTTATGTGAACGAGTTGGTATGCATGGACTAAATCTTCTTGCGTGTGTGTGAGTGTCAACGAGTGAGTCGCACTCTCACCCCAGATCTGATCCAGCTGTTGATGAAGAATGATTTCCCTTTTTATTCCAAAACACTGAGAACTTGGGCAGGGTGTGTATTTATTTTATGTACACTTTAGCACTTTAGTGTGTTTGCGTGTGTTTTGGAAAGTTAGGACTGGGTGGAGATCTACTTGTGGAGTTTACAAGTATGGGAGTGTCTCAGCTTTAAAGAGAGGTTTAGGGTGAAAGGAAGAAAGATTGTTGACTTTATTGTCTTTCAGATACATGACAGTCAAACAATCTGAGATAAAGCAGGGCTATATCACTCTAAAAAAGAAATAACACTATCTTCCTCTTAAAAAATAAAAGTTAAAAGTTCAAAAGCAATAAAACACGTGCCTTGGTCTATTCAACAGACTCAGGGGTTTAGCTTCTATATTCTCACTTGGTCAAGTAGTGACTTGTAGCTTATGATGGCTAATGTTAGCAAACTTTAGATAGATATTAATTGACACCACTGAAACTGGTAATTTAATGACTCTTTTCTACTTATGCTACTGTTACACTACATTTTAATATTGACCATTATCCTGTTATTGACTCTTGAGGCCACATATGTTGTAGTTTATCAAAGGTTACATGCTCTCAGGGTTCTGTTTGTATCAAACAGGCACATAAAGAAAAGGAACAGCATATAGCTACACACAATAATGTGTGTAAACAAATAGCGCTTCAAATTTATAGAGGTGACCATAATTAATAATTTTAATGTGACTTGGATCTGCAGATTTGCTTGGTTTGTTTTAGTATATACCTATATAACTGTCAGGCCACATTGTCAGGAAGAGCCAGATATACAGAAAGGCAAACAGATAAACAGACAGGCAATCATGCAGGCATACAAACTTGCCAGGTAGGCAGATGTGTAATTCTCTGCTATCCCTTTTTATCCTTTTTTGCCCTTCATCTGTCAAACATTAGTTCTAGTAAGATCAAGCCTCTTCTTTGACACCAGCTGTGACCGCTGATATGCATCTTGCATGCAACAACCCCTGTTTGCATTTTACATTTCCACATGAGAATGTGTATGTGTGTGTGTTTGTTGTACTCTCTCTGCCATCAAAGGCTTGGAGGAAATTATCTTTAATTCTGTCTGTAATCCAGGAAGATTCGTTTGCTCCCAGCCCTCATATTAACCCCATCATCAAATGTAGTGTAAATATACCATACCCTCTCCTCAGGAAGACTGTAAACCAGCAGCACTAATCTCTAATTGACAGTGTTTTGAATTACTACCCTCACAAAGACAGCCACACAGAGAAGAGTGTCTCTCAGTGGCTGATAAGTCCTAACATCTTGATTGAGTTCATAGCGTGGCTTCCCTTGATATACAAGGACACACACATACACAAGCACTTGCACAATCCCTCCATCAAAGCTGGAACACTCAGTTGTCAGGCTCAGGGCCAGGTATTGTGTTGGTCAGTGTTTCACATGGTTTTTTGGCTCAATTTAGCAGCCATCATTGTTATAGACCCATACAAGCCTTTTCCATTGTGCCATGTAGTTGATAATGTCAGAACTGCCTAAAGAACTGCAGAACAACAGCATCTTATCACCTCCAGCTGCTTCATGGAGATCCTTATTGGTTACACCCTTCAGGATGTAAACAGCTTTATGGGCAGGACAGATTTTAATAGTAGCCAAGTTAATTGTTCCCATTAATTGTTTTTGTTCATTTATTAGAATCCAGGGCGCATACAGAGAGGTATTTTTACAACCGCTTTATCTTCTAAGTACCTCAATATTTCATCCGTTAGCGGGGTCCAGATATAATTATAATGTTTTTGCCATGAGGGAATGTTTATTTGTAGAGTTGGCACATTACCACCTCACATTTTTATATAAATTATATTTGGGAAAGATTAAATTTCCAAACTTGACATCTGTTGTGGTGAGAAAACATGAGCATTTAATTCATCTGAGAGGTGTAGCGTCTGTGGGTCTGTGGGTAAAGAGGGAAATCTTTGCCTAAAATAACCTCAGAAATAAGAGTGCAGACAGATCAGACAGAACAAGGCCTTAGCATTAGGATATTGTTCTCTCTCTTAGACTTTTTTTATAACTCTCTGGACACATTGCACAATGAAAATCCAGAGACTGGGTCTGCTCATTAAACCTCTGCAGGAAAGCTATTAGTATCAGAGATCATGAGAATGCCTTCTGCTCTGAAATACAGCTCTTCATGGATTAAAACAGTGACCCAGAAAGACTTAGTTCTGTCGACTCCTGCTGCTGTCTTTATACCATTCAAACCAAGCATCAACTCACTCTACAATGCCAAGAACCCCACTGGAATGAGAATGCAGACTCAAATCATCAGATCATCATTGCAGTGTCTATTTTTCTTAACGTGACTTCTTGTTTGTTTCATCAGATATCAATGAGTGCGAGATCGGCGCCCATAACTGTGACAGACATGCTACCTGCACCAACACAGCTGGCAGCTTCAAGTGCAACTGTGCTCCAGGGTGGATCGGTAATGGCCTCAAATGCACAGGTATGGCTAATGTCCTTAAAGGAACAATTAAATGCTGCCACTCAATGGATCCATTGAAATTGTATATATAATCTGTTGTATATATGACCAGCATATTATGTATGCTGCATCAAAAAACAAGGAATGGACATTTCTGTGACATTTTGTCAATATCCAAGAAAGTAAAGGTGAGAAATTCTTTGTTATTCAGCAACCAAACAACAGGAAAAAAATCTTTAATTTTTTTCATACTTTTGCTTAAAGTTGGTCTGAAAGTACCATAACCAACACTGAGGCAATACTATTAACACATATGACCTGTTTAAGTCTAATATACAGTAGCTTGTGTCATAAACCTGCTTTGTTAAACTAGTAAAAACACATAAAATAACACCGTTGCTCTGGCAGACATGTTCCTACATTACAATATATACAGGTACTGTAGTTTATTTTGAATTAGTCTTGGTGTCCTGGTGCTGCAAATACTTGTGTATTAATCCACAGCTGAAAATAGTCCCCCATCAAATGTACTATTTACCACTGTCTGAGTAACATGTGTTACAAACTACAGTGCCCAACTGTTTAGGAAATTATTTTGCCTTTTTTAGAAATGAAACTATAAATTTCTGAGCAGTTTAAAAAAAAATTATGTCTTCATTTGGAATGAATGAGCTTGTGGCTGAGTGCCACAGACAGAGAAGTCATAAAGTTTTGAGAGATGGACTAATGCATTTGTTTTTGGTCTTTTTATGGGTTCTGTTAACAATTAAGAAAAATATGGAATATCACCAGCCTTATCCTTTTCTCAACATTTGGATGAAGTAGTTTCCACCTGCATACATGTAACTGCTTACTCTTACTCATAACACAAGTAAACATGTGTAAACACACTATTTTGTGTTTCAGACCTGGATGAGTGTTCCAATGGGACACACATGTGCAGCAACAACGCTGACTGTCTCAACACTATGGGCTCATATCGGTGTGCATGCAAGGATGGATTCTCTGGAGATGGATTCTACTGCTCAGGTCACATACACAAAACTGATACCCTAAAACACATTTTTGCTTTTTAAAAGATACATGAAGGCACCTGTGTTTATGGACTGTGTGTGTGTGTGTGTGTGTGTGTGTGTGTGTGTGTGTGTGTGTGTGTGTGATCACACTTACAGACAGCGATGAATGTGCAGAGAACAGCAACCTATGCGAGAGTGGCCACTGTCTAAACCTGCCAGGAGGCTTCCGCTGTGAATGTGACATGGGTTTCATCCCCACTCCTGACCGTAAGGCCTGCGAAGGTAAGGCCATACAACACTGTTATTTGTGATTAACCTGATTCCAGGCCTCTGACTTGGTGCCCACATCCTAAACTATGTTGAGTGATTTTAAAAGGTCTGGTGTTACTCTGGCAAATGGTTGTTTGTTTTCCTGTTTGGAAAAATAACCAATACAAACAGATTGTGCGTTCAAATGGAACTCGTGAGATAGTGTTTTGAATTTGGGAAGAACACAATATGCTTAACAGCTAAGTTTTAGCTGTGAGAACATTCCTAAGGGACTGACAACAATAATGGATCTTGTCTCGTTCCCTTTTAAATCTGTTTGATGATTTGGTGTTTTTTGCATTACAACATCATGTGTTTTAGTGAGAAATGGTTGGCAACAATCAAAAAGTAACTTCTTTGAGCGCTGCCATTTTCAAAAAAGTCAGTGTACATCACAAATTTTGAACTATGAGCTATGAGCGAGTGAATTTTATGTCTGAAGTCAACCATAGACTTTATGCAAATATTTCTGTTTTTTTTATGCAGCCTAATGTCCATTTTTTCCACCTATTTTCACTTATATTATTACAGTATAAAACTGAGAACATGAGCAACATAAGAAAATAACAGACTTAAGGTGAGAGCAGAGCTGTGGTTTAATTTGGATGCTTCGGCTAGATCACTTACACTGTGTACACTATTGCCGCGTTCCAGAATGGTCAGAACTGGGAAATTTCCAAGTTGTAATATCCGACTTCCAACCTCAAAGCGTTTCAGTTGCACGGTGGTGCATGATGCCAAGTATAAACAATAAACATGACTGACCGTGACAAACTTATGTTTCTTTGGTAAGTTTATGCACAGTTAAATCCTCAGCAGTGCACTTTGTGTTAATTAAAAGGATGGCCATTTAATTTAAAAACTAGTGATAAATATACAGTACATTACTCATTAACTGTGTATCCTTGTAGCTTCATCAGTTGGTAATCCTCAAAAGTCAGCAAAAGTTGTAGGCTATATTTCCAAATGTTTTCACATTTCTGGGCATTTTTAATGTTTTCCTGAATAAGTTTTAGGTAGAGAAGATTGTTTGTATTGTACAACAATTTACATGCATAACAGGTTTGACTATTTGATACTAGTATGCATTACTTTCAATGTGTGCTTCAGTGGGAGCTGCCATTGTGATGTCATTCGGCTGCTACTCGTGAAGTTGGGGTACATATTAGTTCACAAGTAGGAAATCCGACTTCAAGTGGCGTTCCATAGTACTTTTTCTAGTTGGAGGTGGGAATTTTCCCAGTTCCGAGTTGCCTGGGATGCACCATGTGCACTTACTTGTGCAGCACATGAATTTCAACAGGGTAGTGTCAAATCATTTGACCACTTCTTCTTCTTTTAAATTGTTAATTGTAACTGTCGCCAACATTTGACTGTAATTGTCACCTGCCAAGATATTTGCTGGTTTGTTTGCTCAATTGATTTCAATTAGATTTTATTTAAAATGACTAAAACTTAACATACTTTTTACTTTTACTTTCCTATGTATGCAATAGCAATTGCAGCAGCTTCCTTGGACACCATTTTTTGACAAATTTGAAAATAGGTTGGTGCCTCCTCTATTTCCCTATGTAGCCAAGATGGTGACCGTTGATGGTGTGGAGTGTCCAGTGTTCCACACTCAACGTTATGAGACACAGCACAGAACATTATAGTGTTAATGTTAGACTCAAGGTTGAGTGGGCACAAACTTTAAGGTTGTCTTGACTCAATCAGGCATAACTTTATTTGGCTAGTGTTAATGTTATACAGTTAAGAATGATAAAGGTTTTCCTGATGCAGAAAAACATTGGACAGAGTGGAAGGACCTCCACTGAAATCCACAGCCAAATATTATTACCTGCTTAAAGTGTATAGACTTTATACAGACTTACAGGCAACTTACACAATGTAGTGGTAACAAAAAGTCATACTGTCTGAATCTGGGGCTCTTTCCTTACCGGCTGAAATGATCTTGATCTGGTCTTCTATTCTTTTCAAGTTCTTGTCTGGGACAAAGCTGCATGCACCTTCAGACACATAACCTTTATCCTTTATACAGGCTATCCAGGTTTGCCTTATCTAGGTATCTGATTTTTTAATTGGTGTGTACAATACATAAATAGAATAAAATATTAACGTGATGTAAGGTGATGTGATGTAAGATTGCATATTAAATAACTGAGAAGGGATCTTGCATGTGATCCTGACCTGGGCTACTATAGAGTTGAAATATGAACACCTTTATGACTAGTTTTAGACCAGGGTGATTCATGTTTCCAGTGATAAGGCATTGCTGGATTCAGTTGAATGAGCAGATTGACCTCATTTTGCTGATGTGTCAAACATCCTCAAATAACCTGTCCAGTCTTCAACTCAGGCAGGACTGGACAGTAATGACTTGTGCAGAGTCTAATGATGTGGAAGAACACAATTTCATAACCTTGGCTGCTAGCCTGACAGTGTATGTGTGTGTCTGTCTGGATATGTCTGGGCATTTTTTGCCCCAGAACTGTCATTCTTAAGCAGAGGTGAGCAGCCTTCACTTCCTATTGCTGGCTGCCAATTTTCCACCATGATCCCATGATCCACTAATCCCTCACAGCTGGGCCTCTCTCTCTCCCCCTCTTTATCATTCTCTCTCTCTGTCTGTCTTTTTTACAGACATAGACGAATGTACCTTTGCTGACATCTGTGTCAATGGACGCTGCCTGAATATCCCAGGACTTTTTAGATGCGAATGTAGCACTGGTTATGAACTGGACAGGAGTGGAGGCAACTGCACAGGTAAGGCTAGTCAATACACCTGTCCAACTGCCTGCTCCAATCATGCTCTGTTTATGCCCCAATGAGCTGAGGAAATTTCAATTGAGTAGAAAAAGGAATTGAGTAACAACAGTGACAGAGAGATTAACAGCTCTTATCTCCCCTGAGATACAGTGAAAAAGTCATTGTTCGTCTTCTTGCAGTTAACAAAAAATGTCATATATTTTGTAGAGATGAAGACATTTTCTAGACTGTTGTTTCTTTTTCAGATATCAATGAATGTGCAGACCCGACCGTTTGTATTAATGGAATGTGTGTCAACATCCCTGGAAGCTATCACTGTAACTGCCCAGCAGACTTTGAACTCAGCCCCACTCGTGTGGGCTGTGTAGGTGAGATGGTTCAAGTTCTCACTGCACATTGTTGGTGTTTGATCTCATATTACCATAGAACTAATTCTGAAGCCAGTGCAAAACATGCTTGTATAGCCAAACACCTTTGTGTGTTTGTATACAGACACTCGCTCTGGAAGCTGCTACCTGGATGTTCGATCCCGAGGAGATGCGTCAGAGAGCTTGGACTGCTCCAATGAAATCGGAGTTGGTGTTTCCAAGGCATCCTGCTGCTGTTCTCTGGGCCTTGGCTGGGGAAATCCATGTGAATCATGTCCCTTTGTCAACTCAAGTGAGTCAACCCATCGTTATTTAGACTTTGTGTAATTCATGCATGTTTATTTCTGTTTCAGTTCAATAGTAAGGTTTGTGACCTGAAATTATACAGCCAAATAGAGGGCTTTGAAGTGACATAACCATTAGTTCTGATGGATACTCTAATGTATGGCCCATCAGAGTCAATACACATAGTAAATTTAGTGCTAGGTATTGATATTTTCACTACACTGAAGGTGTTAATGTGCACATAGTTAGCTCATAATAGTATCTGGTCAACTTTTTGCATCTGCACAATTGATTATCTCAATTATAAATGATCAAACATTAAAAGACAGGAGTGGGGAGAAGTTGCATTTTGATGACATCATTACTTGTTTTTATAAAACCTCCTGAAGTTAGCGAAGTTGCGAGTAGAGAGTTGTTATGTTTATTTAGAGACAAACCAACCATTTCAAACCTTTCACTTTCAAGCATAACGTTACTAAATAACCTGTCACCAGCAACATTAATTTCTTTCCCTTTACTTACTTGATGATTATTGTTATTATTATTTCCACCAATCCAACTCAACCACATGACTCCTGTTACATGTGGCTATAACTGAAATGAACAATTTTGTATTTTCATCATTGTGTCACGAATAAGCATAGGGAACCTATTCAAATAGTTCTTTGACAAAATTGGTACTAATTTTGTAGTTTATGTAGCTATGTTTTCTTAACATTTCCATCTCTTACTCATAACACCAGAGTAAACATATGAATAGTAGAGTCAAAGACTTTGAACTATCTTAAATCGAGTGGGCGGGGAATTTCTGTTTTTAAAATGGCTATTTGGCAAAGTAATTTAAGGGTCAACACTGCCAAATCCTTCTATAATTTGCTTTTTACCATGGGACAGAGGAAATCACTCAGTCAGCCACCTGCCACCTGTTGCCTTTACGTCCATTGCAGTGGTTTAAGGTTTTCTCTTAATATTTAAACAGTAACATGTAACCCAAACATCAATATTTAAATAAACCACAATGTAAATCTGGCCCAAAAAGGTGTGAGTTTACTGATCTGCCAGCAACAGACTACATGCAGCCTGCTCTTGTCATGCGATGAATGTCTATTTGCTGTAATTGTTGTTGCTGGTAAAGATGAGACAGCTTTGTGCAACTTACTTGAAATTGCCAACAGATGCTTCACAACATTACAGGGAATGACTCATTCTTTGCAGCTCAAGGAAATGCTTGCTTCTATGACACGTGCAAACCTTTTTCTTTATTCTCTTTGTAATTGTGAGTAGCTGCAGTCATGTCCGGTCCACTGGGCTCTGTGGATAACTGAGATCTGAGATAGCTGATCAGAAAAAACAAAACAGACAGTGGCAGGAAACAAGTTGATGACCAGAAATGTCTTTTTTTTTAAGGCACGTGACCAATTGGGCATGTGACTCTCACCATCAGCCAACCATTACTGTCAAATCCTACAATAAAACAAGCTTGACTGTAGTTTATGTGTTGTGTCATTGTTGCTGGTTAATGTGATTTGGTGCTGTGTTCCTTTTTTGTTTGTTTTGACAGCTGAGTACAAGACGCTGTGTCCTGGAGGAGAAGGCTTCAGACCAAACCCCATCACTGTCATCTTGGAAGGTCAGACAGCAACATGCTATCATGTGTTTGTGTGTGGACAGACAGACGCTCAGAGAGAGTACACACACCCACCCACCCACCCACAATGCCACTGAGTGTTTCCTTTTCTCTCCCTGGCAGACATCAATGAGTGCCAGGAGCTGCCAGGCTTGTGCCAGGGAGGAAAGTGCATCAACACATTTGGCAGCTTCCATTGCGAATGTTCAAGAGGCTTCGACCTCAACACAGAAACCAGAGTCTGTGAAGGTATTAGACACACACAGACACATGAACACACAGGTGACCTATTCCTCTCTAGCTCTTGCCTTGGGATGTTTCAGAGGGAAGGATATTGAGTCCAGCCGTCAAAGGCCTTCGCTTAGCATGGACACATGGAGAGAGAGGAAAAGGCACTGAGAGCAAAAAGATAAAGATTTATTGGGCCTTTTTGTCCCGTAGACAACACTGCAGCTCATTTTAGCTTAACATGCCTCAGTTCGAGTTCCTGTCTGTTGCAGTCAGAATGATGAGACAGCTGAGCGCCTAACTGTGTCCAGAGGAGCAAGGCTCTGATGTGGTCAGCCCTCTCCTTGGGGAAGTACGCCGAGTCCCCTGTAGACAGGCCAGAGATGACGGAGGGAGGGAGAGACAGAGGAATGAAAGATAGGGAGGGGAGAAACACATGAGAAGGGTGTTTAGAAAAGAGAAACAGGAACAGAGAGGAGAGGAGGGGGCTAGGGGTTAGACAATGACATATTGTTGGCGGCATTTTAATTAGCGTGTGTTTGTTGGCCAAGAGAACAAAAGCGGGTGTCTGCTCTAAAAAAGTCCAGGACTGCACATTCACTATGTCTCTAGTCAATCAACAGTTCAGCTGTTAGCTGGGCTGGAAGGAACAAGCACTGTTTGCGATTTGGCAGCAATGTTGGCAGAGAAAGGAATTTAGTATAGAAATTACAAGATCAAAAATTGTAATCGCTATGAATAGAAGCAAATTTCAGCCTGACTTCGTCTGGAGCTGTGGCAGTGGTCATTTTGGACTTCACATAAAATGATGATGAAATTGGGGGTAACCTACCTTACCTAGGTAGAATTATGCTCAGAGGAAGAACAGTGCCGCATATAGATGTTACATTTGTGATTTGAGAGAAAACTGCACATTTCAATTAAATTTAATGGCTAAATCCACTGGAGTCATGACAAATAAATGATATATGAAGCTATATAACTAAAGTTCAGAAACAGGACCACGTCTCTCTCCCTCACTAATTCAACTACCTGTGCCTCATCCAATTCCTCCAATCCAAACACCCGTGCTTCACTCATTTCATCCACCTGTGCCTCTTTAATCCAAAAACCTGCACATACATAGGCCTGTCTAACCCCTTTCTCTCACGTTTCTCAGTTCTTACACCCCCCCCCACACCCCCCCCCAAAACCCTGTTTCTCACTGCATTCAATAGACAGCACTCTGGCCTCACAGCAAGAAGGTCCTGGGTTCAGACCTCGGTCAGCCCTGGACTTTCTGTGTGAGTTTGCATGTTCCCTCTGTGTTTGCGTGTGTTTCCCCCCCGAGCGCTCCAGTTTTCTCCCACCATCAAACACTTGCATTCTAAAATCCATAATTCCGCCCAAGAATTATTTTTTTTTTTACCACAGGAAGCACAGGGGGTTGATAAGCAAGCCGCTTATTGAGAGGAGCCCGCATACTGAGTCTCAACCCCAGGGTTCCTAGCTGCTCCGGCCACAAAACCTTAAACAACCCTCTTCATCCTTCCATCGTTGACCCCTTCATCCCTCTCCCCTCGATCTCTTCATCAAAAATACTCATTATCCGAATAAACTAACTTTTTATTCCTAACACTGGTATGGTCTTTGTTAGTGAAATTCCTTTTTTCACTCGTTCCACCTTCCTTTTTAAAATAAGCAAGCATTTATTTATTTAGCAGAAATAATTGTGTGACACTAGGGATGTCCAGATCCGATCATGAGATCGGAAATCGGGCCCGATCACGTTGTTTCAGACTCGATCGGAATCGGACGTTACCTCCTGATCAGGACTCGGATATAAATGTATATATATTCTCATATTTTTATTTACTGTTGCACTAAAGTCCAAAATGAAGAATTTATGTTACTTATTACTTGGTTGTTCAAGCTACCTCACAGAAGTGCTCTGTTTGTTAACAGAGTAGTTGAATGTTAAAATAAGGTGAATTAAATAAAAAATAAGGAACATCCTGGATCTTTTTTTTAAGTATCATAGAAGTATCGGATCGGGACTCGGTATCGGTAGATACTCAAAATCAAATGACTCGGACTCGAGGGCAAAAAAACCTGATCGGGACATCCCTATGCGACACCTTAATGAAATGTAAATCAGACACAGTATCCATCAAAACAATGGACCGATTTCTGTCTGTCCTGTGTGCAGATGTCAATGAGTGTGAACGACCAGGTATCTGTGGCCCAGGCCAGTGCTACAACACCATCGGGAACTATACCTGTATCTGCCCTTTGGACTACATGCAAGTCAATGGAGGGAACAACTGCATGGGTAGGTTGGCATGCTGTACTCTCATACCTGTATCAATCAGCATTTTCTAACTGTGACTTGCGTGTGTGTTTAACTGTGCGTGTAACTTTCTCTCTCTTTTATTATAAACACACACAGACATGAGGAAGAGCTACTGCTACAGGAACTTTTACTCTGACAACAGGACATGTGATGGAGAGCTGAACTTCAACATGACCAAAAAGATGTGCTGTTGCTCGTACAACATTGGGCGTGCATGGAATAAACCCTGTGAACAGTGTCCTGTGCCCAGCACAGGTGAGGTCTTATACGCACAAACAGTATGCTAGCACATGTGTAGAGAGTGTAAGGATCTAAAGGATAAAGGATTTTTTTTGTCCACTCAGATGAGTTTTCGATCCTGTGTGGCAGTGACAGACCAGGATATTATATCGACATCACAACTGGACGGGTCATCGGTAAGACTTTCCCATTCAAAGTTTAATGTGATGAAAAAAAAGGGTGTTTTATTCTTATCTTGTTCCCTTGTCTCTTCCTCATGTGCTAGATATCGATGAGTGCAGGGAAATCCCAGGAGTGTGTGAGAATGGAGTGTGCATCAACATGATTGGCAGCTTCAGGTGTGAGTGCCCCATTGGCTTCATCTACAATGACAAGCTGCTGATTTGTGAAGGTAAGACCTGCACTCAAGTTCTACTGTACGTGATGCCAAAATGAAAAAAATGCTGTGAATTCTTCCTAGGTTTTTAAACCAGTCAGTTCATTGATTTTGATCAGGTGAGCCTTTTTATAATTATGCCCTCGTTGCAAAAGTGTTACCAGTAGATGGCTGTCTTTAAACACCTCTATTGGTATTGTTGTTAGATATCGATGAGTGTCAGAATGGACCGGTGTGCCAGCAGAATGCAGCCTGTCTGAACCTGCCGGGAAGCTACCGCTGTGAGTGTAAACCTGGATATCGCTTCACTCCCACTGGGCAGTGTCTAGGTAAGGCTGTGGTTGTGGGGGGGTGGTGGCCTCTAAACTGGGGCTCAGAACACTGTGTGTGCTTTTCTAGTCATACATCTGTCGTACTCTCTGTTCTTTGTGTTTTGGGCCAATTTGCCAGTTTTTCCCTTGCCAAAATGTAGCCGAAATTTGCCTAAATCTATTTTCATACGATACCAGTATCTTCATTGTCGCTTTAAGCCTTCTACTGCCTCTAAAGATAATAAGATAAAGTAATCGGGGTCGAGGACATAGGTGTCCTAGTGAGTAAAAGAGTTTAAGAGGTAAAAGGTATCATCAGCACTCAGATTATACAGTACATTACTGATGTGATGCACTGCATAGTTAATAATAATAACAATAACTTTATTTATAGAGAACTTTTCAAAAACAAGTTACAAAGTGCGTTAACAGTTTTCACTGTTATCTCAACCAACAGGGGTTTAGTCAACTCCTAATGACCTTATTGGAGATGATACTGTATTGGTGGAAACATGGAGCAGGATTAGAGAAAAAATTAGGGGAGGCAGCCAAAACCTGCCTTCTTCTGTGAGGATGATGCTGATTCTGAGTCTTTCTGTGGCCTGTTGCTGTCTTGCCTCTTCAAGCTATTGTATAAAACTCAGTCATATGAAACTCTTTGAACTGCAAAATTATATGCCAAAGGGAAAGCACCAGAGGCAACACAATGACAGTCAGGCTGAGGAATTCTTCATGGTGGGCTTAAGGAAGAGCTTTTGCTTCCTGCTTTTTATGCGACTCCTAACAGCAAGACATTATCAGACTCCAGTGAGAGAAAACTGAAACTGTGGCTTGATGATGATTAAATACATGATTAAATACGGTGATTTATAATGCAATGATTTACAGTGATTTGTAAAAACAATCAGCACTGCTCCAAGGCATAATGTGAAATGGCATATGTAAAACTGACATATTTTTGACTTTAATGAAATAATAATGATGTTAGTTTGATATCATAAAACATTATTGTTATTGTGTCATCATGCATCAGAGTTAGCATGTGAAGCAATAAAGACATGCCTATATTACTGATGGTTTGTGACTAGTGACAAATATCTAAACAGTCATTCAAGTCATATTAAATTTAAGGAAATTGAAATTATTATGATTGTGAGAGTTATTTCACATGTAGACTAGTTATCAATAAAAGCCAAAAATTACTTTCTAATTTTAGACAGTATGATGTGAGGGGTTTGAATTTCCCCAATTTTTTCTCTTGCATAGCCACATTCAAGTTGATAAAACTTGGTACCTGTTTGACTAATTAATGAATGTTAAGAAATAGACATTGACATTTAATGTATCTAATTGGAGATTTCTGGAGACTTTTTTTGTGTTTTCACATTGATGTCTGAGTAAAGGAGAGAACTGTGAGTCATCTGTTCTCCAGCTGGCTTAAAATGACAAATGCAAAATTATTAACAATTCAAAGCTGCCATGTGCACATTTATTGTTATGTACAGAACTGTAGAGAAAATTATGATTTTGATATGAAAATACAAAAGAATTTGGTTTTGAGGTGTTTGATTAATAAAACTAGAATAGTGAAGAATAGTGGATGAAATAAACTGCTTTGTTCAGTTGTAACTGTTTTTTTAGTGCAACTGTATATTTCACCACTGCAGTGATAGTTTTTATAGTTTGACTGGACAATTGTGCTCCTTTTCAGACCGTAATGAATGCATTGAGAACCCTGGTATATGCAATCCTGGCCAGTGCATTGACACGCTGGGGAGCTACCGCTGCCTCTGCCCCAATGGCTTCAAAACAACACGGGACCAGTCAATGTGTGTTGGTAAGCTGTGTCAGTTCTTGCTTGTTCTTGACATCATGACACGAGGTGAGTAATGTCTGAGGTAAAACTGTGATGATGCTCCTTGGTTTCAGATGTGGACGAGTGCGAAAGACAACCCTGTGGCAACGGGACCTGTAAGAACACAGTGGGCTCCTACAACTGTCTCTGCTACATCGGCTTTCAGAACTCACACAACAGTGACTGCATAGGTGCGTGCATCTGTGGATGTGACTTAGTAAAAGAGAAAATGCAAGAGAGCCAAAGCTTTTATGTGATATATTCTGGTGTTTGTGCGTTAATCAGATGTCGATGAGTGTTCGACGCAGAGGGGCTTGTGTCGAAACGGGCAGTGTGTGAACACTGTGGGCACCTTCCTCTGCGTGTGTCTTGATGGCTATGAGCTCACTTTGGACGGCAGACTGTGTGCAGGTAAGGAACCGCCATTTTTTTTCTTAATTTTTTATACTTATCTGAATGTAATATGTATCGTTTACAGTATATCCCCTGTATATTCCTTTTTTCCTCTCAGATATTAATGAATGTACAGTGAATCCAGGCACATGTGGTGCAGGAACTTGTCTGAATCTGGATGGCTCTTACAGGTGCATCTGCCCAGTTGGCTATTATCTCCATGAGGAAACCTGTGAAGGTAATGCGGCCTAAAGCAAGTCCTTTCTGCGTCATGGTCAATAAACATAAGCCAAAACATGAAAAACATCAATTTCTGGAGGAATAAAATATCAGCATGTAGGGGTGAATCTCACGTCAGGTAATGCAGAGAACCTGCTAACATACAATACACTCACAGACACACACATGCACACACACACTCACATATACATGGGGAAATCACAGGCCAGCTCTGCTGAGATGAACAAGACGAGAGTAAGCTTTGCCTCTTCTTTCTCTTCACTTGTCTCGCTGATATAAAACACCCCTCTTCTTACTTTCACACGTGGGAGTGGGTTCAAGCCAGAACACTTGGATTGTTTATACAGTAGGGCTGATGAAGAGATATTCGGCAGACTTCAACACATTCCTGCTTTGTGCTCTGTTCCTGGAAGCAGGGTGGAACAGCACTGAATTCTCAGCAGCAGCTGGTCATTGTGATGAGCGCACACGTGACATGGAGGCTATTCCAGATAATACGTCTTTATCCAACTATCCATTAGTGAGATAACATTCTGTTTTATCACATTTGGATAGACCATGACGTGCTGGTATGACTTCATTCTTGCAGCTATAACAGTAGTTCAAGGAAAAAAATGAATCAATGAAGCACTGCAGGGTGGACTTCTGATGGTACAAATTAGGAATGGATTTTGATGGATTGGATTTGTAAATTTGGTCAGTTGGTTGATGCCGTTTCTCTTTGTGTGTCAGATATTGATGAGTGCTCCCAGTTGCCTGAGCTCTGTACATTTGGAACCTGCTCCAATACTGAAGGAAGCTACACCTGCTCATGTCCCACCGGCTTCCAGATCTCTGCCTCCGGACGCAGATGTTTAGGTAATTGAGTGTGTGTGGGTGTGAGAGAGAGGGGAATAAGAATTAAAGAGCCTATGAAACTATCTTATGCATCAAGTTCAAAGTGTAAATACTAGTGTATCTGTATAGTCTGTCTCTGAGTGCTAGTGGAGACTAAGCAGCAGTCAGTGTTAGACTTTTCCTGCTCTTTCATTATACACAGCACACTGTGTTCCAGCTGGTTCTGCTGCCTCAACAAGGCCAAGGGTGGCTCTGAACAGATCACTTTTCCATTTCCTCACTTGTGTGTGTGCGTGGTTTTATGTACGTATGTGTGCTTTTGGGTTGGGTGGGGGCGCGCTGAGTCCTCTTTTAGGGAGTTCCCACTCCAGACACTGAAGTGATGACATCATCAGTTCAGTGAGGCAGTTTACAGTTTGTATTTCACTTTTCTCTCCAGTCTCAGAAGTGCTTGAGTTGGGGGATAAACAGGAGGAGCAGGGTCGAGAGTGAGCAACATGGGCTGTAAAAAAGATCAAGGTTTCTTGATAAGGACAGTCCCTCTCCCAGAAAACCCTTGTTTTTGCGATGAAAATCAGGTTCTATGTTTGCACTCACACCATTAATATTTTAAATATTTGTGATTTAATCTGTTAATATATCATTTATATCCCCCTAAAATCAATAATAACTCTTCTCCACAGAGAGAGAAACTGCTATTTTAGGTATTATGTGAAAGAGAGCCAAAAGCAGTGAACATGGCATATAAACACAACACATACACAGTATAGTAAGATAAAATTTCTACCATATTCTTCATAGCTCTGCACATTCAACTAAATTAACATTTTATTTTCCCCAAAAGCATAGTGAACCAATGTGTAAGTGCTAACGACTCCTCATGTCCAGTATGTCAGTTTACATTAATGCTACATTAAAGCAAGATTATGTTATTGAACCATTGCCACTGTGGCAACACGTGACAATTATAGGAAACATAGTGTAACAGTAGCACAAGTATAGAATGGTCTATCTGAAAACTGACTCAGTCAGAATTATCTAAAGTAAACATTAGCTAACATTAGCCACCATAAGCTAGTGGTCAGACCAAGTAAGGCTGTAGCTTCAAGAGGGTAGTGAGCTTAGCCTTGGTGTGTTTTTATTGCTCATGAATTCAAGTTTTCATTTGTAAGCGTTAGAATGTGTTCTTTAAAATGTTGCACAGTCTACTTTAATATTACACTATTTCAGCTGAGTTTCAGTTTTAAAACCATTGCAGCCCATTTAGCTTGACTTGGTTTAAACTGCAGCTAAGCTTGTCAGGTGCTAAATGATAGAACAACACGTAATACAATAATAAAATGAATTAAAACATTTTTTTAGCCTTTATTAATAGTAGAGAAATGGAGAGAGACAGGATGTAGTATATGTCTTGGCCACTAGGCCATCAGACTCCACAATTAAGGATATGTTTTAAATTATAATGCTGTAGTGGTTTTGCAAATTTTCATAATCATAACCATTAAATATCTGTCACCACCGCTGGATTTGTGTCACCACTGTCACCACCTTTTGTTTGCCAAGCCTAACTTGTAATTATGTTTTTGTCTTTTATGTTTATTTTTCAGTATTATATACTGTCTCTGATTAAAATAAAACATAGCATTGACATTTTAGGGAACCAGTTTATAAACTACAAAATAAGAATAACATATGCATGTGCAGATGCACATGTGCATGTGCTCACACACTTGCACAACAGCTGTGCACAGAGCACCGTAAATCTCTTTTGCGGAAAGGCTGACAAATCAGTTTCATGAAGAAAAGTAACATGACACTCTTTGACATTCTCCTCACAGCACCAGGTGTTCATGTATGTGATCCTTGCCTCTGAGCCAGGTGTGTGCACATATGTGTGTGATCTATGGTGGTCAGAAAGCTTATTTTTGTTGAGTTCAGTGAAGGCCAGTGCTAGCAGGAGAGCACAACCATATGCTTCTCATTACAAGTAAGTGCCTGCCTAGTCTAGGAGGAACAAAAGCCACCAGAAGCAGGGAGTGAGAGACAAAGAGACTGGCAAACACTGATCTCTGACTGGAGATAAATTGCCAATCTCTTTGCTCACTATAAATACTTTACCACTGCGGTCATTATCAAGTTTGTGGGCACAAGCTGGACACATTTTAACAATTGAGTTTTATTTGACACCAGAAACATGAACCTAACCATTGATCGTTGCTTTTTTTTTGGGTTAGGCTTGGACTTGATTAGAACCCATCTGAATCTCTATGATGGTGGTCAAGGGCGTAGAGTTGGTCTCAACATTGATAAGGACCAAAGTCGTGAAGTTTCAAAGCAACAGAGACAAACAGCGTACCTGTAACCATAGTAACTTTCTCTCACTCCTGCTTGCACTGTACGAGAGGAGAGGGAGAGCCACTGACTGACTGAGCAGCATGCCGGGGAATATATTAGCCTACAATATAATAGACTTTTGTATATTTCTTACTTTTCCCAGAGCTGTTATTAGTTTGTGTACAAAATACATTGAGTAGACACTGACGGACAACAGTGGTTGTATTTTCATTTTTGGACCAAAATTATTGCTATGGTCAATTCAGTAGTCGCTGTTATATTGGTAGAGACATGTCCCCACTAAATTCTACGTCCTTGATGATCCAAATTAAATATCACACTGACCTATGGAAACATTAGCCAAAAGTGTGACAGTGAGGACCAGAATTCAAAAAAATTTGAATTTGTATTCAATTACTCACACCCTGTAGTCTGGTATGCTTGGAGAAAAGGTTTGGTTTTGGATTACTTCACAGATAATTGAATGAAGTGGTATGTCAATAAAAACTTACCTGGGGCGCTGTGCAAACGAATGAGTACAAACTTGTTTTGAGCGGATTAAATTAAGAACATATAATTAGTATTAAATGTATGAATTAGTGAGGTGAGGTGACAAAAAGTTTTTTTTGACAGAGGTAGGCTAGCTGTTTTCTCCTGTTTCCAGTCTTAAGCTAAGCTACGCGGCTGTTGTTGTTAGTTACATATTTAATGGACAGATATGAGAGTGGTGTCAATTTCATGTAACTGAGCAAGACAACAAATAAGCACATTTTACCAAAATGTGGAACTATTCCTTTAAGACAAAGCAAAAGTGGTGGAACAGACATATGTTGTGCACTAATCAGTCCACCTCTCATTCTCTCTCTGATTCTTCCAATTGCTTCCTCATTGTTCCTCATCTCATTTTTCACTTTTCTCCTCTGTATGTGTGTGTGTTAACCCATAGATATCCGTGTGAACTACTGCTATACCAAGTTTGAAAATGGACGCTGCCTGGCTCCAAAGCCTCAGAACACCTCCAAGGCAGCATGCTGCTGTACCGGAATGCCAGGCCAAGGCTGGGGAGACCCCTGTGAAATCTGTCCCAGCAAAGGAGAGGGTACATACACTTGCTTTCACAATGACACACACGTGCACAACACACATATGCATGAAACACCAATGGCCATGCAAGTTCATCCACAAAATTATATGTAATATTTAATGGTGTTTATGACCTTTCACATCTCATTGTTCCAGAGGCCTATCCTCTTCTCTGTCCCAATGAGGGATATCAACGTGGGCCAGATGACCACCCAAAAGGTATGTGTGTCGTTACCACTGAGTGCTCAGTTTCCTGGATGTTTGTTACTATATAGGTGTGGCATGTAAATCACTTGGTGTTTATGTTTTTTTAATTACAGATATTGATGAATGTCTCAATGACCCTTGCATTAATGGCCAGTGCATCAACACCGATGGCTCTTTCCGCTGTGAATGTCCCATGGGATACAGTTTGGACATTAGTGGAGTCACATGTGAAGGCCAGTTTACCCATCTTTCTCTCAGTGTGTCCTTATCCTCACCTTACTTCTCCTTTTGCCACTGACATACTCCCTCATTGATTTATTCACCTGGAAGATGTTAATCTAAGGTTAACATGCTTAATGGGATTTATGTAACTTTCTTCAATACAGACACTAATGAATGTGACATTGGCAATCCCTGCGGCAACGGCACTTGCACTAATGTCATTGGTGGCTTTGAGTGTGCATGTGATGAGGGCTTTGAGCCTGGGCCAATGATGACCTGTGAAGGTATGTGAAATTCTGTCTGCACTCTCACTTCAATCATGCAGTCTTTGTAGTCATGTACTACTGCTGTAACTTGTTGCCTTCTGTTCCTTGTCCAGACATCAATGAGTGCTCCCAGAATCCTCTACTGTGCGCCTTCCGCTGTGTTAACGTGGTGGGATCATACGAGTGTAAATGTCCCACAGGCTACGTGCTGCGTGAGGACAAGAGGATGTGTAAAGGTACTACGGCAAAATGACTCACCCATACACTCAGCTTTCTAAGTCATGGTTCATTTACCAAAAAGTGTTGGTAGAAAATAAACTAAGTACCTCATAGAGATGTCCTGGCCCCATCCATAAAGTTACATAACACACTATCTCTGATCCTCAAGGGTTCTCTGTCTCTGACAAACTTAAAACACCCTCTGGAAATTGTAACTGGCCGAGTCACTGTTTACACCTCCGCTCTCTCAGACAGGAGGAACCTCTCAGTGTCTATAGCGTCACTGTTTACATTAGAGCTCCAAACAGACCACCAACCCTCCCACTATACGCTTGTTAGCACTACAGAACAACTTCTGCACATGCATTCACATAGATTCATACTTGTGTATCCTCTTACTCTTAGGGTACTGTTTGTTTTCCAGATCAGAATGAATGTGAAGACGGTATAGATGACTGTGCCAGCAGAGGCATGACCTGCAAGAACCTGATTGGTACATACATGTGCATTTGTTCCCCTGGCTACACACGCCACCCCGGCGGAGATGGTTGCATGGGTAAGATTATCATAGTGTCCTACTGTAGGAAATACTGAACCATTCAGTTGTTTACACCCACCCCAATATCCTCTCCTAGTAATATGTGGACTTTTGTTGCTGTCATACAATGCACTTGATCAGAGACTTTGCAAACTCACCAAATCTGTTCTTAATATTTGTACAAAATACTTAACTCTTAAAAGCACATATTATACAGTAGGGGTGGGAGAATTAATCGATTCTTAGATGCATCGCGATGCGGACGTGGAAGATTATTAATCGATTAACAAATGTCTAAAAATTGATTATTTAAATGTTAATTGATAACGTAATGTTGACGGAACGCAAAAGGCTGAACTCGCGGAAGCGCAGCCCGGACGTCTGTGGAGCGCACACAACAGAGAGACCAGTGTCCCCCTGTATTCGTCACCGCTGTGGAATGAATAACCACCCCACTAAAATGTCACACAATCATTAATATCAATGCGCAAGTAATTATTTTAAGTCGCACACCGCGAGCATTGTGACGCTCGGCAGCTCTCTGCGTATCCTGTGTGTGTGAGGACGAGCGAGTGTGAGAGAGAGAGAGAGAGAGAGAGAGCAGCAGGACGTGACGGTGAAAGTTAGCGGTGAAAAATATTAGTAAGTTTCTGTCTGGTAGTAAACGTGCAGAGTATGTCACTGTGTGTCCGTTAATAAAAGTCTGTAGTTTCTCCAACGGCTGGAAAAGTGAAAGCTGGTAACCCCCATCAGACTCCGGACTTTTGGGGACAGAGCCTTCAGCGTCACAGACCCACCTCTGGAACTTCATCCCAAAGAGATCTGAAATGCTCCCTGTCAGGACAAAAATCTACTAAAACCCAGCTCTTTACCCAGGCATTCACTCCTGAATGACTATTTGTTGTTCTGTCACTGGAACTATGTGTAAAGCGTCCTTGGGTCCCGTGAAAGACGCTAAGAAGTTTATTTATTTATGTAACGTCAGCTAAATTAGTAATGAAGTAATATTAATTATCAGCTGTGTGTCATCAATAACTAACCTACTAGTCAAGGGTTGAGAACATCAGGTACAAGCTGAGACGACACTGGTGTACAGCTCTGTCCTGTACACATACTGTACTGATAATTATATTTCAGTTTTCAGAGGAGTCTGACAACTGGTTGTTAATGAAATGAGAGACCATGGAGCTGAGGTTAATAAAGTAAATTAGGTATGCAAACTAGTCCTTTTAAGCTAATTAGGAGATGTTTCTTTTGGATTTTAATGGGCAAAATTAAATGCTTAGTAATTATCCAGGGATCCTGTATAGAAAAAATATGATACATCAAGATGCATCGATAATCGTTTTATAATCGGATCGTAGCCCTCTGAATCGTAATCGAAACGAATCCTGAGGTGCCCAGAGATTCCCACCCCTATTATACAGTTGTTTAAATCCTGTCTTTTCAAAAAATAAGTAAAAGTAAAAAAAATAACCAGAAGAAACCAACACACTTAAAATCATTTATACTTTATATATGTAAATATTCATAACACAGGGCATTTAGAGTAAACCAGGTCACAGGTGTAAAGATTATACAATAATTAGAGCTATAAACTTGTGTTTGTTGGGGAAATTATGGTCTTTTATTGTCCTCAATGATGAGTTGTTCTAAGTCCTAGGTGTCGGCAGTGGCATAGTGAAGGTGGAAGAGGAACATTGGGGTGAAATCAAAGACAATGATACCGTGTTGAAATTGGGAAATATGAATTAATGTACATACTTGAAAGGATATGACTGGTTTAGGTACTGACCTTGGGAAAAGTGGCAAACAAACAGATTTCTTAATAATTTGAACATAACTATGAACGCAAGATGTATTGACATATATGTGCACAACTGCCAGACGAATTTAAAATTTGTCCGTAAGAAACATTTTTTGTGTCTGCTGTGTAGACCTCCTGGTTGAAATTCCAACTTCAAGCTTCATTTAACTAAGTTTGACATATCATATAGTCCTTTGTATTGAATATTCCCCTTTTCTCTCTCTTTTAATTTTTAATATTTTTCTGTGTGTGTCTGCGTTAGATTTGAATGAGTGTACAGCCAAACCTGGTATCTGTAAGAATGGCCGCTGTGAAAACACAGTAGGAAGCTACCGCTGCAGATGTGACCACGGATTCATTGCTAACCCCACACAGACTGAATGTATTGGTAGGTACACTGTTTATTAATTTATATATCTTGCTTTTTCATGTTTTTTCCCCACTGTGCTCTAAGTTCACTTATTTGCCTTCAGTGTCTGTTTTTACCAGCATCTGTTGTGTCCTCATTGCCGCTTTAATTTGACTTACCAGTTTGTTCAGAAGGGGCTTGTTGTGTAAAGTCACCCTGTAGGAAAGGATGACAAAATATCTGTTTACCTCTCCCTCTCACTCAACCCCCATATTACTTAGCAGTTTAACATCTTGACAAAAATCGTTTAGAATTTCATAGCCAAACTTTTTTACAGGTTGATAAAACATTACAGATTTTATGGATGTTATATTTAAATTGAAATGTTTTATGCTATTGAATCTTGGCTACTTTAACTAGGTGAAAAGCTACAATTTCATCTCAATGGAAATTAAACCAAAGCATTACAGATTCCTCTGTCAAATCCTCTGTTAAAAACCAATGTGTCTGTCTGTGTCAAGATAGGGGCAAGGCAATCCTTTCAGTGCTTTCCTCCCTAATCTAAATATATACTTCTGGATAGACATGATGTGCTGAAGTTGGCGAGGAAAAACTCCAGGGAGATTTTGTAAGCTCTCTGGTTCTATGGCTATCTTAGTCCATACAGACAGTACTGATAGAGCACTGTTGGCTATCTATTAATGTCTAGATCTCTGAGGGCAGGTCCTGTCTGGGTGGTTTTGTTAGGCCGACCTCTTTTTTTGTCCACTTGTTTGATTGCTCTGCTCTCACATGTCTTTCTCTGTCTCTCCAACCCCTACAGATAACCGTGAAGGCTTCTGTTTCACTGAAGTTCTGACCACTCTATGTCAGATGACTTCTAGTAACAGGAACATGGTGACCAAGTCAGAGTGTTGCTGTGATGGAGGCAGAGGCTGGGGCACCAACTGCGAGCTTTGCCCCCTGCCCGGGACCACTCAGTACAAGAGGATGTGTCCTCTGGGACCAGGGTACACCACGGATGGCAGAGGTATCTTACTGCTGAAGAATTTAAATTTAATATCACTGTGAAAATTTGAGAATCAATCAACAATCAGGTGCACGTTTTTTAATGAGTGTGGATCTGTCTCTGACAGTATTTTGGGTTATGAAGTGTGCTGTTAGACAGATTTCCTCCACCTAAGTTAACTAGGCAAACACTGCTTTCTTTTAATTTCAGTAATTTGCAGTGGAAAGCTGGATTCATTTTTAAAACATTTCTTGGTTGGTTTTCATGGAGGCTACCAAATCCAAGATTTAAAACTTGCCTGCAGAAAAGCATTGCATTTATTAGCTAGGATAGCAGCAGCTCAAACATCCATAAAATGTATTTTTGCATTAAAATACTCCTGTTAGTGCCAGCCACCAGGCAGTGTTTTCACAATGGTCCCTGCTCACAACTCCATTAGCATTATAAGGTACTTCCACAAAAAATAAAACAGTGAATTGTGAAGGTGATGGATTATCATGAGTTGGGTCTTTGCATGTTAATGTTCTATGTGTACTTAAATCATAGCCTGAAAAGTAGGACAGTTGTTATGCAACTTGTGATTTCTTAATTTGCCAGCACTAATTTGTACCCTTTAAACCACTGATATGGTTCTGAAGAGGAAGTTGTTTATTAACATATACATTGATTTTTACTTTGCCAGTAAAAATAAACTTTCTTTCTCTGCAAAACACTGAAATGGGTGTACTAAATGTTTAGAACAATATTTCCCTAAGGTTGTGCGGCACACAGATTTTAGTCACTTTTAAAATTCAGTTCGCAGCAAATTGTTCTCTGAAAGGAACGGCGACTTAGAGCATACACTGTTATTCCACCTCAGGCAATTGACTGGTAAGTCAGCTCTGATAAATTCTCTCTGATATCTGGAGCTGGCTTTTCTTGTTTCTGTCCAGATATTGATGAGTGTCGTGTGATGGGGAACTTGTGCAAGAATGGTCAGTGTATCAATACTTTGGGCTCCTATAGCTGCACCTGTAAACCTGGCTACACCACTGACATCAGCGGCACACTGTGTGTGGGTAAGGCTTAATCTCACCTCCAGCACTTACACTTTATGGACTCTTTCCTACCATGTCTACACCCCATTCTCATTCCTGCTGTCTAGTAAAGAGCCAAAACTACGTGGGTGGACTGCCCACAGACTCCTCTGAAAAATGCTGTCTGTCTCATCATCTCCCCTTATGGAATTTCTGGCTACAGGATCAAACTCTCTCTGTCTCTCACTCATTCTGTCTCCACCTCTCTCTCTAGATGTGGATGAGTGCATACAGGCACCAAAGCCTTGTAACTTCATCTGTAAGAACACAGAGGGAGGTTATCTCTGTTCGTGCCCCCGTGGATACATCCTACAGGAAGATGGAAAGAGCTGCAGAGGTGATACACACACATTCAGCAAAACAGAACCTTAAGCCGTGACATGTGACATGTTCTTGGAAAGAAGGTGTTGTTATAGTGACCAGCAGCAGAGACAGATGTCCCCCTTGACATAATGTTTAAGTTGAAGTTCTTATTTGAATTAGTTTCCAGGTTAAAGTCACTGTAGTGTTGACTGGGCCGGACCCTCTGACACTGTTCTGCTCCCTGTCCCAAGACGCTCCAATTGGACTGGTGTGTCCATGTGCACTTGTTTGTTCATCTAGGCTCTGTGACATAGTTCATATGGTATTATCTCTGTTTATCAGGCTTGTTTGTGAGTCTAAACAAGTGTGCACATGGTATTCTGTTTTTTAGGGCCTTCTTCATCTTTATTTACCATAGCTTTAGTTTTCCCCTCTACAGTCCCCCACCGTGTTTCCGGTGTCTGGTTCATTTGCAGTTCATTTATAGGTCAGTGACTGTAGAAGGACTGGAATTTGACTCAGAAAAGAGCAGCCCCCAGACAGTAGTACATGCAGTGATCTCACACCACTCCAAACACTGTATCTAAAATGAAAACTACTTGGTAGATTTATCTTGCCTGTTAAATTCATAGCTGATTTTATGTTGTACAACTTCTCGTCTTTTTCAGATCTGGATGAGTGCTCGACCAAACAGCATAACTGTCAGTTCTTATGTGTTAACACCATCGGTGGATTCACCTGCAAATGTCCTCCTGGCTTCACCCAGCATCATACTGCCTGCATTGGTAAATAAGGACATGTAGAATGTAGATATACATCCAAATATTTAGTAATTAGAAATGCCCTTTATACAACTGTCTGTCCCTAAGTGGCACGTTCCATGGTGTCACAACACCTAAGCAAATTCTCTCATGTACACCCTGTGTTCTTTTACAATGTATATTCCAGCCCAGCTCATAAAAGACCACTGTAGCACCCTCTTGTTTAACCTTTACTGACTCTCGTTCAGACTTAATGGACTGATATCATAATGATCTTATTAGGCTGGACTGGTTTGAAGTCATGGCAGCTTAGCAATGCTTTGTTATGGAACTTTGGACTGGATTGTCATGACTACGACAAGCTTTTCTTTACAGACCATAAAGCAGCTCCCATGACCTCACATCAAATCAGCCACAGGGAACCCTCAGTTTTGACTATAGGAATAAGCCCAGGCAAATGACTTACAGTGGGTGTGGATGTGTTTATAACTTAGGAATAAGGAGGTCGGAGAAACACGGGTGTGACATAAAACACTTGTTCACTTGTTGTTACCTCAGTAGCTACTGCTGATGTGTAGGACACTGAACCCCAAACTCCTTCAGGCAGGCAGATGCTGCTGTAAAGAAACATACAGTATGTTTGTCAGTCTCCTTTAAAGCAATATTTGAAATTAAAAGGATCTTAACTCAAGGCTCACTTTATTAGCCTTTTTCTCAGAAAAGCTGTAAAATGGATGTTAAATTTAGATTGTTTGGTCTAACGCTCATTAATCAAATGTTTGCGATGACCTCTTCTAAGTGTGAGATTAAATCAGTCGGTGAGAGATTTTATTCCTTAACCCCTGTACACTGAGATCATTTGTACCAACAATCCACGGTGACCTGCTCCATTTTCCAATTCACAAATGTCGACCCTCAATGAATTTTAAAATGACTCAGCGCGTCCAGATCAGGGTTATGGTCAGCCTTTATGTCATGTTTTCTGTTTTACCCTTGTCTGAACCTTCCCTCCTCTCTGTGTAGACAACAATGAATGTTCATCAGACCCCAATCTGTGCGGCTCCAATGGTGTCTGCCAGAACACTCCCGGGAGCTTTAATTGCGAGTGCCAACGAGGGTTCTCATTAGATCCCAATGGGCAAACCTGTGAAGGTCTGAAAACAATTGAGACCAACCTCAGTATCAGCTGACCCATTACAGAAAATAGGCTCTCACATTAGTTTTGTTGTGTGTTTGTCCCCGACAGATACGGATGAGTGTGATGGTATCCACAGGTGTCAGCATGGCTGTCAGAACTTAGTGGGTGGATACAGGTGCAGTTGTCCACAAGGCTTCCTGCAGCACTACCAGTGGAACCAGTGTGTGGGTGAGTAATACTACTTTCAGATCACCAAACATTTTTTTAATATTAGACAAACAACCTGAGTAGATAACAAAATGCAGTTTTTAAAAGATGATTATATTTATTAAAGGAAAAAACTATCCAAACCTACCTGGCCCTATGTGGAAAAAAGTATTTGCCCCCTAAACCTAATAACTGGTTGTGGCAACTTCAATCAAGCATTTGCAATATCTGGCAATGACTCTTTCATTGCCAGATATGTGTGGAGGAATTTTGGCCAACTCTTCTTTACATAATTGTTTTAATTAAGCCACATTGGAGGGTTTTCGAGCATGTTTAGGGTCATGCATGCCACAGCATCTCAATCGGATTTAAGCCCATACTTTGACTAGGCCACTCCAAAACCTTCACTTTGTTTTCTTAGCCATTCAGAGTGGAATTTGCTGGTGTGTTTCAGATAATTGTCCTGCTTTATAACCTGAGTGCGCTTAAGCTTGAGTTCACAAACTGATGGCCGGAGATTTTCATTCAGGATTTTCTGGTAGAGAGCAGAATTCATGGTTCCATCAATTACAGCTAGTCATCCAGGTCCTGAAGAAGCAAAGCAGCCGTAAACCATCACATTACCACCAAGTTTGACTGTTGTCATGCATGATATTCTTTTTATTAAATGCTGTGTTGGTTATACGCCAGATTTAACGGGACGCAGGCCTTCCAAAAAGATCAACTTTTATGTTGTCAGTCCACAAAATATTTACCTAAAAGTGGGGATCATTACGATGTTTGTTGGTAAATATTACACAAACCTTTTTGTTCTCTTTGGTCAGCAGTGGTTTTCGCCTTGGAACTCTCCCATGGATGCCATTTTTGCCCAGTGTCTTTCTTATTGTTGAATCATGACATCTGAACTTAACTGAAGCAAGTGAGGCATCCAGTTCTTTAGCTATTGTTCTTGGTATGGTTCTATGATATGGTTCTTTTGGGACCTTCTGGATGAGCTGTCAGTGCGCTTTTGGAGTAATTTTGGTAGTCCGGATCCTTCTGGGAAGGTTCACCGCTGGTCTAAGTTTTCTCCAATCGTTGACAATGGCTCTCATTGTGGTTCTCTGGTGTCCCAAGGTCTTAGAAATGGCTTTGTAACCTTTTCTAGCCTAAAGATGTCAACAACTTTGTATCTCAAATGTTCTTGAATTTCTTTTGTGATCATCTTTGTGACTACTTCACTTTGTCAGACAGGTTGTATTTAGGTGATTTCTTGATTCAACTGGTCTGGCAATAAGCAGGCCTGGGTGTGGCTAGTTAAATTGAACTCAGTTTTCAAAAAAATGTGGTAATCACAGTTAATTCATGATTTAACTACACTTACTTATTCACAGCACTGTATGTATCATACAGCCTTGATGTTGTGGGTAGAGTACGGCCAATTTTTAAAAAATCCACCCTTCACCTCCTTCCTGTCATTCTTAAAATAGAAACATGTCCAAAATGTTTTTCCTTTCCTCTGGAAGTTCAACCCTTCCCTTACTATGGTAAGGTCATGAGAAAAGGAAATGTTATGTTACAACTAAATGTTCAATATCCTACTAAGAACTCTTAAAAGATCTACAGTGAAGTATTCTATGTACACCCCTAATTAATAGAACAAGACAGAAATACAAACTATGAGGGTAATAAGAGAGACCCTGAGAGGCTTATGAAAATATCTCTCTGAAGGGGAAAAAGTGGCCTATTGAAGTAGGCTCAAAAAAAGAAGGAAAAAAGGATAGGTCAACACCAAAGTCTGCCGTACATAAAAGAATTAGAAATAGCTCAGACATACACAACGTAATTGTATTGGGACTGTGTGTGTATGTGCCTCTGTGTACAGTAACCTCTGTTTTTAGTTTCAGTCTCTCCACATATTTAGAACTTTCATGGCAGACTTTCCCAGCATTGTTTGTGTCCTTCAACTGGAATGACCTTCTGTTTGTTTACTTTCCGTCAACTTCCTGTGACCCAGATGAGAACGAGTGTCTGAACAGCCAGATCTGCGGGGGAGCGTCGTGCCACAACACCCTGGGGAGCTTCCGCTGCCTCTGCCCCACCGGCTTCAACTATGAGCAGACGGGGGGAGGCTGCACAGACGTCAATGAGTGCTCCACCAGCCAGAACCCCTGCAGGTTTGGCTGCTCAAACACAGACGGGGGCTACCTCTGTGGATGTCCACCAGGACAATTCCGTGCAGGACAAGGGTACGTAAAGTGAATCGATGTGTAGATCTGTAGATGTTTCTAGTTGACCTATGGCTTTGTCTTTGCTTTTCAGGCACTGTGTCACAGGTCTGGGCTTTACTAGTGGTGGTGGCTCCAGTGTTGGACAGGGAGGTCAGGGAGGCGAGGAGGATGAAAATTCTCTGTCTCCTGAGGCCTGCTATGAATGTAAGATCAACGGCTATCCCAAGAAGGGACGCAAACGTCGCAGCACCAACTCAACACAGGAGGAACCTCTGGAAGATGTGCAGGTAAAATGTCTATAGCTACCACTGAGGATGACGAGTCATGTGCTCTGTTATTTTAGGGGAACCTGAGGGGACCTAACATTCAACAATTTATATCTTAAACAGGCTAGGTGTTAGCTGATTCCAGTCAAATTTGACTCAGGATGTATAGATTTAACTATGTTCAGGCCAACAAAATAATAAGTAGATAAAGGCTTCAGCATTTACCCTCCAATGATATTCCTGGCAGCATGTGAAAGGCCTTTAAACAGCAGATGTTTATGTTGGGGGGTGGGCAATGACCCATAAATGACGTATAACTGAACTAATAATTGAATAAATAAAATATGACAAAAAGAAAGGTGATAAAAACCTCCAAATCATCTGAGGGTGGTAGGGGATGCAACGACAGAACTCGGCACTTCACTATTGCTAAAATCCTGGCAACAGCCTTGTCTCTATGTACATTTATGACACTGCTCTTTTGCCTTGCTTGATTAATGACAGAAAACAAACTGTACTATAGGTCACATGTCTTATAGCCACTGAATTCAGCTGGACCACGTTTTCTTTCTACAGCTGACTGAGAATGACATGGTCAGTCTGGCCAGTGTGGACATTGAGGATACACTGCAGTTCCACCTGAACATCAAGGACCTGAGCAGCCATGACCACATCCTTGAGTTCACCCCAGCCTTATCGACCCTCAGTGACCATGTGCGGTACAGCATTGACTATGGAAATGAAGAAGGCTACTTCAAGATCAACCAGAGAGAGGGTGTTAGCTATTTGCATTTGAGCAAGAAGGCGGCCATCCCTCCGGGGGCATATGACCTTCAGATCAGCAGTATGCCCCTCTACAGGAAGAAGGAGCTGGCTGAGCTGGAAGACCGACATGATAAAGACTACCTCACAGGACAGCTGGGAGACATACTGAAGATGAGGGTGCAGATCATCCTCCATTAACCATCACAAGACTGAGACAGGCAGATGTTGCCGGCAGCTGCTAATCCAGTGTCAGGCTCACACTTTCCAAAAGGCCAAACATCTCTGACTCTAGATCAGTGGTTAGGGGCAACTTCTGCTTGCTCCAACATGGAGAAGGGCTCACCACCAAAGACACAAGAAGGGGGTTGGGGGAGGGACTGCGTCATTTGATTGCCAAAGATGATTCTACATATCATAGATACAATTTCTGTGGAAAATGTCAGCTGAATGAGGCAGTATGAAAGATTTCAGTCAAATGAAGAGCATATTGCCCTGACACACAATGTCAGCTATGTGTAAAGCACTATTGAGAGTGTGAATGGCTTTTAATTGTAGGGTTTAATGTTGTATGATGATATGTGGAATCAGGTGCCACTTTGAAGGGCGTGTGGACTGCAGAAAGCTCTAAAAGCTGAGTTGTTTTTTTTTGTTGTTTTTTTTAGAACTCACCTTAAGTGGAAGAAAACGGTGAGTCCCAATAGTCTGCAATAAATTCATTTCCTCCCCTCAGGTAAACAACTGAACTAACCTGGATACATGAAAGTAGACACATTTATCCTTCCCCAGATATTAATTTAATGGAGTGAAGATGAAAAAAGAATGAGAATGGTTAGGAGAGGAAAGGAACCCACTATGGACTATTGAGATGTAGCCATGTCTGAGCTTGAATGACTCCTACTGCATATTTAAACTATGCTTTTCCATCTTGCCTACTGACTAGAATTCATATTTACTGGTGCTGGCAACACAACCACATAGACTTCTGAATGCACTGTACTACTATACAAAACTCTGTAGTCAACGAGATACAATCCCATCGCCCATTCTGAAGATTTCATGTCTTTGCAACAGTAACAGCTAGCTTCATAGCCTGTCTGCTCTCCTCTATACTACATGTAAATTGTGTTTATACTGTAATAATCGATGCCACTTTTAATCTATGAAGCATTTGTAAACTAGAGGAAGCCCCTGGAATAGAGGGGTTTGTAATGGTGCTTATAATGACCAACTACTTCCTTTGTAAACTGTGTATACATACACACCTGCATACACACACGCACACACACACACACACACATTGATGATGCCAAACCTGGGCCTTCATGATTATGCACTGAGGTCTTTGTGGCCACACACTCTCACAAGTACAATCAGTGCTGCATTGCCACGGACCAGCCTGACACCAGTCTGTGTTCTCTGTTCACATCAGTGAGGGTTTAGTTGTAAATTCACAATAAAAACATTTTTTTGGTGTATATGTATTGACTGCTGTGCATTCGCCTTGATCTACTTTAAGTTACGTATGTAACAAAGTGGAACAGCTTCATGATGGTTTCTGTAGTTAAAACACTACATTAACCCATTGGATTCAACTATGACATACAATTCTTGTCCTGCACCGCCCCCATGTGGAGATTTAGAAGACTTTTTTCCAGATTCATCTGACAGAACTCAAAACCAAGAACATGTGGGTGACAGTCCCAGTAAAGACACCAAACTATCAAAAGTACAAAAAAACATTTACTTTATTAGGACCCTATCTATACAGTTTTATCATATATACTCGACTTCAATTATATTTGGAGCTTTCAGCTGCGTCCAGTTGATCCAAATCCTCCAGCACCACGCTCAGTCTCGTCAAGCGTCTGAAAGAACACATCAATTTATTTTTTTAAATGTTATGATCTAATCTGATGACATATACATGAACTAAAACTGACTGCAACAAAGACATACATGCAATGGGAAAAATCTGATCATGTTAACCACGTAAAGTACACTCAATTAACAGTTGCCAGTTAATTGACTACATCTAGCCAAAAGTGCAGTCTGATGCAAAAGCCTTGCAAAAGTGTCCATGAAAGTTATAATCAGTTTTTACTGAAACAGTTTTGGTTGTTTATTCAAATTACTATTTTAGAGGATCTAGTTTGTGGTGCTGTTGAATTGTATTACGTTATACAGGAGGTATTTCTGTTATTTAGCCTATCATGAATATAAATGAGGGCAATATAAATACCTGTCCATATGCCACAATTCAACAGCACAACACGTAGTACATCTTCAAATGATGGTTAAACACCTCTTTAAAACAGTTTAAACAAAAACTGATAAGCTTCATGAAGGTATAATTTATTGTAAACTGTTGTATTAGACTGCATTACTTTTTGCCAAGTGTACCTAATAAAATGGCAACTGAGTGTGTTGTGTTTCTTGCAATTTACCTGTTGCTCCTCCAGATCTGGGTAGCAAATCCTCTCACACACCAGCTGAGCAACTCTGTCACCCTTTTTCACTGGGAAAATATGGAAAAAATTACATTAATTCATTTAGCTGATTCCTTTATCCAATGTGACTTACAATTGCTATTTAATGTCAGACGTTGCACGCCTCTGGAGCAACTAGGGGTTAAGTGTCTTGCTCAGGGACACACTGGTGTCTTACAGTGGATTCAAACCAGGGTCTTTCACACCAAAGGAAGTGTCTTAGCCACTGCTCCATCACCACCCCACCAAAGAGACCATTTGTAAATAGCACATCTGTACAATAGACTGCATAAAAATCCTCATTTTGGTCTTTATACAGTATACGGTCTGATTTATACAAAATACTTGCTTAGCTGATCTGCAAATCGTCTAAAAATACATGGATAGCAAAATATTTGGACTGTTAATTCCTACTCATTAATTGAGGTAAAAAGAAACATTCAAATTCATTTTTATCATTACTTTTGGTAGTTTTGTGTTTGAAATGGACAGAATAATTTATACAGTAGGCAGATTCGGTATGTAGTTTAATTATTCAATTTTATTTATAAAGCGCCAATTCAACAGTTATCTCATAGCACTTTTTATGAGATGCAATGACCTCATTACTTCTGCTTTATGTATATGTCTAGACTTTTTAGTGATATTTTCCAGCAGGAAACAGTTGAATCTGATGACCCACTGTGGCATGGGGTGAGTTAAACCCAACATGTTATGCTTACTGTAAATGACACTTTTCCACTGTTGGTAAAACCACAAAACATGGGTGAATATTTTCACTTCACTTTCAATCGTGCTCAACAAGAAGCTTGAACAAATGTCTCAACAGTAATGCCTTACCCTTATTATAAAATCTTGGTTTTATTTCACTGATGCCACTACTCACCTTCAAATGTGTCCTTGCCAAAGTTGAAGAGCACAACTCCCACATTTCCTCTATAGTCTTCATCTACAACTCCAGCTGATGACACAGAGGCATTAGAGAAATTACAATGGCTGACATAACAAGGGTTAAAACATCCCCTGTTCATATCAATTACCATCATAAGTAGGTTAGTAAAATAAGTTATGTAAAGACTCACCACCAACATCAATGAAATTTTTTGCTGCCAGTCCAGATCTGGGTGCTGAGAAGAAAAAAAGAAAGCTATAGTTATGGCCTGTTGTTCTGCAACTGGTGTAAAATAATATACAAACAGAAAATGCTGAATTGAATTTCCATGCACTGAGCAAAACCTAACCATATGTAGACAGGACAGAAAAATTTGTAATGGGAGAGTTGCATCAGCATGTCCAACACTCACCCACTCTCCCATAGCAACCATGTGGAACTGCTATCTGGATGTCCGTTTTCACAATGGCTTTATCCATTGGACCAATGGAGTAATCGTATGCACTGTTGAAAATTGAACATTAGCTGGTTTACATGACACTATATTCATTTGATATAGGGTTTTCTACTGTGCAACGTTTAGTAAGTACATTCAACCTGTATAGGAACACAAGCCAAATGTTCAGAAACATTAAAAACGAAATAACGTTATAATTATAAAAACATTTTGGGGGATTTTACAAACACACTGGTATCAAGTCGTTAACTTAACAGCTTCTGTGAAGAGTAACGTAACATTTTGTGGTCACGGAACTAAAACGTAGTTTCATAAACTTCTCTCATTATCATTAATTAACCCAGACATTTTAATTCAAAGTACTACCAACCTGTAGAGATCATATCCCGCTGCTTTAGCTGAACCTCTGGTAGGTTTTGTAGCATGCTCAGAAAGTTTAGCAAATCGGAGGACAGGTCTTTCCTCTGCAGGTTTTGTTTCTGTCCTTGCCCTCTTTGACGGAGAAATTGCAGGAGCATCTAGGACAGGCATGTTGGCAAGGTTTTGACAGTTAAAACCGATAATATACTAAATAATTTATCCGGAATAAATACAAACTATTCACTAAGCAGGAGACAGAACTACTGCAAACTTAAAACTCCACAAGCTTCTGCTCCAGTGTCTTGGCGGTTCTACTATTTAAACCGAATTTCCCGCGGTGGAAGTTGCGCCAAATTAGCTCCTCCCCCTCTATATCATGACAGTCAAACAGATACTTTATTTTACACCCCAAACCATACTATAAATTACTCAAATAACTTACATAAGGTGCCACGGGACTGTCATTACATTTTGGGAGAGAAACACATTTTAATAAATGAAAATGCCGGCAAAAAAGTAAGTACACACTGTTTCTATGGCAATTTCGTCACCACAACGCTCTATGAAAACGCGTTCTCGCGAGAGTTACTGATATAAACAACTATATATCTGATAGAAAATGAATAAACCATTTGAGAGAATATTAAGCCTCACTGTACTTACGCATCGCATCTGAACAGAGCTCACGTAGTCTTGGTTTTCTTTCGCGTTTCAAGCTATAGTGCAACATATTGACCAAGGCGGTCATTTACAGCCAATGGTTACAACATGCTAGGCAGGCTAGCAAAGCTAATGCCAATAAGCGCTGAACATATTACTAATGATAAAGTTATCCATATTATTAATATCTTGCTTGCCTTTGTTTTTAGAGACCGTCTGATTATGACATTCCCTTCCTATAAAACGCGAAGCAGCATCATAAATCGAAAAGGATTGTGGCTGAAGACCCCTTAGCCTTAGGAACATTCGTGTCATAATGCTTGCTAACGTCGTCTGCAAGCTAACAGCTAACTTAGCGCTAATGTCCTTTCAGCTGATTGCGTCCCGCTGCCCTGCACTTACTTCCTCCTCCTCCCTCTTCCTCCTTCTGTCATGCAGCTCCTCACTTTGCATCAGACTATGTCTCCCTTCAGTGTTAAACGAAACATTTATTTGGATGGAAATGAAGATAGAAATCATTTCATTTTATTGTCATTGCATAGTGTAGGCTACAAGTACCGAGACAACGAAACGCTGTTTGGTGTTTAGCTAGAAGTGCATAATGTACATTTGTATAGAGGTAATATACTCTAACGGGTAAGTTAGATATGAATTCGCTAACATACGGTATAAACTGAAGGTATAGTTGAAGTACATTATAGGCATAGGCAAACACGATGTGTGTTGGTCTAGGTAAAACGCAATACTTTTTTGATTTAATCATCATCATCATTACATTTATCTGACGCTTTTATCCAAAGCGACTCACAATTGCTATTCAGAGGTCGCACGCCTCTGGAGCAACGAGGGGTTAAGTGTCTTGCTCAGGACACAATGGCGGATGGGTCACAAAGGGGATGATCATCATCATCATCATCATATTATTATTATTATTATTATTATTATTATTGATTATGATGATAGAACAGAATCAATAACCAAAAGTCACTCAAAAACAATCCACATAGCTCATTATGACTCATTGACTCATATAAACTAGACCTAATGGCCAGCAAAATTCATTTGAATGTGTAGTAAACTAATTTTTAACGATTTTCTCCTGAAATGTATCATCTCCAGAAATTTCATAGTCAGAAACCAAGACTCAGCCATGCTGGCCCCATTGGGAATAAATCAGCATTGCCATTCAGGATGTTGACTATGAGGTTTCAAATTCACATTTATTCACACATTTATTCATTTAGCTGACGCTTTTATCCAAAGCGACTTACAATTGCTATATATGTCAGAGGTCGCACGCCTCTGGAGCAAGTAGGGGTTTAGTGTCTTGGGGTTTAGGGACACAGTGGGGATTGAACCCCGGTCTCTCACACCATAGGCAGGCGTCTTAGCCATTGTGCCACCCCACATTCAGTGCTCATATTCAAGAACTAATAATGTCTAATAATTCTAAAGACATTTTATACATAATTTTGCATTAAATAAATATGTGTTTGTTGTATTAAGTGTCCAAATGACTATTTGCCAATACCTATCTTCTGCCTTTAAAAGAGGGAAGTCGTAAAGTCTTTCCAGTTGTTGTACCTTGTGTACTCTGGTTAGTTTAAACATTCAAAGTGCATAGACTTTATGCTTGTGTTTTGCACATACAAATCATTGTGTTAAATTAAAAAAACATCAACAAAAATATAATTTAAAGTCAGCCAAAGGTTCACAAAATTAAAAAAGTAAACACCTCAGCTTGATTACCTCTACAAACACAAGCAGGTTCCCCTTCCACTGTTATCTATTTAATCACCTCATAAATAACAGAGACAAGAATAAGAATATCTTTTAATTCTTTATTTCAGATAATCATAATTATATATATGTAGGAAGACAGACACTAGGCTAAATACACAGACAAATTGGCTTTACAGTCTATAATTTTACTTAGTTTTGTGAACTGTGATACTAGTAACATTAAGAATATTTTAACAGTATTGCTGTTTACAGTTTTATAATATCAGTGTATTTTACACTCAGGGAATATTAATGAATGTTTAATAAAGAATTAAACTACTACTACCACAGTTTAAAAGAACAGATGCTGTTAATCATTCATGAAAATGTTTTTGCTCAAAAACATCTACTATTTACATTTATTTTACAATCACAGCAGCAGAAAACAGTCATTTAGTGTAACAAAGTAGCCTTGTATCTCTGTCTCTGCCTTTGTTCATTGGACTGATCTGACCAAGTTAGGAAGATGTGCGATTTGACTTTGTTCTAACCCCAAATTATGACCATATGTTTTTATTCTGTTCATATAATATTATTCTACTTGTCCAAATGTTCAAAGAGCCTTAAACTTTGCTCTTAAATTTACATTCAGCCTGTCTGACATTTACAAAGTTCAATTTCAGAAATGAGTTTTTCCTTATTTAGATCAGTCTTGTTCCTTACTGACAGCATTCACACAGAGAGCAGTGCAGCAGTTAAAAGTTTACACTGGTCCAGTGTAGTACAATGTGAGCTTCCCTTGCTGGCAAGCTGGTTGCAACTTCACACAGTACAAGGAATTGTTTGCAAGATCACAGCGTGCCGCAAGCTATCATGAAACAGCACATAGCAGACAAAGTGATAAAACAGGTTAATGGTAAAATATTAACAAGCTTTATGAATGGTATGAATGCCCTCATCAGGACTAAACTAAAAATGTTTGTGTTACATTGTGGCGTGTCTTCATGAACATGGTCCATCATTGTGTTACACTATCATTTATTGCCTTTATAGCTACCTGCATAGCCTACAAGGTGCTCAGGAGTAGAAAGTAAGCACACTCTTGTGGTTGCCTCTAATGAGTAGGGTGGGTGGAAGGTCCTTTGTCAGAATGTCCAGCCAGGCCATGTAGAGGAAATCAGAAACAGATTCCTTACGAGCAATGGGCATGCTCCTGCGGGTGGTAAGGGGAGAGGATGTTAGACACTGTTCCTTCCCACGCTGGATGAAGCTTGACAGTTTAATATTATTCAGGCAGCAGTTGGTCATACTTACACAATAATCAGATTTGCTGATTTGGAATTTTCCTGAAGAACCTCATTCAGTCGTACCTGGAGGCTGGTCTATAAAACAGCAGTAGTTATTTTTGCTATTTAAACCACCACCTCCAAATCAAATAAATACATATTCATGTCTATATTGTACAAAAAGTCTTAACTCAGGGCCAGTGCTTTACCTTCTCCTCAAAGGTGCTCAGCTCTTCGTCAGTGATTTTCCAGGGCTGATCTTTCCGCATGGCTTCAGCCTGAGCATGGTCTTTAGACTCCTCATGTAGGCGGAAAGGCTCAATCATGTCCTCTAACTTTTTCAAGCTGGAGGAAAACAGATAAGAACATGAGCTGAATGTGGATAATATACATATTTTTTGATCATAGGCTATATAATGCATCTATGCAGATACTATGACGTGATTAAATTTTAATACTCCTGTACTCCTGTTGCACCATCTGGTCTGCTGTCACTGTTATAACTTAAAAATATGCAATTACCTGTCAGAGCGGGGTTGGACATGGATGTCATCAATGACATTGATGTCACTGCAGTTAATCCTGAATTTCTGCAACAGAGACTTCATCCTGCAAGACAGATAATCACACACTGTTTAACTTTCATATAAATGTTGTTAATTATTTTCATTTAATGCTAAATAACATATCCTGTAATGTGATGTTGTTGGCTCATTAATTTTCATATCTGGATTTTGCCAATTAATTTGTCCAAGCTAACTCCCACCCATTATGCTATTACTGATATTGAAACATCAATTTGTTTTTGTTTACTCACTCATCTTTATCCAGCTCACTGCGTCCTGGCTGCCCTGCGATGAAGATCCTTAATTTGCTGTCTTTCCACTTCTTCCTGGTAGTGAGGATGTAGGGGAGCAGCAGGGTAAGGCCTGAGAGAGGGGAAATGCTTATTGTAAAAACAATTAATCCAGCCTGTTTTATTATATAGATGTACAGATCAAGCTTTGGCCAGGACACAATTGATTAGGTTTTGGTTATGATCCAGATCTTGCATTTCTGCTATTAGACTCTTAGTATTGTCTGGTAACACATCAATAGACTTCATTTTTAAAAGTCATGATTAGATTTTAAGACATTATCATCAAATAATAATTCTTTCAGTCTTTGTGTGAATGTAATCTTTATGTGTGACACAATGTAGAGGACTGTTCAGTTTTGATTGTTCTGGGTTTGCATTAATGAATCCTTGTTTGCCATCTTTTTTCTCCCTTTTTGGGTTTTAAATTATTGCTCAGGTGTAATTTATTTTACTCAGTGAGTTTTCTTGAATCTGCAGGTTATCTGTATTAGTATCAAGGAGAATGTAGTGTGTCCCTGTGCACTCATCTGACACAATCCATAGGCGAGGTACATAAGAGAAGGCTGCTTAAGAGAACCAACTCCTACCTCCATCGTCAAACAGCCACCACACATCAATGGTGCCTTTAGGCTGTTTCTTCTTGAAGTGAGCACTAGCCTCCAACAGCTTCTCATTCATCTTGGCAACCTGCGGAGGTGGAGGGCCGCAGACTGACACTGAGAAAGAGAAAAAGATACGGGAAATGAGAACTGGATGAGGGAGAGGAACAGTAGGAGAGAATGTAATTCATTGACCAAGCGTGGAGAGTTACGTTGGATGGGAAAACTGGCGCAAATCAACATTAAGAGCTGACTCTACATCAGCAGGAGCAGCCATCTCTCAGGTTTAATGTTCCAATGAGTGGGATCCAGATTGCATACTAATGACCATCGCAGTCTTGCCAAGATGCAGCTCAGTGGTGTGTGTGTGTGTGTGATGTAGAGACAGAGACAGATTGAGTAAGAGGCTGCAAGCACCCTCTGCTGTCTGGGTTACAGGGCTGCTCTTAAGAGATGCTCTTCAAACTGGAACGAAAGGGACCATATTATTGGATTACACCCTCAAAGACTTTTTTAGAGTGAGTGCTTGATTCAATTATACTTCAATGGGAGTGTGGAGAAATTTCCAAAAAAAGATGTGTGTCATTCATTTCATTTGTTAAATGTGTGTTATCTCAGTCGAAATAAGAGTGCATGAGAGGACTAGAAAGAGTACCTCCTCTCCTCCCACATATTTAAATATAATGTTCATCTTTTGATGCTACCTTTGCTTTAGAATAGAATAGAATAGAACAGAATAGTCTTTATTATCATTGCACTGTGAATTCATACAATGAAATTTGGGGTGCTCCCATGGAGCCACCCTTGCACCATAAAAAAGAAAAGAAAACAGGTTAAAAACAAATGAAGTTCTCATAAAATAGAGACATACATACCTAGGACGTAAGTCTTCCTGAAAGTAGTAAAGAAGTTAACACAGAAAACTCTAGAGAGGTACCTCTGGTCGTGAGCACTTGCTGAGAGGGTTTCTTGGACTTCCTGAACAGTCCTCTAGCTTTCTCTCCATTCGGCATCATCTCATCTTCTAGTGCCTGTTGCTCCCTTGCTGCCTTTAGCATCTCCTCTGAAAGACAGAATCAGATTTACGTTTTATCTGACCTTTATAAGTACTTTGTAATCAACAGAACAAAGTGTCCATGCCTTATCAGTGTTATTTTATCATAGTCACTTACTGTGGGTTATTGTACACTATATAGCAGCAGTGCAGTTTAAGAATTACTTATGTTATTCTTTTGGTAGTTTAAAACTGTCAAAATTAATATGAAGTTAGTTCATTTCGACTACTGCTCTCTGTATTTTAATATCTTAAAACACATTTACAAATGACATTTCTTGTCCCTTTTTCCTTCATTGTGAGTATACATCCATCTTATACATTTATTTGATATGATGTATCCATGTTTTCTCCTATAATTATTTCATGCTGCTGTTTCAGGTGCCAATTGCTTCTTGTCATTGTGCGGCTTGCGTTAAAAGTACTATATAAACATAATTGTTGCCATACTGGTGCAGGTTTTCCTGTAGAATAAAACACATAGTTTAAAGAAGTTTACACACAGACCTTCTGCCTCGACAATGTGTGACACATCAAGTCCCTGGTTCATCCTCAGCACCACTGTCCCATGCTCAAAGTCAAATGCATCACTATCAAAAAGGAAAAGAGAATAAGAACACCAGTTTAACTCACAGTTCTCCTATTTGTTTTAATTGTTGAGTAGATTATTGTCATGTGTGTTTATCTGACTTACTGCAGTATTCCCACATAACTCTGCACTGCCTCTGTGCCTGCTGTCCTCCAGTTCCCCTTGAAGCCTATCATTATTGTGTTAGGCTTCATACGACCAAGACCAGAAGCCTGTAAGAAAAAGCACCACATTCGCAACATAACGATAAAACCCAGTTTACCCTGTAGAAATCAGTTCAGTGAAGCAACATAGGTACCATGTTACTCTGCAGTTGGAAAACCTGGGGTCTTTATTAAGGGGAGAAGAAGAAAAAAATTGAGAGTTTCCTATACAAGAAGTTGTTTTTACTGCCAGAAATCATGACCAGATCACTCAGCAGACCTCAGTTTGTCTGCAGGGAATCATCCAGCGTAGTGTTAATCAATTATAGCTTTTAATCTGCCGTGCTGTTTGAAGTAAGCAATCCTGACAATGAACCGAGGCCTTATCTCAAAAATGCGATAGCAAGAGCCATAAGAGTGTTTTTCCTGCTCCTCTAACTCTCTCCTCTTCTACCTCCTGCACTAATGTCCTGCCAGATCCCTAAGACAAGTTCAAGCCAGAGTCATAATAGATACACAGCAATAGATACTCGGTGTTGTGAGGAAGAAATGGGACAATAAAAGCTGTTTCTGCAATGTTTAAATCTGCTGTCACCCCTCAAAATGAATGGAATTTTGATTTTTAGTTGGTGTCATTTCATGACAACACTGACCTGCAGCAGGCTCTTAGCTCCATCCCTGAAGTTCTCACCAACCACAGCAGCGTAAAATGCCTTGCGTTTGGCCTTCAAAAGCCACATCTGGTTCTTCTCGATGCCATTGTTCATCTCCTTCAGGGCCTCTGACCTCGGGCCCTGCAGAGATCACAACATTACAGCTGTGTGTGAGAGTGTTTGAGAGAGAAAGAGATCACAGATACACCTTTTTCATATTCAGAGGACAGAACCGGACCTAAACTTCAGTCTCTTGGGATCCAGACAGTTGGCATTTCCCTTATCCCTGTTTGATATTCACTTGAATATCCACTGAAGTCTGCACTCTGCAAAATTTAAATTTGCTTGATGTGCAAATCTTGATTTGAATACAAGGTTGATATTTAAATAAAGATTTGGGTAAGACAATACATGCTGCCTTGGTAATATCCATTGTTTTGCATTTGCAAATTATGAGATCACAATATAACCTTACCACAAATATTTCACAGGTGAGACAGAGTCCATAGTTCTTACAGAAGGAGTGAGCCAGGTCTAGGAGAGCTGGTCTGGTCCGTGCTGAACCTGTCAGTGCTAAGATCTGAGGCCTGAGAAAGAATTGAGTCACTTTATTTCAGCATTCTGAAAATGTCCTTTGATATTATTGTTTCAGTTCTTTATATCACACTGTTAAGGACAGTATTGCACAAGTTGTACTGTATTGTTTTAAAATATGTATTTGTACCCACATTAATGCAATGCTGACTTTTACCTGAAGTTCTTGACATGATCTTCTACAGCAGACAGAGACAAAGCGTTGCTGACTGCGCTCACAAAGGTCACCGCCTGCGTGGAGGAACCCCAGTTTACATCTGGAGAGAAAATTAGAGTCCCGACAGGTTCATTCATGCAGGAATTGGGAATTTCCTTCCAAATATGCAAGCATGTACACAGAGCTCACCTGGCTTCTTGACTGTGACATAAAGGTAGAGGAGGATTTCAATGCCATATGTGAGTAGAGCAGCCCACCAGTTGATAACAAACATAACAACACAGCAGAGCAATGCACCCAACAGCGATAGCCACATGTTGTAGTATTTATATGCTGGTCTCCAGCCTGAGAAAAGACAGAAGTAACTGCAGAGTGTTGGACAAGTGGTAGGAAACATACTGGACAGAAAAAAAATAAATTACAGTGACTTAGTTTTAATTTGCAACAAATCAAAATCTATTTAATTAATGTTAATTAATTAACTCAGTTTGTCCTAAATCAGGTGCTTTTGTGATACGGCCTTGTTTTAATGTATTCACAGTCACTTATACCACAGTAATTCCTCAAAAACCTACTGGCAGAATTTTTCATTTATAAGCTACTTTGTCTGTAAAGACCCACCTGGAGACTTGGCATAGGATGCATGGAAACAGGAGAAATTGATGAGCGTATAAGATGCCAGGAAGAAGTTTGAGATGATAGGAGCGATGGTGTTGAGATTACCTACAGAGAAAAACCTCAATCAAATTGGAATTCAGCATCAATGCATTTTCTGCTGACTGGACGACAGTAAACAGCCCACTGGAATATTTGTTCATTTGAAATCTAAAGTACATTTTAAGATAAAGTATAACAGCTTTAGTTGTTGTAAAGTTGTTACAATGTTATGACCAGGCCAATACAGACAATTAAACTGACCAATGAGAATGAAAGCCACAGAAATAATGAAGGTGAGGACATATCCACGGATTGGCTCGTTGTTCTTGCCATGTCCCTTGGCAAAGAAGTGCAGGATCTTGTAGATGTTGTCTTTACACAGTGCCTTATGAGAGACAGAGCTTAACTTAGAATTTTTATTTTTACAGGAGTTCAAAGCAGTAATCTAGTTGTATATTAGTGCAATGCATTTAGAAAAATGTGGTGAGTTACTGACCTGGAAGACTTTGGGAGCACTGACAAGTGAAGCCAAGGCTGATGAAAGGGTGGCTGAGAACGTTCCAGCAATGATGAGGGGACCAAACCCAGATACCATGGTCATCACCTGAACCAGAGGTAAGGAGAGAAGAGCATTACAGATGAAAAAAAAGCTATTCATCTGTGAGGATCAGAGTTTGAAAGGCTGCATACCTGATTGTGGTTAATCAAGCCAAATTTGCATGTTTCTACTGCACAGGAAGAGAAATTATAGCCGAGCTCACAAGCAGCTATTGCTGAACCAGTACATGGTTCTCCAGAAGGACTGATGAGGTCAGTCACGTTTCCTGTGGCATCTCGGACAACAGTGGCAGCTGACCAATTAGAAAGAAGAACAGAAGCATTGCTTTGGGTTTTTTTAATGAAAAGTATAACAACGAACCTCATAGACAAACTAACTAACTGTAGAAGTCTCTTGGATGAGGGACGAAACGTCTTCAAGTATCTTCAACCAAGGCCAGTTGCCCTTGATCTTAACCTTCCTTAGATAAATATTCCAATGTTTGGATGTGTCATCAAGACAAATGTTAACTGAGAAAAATTGGCTAAAAAAGAGGCTACTGGATTTATGAGTCTAACTGCATCTGTGAAAGGAACACCAGATAATTCTAGTGAAGTAGTATTTCGAAATGGAACACAAAAGTAAAATTCGTTGGAGTTGTATTTCATAGATTACTGTACTTACAGACACAAAGGGCCACAGCCAGGTAGGTGAGGCCAGTTATCAGGATGGCCAGCAAGGTACCTTTAGGTATGGCTCCCTGAGGATCCTGTAAAACAACAGATGGATCTGAACATGTCACATTCAAAACATGACAGTGACTATGAAGAAAACTGTTTGTTTAGTAAAGACATATTCAAAAATGTAAATTGTTAAATAAATTAAAGTAAAACAGCTTCCGATACATTGACATTATTCACTCAAATGCAGTGGTTTATTATTCTGCCTTCAACCTCTTTGTTAAAAAACCTGTGTACCATAACAGCTAATGCATTCTATGCATGACTCTTATGCAATGACCTCTGTATGAAAAAGTTACCCGTAAGTCTCCAGAGATGTTGGCTCCAGCCAGGATCCCAGTTGCAGCAGGGAAAAAGATGGCAAACACTGAAAAAAATGTCTCACCATCTCGAAAATCTGGAGTAAAATTCTCTGAGAAGATTTTCGCTGTGAAAAAGAGAGGCAGGAAAATTTACTGTGCATTTCTGAATGAGTCAAATCATCTTAATTTTTCAGTTAAATGATTGGGTTTTTTTGCAACAAAGTGTGCACTGGTTTAGAGAAGGTGCCTTACGGTGATAATTAAAGATGCCTTTGGATTTCTGAGCATCGGTTGCAGGAATGACTGTTCCTACAAATACATTCACTATGGCCACCAGCAAGATGACGAGTAGAACAATCTGTGCCTATGGGGACAAAACAATTAAATTTAATTAATTAATTAAAGTTATGGACATTTTAGCACAACAACCCCTGAGATTGGCGAACAACAAGGATAATGTTCATCTCTCACCTTGGCCTCCCATTCCATTCCAGCAACTGATATGGCCAACAGCAACACCACTGTAATACACCCAATGATTCTGATGTCATTTATTTCATCCACCATGATGGCATCGTTATCCTGAGGGCAACAGATAGGACCAAAGAGGGACGGATAAGTGTAAAGTAAAATATCTTGGAATGGGACATTTCCACAATCATCTAGTCATGACATAACATAACATCACACACCTTGAGCAACTCGACCACGGTCTCAGCAAATCCCACAACATACATGGCTACAGCCACTGCATTGGCAAAGGCAAAAATTAGGCCAATCGACCCACCAAACTCTGGTCCCAAACTGCGAGATATCAAGTAGTAGGCTCCTCCTGAAAATTACAAAATGTAGCACACATGCATACAGTAATGGATGATTAATCCTAACCTAATCACTCATTCATTGATTTAATGTCAGGACAAGTTAAGTAGGCTGTAAAACGGAGACAAGGCTTCAAAAGGTGACATTTAGGTGCAGTTTTGCCTTGTGTCTTTATCTACACAAACTGTCCTCCTGGTCATTCCGTTCTCTCAGTAAAATATTAAATGTCATTATACGTCAAGTTTTATTAGTGTGTGTTATCTCAGGCTACATACATTCATAAATAATGTTTAAACTGTTGGTGCCAGCTGCAGTGGCTCTATTGTGTGAGTGTCTGTTATGCGTGAAATGCCTGCAAAACATTTCTGTTGATGTCTTGTCTTACCTCCTCTGACCACGCCATTGGTGCAAATGGCAGACATGGAAAGGCCAGTGATGGTGGTGACCACGCAGCTGAGAAGAACAATCACAATCCCCAGACCTACAGTGTACACATATAACCGCTCAAAATAATTATTTTCAACTACAACTTATTAAGGTCTTACATTTAAGTGGTCGGTCATAAAACTTTCTGAAAAGAGTGTCAAATTCCCAGAGGAACCTGGGGGCTATAAGTTATAGCCGTCTGCTGTACCTGCTGTACCCACTCTGCCTGCTGCCTGCGGCTTTTTAAAAACCATTTAGTTACACTGCCTCAACAAAAGCTGTTGTAGATCGATAGGTTCCTAAGCAATAAACACACTCATGAAGCCATTCATACAATTTCTCCTTTCTCTCTGCCTCTCGCTCAAACAGTGCTCGTAGAGATGTGGTTCTCAGAAAAGACCTGCAAATTTAGATAATTATGGGCTACTTCAGTTGAATCAGCCCCAATTCAATCACTCCTTGCTAATAAGGGACAGTTATCCTATATAATAGTCTCTAGTTCCTTTATTTATTTTTTTATTCAGGAAATCCCTTTAGATTCAATTCTCTTTTCGAGGGAGACCTGGCCAAGATAGCACACTATTAAGGTCTTGAATCTCTGGTAACACAAACATGTAGGATCTGCATGCTGTTCACTCCAGACAATATTATCAACCTGAAAATAACTGGAGAATTATCTTTGAGTTCACTGATGGAGTGAGGATGGACTGACAGTTTGTCTCAATCAAGTCAAGTCAAGTTGATCTGTATTACATAAAAAAATCTAGTAGGCTTTTAAAAGGCATACATCTAAAAAAAAACAAGAGCACCAATGAAGTGAAGAAGGTAGCCACAGGTAGAAAATAGTAATTACTAAAAAGTGAACAGATGTAACGTGCAAAACACAACTATGTGCTTAAGGACTATCCCATGTGTCACATCTGATCAACATGTGTCCTTGTCTCACTCACCCCAGCCAGCCTGGCCAAAAATCCAGGATAGACGGATGAACAACATGACACCCCAGATGTTCAGCATGCATCTCACCTGTGGAAGAGAAGTTCAAAAGTCTTCAGTGTGGGTTGTGATATATTATTATGTGATGAAAAGGGAGGGAAGTATACTTGAACTTGAAAATGTTATAACCTTAGTTTCCATTTCAAGGACAAACCAAAACATCTGTAACTCAATTACAAAACTTTTTTAAGTACTTAACAGCACTAAACAACACTTTTTTGGTCTGCATGCCAGTTCTTGAGCAGATGCAAACCACTTCCAGACTCTGGTCTTGAAAGCCCCTTGGCCCTGCTGTGTTATCGAGACAGATGGAGCCTCCTCTTGCCAGGTTCTAGTTATGTACAGCAACCCTGCTTCTTTAAAGCAGAGGGAGACTGACCTAACATAACTTACCAGGACACCCTTATCCAGCCAAACTTTACTGCTCCATTGTTGCTGTCAGTGGGAACTGCAGACTCCAGATCATCAGAGGGGGTCCCGTCACTCCCCTTGTCATCGTCCTCCACAGTATCTGGCACAGAGATCGCTCCATTCTATGAGGAAATTGTAGAAGTAAATATAAGGGAAAGGAAACATGTATATTTGTCTTAATGCACATAGCTCCTGTGCTTTTATCATTTTCAATGTTAATGTGCATTTAATGTTAAAGAGCGCCATCATTTACAAGCTGTGGCCTATGGTACAAAGTGTTTTCTGTCATACACAGACTTTCATGTATTTTCATGTAGCAATGTGTATTTGGCTTTATTCTGTCTTCTCTGTAATACACAGGAGAGAACTTAGAGAGGGAGAGAAAACCACTGTGGTTTGATTGAGATGAATATTGATAAGGTGACAATAAAGAAAAAATTAAGACAATGCACTGCCATGTGTCTATCCCCGTAAACTGAAGACAAACCTAATTTAAACTTTCTATTAAGATGATCACTGACTGTTAAATAACTCTGAGACCTCTCAGATAAATTTCATTTCCCTTTACTGAAAGAGATTTTGGCAATATGTTATCAGCCTTTAAGTTGCAGTGGCATGGGCTTTGTGAAAACTGCAAATTATCCTAGTGAATGATTCAAATGTTACTAGTAACTAATGTTACTTAACCGTGTATTACGGTCATTCGTGAATTTAAAGTCAAATATTTCTACATTAAATGTATTATAGATTCAAACTATGAGTCAGCTGTATTTAGTCTTCCCTGATGAATTTGGGGATTTTTACATGTATCACTGGTTCTTGGTGAAACATTTAAAGATTTTTCTGTCAAGATGCCGATGACAGATGACCTTACACACATCTTAAACTGGAATGACTGGAATTTTATGCCGGGTAAGATAACCAAAAGATCTGTCTTATTTTGGCAGTTCAGAAATGCTAATCTAGTTCAACCTATAAAACCCAAATGACCTATGACCCCCATCTCTTTTGCAACACAAGGCAGTATAATGGCCCAATAAAAAGCAAAACTATTAACGGTGTCAAGTGTGTTGATTGCTGTTGTGTTCCAGAAATAACTTTCGGTGTCCCTTTTAGTCTGACAAAGATTTAATGACTGAACTGTGGAGACTGAAAGTGATGATGTTTGAATGATTAAACAACTGTAAAATATCTTATTTCATTCTTTGAGTCTCAAACCTGAGTGAATGGACTGTGTTGCTCAGGAGCAGAACAAAGACTGCAGTTACAGAGTCAGTGACTTGAATTTGGGACTCAGGGAGAAAACAGGTGTAAGCTACTTTCTGCAGAAGGTGAAGTGAAGGATAAACATGCATAACAGAAAAGGAAAATGTGTGCTCACACCATGTATTACAGGGAAAACAGAAAAACAAGAGGAGAACATAAGTGCAGAGGATCTGTATCATTCATGTTTACCAGCTTCACTTACAAACATACATGCACTCACTTTCTGAAACACATCGTGGAGCTCCTGCAGGGATGGTCGCACAGCCCGATGACCACTCACACTGCCTGCATTGCGATAGAAGTCGATGTTGGGCACTCGGTCCAAAGTGTCATGACCAAAGGCACTGACCACCGAGGGCCGGACCGTCCGGTGTTCCCCATTAGGAAAGTTGGTCTCCTCATAGACAGGAGGTTCATCCAGAGTGGAATCATAAGCAGAGTTAACATGTACCCCTCCGTAAGACTTGAACCTCTCCATCAGGAATGCTGAAGGAGATTCTCAGATTTAAACAGTCAAGGATAACAGCGTTGTAGGTCTTAAGTCATCCAACACAATTTAAAGAGAGGATCACTGCATCAACGGGTGGTTATCCTTGTTTATTGATGTATAGACTTGCCTAGGATTAGATTTATAGAGATCTCTTCTCTGAGCTTCTTGAGCATAAGCTTGGTTTGTCTCAGATGACCTACCTTTATACCCTGCATCCCAGGGTCATACAGTGGTGGCCAGCTATTGGCTAACTCTTTGGATCAACCCTCAGAAAACTGAAAGAGGGGTGTCAGATATGTCCTTGCTCCATCCTAGGGGACACAAAGGCTTTGCTTAACGATTAACCAAGTCATAAACGCCAAACAAGAGATAAAGACGCTCATTGCTTAAGTTCTGGAGAGTTGATTAATAATATTATAGTCTTATATGAGGCAACAGCACATATTGTTCTGTGGTTGCAGTGTATGGGATCAGACCTGTGGGTCCTTTGTATAAATCATGAGGAAACATCAACATGGAAGATCCCACTACAAGAAAGCTCATTTAACCATGCAGGAAAGGTTTCAAGGTTACAGACACTATTAGGATGTGTATGACTGTGGCAGAAAAATACAAAGCTATGTGATATACGATATAAAGCAATAGGATATAATTGAACAGAAGTAGTGTGTTAGCAAGAGGGAAATCAATCTTACAGTGACTAAAACACTGAGTTATATAACTGATTAAATAAATGTTATCTCTAATGATTCTCTTTGCCACAACTAAAAGGGAAAGTTGGTGAGTTAGCTAGCACAGAAAAAAATGGCAAGATTTTGATGAGGAAAATTAGAGTTAATATGAGACCATGAATTACAGGAACATGCCGGAGGTACTTTTCTATAGCCACATGACTTCTAAAGTGCCTTTAAAAGACCTCTTAACAGGTAAACTTCCTTATTACTGATACACCACAGTGATTTATGCACACAGTGAAAGGCAGGCTAATGACTCGAACCTGACCTTGGCTGTATTGCAGGCTGTGAAAAATACTCCACAACGTGTTTTCATGTGCCTATTGAAAGGAAGCAATGAATTGCACAGTGTTTATCAGATTTGAAACACAGTTGTTGAAAGTCGTTATGATTTTATACAAGAATGATACTGACTGAGTCATGCCACACGTAATGTAATGACTGGTGCAGTACAACTCTCCTCTCACTTATGTCTTAATCAGACTGCAACACGTCATTTTAACCGATAATTGTGATATTAATCCTCAGCTTTGTGTCGCTTGTTCATTGTCAGATTTAGAGTTTATTTTGACTTTAGAGCCAGGTCTTGTCTCATGCTACACTGCAGTTGTCTTAGTGCAGACCCTGCTTTTTACTGTCAGGGCTGCTAGTCTTTTGTCTGCTCTGGTTGAGTAAATTCAGAGTATACAGTGCTACTCAAAACACTGTTGAACCTGTATGACGAGTCAGTGTTAGCAAGTGCACATGCTCCAATTTGCACAGGACAAGGGAATCTGCGCTCTACTTAAAGTCGAAGGGGAAAACCAGGCAGAAAAAGGATTGATGAACCCTTTCTTCACTGGAATGTGAAATAAAGTGATTAAGTGCAAAAATGCAGATACAAACAGACAGGATCCGTGATATTACATCTTAAATGGGTGTAATAAATGAAGGTGCATGGGTGAACCCTATTGCTCGTCTCAGCTATATACTGTATACTCCAGTCAGCATAGGCTTTCTAAATAAATAAATAATAAATCAGAAACAAAAAGAATCATATCCAATCTTACATTAACTATTATGTATGCTTTATGAAATGTATTGGACATGTCATGTATGGATGTATGGAAATCATTCTGCCAAGTGATCTCATTAGGTTACAAATGAGAGCGGTTAAGGTTAGATCTAACATGAAGGATCCTTGGGTGGTGGATTAATTGCTGCTCTGTGCTATGATCCTACAGAAACCAAATCAAGTGATTCCAAATAAAAATAGAAGAAGTGTAATACTAAATAGCACAAAGTGTGCAGAAGTAGTTAGTGTCCAAAAAACGTACGGAAGAAGAATAGGAAAATTAACTAAAGTGGATCCCACTTGGTTTAGTGTTCCATTTGAACATTAAAATCTAAAAATCTAATATTTCTTATTTGATATTTATTTAAAAGAAACATTAACCTGCACGAAACCAACAAATATCCAAGAACAGAGTATTAGTTCATAGTAAAGTGCGGTTTTGAATCAATTAAAAGTAGATTATTAAACACAATAGCTTTAAATCATTAATAACTGGTAGGTAATCATTGACCTATTCATCTATACAGGCTTTTAGAGCTTTTCAACGTGTTTGTGTCTAAAATCCAACACAGCCTTGCCTCAGCCTTCATCTGACATGAAGGCTCTGACTTAAGAATTCAAGTTGCCTCCAGCTCATTTCTGAACACCAACCAACTAGGCATTTAAGGAGGGGTATACATTCCTGTCACTTCAGTCAATATCTGCAGCAGCAGCTATATCCAAATGATCCAAATATATATCCAAATATCCACAAATGAAGTTACATAAAGGCTAAAGCAAAGCAAAAACTGAGATATGAAAATACAATGCAAAGCAGATACCTTTGTTGAACTTAGATTTATAATAGTATAATAATATAGATTTATAATAATTGTAACTAGTTGGGTTAGTTTTTTCTTCTAAGATTTAATGGTAAATGGACTGTATCTTGACAATTCAAAGCGCTTTACACTACATGTCACATTCATACACTGATGGCAAGGATACCACTTCAGGTGCCAGCTGGTCATCAGAAATTAACTCATGCACACACACTTACACACTGATGGCACAGCCATCGGGAGCAATTTGGGGTTCAGTATCTTACCAAGTGACATTTATGTGGATTGGAATAACCTGAGGATCAAACTGCTGATCTTCTAGCTGTAGCTCTAAGCCACAGCCGCCCCATAGTTAGTTAATAGTTAGTTAGTGGGCTTCTGGTCAGGAGAGGAAAAAAGCTGTGTTCCCCCCACTAAAAATAGATTCCAAATAAGGATACCAGATAGGAAACAGAGATGATAGTACAATAATAATTGCATTCCTGATGAATGATGTGTGTTGAGGTAGGTGTACATGGTGGCCTGACCTCTGAGTTTTAAGTGGCCACAGGAGGGTGGTGGGCTTTGCAGATGAAGAGCTGCCATATAGCCATGCTATGCATGTACATATACACACATAATAAGAATGAGAATCTACTCCCACTAGTTAATAATAGTTAATGTATTGTTAAAATTTTTGATCTTCTCTTCCTTCTGTATTGCTCTAATGCACCCTTGCGCTCCTTCTCTTTCTGTTGCTGCAGCAATACTGGACCACTACTACCAAAGTTTAGAAGCAGAGAAGGCAAAAATGCTTGACTTTTTTATCAGATGGAATTTTTAGCTTCTACTATGTGCCAACTTGTAAAAGTGATCGCACAGACATTCTTTTTTTATTCAATATGCTCAGCAGATTGCAATAAGAGACCAAAAATGCAAACATTTGACCAATTTTAAAGTGAAGAAATTCTATTTATTTCACATTATTGAATCAAATCTATATCATTGAGAAATCTCTACCACCAACTGAGCAAGCAACAGGTCAGGGGATGCACTATCTGTCATCATGATATGCCACACACACGCGCTCACACACACACACACACACACACACACACGCACAAACAGGTGCTCTAATGTTTCTAGATGAAGGCACATAAACCCATTGAAGGTCACAGTAAGGCAGATTCACAGCACTAAGGAGAAACCGTAGACCGTTAAAATTAGCAAAGGAACACTCAAGACTTTGACCAGTCTGCAGTATTACAGAATCTCTGTTTAGGACTGTCCCGTCTTCCGCTGTCTGGAAGAAAGAGAGCGGGTGAGAAAGGGTGAGGATGGCTGAGGATAGGAGGAAAAAGATGTCCACGTGCAGTGCTGACAGACATCTCACCCCTGTTTTCCATGTGACCTTTTCCTCTGCAGACAGGTAATTAGAGTTTATCCTTGTCATTAGAAAAACTAGCAGCGCTGAGAGAGTGAGAGCGCTGAATCCTCATTTCCCTTCAACGTTCTTTGGCTTGACCACATCAGCCAACAGTAAGGACACGCTTGACAGACGTAACAATTGTCAGTCCATAAATCAACATTATCATATGTCTTAGCAGACATACTGTCAAAAGTAAACAGTTGTGTTTTTCCTTTCACTCAGACATGTAATTGTGGCAACATACAGTGTACCATCACTCAAAGACAATAGCAGTACAAACTCTTAGAGTTGTTTTTGCATCATTAAGAAACAGTAACACCATAATGTAAATCACAGTTTGTTCAGTTGCCTTTCATTGCATGATTTCAAAAAACAAGAAGCCATAGAAAGGACCAATCTGTACACACAGCAGTAACAGCAGCAACAGCATTCCTTTGGATCACCAACAGACTGGATTTAATTAGTCCACAAAGCACTAGTTTGACATAATACCCTGTATCCAACCATATACATTCTTGTGCAGAAAAGCTCTGCTGTGCATTGGTGCAACCGCTCTGTTTCCCATTCTGAGTTCACATAAGGATTCATGTCCCTGAGTCTTCACACTACATCTGAATCATCCCACTGCATCCAAATTCTCCACCCTGTCCTACGTGCATCCACCTCTTAACACCTCGTATCATCTACAGATATTCAACTTGTATGGGTTAAAGGGAGCTTCAGCCATTTACGTATAAATCGATGAGCTGAAATGCACCCCCCCTGGCAGAAGGGCAGAATATGATACAGCATCTGTTTCACACTTGCTCAGACACACAACAACAGACATGTAGTCATAAACAGTAGAGAGACTCTACACTGGCTCTGAACTAACAGCGCACACACAGTGAACAACATACACAGCAACAATCCCTTAGTTCGGTCCATCACAGAGCGATGTCTTAATGTTATGTAAGCTTCAGGTGCAATGCTTGTGCAGGGCTGTGTCCTGTGTGTGTTTGCATGTGTGCAAGTGTATACGTGCCCGTGTGTATGCATATGTGTGTCTATAGGGGTTTCTGTGAAGACATCTGTGAAAATGTGTTTCCCTGTGTTAAGTAAGGGCGTACTCAAATGTCCCTTTCTCCAGCCCCTCGATGCCATCAGCCCAGTTGGAGGAAGGCATACTGCTGTAGGGGTCCAGCAGGATCCTGAAACACCTTACTATCAGCAGCCCTAGGAACACCAGTAGCATCCCCACAAAGGCAAATGCTGTCTTCTGCTCCAGAGTCAGAGAGTGCGCCATCATGTCGTTTCCGCTCATGGCAGCAAGGGAGTGGTTGTAGTGGACGCTACACATGGTAAACCAACATCTAGGTGTCTCATCTCTTCTCTGATGGGGTCAGGCGTTTAGAAGCCTGCATGTTACCTGGACAGAGATTAAATGATGGCTTTAGATTAGTGCAGTCTAGTCTCTTGTGAAGAAAGGATCAATTTAATCAACTGATTTAAGTATCACCACACTTAATGTATACACTGCATACACTGTGAGAAACAAGGGTACTGACATGGGAAAGAGAAAATACAGACCATTAAATAAGGAAGGGTTATCTATAAATAGCCTCTTTTGAATGTGGTATCAAACAGATGTCCAGAGACTTCGATCTCTCTCTCACTCAATCCCTCAGGGAATTTTGCAGAAAATTACAAAAGGCAAACACGAACAGAAGAGTGAGGGAGACCGCAGGGAAATGGGTTCAGGAATACGAGCCAATGTCATGGCTACCTTTCTTTAAGTCGTGTTAGAATTACAGTATGTCGCAGTGCACAGCCAGCTGTTAAACATAGGCAAAGCGCTAAGGTATCGATGAAAGCCTCACATCTCATGAAGATATGACGTTATCTATGTTAGCTTTAGAAGAAAGGGCTCTTTCTACCTGTTGCGTGCAAGCAGATGCCTGCCAGACAGTGTAATTCCATTAGACAAGAAAGCGACGGTGATTGACCAAACATAATCACAAAATTGGTGTGGTCACACAAGTACAAGTCTGCTTCTGTCATTCTTTTCCTACAAAATATTTCATATGAACACAAGCAGCAGGTGGCTCCAGTGAGAGGAGGAGGGGTTGGTGGGAGGGGGGGGTGGTTAGATGAGAGAGGGAGGGCACATACAGACAGCGATAGAGGAATGAACACAGAGAATTGGTAAAGACAGATATAGGGAGAAGGAAGTAGAATGATGAGGAGGACACTGCACAAATACGCATGGAGTGAGACACAGAGAGGAGAGAGGGAGGGCGTGAGGCAGGGTGAAAGAGAGAGACTGCATTGACATATTCTCCAGCGAGGATGTCTAAGAAAGAAAAAGCAGGCATCTCACCGTCATTATCGTTCCATCCTTACAGACCTGTTGCTGCTGTTTCTTGTGAACAACTCCTCTTTCTTGGAGTCCTGAGACACATATCCATTAATCCATCCATGGCTGGCATAATGGATGTGCTAGGCTAATCTCTCTCATCTAAACATATAGCGAGAGATAAAGAGAGGAACAGAGAAGCGAGGGAGAGGCTGGATCAAGCTATGATATGTGTCTCTTTGCAGAGATACAGATCCTCTCCTCATGCTCCCTTACTTGCTGCCTCCTACTCATTATCATTCTGTTTCTCTATCTCACCCTCCAGAAGCACGCACGCTTGCTCCTGCTGCATGGCAACCACTTGTTAGTCTCACTCAGCTGCTCTGCTGTCTCAGTCACTCACAACAATCCCCTCCTCAGCAACACCAGGACGGATGCAGCAGCATAAACAAGCACCGCTTCTTTTTCTTCTCTCTTCATTCAACCCTCCCTGGCTTATTTGGCTTTTCTAAAAATGACTCCACCAAAATGTGACAGGAATATCATGGCTTAGCCAGCAGGAGTAATACTGCCTCTCACTGCTCCTGGCCAGTAAATGCTGCTGCAAAGGTATTTTTGGTACAGCACAGCATTATCCTCCAAGCCTGGGTTGATGATGTATTTTTAATTGGTGCAGTTTGCTGTGGTCAAATTGAATTAGCCCATCTGCTTAAAGGCTTACGAATGCAAGCTCCTCGGACATGGTGAAGAAGAAGATACTGGTATTTAAATAGATTTTGCTGTAGTGAACAAAAAGCAGCATTGTAAAGGCAAACAAACAGCAGGTCATCTGATTGCCCACTGTAACCGAATGCAGCAGTGAAGCATCTGGCTATCTATTTTTGCTGTTATGCAGTGCAAATTCATATCAGCAACGTAGTTTCTGTCACAGTGGTGCAGTGACTCGGATCTGAGGATAAGGCATGCCATGAGGGAGATGGTCATCACTGTTATTCGATGTACAATAATTGATGGCTTAAAAGTGGTATAGAGAGCTTCATTTTTCTTTTTCATTGCCCCCTTGCCCACATGTCACTTTAAAAGACAAGGTCAAAATGGAAAACTACTGGGTCACAGCGCAATAGTGCATAGTCATCAGTGATAAGGTCAAGTTACAGACAGTGTGAATTTTATGTCATAATTATTAATTCATCGCTGTGAATCTACTGCAAGAGAAGCACATCTGCAGAACATGCAGATGTGCTTTTACTTGTGTGTCAAGGTGTGCTGATGGTTTTTGGACTCTTGACTCTGGAATAGGAACAGCAGAGAAATTCTAAACATGTTGCATGAAATACATTAGAATACTACCCAGTATCTATAGGTCATAAGGATAAAGATTGTTATTTCAGCCAGGTAACAGGTCAGGAGCAAAACTGATATTGAGAACTATAAAATGATTCTACGAACTGCTATCATGGTATTCATTTCAATGTTAATTAACTCTATACCACACCCTTGTGAGATAAAACAATCTGTACAAAAAAGTACAAAGGCAGATGCAGATCTTAAACACTTTATTAGTCTTTCCCATTAGCCTAAATGCAGTAATTACTAATTCTCCTGGGGCCCACAAATTAATTAAATCGACATAGTCAGATGTCAGTTAGATTTTCATTTAAAAAGGTTGGTCTGAATTTTTAGAAGATATAATAATCCACAATATTGTTTGACATACTGCCAATGTGACTGTGGACATCTCAGTATAGAGAGATTTACTTCAGTAAGCTAGTGATAGCAATTAGACATATGCAAGTTAGTGCCAGGTTTATATTGTGTTAGTCACACCATAAATTACTATAAACTAGCCATGGACTTCCCATCAAGGAAATGTATTATCATTTTACTGACCAGATTTTTCATTTACAGAGTAAGATGTGTAATGTGCTGTATGTTAAAGGTTAACTTCCCTGATATGTTACAGGTCAGCCTAATCCACAGTTGTTGCAATTTGTCATTCACCGTACCTGACTTAGCAGATGTATTTGTTCCTGAATAAAGTGAAAATGTATTTATTTTTAGGAATGAGGTTGCACCATTTGCTGAGTTTGTGACTATACTGCATGCAGCCTAAGCAGCTGAATCAAAATATAGGAAATTGGACACTTTCACATAACATAGCAGACATTTGGGTCAGAGAAGCTCACCTGTAGATGTAATGCACCTGTAGTGTGAATTGGTTGTAAATGGGACAGTATCCCTAAAAGTGGCTTAAAAAGGCTTGCTGTTAGTGATTTCCTTTAGATACAAGAAAAGATTTAAATGAAAAACGCTATATCATTAGCATAACAACATTTGCACATAATTCATGGACTTATTGCTTCTATTAGACGCTTCAAATTGTCAGTCAAATTGCTTTAAGTACATCACTGCCTTAGTGAGTTGCATTGGGTTTCTGTAGTCTCTGCACTATTCAGAAGCACACACATGCATCCATTAAAAGGTGTCACTTTCTGTTTGGTGCCACTTATTCAGTTGCTGACCCCTGTGTCTAACATACTAATCTCAGAGCAATCATATGCACAATCTTATCATAGTTTCGTTTTATTCATGCTTATTGTCCAGTAACCTTTACCATTCAGTTCACCCCGGCTGCCTAGCAACATCTGCCAAATCTCGCGTTAGTGGCACAAATCTCCAGTAACGTTACACATTTTGAACTGCGTAGTGACAAAGGCGTCTTGCGTTGTGTGGGGCTAAAAAAAAACCTCAACATGGCAGATGTTGAAACTCTTGATGAGGAGTCAAAGCAAGAGGAATGCACTGCATCCATCAAGTCCGAACCCGAGGAGACATCGGAAGAAACACCCAATGGCGTGAAAACGTGAGTAAAAATGATGTATTGGATGTCCCGTCCTTGCAGCCTTTAGCTACCTTAGCTAAAATGGAGTCATGTGATGCTAGCTATTGTTAGCATAGAAGCCTCAAACCTCTGTTGTCAAACATTGAAACCGTTAAATACCTGTGTGATAGGTTTGTAGCTGACACAACGTCAAACGTATGCTATATACATAACATCTCTCTCAAAATTGTGCGCTGTTGCAATAACATTAATTTAACGTTAGTCAATGTAATGGCTCAGGTTTAACGTGGTTACTGTTTGCTAATCTGTTTCTTTTTTTGTTAGCTAACACAAACTTATTTAATAATGAAATTCCACTCTTGTTAAATCCACACAGTAAACCCAGCTTAAACTTCAAACTATTTCGTTGGATAAATCAAATAGGCTGATTGCAGACGACATAACTAGCTAACATTAGCAACCCTGATAGCTAATCTCAACACAGTTGAACGCTTCGCTGTGTCAAGCTAACAACAATAAATGCAATGGCTTCGATTCTACAATGTAAATTACGGTTAATTAATTAACGTAACTAGCTATAGCTAGTAGTATTGTCTTTGCCTCTGGCCAATTGGTTATTTGTACAGCATCCAATTAATAAAAACATTATTTAAAATTTAAAAACTCTTATGCAATGTAAGCATTATATTATGTCAAATTTGGACACTTGAAGCCTAAATCCAAAGGTGTGCTTGCAGAGTTATGTATAGATATACAGTTTTTTAATATTACCTAATAATCTATTTGACAATTTTATGCAGTGTCATTAATGTAACATTAACAGAGCTACATCATCCATTCTGTATGTAGAAAGTATTATTTTAATGTTAAGTAAAGCTCATTACCACCAAAATGCACAACACATGACAGGACCTTACTATTACACTCAAATGTATTGACACGCCTTTTAATATACATACTACACTGTGTGATAACAAAATGTAGTTTGGCTGTTCTCTGACCTGCAGCTTTGTTTTGTAGGGATGCTGAAGAAAATAAGCCCCCCAAAGAAAAGCATGAAGCTAAAGAGAAGTCCTCCGGGAGCAGAAGAGGAAACCGCTACCATCCCTACAAAGACAAACACGGTGGAGAAAAGAAGGGTGCTCATAGGAACCGGGTTTTCATCAGCAATATCCCTTATGATATGAAGTGGCAGGCAATTAAAGATCTAATGCGTGAGAAAGGTAATGTCTCCAGTGATGTGGGTGGTGTCTCCTCTTTTTTTCTCTTTTCAGCTTATTAGAAGTTCTTGACCCTTTTTCCTTTGTTACCAGATGGAGCATCCTGCTTCTAGCAGTAGTCAATTAGTTTGTAGATTTCTCTGGATGTACAGATAGTGGGGAACCAACACAGTGTGAAATTAGGATATTGGAGTTTTAATAAATTTCTTTGGATGGACACCAATTTAGTTTGGGCTGATATGTCTGTGTGAAAAGGAAGATGAACTTAGTTACATTGTTACTTGTTTTATGGCATTGTCAGCTCCAAAATGTAACCTCAAACCAGTAGCAGATTGTTGAATGATTTTGTTGCATCTGTTGCAAGTTGAATCATATGAATAAAATTGTAATATTTTACTTTCTGAATTATGGGGGTCTTAAGAAGCCTTCTGAAAGGTCCAAGTACAGATTAAACCTTTCAACTGCCATGAATCGAATCTGATGAACTGATCATGTTGAAGTCTTTTGAATTTCCCAGGTTTAATATAGCTGTGTTTCTCTCTGGCCTTGGCCTTTGGGTGTCTGTCACTGCCCAGAAAGGCATGGTGTTGTCTGGTGGGATGTTGGTCTGGGCTGACTGTTGATCATTAATGGGACATTTCCATCTGTAGCGGCATTGCCAAGGCCAACGGCGACTTGAAGACTTGGTGACTTAAATTCCTTTGTTCTTTTGGTATTTTTCCTTTGTATGTCTCATGTAGTTGGTGAGGTTACATACGTGGAGCTCTTTAAGGATGCAGAAGGAAAGTCAAGGGTAAGTGATGTGGCCAACTTGCTGCACGAGGTTTTAAATGCCCTCAGCAGGCTCTCATTAACCAAGTGCTCTTTTAGGTTCTGATCCTTTGGGTCTTACTAAGTTACCGAACTGGAGATACTATAGGTTGTGTTTAGAGCCTGATAGATGGCCAATGATTGATATTCATTTGAAAGGGAGATGTCCTGTTGATTTTGGAAAAGTAGCTTAATGAACTCATCCAAGAGTACACTTTTGCTTTTGTTGTTGTCATTTCAATTGGTGAAAAAGTTTGTTTGTTTGGCCATTTTCCAAAGGGAAGTGTGGGTTGTAGGATTTGTCTCATTGATTGACCCTCATGTCTCAAAATCTTATTTTACAATTCTGTTACATGGCACAGCTCTCTTCAAAGGAACAAACCAGTCTCGAAAGATCTTGTAGTGTTTTTTATTGTTATGTTTTTATAGTATATGGACCACACTATTTTTCTTTATTGCAGTGGCAAAACTGGTTAATCCTAAATAATGTACTAATTAAATTTGTTTAATGCATTTTCTACATTGGTGTTTGTGTCCAGTTCAAAACATTTTAAAAAATTATAATGCATGGTATCAGTCAATGCTATTGTTTTTACCAAAACATTTATACATTTTAAGTTATCATTGTTAATTTATTATTTAAAAAATATTAATTGTCAGCATTGCTTCAGATAATGAATAAAGAATATGCTCTTTTTAATCTTTATTGCAATAGACTTAAACACAACCACACCCCTGCTGGTTCAAGCCAGTGGGCAAAATATGGCCAACATGCACTATAGGAAGTATTAGAAGCATGTTGATACATGAAGCATTAGATTTATAATGTCCCAGTGCACTGTCTTGATTTTAACTGTATTTTGTTCACTCCCTCGACCTTGGATATGTGTGCTACCTGGACTCCTATATTGCCCCCTGGCTAGGGTTGTGGGTAAGAAACTATTTTACTTTCATACACAGAACTTTCTTGTATCTCACATGTGCATGGACTCCCCTGATGCCTCTTTCCCTAATTGAACAGTGTGGTGGAGTTCAAAGATGAGGAATTTGTGAAGAAGGCAATAGAAACTATGAATAAGCATGACCTGAGTGGAAGGCCACTCAACATCAAGGAGGTGAGATCAACTTACTAACAAAATACTTGTTTTGGTTTCAGGAAATCAATAAAGTACATTTTTAGGGCCCGAGCCCAAACCGTGCGAGGTCCCTATTGATACTGAAGGGATTATTTTTCTTTTTTCTGCAAACTAACCTCTATTTTGGGGGCCTAAACATACTTGAAAACTCACAAAACTTTGCACAAATTCAGATGCGGTGAAAAATTCTCGCATGGACGTGGCAAATGGCTCGCTAGAGCCCACTACAGAGCAGCCCCCGGACAAAGTTTCACCTACGTATATGAAATTTCTGTCACAGAGGTGTCTTTGTCTGTACACATGTCACAGAGGTCACTAATAGGCGGTCTGGATCTGGATCCGGACCCAGCCGCTGTCGTCTCCGGACCACCGGCCTACAGCCGATTCATTACGGAGCGTTTCTATTTTAACCTGCGCAGCTTCTCTGTACTGGTTTAGTGGACCAGGAAACTCGTAGACGATTAAAAGTAGTGCAAACAGTTATTACAAGTCGGCCAGTTTGCCCGTGGCGATCTGTCAAAAATCGATGATTCGCCATGAAACAGGAAGTTGTTGTAACTTGACTGTACATGCTCACATCTGCACCAAATTTTCCATGTATAATAAGAGTCGCACCTTGAACACACCCAAATGCCAAAATTCACTCAAAGTCATAGCGCCACCTGCTGGCAACAGGAAATGACACATTTTACGGTGTAATGGACTACTCCTAGCAGGCTGGACATATGAACTTAAAAACTGTCCCAGAAAGCCCTTAACCGTGGCGGTTCCATGCTTCGTCATGACACAGGAAGTTGTTATAATTTGACTTCACATGCTCAGATTTGTACCAAATTTTACATGTTTAATAAGAGTCCCGTCCTGAACACATGTACACGCCAACTTTCACCCACATTCATAGCGCCACCTGCTGGCAACAGGATGTGATCTTCAACAAAGCGGCCTCCACGGCACATTTTACCTGCGTGTATGAAATTTCTGTGGCACATGTATCATGTCCAGTTGTACAAAAAAGCCTCTTGGAGCCATGCCCTAAACCCATTCATTTTGGGTTTTTTACACACTCCGTACTTTAACAAACTCCTCCCAGGGAATTAGTGCGACCGACTTCAGATTTTCTCTGTTTACTCTAAAGCCAATGACGATTAAAAGTTGTACAAGCGGTGAGTTTTCGTGAAATGGTGTGCCCGTGGTGTGGCATCCAAAATCGATGATTCACCATGGAAGAGGAAGTCATTGTAACTTCAGTGTACATGCTCACATCTGCACCAAATTTTATGTGCTTGATACATGTTCATTTATAGTTGTAGTGCCATAAAGAGGACACAGGAAGTGATGATTAACATGTTTGTTCAGCCTCTGAAGCGCGTTGGAAATTCAAAGCCACACTGGCAGAGATCCAGAATCTGCAATGTGGCCGCCTCACACCTCACACAACGTGCTACACGTGCGAGGGCTTTAATTGCACTTTTTTTCACTTTTTAAAATGCATTTTGTGTCACAGTAGCAGCAGATATGAAGTGTTGTTTTTCAGTGTTACTGTCTTATTCTTATTGGTCCAGATTTCCAAAAGTAAAAAATACACAAACATTTGTCATCATGCTACTCCAAACTAAAATACTTTAGTACCCAGTGACACATGATTATACATTTAGGTGTTCTCATTAACAAGTGATGCATTTTTGTGACATTGCTTGTGGCCTTTCTATTGATTTTATCCATATGAGGTTTGAAAGATTTGTAAGTGGTCACAAATAATTGTATCAATTGTTACAGTGGAGTAAATCTTTTAGGGGTACTGAAATACCAGTAGAAAACTTGACAAAGTGTGGAACTTCATTATACAGTTGTCTATTGCAGTTGTACACCTTAAACTGATTGATTCCTCATGATTATCTTGATCTGGCAATTCAGAGGTAAATTGTATTATATTTTATATTTAAGGACCCTGATGGGGAACATGCTCGGCGTGTGCTCCAGCGCATGGGAGGAGGTCAACAAGGAGGTCGTGGGCAGGACATGGGGCCGGGTGGGATAAACATCCCACTTTCCATTGCCAACAATCCCAACATCCCACCGGATGTCATCCATGCGCTGCAGGCTGGACGGCTTGGCAACACAGTGTTTGTCGCCAATGTGAGGACATAGTAACAAACAATTTCTAAATGTAGGTTGTTATGATTTTCGTGTTGATTAAAAATTGTGATTTCTTTTCTGTTTAACAGCTGGACTTCAAAGTTGGCTGGAAAAAGTTGAAGGAAGTGTTTGGCATGGCAGGTGTGGTAAAACGAGCAGATGTAAAGGAGGATAAAGATGGAAAGAGTCGTGGGATGGGAACAGTGACTTTTGAGCAGTCACTGGAGGCTGTGCAGGCCATCTGTATCCTTCAGAATTGGACACTTTAATAGAAAAAGAACACAAAGTAATGCTTAGGGACATATGAAATCCATACACCTTTTTTTATTTTTTATTTTTCTGAATTCTGTGTTTTAAAATTTAAGCTAATTTTGTCATCAAAGTGTGTAATCACATGTTGGATGTATAAAATTACAATTAAGAAAATATAAAAAATGTAATCAATGTCAATTATTTTGATGTATCATTCAAATATTCATATGGAAATATTAAAATGGATGTGCAATTATTTATGGGGACAATTCACAATGAAAGCATTCTTGCCATACATGTACTCTGAATTGTCCCCTATTAAATAGGTTATTTATTACATTGCTGATTACTGATAATTTTCACCCTCGTGTCTTCTGCATGAGAGCTTTCGTATGCTGCTCCAATGCATGGTAATAAGTGGGCAATGCTCCTTTTTGTTGGTAAAGCTTGACTGCTTTTTAATATTTTCTCATACAGCCAGGAATCAGCTTGCACCTTGCATCTAGCGATATTGTTGCACTTTTGAGAGTTTGTTGAAGTGAAGAATTCTTACTAGTGTGTCGATTTCGATATGACACTGTGAAAGGAGCTGCTGAGCTCCGCCCTCAGTGAAATACCAGAGGACAGAAGCCGTGCCTGTAAATTACACCAAATCATAGCAGTATAGTTTCTCTGTTTACCTTAAGTGCTGTTAAGGGGGAAATAAACACGTATAATGCTAGGGAAAACCCAGATTTTTAAAAATATTGCATCCAAATTTTGGCAGATTCTACAATATTCTGCGTTTTACATTCCATTTTTATTATCAAATTCTGCAATTCTGTCCATGTTTTCTGCATCGCGGAAATCATTTGGCCCTAAATGGATTACAGTTATACTGTGACCTTTCCCTTGACTCTATACTCAGCCATGTTCAATGGACAGATGCTCTTTGACAGACAGATGCACGTTAAAATGGTATGTTATTTTTGGTTATTTTATAACTATATAAGTTCTGTATCTAAGATGCAAAATGACCTTTGTTGTGTGTTGTTACAGGATGAGAAATCTCTTCCACCTGAAGACTTCCGTCAAGTAGAAAAAACACCTCAGTTACCACGTGAGTACACGTTTATCCTCCGTCATTTGTTTATATCAAACTCATATCCATAGTAATAAGCTCAGTGAATTGTGTATATTCCATTGTCAGTTTAAGAGGTATGATGTCTTCTTGGAATAGATGTTAAACATGTTAATAAAATTAATGTATTTGATCATTTACAGTGACCAGAAATGATGTTGAGGCAGTGTGCTATTGAAAAGTGTGTTTTTTCTTTACTGTAGGATAGTTGTTGGCCTGTTGTTTTCTGTGATCCACATTTTGCTTCACACAAAGGCAACATAAAAGCAGTTAAATATGTAAAAACGTATGTGACACTGAACTCATACAGTAATTACAGCAGTGTTTATAGATGGAAAATCTGTGTTTTTTTATTGTGTTACTTGGTGAAATTCAAATATGTGCTTGTTTTACTCTGGTTACAAACAAAATTTCTTTTTTGATATTGGAAAACATTAATGACTTAGAAGTAGTTGTTTTACAATAGCCAATTTGAGTTGTAGCATGTCTCATGGTGTGTCTGTTTATTAATGATATGTAGAGGTCTGGTGTCTGCACTGAAGCTAAAGACTCTCTTCACCAAAATAGGATGTGGAAATGTTCCACAAATTGAACAACATTTCACATGGATAAATAAATATTATCTGCTCTACCCAATAGCAGTGTCTGGGTACCTTTGATGTTATGTATGCACTGAGCAGTACATCTCCCATTCTTGAGAGTTGGTGCATTGCAGATGCAGTTAAGGATCATGTAAAGATGTGGCTTGGCACATTTCCTTTCTACTTAATGACTTGTGTTAAGTGCAAGCACTTATCAGTGAATGTCTGTTATGTTAAATGTCAGTAGCATTATTGATTTAGCTTTGTATTAATTCTCATATTGTATGTTATCAACTTTGCTCTCGGTGTTAAGAAATTACATAGCTCAAACTTTTCTTTTTTTCTCTTTTGTTTGTAGGGGGTCTAGGTGGTATTGGCATGGGCCTGGGGCCAGGAGGGCAGCCTATAAATGCCAACCGTCTGAGCGGTGGAGGAGGGATGGGCTCCATGGGGCCTGGAGGTCAGTCACATACTGTGTTGCAAACCAGTTTGGATCTATAGGCAAATGCTTATCTGAGAGAATCCAATGCATTTCCCTAGCTGGTCACAAAATTTGCACCACAAGGCAGGAATAATCAACAGCTTTGAACATCATCTTGGCAAATCAGCATACACAGTTTATATGTAAACTATTCAACCCCCAAGTCTTTCATGACTCATCTTTTAACTTTTCAGCAGTCTCAAAATGGTGACCATACATTACCATATTCTACCAGCAGAAATACAGGACTTTTACACTACTAGGTGAATGTGATGTAAAATTTAAAAAGATATAGTATGCGCTTTGACTTGGCCTTGCTGACGACATCTTCTGCCATAGGTATGGATGTTCCAGGTTGTGGTGGAATGAACAGACTTGGAGGAGGTATGTTGTTTTGTTTACCTATGAGTTTTCCATGTAAAAGACCATTGTCAACTTATTGTGGAAAATAGAGAGTGATGCTAAAACTTGGTGTTGCTTTTGACAGGTATGAGTGGTGGTGGCGGCGGCGGCTTTGGGGGCATGGATAGCATGGGCAACATGGGCGGCTTTGGAGGGAGAGACATGGCGCCAGTTGGCAGGATGGGAGGTAAGTGAGCAAATTCACTCCTACCAGGAAGAGATGAGATTCAGTTCTAGGATGTTATTTGGTAAACATTGAGATGCACCTTTGTGTTATAGACACCTTAAGTCTAAGGTCACATTTTGTTTCCTATGTTGAGATATGTACCGGTCAGGAATGGGCGGAATGGATCGGGACTTTGGCCACGGTGACATGCCTATGAATCGAGGATTTGGGGATTCCTTTGGAGGAATGGGTAAGTGATGCTCTGACTTCAGTCTTGAATTCTGTCATACTTAAACACCAGACACAGTGGAGGTTGTGCAAGTTCCTCTGTGTAGTTTGATTTTGAGTTATGACTGCTTTTTTATGTGGACTGCTATGCTTACAGGCTGTTTCTGTTTGCTGTTGTGAAATTATTGTATTAACCAATTTGCATTCTGAACTTTTAGGTGGAGGTTTTGGAGGAGGTATGGGCAGTGGTGGCATGGGGCACTTGGGCACTGGATTAGGTACATGAAGTAGTCCATCTCTATATCTATTTTATTCTAAATCTGTTATCTGTAAGTTCTTTTCCTACAGATTAGGTTTGAAGGTACAGTAAGCTCTCTAGCAGAGCCACAAGCTTCTTTATTACTTTTGATATTTGAAAGTCCTCACTGGTTTTATAGTCTTTTGACAGTTTATACAGTCAGTAATGTAAAAGGAGGAATGAGTTTTAATGAACTACGATGTATAAAGTCATTAATTGTCATGCCTTGTTGAATAGGCGAAGGATGAAGAAGGCCTAGTAGTTGGAAAGATTGTTCATAAAGATTGTTCTTTCAGTAACCACCAAGTATAAGTGATGGTTTTCCATCAAGTTCCACATCACAGGTGTATTGCATATTGTAGTAGGATCAATTGTGATCTACAATGAGAACATTGAGATATATGATGTTGTGGCCACAGCTGCAACTGAAAGACCATTGTCATGCAATGTTTATTATGAAAATAACGCTGTAGACCTATGAACAATTCAAAATATTTAAATTGAATTGTGGTTAAAGTAAGTAAAGAAGGCTGCATTGATCTATAAATGAGTGACTCTTACGGTATCTGTTAACAGCTGCTTTATACTGAATGGTACATCGAGTTACTGTGGCTCATCAGTCCTGTGTAATTGCCTCAATGCACCTTTCTCTTTAGCAAAAGTGCCATCTCCATGTTTCATTCTTGAAATACTTAATGGTGCAAGCTAGGGTTGGGTGATACGGCCAAAAATGTTATCACAATAAAGTCACTATGGATAATCATCACGATAAATGTCAAATCATTATTTCTTCCAAATTTAAAGGCAGATTTTTGCTCTGAGTGAAAGTTAAATAAAACAGACGGTTAATTGGGATTTATGGGCAGAACATGACAAACACTTAATGCCAAACAGTGGATCACTAAACAAATCTGAGGTAGAACATTTAAAACAATTGATAAAATATTTTTTCAACAAATATGCATGAGTAAGTACAATCTTGAAACTTCAAATCAGTCCCTTTTCCTCAACAAAATAAATATCTTAATATAAAAATTTAATTCTAATTCATTTGTGATACAAATTAGTTAAATCAAACATTTATTGAATATTTGTTATATTGTTGTTTAGGAAAATTATATCAGGATAATTATTGTTTTATTGCCCAACCGTTGTGCAGTTAGAAAACATAAAATGGAAAAATAGTGTTAGAGAAACTGTTATACACCGTTTATGCACACTACACTGACATGTCATTGGACTAAATGAATATAAAGCTATGTCTTAAGATGTGAAAGGTATTGTAATGTTTTTTGTATGGCAGTTTCGATATGCAGATATTGTCTTAATGTCTCATTTGTATAAATCTGTGATCAGATATACATATACTGAACCGTTAAAATAAACAGTACATTGTTTAAGTTTCTCTGTCATTTTACAAGTGTGTGTTAATTGCAGGTGGCGGAATGGGCAATATGTCAATGGACCGGATGGGCTCCAGCTATGACCGTATGGGCATGTCAGGAATGGACATGAACCGTGGCTTTGGTGGCTTTGGAGGTGGGGGCCCGGGACACATGGGTGGAGGCATGTCTGACAGAAGCTCTGGGTCCAAAGCAGGCTGTCAGATCTTTGTGCGAAATGTAAGTGTGTGTTAGATATGAGAATTTCGCTTTTTTACAGAATTAGAGGTCACTTAAATTAGGACTGGAGTTAAATATAACCATCTCGGAGACCTCCCCAATGATGAAATGACTCTTTCATTGATACAAACGTTTTCTGTGTTGATGCTCTAGTATTGAGTGACTATTTAATGGGACTCAATCCATGCTTTTTGTGCATTAATATAAATGGTAATGATGCTGTAAATAAGTAGTTCATGATTGGTTTGTTTAGATTAATTAACTGGTGCTTTCCTTGAGTCTGACTCTTTATGATGTATTTGTACTATATGCTTTATTGATGCAGTCATCTCTTTGAATGGTGTACTATTTCATCTAGCCTCAAATATGTATATTAACAAATAAATTGACTCAAGTTCACATATCTTTGATGCAGCTGTCCTATGATCTGACATGGCAAAAGCTGAAAGAGAAGTTCAGTCACTGTGGTATGTATTTTGCTTGGTATTAATTGCCCAGTATGAAGTAAATCTTGATTGCTTAATTTACAAATCACTCAGTAATGTCACTGACGTTTCATCATGAATGCCCAAATTTTGTTTCTACTGCAGGCCAGGTAATGTTTGCAGAGATCAAGATGGAGAATGGAAAGTCAAAGGGCTGTGGAACAGTGAGATTCGACTCTCCAGAGAGTGCTGAAAAGGCCTGTAGGATGATGAATGGAACCAAGATCAACGGCCGAGAGGTGGACGTCCGTATTGATCGCAACGCCTAGAGCTTTTGTAGAAGTAATGCTAACACACTTCCACATTCAGCCCTCTTGCCAGTGACCTTTTGTTTTGTTTTAAAAACACAATTACTTCATATCTCATGTGTCTGTTTATTTTTTTGTTTATAACGCATAGGTCTTTGTTTTGTAAACCCTTTTTAATTTGTCAGGCAGTTTATTTGAACAAATAAACTTTTTAATTTTTAAACATGGTGGTTGTAAAGTCTCCTGAGATCAAAGTCTGAAGTTGTTCTTCACATTGTGTAAACTGGCACTGAGGTGCTGGATCTGTTTAGCATTATTGCTCAACAGTGCCGTACAGTGGCTTCTTGAAAGTGGGGAAATTCCACATTAATCACAAAGCACTGGAATAAAGTGAGAACATAACAGACATTTATCAGGCATGGTATCCAACACTAATCATAGGAAGCAAATTCCCAGATCTCTGAAATTGGTAGTTTTTGTTTCAGCAGGATAGAATTGTCACTTCTGATGATATGGCATTATTAATGTAATGATCGATCAGTCTCACGTCCATGTAAGCTTTGAAGTTAGCTGTAAACCCCATTAACAAAAATGTTTGTCATTCCATTTTTACTTATTAGGTAGAATGTATTTTACTATTACTTTAACTATTTGTGGCTTTTACAGAGATAGATTTATCTCTTATTTGTGTGAACAGGTTAACAATCTGTGTGTAAATGTGTCATCTGTAAATATACACCTTCCACAAATATAAAAAAAAACAACTTATTTGTAAACTTTCAAAAAATATTCTACAAATATAAAATGATCTGCACAAATTAAATATCTTATTGCCTTTGACTAAATTTTCAAAAAAAAGGCATTTGTGAATAACTTAACGTTTACAACTTTGGATCATGAATTTTTAATATAGTTTTTAATTTGTGGATCTCAATTCTGCACTTGAGGATTTGAATTTGATAAACTTTCAACCAGTCTCAACGAAAATCCAAACATATCACTCGGCCATTTTCAATAGCATATGACCTGCTCCATATGTCCTTTCCGCATTTCTACATAAGAGCATGCAGTCTTTCAACAGTTGAATTGTTCACCCAATTGCCATCTCCACCAAGCCTAAATCCTGAACCTCACCAAAGTCCTTATAGGCTAAAATAAAATGTCTCTGACCTCACAGACTTAGTTGATGTCACCCGTTAAGTGCTGAAGTGCAATAAAGTAGTTTAAAGTAGTTAAGAGCAACACTAAAAAGTATACTGAAAAAATGTGGCTGGATAACAGTCAATTTATGACAGATTCTGGCCACAGACTATATAAAAGAAGAGGAGTCTGGCAGACAACCACAACGCTGATGCATGTGGCGAGGGGCTTTGACGCCATTGACGGGACAAAGTGAAACACACCATTACCTTAATTAATATTACGGATTTTCTGAGTTTGAAAATTGTTGGAAACATTTGGGATAATATGTAAGTACACAAATAAAGGAAATGTAGAACAGGTCTAGTACATTTTAGACTTTTTAATGCAGAAAAGTTATATATTATCACATTTAAAAAGATACTGTTTTTCATAAGGATGTTTTTTTTTATATGAGAGTCTCTTAATTCTCTTATGTTAAATGATAATGTTAATGTATGTTAATTTTAAGTATTTCAAAATACACCTTTCAACCTATGTCCTTTTGTGGGGAGACAGTGGGTTTCATTTTCAACAATTTTCCATACTTCATCACTGTGAGGGTCATACACTGAGCTGTCAGCAGACGAGGAAGAGAGCCAAGCAATAGAGCAGGTTTTAAAATTACTTTTATATTTGTTTCAAATATTCATCAAATGAGTGAATTAAAAACAAAATGTTTTTATCATTACCAAAACATGCCTTGTAATTTATTCTTTTGTGGAAAAGATTGACCCAATGTCCACTGCAAGGGACATGTTATAAAAATAAATAACGTTTTTGAGTAAAAATCTTAAAACCTTTTTTCTTCCAGATCTCAGGAGGATAGGCTAGTTGTGTCTTTGTACTTTTGTTAGAGTCTTAGATAATATGGCTTCAGTTCTGGGGAGGTCAGATCTCAGTCACTGCACAGTTTTATAGGATTATTCCCAAAAATCCCCAGCTCATACAGGATGGACAGAGTGGCAAAGAGGATGTAGCAGAAAAGAGAAAAAATTCCCAATTTCCAATCCAACTTCCAGCCGTTAACATGAACGGCTACAAAAAGGAAGACAATGGAAAGGAGGAGTGTGGAGGAAACGAAGACCAGTCCGGTGCTGTTGACCTCTACTGGGTTGTTGGTGTCCACAAAGGCAGTCTTGATGAACCAAGGCAGGCCCAGGCACAGCATGTCGAAAACATTAGAGCCCACAATGTTGGACATAGCCATGTCAGCTTTCCCTGACAAACAGAAAGCAAAGTCTCACTAAAACAGAAAAAAATAAGTTAATTTCTTGCCATGGTGGGTGGGAAAATGAGTCAGCAAAGTGAATGACTGATCAATAATTACTATAATGTCTTTTAGCAAGAGAGTACTGGTAGAAGACTAATGTTTTTGGCATCTACCACATTTGGGTATTAATCACTGGTGTTAATTATGAAGTAGGAACTCTTTAGTCAAACTATAACCAGGTCTGTTGTGAATTTCAGCTGATAAAATATGACACTGATGCTTACCTTCTCTGGCCACTATCACACTGGCCACAGTATCAGGTATACTGGTTCCAGCAGCAAGCAGAGTGAGGCCCATAACTGTATCAGGGATGCCAAGGGTCTCACCTGTGTAAACACAATAAGAACCCAAAATCAGAGCCCTCCTCCAACAAAGTCAAGCTAGAGAGAAAACAGCAGCAGAATAACTGTAGCTATTGGGTTAATAAATTATCACTGGAGGCAGGGCTGTAACCAGGATTTTAGAAATACTGATGTCATAAGACCACATTCCCCTAGCACCAAAAAAATGTACTCAATATTTATTCATACTGTACTGGTGCCAGGTATCAAATTGTGGTGGAGACCAGATTCCTTAAATTTTATTTTATGTAGTTTCTTGCCTAAAAACTCAAGAGGTGTAATATGTGGGTAATCCTATAAAAACTAGTTCTTGTTCTAGTAATCCTAAACTCCATTTTAGGGCTGCCCCGACAAAAGATTTTGTCTTTTTGTGTCAGGACAGGCAGAGAACCATGATTTAGAAGACACTACTGTCATTAGTTCAACCTATTAGTCGACTAGTCATCACATGTTTATGATATTAATTATTTAAATATATACATAAAATGGTTTGCGTTCCAGGGGTGAGAAAGACTTAGTAACACTGTGTGACATTTCAGAGAAATATGAAACTGCAAGCTTTTAAAATATACATTATGAATGCATGCATGAAGCGAGCTGCCTGTTAACGAGAAGCGGTACTTATTCTGAATGTGTCTGAAGTTAATTCAAAACAGTATCACATCACACAAGTCTTGTTAAAAATAACCTTTTACTTAACTACTGTGAACAAATGGACTGCCTTTAAAAGAAAATATTAACAGCTTCCGAAAGGAGTTTAAGGTTTTAGTTGCCTTTTCTGCGACTACCCAACAACTGAACAGTTGGTTGTCAAAGATTCGTTTCATCGGTTTATTCAGCTTGGGGGCAGCCCTACTCCTTTTAATGTCTTTATACACCCAATAGAAATATTACAGAGGACAGCACCTCTGGTGGTAGCTATGACTGATTGGAGGCCACTGTGGGAAAAAATATTTTCAGTTAAGCTCCACTGGTACTCAAATATTAACCACATATATTGCCTGTGCATTGCAACCTTTCATTAGTTCTCTGAATCGCTCAATCGCTCAGTATAAATGTTGCTAAGTTGCCTACAGAGCAGAGCCATGGGGAAACACTCAATCACATATTGTATGTTTTAGTTATACCTGCTCGGTCCCATGCCTGCTCTTTCATAAGCCTAAACTCTACTTCCATGTGAGCCTATCTGACGACTACAGGATAATAATCTCATTATACTTCTGTAGACCTACCACCGTCACATGATGTAGTTGCTGTTTAAACCAGTTTACATCTCTGTTGTAGGTGGTGGTGGTGGTGGGGGGCTTAAGCTGTTCTTGGGCCTGATTCCGAGGGTAGTTCTACAAGCAGGGTTCACATGACTGTTTCCTTAAGGGTGAACAGGGCTGTAATCCTGCTGTGGCTGGATATGCGCATGGCCCACTGGAGCTACAATAACAGCCCTCTTAACTTTCCAGGACAATGGCATCTGTGGAATTAGCCAGCAGACCAACATGTGATTCTACTCTGCAAATCAGACGTTTTTCTTCGAGCACTTGTGATCCACAAAGGCTCTAGAACCCTGTGTGTGACAGTATGATTTACACCTGCAACTTAACTGAAAAGACTAAAGAAATGCACAGATTTTACAAAGTTAGAGCAAAAATTTAAACGATGATCTTACCGACAACGGTGACCATCCACACCATTATGTATGTGAAACCTGTGATCCAGACAGCTGACATGAAGAAGGTTACCATGTACCATCGCCTCCACAACCTTCTCCTGCAGTCAGGGACGGTCAGGAAAAGCACAGTGATGACGGGCAGAGACAGAACCCAGAGGATGCGTTTGAAGTCGCTCTCTGGCACGGCAAACACACTTTTATGCTCTGCTGGGATGCAAGGTTCAGGTTACTTTATTTGTACCTGCAGGTAGATTTGTTTCGCATTCGACAAGTCATCCTCACATTTTAGAGACAATGCAGGCAGTCGACAGTAGATAAATATAATTAAATTAGTCAAGGTTCTAATCATCACTAAAATAAATAAATGTTGCTTCTGCATCATCGGTGCAACTTGTTCTTCTGAACAGACAAGCATGTTTATGAGTACATTTGTATCATATCATCAGGGGTCATAAAGGTGAAGGAAGTAAATAACTCCAGGTGGAGACATTATGTTGAAAATACCAGAAAATAGTGCACTTGTGTCAGAAGTGTGCTTTTACCTTCAGGAATCTCATTGAGACCATGCAGGCTCAGTGACAGCTGAGAGTATCCTGAGTCCTGGAAGATCCCACTGTCTGTTCTGGAGTGATTGTGGACTCGCAGACTGGTGTCATCAATCCAGCCCATCAGAGGCTGTCTCTCAGTCTTCTCACCAGATCCTTTACCCAGACAGGTGCAGCAAGGGCTCAGCTTCCTCAGGACAAACTCACTGATGCGGAGGTCAAAGCAGAGAACAACAATGTAGACAACATAGACGAGCAGCAGACAAGCAGCGTCATACCTGTAATCAAAACACACAGTTTGAGCATTAAGATTTCTTCTTGACCTCTTAGACAAATATATGTGGTAAACTGTCTAAATCCAGCTACAAAGCTATAGCTGGAGATTTCGAGCGAAATCCCATGGCCTTGGTCGTGTGATACCATCTGAGTAAGTTGCTGAAGAAGGCCATGGAATATGATTGAAAGCTCTGGCAATTTTTAATCAAATGTAGCTTGCTTTTAGAACATTTACCACAGCAAACATACAGTGTAAACATGACCTCAAAATGTGTTGTGTGTCTAATCAGGTGATTTTATATATATATCAATATAAATATATGTTCAATAACAAAAATCTGTGGACTATGGAGACTAATTTGGGGGTTGGTTTTAATTTGAAATATTGTTTCCTGTTTTGGTTTATCTTATTATCTATTGTCTTTTTCACACCAGAAGTTACTTTTAGCCATGCTTTGGTTACTTTTTATTTTAATTGTTTGTTTTTAATGTCTTTTTAGGTTTACAGCAACAAATGCACATTTGATTGTTCAAACGCCATAAAGCTCTATGTCAGCTAATACTGTGTCTTACTGTCACCAAAATTAAGTCATTCTGGTACGAGTGGAAATCTTTTATAAACACTGAATGCTACTGCAATTTCTGTTTATGATGTGATAATGCATCATTTAAGGTACATGTACATGTACATGTATTATAGTGTAATAAAGGCCAGTTTAATTTGTTTAGTGTTTTATTTTCACATTTTGTTTTCAGTGTCACAAGATGCAATAAACAGTTGAGCGTGACTTTTGTCTTTTACAACCACCTTACATGTAGGTGGTGTAACGTCTGAACACCATGTAACCATATATCAGTGTTGAGTCAGCGCACACAAATACACATGCATACACTCACCAGTACACTTTGTTATCAGAAATGATGGCAATAACAGCAGCAACACTGATGCCATATGCCAGGCAGTCCCTGAACATTGGCCAACAGGTGAGTCGTCCTGCCTGATATGAGAAACAAAAAAGAATGGTTTACAGCTTAACAACACATTGTATACACTGGTTCTTCCATTTTATCCTGTGAATTTGCTGCTCTTGTTTACAAGTAGTTAATAGGTGGGTAATATTTGTCTGACTATTGTGAGTGTTTGTGGCAGAATGTACCGCAGAGGCCAAGAGTCCACATGCAGCGCAGATTCCTAGCAGGTTGTACACTGCCGATCCCACAATGGTGCTGACCCCAATGTCTCCCTTTGTCACAAACACACCTAACACACAACACACATAAAGAGCACATCTTAGCTTTGAAGACAGGGATGATATGGGAGCATGGATGAAGAAGAAGAGGACATGTCTGGATAGCAATTAAAGTGCTGAGATGAAAAAAATGTCCTAATCAAAGGCCACAGTCCCCTTCTGTTCCCATATGGTGGCGAAGTCACAGTTCATCAGGGTGGGAAGAGACACAGTGACAGTGCTCATGATGCTAGTGTCATCATCAACACTGCTGGTTGTAATTATTGTTATGCTAATGCATGATTACCCAGAAAGGCTGTGACCAGTTCAGGTGCAGAACTCCCAGCTGCCATAAATGTGGCTCCTGCTACATCCTGAGACAGTCCCAAACCTGAGAGAGATACAAGCAATACCAAGAATACAATTTATTTCATGTGTACAACATAACGGAAACAGCGGAGGATGCTGAATACCACAAACTGCAACCTCAAAAATGTCTAAAGTTTCATAAAGGCCATATATTGTAGGTCTATGTCTACCCTATGGGATTGAATTACATTATACAGGTAGGCTATGTATCCACCCTTTGTATTTTTATTATTTAAGTTTACAGCTTACTAACTTACAACAGTTTTAATTTTAATAATAGATTAATTCTTTACTTCATTTAATTAAGCAAAAATGCTGAATATTTACTGATTCAGCATTTGCTTTTCTCTGTTTTCTATAATTTAAATATAAATATATTTAGGTCTTGGAATGTTGGTCTGTCAAAACGTGGTAGTTAAAGACATCAACTAGAAGCCCTAGTTAACTTTAATGTTAGTAATATTAATGTTAGCCTCTCCTTGATGATAAAGATACACACACCCTCATCTAAAGCAAAACTAGAAACACAGAGTGGAAACACCACAACCGCCATGATAGAAATCCAACAAACAAACTGTTCATTATACGAACTGCATAGCTTATGTGTGGATTTACACGTTCCGGTCCACATATTTATGCAAAACTGCAAGTTAACTTCTTATTCAAACTTAGCGTAATAGTTCTTTAGAAAGTAAATATATTATAACACTAATTACCACACACAGGCAGACATTGTATAATATTTCAGGTCACTTACGTTCACTGATCACTTCTAAGGATGGCAGAAAGTAATCATCACAGACTATTGCGACAGCCATAAGGATGTAGAAAATAATCATAAAATAAATGACGAGCCCTCCATCCTTCCTCTCCTGCACCGTGAAGAAACCTTCAGGGAACTCCGAGGACTGTGGTGAGATGCACTCTGTCTCATTCTCTGAAACAGCAGGTCACACAAACATCACTGACAAAATATGTCACCCTGAACCACCAGCCTGTTGCTGGAGAAGCCGACTGTAGTCTGAACTCTTAATGGCAGGTACAAGGTATTTCATCCCAATAAGACAAGTTAAGCAAACACTGTCACAGTGGCTGAGCCGAAATTGATTACTCCCACTTTGTAACACACGAAAATGAGCCGTGGCATTTATAAGAACACATTCAACAGGAATAATAAAACAAATATATCTATGAACACTGTGGGAGATTTAAAAACACTAAACATAGTCACACACACGATGGTTTCCTTACCAAGAGCTCGACGAACCCTGGCAGAGTGGGTTTCCTGAGCTGTTTTTGCTGTAAATGATACAAGATGGACCGTGCAATACAAAAATATTACAAATCCTAGAAAGTAAGGTATAAAATCCTGTCTCTTCTTTTTCTGCAGAGCTGCAGTCTTATTCATGGTCATTCGAATCAATAAAGTGAAATTAACAATTATTCCAAGGAAGGAATAGGCTTGCAAAGATTAAATTTGGGGTGCTTGTAAGCACTGTCTAGCACTACTCTACGACTATAGCTGCAGAGAAAGCGGTTGGGGCATCTTTTAAGGTCTGGCGCTAACAAGACTGTGGGATCACGAGTTGCGAGTCATTCCAGTCGACTCAAGCCCGAGGCGCACCTTGGGTGTAATGCAGCATTAAGCCACTTTAATATAGTTATATCACACCTTCAAATGTGGAAATTACTTTTTTCTCTTCTGGTAATGGAAAGAGCTAAATGTTCACGTCTGTTTTAAAATGATGCTTTAATGCTGGATCTTATCACCAATATAACTAATAATTTACCTTCATGGACATTAGTGGTTGCAGGAGTTAGTTAAGTATATATAAGTATATATATATTTTTAGCAGTTTTAGTTTACTGAAATGTACTGAACTGAAAGTTATCTCAAATAAAATATTCACTTATTTGATATTTCCCGAGCATCCATCCACATCTGACAGTCTCCATCCAAGTAGCATGTCAATAAAGAGAAATATAGCCTATTGATTGAAATTAATTTACCCAATATCATCTGACAATATAAATTTAGGTAGGCTATGTGTATCGATAATCAAACTAAATCTACTACTACATACCTAACCTATAACAACTAGACTTGTGTGACAGACAAAAGGGGTGTGTGCGCAAATGTCTGGGTGTAGGACTTGTTTGGACATGTCCTAAGTTTTCTCCAAGTCCACAGACCAGAGGGGACAGTGTGCCCACTTCAAGACATCTATAGGCCTGGTGCTCAAGGATATTGAACTGCTGGACGGTTTTATCTTCACTCCAGGGACAGAGCTGCACAACAAGTGTTAAGTTGCTTTCATTATTCTTTGTTTGTTTGTTTACTGGTCTTGCACTAAAATGTGAGATTTGCATGTTCTGAATGGAGTAGCCAAATTCACTGGCTATTAAATGCAAAACAACAACATGATATCTGAAAAATACAGCGATTAATTCTAAAAAAGTCTACTTGGAATTTCGATAGCATTAGTATACCAAGTACATCAGCCATGTTAGGCTGCACATGCTTCTCTTGTTGTGATGGATGGCATAAAGTAAATGCCTCCCCTACGTGGAATAATAGATTGAATTTGTGGCTTTTTAAAAACACTTATGAGTCATCTTGCAGTTTGACTACTTTTTGACATAAAGTAAATGTGTAGCATTGTGTGACCAACTCCTCTGGATATCCATACATTTTTAAAACTCTTTCATTCAATGACCATTTTATGTCATAATGCCACTTTATGTTACTAAGTGGAGGACATAACTTTTGAGTTTTAAAAATGTAGTGGAGTCTTTCACAATTTTATGGCTATAATATATATTTGTTTGGATTTATTCATAAGATTATTTACTTAATCTGGCCTTATTTATTCATTTAATAGTGAAGCCCATGGTTCTGCAAGGGATGTGCCTTCAGCTTTATATCATGGTCGGCTATTTTCATATGTGGGCATTATCATCACCACCAGACTGGCCTTATATCGAATATTAAGGGAATGCAATCTTTTATTATTTATATTGCGCCATTTCAGAAGTTATCTAATTGCACTCTTCAGCAGGTCTAAACCGTGTTTTCGAAATATTATTTACAGAAACCCAACAAATCCCACCGTAAGCAAGCACTTGGCAACAATGACTAGGCAGAGAGAAAGAGATAGAAAGCGAGAAAGCTGTAGTGGTAGTAATACAAACATCAATAAAAGTATAATAGTATGAATAATGATAATAATATTAATACGACTAATACTGATACTTATAGCAGTGGGTGTCAAGCAGGAAGGGGGCAGTAGGCAGCTTGCAAATGCAGATCCAGACTCTACAGCTCTGGAAATACCTGCTGAAAGCGTTGAGAAGGAGATAGACTAGAAAGCACAAAATTATGGGAGACAGAAGTTGAGTTTGTAACATACATTGACCTCTTAACATTCCTGTAAAATTCATGCAAAATGCCTATTCAAAGCATATCCAAAGTAAATTGAATGTAGCTCTTGAACCATTTGGAGTATGGTTGTAGGCAACGCTCTGAAGTGTCTAACCCAAAAGTCAAAATGATTGTAAGTGCTACTGTAATTGATTAATATAAGTTTAAACACACTAAACCTAATTAACCTAATAAATTTTTCATTTCTGCTTGAAAATGCTTGCTAACAAATGCAGATAATTGGGACTTATTAGCTGGACAGGATAAAGCATTATCTAGTCCTAGTTAAATTTCATACCAATACCTTGAAAATGAATATTTTACAAAGGTTTTTCTAAGTGCATGTCTTAGGGTATTTTTTATAGCTGGATGTCGTTATTTTCAGAATTTTATTGGCTACACGAAAGTGCCAGTCATCGGCGCTAGTGCTTGCAATTGACTCGGCCCAGAGCCTACCCACGAAATAATAGGGGCTGGCCCTTTCTTATAGCGCGGGCTTCTCGTTGGCTGTGAAACGGACATGTGAGCTCTTATTGGGTCGGATTTGGTGTCACTCGAAAGGTCAGAGTTCAGCGGCTAATTCGAATACAAGCTATCATAATTGTTTACAGTGAAATCGTCGTTATTACGACGAGCCACGTCTGCCGGCAAGTATGAAACGACGCGGCAGCAGTCCCTGGGGATTTACTGATGAAATAATGTGATTTGGAATAAATATTTTTGCTGGATTGGATCATCTGGACCTTTGACAACGTAACGAGACCATTTTTGTTCGAAAATAATCGATCGGTGGATTACAATGAGGCTTCATTGGTGAGTCCCGTAAATTTTGCTTACACTAGTCCGACAGAGGCGCTAATTGTATCTTGAAATGGTTTGCATTGGTCAAATCATGGGGATTTTAGCTTTCAAACTGTGTGTCATATGAGTATGAAATTAACATAAGCAGCTGTGTGCACACACTGAAAGCTGTCCAGCACCTGAAGGGATAAGAATGCACACAGATAGAGAGGGAGAGGGGAGAGAGGAGCTCAGTGCATCACGGGAAGTCTCCCGGCAGTCAAGACCTATAGGATCATAATAACTGAGAGATGGTTCAGGACTCACCTGAGCCAGCCTCAACTATAAGCTTAAGCATACTCTTAAAAGTGGAGATGGTGTCTGCCTCCTGAACTAAACTGGGACCTGGTTCCACAGGAGGGGAGCGTAATAGCTGAAGGCTCTGGCTTCTACTTTTGGAGATATTAGGAACCACAAGTAACCCTACGATCTGAGAGCGCAGGGTTCTAGTGGGGTAATGGGGTACTCTTATCTTAAAGAGTACCCCATTACCTCACTACAACCTGACCAATAAGGGATTTGTAGGCGAGGTGAAGGATTTAAAGTTATATTCTGGATTTTACAGGGAGCCAGTGCCGAGAAGCTAAAACAGGAGAGATTTGATCTCTTTTCCTTGTTAGTACATGTACCACAGCATTCTGGATCAATTGGAGAGTTCTAAGGGACTTTTTCAGGCAGCCTGATAATAGGGAATTTCAACAATGCAGCAAGTAACAAATGCATGAAAATGACAAAATATTTTTGGGATAAAATCATTTGAATTTACGACATACACATATATTATATCAGGTGTTTAAGCCTGGATTCCCGAGTGACTCAGATAACCCTCACTTAGTGCAGCTGTTTGTCAGTGTCTTTGACCAGACCTTTATCCAACCAGCAGAGGTCAGTATTGGCATAGAAAGTCATAGAGGTTATCTTAAAAGTGTGATTCCTGGCAATTTATGGTAGAATGTTTTGAAGAAATTGAGAAAAACAAAAACAAAATTGCTGTAGTTAAGTAGTTAATTCATGGGTTTCACATTTGGCTTTATTTTTAGCTGTGTCTAGGTAATTTTTTGAGTCTCAGGAGTTTAAGGGTCAAAGCAGCCCCATTGTTCCTGTTATCAAGAACTATGAGCTGCAGCAGCTGTACTAAGAACAAGTACCCTTCTTTATTTTATTTGCAGATTTTTATCACACTGAAATAAATGATTTAATAGGTCATTATACAGAAGCTAGTGTACGGCAGTTTGTCTGTGTGTCGGAGAACTAAGGTAAAATAGCAACTCGGCAAGAGACCTTTCCATCTCATTTGTCAATGGGAGCCTCTCTGTCTCTCTCAAAGTGAGCTTTTACTTGTGTGTAAGAAGATACAGTGGAAACTAGACAATGCCCAGTTCCATCTCAGTTGTCACTGGTATGCTATCTGTGTGAAATAAAGCTCTTTAAGTACCTGTATGCATGAAGGAAAGCCATTATTATATATGATCGGGTGCAATTCCTGTGTGATTTAAACATAGACACATTATAAATGTGTCTATGTAAATGTGTTTTGTAGATGTGTAATGTGTAAATGTGTGGTAGAAGCAGACTGTATTAGTCTTTTAGAGTGAATACTTGTCAGTTTTCTTTTCACAACAGTTTTGACAGTCGCAAAATAGGGGAAGGAAACAAGCCAAACCAGAGAAACTGGTTGAGTTGGTCTACTCATCATTACACAGGGAAAAGTCTGCAACCTTTATTAGTTTCACAAGATCGCTCTGTGGTACTGACCTATGTCCAGGAAGTTATCCTTATCATTTTACTTATCACGTCTTGCCTTCTTATATGCTGTTCCTTTGCTATTGAAACAGCACAGGTCTGTGTGTTTTGTGTACTTCAACTTGTTGAATACCAGTACCCTGCCCTCTGCGCAGAACGCTCAGTGAACAAGGTTCAGGAAGATAACAAGAGGTGAGTGGCTGACGCAGAGCTCGTGTTATGTTACCAAAGGCTCATATCAGATTACTGTAGACAGCAGGTTGGGTGAAACTGTAGCTGTATTCAGATCGCTGTGGCTCGAACAAACCAGGAATTGGAACTAACAAAGGAGTTTTAAAGAAGCTAACAGAAGGCTTCCTGTTGTTTTGAGAAGAGTGTTACCATGGATAAGAAGACACAACACAGCATCCTGCTTTTGCTGTGTTTGTCAGGACTTGTTCGCTATTCAGCTGCCTTCGTGTTTTGGACAGCCATGGTGGAAATAAACTATGTTAACAGCAACAATGTGACTGTGGACAAATATTGTGAGTGTGGGGTGTATGGTCGTAACTCTCTCCTGGAGAAAGCCTCAGGCATTGTTATACTTCCCAAGGGAGACCCCAGAGGCTGTGGCTCAGATCCTGTCTACAACCGCAATTCCAGCTCACCGCATTGGATAGCCCTGGTTAAAAGGGGCAACTGCACCTTCGGTGAGAAGATCAATGCTGCCAAACGTGAAGGAGCAGCTGGTGTGGTGGTGTATAATGTGGATGGCAGTGGCAACAGCACCACTCACATGGCACACTTGGATGCAACTGGTATTGTGGCCATTATGATCGGCAACACTCAGGGCATGGAGGTTGTCAGGTTGGTGCAGAATGGGACAGATGTTCAGATGCTTATTGATGTAGGCAGCCCTCATGGACCCTGGATGGACACCTACTGGCTTTACTTCCTGTCCATCGCCTTCTTCATTGTGACAGCAGCCTCTATCACCTACTTTGTGTTTATCTCTGCAAATCGTCTCTACAATTTGAGTATGCGTAGGCGCACTGAGAGGAAGCTGAAATCGGAGGCTAAGAAGGCCATTGGGCGTCTACAAATACGCACACTCAAGAGAGGGGATGAGGAAACTACTTCTGACTCCCATATGTGTGCCGTGTGTATTGAATCCTACAAGGCAGGCGAAGTGGTGACAGTGCTAACATGTGATCACATCTTCCACAAAGCCTGCATAGAGCCGTGGCTGCTGGAGAGGAGGACCTGCCCTATGTGTAAGTGCGACATCCTGAAGGCCCTGGGGGTTGAGGAGGAGTCAAAAGAGAGCATTTCTGTTGAATCACCACCAGATGTCACTGTGATCACAGTGACATCTGGTGGTGATGAACCCTTGTACGAGGTACCACTGGCCGACCCACCTACCCCTGACCCAGAGAGACATCAGCATCTCTATGACAACAGGGCCTTCGAGGGAGACTCAGAGGCCATGAGAGGATGAATAACAGCAAAGCAAACAAAAACCAGGACACAGTAAAATTCTCTGTTTAAAAAATATATTTTCAAAACAATTCTAAGGATTTAGAACCTTGTGTAATTAGCTTGGATGTCTTTGCATTTTCTGTGTGTCTGTCTTGTTGCAACTGTGTATTAGGGTATTGGGTGTGTTCATAAAGCTACCTTTAGATAGTCAGAATAGATTCTGAGAACTGAGTAGTCCTAGATTGTAGTCAGTGTCAAATTTCTGTTTTGCATAGTGAAAACACCAGCTGAACAACTAGTTAGGGAGGAAGTGCAGCAGCACACTTAACAATCTGTTTGAAATGTCCTTCCACAAAAAGCTTAATAGCTTGCATTGTTCACAAGCCCTAACAATTGACCACTGTCTTTTATATTCACAGCAGTGTGTTTCTCCTAATTCAGTTAATTTAAACAATTTGACTTTGTTTCTGCTCCTTTAAAATTGAAGTGTGTTTTCCATTTTAATTATAAGGTTTTCAGGATGGAACACACCCTTATGAACACACCCTTGACTGGAAATGCAGCATGACACACATTGCACTGCGATGAGAGATCACCTGAGGGGCTGGGGCTCTTTATAAACATGGTCTGTAGAAACAGGTTTACCACAAACCAAATAAGAATTTTCAAGCCCTTAATAATTTGTGGCTGCTACTTTTGAAAAATTGAAAGTCCCTCAGTAATATGGCAATGCAGTAAATGTCATAGGTTCTGTAGATTATTTATGCATCCAAAGAATGTTAACTTGACTATAGGGAAAATGATCTTTATGTGTACTGCTTTTTGACATTATATGTATTGAGATAGATTTATCAATCATGAAGTTCTACCTGTTAAAGTAATATATAATATGAATAGTTCTTCTCTAAAAAGCTGATTTTCACATATAGATTGTTATTCTCGAACAGGTCTTCCAGGTTTTTCCTTGAAATGATTTGAAATGGAGATTATTCAGTCCTTGTGGTCTACCTCTGAACTCTCACATGGGTAAATTTTGGAACATATTTAAGATTCTTACAATTTCAAGATTAAGTGTGTACTTTTGTAAATGATAAAGCTAAAGACCTGTTTCATTTTGTTTGCTGGTGAGGATATGCTGATTTTGGTACTCTTACTATATATTTTTCTGCAATGAATCATTTTCACTACTGTTTTACAGATTCCAGGAGTCTTCAATTGATATGTAAAATGAATTTTACTTGGTGTTTTAAATCACATTGATGCTTATTAGAATGCAATAAATCCCTCAAAATGAGGCCAACTTTATGAGCATATATCTGCTTGTAAGAATGGTGTTACTGTTTGTGTGTGTGGAGGGGAAATATATGGGTGTGTCTGTGATTGTACGTGTGCAAGTGTGTTAATCTACACCAGGCAGATCTATGTGTGGTTAAGTAGTGTCTCACTTTCAGAGTTATGGTCTTGTTCCTTATGACTGTTGGAGAAGAGTGAAATTGTAATTACCTCTGCACAGGTGGGAGCTGATCTGCAACACACCTTGAGCTTGAGCTGGATAATCATTATATCACATAAGTAGAGGGGCCTGACAGAGCAAGCAGAGTTATGCAACTGTATGGCAATGGGATGGAAATATTTTTATTATCCTTCCACTGTGTCTTTTGTGAGGCTATTGAACATATTTTATGAGTCAGTCAGGACTTTGGGCTTGTGGGATTTAAACAGGTGGTACGCCCTACTGGTTCCCAACCTTTTTGGCTTTTGACCTTAAAAAAAGCCCAATTGTGACCCTTTAGCACACTATGGTGTTGGTGTGGACATGAGTTAAGTGAGCAGATTGGCAAGAGTGTTTGTTTTTTCTTGGATTGTTTCATTTAAAGCAAAATCATAAAAAGCTATACATTAATTCGTGTAACAGAAGTATTTGATGAATTCTTAAAAGAAGCTCTTGAGGTCCCAACCCTTAGGATAGAAACTGCAGAGCACCATGTCACACTCATTACTTATGTAACACATATTATGATTTATTTCACAATGCATAAACAGAATAAGCTGCTATATTTTAGATTTTTTACATTAAATTCTGCACCTATTTAAGTCTTCCCTTCGCTGTATCGAGTTCTGAGGCCCCTACAGTGAATGGCACTGGCCACATAGACAAGCTTGGTAATCCATCCATCTTGCTCTGCAGGCTCTTCAATGTTTTGTTATTAATTCTTTTCATTTTAACATCCTGCCAGTTTATTATAAAGGCAAAAAGTCTGAAAAGTTGCCCAAGGAGTGAATGATTTATCACAGCACCGTGAGAGTTTTCAGTTTTTGTATTTGTGAGTGTGGTCGAGGTATGTGAGGTATCATGGTGAGGGGTGAAAGGTGTAGACTAACAGGGCATGAGCTCAGGGCACAGGTTTTTAGTAAAAGCACTACAGTCCACAGCCCAGAGGGTGAGCTGAGCCATTCCTTTCATAGTGCTTACTCTCCACTTCGAGGGCAGTGTGTACTGGATTTCCAGTTTTGGTTCCTCAGGATTCATAGGTTAGATGGTTATAGTGGTATCACAGCAAGACAGAGAATCAATCAATGAACTAACTTTCCAGGTTGAGAACTACTGGCAATCCCTGGGTTAGAGACATGCTCCTCTCATTGGTGGCGCTCCTCTGATTTATTGCAGTTGTTAAAGAGAAAATTGAGTCAGAAGTTTTTCGTTTAATGGTATACTAGTCTGTGGCTGTACTCTAATATCACATTTGACCTTCATTTCTAGATAAGAATCAAACAGTGGAATTAACTACTGTGGTGGCCGGATAACTTATCTGCTCCTGTACAGCCTTATCATAGTAAATATCTCATGTTTTCTTGGACAACAAATGAACCTGGAGGCTTGGGACTGATTAAAAAAATAAGACGACTATGTTTAAATAAACACAACGTTCAGGCTTTACACCCATTGTTCTTGCTGTGTCTCAGTTTGTCCCTTTGAATGTTTATGATAGCCCTGCAACACCATCTGGTGGAGAAAATCCCAATTTGCAATGAATTTTAAATTCACTCACAGCAAAGTGAAACAGGTCACAAGCCAGTCCCATCCTTTCATTTTTGGTCTTGAGGTACTGGGCCAATTTCTTGCTTGAGTGGAAAGTCTATCTAGCTATCTACTGTATCTGTCTTTCTGTCTGTCTGTGTGGTTGCTCCCTCTGCTGGGCAGTTTCAGCAGACTAAAAGAGTCTTTCTAATGAAATTACAGTAGTAGTTCTTGTCTCAGGCTCTCTTGTTCCAAACTCTTTTGTGTAATTATCTTAATGAAGGAGGGAAATTTGATTACAGAAGTGCTGTAAGAAATAAATGAATCCATTTATTCAGTAAGTATAATATAAAATATTTATCTTGTGTTCTTATAAACTATTAGATCAAATGCTCTGGTAGATATTTTTAATCGCCCACTCCACATTCTTAGTGTTTCTTTGGCTCTGTGATGAAGTGCAGATATTGAGTATACTAGTCACAACTCCTTTTCATTCCAGCAAGGTTTATGCTTTTTGGCCAATCAGCAAATTATTACATTATTATTATCACATTATTTGAGAGACTCTGGCTCTTCTCTCAAAAGCATTAGTTGATATTTTACTGATGGTTCATGTGGTTTATATCTGGCTCAATAGTTTCATTACTACCACTACTATTACTAATCAGGAAATATATTTACTGTAATATTACCACCAGAGCAAGCAGTGTTTCAGATTTTTCCAGATGAGAGTCTTAGCTTCTTAGCTTCTGCTTGATGTTGTCAATGCTTCCTTCCTCTTGTGCCTCTGGCTGTTCAGATAGTGCTGCATGCGTTGGACGAAACAACTCTCATCCTGTGTCATTGTGGTTACTTCCCTTACCCGTCCTGTCCACATTGGCCCGCTCACCCTCGATTGCTCCCTTTTTCCTGCTGACAGACAGCAAAAGGGCATGCCGGCCGGCATGTGAGGTTAAAGGAGTATAGAGGATGTGTGAGGAAGAAACACCTCCTCCCCTCTGACTCAATGGCAGTGGATGGAAGTGATGTCACATGGTTATCTGTATCCCTCAGAATGCTTCAGGAGACCATACCATGGTAAACAATATGCTGAATCTTATTTGGTTAGCTGGTAAATGGGTTGCATTTACTGTATTACTGTAAAAATCTGCCTTCTACTGGAGAAAAGTTAATACAGCATTATGGTGACTAGCTGAGAAAGCAAAGAAAACCACTTCATTCATGATATTCTGGAGGCGTTTGATGGCATGTCATCTGTGTGTCTTTATGCAAGTGTGCCATATATATTTTTGTGAATTAGGTTGGGTCATTAGTGGCTTATAATTTATCTTAGATTTAGAGCAGTTGGTTAATTGATTTGTCAATTATTTTGATCGATTCATGTATGAATCAAATTGTAAGACAATGAAATGTGAGATTTGTTGCATTAGTCTTATGTGACAGCAAACAGAATATTTTTGTAAACGGGTCAAAACAAGCCAATTGAAATATGTTGCTCTCAGCTCTAAGCAACTGTTTAGACATTTTTTACTGTAACAAAATGATTAATTGAGACAATAATCAGATGAATAATTGTAAAGGAAAATAATGATTAGTTGTGGCCCTACTTAGCTTTAATCATAATTAATAGTAATAATAGTCTTTTTCTCCTTTTTTAACTTAACATCTGGTATTCTCTTCTGCTGGTGCAGATTCCAAACATTCCCAACATTTGTGCATGTAATTACCTGAGTCCTACCCTATTCTATCAGTCATCCATTGCACAAACACACACAGATCAGAGAGGGAAAGAGAGCCACAGAAAGAGAAAGATAAAATGAAGAAAACATAATGCTCTCATGCCTTAAGAGAAACCACCTTTAAAGCAGAGGTCTGAGAAAATGTCTGCATTCACAATCAGCCTCTGTCTCAACAGGCAAAGTGATGTCGCTGAGCATGCACCTGTCTGGGACCGGCCCTGTACTTATCAAACCAATTTGCCTGGTATAAATCCAGCCTCTACGAATCCTGTGCGGTTTTCCCGTCAATAGCCCTATTTGTTTATACTTCATGATTTGTCAGCAGTCCTCAGTCTCAGCGATTGAGCTGTGTATAGTCACACGCTGGAAAAATATCCTCTTGTATAACGCTGAACGTTGATGGCCTGAGGCAAGTTTTCAACCAAAGTTTCCTCCTTAAAGAAACTGCCACTCAGCACAGTTTGACAACACAAATCAATGATCAAGCTGCTTTTCATCAACTCCTGCCATTTTCTGTAATTCTATTCATACACATCTTACTAGAGGCTCCCTTTTCAGAAATGTCAATAGTTTGTGAAAGTGGGCCTGTGTTTGTATGTGTGTGCAAATGTGTATGTGTGTTTGTGTGTCACGCTCTTTCCCAGCAGTCCATCCATCCAGTCTGATTAACTCCTCGTGTGTTCTGTTGCCTGCGGCGATTAATTAATGACCCATTTGCTTAATTGCAAGGAACTAGCAGGACAAAGAGGAACGCAAAAGAGGCATTACCTGGGGAGTGGAGGGGGTGTGATGTTTCTTAAGATTTTGACATGAGGAAGAGAGCAGGTGATATACAGTTGGGAAAAAGTAAAATTAATGTTAGTTGAAATATTTAGCAGCACATACGCTGCAGGCTTGTGTGTTCTTTCTTATCTTTTTTCCGATGGCATGGTATTTTTCTGTCCCGTTGTGCAAGTGTATGTCTGTGTGTGCCTCCATCCATTGTGAGTGATACAACAGAAGCTTCAGGTTCTTCTCTGTCTCTTTCTGTGTCATTGTGCTGAATGTGCTTTCCTGAACGCAGCACACATTCTCAACAGTCACCGGTTCACTCTGACCATCTGTCACAGTCCTGCCCAGACTTCCCTACACAGTTTGTCCACAAGCTGTGGCTGCCATTTGGTTTACCAATAAAAGTCACTCGAAGGTTTGTCCTAATTTTTTTACACCAGGGGTCAATGCTAGGACATGGCTCAGCTTTGGTTGCATTTTTAAAGAAATACTTGCTAAAATTGTAGTAGATTTGATTCAGATAAAGTGTTACTCATACTTTAGTCTGAACAGAGGCATCTGTTTTTTTCCTCTCTGCATCTATGTGATATCATTATTTGTAGATAATGTATTTTTATGCCAAAATATTAAGTGAATGAAAAAATGAATAGGAAGAGCGTTTATTATTTTTTTTAAACATGAGTTTGATGTGAAGAATTTGTCAAAGTTTTCATTATTTAAATTATTAATCTCTGTGTAAAAGCTACTTGGCAGAATTTAAATGTTTTTACCAGGCATGGTTTTTCCTGGCTCAGAATGGGCCTTTGGGGGGGGACTTTGCGCGACCGTAAGCATGATCGGTACAGTAAAGGCAATGAGATACCCGAAATCTTGCATTTTTTTGTTATATCTGACTAGTTGATATATGTCCACAACCTGGAGGAGTAAAAGATATAAAAGTAAAGTATAATGTTAGTATAATAATATATTTACAGGTTACACTTGATTTGGATAATCTGCCTACAGATTGTTTAGCAGTTGAGATTCAGCTGTTTCATAAGTAAAACCATTCTCTGATATTAGCCTACACCACTGTGGTTAAGGTTTGATTAGTGGTAATGTTTGCTTATTCATTATAATTTCAGATAATAGTACAGGATACTACAGCTTTCCAGTAGTAGCCTAATATTAATTCCAATTGCTGTAACAGCATTTTCATTTTTGTGGGTTGTTTTTTGTCATTAAATTATTGTGCAAGAAAAACGCTCTACAAGTAGTCGGTCTCTGATTTGTTTATGCAAATTACTAACTTGTCAATTATAAAAACTGCATACAGAACAACGAGTTTAACAGTTTTAAAGTTTGCTGTAGTGCCTCAACCTTTTTTAATCTCCCGCCCACTCCAGGCTGTGATTGGTTGGTTAATGAAAAGTGACTTTGACGAGCTGGCTGCCTGAAATTAGCATGCAGGAGAGAATGGGAACAGGTGGGTGCCACGTAGTGCCCAGAGAACCTGATCTGAAGAGGGCAGGGGAGAGTCCCGGTGCCGTTACGCCAAAGAGTAACATACTGTATAAAAGTGACACTACAAGCGAATACCGGCACACTTAAAGCACAAACGGCTTTTATATTGTGAGAAATAACAGGAAGTCATCTCTACCGTTAGCGTTAATGTTAGCTTCGTAGTGGAGCGCTCAGGCGAAGTCAAACCAACACAGCAGCTGGTTTATTAATCCAGCTCCAGGTGCATGTGTAAAACACAGCAGCTGTGGATGAGAGGAGTGGTAACTGCTGGAAGTCAAGGGGTCGAATTTAAGTTTATGTTCAGCTTGCTCAACAGCTGTTTGATAAATGGCTGTTAAAATACATTAGGAGAATATTTGAAACGCTTCTTTTTCCAATCGTTTTGGCGCTGGTGATTTTTTTTTTTCTTTAGCGCTCGCTAAAACCTCTTTGGGTGGGGGCGCCAAAAATTTCTCTATGCAGGAAAAACCCTGCCAGGTAGGTTATTACAACCTGAGTATGGTCTAATAAAACTGCATTTGTAAAGAAGTAATGGGCACAGTGTTAAGGGAAAATGCTGTGATCTGTAAACTCTTCTTTCTCCTTAGTTTGTCATTAAAAAAGAAAATCAATAAGTCTTTATTTGATATTTTGAGCCTTCCCTTTTCCTACACCTTGTCTGATAATAGGATACTATTGGATAATAGTATCAGCCTGACATCTTACAAAATGCCTGACTTTATAAGCACCACTACTACCAAGCTAGTCGGCTGCATGAGACAACTGCCAAGTCTGTTTTCTAGTTCATCGTACACCCAAGAATGTGTAGATTCTGTGTCTGCCACGTTTCCTTATCCCTTTGTTTGCATTGATATTCATGCAAAGTCACAACCCCTGGGTGGTTAATGTCTGCTGACTTAGGGTATATACAGCAGATGCTTTCACATTGTGAAATGATATAAAAAGTGGATGGAAAAGGGGAAGAGAAGGTGTGGATGATACGTTATGGGAGACAACTGAAATGAGGCTTTAGTACTGGTTGAATCTTGAGGACGAGTCAGCATAGAAGGACAATTTTGATGTTAAGAGGATGCAAATCAAACATTTTCTGGAGAAGACTGTTTCCACTGTAGAGGGATAACCACATATATAGGATCATTATATAAATTGCCTCACTCACAAACCATCTAATCTAGATCACTGGGGTTAGTGTGTGGAAATTATTTTTTATTGAGTTGCAGATAATTTACCAGATGCGTATGTGTATTATATTTACAGTCACATTGGAATGGAAAATGTACTGTTTTCCCATTCAGTGACGTACATTTATTTACAAAAAAACCTTTTATTTTCTGTAGAACAGGGTATGTTTAATTGTTCAGAACCAGCCAGTGGCCTTAAAAATTCAAATCATGAATTTTGACCAGCTACCTCTCCAGATCTTCTATCATAGAAAACCTGCAAATTCATAACCCAAAATCACCCAAATGCCTTTTTTATTTTAATAAGATACACAGTTGTGATAATGCCGTGGTTCACCCCGCCTGCGTTTTGTTTATAGAAACAGTATTTATGTAATGCAATACCATTGCACGCACTAAAAATAACATGGCAATCAGATAAGCAGTGGGTGGGGAACTAAAGATAAGATCGTCATTGCATAATTCAAGGAGTGACTCCTTTTCTCTAAGACACTGTTAAGAGCGCACATCAGCTGATGACAAGTATACCTAATGTACTGCACAAACTTGACTTTAAATGCTGTTCAAATATTTTTGCCAACAGAAGATACTAGAAAATAATTTTAGGAATTAAAAATTGTAGGGTTTGAGTTTTGCAAATGAATGTTATGTAATATGTGTAATATGTATTTAAACACAAAGACAGACAGATCACTAAGTACCAGTACACTCTTCTGGATAGTTTCATGTGCATACACAAACCCTGTAAAAATGGGTTGTTGTTTCATGCCTGATCTTTGTTATGTATTGTTTTTGTGTGTAGTTTAACTAAATGCTATGGCTGTGTGTAATTCTTTTAGTTTTCGCTGGCAAATGCTTGCAGTGTGTTTTCTTTTGTAATATAAGACAAAAGTGTTATTGTTGCCAGATGAGAATAGCTGGCTTTGTCCTGACTTTCTATATGTGCAAGCATGATTTACATCTCAGTGAAGCTTCCTTTGTCCAAGCAATGGGATAGCTGGTCTATGGCTGATCTGAGACCTGAGCAAGGGGAGGGTTGTGGAGCTAGAGCTGGGAAATAGATATGAGTCCCTGGCTTCAGGTAGGCTGATCTTGAGCACCATGTGATGTTGCATAAACAAAGACAATCTTGGCCTCAGGCTGGAAGAGGATTGTTATGCCCATGAGAGACAAAGAGAGAACCACATAATCATTTGTTTGTGTTCACCTTCTCCAAACTGCAGCCACAACTCTTTGTGAGAGTTACCTGTGTGGTCTAGACTGAGCAGGGATTTGTGGTTTAGGTGAGGTTTAGATGCCACCAGGGGAATATCATGACCTTTTTGCTTGGTGTAGTGGCATCATTTTCTATTAAGGAGCCCTTTATAAATGGCTTACACTAGGTTTTAACTTATATTTATTAATGGTTAATGATTAATAGGGTTATAATTCATTAGGAAGACTGATCACAGGAGAGTATGTGGATCACAATCCATTAATTAACAGCTTACCATTTACAACTGTAGACTTGATGAACTGTGGTGAAAAACCTTTATTAATGACTTTTTAACATATATAACTGCAGCTTTTTAAAATGAAGAAACCATAAAACAGTGCATCATGTCTAATATGGTTGTAAATGTCAATAGGTTCTTTATAATTGGACTTTGGTCCAGATGCTCTGCAGTTCTTTTTCTAAAGGTAAGTGGCCCTGTTGATCGGATAACTCATTCTAATGAATGAAAGCAGCAGTTTTCATTTAGAGAAATATGCTTGTTTGCTTTTTCGGGGAGCGTAAGATTGACAGATAAGATTGATAGCGCTCTTGAATTTGTCCATTAAATATAAGGCTACATCCAGCAGCTGGATGTAGCCATATATTTTAGCTTAGCCTAGCACAAAGACTGGAAACAGACGGAAACAACTTGCCTGGCTTTGTCCAAAGGTTACAAAATCTAAGCAGACAACCACCTGGGACTCAAGGAAGTCACTGCTCACAGCCACGAAATACTACTGTTTTACGTAATCCCCCATAAAACAGCAAATTGAGAGATGAGATATAACCATATAACATGTTAAGCGATATTAAGCTTATGCTGGTAGATGGATTTTGTTAAAGTTGGACAGAGCCAGGTTAGCTGGCTGTCTCCAGTCTTCATGCTAAACCAAGCTAACCGGCTGCTGGCTCCACAGTTATCCTACAGACATGAGTGGTATCAGTCTTTTCATATAACTCTGCGTCAGACAGCAAATACTTCCCAGAAAAGTCAAAACATTCCTTTAAGGTAATGTAGCCCGGGCTAAAATACATTTGTCAGTAAAATATACATAGTTTATTAAATGAGAGATAATGCATAAATACTATAAAATACATGTGAGTCATTAACAAGTATTGTAATTAAATCATTAAGAATGTCTTTAATTAATTAATTAATTGCTGCCAGAGACCATCGTCCCGTTCCTTCACAATCTCATCCCCCTGCTCATTCTCTGAGGTTCTGAGTACTAATAACTTTACACGTGCACAATTTTTTCACCATTTTTTTCTGCTTGTGAAACAAGTGAACCGGCCATTGTGTGTTTGGGGCCTCAATGTACCCGATCCCGAGTTATAGAGATGTGTGAGTGTGTGTGTATGGGCCCACAGCACAGTGGTGGTCTTTGACACTGAGGTAATGCAATGGGAAAAAAGACATATAAGGGTTTACAAGAAACTTACTAAAAAGGGTTTGTGTTTATTTTCAGAGTATTTTATATTGGTATTTCAATTTGGCTATATTTTGTAAATGTATTATTTTGGGGGAAGGGGAATTTATGTGTTTTGCGTTACTGCTGAATTAATTAAATAATTGTGATTTTTTTCTACTAAAGCACATTGTTGGTATTTTCATTTGGGTTTGGTCTACAGTCTAATGCAAGGAGGAGTATAAAATTATGTTATCTTTGTGTTTATCTGATTGGAGGCAACGCCAGTTAATTTTTTCCATTTGAGAGTAAGTGGGTGAAGGTTTCCATCATTTTCATTTGCAAGAATTACAGTTCAGGTTACAGTGCCAAATTATAAAACTGTACCCAGGGCCCAGCTCATAGTGACCTTATCTGAAGAAGTTAGTTAACATTATACAATCACATGGGATGGGTGTTACAGTAATATCTAAAACGACGAAGCAAGTGTCATGTTAGAGGAGGATAAACATTTATTATATGCAATATAAAGGGTGTTTTATTAGAAAGCGTTACCAACTTGGTTTTGACATGCACAACACAGATAAAATACCCAAATCCACACATTTTCCTCCCTCTCTTGATTAAATAAATGTAATTTACAGCTACTGAGCAAAGTGGTCCCTCAGAGTTCAGGCACAACAAGCTCAACTAAATAAACTTTGACTACGACTACAACTCTTAACAGGTTGGACAGTGAAGAACTGCTTAAATACAGCATCAATGCGAGGGGGGGGCAACAGAGAGAGAGAGAAAGAGAGAACAGAGGGGGAGGGATACACTGCCTTCACCTACATGCATGAATACACACACACACACGCACATACACACACTGTCTGACTCTTATCAGCAGCCTGAGGGAGTCAGAGTCAGAGAGGTCCCCTGCACAGAAATAGTCGCCATGGCTCTCCACGCCTCTTGATTACTGATTTAGCTCTCAGCAGGTGAAGGACAATATTGTTCAGGCATTATATGGGAAACCTAGCTTCTACCCCACATTCGAACCTCACATTTGCATTTGTTTCTTGCCTCCTGAGTTCATGCCTTTCTATCTCTCTGTACTGAAATCCCCCACAGCAGTGTATGTGAGTTTATTATGCATATTTTGGTGTAGAAACCATTTCCTGTGGGATTTATATACGTTGATTGGTTTTAATTAGCGTGTGTGTGTGTGTGTATGCACGTCACATTAAATGAGGCAGTTTTTGTGACTGGCTATGCGAAGTGATGTGTGACACTGGTAACTGCAGGCTATGATGGGATATTATCCTTATGACTGACTGGGCCAACACTTCATTCCCTTCAGGCTTTTATTTTCTTGCCCGTTGAGTCAGATTGTCTGTGTGTGTGATGTATCATGTGTGTTTGTAGGAGTGTGTATGACTTCCTTTGTGTATCTTTCCTTGTTTGTGTGTGTATGTGTGTGTGTCTTTGTGTGAAGGGTTAAGAAACAGGCCTGTCAGAAGTGACTGATCAGACTAATCAGGTGGAACACAGCAGACAGCAGGATTAAGACACACTGGAGAGAGAAAGCCCAAATATAGTCAGGGTCAACACACACCTCACGCTAGGGGAGTGTGTGTGTGTGTGTGTGTACTGTGTACCAGTCTTGTGAAACTCCATGATAGGCCTTTCTTTCCATTTAATTGCTTTGCAGTGTTATGACATGGGAGTCTCGGAAAATCCATCATCAACATCACTAAACCTTTTTTTTCTTTGTGAGGAGTCTTGTCAGGTAGGAGTTTAAAGGTGCACACACACACACACACACACACACCCCTACACATCTGCAACAGCGTTTACACTGATATCCAGTATTATCTGACAGCCTGTTTGATCGCCCTGCCAGTTTTCAAAAAAACCCAGCTCTTTTTCCAAGCTGGGTTTGGCAAGCTGGCCTTAATTGCATTAACTGTTAAGCAGAATGAGTTGTTCAGGAATAAAGCTTGACACATTGTTTACCTCCCATAACAATCAACCCATTTAACATAAATGAACCTAACATGCCTAAATGGATAGATCATCAGGAGAGGAGACAACAGCGTGTGTTTATCTCTTCCATCTATCCATTTAGTTATCCAATCACCGTTAATGTACATTCTCGCATTCATTTGCTCTGACAAATATTGATGTTGCTTTGGCTTGGAATGCTTTGGAATAAAAGCAATCATCAATATTAATGGTCATACTATTTGGAGATAATGCTCACATTCATTATCATCCATTAATGTTTGTTTGCCTAATTTGATGGGACTGTAACCACCACAAAGGCATATCGTGCACTCTTGGACATTGTTTATGTGAGGAATCCTGAAAGGGTGGAAGTTAATTGAAGTGAAAGTCAAATACACCCTGTGAAAGTTAGTCATATCAGCTGCTTTTTCCAATCAGTGGCATGCTACAGAGATTGTCATGACACCACCAGTGCTAACCTTTTGTCATATTTCACATCATGTTGTTATCATTTACCTCATTATGCTTCCAATCAGACTTGCACAGCTTTGTCAAATGGTGTCAATCCAATTTTTCTCTCTTTCCCCCCTTTCTTATCTTCATCACTCGTGTTCCTCCCTCTCTTCTTCTCTGTCGACTGTCTCTCTAGTGCTGCTCTAATTAAACACAGGGTCGGTGGTGGTACAGAGTCTTCCAGCCGAGCAGAGGAGAAAGGCTCTAATTCCAGCTCTCAGGATGGAACTCTGACACACAATGGCCCTGCCATCCTCTCTGCCCCCCATAGATTCCCAACTGAAAGCCCTCTCCTCAGGCAGCTTTTTAATAGGCCTCCCCTCACCCAGCACACACGCCCACACACACGTAACACACATACAAACACTCGTGCATAGGCACAGGCAAACACACATGCACCTATGCCGCAATACACATGTACACGCAGACACACACATTGGCCCCCTGTGTGTGTGTGTCACTTGTGCTGCAGCTCACACGGCTTTGAGCTTTTTGAAGTGCTCCTAAGGCCAGACGACAGCCTTTTTACTTTCCACATCATGCAGAGGCGCAACCGCTAAGCTAAGGCTGCTACTCTGACTAGCTAGTATTGTAAAAGCAGCACTCAAGGGCTGACTGACGGGGAATAAAGCTTCAAGGCTATTTTCTCCACATGACGTAGATTTTACAAGTACTCGATGCATGAAGATTTAGCATGAAAAAGTATTGTGAGAGTTGTTCGGAGTGGATACAGTCTTCCTTAAATTTAGGTCTATCATTTCTGAAAGAAAAGTCAATCAGAAACATTGTAAACAACTACCCCCATTTTGGTATGTTCTAGCTTTGCATTTACTCTAAAGAAAAATCAAAAATCTAATTTGTAAATCAAATTCACAATTATTTATGTGACTACGGTTACTGAGGGGCAACTATAGAGAATAGTTTTAGATTTGTCATTCAAAAGAAAAATCTCTGACTGAAATAGGCTCTATTTTATATTGTCAGCAAATCTCCCCCAAAAGTACAAAATCAGCAATTAATTCATCTTACTGACACGTATTGCTTGTGTCCCAAAACCAGATATAGCTTATTATTCTGTACTGTAGGTCTCTATTGTAGTCCAAAAACTACTAGAAACACATAAATGAGCTAAACACTTGCACTGTCTGACATGTTTATTCATTACCATGAGCTTGGGCACTTTTAATCCCAGTGAACATATTTACTAGTTCACTGAAAATAGTCCACAAGAAATGCAACGCAATAAGTTTGAGTAAAGTTCAATAAAAACTGTAGTGCAATAACTGCAACTTTTAAAAAAACTGAAAGAATATATTAATAACACTACTAATATTTACATCTGTGCAGTGCAACATGCAGAATTATGTTGGAAACGTATTGAGGACTTCTGTTCACAATAAGAAAACCACAGCATAACTTTTTATCCTTTAAGGGTTAGTATAACTTCTATAGAAATATTATGCAATATAATTTTTCTTAGCCATATTTAGAGAGATCAAATGACTGAGAGCCTCTTTTAGGTTATGTGTGGGTATGTGCTGTTGGGGATGGGGGTGGTGCTAAGCTGTATCCTGTGAGTCCAGGGTATTGGATCGCTGTTGATGTGTTTTTGCCCTGAATGATAATTCTGCCTGTTGGAAAGACTAGGGGTTGTTGTGCAACATCTTGGCACTCAGCTCTTCCCTCCGTTTTTGTGCCATCTTCTCCCCTCCGTCACTCTCTGTCCTCACTCCTCTTTTTCCTTCCAGCTATCCTCCTTCAGTGCTTCACTCTCTCTGAGACTGAAGATGCGCCTTAACAGCACAAAGAGACAGTGTTCAGTTAGGATGGGAAGAGTCAGAGAGAGCTCCTCTGCTCACTGTGACACCCATTACGTATTGATCTGGACACTGTATGGGGCAGCGAGGGCACGTTTGTATGTTTGTATCTATATAGATGAAAAAGAGGGAAACAACAAGAGAAGGTTGTTGGCTCTGTATTGGCCTTAGTGTGTTGATCAAATTTCTCAATCATAAACAAAGTTGGTTGGGGATAGCTGTGGAGGAGAGGCAGAAAATTAGGCAGCTGATACAGCAGCCTGGTTGTGAAACCTCTCTGTGCTGATGTGTATAGACTATAAGCCCATTGATCTGTAGGGAGAATTAATTTGTTCTGGCACTAATGCAGGAGGGAGCTTACTTAATGTTATTAGCCAACGTCAGATCCAAGCTATGTTCAATTAAACCCAGTAACAAAGTCAGAATGCCGCACTTACAATGGCCCCTGATAATCTCATCTGTGGGACCCAGTTATATTGCTGTATTGTTTATAATTCACATGGTGTGCTCTGATCAGTAATTTATGTCTGATTTTAGATTCTAATATTACGAGCAATTAAAAGGACTTTTTGTCTTGTGAAGAAATATTGCTACACATGGTGTAAGATTTTTATCATTATGTGGAGCTAATTAGCAGAGTTTCAGGAGCGGGACCACACATCAACCATGTCATCGCCAGCATTTCCAAAAATACCCACATGTCCCAGGTCCTCTTCTTCGGTCTCTGCCCTGCCTCTTGATCTCTTTCTTCCTCTCTATAGGGTTATAAGGGAGTCCATTGTGCCCGAGTGCTACGGTGGATTTCCCTGTCATAGCTTCTCCACAACACTTCGAATGTCTATTCAGCAACTGTAAGCCTCTTACATCTTTCTGTTACGATCATCAATAAATTATTTAATCGTACCTGATGATTGTGTGGTCCTTGCTAGTGACTACAGCATCCTGCTCATTCAGCCACATCATTTGCCTAAGGGTAGGTCTAAACTACAGGCTGTTTATGTGTGTTTGTATATATTTGTGCACCAGGGGCTTTCCCAGGCTTGGGGTTTTGCAAGTGGTGAGGGCCCTGTCGACTGCGATGTGTAGGTTATCGTCACCCCTCTGAGATATGTGCATGTCGGGGTGTGTCTCAGGGTGAGTGTCTGGGAAGATGTGATTTCCGAATGACAAAGCACCGAAATAGCAGGCTAGGCTTTAGTCATAAAGCAATTGGGATAATCCACTGGTTTACCAACAAAGCTCCCAGAACACCCACACTGTGAAGAGCCTGAGTCAGGCTTCGGGGGGAAGAAGTGGGTAGAACGGGGAAGAGTAGATGAAAGAGAGAAATAAAGTTGTTTATTTCCAAGACAAAGCAGGTTGACGGTTATGTTGCTATCAGATGGACACTTTGTTGTGATAATCCCTAACCTGTACATGTGATACCATGGCAATACGAGTTAGACTTAGCTAGGTGTTCACAGTCTCAGTAGGTGAAGCCTTGCTTGATAGGCTTGCTGCAACTTGCCCCACTCACCCATCCCTTCTCCAAAACACACCTTTTACTCATACACATACACACACGGCGTGGTAAACAGATCAAATCTGACTGATAACCACCTTTACTTGCAGGTGCTGGAGCAGGGTCTGTGCATCTTAAAAAACCACAGATATTCATCTCACTCTCTCTTCTTGCGCTTAACACTGTTCTCTATCTGTGTCTCTTGGCTCTTTCCCTCAGACTGGCTTGTATCGCTGGGTTGATGCTATGCATCGTAATGCTGAATGACATACCGAAGGAAAAAAGCTCTTGGTTCCTGTGCCTCCATGCACATGCAATGCGTTTGCAGGGATGCAAACTGGTCAGGGGTAAAAAAGGTGAGAAGGATACGTAAGCAGAGAAAAGTACAAACACAGTGTAAGAGGGGTCTTTTTTTAAGCTTATGTTGTATAGATAACATGCATTGGTCTACTGCAACAAGAAAAAAGATACCAATACGCAAGGGCGTCACTTTGTGTTGAAAAGTATTGGGGATATAAGGGCTCGCAATACAGATATGACTATACACTTAGATTACGAGATGTGGTGATACACCATACTGGCGTCACAAGAACGAGATGTGATGATGAATTAACAGTATTTAATAGAAATCATCAAAGCTGAAATATATTATTTCGGAGGTCTGGGGTCTTCCCCCGCAAAAATTTTGAACATTAAACACTTAATTTCCTGCATTCTGGAGACATTTCCTGTTCTGCCTTTCCTACATGTATTTATGATTAAAATGTTATGTAAAGGGAGACACAAAATTCAGGTGGCAGGTGACAATTCAAAATCTATAAGTATTATAGAATATAATGCAGTGCAGCTCTCATTTTGTGTTGCTTTGACATATCTTTCTCCTGTAGATCAACTTTGATTATGTAATATCTCTGTTGAACTAGCACATATGCAGGCAGGATTTAGTCTTCCCTCCTCTTTTGTCATGTTCACAGGGAGGGAACGGAAAATTTGGCCAAATATAAACTGTGACTAGTTGTTAATGTTGCTAACTGGTGCTGCATGTTTCTCAAAGCACTTTTAACAAACGCTTTCAAAAAGCAATGGGTACATGTTCCTAGCGTCCCCAGTGTAAATAACACAGATGCCGACACGTTTTGATGTTAGCCTACATTACATCTAGGTTGCTGCCACTGCTCTGAAAAATTAGCTTAGCTAACATTACCGGTTAATAACAGCGAGCAAATTTCTAAACTTAACATTACTGTATCTGACAGGACAGTTAACATTGAAAGCTAGCTTAATTTTGTCTTACATCAAACTTGCTTTCCGATGGACAGCTCATTCGGCAGTCTTTTACTGTCTTCATGTGTTTAGCTGTTTCAGACTAGAAAAAAGACCTGCCCTATGCAGCCTCTGATTGACTGTTTGGTTGAGGCATTAGGAGTGACAATTGGTTAGGCAGAGCCAGTTGTAAAGTTGCAAAGCTCATGCTATAGAGTAGAGGACTTGGTTAGCACCGACTGCCCCCCCCCCTCCAAGAGTGGCATTCTGATAACCTTAATTGGCTTATATGACAATATGTCAAGGTTGGGACTGTTAATTAGCCTAATAAAGTCTAGTTTTGATTTAGCAAATGTTAGCCATCATGGATGAAACATTAGGTGTTAACGTTATTTCCATGGAGTCTAATGTTAGCTAGTGTAGGCCGACTTGTTGTTAAATATTCCACTTAAATCACAGATGTTAGGGCTCCGGGACTAATTGTTTGTTCTTTTGATAAAATCGACTCTCAATGAACATCTTAAAGCTTATGTTTTGCATCTGTGTCAACCTTCTTCACCCTGCACTAGCCCCTCTTAATACTCCAGGGTTAGTTACATAGTGCTGCCCATACCAAGTTCAAGGGGAAAAGCTCAAAATGTTATGCCATATTTTCTAGCAATGGGTGGTATCTTCAAAAAAAATCTGAACACCAGAATAAGTCAGTCATAACATCTGAATGTTATGCCACTAGGATATCTTCATATACAGTGATAACGTTTGTGTCTTCATTATTATTTTCTGTGGTGAAATAGAAATAGAAAGCTTACAACTAATGAGTAAAACTGTCTGTGTTCTATTGTTTATTTAAGTAATTTCTGGACTTTATTGCATAATATGATGCATTGCCTTTGCGGACTCAAAATAATTACTGTATTTCCATTTACCATTCCATATTCCTCCTTAATGTAAAACACAGATGGTGGTGCAGATGTAGACATAGAAAGAAGTTGTCATGTCATTTCTGGAGGTTATCTGCAAACCTAATCATTCACAGCAGAGAAATCGTAGCAGCCATTATATAATATACCAATAAATTACAATCTTCACAGCCTAGTTCCCTCCCTCCTGCCATCTCTCTCAGTTTCTCTGTCTGTGGTGTCAATGCAGTTGATAGTAGAGCTTGGCTGAAACTCAGTAAGGAGAGAACTTATAAACGTCCTTGTATGCTTTATTCTCTCATTAATCTATTTTGTTTATAGTTTATCCACCTTCCAAAAGTCTGTGTCCACAACGAAAGGGTGCATAGATTAGACTTTGATGGCTTTTCCCAACTGTAGAGGTGGAATGAGGAGAAAGTTAGGCTTCTTCCCCGTCATTTTATTCCGCTTTGAAATTAAGCATTACCCAGACACACTATCAGATTTTAATGCATTGAAGGGAGAGCACATGTACTTGCCAAAAACCACAAAGAAACCCTCTAAGCACCTTTCCATGACTGAGGCTTGTAAATGTAATTGCTGGTTTCACCTGCGGGCTCCTAAGAAAAGAGGACAGGAAGGAGTACAGATGGACAATTTTCAATCTAATTGCCATCCTTAAATTTGTAAGAGCAGAGGAAGCCAGAAAGCAGAGAAATGGACCAGATCGCTCTCTATGTGTGAGTATGTACAGTGTGTGTGTGTGCCTCTGTGTATTTTTGTTTTTCTGTATTTTCTGCTTGCGAATGTTGCACTTTCTATGTATACTGCTCAAAAAAATAAAGGGAACACTAAAATAACACAACCTAGATCTGAATGAAGGAAATAATCTCATTAAATACTCCTTTCTTTACATAGTTGAATGTGCTGACAACAAAATCACACAAAAATTATCAATGGAAATCAAATTTATTAACCCATGGAGGTCTGGATTTGGAGTCACACTCAAAATCAAAGTGGAAAACCTCACTACAGGCCGATTCAACTTTGATGTAATGTCCTTAAAGCAAGTCAAAATGAGGCTCAGTAGTGTATACACATAGTGTATGTGGCCACATAGTGTATGTGGCCTCCACATGCCTGTATGACCTCCCTACAACGCCTGGGCATGCTCCTGATGAGGTGGCAGATGGTCTCCTGAGGGATCTCCTCCCAGACCTGGACTAAAGCATCCGCTAACTCCTGGACGGTCTGCGGTGCAACGTGACGTTGTTAGTTGGAGCGAGACATGATGTCCCAGATGTGCTCAATTGGATTCAGGTCTGGGGAACGGGCGGGCCAGTCCATAGCATCAATGCCTTCCTCTTGAAGGAACTGCTGACACAATCAAGCCACATGAGGTCTAGCATTGTCTTGCATTAGGAGGAACCCAGGGCCAACCGCACCAGCATATGGTCTCACAAGGGATCTGAGGATCCCATCTCGGTACTAATGGCAGTCAGGCTACCTCTGGCGAGCACATGGAGGGCTGTGCGCCCCCCCAAAGAAATGCCACCCCACACCATTACTGACCCACCGCTAAACTGGTCATGCTAGAGGATGTTGCAGTCAGCAGAACGTTCTCCACAGCGTCTCCAGACTGTCACATCTGTCACATGTGCTCAGTGTGAACCTGCTTTCATCTGTGAAGAGCACAGGGCGCCAGTGGTGAATTTGCCAATCTTGGTGTTCTCTGGCAAATGCCAAACGTCCTGCACGGTGTTGGACTGTAAGCACAACCACCACCTGTGGACGTCGGGCCCTCATACCACCCTCTTGGAGTCGGTTTCTGACCGTTTGAGCAGACACATGCACATTTGTGGCCTGCGGTCATTTTGCAGGGCTCTGGCAGTGCTCCTCCTGCTCCTCCTTGCACAAAGGCGGAGGTAGCGGTCTTGCTGCTGGGTTGTTGCCCACCTACGACCTCCTCCACGTCTCCTGATGTACTGACCTGTCTCCTGGTAGCGCCTCCATGCTCTGGACACAATGCTGACAAGCACAGCAAACCTTGTTGCCACAGCTCGCATTGATGTGCCATCCTGGATGAGCTGCACTACCTGAGCCACTTGTGTGGGTTGTAGACTCCGTCTCATACTACCACTAGAGTGAAAGCACCGCCAGCATTCAAAAGTGACCAAAACATCAGCCAGGAAGCATAGGAACTGAGAAGTGGTCTGTGGTCACCACCTGCAGAACCACTCCTTTATTGGGGGTGTCTTGCTAATTGCCTATAATTTCCCCCTGTTGTCTATTCCATTTGCACAACAGCATGTGAAATTGATTGCCAATCAGTGTCGCTTCCTAAGTGGACAGTTTGATTTCACAGGAGTGTGACTGACACAGGAGTTACATTGTGTTGTTTAAGTGTTCCCTTTATTTTTTTAAGCAGTGTACATTGTAATCAGTACTTTGTTCCACTTGCACTTAACTACAAGATAGATTTTTTTTAGCATCTGCTTCCTCTGTCCCTCGTGAAGTGGAATAAACATAGACACACACACATGCACAGACACACAGACACGTCTGCATGACAACAAACGCATGCTTTTTGTTCGGGAACAGTCAGTGCTAGCAATGAGACTAAGTGTGGCCAGGCGGACAGACAAGTGAATGAAACAGCTACAGAATCACTGGCTGTGTTTGATTTGCCTCCACTAATTCAAAGAGACCATCTGATAAATTGAGAGGATGGGATGTACATCAGAATAGCAAGAGGCGCCTCTTTGTTGTTTCCCATTCCCAACCAAATCACACCCCAACCCCCGTTAGAACACCCAGAGGGGAGAATGTTTCCCTTGTGTGTGTGTGTGTGTGTGTGTGTGTGTGTGTGTGTGTGTGTGAGAGAGAGACTGAGAGAGAGAGAAAGCCAGAGAAAGAGAGATCTGCGTTGCTAGGAGGTGTGGGTTTTCAGGAGGTCCTGCTGAAAGCAAATGAAGGAGCACTTGTGTCAACATTCTGACGGCAGCGATGAGCCACTAAGTCTCCCGGCCAAACAGCCAAAGGGCTGCATAACCTCCCTGCGAAAAAGCAGGCGCTGCGCTCTCAGAGCCCTCCTGCACTTGTTCTTTGTGTGCAGATCAGCGAGATGAAAACCATTTTCCTTTCAATCTCCATATTTACCTTTAAATGTTTCCACGGTCGTTGACTTGAGCTTATGCAGGAAGTTAGCACACAAAATGGTGACGATATAATGGTCAAAATTTATTGGTGATGTTTTGGACATTTTTGCTTTGTTTGATAAACAGTGAAGAAGCATACAGGAAGTGTGGGAAAGAGAGAGAGAGGGTGAATGACATGAAAGAAGGTCTCCAGCCAGATTAAAACCGGTGATGTTGCTGTTATGTGGTATGTGTTTTTAGACCGCTAAGCCACTGTGACATCCCATGTTTGTGATTTTGAACAATTTGGACTGATGTATCTGCATTCCTGTTGTCAAGTTTTAACACTAAATCCTGTTTTGATTTGACAGTGTATTTTTACACATGTTTCTGTATTTCTGTGAACTTCAAATGAATGACTAAAAGAAGTTCAGTACGACAGTACATGAAGAACATGTGATTGTATGTGCATGTTTATATCTTTTTGAGAGGGGAGTGAGAGGTCATTCCTCAGTGTGCAATGCAATTATTTTCCATTCAATTGGAAACACATAAAAGCAATTATCCTTCATCCAACAATCACTGCTTTATTCTTGGTTGTTGACAGCCAATCTTACCACAGGCCTATCTGTGCGTAACCTCATGCAATGGATGTTTATGCTACATGCATCTAAATGTATGCATGTGCTAGTGTGTGTGGATTCCGCCACAGCTCATTGGTGGCTCAGATCTTATGCCTTGAGCGGTAGTTAGTCCAGATGTTTGGTGTCTACAGGAACATGCTACTTTGGAAGCTTTCCCACATGCTATCTGGTGTGGTTGACTCTGAGCTGGCCCCAAACTTCAAAACAACCCAGCTCTAAAAATAGCCTGAAGCTCTTAATCATTCTGCAGACTCTTAATGTCTCTGATAGTCAGCTCACAGAGCTCAGCTAGCCTAGGACACATACAATATTAGCACCACCAAAGTTATTCTGTAAGTAACAAATATATCTCACACATCTCTTAAGCTGGATTCACAATGCACTAAGCATCTGATTTTTAACTCTTTGCAGTACCTCTTCATGCTTTCTCACACTAGAAACACATGGCAAAACATTAGGCCTTGACTTATGAAATCCAACCAGGTTACATGCCAAGTCCTTGACATGATAAATACCCCAAGACTACTCCTTCTGTGCAGTAATGTTTTATTTCAACTATACATGCCGTGTTAAAAAAATCAACAAAAAATATCATGAAACAAAGACCATCATTATTATTTACACATTCACAGTACAACTTTACAACATATCTACACGCTCAAATACTCTGGAGATCATATATACAGCTGGCCTTGCATCACCATGTTGCACAGTATTTAAATCAAAATTACATGACATAATCCTGTTCATTTGCACATACACCAAGCTCAAACTGAAATATAAAGGCTTCAATTTAGATTGCAACAGAAAGACCCAGTTCAAATTGCAATGTACAAGGCAGTTGAGCAGTGTATGTTGAGTGTATGTTTGTGATGTCAGTGTGCATGTGTTGAGTAGAAAAGAGAGCCCAAACACTGGTTAGATGACAGGCAGAAAGTCTTTACATACAATCATTACTTGTAAACAAAATGTGGCTTTGGGCTAAACAGACAACTGACACTCAGATAGGATTGCAGATGTCACCCTAATAATGTACCCATTGCTAAGAGAAATGATCCCTCAGTCGTCCCTTCTGGCCAATAGAAACAATTGCTGTCACCTCAATCAAGGGGAGTTATAGATTCTGCGTGACCGCCGCCCATGCCAACAGACAGGTTTCACGTGAACACTGTGTGAATACATTGGCTGTGGGCAGGATGTGCTGCATTGAGCTGACTGCTCCACAGTACAAAGCCTAACCACCCTACATCCCACTGTCAAGAAAATACATTCACTGCATGGCACCTCGACATGGTGGATTAACACCATTCTTTTCAACACCAGCAGTAAAGGAGGAAAATTGATTTATACCCCAAATAAATGTTTTTTGACTGTCCTTTCGTACAACAAGCATTCTCAAGTGGAATGTTTGTCAGTCAATTTGTTTTCCACATTACTTCGGTTTGGATTAGGTAGTGATTTTACAACACATCCTGCTGACTTTGAAATTGCTTATATAAAAATTGTTTATATAGAATATAACAATAACATACAGAGGACCAATTGACATTGCCAATATTATATACTGTGGTAGTTCATTTTGTGAACAAGGCACACAATGCACAGATTCAGGTTCACTTGCCTAAAAATATTCATACTCCTTATTTATAGTATTTAATTATATACAGGATCTTGTCATTCCCAGCATGACTCATTTGGACACATTGGTAAATGTTGTGTTGATTGTACACTGGTCACTTGCAGGGAAGCTGCACAGGGAACACGGGCTACAGGAGCAGTACAGCAGATGACAGAGGTGATACATCCATGTATTGTTCTAGGGTCTGTTTAATATAACTTTAATAGGATTAATGTATGAGGAAATCCTAGTGTTATTCTATTGGGAGACACACAAGTTTAACAGAAGAGAAGTGCCCTGAAATGTTTAATTCACGGGCTAAACCATTGGTGATGCTTTAGTTTCATATGGTAAATTCTTTAAATAACACAGTAAAACATTAGAAAGGCAAATCAGTTTGTTTATAATTCTTTTATAGAATGAGATGAGAAATGTATGTTTTTTTATACCATTGCTACATAAAGAAAGAAGTCTCTTGAACCACCATTATAATTCCTACAAAGGGGCAGTGGAGGTTAGGGGAGGTTTCAGTCCTGGGGGAAGCATTGTTTCCCATGTATCAGTCATACCAGTGTGTTTGGTTGCTGAAAAGTGTACTTCTTGGCCTCTGTTGCATTATCACACACACACACACACACACACACACACACAAGCAGATGTGCACACCCTTATTGAAGGAGTATCCTAGTCTGGTAGAAAAGATTCAAAGACAAACACCTATGTCTATAACCAATAGCAGCAAATGTAATAAGTAAAATTTCCAAGTGAGTTACAGAGCGCCTGCCCCGGAATACACCCAGCATGACCAACTTCAACTCAGCCTAACGTAATTGCCACAAAAATATAGTTTAAGCTTGGTTCAGATGGGTTGACACTTGACCAAAGACTAGATTTTATTGTTGAAATGAGAGACAGTGACTTAGGTCTTTGACAGGTCTTAAGGTGCATCCTCCGTCATGTGGTGCCACTCTTGATAATTAAGTGTGAAGGCCTAATATAAGTACTTCATTTACACAAACCTGCATTCCAGTCAACACATTCACACATTCATTTGTACTAATTGTTTCTGTTTGCTTGCTGTTTGATTCATCTGTTCATGGTCATATGTATATTAAGCAAAACACATACTATGATTTTTGAGTTTCCTCTCCTCTGCCCCCAGCCATCTTACTAACAAAGGCATGATCTACCTCTCTCTTTGTTCAGTTCACATTAGTGGGAAGACAGTGCTCAAGGGCAGTGACAAATGAGACCCATTCTTCAAGTATTTCACTGTTTTTAACCTGGTACCACATGCACAGATGCAGTAGTGGCCCCAGCTAGTGTCTTAAACCTTGTACCTAAAATGGGAACAGGCGACACCCAAGCCCAGATACAATAGGGAGCAGCAGATTCACCACTGTCCACTGTTCATATCCTGTGGCTACCGTGACAAGGGAGGGAGATGGAAACGTAGGGAGCGAAAAAGCCCCAAGGAGTATCTTTGGCCACATGTGTGAATTTCCCTTTTTTAGTGAGTGAATGTGCATATCATTTAAAGGGGGAACACACCTCAAGTTGATACACAAACACACTAGGCCCTACCCCTTCCATAGCCCCCCCCCCAAAGCCCTCAGGGCTCAAAGCTCTACAGTCAAGGCCAAGAGCTCACTCAGAAGTGTCCATGCTCTTTTAATAACTGTACTTATTGACTACTCGCATCTGTGGAGTCTGTGGTGGAAACCCATTGGGTTTAGGGGGGCACATCCGGCTTTAGCGATGGGGTCCGTTTCAGCCCTGTGCGTGGGAGTGAGCAATGCCCACTGTAGCTGCTCTGTCGGGATACAGAGGATGGGTGGGCTGAGTGCATTCCTGCCCCCATCACTCCGCCATGAGAGTCAAGTCTGGAGGGGGGAGTTGGGGGCATGTAACCCCCTCTGTTCATACTGTGTTGGCGAGACACAGACACTCCCATGGTTACCCCATTTGGTGAGGTGGATAAAGAATGCCTGTGAGAGGCACTCCGGTGGAGTTGATAACCCCCTCTTTGCCTCTCCAGGGTGCCCCCCATGCTCAGGCTGCCCGTTGGTGTGGTGGGAGTGGTGGGCATGGGCACATCAACCCTCTTGGTGGGGCTGTGCCTTGGCAGGGAGGAAGAGGGAGAGTAAAGGGAAGCCTCACGGCTAGGCACCATGGGAGGTACTTCAGTCAGTTCCTCCATGGGTTCCAGTGCAAGCTGTTGTCTTGGGCGGGGCCCTGATCCCTCTTGATGAATGGCCTTGGGGTTAGCCACAGAGTCGTTAAGGTGTTTTAAAAGGTCATTTAGGGTATTTCTGGCATCCACAGACCTCTTCTGGTCTTTCCTACTTCCCTTAGAGTCTGGCTTCTTTTCAGATGAATGTGGCAGTGTATCATCTCCATTGTCATGGTTAGGGTGGTCATGTGTGGCATTGGGCAAAACAACCGCACTGGGGATGTGGGAGTGACCCAGGGCGAGGTGAGGGTGGTGGATGTTGGAATTAGGAGGAGCAGGAGATGAAGGAAGGAACTGAGGACTCTTGGCTGATGAGTTGGACTCCTTACGGGGCCCACTGGCCTTCCCGTGAGCCCTCTCCCACTGGTTTTTGATGGGCTGCAGGCCTTTCTGCTGAAGCACAGGGGTGGACTCGGGTGTAGGCAGGGCAGCCAGCTCAGGGGGCTGACAGCCATCCCGCAGGATCATGGTCTTAGTGTCACCGTTGGGTGCATTCAGGTCTTTGCTGTTGCTCAGCAGATTGGTGTACAACTTGGGAGAATCAATGTTGGTTTGGTACTCCTAAGAACGTGACAATAAAATCAAAAGAGATTAGACACAATTTCACAGCTTGTTCAATCACTCCTTTCCACAAAAGACTTTGACGTAGCATTGGAGCTGGTTTTATGGCTGTACCTTTACAGGGCTATCAAAGAGGCCGTTGAGCTTGACAAAGCTTCCAGTGGAGTCGGAGCAGGACGGTGCCGACTCTGCATCTTTGTGGACATGTCTTGGCTTACGGAGGAATGAGTCTCGGTAGCAGAAAACAATCAGACCAGCCAGGAGGGCACCCATGAGAAAAGCAGCAAAAACGCAGGTGATGAGGATGTTCATGTGAACCATCTGGTTGGTGTCACCCGCTTGAATATCCCACATACCTACAAAACATTAAAGCATTGGTGAACCCCCTGATGAAGAGTCACAGTGCTCAGTGAACTGTCCCATCCCATTCAACAGCAGAAATGTGCATATCTGTGTGTGAACACAATCATGCATGAGTTTCTGCTTTCACCCCCATACAAGGTAGCCAGTTAACCACAACCAAATTCCATAAATATTGACACATTCCTATTGATCTAAACCCAGATGAAGAAGAAATATGGTGAAAACTGCTAGAAGCTGTTAGGTACCCACATCCATTTCACCATCTATAAGAAGCAGTGCTATGTTAGTTCAGAGGGGTAGACTAAAAAGTGTTTCCTTGATCCACGCTCCACTAGAGGCTTTTTGTCATGCATTTAACCGGTACCAAAAGGGTTAGGAGTGCACTCTTATCTGAGATATAGAGACAAATCAAACTTTTGCAAGTTGTTCAGAGGAAAGAGAAGCAGTGTTTGCCTTCCAGGTGTTGCTCTACTGGAAGTTTGTTAGTAACCACAGACATTGAAAGAGTTAGTCATCCAGTGTGCAGCCACAATAGTGATGTGGCAGAGCAGGCCCAGTCAATGATCTACTAGCCAGGGTAAACTGTTACTAGAGCTAGAGTTAAAAAAATACTGGCAGAAGCTAAATCCAAACAAAAGATTTTAAATGAATATTATGAGAACAGTGAGTGTAAGGCTTAATGATTAGAAGACATAATTCAAAAAAAGAACATTACAGTTTAAAGGATAGAAAACAATGGTAACATGAAAATATAATATGTTTAACAACATAAATTATGTATGAAAATGTATTTGAAAAAAGAAAGACTAGATTATAATCTACCACGTTATCTAATGAATAGCTGCCATTATGTGCACATGTTTGCATATCTGAGCCTATGTGTGACTTCACATTTGTGTGGCTTAGTAAGAGGTGTTGGCAGCTATCAGATCAGACTCAATGCAGCATGCTAGCTGCCTCCCTGTGGGCCTTACCCTCTTGCCCCCCTGGGATAGAATCTAAAGAATGGGAGGTGGCTGGGTCATCCTGCAGCACAAAGCCTGAGCCGTAGAGCTCTGGACCAGGCCCTGAGCTGGGTCTTTGAGTGGGTATGAGTACTGGGGGGAGTATGGGCCCACTGGTGTGGACAGTGACTGGCGCTGATGAAAACTCCATGTCTGTGGTGACAAACAAATTGTTAACAAACTGTGAAGACGTGGGTAAAGCATACTGTTATCATCCCATCCCAGTTAGCAGGCATGGACAATGGGTAATTTTTAAAGGTTAGTGTCTGCAAAAATATTAAATAAACCTTATATCAGTTTTAAATAATTATGTTTTCACATTCACAGACCAATGAAAGCATATTTCTCTTTTTTGTTTAGACAACTTGTAAGGGGAAAAGAGAGAGGATATTGAGGTTCAAAGAGGAGTTGGTACACAACAGTAAGAATGCCACGGGATGGTGGGTGGACGTGCAAAAGGGAGGAGGGATCAGAACAGGAAGTGATGAGTGAAAATGAGGAAGTAAATCTGTGGTGAGATAGAGCATCAATGTTGCCTGGTGAATTTGTTGTTTGTGACGATGAAAATGAAGCAGGTAACATTAGCATTCAGGAGGTGTTTGGTAAGAAAAGATGAATGGTAGCACTGGTGGAAAGACAGGGCTGGAGATGCTGAACTCAAGGAAAGAAACCATTTGAGTAAAAGATCAAACTAACCAGAGGTAGGGTCGCCAAATGATTTGTAATCTGGCGCTGATGTAGTGCCCAAAAACGCTAAAAGAATTAAAAAGGACAAGAAATCAGTGTAACGGAATTCAGAAGTAAAAAACTAAAAACTAAAATCGCTAAAAGACACTAAGAGTGCTATTTAGTTGGTTTAATAATAAAGACATAAAGCACTCGTTAGCAGTGTCTTTTTCTCACTGGAGTCATTAGAGGCCCTCTGGTTCTGATCAATACTGAGGTTCAGCTTGGGTCATGTTTAGTTGGTACAAATGCAGGGACGGACGGTTTAAATTAAAATCAGTTAAGGCACATTTTCTGCCCATCAGATATCTTAAGACCTCTACCGTTTGCACCAGCTGAACATGGCCCTAAATTGTACATGTCCATGTTTCTGCCTCACAAGCGGCATAAGTTACAGGTGGTCATGTACTGTATGCAGATGTGTGTGTTAATACTGCACATAGACTTATGTAGGGGCAAGTTACTGGAGTGGTTACTGGTGTGAGTGTGCAGGCTCATGGTCTGTGTGGAGATGAGTTTGTGTTTTGTTTGCGTACATGTGTGTCAGTGTGTGTGTGAGTGTGTTTGTATGTGTCTCAGGATAGATGGCATGGCAAGGAGATGAAATTCGTACCTTGACAGTCTCCCAGGTGAACAGTGTTTCCAAATTCAACGTCCTGCTCGTATCCAGTCCTAAAAAGAGAGCAAAGAAGAGATAGATAGATTAATCATATAGTTACAAAAATTCTCTCATTTTTCCATCTATAATGTTTGCACTTCATATTGTAGCTGAGGCTTGAACTCACATAACACCAGGCTGTATCCTCTCGCAGGCTCCATGAGGCTTCCAGCCACAGTAAGGATCCCTTGATGCAATGCAGGACCTGGTGTCGTACAAACACACACACACACACACACACACACACACATCATCAGAACACCAGGTTTAATAATTCTGAGAAGTGCACTATAATCATTTGTGACTGTCTGAACATTAACCACAAGACATGAGGTGAAGCTGTTATCATTCTCTTTATGGCATTTACTGAAAAACATAACAATAAAGTCACAAACCTGTGACCGACCGTACAAAGCATTTTAACCCCATATGTGCATTAGTGCATCACTTACTTGTGGCAGGAAGAATGCCTTTCACAGCGACTCAGGGGAACACGAATGACACAGCTTGAAAAGGCGACATACAGGCTGTGTGCGTCTTTGTCCACATGCAGCGAGAGGACACGCTTGTCATCTTCGCGGTTAGACAGGCACCTGGGAAGGTAAAAGAGAAACCTGATCAGAGGTTTATCAGATAAGTCTGTCTACTGTTTCAGTCTGAGTAGATATAATCACTTGTTAGGTGAAGAAGTCACATAAAGCTTTTTCTCACAGCTTAACAAGATTTTAACCTCTGACAACATGGAAGTGTGTTCACGTCCACAAATAAACACAAAAGAAAAAAAATATTCGACACGTACTGTGCATGCACAGAAAGCAGACAGAGACTGCCATCTGTGCCAGGAAGCTTCCCTTTAAGAGTTGCTGACTCCTCTGCCAGAAGACAGAAGGGAAAGAGAAAAAGAGAACAGAAGCAGACAGAGAGAAGGTGAAAAGTGCGTGTATCCCTACTTGGCCCTGTTGAAGACATCTATCTCCTCCAAAAGCAGGCTGTCATTCAGGGACACAGAGGAGGTCTTGGCCAAAACCTTGAGGACAACCCCTGACTCAGCCCCGATGAACACAACTGTGTAGTTCTTGTGAGGCCCAGCTTCATTGTCCACAGCCAGCGCTGTCAGTCTGTACCTTCACACACAGCAGAGAAGCATGTATTACTCGCAGAAAGGGTTCAAATAGGAGAAGGCATTTTTAATACATTCGGCTCTTGAGTTACTAAAGATCAAACTGTTTTTTTATTCCATTGAAGTGTGCATTGTTATATCATCATCCTGAGTGTTTTCCTACAGAGGACACTGTAAGTTCAGAGACATTGCATCAAATGTTTGGACAGATTCTTCCGTCAGGTTTACATATCTTGACATAACTTTGTTTTATCAAGATTTGATATAGCTGCTTGTGATTAGACAGTATGAAACACTAATGCAGAAAGAGAAGTTTAGCATATTTGGTTAAAGTTAAAATGATTTTTTTTTTAAAACTAAGGTATCAGTACCGAAATTGGGGAATAGCAATGGCGCATACCCACTCCTAATCTGCTTCTGCTTTTACCTGACACGGGTCTTGGTGAACCAAGGCTCATCCCCGATAGAAGGCACAGCTGTGTCCATGAGGGGGTGGGACTTGATGAACTGCAGGGTGTCGTCCGGGAACTCGATGGAGCTCTTCAAGGACGCAGCTGGACCATGACCTGCACAGCACCCGGGTCTAGGATAGAGGGTGCACATGCAGAGAGGGCAAAAGGTCAAAGATCAGTCTATATGATCACACACCAGGGAGTAATAATGTGAGTAGAAATGGATGAAAAGTGCAATGAGAGGGTGGGGGAGAGGAGCAGGTGCTTATTAGGATCACAAAAAGGCCTCAGCTGGAAACATAAAATATACATATGCATGGTTATCCTCCATCAATGATTTACGGAGTAATGAGGTGCTTCGTGGACTTTTTGTTTTGGACACAGAGCAGAGCTACAAATATACGTGCTCATTGTAAACAGGTTAAATATGCAACACACGTTTAATTATGCCATATTAATTATTTAATCATCAGCAGATGGTGAATGTGTGTGCTGGGTCAAAGCTAATAACTTGGTCCCTTACCCAGTGAAAAATATTTGATTTCATTGGCTTTAACATGGACAAAGGGTTAAGACAAGTGGGGTAAATGACAGGTGGTAAACAGCTGCTGAGTCAAGTGCCACCTGCTCAGTGAAAAGCCATGTTTAAAATTTTTTTATTTTTTAACCTGAATGCTTTGGGAGGTTTAGAATGTGGGAAAATGAATGAGGGAGGAAAGAGTTCACTCCTTACCGAGGTTTGGGCAGCTTCTCCTCTGGAAATGGAGTCCACACAGAGTCAGGAGTCTTCTGCTCTTTGAACCGGCCCCAGAATACTTTCTCAATGTCGACCATGGAGAAGGCACACACTGCTGACCCTGGGATACTGTGGAGAAAGAAATACATCGATGTAACGTCAATGTTTGAACTCCAGTCTTTTTACTTCTGTCCTCTGAAATTCAACAACTAACTGCCGCCATGACTTACCTGTTCATCTGTGTGGTAAACACACCCACAACTGAGGGAACTCCATTGATGTTGATGATGTCAGTGATGGACTGAAGCACATCGAAGTAGAAGAAGGACTCCCCCGGCACGGAGCAATTTAGCCTTGCCTTCACAAATGATGTCCAGTGCTTTTCCAGCACCCGCTGTGACCCACCGACGTCATTCTTACAGATCCGGGCCACACGAGAATACACAACCTGAGAGGAGCAGGGGTTTAAGAGAGGACAGAGGCGGGTGGAAGAGGAAGGCAGCTGAGTGAACGTCACTAAAAACACTTCAATATGCTGAATAATGCATTTCTCCATCCTGTAGCAACTCGGCACAGACAACTTAACAAACACACAACCTCATCGTTAACCTTGTGTATGGAGATTGTTCACTTTGACTGGAGTATAATTTAAAAAAAAAAAAGAATGTGGAAGGCCAGCCTAAACTGGGCTAAGGCAGCACCATGTAAACGTGTGTTTGATTGCACATATTACCAAGGCTTGGAAGTATAAATAAAGTGTGTGAAGCAGTTGGCTTTGACAGTTTTAATAATTTACCAGTGCAAACCCCCATCAGAGGCCAGGTGTCACACAAGCATTAGTTGGGTTGAAATATTAATTGACTGGTAGAGGATGCTTGCTTCCTGTGGCTCAGCCAGACCAGCTCAGGATGAGGCATGGTCAAATCTGAAGTTGGCCTCAAACATAGAACATCCTAATTCCCTCTGCATGTGTGTTATGTGTGTGTGTGTGTGTGTGTGTGTGTGTGTCATGGGGAGAGGCAGACACAGAGTGTGCAATCTCCAGGAGACAAATCCTCTCACTGTGTAATGGTTTTACATTAGTAGAACATTCCCAGCAAAACACTGGCTGTTGAAATTTCTCGTGCATTCTAATGCGATGTACTGTCATCGCTTGAATGGGCCCCATTACCACTGGGGCCATTTGTGGCAGAAACACATGCACTGAGGGAAGTGTAAGCCTTTTTTTGGATAAAGGCCTGTGTACTGTATCTGTGTGGCATATGTAATGCATTATAAACGGCAGGTGCGCTGTCTTACCTTGCCCAGATTGCTGTGCTCCACTGCAATCTCTCGGTAGAAAAAGTACACGTAATTCCCATACTCTGCTGCGTGCAGGAAATGAGGTTCTGGGGGAGAGACAGAGGCAGAGAGTTGAAGTGTATTTCTGCACCGTCACCACCACTGTGCATGTTGAATATTTCAGAGATTTGTACAAGGCTGTATATGACTGGGGGTGACCTAGATTGCCTGGGAGAGAACAGGCCATATCTCCATGGAGCTTGGCGAGGCAGGAGAGCTCTCTATCGCTCCAAAAACAGCTCTGACAGCCATGTTCATACATGCACGATGCAAAAGCACCATGGGCATTTAGCTAGCTGGCAGGTAGATGCATGTATCTCCAGGAAAGCAAGGGGAGAGAGAAATTAAGATTGAGTGATGAAGTGGCATTTACTTACCTTTCAGCCATTTGGAGTCATATTTGATGGTCCTCAAGGCTGATCCATCACCCATACTGCGATAGATGACAGCATCACTGGCCTGGAAGTCAGCTACAGTTGCAGAATACAGCTTCCCTTCTAAAAAACAGAACAAGGAGTACAGTCAACAAAAACTAGGATACACTGATCGTCAATTCTTCGTTGTTTCTCTTTGTTTATAAGGCTTAAGTGGCTGAGTTGTTATCGCTGCAGGCACAGTTTTACTGTGGCAAAGACACAGAGGTGATAATGAGAGCATAAGTAGGAACACATTAGTTCTTCTTCAGCAAGACTAACTATGTGTGTGGGTGGGTGTGTGTTTGACCCATACCAGCAAAAAGGGCAACATTGGTTTGCTTGGAGTCAAATGGGCATCGTGCCAGTCCATTGATCTCCTCCCCATCAAACTCTAGGTTATCCAGCTGAAGGGAATATAACAATCACCCACACATTAAAGGGTTTTGTCAAGGGACACAGTGAAAATATACACACATAGAAACACTACAATGCACATGAAACAAAAAAAAATCTAGTCAAATTTATTTGAAAGGAATTCAAAATAAAAGTGTGTTAAATTATTTTCAAATTACTTTCCTGGCACTAGATACTGACCCTGTAGTATCTGCACATGGGGTTGAAGCCGTTAGTACCACAGATGAACACCAGGTCATCGTTTCGCGGAACCAGCACTTTGATAAAGTTGTGGCACTCATCCTGAAACCAGACACACAACATAGAGCGACGTTTTGAGAGGCAGCCGGCTTCTCTGCTCACAGTTGAAGTCTCTGTCCGTGTGGTGGAATATAAAACAAAAAGGTGTAAGGTGAATGATTTTTAATACATACTCTGTGTTTTCCCTTGACAGCACACATCTCTCTGTCAGCTTGGCCCGATCGCCATGTAAGCTTCTGTAAAAACCAACATGGTGCATTAGACACATGCACAGCACAGTAAATACACACATACACCCAAGCACACACGTGCACCGTCTTCCCTTTTCCCACTCTCATTTTATAACCTGTCCAGTTTGTGATGAATGGCTCTGTATTTTCTATGGAGCCCTTTTAGTGTTTGTGGATTGAGAAAGAGAGCTTGTGGTAAGAATCTTACCCGGTAGGGAATTATCTCATTCCTGTAGGATTCTCTCAGACTGACTAGGTACACCTGATCTCTGTGGACAGACAACAACAAAAGACACAGTTACATAGCACAACCTGGACTACACTTACATAAAATATAATCAGGGCTAGTCATTTTTTTAAAATGTGTGTTTATTTTTAATATTAATCTAAGGGTAAGATTTTGATTAAAAATGAATTCAAGCTTTAAAAATAACATTTTTCCAACACTACTATGTTTTTTACTGTGTGGTTTTGCCATTTATTACATTCTTAGGGGGACTCTGGTGCATAATCAGCAACTCATTTGCATTGTTTTCCTAATTTTCTTATTTATTTGCCATTATGAGATTAGATGTGAATATTTTCTGAACTATACTTGTCAGTAGAGGACTTAATTTTTGTGGTTTCAGCCTCTATTTGCACACAACGTTTTGGTTCGTGATAGTATAATATTTGAGGAAAATAGGTTTAAACTGATATCATGTAAAATTGAAAACTAAAATATAGTTGATTCAAATGTCTGGATTATGTTTAATGCACAGACGGTGCTGCAGAGTTAATGCATAGTGAATTTTAAAAAATTCTGCAACTGGCCTTTACATGAAAACCTTAATCTCCTCTTTCCTTTAACACTTTTTGTGTATATGTCAGTTATTTAAAACAATTGGGATCAAATTTTATCAACCCACAGAGACCAACATTTTGCTTCACTTTTAGTAAAAACGTGAATATCCCAAACTGGCAATAGAGGATCCACCTATCAGCAGTGATACATGCACTAGTGAATACAGGGGCTCCAGAGGTGGGAGTTTTATACTATAGATGTCGAGGTGATTTCCTGCTACCATATTAGTGCTGGTGGTCAAATTAATCCCAGTGCCCATAAATACCAAAAAAGACATGTAAAGATGCCAAGAAATCCCTGACAGAGCGTCAGGCCGGCATGATAGACGTCTTTCCTGGATCAATACTGGCCATATACATCAGATACAGGCCTAGAAGCCAAAGATCCAATAACACTAAGAGCTTTTTTCCCCCGCTTACGCCACTGTTTACCTGCCAAGGAGTGACTGAGTATATTGGTGTGGGGGATGTGTGAAAGAGAAAGAGAGAGGGATAGTGTGTGCACGTTGAGTTTACCTGCCAGCGATGAACAGTGTGTCCTGTATCTTGGTCATCAGCTGAAAGTCAAGGCGATGCTGTGACTCATTGCCAGAGGGCCTGCCTCTGAACACAGGGTATCTCCGTGAAACTATAAAGATATCACACATCCACACTACTGTTAATGGGAAACTCATGGTAGAAGCAGACACTCTTGCACGGATAAACCACACTCACAACTGTACTGATGAGAAATAAATATGCTGTGTGTGTGCTTTATACAAATCCTTCTGCTATTAAGGTAATGGTACAGTACAAATGCCTACTGTATATTATGTATAATTATATCTGTGTCATTGTGTTGTGTTTGTGCGTTATATATTTGCTGCCTATGTCAGCACATCTTAAGATGAAAATGAAATCCACTTAAAGCTACAACGGACCATATAGCAGATTGATTTTATTACTATGATATGACAGGCTTGTGTCTGAACTGCTGACATGACTAGAAGAAAAAGGCTGCCAGTATTTGTCTTTTCGTGTGACTGGAGTAAGTAAAACGTGTATATTAATGATAGTTGTTGACTTTTTCAGTAATTGTAATCTCTACTCCTGTCTCTGCTGAGTTCATATGCTTGCGTGTACTCACAGTGTGCGTCAACGACATCAAGGGGTACAGTGTCCTCAGGGAAGCTGACTGCGAGGATAGTGCGTGAGGCTGTCATCAGCAGCAGCAGCAGCTCACTGAGCAGAAGCACAGCTCTCTGGCCCATGGCTGCTCACAGACGACACTTCCTGTTTCACACTAGTGGAGATGTTACCTGGAAACATACACAACAGGCATGCGTTTGTTGCTTGACAAGAAATATGTTTCAGGTTATATTGAACCCACTGCTGCAAACTAGTATTTTAAGTCAAATCCTAACCCTTTGTTAAACTCAGAACAATAAAACAAACAATTCCACAGTGAAGGATTTATTTTCTTGTCGATATCCAATATGTTATTAAAATACAAACATACAGCACACACACACACACACACGTATACATACATGATCACTGAGCTCTCAGCGGCAGTGCTTGGCGTTTCCCCTCTACCTCTCCCTACATCTGCTGTCTAAGGGAAGGTCAGCCAACTGACCAGTGGGGTGTCTCGGTGTGTGTTGGATGCAGCGGAAGTCCACTCTGTTAGAAGCGTGGCAGGCCTGCTGTCTCTGTACATCTGTGCTCTGATTGGTTCGTCCTGGGCCAGGCTCAACACTAATCAGCACATTGCAACTTCATCACCATCACTAGTGTAGCCTCTGCTCTGACCTTAGCTGACTTCTATTAGCGCTCTCTTGGCTGTTATTGTTCTAGCCTTTCCTTAAAGCTGGTGCGCTTTATTGCAGTAAGAGATTCACTCATCTTTGTGTTATGAGGATCTAGTCATGTATAGTTGTTTTGACATAGTAGTAATTTTTGTGTATAGTAATTTGTACAGCATCTAACTGTAGACATGATACATCATCAACTACATTGGTAATAATTTATCGTGGGAGTGGCAGGGGTTTAGTGTGTATGTTAGTGCATGGAGGAGTGCTTTAGAGACAGACGGTGTCTGTGCATATTAATGATCGGTGTACATTCAAATATTTATAAGGCAAACAAATTATTCATGCAGGCAAAGCCTGAACGGATATAAACAATTTACCGAGAGACGTCACACAGGCAGAGGGATGGATTAGCTGGGAGCACACTGGGACACACACACACACACAATCACTCTTTCAAATGGTGTAATGCAAAGACTGAGTGCACATGGACACACACATACACACACGCACACAGTATTGACTCATTTTTCAATTAGCCCCAAAGCACACCTGCTCCAGTGCTGTCTGTGAGCCCTGTCTGCCAAGCCATTAGTGCTTTGATTGATCCACACAGGAAGCATGGTAGATCAGCAGCTAGCAAACGCAATCTATGGACTTTACCATATCACTGTAACCATGTGAGAACTTTGTAATTCACAATCTGGTCACTTTTTGTGGAACTTTTGGGCTTTTTAAATCTCAAACACATATGTTTAAAACACTAAATCAACTATAGCACATGTGGTCATAGCTATGTCAAGTTGAAAATGGCTCCACTGCCTTAAAGCCTACATGTTGATATAAAAATCACAGAGCACTACTACTACTAATAATAAAAAATCCAATTTTGGTCTGAATGGCTACTGTATGATGATGTGTCACTAAAAAGAATGGAAGTGGTGGAGATGGATAATGCCAGCATGTTTTAGTCATCAACAGTGTGTAATCATGGCTATTCAGTACTCCGTGGGATACTGAGGCCTTTAAAAGAGCGATGTCATCATGATTGAGTAAAGCAAGGTCTCACCAAAGACTCAATTACTCCACTTAATAGTTAAATTACGGGTTTGATGTTTTGACAAAATAGAAAGATTGTATGAGGGCAAAAGGTTGTTTTCTCTTCCTATAACTACAAATATCAATGATGCTGGAGCAACCACTCTAATCTAGATACAAATGAATCTCCGGACATAAACGATCCACAGATCTATGCACATGGGCTCCCAGATCTATACAAAAAGAACAACTGTCAGCAACTTAATCTAAACGAGAAGTGATGATGCTGCTCTGCAAAGAAAGACAGTGCTGTTCCGTAAAAGCACTGCAGCTATTTTTTTACTACCTGCTTACTACCTCAGACACTCTTGCAAGGTGCTGTGTTAAAACCCAAGCAATAAATTGCTGAGTTTCTAGGAGAAACCTGCGACAGGAATAGATACCAAACACACCAAACAACAGCAAAAAAAGAAGAGCAATGAAAGGTAAATAAACCAAGCTTCACGCTGCAGGGTGTGCTTCTAGCCCAAACTTGGCAGTGTTCACAGGTAAATCATTTCCGTGGTTGTCAGAATTTAGAGTTCTGCTCTATATTGGCTCTTCGTACGCAAACACATGCACGCCACTTTTTCCAGCCATTCTCCCTCACTAAACAATTCAGGAGAAAAAACACTCCAACCATAAGCTGAAGCTCAGCTCCGATCTCTCATGATTCCTTGCATGGTAATAGCCATACTGCGGAGGCGAAGGCTTTCCTCAGAAACTCTAATGTAAAACAGAAACAGAAGACATCCAGAGGTCAGCAATCTAAAATTACTTCTCAATCTCTAGTGAGCCCAGCATGTTTTCTATTGACTATCCCTTTGCACTCTCTGGTTCCTGCCCTCCAATGTGTGTGTGTGTGTGGGTGCAATTGTGCGTGCATGCACATATAGGTCTCAACAAGCCTAGAGACGCTGAGCTTCTCACGCAACTTACTGCCATTCTGCCTGGCCTCACTCTACCTCTGTTATTACAGGCTTTTCAATGTCCTACAACCACGCATTTTCTCTGCTGATGTTGTTGGCTCAGGCCCACGGTGTTAAACACCAGGAGGGGAGAGAGGGAGGGGGTCTGGTGGATTGTTATTTCTGCTGATGGTGGGTGTAGGGGTCTGTAGCCCAATTCTGGTAGTTAAAGCTCAAGATTTAGCGTTCCAAGCTTTAAATGACAGATTAACACATATTCTCCTCTTAGCTGTGCTTGCACTGGCATGTGTCAGCCATAACCTCTCCTCTACTGCAACACTGGATGGATGTATTTTAGCGCGGAAGTCCTATTGGGAGGAATTGGGACTAATAAACGGATGGCAAACAACAGTGGTGCGTGGGGTTTCTGTAAATTGTGTGTGGGTGTGATAGCAGAACAATGGCTGCTGCTGCTTGAGGCTGCTTGACTTGTCATCTTTCACCATGCTGAGCTGTAAACCTAAAAGTACAGGATATCAGATGGCCTAGGAGTTCATTTTCAGGCATTTCACTATCTGTCAAAAACTGGATATGTCCTATAACACGGATGTGTCAACTCTCAACTGTGCTCTGATAATCAAGATGCAGCCACAAGTGAGTTAGCCAGATGATTAGAGCAGCCACCCACACCCAGAAATGATTACCACTCCTTTCCCCACTTCACAAATAACGACTACCCCTAATCGCGTGACATAAGCATCACTTCTGAGGGGCTTGGTTGGACTTGTTGCTTCAGAGACTTGGCAGAAGGAGAGGTCTGTGCCACCCTAAACCTTTCTTCCCTCCCTTTCTTCTCCACCTTGGCGAGAGGAGGAGTGAAACAGGAGAAAGGCTGTTCTCAGCAGTAGTTCTGCTATAGTAGGGCACAAAGGGGCTGAGCTGCAGGTGTGACCAAGAAACAAAAGGGGCTTTGGGCAAGTCAACACAATAGAGCCCCACCCCCGATCAGTGGACTTACATTCAGGAGAGCTGTTCTGGGGGCTCCTAAAAGGGGGTTCTGAGGGAACAAAGCAAACTACATAAACACATTGACTCCAAATGCTGCACATAGAGCCAAACTTTTATCACTCAACCAATTTAGCACTGAACAAACTTATTTCCGAGCAGCAGTTTAGGGCAACCATAAGGCCATATGGTTTAATGGTGGTTGTTCCGGGGTCACAGCCAGCTTTAGTGGAGGTTAACGGTGATTGTTCTGGTCGCTGAGTTCTGACCCTGTGGCCACTGAGGCGAAGTGAGACACATCAGCCAGCTGTGCTGTCAACAAACCATTGGCTGGTTCTGATGTTTGACCTGGCCGGAGAGTGGTGCTCCTTCCAATAACCAGTTTGTTGTTTCTGTAACTAAGATGGCATTCTCTCATCTCTGTTATAGAGAGACTCCAGATTTTCAAGGAAATGTACACATCTGGTTTACAAATAGGCTCTGTCTTTATTTCCGTAAATGGGCAGGATTGCTTTGAGAGAATATAGCACCAATAGAATTCTGACAATATTTTATTACAAATTAAATAAAATTGGCACTTAAAAAAATGAATTTAACACCGTGGATTAGTTTATAGCGACAACTTTAGAATAAGCCCTTTGGTTGAGTCATTGGTTCATCGTTTGCTCTCATTTGGCCAATTTTTCTTAAATAAAGTAACACAGTACAACAATTCCTTAAACTACTCTAACCCAGGCCTCCTCACACTTACATACCTCCTTAACAAAAAAAGAACCATTCTGATTATCACTCTTTCTTTATTATCTCCTGTTTCTCTTCCTTAATTCGCTGGTAATTTTTCAAGTTTTGTGTCGGGATCTTCGCTCCTGCTTTGCGCACATAATCCTTGCAGCAGCCCGGGCTCTAATGCTTGCATTGTGCGGACTGAGGCGTAAAGGCATTCAAGTTTTATCCGTGGTAAATCTTTTCAGACCCCTTTAGCCCACATGTAGGACTCATACAAAAGACAACAAAGACGCGGGGGACAGCGGTGGAGTGACAACAGTGATGGGGCTGCCCACAGCATCCAATGCACGCACAGGGCTGGGCTCCCGTGTTGCTCTGCCAAAAAGGTTACAAGCGCTTGTGCAATTTATTATCCAATGTAAGAATACCATATTGAAATTGGGAATACATTAAAAAGATTAAATGAATCAGAGAGTGAGCAGTCAACAATCTTCAAGTCAAACAGCCCGTCCCACTCGTTTTTTATTGTTTAATAGCATGTATTTGCCAGCATGGTGCGTCCAGTCATGTGCAGGTTATTTTTATTTCAAGTAGATTTGTGTGAAGCCGAAATATCAGAAAACACTTTAATTCATCCCTTGAGACATTTAACACAACTCTGAGCAATACACAATGGAAGATATTAGCCATAACAAAATAGGGACCATTCTCTGCATGAAAGGTCGTTTAAAGACCAACACTCGCTGGCGTGGCTCTGATTTTACTGTCGGTCATTCACAATCTTTTTTAAAAAAAATTGGTAACGTTATATTTTACTTTGAATTTAGAATACGCACACTACTCATTTGGTAGGTGTTTAAATTCCTACAATTCTGCCCACAAAGTCCCCGGGACATACGCCAGTAGTGATATATCCTTTAGACTATTAAATACAAAGTCCATCTTAATAATACAACACAGAGTTCATCCTAAAAATACACTTTGTCCATAACTAAAAATAATCGAGGGCACCTACCTTGAGTATCCGAATTTACTCATGAATGGGGCAATCCGACTGAATATCATATTCCTTTGGTAATCCATTTAAGAGAAAACACCCAGCATATAATATTCCTGTTATTGTGAGCTTCATCCGGATCACACTTTTTTCTTTTATCCAGTTGAGCACTGATTTCGGCTCCGTTCGCCACATACGAGCATTTTGACTGCCTGCTCTGTCTCCGTCCCCGGGCCCCTGCGCTCTGATGACTGATCTTCAAAGCTCTGCCACGACCACACAGCCCCCTCCCTCATACAGCAATACACCAGCCCCTTCTACTACTATTAACTTTCGAAACCAGAGGGAAAAGACATAAACATTAACGACGCGTTATCCTCACTACGCCTCGCTCTTCCTGTGAACTATTCATGTGCAATCATTGATTTAATGCTGATTTAGAAAAACAGAGGACGTGCAGACTGGCGGAGAGCATGATTCACTAGAATAAAAATTGAAAAAAAAAATAGATTTACACAAACCTAATTTCTGTGCTTGTTAAAATCGTACTAGACAATCCTCATAGAACTTTGAATGCACTGGTGTAATGCATGGTTTAATAATGCGAAGTTAATATAAGAGATTTCTGACAGCTTCAATAGGAGGGTAAACTGTTTCACAAAGAAAGAGGTGAGTAAACAGTTTAGATTTGGTTTGCCCTCTCTTACGCCGCTTCATGAGCGCTTGAAAGACGTTTCCTAGCAGGACAGACGCATTTTACCGGTCGTAAAAGGAATTAATGGATACATTGGAATGAAACATAGGTAAAAATACTCCGCTACTGAACTATTTCTGTCCTGCAACCATCAGTTTTGCAGAGCAGCATAGCGACGTGGTCAGAAGAAATATTTTGTATCCCAGCACAGACTTCTCCTCTCTAGTTTTTCCCTCGACTTTCACTGCGTAATGCGGCGTAACAAAGTATATCCACGTAGATGAAAGGAACTCACCTCATCTGAACTGGTTATTTTGTATCCTTTTATGATGCTGTAATCCCAAAAAATATTGTGCGCTTCGTATGAGTCAACTTCTCCTGGCTGAGAGAAAAACAAACTAATGCACGGCAAATGGTGTAATTCGACCCGTGTTAAGTCAATCCATCCAGGGAGAGATCCACAGCCTACCAATAAGCAGCGCTCTTGCTCCAGTCCCTCCCCCAGCGATCCATCTCTCCTCACTTGGTTTGGGCTTCTCTGTCTTGCTCTGGCTTCCTTCCTTTCTTTCGTGGAGCAGAGAAAGAAAAAGCGACCCCCTCCCTCCCGGTTCTCCTCCAGTGTGACCCCGTGTTGCCCCCCTCCCCCCTGTTAAACCCCATCCCCCAACTCCAAGTCAGCAAGAGCGCCTAGTTAAAATCATTTCAACTGAGTTGTGGCTGCTTAGTAAAATACAGCTTTAGAAATGTTTGGATTTAAGCACTTCTACTTCAGTATAGCATCATCCAACCGATGTTTCTATTAAAAGTGGAGAAATTAATAATGAAAACAATAGAAAGCCGTGGAATACAAGGTTTACATTTATTTTTTAATAGATAATGTTACATTACTACATACATGATTGTGAACTATAAACAATGCATCTCTCCAAGAATATTAAATGATCCTTATTCTGTTGAGCTGGATCTATACATAGGCATAGGCATTCTACATGTGTATGTAAACAAAAGCCTGAGGGCGTGTTACCGTATGCATGCAAAGCTGAAGTCATCATTGAACGTGTCAGGTCATTCCAGCCAGGTCGGCAAGGCCCAACAATGAAGGCCCATTTGCACCCCATTAGAGAAGCAGGTTAGCAGATGTGTGTGAATCTCTCCCACATGAACATCCTCACCCATGCACTTCTGACAGCCCTCATTATGAGCCGGGAAAGTGGGATCTGCATCTCAATACTTGCACAGGAAACACTAGTTTGCACTGCTGATCTGCCTGATCCCTGTTTGGCACTTCTTGCTTGTCTTTGTCCCACCCTTTTCCTCTTTTTTGCAGTTACATACTTAATATCCAGTCTCTTCATTTGACAGAACCTTCTTTTTCCTCAGTTACCAAATAGTTCTATTTTTTTCTCCAATCTCACCAGGGTTATCTCAACTAATAGATATTAGTTTTTGTCCTCTCAGTGTTTCTGTCAGTCCTAGGTTACTTCTGTGTCATGTCCCTGTATCCTGTGGGGATTGAATCAGCACAAGCATCTATTATGGTGGGAGACGGGGAAGATGGATAGATCAATGTAGCGAAGGTTTGCCCAAATGCAGGTCCTGAGTGTCAGGATGGCTGAATACATATATGGATCTGTGGGTGTCTGTTGATTGGTGGGTGTATTGATTGGTCTTTTTTCAATGAATTGGCAGTTTTATCTTGGGTGTAATGGCAATGTGACACAATTTCAGTAGGTTTTAAAGGGTTTTACTGCACTACTGTTGGCTTTGACAATTCTCAATGTAATTATTTTGCAACTAACATGTATTGTTACCAACCCAAGTGTAGTAAAAGGATAATTCATGATTTTACCTGTCAGGATATCAAATTTTTTTAATGTAATTATGATTATTTAAGAGAGATAGTAAAAATGAAGAAGCCAAAGTACATAGTTGACTGGTGAGGTTGAGGCAGTATTTTGATTACCCTGATAAACCTTGGCTTTTTTCCTTTTTTTATTAACAATGTTAATGCAAAACATGGACAAATCACATATTTAGGAAATGGGAGGATATATGATTAAATTGAGACATATTTACAAGCCTAGAAGTAGAGCAGATGGGTGAACAACAAAGGTCTTTGAGACTGAGAGTATGTTTGGATTGATAGAAGGGATGGACAGATGAATGTATTGATGTCAGGAGATAGAGAGGTGGATGGTAGGAGAGTAGAGTGATATGCATGGAGGTTGGGGGTGGACAGAGGACAGAAGGCCTGTGCTACTCCTAAAGCCTGATATGCTCCCTTGGGGACCCTGCAGTGTGTGGGTCAACCCCAGGGGGTGTTTGAGGGTGTGCCTTGGGGTGCAGAGGAGAATGTGAGGGCTTGGCCTTAGGTTGGGCCTACCAGATAGTGCACTACCTCCACTCCCTTATTTACTGCATGAAATGCCAGTACAGATGGCAATGTGTCAAGGATGGGGGCTGCAGGCTGGAGAGAACTACAGGGTCAGATGTAGATAACGTGTGAATATAAAAACTCAACAGTGCAAGTTAAAGGGACTAAAATAATCTTAAAATAACATGTACCAAATGTGAACATTGACAAATTGAATTTAAACATGTCAAAGAGAGCTAACCTGACTTACTGACATAATGAACAAGCAAAAGAAAGACAAAGACATCTCTGCTGTGAGTGGTCCAGTTTTCAGAACTGATGAGATGACATTAACAGCGGAAGTGGTGTGTTAACTAGGAAAAAAGGTTGTGTGCTTTGTGGCTTGGCACTCTGTGTTCTATCAGATGGCTGCTTCTCATGGTGGGAGCAGTCTTCACTGAACCTCCATGGTGACCTCTGATTGATTAAGAGGCCTTTTCTGGCACTCGACTGGCCCGGAGCACCATTTGTCACCTGACTGTGCAGTCCTGTTGAGAAGCTTCACGTCCTCCAATCTAGAGTCAGACCTTTTTTCTAAATCCCCAACTCAGCTGGATCCATGAGGGCCACCCATGTCAAAAATCTGTTCACTCACTCTGGTGCTCAGGCTTTTGGATTAACACCAAATGGCATGTTAAACCATAACAAAATATACCACACATGAAACACTTTCACTACAAGCAAAGACGCTGATTTGAAGTTAAACTGAAATCAAATTTATTCAAGAAATCAGTATAAAGGCCATATCATTGGTGTTTGTTTTACTAGTTCACGGATTTGGTTTGCCCTGGCTCTGTAAAGGGGAAACAAACAAAGTTGCTTACCCCAACATTTAAGTAAAGAGCAGCTCATAACTGTAATGATTCAAATGGTATTTATAATCATATTAATACTGCTCTTTAGGTTAGCTGCATGTCGCAGATTATAGATTTGACGATTAGGCCATCCAATTTACTTCATCAGCTGCTTTTTATAGAAAATTTGTCTCAACGAAAGGTCAGAGAAAGGTGAGAAGTTTTATAGCCAATAGTTTAATGCACTGACTGGTGGTAGAACTGAAGACACATATCTGTAATTTGCAATGAAATGACCTGTGCTCTGTTTGCACATATTGCTCCTTCAGCTTCCTTATTTATGAGATTATTTTGTAAATGAAGAGAAGCAAATCTGTTTTGTCATAACTTGTTTTCTGCTCTAAATTTAAGGAAATTACGGTGTCTGGTTTGCTTTGATGCAATCCTGATGACTGCCACATTTACACAAGGAAATGCGTAGAAAGGTATGAAATAAATTCTGATATAACGTAATTGTGTTTATTAAAGTTTTCTTGGCGAAAATGAGAATGCTAATCATATTCATAGCCAGTGCTGTGGGTAATTTGCAGCCTGCGATAAGATGCCATATCAATGTGAACTGCTGATGATTGAGTGACACACATGACATTTTCAACTCATTATTTATTGATCCTGTTCCAGTTCCCATCTAAATGTTTTAATCTGCCTGGCTATCGAGGCGCTCACGTAGGAGAACTATATTAAATGTTCCTGGACTTGAGCTGATCGTGACACAGTTGCCCTCTGTCTTATGTATGAAATGAATGACATTGTGAATATAATGCAATTCCAGCTTGACACCATTAGGGCAATACTTCCACCAATTAAGGATAATACTTCTGGCCCAAGCCTAACACTGACATCCACTTGGTGTGGGAGGGAGCCCATTGTTAGGGGGCAAAAGTTTTATTACTTCTGATAATGATAATAAATGCCTCCTCCCACACACTATGCCCTTCATTACAGCATTGATCCCATAACATCTCTGCTAAAATCCATCACTGTAGCTCTGTTAATGAATACTCCAAACATAGCAGTCAACCACACGGATGATCCAATACCTCATCCCGTTCTTAATAATGAAGTTAATGAGCTAACGGAGTAGCCGACATTTTCGGGAAGGAAGGATAAGACTTTATTTAGGATGGAGGAGGATAGAAGTGGGATTTAGGTCGTAGTTTGAACAGGAAAGGAAGAGCCACAGAGGTTTCTCAGTTCACACACTATGAAGTATGGGTCTATTCTTGTGTGTGATCTGGCTGCCACACATACATAGACAGACATGCACACAGACACACACATGCAGACAGGTGTGATACAGACTGTTTGGTGAACAGCTGTGTGTAGGAGCTTGTGTTGGGCGTGCTGGTAGTTAGCTGTTGCATTCTCCGACAGTACCACCGGATGCAGCATTTAACACACACACACACACACACACACACACACACACACACACACACACACACACAGAGGGCAGCTGCAAGGTGCCATTCAAGGGCCCCAAAGCCAACTGCACCCACCCACACAGAATTCACCGTCTCCACTATAAATTTCCCACAGCTGTATATCTGTGCTCAGCCATAGCTCTGACTTCAACCAGCCCCACAACCTGCCAAAGGGAGCACTTAAACCTCCACTGCTGGCCCAAATATTTACCTACCCCTTTACCCAACTCGTGCATCAGTCATAAGCCCCAGCATCACAACCCTGTCCCACCTCCCATCCTCGCTGTCAGTCGCCAGCTAAGTCCTCCTTGGAGCTCCGAGGCTATCAGGGATTTAAGGGAAAAGCCCTTTATCCTGGGACTTTCTCTACAGGCTGGGGTGAGCAAATGTCTCATGTCAGCAAAACACCACAAATGCTGCAAATGGCATCTTTTCTGCCTCTCAGAGGTGGCAAACAAACTTTACTGGGAGAGCGAACACATGGTGTTATAAGTGAAATGAATTGTTGGAACTGTAGAGGTAGTGCTTAATTTTCTCTTTTTAGAGCTTTATATTTGTTTTGTAGACACACATTTATATCCGTGCAGACGATTCCACTTGAGTGGAACTTGAGACAACACAATGGTTGCACTGGTAGGATGTGATGCTACATGCTGATTAACCCTTAGGTAGATTATTTAGACTAATCTGCGGAATTAAGCTAACCAGCCCTCAGGAATGCCATTGGCTTCTTGATCCAGACCAGGTGTCCACAACCAGTCAGCTGGGGGGCAAGGTGTGTGTGTGTCTGTGGGTGAGAGGAAATGACAAGAATGGCCTTGCCTGCATGACAAAAGCAAATGCTGTGTTTTACAAGGAGGCCCAGTATGTTAGAATTCACAGGACTGTTCTCATTTATATCAACTGTTCATGTACATGCAGATACTTTCAGCAGAGCAAATGTGAACCCTCACACCCACATCATGCCTGCTTATGTTCTCTAATACCAAAAAATAATTCCTTGCTATGGACTCTGCCCACTGTATCAGCTCCATTTACTGTTTTATCAGTTTCCCAAGAATGCCTTCCCTGATCCAACGTGTACAGACAGAGTCCAGTAAATTTGTGAAATACAGGAAGGCAGACTTACAGTATTGCTTGTACCAGTAATATTTCGTAAAAATCTTCCACCATTTTACTGCCGCTTGACGTATCTGGCTCGGCTCCTACTCTATGGTCAGTTTCTGGTGACACACCATATTACCAAACAGCCTCAATTGTCATGAGTGAGAAATAGAGCCAGCATCACCTGTCCCTTTAATAAAGGTGGCATTAGTAGAGGCAGTAGGGAGGAGAGCAGCTGTAGAAGGTAATCCTGTCTCTCCAGGTCAGCCATCAGACAAGCTGTAGCAGGCCCCACTAATTCTAGCCTAATTAACACACACCAGCAGGGAAATCTTTCCTTCTCAGACCCATATTGCAGTGTGCAACCAGTTCTCCAGACAACTATTGCAGGGTTAATACTTTCCAGCCTCAAACACTTGGGGGTTGACCAGCTCCAACATGTTCTGCTCCTGATTCCCAGCTTCTATGTCACACCTCCTCCATGATCAAAAGATAGGAATAGGATGCAAGATTGAGTTTTTCTGTGAAATTTCCTTGACTATGTGTCAGCGTTTCATGTCAGCCGTGTTTCGTCTGTGCCAGACCGAATTCTTTCACACACGCTGCAAAGTCAGCCTCACAGATTAAAAAGTAAGTTCATAAAAATCACATGGAAAAAAACACTTTCTTTACAGGATAAGTATCCTGGTTACTCTGCAAAACCCACAGAACAATCAAAGAAACTATTTCTTTGTAATTGGGGTGGACCATCCATCCATCCATCGTCAACCGCTTATCCTGCGTACACGGTCGCGGGGGGGCTGGAGCCTGTCCCAGCTGACAATGGGGCGAAAGGCGGGGTAATTGGGGTGGACCATCTTTTATTTTAAAAAGTTATTTAATTAGTTAATTTTGTTAGTTATTTTTTAGTTTTGGCCATCATTTCTGTTGGTGATTATAACAGTAATTGCTGAAATCTGAGAACAATGTCACAATGAGGCAAGAATCATAGTCACACGATCACATAGGTTGTAAACAAGCCATCAGTTAAGTGAGATAATCTAAACCACTTTTATGCAGGTAAAACAATGGATCACTGTGATGGATGTTTACAACACAGTTTAAGTAATGATTTTACCATCCATTTTGGCTTATGTCTAAACTGTGATTTTGTTTGAAACCAACTGTCTAAATGTTTGTGCTTATGCTGCGCTACCAATTCCACTGCATTCCCAGATCTCAGCACTGTAGGCTATAGTGTCATCATTATTCAAAAGAATGATGGCCAATTCTACAAAAAATGCCTGTAAGGTCCTTGTAAACAAATCATCACCAACGCTGAGTTTACAGACAGCTCCACATTGACACTCCTGCCTCACCACTTGACTGAGGCTACATCACGAAGGATTGGGAAGCTGTGTGAGACTTTCACTGTGACCACTGTCACCCACCAGGTAGAATGTAAAACACACACTGCCACAGACACTTGGCGACAGTCGTGTGTGGGGACGGGACAGAGATATGCAACCCTAGCGTCTGACCCCTCACACACTCCCCCACAACACCACTCATCCATTTCTCATCCCCCTCCCACACATGCCCGTCTTCAAGTGTGTCACCAGCTGAATGGTGGTAGGGGGGCATCGGGGGCGTGAGGGTATCAGGTGTCTTTTAAAAAAGCAGTTGTCAGGACTGGCTGAAAATGGAGCATGACTTTATTCAGTCTAAATTGTAGCCTGGTGAAAACAGCGTGGCCTCTCAGTGCCCTTGCTGCAGTGGAGTGGCCATTTCTGTACAGCTCTAAAAGTCGGTTTAATGTAACTCTATTAAGTGCTCTGTTTTTATGGGATTGATTTCTCCTTCCAAATGAATATTTCGATAGATTTCTCTGCTCTTGCTGGATGCCAGCTGTCATTGAATAAAATGAATGTCTTATGTCTCCCACAGGTAGATTATAGTATGAAATAAATTTAACTAATTTCTCTGGTAAGTCAACTGGCACACACACACACACACACACACACACACACACACACACACACACACACACACACACACACACACACACACACACACACACACACACACACACCACACTGACTTCAGCAATTCTTTTCTTGCTATTAGCCTCACACACACAAGTGCATGTCACGCGCACACACACAACACACACACACACACACACACACACACACACACACACACACACACAGCTGGTGGGGATTAGAGGAGAGGAAGCAGAGTGAACACACAGGGTTTCAGAGTCAAAACAATAGAACTGGACTTGACCTTTGACCTGTATGGCCATTCATCTGTTGATAACATCAGTCAGTTCCATAAGACAGGTCCAGATTGTATGCAGGCCATTAAGTGTACTCGGGATTGACTCTTAACAGAGAATAAAAACCCTATCATTGACAATACACACTCCCTTCTAAAGGATTTGACTTTAGATTGTGATGGCTGCAAAGTATGAGGGTATATGATAATTAATGGCTTCCATTAGAGGGAAAACTCTTTCTCTGCACTTTTCCTGGTGGATGGAGTGCTGAAGTAGCTTAGCTATGTGTTTCTTTCCTACCTGGGGCTATAGACAAGTGCTATCCTGCATGTTAAGTAAAGTATTTCCCCTCTCTGAGCCCCTCCTCTGTGGTCCCTATTCCTCAAGTTATCTCTGCCTCCTCCTTCTCCATCCAGGCATTGTTAAGGGGATCATTTCTTAAATCAGAATTTCCCAGTAATCTACATCTTATTACATGTATAATACAGTTTGTTGAGTAAGGTGATACAAAGGGAGCAGCGAATATTTCCTCTGATGAAGACTGAATAATTGTTTCTGTATACTGTATGTTATGTGTGTGTGTCTTTATCTCTGCAGAGACACTTAAGTTTGCATGTGTGTGTGTCAGCATTCTGTTGTTGTGGGATGTTAATTTTATCTCCCTTTATCGGGCTGGTGGCTGTGTCGTGGACTAAGTAGAGTCATTTACCAAAGGTTACATCTGCAGTCATGGATACCAGCAGATGATAAGTCATACCAATGAGCCTTATCCTAGGTAATCACGCTTTATGTTCAGTGCTTCTCTCCATTTTTCTGTCTCCCTTTCTGAAATATTTCGTTTTATCTGTCTGCATTTTTTACCTCTTCATTTTTCAGTCTCTTCCCCTTTCCTTTATCTCTGCTACATCCCACATCATTTTCTTGATAGAGAAGAGCTAACCAGCATGTAGATGTCAGAGGGTTATTATACAGTCTGCCATTTTCAGTGGATCATGGTATCCACACCACTATATCATATCCACCACTATGGAGATATGGAAATGAGACAGCAGCTCTCAACAGGGGCTCTCAAAACAATTCACTATACGTGATAGGCAGGGATGCTGCTGGGCCAGTGGCCAGTGCCCTGGGCTTTCTCATTTCTGTAAGAGGTAAATGTTGCTGACTTGCCACTTTCTCACACCAGCCTTGCCCTTGTTACAAACAGAGCTGAATGGAAGCCTTTTTTTTGCTATAGCTTGTCCTTGTGTTTGCAACCAAATAGCCAAAACAACAGGTTTTGTGTGAAATTGAGGTTAGGGGGTTTAGTGGAGAGCTTCGATGAGAGCAGAATGGTAGACCGTCAATGAGGGAAGGAATTATGTAGCTTTAAAAAACATATGAATTTCTTGCAAGTTTAGAAAGTTAATTACAAGTATAAACACAGGCAGACTCATAGGATATGTAGTAAACTTGTTTTTGACAGTGATAGGTATGGATTCCTAACCGTTTTTTCCTATATGATCCCAAAACATAATTTTAACTTCTATGTCCCAAAGGGCATCCAATGGGTAAAAATATATTTTTTCCAACTAAAGAGAATTTAATCTACTATGATTTTTTAACTAATTGTTTAAAATGTTACTACATATTTGGCAAGGATTTGTGTTACAATATTACTTTAAATATCTCAATCAACTATACCATTTTCCAGTTTCTCTATATGCATATAATGTCTTCTTAGATAAATTCAGCCCCACCTTTGCCTCCCACCCCCATTGCCAATGTTTTCTAATTCTAAATTTGAAAAGTAATATTTGAAGATTTTACAGTATGTGAGCTCTTGCCACCTTTATTACCGCAGGCTCTTTGATCTCGGTGCCAGAGTTTGTGAAAAGCAAAAACACTTGCAAATACCTATTTTATTTGTAGCAGTGTATCAATATGACAGAAAACGGCCAAACTTGGCCTCCGTAACGCTCTTCTAAGCTTTTGGGTGTGTCCCCAAAAGACCTGCGGGGGTCCTGATTAGTAATGCAGCACATGGATGCGTATTGCTCAGCCCATGTGAAAATGTAGTCAGCAGTAATTTCGTAATGAGCAGTTTGCGTTTATTGTTTTTTTTGTGTGTTTTTTCTGTTTTTGCCCACCTGAGCCTGTGTGTACACGTAGGGCTATGACTAACGTATAGCCAATCCCTAGACTTGAGGAAGATGTATGTGGGTGAAAAGTGTACTCAGTAATGAGCACTCTGAGCATGTGTACAAGAAAGATTCTGACTGTATGCTTGCGAATCAGTCTCTTGCCCAAGGGGGTCTGGGCTGTGGTTTCAAGCTTTTGAACAGAAGGAGTGATTAGACAGGAGAGGCAGACTGAACTGTGTGTCAGTAGCATGACTGTGCTGTGTGTAAGTATAGGATGAATGTTCTGTGGTGGCTGGAGTTCCCCCTAGATCCCCTAGAAGTGCACACTGTTTTCAGATGACTTTTCTCAGTAACAGCTGTCAGCCTGTGCTGTGGACATGAAAGACTTTGATAGAAGGCAAGAAGGATCTAAAGACGAATGATCCAAACAAAAACAGAAGTACAAAGACACTTCAAGTCATTCCAGCCATTCTGTTTAGCATTGACACCGTTGATTATATGGGTAGAGTCAATATTGTTGCCTGAGCATGCCAGTGCTTTAGGCTGTATCACACTGACACACCTGCCAGAATCAGGTGAGTCAGGGCATGCAACACTAGAGACAAGTGGGTGTGTAATTCTTTATTTACAGGAGTTTGGGTTGAACTTCAGCTCAAAAGATTTTTCTACGCCCTGCTCTCACTCTCTTCTCTTTCTTTCTCTTTATTCCCCTCTAGGTTCTTGTTGGTCTTCCTATCCTCCTCAGTTTATAATATGCTTTGAGTGCTCTGTAGAAGGAGATCAGCCCTCCTGTCCTCTCAGTTTGTGTCCTAACTGCCCTATCCTGCTCTACACAACTTTCTGGCCACAGGCAGCTGAGGGGGTGCAGCACTAATTGTGCAGGTCGCTGAGGTTACACAGCCTCTCTTTTTACTTTCTGCCTCTGCCTTCTTCTCTTTGATGTGGCTTGCTCTCTGCTCTCCACTCAGTTACTGTATAATAATGACATCACAGTTTACATTGCCATGACAAATAAATATGGCACTCTGATGTTTGAAACTGAAAACTTGAAATGCATCACTGCTGTAGAAATGTACTTTTTGTTTGCTAGAGAGGTTAATCATGTAGGGAATCCTTGAAAGCTTCCACATTTTTCCGCACAACCTCTGCTCATCTAAAGTCATTTAGAGCTTGTTTTGTTTCCTCTCTTTTTTCCCTCTGTGTGTGATGTAGGAAATGTAGGAGATGTCTGTCTTTTGAGGCGGGTTCCGTTGTCTTTTGTGTGTGTTGTCTGAAACAGCATGTCAGCCAGGCGGGGCGGCTCTGGGAGGATGTGTGTGTGAGAAAAAGAGAGTGTGTGTGCTGAATGAAATGTAGAAAAGCAGTACGCCTGCCTGCACACACACACAACAGCCTTTGGCCTAATGGGAGCTGACACTCTGACAGGCTCTCTGAGCTCTTTATCTGGGCCTCTCGCCTTCAGAATTTGTGTGTGTGCATGCATGTTTGCGTCTGTGCATTTGTGTGTTTCTGCTTGCTTGTGTGTGTGTACACTTGTGTGTGTGACCCCAGCGGTGGTAGTCGCCAGGCCCCTAGAGAGTTCTTTAACCCCCTAACAGAGTCAGACTCATTTACATTGAAATGGGAGAGTGGCAGGGCCTCTTTATAGACTGTTTGCTTTTGCTCTATAGAAAAGCCTGAACTCCACCACTCTCTCTCATCCGCAAGTGCATGCACGCACATACATACACACATGCAGAGTCACATTAGATACATGGGAATTTGCTCTGCTTCAGGTCACACAGTTGGTTTTCCAAACTGTTGTACTGTTATACCCACTTTAAGGATCTGAATTGTGTGTGTGAATGAGTTATGCAGGGCCAGAAAGGGCTGCTGGATCAGGTCTGTGCGACAGAGGCGACATTGGTGGAGTGTTTTTCCACCTCACACTACAACTCTCCTAGCTTCTTAATGACTGCTGGCCAGAGCTGATCTGGAGTCCCCCAGGTTCCCATCAACTAGCTGGTCCCACACTCCAGATAAATGCTGCCTTAGGCATGAGATGGTAGATCAGAGCTCCCTTCTCAAAGAACCTCCTCATCCTCCAGAGGGGGAAGCTCTAAATCTGACCCTAGACCAGTGTCTGTGCTGGCTCAAAGCAGAAAGGGTTCCCAAAGTTGGTGGTGGCTGCCAGAGAGAGCACAGGTCTAATTATAGCAAGCAGGAAGTGAGTGGGAAGGAGCCCTTTGATGATCCATAGAATCATAGTTCTTTCAGGGAAGTACTGTGGCTGAGGAGGGGAGCATTTCTCCTCTTCTTTCTCAAGTCTATTTCACTACCTTTTACATATAGCAAGGACTACTGCCCCTTTGCAAGCTTAATGTAATGTTTTCCCCACTATCTTCCTTCTTATCTTTCTGTAAGGGCTTTCTATAAAAATGGAGAGCAGAGTGCACTGTTTGAAGTCAACTGGCCGGGTAAAGAGCAAATAGAGTCAATGTGTTCCACCTGTCTTGTTCTCTGTTCTCTAATTTCTTCCTGATAAAAGTTCACTTATACCAGCTACCCCTCTCTGCGGCTGCAACCCTCCACCTTCAAGTAGGGACAGGCACAGTGGAATCTATATTTAGCTACTTTCTGTATTGTGCATGCACATGTAAATGTAAGTAGGTACGCATGCTGTGTCTATAATGTAGTGTTCAAATGCTATGGATGGGAATAATATGTATTAGCGATATTTTTATCCATACTAATATAGTCTTTCATTAAAATATGTGACTTTGTTTTTATGCTGTGCAGAGCCAGCTTAACAGGTGGTCAATAAATAGCCTGGTTGCTACAGAGGAATTGGATCTCATGGTTTCAACTAGGATAAAATTTGCACCAGGCAAAAACCAAAGTGTGTTTCTGAGTTTCTAAATCTTTAGCATAATATATATATTACAGAAATCTTTGATGAGATTTTTTTTTTGCTAGAGGGACTAAGGTAAGAAGGTTGAAACATACAAAGAGAGATTTAAGTAGGGGCAAGGAAAACTTACAAATTGAGATAGCTTACTTTTCCATCCTATGCTTAGTTACTGCTTTTAGCAGTCTTCTTTCAGTCTAACACCTATTTTTTATATATTTTAACTTCACTGACACAGTGTATATGTTACATTAAAGTAAACGGCAGAAGTACCAGAACGGACACTCTCAAAACCTCAAAATCTGAATTTTTCATAATGAAAGTATGAATGAACCACTTGTGTGCCAGTTGCATATTATACAATGGGAACCACATTGTATATCAATTGGGCCATGCCCTACAGAGGAATGTCTATGTGTGGTTAACTTGACTTTTAAACTATGTTTTTAGGATGCAACAATTAATTTTAGGTACACTTATACATGTTTTAGCTGTACACCACTTCCTTTTCCTGTCGAGAATGAGTCATTGTGTGTGAGTGTGCGTGTGTGTGTGTGAGTGGTGAGTTCAGTCACCGCAGTAAGAGCAAGCCACTCTCTGCCTCCCTGTGATGAGATCCAGATGGGAAGTTTCAGTGGATTGCCCTCTCTGCTAACCATTATGGCTCCTAAAATGTTTCCAAAATGTTTTTTTCTTTTTCCCAAAGTCTCTTCTGCTCTAAGATAGTTTTTAAACACCAATGGACACTTTTAGACTGACAATTTGTGTTACTGCAGTGAATAAGTTAAATATATTACATCAAAGGGTCGTTTCTCTTTGCCGTGCCAAGAGTGATAGTATGCTTCCATTATGCCTGAATTATCAAGGGCAATGCCGAACATTACCTACAGAATCAATCACAACAAAAAAAGGAAGAGAACTGTTCCTTTCCAGACTCTCCCCTGGATGTCTCATTTGAAACCACCACAAACCAGATCAAAAGGATCTCTCTATATCCAAAAACCTTTGGTTGTAAGGAAACTCATGCCAGGATCTTAGCATGCACACAAACACTCATTCACAAAAGGACACACACACTTGTACTGTACGACAAACAGAGTCAAACAGAGTGTTCTGAGCTGTGACAAACAGACCCACCAGGGTCCGAGAAAGAGGGCTTTCAAATTTGGCCAAGTGGTCTACCACTTATTCCATCCATCAGCTCTCCTGTGGGTATGGGACACAGATCCAGGGTCAGCTTGCTGTTCACAAAAACACATTCTCAAACCCATACACAACACTAGCTGACATTGTTGTCCGATCAGTGTGGTGATGTTTCCTGCTGTTTTGTGTCTATATATCCTATTTGGGATTCCGTGACTTTTCTGTTCAGGTACAGTGACACCAGTTTAGGAAGAATAACACAGGATGTCCATCTTTAAATGTGAATGAATAAAAAACAAAAACAAGGCATGGGAAAAGGAGTGGGATTCTCTCATTTGTCTACATGTGTTTATGTTTGCATATATGTGTGTATGTGAGACGGGAAACGTGAGATAGAAAGATAACTTGTGCGTGTCTGCATAAAGATTCACGTGTACTGATAAATTTGTAATGAGTTGTATCCAGTGTGTGTCTATTTATGTCTGTAAGCCAATAGTTTTGTGTGGCATGGTGGCCTGTGGACAAAGCTTTATCTTTGCATAAAAGAAAGTTCCTGCTGAGAAAATGCCAACAGCTGATGAATTCTTCCCCAGTGCAGCAAGGTCAAGCAGTTACTTTGAGAACACACATCTCCCTCTACTGTTGTCCATTTCTCTGAAGATCAAAGGTTGCAAAGGATTTTCAGATTATTTCAGCAGCATCCCAGACAGCCATCAACAGTTACATTTACAGAGAGCAACGTGAACCAAACAGAAAAATGAAAACAAAACACAAATCTATGTTTTATCTCTCTTTCACAGACAGACACTTACCTGCTTATCTCCAGCTCTGTTTCACTGCCTTTTACTGCCTACTAAAAACTACAGCTGCAAACTTTGCTCAAACCACTTTACAGTAGTGACCTCAAATCTCAGCAGGCAGGCTGGCAGAGTACTTGAGTTGAGTTGTTGCGTAAATTTGTGTATTTTTTTTGTCAGACTTCACTTGTATTGAATAATTCACTGGCAGACCTATATATAGGGTTAAGACCACTGGGTTCTGTATTTTTAGCTAGCTCCAGGCTTTATGTAAGGCTCTTTATATAATCATAGGGTTTAATAGTACATTTTGCTGTTAGACATCACTCATGATAACAACAAATAGATGGTCAGATGGCTCATTATCCATCACTTTAGGCACATACTGTATATATACATATACACAGAGTTTGGCCCTCTTATCAGTGCAGTGTATGTTGTCAGATGTGTGTGAGAAAAACATAATGAGCATAGTCCTTTACATAGGTGCATCATTTTGTGCCAAATTTGTCTCCCTTAAAAATTACACAAAACCTTCCATCACTGCCTTTTATTAAAATCTATATATACCAATCTACACACCAATGTAATATCACACCTCGGTCTGTCCTGCACGGATGAGAATGAGTCACCAGCCAGCAGGCATTAAACAGCCTGAATGGAGGGTGTGAAAGAGTTATTAGTAAACACATTTATCTTCCTGATGTGCCCTCTCTGAAAAGGGACTTAAGTCTGCATGTACCGGCATCCAGCAGTTTCTTATCTGGAACCAAATGGAAGTCGTGGTGACAACCACAATTAGGCAGGACAGCACAGGATGGGAGAGGGTCACACACATAGTAATTACTCTGTCACCGCAGTGAGGCCAGTGACACTAAAATACTGGCTACAGATCAACGAACACACCACTGAGACAAATATACGCATCATTAAGAGAGAAGACAAAATACACACACTTTCAGATATGTCTTCACTGTGAGGAAGTCAGGGGTGGTTTGTGTCACGTATCCGAAAGCCAGTGATATGTTTATTAATTCATAAAGATCTGCAACATATTCAATCTTGCACTTCTTATTGAGCTGCAGAATGACATTTACTGATTCAGAAATAAATCATGAATGACTTGAATTTAATTAAAATGGGCTCTGAACTCTTTACATCCAAAGGAGCAGCGAATGGCTTGTATGCTGCGATACCTTATACTTGGCTCTCCCATTTGTTTGCTGTTCAACCGCAGAGGTAAAAATATTGAAAGTTATCTCAAGAGTGAGTTATTATTGCAGCATGGGTCCAGGCAGGTCCTCAGAGCCAAAACAACAATGTTGGCTGGAACGTCCTTTAAAAACAAACCTGAACTCTCTCAGGAGCAGGACGTTTATTTATCACAGATACAGACTCTATTGGTCCTGGCTGCCTGATACAGCCATGCTCCATATTTCATAATATTCACCATGGATAAACAACACTGAATCTGACAGTCTTACTGAAGTATGTCAAGATGTGTCTGCATGCCAGTATGTTAGTGTGCATGTATTGTATGTGTGTGATAAATGTTACATCTGTGACAGAGCAGCTCTGTCTAGGTCTGTCCTTGAGAAGCTGCTACTTTGTTCAACGATGGGACTGTTTTTCCCCCCATATCTCCCTTCCTCTCTCTTCCTCACCCAGTGTGTATCTAGCTGTCTCGGTCTCACCCTCTTCCTTATACTTTTCCTTTGCAGTGAGATTTGGTTTCTCCTCTTGTCGTCCTCCCCCTTCTTCGTCTGAGACCTAGTGAGATGCTCAGATTGTAAATAAGAAGTACAGTGTACCTCCTCAGACATATTGATCACACGCACATCAGTCAGGTGGCAGAAATAGATTGTGATTGATGTGACTAAAGGACTGGATGCGTTTGACAGAGTTTGAGAGTTGCTGTGTTTGTGTGTGTTTTTGTGAAGTGTGCATGTTTCCCACTGGGCCCAATACGTTCTCTCAGATATTTACACCCGGAGTTGACTGATAACATAATTAAGGTCGTGTAGTGATCTGTGGCGGTTGTGTTCCCACTACACACACCAAACCCGGTCAGTAAATAAAGCCCTGGCCCAGGAGGCTATCCTGTGACACAACATATATTCAGCAGAGCCACCCACACACAAAAAGAAATAAATGAGGAATTCTACAGTCAAGTCACAGAGCAGAAATGTAGCTGTTAGCTGGTGCAATGTTGTTGTATTGAAAGTACATTGGTGCTACAATGTGACAAAACACAGCTGATAAAGACTGTTTACTTAACAGTGCTCATCCTTTTCATTGGTGAGAGGTGTTTTGGGCAGGCCAAAGAAGGCAAATAAATCACTGTTTTATGACAGATGATACATTTTGTTCATATTATATCACCATACACATTATAGCCACACTAGCACCATGGCAGTCCACTTTTCACAGAATGAATATAATCAAGCTCTCCATAAGAAGTTTTAAAATTAAAAATATGTTTACTGATAAACTAGTTAGATTAATAAAATCCTCATTATGAAGAACCTAAATTAGATCAGTGGTGACTGTAAACCCAAAGTAAGGAAACTTCATCAGAAAACAATGGTGTATTATAATGTCTTGACATGACATGAGAGTGGTATCAAGCTGCTCATGTAATGCCCTGCAAGAAATAAAATAACTAACTTTACCTTTAACATTGTTTTTAACATCTCCAATAACTCTTTTCACATTAAACAGATACTTCATCCATTCATCCATTCCACTTCTCCATCTGTTACCATTCTTGACCTGAGTGCTATTGTCACTGGATTGCTACATTTAATTTGATACAAATGTTTCATCAATGCCTGTGATGTTATTTATATAAGAGTTTTCATTGACATAAATAATGTGTTTATTGTTTCCATCTTTGGGGGTATTTGAGCATAAATGTGCTAAATCTATTCCATATGTATGTATCCCATTTATCCCATGTGACATTAGTGCAGTAGAGTATTGATGAGAGTGTCAGGATTTTGATGCTTTTTAACTACTTTCTTTTTCCTGTCTTTGCTCTTTATTAAGTGGCATTTGTGAATTCATGTGTTGGCCTTTCTGTGTGTGTGGTTTCTCTTGAGACAGAAGATCATCCCTCTCTGCATGTTACAGACTGACAGTTCCCTTCATTGGAATGTTAATGGCACAGGCCACTGCAACTAATTGGGCTGTGTCTGTGTGTGTGGGTGCAAGTGTGTGTTAGAACGTATTAATAAGTAGAGACATCTAAACTCAGTTAACTGATGTAGAGTCTTTATTCCCTCAATTTAAATAAGGTCTTGAACTATGAGAGAGAATCGTCACACACTGCAGACACGGAGAACGTCTGCATGTAATTTGCTTCACATCCACATCACCATCAACAGATCAAAACACAATTTTATTTTATTGAAATTTTGTAGTTTATGTTCTCTACTGAAACATATTCTTCCTTCAGGACATTCTCTTTACGTACATTTAAACTGTCAACCTCTTTATGGTGCACTTACCATTAATTCACATCTATATCTTCAAAGGAGAACAAAAAGACCCCTCATCACGTGATCAAGACTGACCAGCCAACTGCTTTCAGAGGATTAAGGACACTTTCAAACTAAAAACAAAACCTCTACATCTCAGCTAGCTGACAGACAAGTGGGATGAAAGCGTGGGCAGAGCTCTATGAAGAACTCTTGGCTGGGAAAGCAAAAGGAAACTAGGCCAGAGAGGCCAGAGGGGTTGTGTGGTCCACTCTCCTTTGTTACTCTAAGAGATGATTTTGCTTATGTGGGCATTGACAAGTCCAGAATGGATTTGTCTGCTACCACAAAGGTGTATACATAATGGGGTTCCACAAATTGCTGTTGTTACATTTGTACTTACTGAAAGATGAGTTTTCTTACGAAAGCCTTCAAGGAGGAAGGATTCAAACTACATCCACAGAAAGGTGGATAAATCTGAATTTACATATGAAAACGACACACGTATTTTCAGGTCATTTTCCTAAAGACCTCTGTCTATTCTGAAAAGCCAAAGATGACAGGTAAACAGCTAAATGTCTTCTTTCTTCTCTTTGACTCTCTCTCTCTGCAAACAACACAATAATGTCTTACAGCCGTCAGCTAGTAAATAGTGGGACAGACAACCAATTTTGCTGAGTCTTGTTAAGTTTAAACATTTAGTATGTTTCTCCTGCTCTCCATGAACACTTGTATTGTATTTAACAGTTGATGAACACTAGTTGTTCTCATTGGCATTTTTTCCTTTTTTCTGTTTTCAGACAACATAATGAGTATTAAGTAGTTAACTAATTCCTTTTGCACCAAGGCATTAATCGATGGGTAGTCACAGAAAGATTTAGAGGTGGTAGAAATTTTAGTTTTTACTATTACTAACACATAGCATCTGTGTTTGAGCAGGCATACAGCAGGCTTTCTGTTCTGTTTCATCCTGTCACACTAAATCACAACCCAGGTGCTCTTAGTTGTATTTTGAAAAAGCATCTTAGAGAATCTTGTGGAAAGAACAGAATGGATAGAATGTAAAATTTAATATTTGGTCCTACATGCACATTATCTCTGTCTTTCCTTATTCTGTTCCTGATCCCATCCTGGGGTGCCCTGAGAGCGTCCCCAGGGTGCTGCAAGATTAATCCTTTATCATTGTGCAACAAGTGCAACCCAATAGATGACTTTCAGAAGATGCTGTCTGAAGATGTGCACACTTTCGCCCATATTTAAACATTTATTTGATAATTACACATTATACAAACTCTTTTACAGCACAGCCTCACCCAGAAAACAATCCACTGTATAAATACATTTCCTTCAAATAAATCACAAAATAAACATCAATGGATGGCAGGAAAGTTAATATGCAACATAAAGTAGCAGTGGTGACATCAAGAACAGAGACCCTGTTTACACCTTTTAGTTAAAAGATGCTCGCAGACTATCTGCCAAGAAACAAGAAAAAACACCTCAGCTAGTTTACTAGAGATCTGTCTGTGATAAGGACAGGTACAAAATTCACCCTTGGCTAAGGTACAAAAAAAAGTTGTTTTAACTTTGATCACCGCTGCAGCTGTTGGATCATCAAACTGGGCCTCTATGGGATCATTGAACCCAAATCTCTCTCTTAGTTTTAAGAAATGTGCCTCTTTATCAAATGTACTTAACTGAAATTGAAATTTTAAATCTTTTAAATATTTCTTTAGTTACTTCAGTTTACAGTTTTACTCAGCATGAAAAGGGACAAAAGCTGAATTTGTAAGCTCATTACATCTTCAAACCTCCCAAATGAAGCCCTCAATAGAACCACAACAATACCACATATCCACTGCATTGCTGCCTATCAGAAGTCAAACGGCAGCTTTCTAAGGAAAGACAAAGGACCTGTCAATTGAAAGCAGTCATTCTGTGGTCTTGAAGGAGGGCCCTGTGTTACCACATCTAGTTTTGTGAGATCTGTCTAGAGCTCAATTCACAGAGTCTGAGGGTCTTTCATCTCCCTGGGCCTATCACTCTAAGCTGGGAAACAGGAGCTAAGGGACCCTCAACTCCAGCAGTACCCAGTCCGGCTTCCCTGCCTCTTAAAACCCTCCCACTCCTGCCTGCCGTACTGGCCCTCTCAAAGGAGTCTTTCAGTATTGTGTTGAGGCCCAGTTCCAGGTCAATGGGAGCCCAGAGATTTAGAGCTGCAGTCTGAGCGGGAACAAACGGTTTGTTTGGTGAGCAGTCTGAAGTAGTTTTAGGACTTCCATCAGACCGAAGGTATTGCTGACTTAAGTATTTAGTATTATTGTAGCAGAACTAATATGACTGTGATGACAGAAGCGATGGCTCCCGCTAAAATCCTATCGCTTGGTCACAGGCAGAGGTTGGGTCTGGGTCCTCAAACAAAAGTTCATGTAACGTTTTTTTTTTCTTTTATTGATATCACAAAACTTATTCAACATGTCTCAACAAAATGCCACAAAATGTCCAAGATAAATTAAAGCTGGTGACACCTGCTGTGGCATTTTCAGAAACACAATTATACTGACCTGAGAGCAACTGACATTTAAAAGAAACACATTTGCACCCATCAGTGGAATTACTGCAGCAAATCCGATTTAAGAGACATATGAATACATCCAGCATTGAGTAAAGAAACCAATTTAATTGCCACAGGCGCTGTCAGTCAGGCTGAATCAGTACGTGTCCATCAGTCTCTGCTCTCGTTTTGATCTGTGCCATTGGAGGAATGCCTCCGCATGTGGAAGGTCGTATCCTTGTGCAGGGTGTACTTTGTCTTGTGCCCCATCTGCCCTGAGTGGCAGCTCAGCTTCATTTGGGAGACATTGCCCCTGTACTCTATCTGTAGCTGTCTCTGCTCAGGCCTTTGTGTGAGTCCCAGCCACTGATTGGGCTGTATAATGTGACTGATGTCCTCTGGGCAATCTGCTGTTGGGACAAGGACGTGCTCAGGTGATCCAGTGGCTGATTGGCGCCTAGCTAACGGAGAGGACACCATAACCTCTGAGGCTGTCAGGTGCCAAACCAGCCTGTTAATTATGCATCCAGACACTCGCCCGCCGCTGGAATCAGCCCGCCACCGCCTGCGTGGCGTCTAGACATGCAAACCCCTAAAAATTCACTAGCATAACAGGCTCACCAGTCACTGTGTATGTGTGTGCATGTGTGTGAGAGTTTTGAACCATCTGGTCTCAGCCTGAACTGTCTCTCTGCGCTTTGTGTGAACATCAGAGCAGGGGGATACTTCACTACTGCTCATAGGTGTGTGAAATGTCCATATTTCCCCGAGTTAGGATTTCATGGTTGAGCAATGTTGGACACCTGACCAACCTTTTTCTCTCTGGCAACCCACACCCTTTCTTTCTTTCTTTCTTTCCCTGTCTTCTTCATCCTCTTGCTCTGTCCATGCTTGTCGTCCTTTCTCCAGCAATTCTGTATATTTAGCATGCACTGTGAATACAATTCTGTTGACCTGTATAGCAATGTCTTTCACCCTGTCACCCTTGTATGGACGAGTAAGCAAGTATTGATGTTTCTACTGCTTTATCTGCTTTCCTCCTCCTCATAATCACCCACCACCTTCTTCTCATAATCCTACCTCATCTCTCTTTAATTGGTCTTCTGTGTGCTTGATCAACCCCTCCCCCCTTTGTCTCTGTCCCACATCTCCTTATTTGTTTTAGCTTCAGATGGTCTGGTAGATAAGCAAATTTTTCTCTCCTTTATCACCTACTGTAATCAGACAGTCCCAAAGGAGCTCTGTTCTGCTGTATTACATGTATTCAGTATACCTGTGTGTGTGGCCTATTTGGTTTTTTGCATTGTTAGAGACACTGCCTGCCAACGCTATTTCTTTTAGATAGACAAAAGCCTTGTTTTGGATGAGCCATGTTTATTGTTCATGCTGACACTGCTTTTATGACAGAATGACTAATGAGTACACTGTTGTGTGTGTGTGTGTGTGTGTGTTTGTGTGTGTGTGTGTGTGTGTGCGTGTTTGTGTGGAATAAACACTATCAAAAACAACAGCAATTGGCAGCATTTCATTTAAAAATCCTGGAAAAGTGAAATTTAGGATTTGAAATGAGAATGCCTAAGAATGAAGGGTAACTAAAGGGCATTGGCTGGCTACACACCTTTAGTGATGCTTCTCTTGAAAGACCTCTCTGTTTTTCTGCAAACATTAAGTAATGTGAGCTGACAGCATTATGTGTTGATAGTGCAGAGCTCCATGGTAATCTTTATATTAAAAATTTAAATGGAACAACTCTTCCCCTTTGTCTAAATATTTTTATTGTGTGTCAAAAAGACACTACACTACACTCACCCATACAGGGTCAAGTCTACCTGTCTGTATTGCACTTCAATACACTTCATTGCAAACAATAAATAGCAACAAGTGCATGGGTCAAAGAAACAGCTTTCACACAATACTATAAATAAATATAATATATGTAATAGAAGTGCACTTGGAAGTAGTGCAGATAGTTGAGAGGAGGAGATATTGAAACACATTTTGAGGAGACAAGTTTTCAATTCAAGGCAGAAGATTGGACATGTCTCTCCAGTACTGAGTGAAATGGGAAGGTCAGCCTGAAAATGAGGATCCAGAGAGCAAAAGAGTCGAGGCCAGGTGTATTGAAAACCATGCTGCCGTAAGGAAGACAGAGGTAAGTGTATGGTAGTAGCAGACAGCTCCATGTATTATCCAGACATATCATATAAATTAATATTATTTGCATGATTAGTTTTGATACTGTTTTTTTCTTGGGGATTGCACTGGAGGGAAGATAAGGGGTATGTTGTAATGTCTGAAGGTCAATCAAATACCTCACTCCCAGACAGGATGATGTCATATAGGATGTTGGGGGGGGGGGTTCTTTATACTCAACAGTCTTAAGCATTGCATAGCCATAGCAGTGAATGACTAAGTCGAGTCTTTGTACCTCCTGTTCTGTGAGTTTATACAAAATCTCCTGGTTTCTAATATTAAATTAACCAAAAGTAAGCACTGAGAGTGGGGTAAGAAGCAAAGAGTCTGAAGACAGTGATGTGCTCAAAAATGATGCCCATAAAAACAGCAAAAACAGCAGCTAAGACAAAGTATTTGTGTACAATCGCTGTTGCTTCACATTATTTGCAAATTTACACTGCACTGAGGGTGCCCTGGAAGTGTGCAAAGATTAGAAGGAAACTACAATCCAGGGAAAGCAGAATTAGCAATGTCAAAACTTCTGATAGCTACCACAATGATTAAGGTAAAAGAGCATCTTCAGATTTTGTAGGTACAAAAACTGCTCGCCCATCATTTTCAAACAATGTTTTTTTTGTAGAATTGTCCAATAGTTGTTTGGCTCTCTTAATTTATGTGACCAATCTTTGAGATTGTTTTATTTACTGCATATTTTATGTATTGTATTTAAAATGATCAAATATAGGTTAAACCTTTCATTAAAGCCTTGCAGTAACTAGGCAATAATATTGACAAGCTGCATACCAGTTTGGGTTTACTCACTTACAGAAGACACCTAATTGATTGCTGTATACAGTCAACTGTAAGTAGACTAAAACACAGGCTTTGTTTTCTTACTTCAGAACAACCTAAAACACAGAGGTCAATGTCCAATTGATGCTCTGTACCTAGTTCAAGCCACCCTTAGTTTCTCTGGTTTAACTGGTTCAATGAAACACAGGGCTCAACACTGAACTCATTTAAAAGTTTAATGCTGTCTATCTGTTGTTGGTCTGGATATTACTTAGACCTGACCTTTCTTGTAGACCGAGCTCTCCATCCACTTAGAAAAACATGGAAAGTAGATAAGCAAACTCCCAAACGTTGAGAAAAGCTTCATATGGCCTGTGTAGTGGGAATAGCAGATGTATTTTTTGACGGCATTAAAAATAAGTTACAGCACTAAACTCAGATGGAGCCAGCATTATCTACATTACTCCATTGTCCACTTCTCTCTTGGTTTCCTGGGTTTCTATCCTCCAGCATACTGGTTCATATTTCACCCAGATGGATATAAATGTCTGTGAAATGTAATGGTAGTTGGGACAAAAGCCTGTGTCATAAAGACACTGTGTTGACATTCACACAGTCTAGTGCATCCCGGAACCATTTAACTCCTTTGGAGTGACACATAACTGATAGTGGTCATTTTAATACTGTTGTTTAAATGCTTCAGACTCTGGGTCACTGTTACTAAGGGGACAAGGGGACGTTGCACATTGTACCAATACTGAAACAAATAGTCATTCCATTTAACAGCAACTTAAAATACTCAAGGCAAGTTAGTAATGTGCAATGACATGGTAGGTTAAGACCTCCATGACTGAAAGCAATGGTGTTTGAACTGACTTAAGATCAGACACTGCTAAACTACTTTCTATTGTGCTTTCCCAACTCTGTCTCCCTCTAAGTGCTCTCACTGTCTCAATATTGACAGATTACTAAGCGGAATGGTTCGCCCATCCTCTTTAAATTTCAAATGAGGTTGGATTAATGATATCATCGGATATATAAGATGCTGGAAAGCCAGTTTCAGGAACATTGTCTATATGGAAACACAAACGGCAAAAGTAGGGATATTTTTTTGAAAAACACATTTGGTGGAATGGAGTGGTTTAGATAAAAACATTTCCAGTGCATAAGCAAGTTTTACTCAGAATCATTTGCTGCGTGTACAAGGGCAGCCCATTATTTTTTTTTATTAAACCTTAATTTAAGGCATTAAGAACAATTCTTATTTGCAATGGCAGCCTTACTAAAACATACATCCAAACATCCATTTAAAGTAGCCATGATTTCTCTTCAGGGTCACAGTGATCTGCCTCGAATTCTAACATGCAGTAGGTGAAATGGAGGTGAATAAACTTTCTTTTGAAATGCTCACAGCATTAAAAGTAGCATTTAAAAATTTAAAAGCAACATATCCTTCAAGTAACAGTGACTCAGTTTTTTTACCTGGATAATCCTCAGAACACACTGCAAGCACTTTCATAGGTACTATTTCCTCAGTAGAAAGTAGTTTAAAGTTCAGAATTTTAGCAACAGACTGCAAATGCTAAATCATAATGTTATATGTTTTTTTATATGTATTTATATATAAGCTGTATATTTATATGAGAACTCTATATAACAGACAAGGAGTAGCAACACAATTTAAGTTATTAGTTACTGTTTAAATAGGGTATATAAGATATAAAAAACACCATTGTTATCTTATTAAAAGGTTTATTTGTCATCATTGGGTCAGTATCAATTAGCTTATTAACTATTATTAATTATTTTTATTCCCTAAAGCACGCATACAGTAGGCATGTCATACAAGCCCAGTCAAATCAAGCTTCAACATGCATATGATGACATGGATTGGTTGGAACATCAGCATGTCGTGTGTAACTATGTATTATGAATTACGTTACTGCCCCATCAATGCTGGTGTTTTGAAATATACCACTCCGGATGAAATGCTGTTCTCGTGTGCGAAAGCATTTCCTCTGATGCTGAAAGCCAACGTCACCGGTAGAGACAAAAATAACGCAGATAATCTGATTCAAATATTTATCCTCAGGGGACACAGGAGGAAGCGCTGCACTGTTCTCTGGCACCACTGGAGTCCTGACGATAGCGCTCCACAATTCATCTCCATCGCTCCATAATACTATCTTGTCCTTTCCAGATTCGTCAAATGTGTTTGTGGCTTTCCTGCCACAATTCTACATTAAATTTACCCCTACCAGTAAATTAGGATTTTAGATGATGGAATGATAACTAAAACAGGTAAATCAATTAGAAATACCTTAGAAATCAGAGGAAAACCCACATGCATTCAAAAACAGCATGGATGCTGCACATATTTGCCAGGTGTGTATCTATTTTCTCTCTCTCTCTCTCTCTCTCTCTCTCTCTCTCTCTCTCACACTCACACACACACACACATTCCACACCTCTGCTCCAAAACCAGGCCAATCTCCTCCTGTCTGTGGAGATTGAGCTGCTCATCAGAGCCGGTTAATTACATCGTTCTCTAAAGGGATGACAAGTTAAGCCACTCTCTTTTCCTGGTTGGGTCTGAGGCATGGAGGCGGGCCTAAAAGCTAATCATAATAATCCACAGGGTGGAAGGACACGTCTCTGCTGTCATCAGTCATCGATGAGTCCAGCTATCGGTTGGCGGAAAATAACTGTCTCCATCTCCTGCCAACTACTACAAGAATATTAGGAAACATAACTATATCCCTGCACTGCACTTCAACTCTATGCCCCCCAACTACCTCAGCATCCATCCCCCACTCTCCCCTACGCCCTGCTCTATTACAGCATGAACAAGGACATAATTGCAATTTAACACAGTTACAGACACAGAGGAGATATGAGTGTCTTGTGGGAATCTGAGCTGTGCTTTCCCGGTCCCTGGTCTTCAAGGCCTCCTCTGGCAACACAGCGTACATGGGAGCACTGATCTCTGCATGAATGGACTATCACAATGTTTTTATCTGGCTTTTTGGAGTTTTTGTAAGTGTTTGTGCTGTAAAAAGATAGACCAGGTTATATCAGTACCTTTTGCTGAGCCTTTGTCATTACCCAGTTTGTCATCAGCAGTGCCCCACCCCATCCATGTTACCTTCCGAACATGCTAATGTTGCTGTCTGTTTACTCACACTCCCTTTTTGTTATTATGTTATGATGATGTTTGGAAAAGGTCAAGTGATGCATCTGTTTACCCTAACCTTTCACCAAGAGCTTTTAATTAGTGCCAGCATCACTCAGCATATGGCTTAGTTTGTGTAAATGTGTGTGTTTGTGGATGTGCAAGTCTGTGTATGTCCATGTACAGATGGCTGAGAAATTAAAGGAGAAAACCACCATGAGCCACCAGAACAGCTTTAATGGTCCCTGGCATTGATTCTACAATTCTGTGGGGTGTGAAAATATTCTTTTAAAAGGTAAAATATTCTTTTAAAAGGTATTCCTTAATTTGGAGTTTCAATGACAGTACTGAGGAGCTCTGTCTAACACATCCCTCCAAAATCTCCCATAGATGTTTGACTGGGTTGAGACTTATGGCCACAGCCTAAAATTTACATAAGTTTCAAACCCACTGACCGCTAACACAAACCTCTTAGAAATTATGTTTACATACAACAAATTTGCAATAGCAAATATGTTTATGAAAGAAATGTATTGCTGTCTGAATGATATTCTTTAATGACAACAGTTTTAAAAGAATGCATCCTCTAAATGCAAATCAGCCAAGCATTCATTGACAACATATTCCATTTGTTTCCCCCATCATATCTGCTCTTGCAAAACAGTATCCACTCGTATAGCAACTGAAGCAAGATTAATGTTTTAGAGTTATGTATAGCACTCAAGTACATGGTTGAGTTAGAAAAACATTTTGTACACTCAACATGGCTTTCCTGGACTACAAAAATGTAGCTATTCACTCCCTGAAAAAAGAATGTTGCCATGTAACATAATCAAGGCAGCACTTATGGTCCTTTAAAACATAATTGCTAAAACAAATTAATAGTATATAAATGTATGACAGGGTAGCCTTATATATTGTATGGAAACATCTGCATTTAATGTCTCATTCAGTTTTTTTAATCAGTCATTTAATTTGTCATTACTTCATAAGATTGTTATTGCTGATCAAACTGTAGGAGTACATCTGGGGCCACATTACAGAACATTGTCCTAAGTGCTTGTCCTATGTTAACATATGTTTGAAAGAGAAAAAATACCATCTTATATATTATAGAAGCAATTCCTAAACTCATGGCTGTGTCCTATAATATCTCAGATCTTGTTTCTTATCTTAACTTAAGAAATCCTTAACTGTAAACTTGATTCTTCAATCAGCACTCATCCTGTCATGTCTGTATCTGTGTTTAGAATATGCTCGAGACTGCCTCCTGTATCCTTCACAATGTCTGTCTCACTTCACTTGTCACTGGCTAGCTAGCTTTCTATAATGGGCAAGAAAAGATGGGCTTCAGTTTTATGAGTTGGGGGCATTAATCATGTCAGTGGAAGAGAGCAAATGCCACCTTTTGGGAAGTTTTGGGAAGGGTCTATTCCATTCAAACTTAAGATTCCTAACTTATGAAATTCTTCAGTCAGGACAGTTCTGTATAGCTAAATTCCAACCCTAAGATAAGATGGGAAATTTTCCTAAATGCAGTTGAAGCATGTTTCTGGTATACAAAACCCCCTAAATGTTATTGTAAAGTAAGCTAACATAGGATTTCAGACTTATGAAGTGTCTGGGACCCCTGGAAAAATATGGTCAGTATACAAGTCTGTCCATGTGTTTGCATGCACTCATGAGTCAACTCAGCTTTGCCTTATCATCTGGTATCTTGGCAAGCTGATAGTGCTGCAGCCTTTTTACTGCTGGTTGGATATTAATTGGTCTAATGAGAACAACAGTAAAGAATAACCCCCTGAGCAAACAGCCAAACCCAGGTCACTCCTTACTTCAAACATACTCCAATACCTATACACTTCTCTGGTACTGAGATTTCCCTTTAGTCCTGTATTTTGCTTTGCTTTGACCAAACAAATCTGAGCATGAACTTTTGCTGATTCTCCTGCTGTTTTTCAATTCTAAACCATCCTTCCCTACCTTAATTTCTTTCTTCATTCCTTCCTTCCATTCCATCCTTTCTCAAAGTTTACATCAAGGATGTCCACAAGGCCGGGCAAAAATTGGCCAAGCAATAGCACATTTGCTCTTTTTGGCTGAGCTGCCCCTCTGAAGCAAAAAAGTTTAATTTATGCTGTTGTGGTTGCAGTAATATAGGCAATATATCACGTGAACTATTCTTAGCTAGCTAGCTAGCTGGCTAACCTAGAAAGAGAAAGAGGTGAGGGAGGCAGTGAATGTCAAGCTACCATTTCATAATTAATTAGTCCCTCCAGCATTTCAGGATTTGCAGACAAACCTTGCAAAACCAAAGAAGGTTAAAATCAAGGGCAACTGGACTGAGTTGAAGATACTAGAAGTTTTGTCCCTCACCCAAGATACTTCTTCAGTTCTGAAATAACTAGTAGGGAAACTGGTTTGTTAGTGCTCCTGGCTGTTGTAACAACAGTCGTTATGGTCATAAGAACCACCCGTAGCCTAGTCTGAAAGACCATCATTGGCATCTCCACCTGAGGCCATGAAGTAACGTTTGTTAAGTTTCCTGGGAAGTGATGAAAGGACAGCATTGTAGGTGGGGGATAAGTTGTGGCGTAGACCTGGTGCACCTGGTGATCCTCAAACGAATGTCCTTTATCCTTCACATGTAAATAAACTGCTCAGTCTTGACCTGAGGATTTAGCCCTTCTGTGCTGAGCCATGCGTTTGTGTAGTGATTGTTTAGTTTCCCCAATATACAGGCCTGTGCATTCCTCACTGCATTGGACTACAAAAACTAGATTGCTTTTCTGCGTTTGGGGGTGTGTTCTTTGGGGTGTACCAGTATCTGTCTTAGCGTGTTCTTGAAAAAACACAGGGATGTGGTGTTTGTTGAAAATCCGCCTGAGGTTTTCTGATACTCGAGCCAAATATGGAATCACAATGTTGTTACGTTTGACCTTTTTTTTCTCATCCCCTGTTGTGTTGGTCTTCGATTTGTAGCTGTTTTTTCACAAAGGTCCATTTTTGGTACCCACAGGCTGTGCCCCCACCTGAAGGGGGGCAAAAATGTTTCTTCTCTCTGGCTTGTACTTGTTGGTATGTTGTCCGCTCTATGGTGCAGGCTTCTTATGACCCCTATGTTCCAGTGGGTGGTGGAAATCAAAAAGTAAATATAAGTCTGTGTGTGGGTTTCCTGTAAACCCCAATTTGCAGGCTCCTGTCCTTTTCAATGTGTACAGAACAGTCCAGGAAGGCCAAACTGTTGTAGTGGACATCTGCTCATGTGAACTTGATGTTTTGCTAAAAGTGCAGTAGTATGGTCAAACATAAAAGGAAATTGTCTTGGGAATTGTTTAACAAGGTCCCAAAACATTGCAACTTTCATAGCAATTTTTTAGAAAAGCTGCCGCAAATTCAGGCATTTTAGACTGCAACAATCACAAAAAACCCTGCGAAATCCTGGAGGAACTGATTAATATAATGTAAAATAGGTCTATTTTCTCAGAAGCATTTTTCAAAGTTGGAATTTGGCTAATAACTAATTAAAAACTAATATTTCAATCAATGATTAATACACATTATATTATATCTGTCCATAGTATTGTGAATGAGATTCATCTTTGGTGAGTGCTTTTCTATAGGTAGCTAACCCCAAAAGAACCCAGTCCAGAGAGTATTGGAGAGATTGGTGATCAAGTAAGTAGCTATAGTGAAATATGTGGTGGTAAGGCCAGAAAATATGTTTATGAAATCCTATATGATATATATATTTAAACACAAAACTAGATACAGTGTGCAACAGTCTAATTCCTCAGCTTCAAAAGGAAGCATTGAGTCAAGCCACTGTAAAATTCAACTGGCTACACTAAAGTGCTCATTTGAGAGATGAAAGCTGACAATTCAGTCAGACATTCAGAATTGAGATGATAAGAATCGTTGAACCTGTAAAGTAAGGTATAAGGTACTTGCTATTTTACTCCATGCATGCCCAAGCAATTCTGAATGGGAATGGGAATGGACAGTAGTATTCTTTATTCTGATACAAGCAAATCAATTTAAGATGAGGTGCAAACAGGCTCCACAGTAGGATAAAGACAAAAAGAGTTTTAAAAAATGTACAGATGTCTTTAAATTGTCTTGTGACAAACGCTTTGTTAAAGCGTTAGAGAAATAAAATGGAATTGGATTGAAAAGAATAATAGCATTTTGCCTGGCACAGTCTTTATATTATTGTCTCTGATAATATCATAGACAGAAAAGTGTTTTTTAGGGAAATCCTGACATTTTGTGGTATTTGTTCATTGAGATATGACATGAGTACAATAAAAACTTGGTTTTGGATGATATAGTTAAATATATTAAATTTCCAATGGCTCCAATTTTCAAAATCTACTTTAGTTTTACTTTACATGATGTTTAGAATATAAACTCATAATCATCTGAGTTCAAAATTTGAAAATTGTGTTTTTCACTTTTAAAATTCTGCTTTACATGTTTACATGCTTTACATGCTGTCTATAACACGTAATTAAATGAAGGACCATTGTGCCAAAATCATAATCAACATATGGGGTACATATCCTTTACATTCAAATTGATAGATTAAGGCAAACTGCAACATTATATTGCTGATTGAATAAGTTACAAGAAAATTAATCTGCAATGTGTTAACTTACACACAGTGTGGAGTGTGGACACCTACAATCAGGTTGGGGAAGGGATTGCCCTTTTTTCAGGTTAGAGCAACAGTACCTCAAAAATTCTGTGCACGTCTTTACTTTACATGATGACGTCTGTCCACTCCAGCCTTTTTCTCTATAGCCCAGTAAATATCAATAGCATCTGGGTGATATTTACTGGTGTGGGGAAGATGAATGTCCTGCTCTAAATGCTTCAACCTCATTGCCTCTTGGAGTATTAGTCATGTAAACAACGTCTGCTTATTAATGGTAAAAGCTTTCCCTAATGATCCACACCTCACATGAGTCTGAAATATCAAGTCAGGGCATAAAGAGCAGTCATAGATCATCATAATGAATGATGGGAGGCTGGCGGAAGGCTGGGGGAGGAGACCTGTCCCGATGCTAATTCACTCTCTATTTTCTTGCCTGATTTATATGTTGTTTGGTCATAATACATCAAGGCCTTATGATTCTTTCGTTAAAGCAGCTAGTTTTGCCTTCACTCCAATGGAGGTTATTTGTCAGCATTATAGGAGACTTATATATTTGGTAGTGATGCCAGTTCTCCTAAAAGTCAACAGTAAGGAGATACACTGTAATTGCATGCAAAAGTGAAATCACAATCTGACTTCCATTTGCACGTCAAGTTGTTCTGTTTCCTGAAGGCAACTCCACTAGGAATGCAAGTAATTTACAAACCTAATCAAATGTGTTCAAAAGAAGCAGTATGTGTCTTTTAACGAGTGTTCTGTTATCTGGCTGACATGATCAGTCCCCTGAGAGAATCCATCAAAGCCCTGTTGTCTTTATCACGCTGGATGGTTCCGAAGAAAATTGGCATGACTGTGAATTTGTTCTTGTCAAATGTTGAGTAATCAAAAGGCAGCCAGCCGTAAATAAACAAATTCACTTCACTACACTGTGGCATACTAACTAGCTTCACCACAATATTGCTCATAATGGGGTGTGATTATTTTTATGGCACCACTGAACGGTCAATGACAATGATAATTCCGTAATGAATCAGAAGTGTACCTATGAATTCGCTTTAATTGCTCCTGTCACTTATTCACCACATCCATGAGCATGTTGGTTTATAATACGTCCAATCTCTGCAAAACACCAACCCATTCACATCACATCAACAGGATAATGAAAGTGCCTCGGGGAACAATGGTTTGGGTCAGGAAAGGGAGCAGTGCATTAACGTTACTGTAGGAGTGTAAAATTATCCAGATGCAGGTGGATGTGACTTTGAGCCTCTTAACTCTGATTATTTGATTTGCCAATTAGCTCTGACGGTTTGTATGAGGAGGCTAATGGATGGGTGACTTAAGTGGTGCTAAAACTATCTGTTATCAGTCCTGTTTCTTTTAAGCTGATGCTATTGAGAGACAGCCCCGCATGACACGGTGATGAACATGTAGTGGATGTCACACAAAATAATTTTTTTTTAACAATGAGGTATTTTAGTATTGCTATAGTTTGTAAAACATCTGTGGGTGAGAGAGAAAATTTGAGTGTTTTGCAACACAGGCATCTGTTGATTTCATCTTTCTGTTCATGGCCTCCAGCTGAAGCAACCAAGCAGCTCCAGAGTTTACACTCTGTTTTGAAAGACTGGGAAGCATTGCGTGACTAACCTGTAAAGGAGGGGGTGGAGATTTTGTTGTGAGATATTGTTGGGAACACTGGTGGCATGAATCGAAACATTATCTGGAGTGGCAGAAGAACACAGGAGTTGCAGTTTTTTGTGTAACTGCTTAATGCCTTTAAGCACAAAATCACACATTGTTGTCATCACGTTTTTTTTTTTTTTTTAAACAGAAAGGCTGTGTTACAAACTGGATTTTGAAAAGTGTGTGCTTAACTAGGCAGGGAGAGTCTTATGAAAGACAGGAGGAATATTACTTAAGTACTATACCTATATGTAAAAATGTGTGTAGTCTTTACCGTATATGAGTGCAGGCAAGTGTAGTTATGACCAGTGTTGAGAGTAACGTGTTATAAAAGTAACTCAATTACAGTAATGTTTTGCTTTTTGCTGTAATGCAGTAATATAACACATTACTTGTGTCAAGTAATGTTAAAGGGACTATATGTATTTATTTCAATGAAATTAATCAAATTTTCATTACCTTATTGTCAGTGGGCTCAAAACTCGCATAGAAATGAAGCCCACATAACATGGGGATTTGATTCAACCCTGTACGCACTCCCGAGCCTCTCTCATACTACAGCGACAACACGGCAGCTAACAACATGCAGTCCACTAACACCATAATACAACCGGCTCGCAATAAAACACAGGCTCCACGTAAGGATACAAAACAACAATAAAGTTTTATGTACTGAAGCCCATCAGACCAAACAGGTTCAGATGATGTCGAGTAAGAGTAACAAAGTGAGCATTAGTAAAGCTGGAGAAACACAGAGAAAGTCACGTAAGCTCGCCGGCTAATGCCAAGAAGTTGCTAATGTTATTCGGTGCAAAGTTATATCGCTTTCCACATTACTTCACCTACTAACGTGACCTAAATTGCATTTCATCATTTATGCTGTCGTCTTGTGGCAAAATGCAGTGGTGTTGTGTGAAAAAGTTCAGTGTCATTTAAGCCTGAGTGGATTCTTTAATTCAAGCAGCCACCGAATTCAAGCCGATTGGTTAAAGTTAGAATTCCCACAGGACCTGACATCTAGCTGGGCTGACTGGGTTGTTTCTACTTATGAAACCACAATTTACTGGTTAACTGCTCAGCATCTACTTCCACTACTTATGACCTGAGTACACTAAGTGATCAATCACCATTTCCATTCTCACAAACCCCAGAATCCTGTCCAAGAAGGGCGATCACTCCCAAGAGCTCAGATCAAATCACCCAGTTTCACATATAGTGCATTACTTATGGCCAAAGAGCCACTTGACACAGGAGTGGTCAAGATTATTGCTTTATTGGTGGCGAGAGGTTGTCATTTGAGATGCAGCACAAGTAGCCAAGGTTTAAAAGCACAGTGGCTCTCAGATTCCTACTTGTGAAAGTGCTATCAGACCTGTCCAACCAGCTCCGGCGCCTGTGCTAGCCTTGGCACTGGCACTAGGCTGGAACTGGGCCGAGCCTGGGGCCGACTGCACATAAAAACACTGGGACCATATCCTGAGCGGAAATGCAATCCCTCGCTCCTTCCACCACCCCATCCCCCACTGTCTGCTTCACTGGACAGGGCCTGGATCTTCTCTAACAAGAAGTGTGTTTGGATATGTAGGTATAAGTGCCGGTGTTTATGTTATGGGAGGGCAATGGGTATTAAGGGTCATATAAGTGTGAAAAAAACAGATCTTGTGCTTTCATACCTTCCATTCGATAAACATGGAACAGTTTCATGTCTTTTTCATGCTGTCAAAAGGAATTTTGCGTAGTTCTTAGTGTGACTGTGTCTTTGCTAAGGCATTACAGTGTGCTGTTGTATGGAAAAGCAGGGCTGGAAGTGATGACACAGGATCACTTTGTTTCACCCTGAAGCCCCAGCCTAACCCAGGCCTGTATCATAATAATAGCTCTGTATGACAACCATACTGCTCCACTCAGAGCAAATGCTAGCTGACAGTTGTTCTTGTGTATAGACCAGTGGGCTCTAGCTGCTGCTGGTAGCCTCTCTCCAGCTCCATTGTACTGAAGGTAACAATACCACTGAATGGTACTGAGCCAGAGCTGGTGATGCTATGACAGCGGCAGTTGTTATACATGGCAGTCAGAGCAACATGCGCTATCAATAATGTAGCTGGGTCAAGGCATGGGGGAAAGGATGAAGCCAAGAGTTGTGTATTCAAGGTTGACTTCACATCAGTGAATATCATACACTGGAACAGCAAGATCCATAAAATATTTCTTTGCAGTTTATGTTTCATTCACACTGTATAAAGGATAATGTAACCATTCTAATCACAGTTAAACACCTGCCTTGAATAAGAGCTCACCAATCAGATGTCATGTTGAGCCAGGTGTGTGGATGCACTACTAATCCCCTGCCCATACACCCCCTTCTGGGTATAGGGGATTCCCCAAGCTTCAAAAGAGGTTCACAACAGAGTGGCCAGGTCTGTTGGCTTTGACAGGGTCATTGTTTGTAATGGCCATTATGTGTTTGCAGGGGACATAGGAGTATCAGTCCGCCTGGCCAAACAGTCACCCCACTGTTTGCCAGCAGAGAACACACAGAGCAACCTCAATTAGTTTCTCCAGTAAGCTCCCTCCCCTGTCACATGATCTGGGCTGTTTGTAATAACACACAGGGGGCCGGGGCCAGCCTGGTCAGGAAATGAGATGATCCATGGCTGACAGCTTAGACACACAGCAGCCACTTATCTGTTATTACTATGCTGCAAAAACAATTTCACTCTCCCCTGTGTGTCGGTATGCGTGTGTGTGTGTGTGTATGCACGCATGCATGTACATGCACATGAATGCAAGCATATAAACAAAATGTGTCATATCAAAACACATCAGAGATCACAAGATTAGTAAGAAGATAGTAAAGGCTAATCAGAACTGTATGTGTGTGCACAAGATTGAAACATAATCACAGCTTAGTCTTCCAATCACAACTTGTTGATACCACTGCTGGGTCGACTGTGGGAGTGTATGCAGGTTTTATGGGGACACTGCTGCTAAACCTTGAACAATCCTTTCACTATAATAGGCCTTTGTCAGCCCACCAGAGGTCCAGCGTCTCAAATAATCAGCATCAACATCACTTGTGTCATGTTCTCTGTCAGTGATGTGGATATTCTGCTCCGCCCTGTACTGTAACTATCCCCTCACTGTTTTGCTGAATATGTAGGCACTATCAGTCGTGGAGCAGGATTGCAAATGATGACTATGTAGAGTGTACACACCACTCTCCATATGTGTGTGAGAGAGCGAGACCTCCTCTGAAAAGCCCCAGTTCAAAGGCTGAGACTTGCCTCTCTTCTTGGCTCTTGGCAGTCAGAGATCAAAGCTAAACGCTGAGCAATAAATGTGTGTTTCTGTCACTGGCGATTTGTCTGTGTGTTTGATCAGCAGCCTCCCTTATCTCCCTGCCTCACTCTTCTGCTAATATGCAGTAATGGACTGCCTTTCATGAGACAAGAGATGGGGGCTTGATGTGAAGGATATGACTGAGGTGAATGGAGCAGATTGGAAGACATTTTGCAGACAAATCACACGGATTCCTGACATCTTGACAGTGCATGCATGGGCTACAACTGTGCAGGTAGATTAGAAATAATTCATGTCCATCTGTAGTTGTTCTGACATAACTGAGGAAGTCATGTAACATGCACTTTTTTGATAAAGACTAATTTTACATTGATAAAACAGAGATTCTCATTACTGATCCTTACAGTGCCACAGTCTTTAGCACTGATAACCTTCCTCATTCCCTGTTTGTCTTGCTCTTCTGTCTTATTTAGGGCTTTGCATATATTAAGACAGCAGGCAAATAAACTCCCTTCTCTTAGTTATTTGGATAAAAGAAAATCCTGGCTTTGACCTTTATAAGTTAAAATCCATGTGGTGGTTGGTAAAAGGATAACAATCCCTAGAGGATGGGCTGAAACGCCTGTTTATTCTGTCCTTTTTGCTTTTGGTCTGGCAAAGGAGGAAATAGCTTGCCTTTTCCAGTTGCTATGTAAATCCAGAATAAGTGTGCCACTGTGCTTTAGCAAAACACAGCGTGGTGTTTTTACCAAGCATGTTTAACGTCACAAGCATACATAGCTAATCCACACAGGGGTTTGTGCCCTCACAAAGAATTAAACACTTTCTTCTAAAATATCACTGGTGGTGGATATTGTGTTTTTGTACCTCTGGGCACATAAGCTCTCACACTTTTGGAAGAGTGGTGTTTCAAAAGTGTCTCCTGGCCAGACCTAGAGCATAATGGCATCCTGCCCTCCCAAAAGTGAGAATGTGACACCATCAGGCTCTCCACTGAATTACTCTCCTCATCGACTCCTAACACTAGCACGATGGGTCTAATTAGACAGGTCAGATATAGCTAGAGATGGGCGTAGTTTAATGTCTCTGTGTGTGTGTGGATGTGTGTTAATATGTGGTTTTGTGCTCTAGGAGAACTGTTCCCGTAACAAGGTGTCCTGAAAGCACCCTGCTGATAAAATGACTCTAGTAAAGAGCTGTGTTTAAGATACTAAACTATTATCCCAATCCCTGGCCCCTACTGAGCAATCACCTTTGCGGTCCAAGTCAGGAGAGCTCCAATGACACCAGCTGGCTGGCTAGAGTGTAGACCACAGGCTATTGGGACTGTCTGAGTCTACCTCCTTCTTCTCTTGCCAGCTCTGCCTCACACCTCACACTGTGCACAGCTGGACAGGAACTAGATTAATGTTGTTTGCAGGGCCAGCGTTAAACAAGAGTTCAATGACGCTGTAAAGAAGGATGGGTTTGTTGTTGTTAAACCAAAGAGGCAGTGAAAAGCTAAATCTGAATCTGACTGTTGATTTATGTCCTGCATCCAGGGTCATTGCTAGTTAATTAGAAATGGCGTATTTTGGCGTACTCATCATCACCCTCCCTTTTTGTTTCTTCCCTGGCAACCATTGCGTCCTCATCAACATGTTGCATTTTATATTGTTTGGCATCACAACAGTGTTATAAATAAATTGAAAACAGTTAAATAAATAAACTGGATTGGTCTTTGATAGTCTGACACATTTTCATAGACCTTCTAATTAAACTGAAATTTAAGCATAACTAACTTAATTTGCCATGAACCAACATCATCCTCACACATTTATCATTTTCAAGAATATAAGGTGCTTACACCTCAGTTACACTGGTGGTACAGTTTTTAAATAGCTGTCAGTGTGTTGAAGTATAAATAGTGTCCATATTTGTTCAAGTTAGAGAACCGATTCCCTCTGGCATTCATTAACAGAGTAAAAGATCAGATTTTCTAATTTTTTCTATCTTACCTGTGCACTGGGCTGGCCAACAACATAAAATTCAAGTGATAATGTGATCTTTGCATTTTCGCATGGTTAGAATAGGCGGCAATGATCCATGATTTTATTATCTTGCTTTTATTTGCATCAATCATTAGGTCCTCAATGTATTTTATTTAATTGTTTAATTCTTTAATTGTTTTGATTTCGTATGTTCATTCTGATCTCATTATACATTTTTTATTTGTCAACTCTTGCCCGTTTACCTGTGTCATTGTCAGATTTCTTTTAATGCTTCTTGTGAATTGTTCCAAGGTCATTTTTAACGTAGTGTATTTTATGTATAAAATATGCCATAGAAAAGTATTATTATTACAGTTCTTTTGCAAGGTATATGTGACTTGATGAAACACATTTCCTCCCTTGTTTACACTGTTTTGCTTTGAATGAATGAATGCTCTGGGAGGTTTTGTTAAAAAACCTGAAAAAAATGGCGGAGATGTGAAACACAGGGATAAGTAATTCAGAGCAGATTAAAAATGTAATGACAGCAGCCTAATGGCAAATCTGGCAGACAGACTGGAGAGCTGAGTTAAAAGCAGTTGTAAAAGCAGAGGGATATGGTATTCTTTAGTAAGCCTCAGTAGTCAACTAACAGAAAAAAATAATGAACACTTAAATTTGTCAGTCGGGAGAGAGACAAGGATGTTCTTCCTCTGTGAATTGCGACCTGTACTTTGGGTAGGTCTTACAATGAGACAGAGGATTAGCTATTTATCTTTAGATGCCTTTGTACAGATATGATCTGTAGCAGACCTCTGCAAGAGAAACTGCTGTAATCACATGGACCGAGTGTCTGGTTCCAGAAGGCAAGGGGACAGAGTGCGTGAGAGTCTCAGGGGGGATAAGGTAACAGGTGGGCTGAATGCCATTCACAAGGGTCAGACAACACAATGCTAGCATCTCCCTTTGATGCTGATACCATCTTCTGTGTGTCTGCTCAGCCCTGCTCCCTATTTCACTGCTCAGCGACTTTACATCCAGTTGCCTCCACTTGTGTCTCCAGAACTGCCCCCGGATCCAATAACGCCGCACCACAGTAAGACAATTACCCGCTTTAATAACGGGCGTCATTACACACCCAGTGGATAGAATATGAAATACGAATTCTGAATGCAAGTGTGTGTCTGTGTGTTTGTGTGTATGCGGGAGTGTGCGCTGCGTCAAATCCCATCTGCACCCTCACTGATCATTATAGGAAGTGTTTATGAGTTTAGTTTCATTAGAGCCTTTAAAGTTCTCCTTAATGACAATGTTTAGGTGAGAATAATTTTCATTATGTGAGTGATGACTAGTATGTCATAGCCTGAATCCCCTGTGTTTTATTATTTGCACAGAAAACACATTAGCCGACAGTGGCTTTTCCAGGTGTCGTGATCATAGATATTCTACCAAAAGCATTACCACAAGCAAACAAAACAAACCATTTATTACCAAGTTGGAATTTTATAGCCTTAGAACAGTCATGCATTTTCATTGGCTTAGTGGACCAATGCCAACCATCCATAGCGTGCATGGGACCATAACATAGAGAGAAGGAACTGAGAGAAAAGATGCGTGGAGAAGGAGCTGATAAGTCATTTATGAGACATAAATTATTAATAAGCATCATGATGGCAGAACAGAGACGGAAAACACACAACGCCATCTGGACTATGGGGATGGTTTGTCAAAACAAAATGGATAAATGAAATTTTCATTACGTTTATTAGTAGGTCTAGATCTAATTTGCACAGCCATTCATTGCCATTTGCCCGAGAGTGAGAGATTATCATGCTGAAAGTATGGCGCCATAGACATAGGCATCTTTAGATTCTGAGCTACTCTGTTCAAAGTGTGATCATTACAATATTATGATTATGCGCTTCACTTTTATGACATAGTAAAGATTTGATGGAGTTGGATTAGGTTTTTGAGAACAACAAAAGAGTGAATCCCATCTTTACTAATCTCGTTTTGTGGTGTGATAACACCACTGCAGGCCAGTAAGTTTGTCCATATTCTGTCCCAGTGATTCCAAACAAGGGGTAATGCCATTGCCAGGGTGCATGAGGAAACATTGCTGAGTAGTTCAACAAATTTTGAAAAAATAGAAATTACTCATCCAATATTAGTATGTGTTATAAACAATTTACTAGCAAGTGAGTGAAGAAGTAGTAGAAGTAGAAAGTAATGAATGGTTGAAATGGTTTATATTAATGGTTAAAACAATTAGCTAATATGAATGCATAAATGGTTGAATTAGTTAGCTAAAAATGTATTAACAACTGAAAAGCTAATGGTCATTTATAAACAGCTGAACGTATAGCGTTGTTTAACGTCCACTATACAATTAATTGAAATGAATACATTTGGAACATGATGGGTTGTGATGAAGGGGTACTTGAAGAATGTGGGGGTACATCAGACAAAAAGGTTGGGAACCACTGCTCTAAACTCAGTTTCTGGCATCCTTTTTTACATTTATACTTGCTCTTTTATTTTGTATACTTTCTCTGCAACCAATAGGTCTGTTAGAAGATATCCTTACCTGTACTGCGCAGCACCAGCTAGGGGCTCATATCACTTCTTGTTGCTTGAGCAGGTGTTTTACTGCTGTTGGAGAGTCGGCACACACCCAGAGATCTAGGGAGAAAGAGAGAGAGGGGGAAGTGAGAGATTCTGTCATGTATTGGGTCAGAGGAATGCCTAACTATAATCATCTTTGATGGTATAATCATAGCTCAGTCAAACTCCACTCCAGGCTCACATATCCCCCCTCTCTTACCACTGTGCAGCGCTCTCTCTCGCTTTCTGATGTGAGTGAAACTGGCAATCTGACTTTAGAGAGCCAAGTCTCAACTTCGTCTGAAGAGTCTTTATCATTCCAAGAGTTTCTTTTTTCAGGCTAATCTACGAGCGCTTTTCCCATTTTAATCTGCGTCCGTGTATGAAGAGTGTCCCATTGGGGCTGCCATACACTAGAAGATTAATGAACCCAATTTGCAAAAGTGACCTTTTGGCTGCTAAAGCACTGCTGCTGCTAAGCCTCTTAATGTCTGCTTTAAAAAAATGTTGTTATAGAGAACAACTCTTCAGATAAGAGCAAGGAAAATAACCATATCAGAAGTCAGGGGAGGAGTCTGGATTAAAGTCAAATGGATGTGGCCACCATACTAACCCTCAGAAGACACGTTTCAGTGAGGAAATGTTGAATGATAGCATTAAATAAGCAAGTCAGAAGTTAGGAAGATACTGACAAACCTTGTAAGCACTTCTGACTAAACCAAGAAAACAACAAGCAAGCATCATGGGTGCACAATACAAATGCAATATCAACATGTGCCTAGAATGAAAACGACCGAAAAAAAAACATGTTGTGAACACAAATGATTAGGGTTTCATTAAACTGTCTCCTCTTTAAATACATACAGTTCACTCAGGCACTGGGCATTTAAATCTTCTTGAAATGAACTGACAAATGACACTATGAATTTAAGAGATGTATTACTTGATGAATAGTTAAGCTCCACTATTAGCACATTAGGAATGTGTGTTCATCACCAGTTTTGAGATTTTTTAGACGTTTCTTACCAAATGAAAATGGTAAAATCCTCTTTAAGAAATTGAAAGAGACTGAAGACATGGCTAGTTCAAATATTTGTTCCAAATCGGATTTATTTTGATCTACTATGACTTACAGACTAGTGTAACCTAAAAAGCAAGTTACTGGTGTCAATACTGTCAAATGAGACACCCTATACTATATTAGGGGTATGTTGCTTTGTCTGGGACGAAGAGATACAAATGAAGGCCATACACATCTGTGATTTTCCTCCCCCTTCTCTTTAGTTATTTTTGCATTAGCTGGATATCTGAGCTTGATATCTAGATTTAGAAACCTCTGTCAAGAAATTAGTCATAGCATTTAACAAACCTTTCACTGGAAATGGCCAAAGGGGATATGGTATTAGTTCTTATTTTGCCATTTTCCCCAAGACTTCACTCAAACACAAAGAGTGTGGATAGCTCTAATGGTAAGCAAATGCAGTGATAGGCCAATGTGGCAATAAATATCTTATAATCAATTCTTGACTAAGATTCGAACATCATTTCTCATGTGCCATTTCAGCTGCAGTCATGAAAATTACTGTAAAATGAGGTGAAAATCTAAGGCATATCTTGAAATTTGTATACCACACCCTCAGCTGAGTTATGCCATTAAAATGAAAGATTATTGGCACAAGGCCTAGACAAATTGTAGTTGACAAAATAAACAAATGGACTGGAAAGCAGACAAACTCAGTGAGACTGAGAAAATAAGAATTCCAGGAGTGTTTTATGTGTCACTTTATGCCCATCAATTTAAAAACTCTTTAGTCTTCACATCCTAAAACAGAATAGTGCGGAATTTCAATTAATTTGGAAATGCTGTCCATTCAGTGTTCAGAATCTAAAATACATTTACTGCATTCACTTTTTAAAGGTACGTTTAACTTAAGAATACGGATGGCACATTTTTCAGACAGATTTTCAAGCATTTGGCACACAAAAAGCACGGCAAAAGCACTTTGAAGAAGCATTTTAGTGTGAGCATCTGGTATTTTTGGTTGGTTTAAAGGTTTGTAACGAGCAGTTTCAAGCTGTTCTTTCTACCCTACGGTCCCGTGAGCCATCACTCTTGCTGCGAGGACATATCACCCAGGCTTTTAGAGGTATTGTAAGTGCACTAAAATATGATTTAGCGGTGGAGCACAGCTCTAATTCTTGAGTCATTTCTCGTATTCCCTGCCATATTTATTCCGTTAAGATGAATTAAATGCATTTAAAGGGAGTAAACTGAGCAGCGGGGTACCTTGCCATGCTCCAAATTATGAGGCAGAGTAGTAATTTAGTAGTCTCTTTCCCTGATAGTAAATAGTAGAGTTTAAAAGAGGCAGTGGATGGTATTGCCATTGGCTCTAGCATTGGCAGAGAGATTGATTATAGCGTCATTCATTTGACACAAATGTATGTTTTAAAGCAAATGGGCGAAACATCAGGTCTGTCAGGAATATAGATGAGGGAGCTTTTTCGGAGGCTGCCTACTTGCAGGTACATACCTCACTGACTGGGAGGTATTTTTATTCCTTTCACTGAGATCAAGTTGTTTTTACTTCTTGGAGTTTCTTTCTCAACATATATGTCTGCATAATGTGTCTACACATGCATGTCTGTGTCTTTGTGTTCATGTGTGTGTGTGTGTGTGTGTGTGTGTGTGCATGTGAATAACCAAATCTTGAAGATTGAGGAAAGGCATTCTGGCAGTAAAATACTGTGTCATATAACTGAACCTTAGTCTGTCACTCTACTCATTCTGTGCTACTCTCTCTTTCTCTGCTTCTCTCTTAAATTCTGAAAATGGAAACATCTTGTAAAATCTCATATTGTGTTAAAGGGCACTAATTATGGAAACTGTTACAGTCACAATTATTTTCCAGGAACAAGTATCTGTTAGTGTTCTATCACTAGTACTAATAAAATGATTTAGATTTTTCTTAAATAATTTAATTTGTGTAGAAAACAAGAGATAAAATGTTGAATCCCTGCTAAATGTATTTCATTTGTTTTATAAAACAAAAAGAAAATGTTCATTGATTATGATTATGATATGAAAATGTTCATTGACTTGTTAAAGTAAATATTTTTTGTTTCACTGCACTTTCATGTGATATTCCCATGTTGAAGGACCATAGGACTGTTAAAGGTTTATATTTTGGAACACATCAGACAGCGCATGTTGTGTATTAGTGCTTTTCAGCCTGCCGATTGCAGTGTGTTTCATTGTATTGAGGAAGTAGCATAATGTTGTTTTTTTTAACTGGACAAGAGCAGTCTGTTGAGAGCGTGGTCATTGGGTGAGGACATTAGTTACCCCCTTTCTCATTCACACAACATGCTCACAGCAGCTGAAGCCGTCACCTAGCAACCAGCAAAAAAGTTTAGGAAAATTCTTGTGTGTGGTCATACTCACTCAAAGATGATTTAAATTGTTTAAGTGGTGCAACAGACCAACACTAGAGCACTCATGTCAGATAAAGTTTGAGGTGTCTTTTCATAATTCAGTACTTTGGGAGGCAAACACAGTCTGTGCTACACTTATTATTTAAGTATTTTGCATCGCTCTCTTGATAAGAAAAGATCAAAACTAATTAATGCCATCTGAGAACAGCGTGCAAAAATGCTTCTGTGTCCTCGCAGTTTGGGACTTGTTCACAGTGGGGAAGGGGACAGACCGAAAGAAAATTAATTTGAGACAGGAGCAGACAGTGAAAAAGGGAGGAGGGGCCAAGACAGTCAGAGAGAAAGAGTCCAGGGAAGCATTTTAGTCTGGCCCAGGCAGGGTCCCTGGGTTCTCCCCTCAGTCTTCTGTTTACACACAGAGAAATTTCGGACAATTTCACAGCTCCCCTTTCAGTGGCCATTGAAAAGGGACAGATTCCTTCCTGGTTACTCACCCTCTATCCGATGAGAGTGGTTGCTATCATGGGAAAATCCAAACCCTTGGCATCCTCAGTGGGTTACCTCTCTGCATCGTGCTATAGCCTCAGTGCAAACAGCAGCCCCGCGTAATGCCTGTGAAATCTGTGTGTGCGTGAGGTTCAGGGCACATTGCTAGGATTAAATCAAACAGGACCCCTCATTCAGGGGGTCCATTCTGCAGTGCCGGGTCTGTTTGCATTCATGTGGTTCTTTCATTAAGGTTCAGTAGGAGCGTCTCTCTCTGTTTGCTCTGTGCTGGAGAATGTATACGGCATTATTTGTCCTATGTGGGCTGACCCTGCCAGATGCCATGGCCATAAAAAACTCTTCTCCTTAATCCGACAACAGTGCCCAGAGGGCAAGGTGACACACTGCCATCCATGCCCAGTGGAATGAGAGAAGTAGGGAAAAGAAAAGATCATTTTAAAGGGATGTGGCAGAAAGGGAGATGCGCGATCGGATGGAAGTCTAACCAGAGAAAACAACAACAAGACTCAGACTGCGCTATATTTCAAGTGGATGGAAGATTCCCGGCTCTCTTTATGGTACCCTTAAATATGCTTAAAGTAGCTCTGGTCTCTCTGCCCTCCGTCTCTCAGACAGGAGCTATGGGCCTCTTTATGCCTCGCCCCAGGTGTCTCATTACACAGCCACCTTAACATACATTTGGAGAACAGACTCATATCGAGTAATGACACTCTCTGCTGGTGTAAGCTGAACTATTAGAATAACATTAGGTCCAAGCACAAAGGCAACGACAGAAATTGTGTGGCTCTCTGTACTTGTTACAAGGTTATGGAGGCACTTAAGCATTAGAAGTGCATGCAACAAAATTTCAGCTCTGAGTAAAAACTGTGGGGATCTTTTGGTAAAAACTACCAATGCAAAAAGAAAAGACTTGCAGACTGTGCAAAGGTTTATGACTCATTCATATTATTGTCCATGTGTGAAATTGGCATCTGAATTGAGATAACCAGGTGTGCTTGGCAGTGGTCCTGTATTCTATTATGGTTGAATATGATGAAAGTTAGTGGGTTATGTACGTGGTTAGCGTGACTAGTGTGAGACAGTCTGAGGTGTAGCTCAGGTTTAGTGTATTGATCGCTCTCAGCATCAAACAGAGAAGGCAGCTGGGAGACAGCAGGAGAGCTCAGCATTGTCGAAGCCTACTAGTGTACTTCCTCTCATATTCTGCTTTGTTACTTCCCTCCAGCACCCCACCCCCTCCCCCTGCACCACCTCCTCCTTCTCTCTCAGCTATGACCACTCAGGAGCCTAGAGAGATGGGCAGAGGAGGGGTGGAGTGGAGGAGAGAGCAAAAGAGAGAAAAGGGAGAGCACTTAGTCTGTAGGGCATTAATAAGCATAGCCCTTGGCGAGTAAGCGCTTCCTACATTCCCACCAAAAAACACACGCACAAACACACATGCATATATTCAGTCACTCACACAAACATAGTGATGGTTGGCCACTAGCCAGCCACTCCTTGAGAGGGAAAAGAGGGGATGTGTGTAGTGCAGCCAACAACAGGAGAGGCTGTCTGAGAGAATGTGTATGGAACGCTGTACCACTGTGGGACAGTCCATCATCCATACCTCTCGGTCTGCATTTCAATGGTTCCTACCAGAAAAGAGAGAGCCAACGGAGGCAACAGGCAAAGGCTTCCTCTCTTGGGAATCATATGTGTCTGCACATTCACGTATCCAAGTTGGGTACATGATTCATATTCAGCCTGAGTGAGAGAAGCGATGTTGTTTCTGTTTTAATGACCTCCCCTGTCATTCGCTCTTATCTCTAGCCTCATGTAGATGTGGCATGCTTAGCTGGCAAAGACTTGACTGGGCTGGGATGGCCTGTTTGACCCATCTGAACAATAAGCTTTTGGCACGGCCACATGCCGAACACCACAGTAATACATTTGGCAAATAACAGAGCAAGCCCCTTTTTCTCAGCCCTGCTCAGAGATGCTCGTACCTGCATGTTTGGCCACCTGGCCGCATCCACCTCATCCACCAAGCCTGTTGTCATCTTTAGGGAATAAAATGACCTGGAAGAAGGCCAACAGCCAAGACAAATAACACAAAGATCACAGCATAATCATGCTCTACCACAGCAGAAAACAGGAAGATAGAGAAAGAAACATATTGAAGCGGAATGGTCAGCACAGAAAGTGGTAATAAACAAGAGAGAGTGAGTCAGGGATATATTTTGAGTGACTGAAGAATTCAACTTGGAGCTACAGCATCGTTACTGTACTCTCTGAAAACATTATTTCCATTCAGTTCACAATTTTGAAAGAGAGGACGACATATAACCAAGTGATCAGCTTTTTATACAAATATTAGCTTAAAAAGTATGCTTGTGCGTCATTAACCAGTTCATATGGAGCCATTACTTCCACTAATAGTCTGAATAGGGAGCTCAATCATAACAAAAATGCTTGATTGAAACATCTTGATCTGAATAAAATGTTCTATTTCAAAAGAGATGTTATTGTTTCATTCTATCCTGTCAAAGAATGAACTTCATGTCATGTCGACATTGTTTTTGATTACGCTCTCTTTTAGGAAAATCGGTACTCTTTCTGCACATGCTCACTCACTTGACTCTCCCCTGGGAGGAACGTGCCACTTTTTCTTCCATTGTTTGTCATTTACTAGCAATTTCAATGACTTCTCTGAACTGTCTTTCTCAGGGGAACCTTCTTTGAATAGGTGATGTTTACTGGTTTTTGGGAAATAAAGAAAAATCTTCAGTATTCTGTTCAATAACTCCAGGACTAGTACATTCTTATAATGCTGTTGCCTCAGAACAAAAGCACAGCAGAGCAGAAATAACAGTGCCACAAGCACAATGCTGGTCAATCTCTCTCAAACATTTGCCTATAGTGAAGTGCTGGATTCTGTGTATTGTGCATTTAAGAAACATTCTTTTACCTTTTACCTTTTACCTTTTAGTGTAGAGCAGGTAATTCGAACAATGGATCTGATGGTTTTATTCAGCGCTAAATACTACCATGAGAAATGTTAATCTGATTGATTTGAAACAGCATTTGAAAAAAGCATTGTACTGTACTATAATCTTTTCAAAAGAGTCTCAGTACAGGAGCTTATTGGAAAGAAAGATAAAATCAAGAGGGTAGCTTCTTAGGAGAGATAAAGAGACTTTGTTGGCATCACCTCCAGGGAGTGATTTTAGTGTGAAGTGGCTGGAGCAGTCTTTAATTTATTATTGATCTCGGGGTTCCATCAGACTTGTCCGTTTGTACATTAAAGAGGGCTATTACTGTCCTTCAAAGCATCCCCTGTCATTTAAAAGACATTTGGCTTATTTTATTGGTCTGTAGGATAGATTTTCAGCCAGGGAAGAGGCAATGTTTAGCTAAATTAAATGTTTGTATAGGTCATTTCAGAGGAACAATAAGGGCTTGGTCATAGTAACCAACACTGTTCTTGGACCCATTAAAAATGTAACAAGCTGTATGTTTACCTGTTTGACTCAGGCTTTTAATTGCTCCGACAACCTATCCACATTCTTATTTCATACTGTTTTTCATTGGATTTCTACCAGTGGTCATGTCCTACTCTGATTTCTAAACCTGAGCGCTCATTCTTCTGTCAGGGAAACATGGAGTATTTAAGGGCTGTGAAGGAAAGGTGCACATGTGAAGGGACAATATGCAACTTTCTGCTTCAAGGCAAGCACTATGTATTTTTAGTCCTGACCTCCTTCCCCTCTGATGGTCAAGTGTATTATTACTTGCCAGTCATCATGATGAGCTGTTGACCTTGACATGTCATCTTGCCTGAGGCTGATTTACACAGCATGCATGCAGCAGAGCCGAAACATGTGAAGCAGATGTTGAGCACACCTGATCTGCAATAAAAAAGTCAATGCTGATGGTCACCTATGTTTTGGAAACACATGTTTTATTGGCTGAATATTAGCTTCACTATTTTATTGTTTCAGAAATCAGAATACTTTATTGATCCCCGGTGGGAAATTATTTGTTACAGAAAGGAATTAAAAAAATAAGTTATAATAATAATAAGTTGTAGAGAATTTAAGACTATTTATAAAAATCTAAGAATATAATAAAAGTGGATATTTACATTACTATACAGTATCAACAGAAGTGTCATTATAAATAGCAGGAAAGAATAAATAGTGTAAGAATGATGAGTGATGGGAGTGTTAAGGTGGAATGGATTTTAAAAATCCATTTAAAAAATCCAAGTAATGAAACAGAAATAATACACATAAGTATTACAACCGAGAATATTGCACAATTCGTCAGATATTGCACTAAAAAGGTACAGTTAATGACTAAGTGTGTGAGTGTCAGACATTATAAGGGAAGAGTTAAACAGTTTGATGGCCAAAGGCAGCAATGACTTCCTGTGTTGCTCGGGGGTGAATTTAGGAGGGATGCATCCATGACTGAAAAAACTCCTGTGGTTGACCAGCACGTCATGGAGTGGGTGGGAGACATTGTCCAAGATGACATATAGTTTGGACAGCATCCTCCTCTCTGACACCACCAACAGAGAGTCCAGCTCTACCCCCACAATGTCACTTGCTTTGTGGATCAGTCTGTTAGCATCTGCTGCCCTTAACCTGCTGCCCCAGCATGCAACAGCAAACAGGAAAGCACTGGCCACAACAGACTCAAAAAACATCCTCTACATTATCCAGCAGATGTTGAAGGACCTCAGCCTCCTCGGAAAGCAAAGGCGTCTCTGCCCTTTCCTGTAGAAGGCTTAAGTGTTCTTTTTCCAGTCTAGTTTGCTGTCATTGTACACTCCCAGGTACTTGTAGTCCTCCACAGTGTCCACACTGACACTTTGGATGGTCATTGGCCCTCCTTAGAACCACAACCAGCTCCTTTGTCACATTAAGCTGTAGATTGTTCTGCTCACATCATGTGACAAAGCTAACCATCACAGCCCTTGTCAATCAAAGCTTGTTGCATTCTTCTGTTCAGTTTTTAAGTTGATGAAACTTTCCTTGACTTGACTTAATAACCACATTTACCTGGGCCACAGCATACACACAGCACATGTTAAATGCCTGATAGCCCTGCTGAAAAATGATATTACTAGACAAGAACATCAGTATCTGCTCTTGGAAACTACTGCTCAGATCAAGTGATGAATAAACTACGATCAAGGTATGGTTAGGTTTGCTATGGTTAGGAACATTTTTTTGTTATGTTCATAAAAAGGTGAACATTAATTGCAGGTCGGAAACACATGCTCTGGTCACCTGCGTGAATGTATCGATTGAGTCACAACATCCCAGACCACTGCAACACCCTAATGTTCTGCCTTAGTACATATAGGGCATGCTAGTTTGCCACTAAATGTTTGCATTGGATGTAAATTGTGAGGTGCTGAATTGTCTAATACGTACATAACTACTAAGATACTATGATGAAATGAAAAGCCAATTTTTATTCTCGTTAGCTACACTGTCACACACTGAAAATGTAGCCTACAATATAAAGTATGTGTGTAAAGAAGCATAGTTACAGTTAACAACATTATTGTTGGGGCATCAAGTCTGTGGGAGATCCCACTGTCGCGCCTTGCTTTCACTTAAACATCACACTCTGTGTGTTTTCTCTGTTAAACTCACTAGGCAGTATCACATGTGATTTCTATGAAATGAACCACATTAGAAGTACTTGATCACAATGCACATCATTACTCACACACAAGCCTTTTTACATGTTGGAATTATAATTAGCCGTATTCCTCTTACTATTCCAAACATGCAGCACTTCATTAACATACCACACTTTTTCAAAAATATCTGACATGCATTAAACATGGCTCTTAATGAACGTGACCGAATTGGTGCCAGCTTGCTTTGATCTACATGAAGGATCTTTGAACATAATTATTCATAATCTCTGTTTGTGTGCATGGGTATGTTATGTGTCTCTGTGTGTTGGACCGTACTCTGCTGCATGCTGCTCCGAGCTCTGGTGCGTCGTAAGACAGAGGCCCTCTGTCAGTTCACATCCCCTCCTCCCCTTGCATGGAGAGGTGTATGGGGGCCAAGCCATCTGCCTGCTGCTCATCCACTGTGGAATTCAACATTTAGGCACCTTCAATGCCCCAACAGGCCATGTAGCCACCAGCAAGCAATGTAGTCAGCCAGCCAGCTAGCAAGCAAACAAGCATGTCAGCCAGCGGAGAACACATTCAGCCAAGTATTTGAGTTGCGGGAAGCAGATGAATACATTTGGATAGATGAGTTTCAGAAAGATAATCATGATTTTGCGGTGAAAAGGGAGCAGAAGGGCAAGCAGAGGGTCTGACTGAGAGGGTAATGGGGCTAATAGGACTGGTAAATGAAAAGCCAGATGATGATAACTCTGCAGCTGATTCTATCTATGCTCATATATAACCTTCCTGAATATGTGTGTGTGTGTGTGTGTGTGTGTGTGTGTGTGTGTGTGTAAGACACAGAAAGAGAGGAAGAGAATAAATGCCAGGAACTGAAGAGGAGAGAGTGGTACGAAGGCCAGAGACCTCCCTCTGGATTTGATGAATCCTTCACAGTTCTGAGAGCTTTATGAAACATTTATGATGGACGTCATTTCTTTCTGTTTCTCTGTCATTGTCTCTGTCTCTCTGTGTGCCTGACTTATTGTGTCTTTCTATCAGATAGAAGCATGAATTTCAGTCTTCTAAAATTACTCACCTGTGTGTATCTTGGGGTTTCTCTATCCTTACTGCCAAAAAAAAATCTTTTTTTGGACACCTGCAGATTGAATACTGCCCACCAAAGTTAATAATTCATCCATGTATTAACCTCAATACTTAAGTGCAAAGAGCGTATGTATAGTCTCTCTCTCTCTCTCTCTCTCACTCACTCTCTCTCACACACACACACACAAATTCAGAAGTGGGAGAATCTGACTGTTTTTATGATTGAACTTGTATATGATTTATTTACTACTCACTGGAGCTGGTTTGTGGTGTGAGATTTCATGCATATACACACATACACACACATATACACACATGCGCACATACATGTGCATTTAAGTGCACTGTCAACAAACAGGGGATTGGTTTCTCTCCCATCTGCTGAGTTTGCCAGTTTGCCGCAGGCATTAACACACCTTCAGATGCTTCACACACACACACACACACACACACACACACACACACACACACACACACACACACACACACACACACACACACACACACACACAGAGATTCAGAGACTCACATGCAAAAGTAGGAAGAAAGTCACACCACAATAGCATATTCAGTTCAAAACTGGAGCAGACAGCCCAGTAACAAGAGGCATAAATTACTGCATCTCCCCACAGGAGACAATCCCAAAGAAAAATGTAAATGAGATTCCATGGACAGAATAGTTTTCAGTAAAATGTAACGATCATTTCCCTCAAATATTATCTGGTTGCCTTTCTAGAAAACCCTCCCTTTGATCCTTTTACAGTGTAAATGTCTATTAACAGGAAAACATATATTAATACAAAAAACTTTTAAGGTAGCAGTTAGTAGAAAACAATGCTAAGATATCCCCAACTGCCGCACCTCAAAAGACTACCTCATTCAATCAACAGTTTTTGGCTTTTTGCCATGTCAGCTGCCTTCCCAACAAAATTTATTCCACTGTTTTTGCTCAAGCTGCATCAGATGGCACCATAATCATTCAGAGGCATGCCAGCTCAGGCTGTGGTGGTAATTGTGGCTTTTTTCTTGGTTTGATCTCATTCCAGCTCATGTGCAGTGACACTGTCTCTAGCCTAGATCCCTGTGTCTAAATGGGATTGGACAGTTCTGGTATCATGACCTCCGTTTGACTCAGTATAACAACAGAAATGTAGATTGCTGTCAGTGTGCTCCCATTAGCGTACCTACAGTATGGATTTTTCCTTTATGATATTGAGCTCATACCCCCATCCCGAAAGCTCCCTTTCTGTTTGATTAGTCCCAACTATTATCCTCCATTTTCAAATCAATATCTTTACCCAGGACTGTCTGTTGGGTGGCAGAGACACAAGAAGACTGTTTGATTGCGAGATGGACAGGTCATCTAGTTTGTTTTGGACTGGCTGCAGCATGTTCAGTGTATTTTTTGTGCAGTACAATAGCTAATTTAGACATTTTTCAGTCCATGTCCCAGATCTGACAGGGGTTTGGGGTTTGAGTCAGCATAAATATCCCGATAACTCACTAACCCCCCTTCTTAGAACAGACCCAAGGCCTGTTTTGATACCACTGATTAGTATCAGCTGATGAACACAAAAAATGATTATTTTAATCTAGGTCAGACTCCTCAGTTGGGTATATGAATTACGCAGAAATTCATCTGGTAAGTGATTGGTCTTTTAAGTAGGTCTGTTATCCCAACTGTTTCTTGTTGCTATTTCTGAGTCTTATGCTAACATTTGGTCTCCTTATTTTATTTTGTTATATTGTTTTGAATTTTATAATTGATAGTCAATAAGTTAAATCTGTAGGGTGTTATTGGTGCCATATGAACACCCATACAGTCTAACGCAGTGTAATAAATCTGATTGGATTTTGTCATACAGTTGGAATTACAAATGACTGTACTTCATATTGTGTCTGCCTTTTATGGATTTTAAGCAATGCTGCATAATTGAAAACTTACTTACTTATTAATCTCATCTGTATACATGCACATAGCTCACAAGGTGATGTGCTGAGAGGGCTTATCAGCTTTTTAACAGGTCACAGGAGTCCAGCTGGCTAAGCCCCTTAGCTTGTGACCAGAAACACCCCTGACGTGATGTGACTCCTGATACTGACATAGATAAAGCTTACGCCACCTATACCTGGCTGTCTAAACACACAGTATGTCTGTGTGTGTGTGTGTGTGTGTGTATGTGTGTGTGTGGACATAATAACAAGTAGGTAAATTTACTATAGTGTTATCCATCTGTACGGTATCTGCATGGCTGCTTGCTGAGTATTCCCAGGTGTTGTGCGCCAAGCTGCATGTAGCTACAGAAGAAAAAACAAGGGTGAGTTGGCAAAGAGCTGTGAATAATATATGTGATGTTGAATTACATCTTGACACAGTTAAAAAAATTACAATAAACTTCCGAAACACAATACAACTGTCCGTGTGTCTGCATGTGCTGGCAAGTGTAGTATATGTGTGTAATGTGTGTGCAGGTGTGTCTGTGAAATGGTAGCCTGGTAACCTGGTAGTTGCAGGTAATGGTGTGTGACATCGGAGCAGCTGACAACATGGCAGGGACTGGCAGGGCTACCAGCAGCAGAGCAGAGTAAACTGTGAGAGACCTGCAGCCCATCCTGCTGCAGAGCCTGCAAGCATACAGCCATTTAATTTACTTACTGCACTAATGCAATTATTGCCACAGTAATTTACAATGTCTAAGGGGCCGCTGTATTTGTGTGTGTGTTTAATTAGTCATGCTGGACCTACAGCCTCTTGAGAGAGATGTTGTGTCTATGGATCTGTGTGGGAGTGTGGGTTAGTATAGCATTGTGTGTGAGTGTGTGTGAGTGTGTGTGTGTATGTGTGTGTGTGTGTGTGTGTATACACAACACCATCTGCCTGTGGCTGTGGAGCTAAAATCCCTGATAGCCTCTCGTCCCCATTTCAGAAACAGCTGATCAGTCATCCAACTAGCTGGCTGGCAGCTACATCAAAGACAAAGCTGTCTCTGGAGAGCCATGTGTTACACACTCAGACACATCACCTACAATAACACATTCACTGGTACAACATCATCGGAGTGGCTGGAGCAGAATTGCAGACAAAACTTCACCGAGGTGTTGCTTTGCATGGCCAAATGGTGTTTGATGAAATGAAAGTTAAGCGGAAAGGCTTATGTTAAGTAAGATTGGAATATGCCCACAATATCTTGGCATAAAACTATTAAAATTATATTGAAAATTTTCTCATCGTCACCTATTGTGATTTGGCACATACAATATTTTTCATTTTTTATTTAATTCATTTGAAGATTTGACTGCCCAAGAAAATGTGCTAGTGAACTCTTGCCGTTGGGCCACCCAGTACCATGATAAATGGTCCTTCCAAGTTTTATTAAAATTTGATTGGTTGTGTTGTAGCATTTCAAAGTTAAAAACTTTTTTTGTAAAATCCCCACTGGCCCAATCTACTTTGCTTAAGTCTGTGCCAAAATGACTGAACCCTTCAAGATTTCTGGAACAGTGTTATGTTACATCTCATTTGTGATAAACATTTTGACTTTTAATTGCAAAGCCTCTGTAAAGGGGTTGGTTCACCCAGATTACAAAAGACAATAGACTATATAGCTTCCACTGAGGTCTTTTCATTATCCAGCGTAATCAAGACATTGCTTTTGCTTAAAATGTCATTTTTCAATATGAAAACCTGAAGCAAAATCCTATTACCATCCACTGTACATGATGAAGCGCAGTGTCAGTGTCAGAGACAGATACTGTACAGATAAAACCCAATTTCTAAAATATGTGTTTTCTAATGTAGGTCAACCACTATAACCAAAATATGTAGAAATTTCCAATGCCTATATTAAAACAAATCAAAGAAATAGTTGCATGTAAAGTGTCAATTAAAAATTTAGTGTTAACTATTAAGGATAACTGCATGTCTGTCAACAAGTATAATATACTGGAGTAAGGCTAACTCAATATAGGCTACAGTATTTCAGAATGTTTTTCTTTCGTATCTACAGTATGGGGCGTATATGATTCTGTTGCAGATTATTAGCCATCCTGGCTAACACCTTGCCTCTGTCTTGCTTCATGTGAACTCTTGGTCATCCCTATTCACCACTAGTGGGCTTTTAGACATTCAAATTAGCTAAGCTAGGCCAGTGTGTCACTGGTATCTCTCAGCCTTAACCAAGCATGGCTCAGCCTCTGGCCTTGCTCCAGTCAGAGACATATTAGTAAACCCTACCTTACCCCAGCCCCTAGCCTGCTTCAGCGCAAGGGACTTACTTCACACAGGGCATGCTAATTAAATCTCCCTGACACCCGGGCTCTTAATAAAGCCTGACATGACAGCTTGGCCAGTGCATGTCGGAGTGACCCCATAACCTGGAAGCTGCCTTGTGTGTTTGTATTCATGCATGTGTGTGCAAGTTGTGTGTGTGTGAGACATTCAGGCTGGGGGTCTTGCCATTGGGGGAAGGGACAGACACCTGTCTCCAGCCTAAAGAGAGGTCACTTTGCAGGGGTATGGGAACAACCGTGACTCAGCAGCTCTGCTGCAGAAAGCAGCTACATTAGCAATACAAATTATACCACTGGTAAAGGAGCATCTGATCATCATTTTTTGTTGTTGGGGCCATGGCATGGGAAAGTGAGTGTGGACATTTATTCCTAATGACGACTGATTTTATTAAAATTTCCTCCACAGTTTGTGATTGCATCCAGGCCATAGATGAAGAACAGCAATTTCATCTCCTTGTGTGGAAATAGTATACACATAACAAATGTGTATACATAACAAATGTTTTGAACTGCTCATCCATTGAGATGGAGCATGCCTGCAGTCATTTGTGCTATCTAGTGTCCACTTTACATGATTCCCTTGTTTTCCACAAGGTTGAACTCACTGGAAAGCTTTTGGATGGGTGGGTGGATGGATGGATAGATGGACTGGATGGATAAGTGGGTGATAGGATGAAAGGAAAACCGAGGTATGTGGTGACACTGACTTTCAGGCAGAAATATAAACAGCAGAGTGTGGTGACATCTGCTAAAAAGAGAAACCCTCTAAACAGCTTTTGTGGATTAACAGTAAATGATTAAACCCTGTTAGCATATGGTTAAACAAGTTAAGCTTATGCATCAGCATGTTTGTATGTGTGTCTGTGTCAAGGCTCTTCCAGATGCCAATGCCTGGCACTGTCTCCTCAAAGGCTCTTGGTCAGGTGATAGAACTAAAAACAGGGGATGTATCTGTTTTTTTCCCCATTTAATAACATGAATACTGCCTTTCATGTTATTGCACACTTGTCATAAGCCTCACTTAGTAAATTTCCAGAATTTCGTATTACACCTACTCTGTTACCTTTGTGAGTGATGTGGCATGTACCTTTTAATATTGTGTCAGATTGGGAGTGTGCAGGTCAGTGGTATATCAGTGATTAGATATTGTGGAACGGCATTATCTCAGCAGCAATGCAGCAAAATTTCAGCCTACTGACCTGGATTAGAGGGAACATGATTGCATATTCACTACTGAACAAAAAAAAACTTTATGTGTCAAGAACAATAAGCAGTGAATCACAAACGCATTCTTGATTAGCAAATTAGCTTCATTACTGAATCATCTTTAGGCTCTGTTTGATCTACTCTGCCTGTATATTTATAAGTCTAGAGAAATTTTAAAACAAGTGATAATTAGTTGAATCATATTAGAAAATGCAATGATGGCACTGTGGAAAAAAAGGTAAACTGGGTCATGTGCTATAAGAGCTGCTTTGACCTATATTCAGAAGCATTGAGTATCTAATAGAGCTTCTCTTCGCAAACAGTAGAATTTTGAAATATTTATTATGCTACTAGTATGGGCCTATTCCTCCGTCTCTGTCTTCTTCTCAGTGCAATATGGTTTTGTTTTGTCACTTTAATTTTGAAATTCACTGTGCTTCAGACAGCCAAGATAGATTGCTTTGAATGGGCGTCTGTGCCTGCAGTGCCCACTCTAATTCAGCCTGGCTGCCACACCCACAGCTGCTTCCTCGGGCAGCAGGACAGAGTGGAGCAGCGGTGAACTATGGCTGCATGGGGCCAGACTCAGAATATAGGTCATCCAGCCCTGCAGATGAAAGATGCATAGAGCTGGCTGCTGGAGTGGAGATGGAGTAAATATAGAGATGCTTCCAGCTCCTCAGCATGGGCAGTTTAGATGACCACAGGGAGGGATGAAAAGGGCATGTGCAGGGTATGCAGAACGGAAGATGAGAGTGGGAGTGGCATGCAAGCCAGGGAAATGCAGGACATTTAGTGTAGGGAGAGGCTTGGGTGGGGTATTTGCTGTGGGTGAATGAGACTCACAGCAACAGAAGTTTTGTCAGTGTTTGTGGGAACCAGTATGAAATAGTGTTTCTTACTGATGAAGGAGAAATACAAAAAGTAGGCTCCCCTCCTTGGAGCAGCTGTGGCTGGCACACAATATCATCCTCTGTTTGCCTGTGGCTGGTGGTGATCGGGTGGCGAGTGTAAAGCTCACACTCACAGTCCACATATTCTTTTGTTTTCTTCACAAATTCATGTGGTCACTTGCTGTGCTCGGAGCAGTGTTACATCGCTCACTGTAACGTAATCTCAGTAACACAATTTAAATGTGATCTAAATCAACAATAGAACTTTTCTCTAACACAAAGTATTTTAAAGGGCCAATTAACCCAAATTGCGAACAAAGAGTTTTTTCATTTTCCTCTAGTGGTGTTTGCCATGTGGATAGTTATTATTTTGTTTCTTTCAACTGTTTCCCAGAGAAGTACTTTACAGTAGAAATAGTCCTTCTGAAAACTTCTGTTCTCTGGATTTTCCATAGAAACAGGTACACTATTGCTGGAAAGAGATTTTGCTGTAGATTTTTTAAAATATTCATATTGAGTTCTTTCCGCAACACAGATGACAAAGAGCTAAGAAACTAATAAAATCAAAACAATCTGCATGCTACCACTAGAGATAAATAAGGAAAAAAATGTTTTTCTATAATATAGACAAACCAACCCTTTAATTTTTTCCAAGAGAATTATTACAGACCAAAAAGAAGACATAGGCTATGTGCTCAGAGAATAAAAGTTCAAACAATGAATGTTTGATGTGTGAGTGCAGGTGTAAATGCAGTCAGCCCCAAGGTTTTGTCAAGGCGTCTGAGAATTCCCTTCCTCGCTCTCTCGTCTGTCACTCCCTCCCAGCTGCAGCCTGCTCCATTCGAGGTCAACCTTAGGCATGCACTCATGATAAGTGGCCTTTTGTTAAGACAAATGTTTGAAGAGGTGCTTGTCAAAATGTGTGGTTTTAGAGGCAATGGGTAATATATGTGCATAACAAAAGAGAAGGCACTGCAATCACTCAACAACTGTACGTGCAGAGTTTCCTTATTAAAACATAATGATGCACATTATTCAATCAAATTAGTATCCCTCCATTACTTGTTGTCTATTAGTCCCATCAGATAAAGTTTTAAACAACCTATAAATGCAGGACACCAATAAAGTGTGGTGTTTATTCTCTTCCTGATAGATAATCATTCTGTTATTAAGCAACACTTGGTCTTCATCATGCCATCCCTCCTCCTCTATCCAAAGGCAGCTTGTTATATGAACAAAACAAAGACATTTTATAGTCATTAGCTCAGTTCTCCACCGCTGTCACCCCAAGTGAGCTAAAATTGATCATTTATATTAATGATAAAGAAAAATTACTGAGCAAAAACTACATGCACTATGACCTTAGCATCATGAAGCTGCAATTGCAACTGTGCTGCAATTCAACTGGCAATCAAACAAATTGAATAACTGACCGATTTTCCACTTATAAAGACTGAAAGAGTCTAAGAAAAGGACACTCATTGATTGGTAGTGCTGTTCCATTTTGGCCAAATGACACATACTTACGTAGCTAAGGCTAACCGAAGAGAGGGAGGGAGCAAGAGAGGCTGAACAGTGGGGAACAATAGGGTCCAGTAAAGAGTGGGATGACTTTGTGACAGAAACAGAAGGAGTGAGGCAGTGTGGACAGAGTGGCGACTTGATATGGACGTGGGTGTGTTTGTGGAGGTGAGAGGGGCACAGAGGTACGAATCCATGGTGAGGGGATAAGCAAGGGTCTGTCTAGGGACAACTAAATGTGAAGGGTCATTGCTGAGAGTGGAGCAGCGCCTGCTGACACAGACAGACTGTCTGTCTCTCCTGCACTAAGGAGTTTAGGGACACACAGAGACTCAGCTGCTGGTCTAGACGATAGTCAGAGATAGAGGAGGCAGCCAAGGAGAAGTCATTCCAACCCCCCACATTCGGATTCTTCCTCCCAATGCAGCTGCAGACAATAGGCAACCTTTTAGATCCCCTTCCACCAAGCCAACTTTGAAGAACTAGTCACCCTAGCCACCCAAAGCCAACTGATCAAAAGCTTTGCATTGCCTCAAATTACTGCATGCCTAAAAATTATGTGCATATACTTTAATTCCTTTACATTTGCAAATAAGCTTGTTAGGACTCCTAATCAATATGGAAAAGAAACTTTATACTAAACATATCTGCAAACTGTTCCACTGACAACACAAAATGTTTGTACTGAAAGTATCAACAAAATATTAACAATGCACTGTTTACATACAATATCTGCTTCAGGCAACTAAAGCAGTATATACATTTTTATGGTTGTTTTAGCAAATAAAAGCACTTGGTAATAATGTAAAACATAACCCAAGAAACAGTTATGTTTCCTCCAAAATGTATTTGGCAAAACAAATCACTTTAGTAGTATAGATTTTGCTGTAGAGGTTGCACTGCCTCACATCGCCTCTTATTTTCTGTTGCACTTGGACACACTACAAGGACTACACAAAGCACAACATAGTCTGATAACTGACAGATGTGTCTATATTAATGTACTCATAAAGAAGAAGAAATAAAGAAATCACATTAAAAGTGGCCCCTTACATCATTCTTGTATTATATTTTTGCTTACGTTATCCACTCTAGGATGTAATCTGAGACTGTTCTCCCAAGGACAATGACAGCATCATTTAATTTCAGAGTCATTTCAGCAAGTGTCCCAAAAAGACTCATTTATGTTCAAGTGACAAAGCCCTCTAGGGGCCACAGTAATCATAATGGAAGCAAAGGAAGAAGTAAGGCGACGTTACTGTAGAGAGACAAAGTGCGCTTAGGGTGGATCAGCTTGAAAGGATGGGTCAACAAAATGCTGGATGCACTTTACTCATGCTCATTTCCTATTTCAAAACATCCATCAACACTGCAAGACAACGATTTCCCCCTGAACATTAATAAGCTAACAAAGTGTTTATTTTTATTTTTTTTCAACCCAAACCAAGATCATTCCTAAAACTTAATCTAGGCGTTATGCCAAAATCCATTCAAACTTTAAGGCCCATTTATAATCCTGCGTAGGGTCTACGTGCGTAACTACGGCATAGGCTACGCACTTAGCCATGCATTTATACTTGTGCATAGGTGTGTTCGTCATTCTGTGATTACACCCCCAAATGCTAGTCGGCAGTAGCGCTACAACGTCCACTGTGTTGACTTTTGCCAGCCGAGCAGGCTAACTTCCGGTTTAGCGTTACGCTAGCATAAATGGGGGTAAAACTGTAAACGTGCGGCTGGAGTAGCCTTTCACATTCTGATAGCGAAATAAGTCATTTCGCTCGGGTTGCAACGGTCAAATATATTGATTCACTGTGTTACAGCCGCTGTTTTGGCCGCTAGTAAAAGTTACAAAGCGCTGGGTACTTCTGGTCGGATCGGAGGCATTGTGAGGCTACCCAGCCGACCAATCACAGTGCTTACGGTCCGCGTCGACTCGATGTGTAGTTACATTTTTGAGGAGGTGCACGTCAGGCGACATGGTAGCCCTCTGCATAGGCCCGTAGCCTATGCCGTCGAATTGACGCAGGCGTATAAATTACACTTAAGTCATACTGTTGTCACATCATGAAACGGATGTGTTTTTAAACAGTTATTTGTAATAATGTTAGGAGGCACAGACAAATGATCCAGCCCATAGTGGCATTTTTAGATCAGTGAACTCTTCTTAGTGTCATTCGGGGGAGTGTACAAATGATTTACTTTGTAGTTTAATTTGGTCCATATCCAATACCTGGATGAATGGACAAAAAAACACAATAACAAAAGGTGTCCCCTGTTTTTGCACACATTATCAATCAATGTCAGTTGAATGCTGATAAATCTGTAATCAGTATCGGTATCGGTCTATAGCTGGCACCTCCTTGACTACAAACATATGGATCTGGGATAGAAGCCAAGCTGCCATGCGCTCTAAAATTCTGTAAAAACGATGACAGATTTTCTTATTTTTAAGAGAACACTGACAAAAACCAATCTGAGCATCTACATACAAGTTGTAGCTGCCATTTTATTATAGAGTTGAAAATTGTATCCTATATCTATATTGTTCAATGGGAATAGGAAACAGAGAAAAACAACAGTTGGGACTGATAAGAAATATATCATATGAACAAAAAAAGAGCAACAAACAAGATTGTGACTCCCTGCCTGCCAGCTATTTGCCATAGTGACCTTCACCTGCTACACAGTGGGAAGGTCATTATCAATCGAATCAGTGTAATTTGCATGCTTCTCTCTCCAACCATCTAAGAACAGCTAAACGTATTATGGTCAGAAACCTGCATGGTGTGTGGGTGTGTCTGCCTGCCAGTGTGCAAGTCAGTGTGTCTTTCTGTTCATCTTTGTGTGCGCAGACATGATGCAAGTGTGTGAGCCAGCTAGATGCAGAGGACCACATGCATTGCAATGATTGGCTGGTGCCTGCCGTGTGCTGATAGGTCGCCGTCTCTTTCTGTTCAAACAGGGGTCTAATCAGACACTTTAACAGGCTGCCTTGTTCAAACACACCATGCTCTGCACTTGGGATCTGGCAAACACAGTATTGTTTTATGTGTGAGTTTGTAAGTATGTGTGTGTGCGTGTGTGTGTGCATGCCAAGGGTCAGTATAATTAGTGTTGGTGATGAGATGGAAGTGGGATGTAGAAATCTATCTTGATCAATTTTCCTGCGGACCGGTCTGCATTCTGTCACACCACCCTGCCTGCAATACATTTCAGTCCCTCATCTCCTATTGACGAAGAATGTATATAAGTGTATGTGTGTACGAGCGTGCGTGTGTGCATGTGTGTTTGGCTTATGATAATCAATAACTCTCTGGACTACTACTACTCTATCCTGTAGTGAGCAGATATTATCCAAATACAGCAAGTTGTCTCACACCTAAACTTACATAGAAGCAGTCTGACTCTGAGGTCATTGATAAAGAGAAATACACCCATTTGGACTAAGATGTCCTCATTGATACTCACTGATGTAATGGCCAATTAAATCCACTATCCTGTTTGTACCTTTTCTAAACTGTTTTTGAACTGTTTTTTTTCAGTCTGCTCTTTTTTTCTGTCCATCTGCTTTTTTCTACTCCAATATGTACTATCATCACGGTTTCTTCATTTCATCTCAGCTCAGACCTACTTATCATGTTATAAGATAGAACAGTCTATACTAGGTTGTATCCAGAACTGACTGACTATTGAATATCCCCAAGTTCAACTGAGCTGTGTAAATGTAACTGTAAACTGACTGGTTTTACATGTCATGCTGGCAACAAGAGAGAATGCATCAATTTTGAAAAACTAGTGGTTAATAGGAGTGCAGGGAGTGTCATAATTTTGTTTCTGAGTTTTATTTCACTCCTTTGTTCCCATTCTTTTTTTGAAACCTCATTCAACAGAGAGCTTCATATTAATAGCTTTTCTTAGGCGAACGTCTTTTGTGAAGCAGGTACAGGTAACTTTCTCACTGAAGTTAGATTATTAGTTTAAAATATTGCCGGGAAGAAATGGAAAATGCAGCAAGTGAGCTAGTTACATGAAGAGGAGTAGATGCTTATTGCACTTTAAATAACCCCAAACCTCTAACATGTGCAAATCCTGTCATATTGAAACATACCTGCACCATGCTCACAATATGGCATGTGTGTTGAAGTACGCCAACTTCCCCGAGTCCGTTGTTGAGAAGGATCAGAATCAGAAGGAGACCAGTTATCAGATTCCCACAATATTTTATTGAGCTCAGAAAGCAGATATATATATGGAGACTCTGCTATCCTCCTCACAAGTCTGAGGTTCCCCACAAGAGTCTGAGGTCTTCCTGCTAGCCAATGACTATATACTAGAAGCCGCACCCAGCTGCACATCTTCCTTTGGCCTTATTTAGGCATGCCTGGTAAAGATGTAAATCTCATGTCTGACCTATGACCTTATGTAGGCATGGACTTTGGTCAGTGTAAAGGGCATAGTGTGTATGAGGATGGGGGTAGGAGAAGTATATGTGTGTGTGTGTGTGTGTGTGTGTGTGTGTCTGTGAGGTGATGTATGAGTGTGAGTGCATGCTCTATATGCTGCAGAGTTTACTAGGTGAAAGGTGTGGTTCCTGTTTTCTGCACAAGCTCTATTGTTAATTATATACTGATTAATATGATGCTAAATGTTTTGTTCATATCTTATCACTACGTCAATCATAAGCAAATCACACTTCTAAGTATACTAAAGAGCAAAAGCAACTCCTTGATGAATGTATAATCCCACACATAGTACACGTCTCACATGATGGAAATTCCTCACTAAACCCAGTACAGCTTCGGTAATTGGCAGTCTAGGCCAGACAAAGTATCTGTCTTTGTCTATTTGACTCTAAGATAATAGACAGTCCCTGAGTGATGAGTGCGTTAGGGCAGGCTATTCAGGGCTTTGAAAGCAGCTGTGACATATGGTGCATCAACACCAGAAACTGGTGCTTATACTGTGTGCAATGTGATAAAAAGCACAATTTAAATTTTATAAGAATGCAGAGTATATAGTCTGTCATGGCCCCTTGCCAAGACGGACGTTTCATAAGTTAGTCTTGACTCACTCAACCCCTCTTTAATTTTACTTGTGAAACTAATTGTCTTGGCACCTGAAGCATTTACTAATTAGATACATTTTCAGTAATGAGAATGTTAATGTCATGGTGGAGTGTCAAGCATTTTCTTTTTAGATAAAGTAGGTATGTGTTGTGTGTGTGTATGTGTGTCTGCATAGGTGTTTTCACTTGAACATGTAATTGCAGGGACGTAACGTGAACCTTCACACGGCCAAATCAAGGGGGCCTCCTTGCTATCTGGGAAAGTTCAACAATTTTTCATGACTTTTGGTTAAACTTAAGTTAGGTTAAAATGGCTATATGTAGTTTTTCAATGAAATCACTTATTAATAAATCAAATTTTGACTTCCTTTTCATCAATGGGCTCTAACCTGACTTGGAAATGAAGCACATGCCTGTTTTCTCTGTTGCTTGCATCAGCCACTATTCTACTATTAATGTGAGGACACCGAGTTGGGATGTAGCCTGTGTGCGCTCCCAAGCCTCTCCTCTTCTACTCCAGTAGTGTTTCTCACGGGGGTGTTCCAAGGACGATGGGGGGGGGGCAGTACAATACGAGTTTAAACTTTAAACTACTTGCAAAAAAACTGTGGTCTGCAAAAAAACCCCTGCCAGTTTAGTCCACTTCACAGGAATGGGAATTCAGAGTATCATCTGGAAAATTTGACCCACATGGTGTTTATTGTGTAAACTCTGGAAAATTGACACTCTCTTTCTTGGTATCACCATGGAAAAGTGTTTATTTCTCTGAGGAATACACCGTCAACATCTTGTTATTGCAGTGGTTACACATTTACAGAGGGACATTCTGCTGTCGGACTTACCCTGAAAGCAACTTCACTGCGACACCAGCGAGTGACGTGGACCTACCTCGCGTGTGAGTTGCAGACAGTTTGTACCAAAACGGACTTATGCCATTTTTCCATTACCAGTACCAGCTCAACTCACCTCGCCTCGACTAGACTTTACTTGACTTGGTTTGGCCATGCTGCATTTTCCATTGCAGATAGTACCCAGAGATAGTACCCCTCAATGTAGCTGGTCGTCATAGCAATGCCACACACAACTGCCATGACTTAATTTTCAATGCGACACACACACCAGCGACTCACACACAGCTGTCTCTTGATATAACTATATGAAACTATAAGTTTCAACATTAGACAGTAAGCAGTATGAAAACCTTCCAGCTGTGTTTTCCTCTGCCGTTGTTGCTGCAGTGGTCTGTGTGAGGGTGGGACCAGAGGGCTCTGTGAGCAGCTGGCCGGCCTTACGAGCGCCTCCTGTGGGTTATCGCAGGCTTCCTCCACCACTTGTGGAGCTCCTCAACTCCAAAAACTTTCAAGCACATTTATGTTCCACCATCACTTCTTGTAAAAATGTCAATGTTCAAAATTTACACAGCTGATTTCTCACCTCAAAACTTCTCAGAAGTGGATTTAATGATGAAATAACATGAAAATTGTAAAATATAAAACTTTCTGCTGCTGCTTGCCTCTGTCAGGCACGTGGGAAATAGTGACGATTCTGACCAATCAGTAGTCTGCTGTGATTTCACATCATATTTTATCGCCTCAGCTCGCTTGGAACCTCAACGGAGGTGATATGAAAAAAAGTACCTGGTAACAGGTACAGGTACAACTTTGCCACAATGGAAAACCAAAAAAAGGCGAGTAAAGTCAAGACGAGTCAAGTTGATACTAGCTAGTACCATGCAGTGGAAAAGAGGCTATATACAGTAGTTTCAGTACGCTATAAAAATGTAATGTTAAAAACTGAAGCCCTGACTTGTTCTGTTGGGGATTGTAAGCGGCACTTTATCAGACGTGCAGATGTTAACAAAACAGTTCTGTCTGTCAGATGGTCGAGGGTATACTTCCAGCGAATCAGTAACGTAACGCTGCATAGGGCATGTAGTAAAATATTGTGAATTCTCTTCAAATAGGCTAATGAAGTGATGCTAATAATGTTAGTCTCCTAATATTAGGACTGTTTTTCTTTACATGTCAGAGAACACAGATAAGTAGGAGAGATTCTGAATGTGATTTTTTTATGGTGGCGATAAGGGACCTGGATATTGGATAGGGGGCGCTGGCCCAAAAAAGGTTGAGAACCACTGTACCAATACTGCAGCTATCAACATGCAGTCCACTAACAACACAAAAGCTCCCAGCACAACCAACATAAACTCCACATAAGCATATAAAACAACTATAAAATTTTATATGCTGAAGCCCATCAGAATAAGTGAGATTCAGATGCTTTTGACTGAAAACCCAGTTAACATCAGAAGAGGCTGGAGTCATGGAGAGAGTAAAGTTAGCTTGCTGTCTAACGGCGAGCAGTTGTTAACGTTATCCAATTCAAAGTTGTATCGCTTTCTACATTACTTCAGCAACTAACTCAACCAATATTACTATGTCGTGTACCACTGGTATGTCACAGTGCTGATTTAACATGCAAGAAAGGATATATCAGTAAAAAATGAATGTAGAGTGATTTGTTTTCTAGTCTACAGTGATGCAGGCAGGTCTGCCAGCTAACGCAACATTAGCTCGGACCTGCCGCTGTTGGCTTTGTAACGTTCACTTTAGATTTTTTCGTTTTAGCAATATTACTCAGGTACACAGCTTCTCCACCTCTCAGTTACTGTAACTAAGGTGACCCACATAATATACAATAGGCTACTGGAGCAAAACGGCAACAACAACAGAGGAAAAGCCATCCACTAACAATACAGTAAGTTTCCAGCATGTTGTGTGGTTGTTGTGTGTAGCTAAGTAGGTCTCTACATTTAGTCTTTCTGATTTTGTTTGTTTTGCATATTTAAACTCATTGCATTTTGTCAATGTAAATATCGTGTAAAGTTTCTGTAAATTTGATTTGTATTTTAATTTACGTGATGTATTGTTTTCGAATCAATCACAGTACTGAGACAGCATTGGTAAAAATTGTTAATGATCTTAGATGGAACATGGATATGAAAAAAACATCAATATTAATGCTACTTGACCTAAGTGCAGCTTTTGATACAGTAGATCACTCAATTCTTCTAAACAGTCTGCACAAGCTGATTGGCCTCTCAGGTACTGTTCTAAATTGGTTCCGATCATATCTCACTGATAGAGAATTCTTTGTGTGTATTGATGAATCTTTTTCCAGAAGACATAAAATGAATTGTGGTGTCCCACAGGGCTCAATTTTAGGCCCAACCCTTTTTAATTTGTATATGCTGCCGCTTGGAGATGTCATCAGGAGCCACGGCATCAATTTTCACAGTTATGCTGATGACACCCAGCTATACATTGCCGTGTCCCCTGATGACCCAGGACCAGTAGGCGCTCTTTTAATTGTTTCCTAAACATACAGTCATGGATGGCAGAACATTTTCTGCAGCTCAATCAGGACAAAACAGAAGTACTGGTCATTGGTTCTGAATCTCAGACGGAGAAACTTAAAATGAAACTACGAATGCTGGCACTAAGTCCCTGTGATAAGGTGAAAAACCTGGGAGTTATTTTTGACTCAGATCTCAGTTTTGAGTCACATATTAGAAATGTTTCTAAAACCGCTTTTTATCATCTCAAGAACATTGCTAGAGTACGACCCTTTCTCTCTCAAGCAAACACTGAGACACTTATCCATGCTTTTATTACTTCCAGGATTGATTACTGTAATGCTCTGCTTTCTGGCCTTCCGAAAAACAAAATCTCTAAACTGCAGCTGGTTCAAAACGCTGCTGCACGTCTTTTGACTAAGACCAGAAAGAGAACACACGTTACCCCTATCCTAAAGTCTTTGCATTAGCTTCCAGTTAATTTTAGAATTGATTTTAAAATCCTTTTACTACTTTATAAGTCACTTAATGGTATTGGTCCAGAATACTTAGCAGATTTGCTTTTACCTTATGAACCTACTAGAACCCTCAGATCCTCTGATAGTGGCTTTCTAATTATTCCGAAAGCCTTAACTAAAACCTATGGTGAGGCATCCTTTCAATGTTATGGCCCGAGGTTGTGGAACACCCTTCCTGTTGAGCTGAGAGCAGCAGGAAATCTGGATTTGTTTAAAGTCAAACTAAAGATATACCTATTTAACCAAGCTTTTAACTGAGCTGTATTTTTATTTATTTATTTATTTTCTGGTAAGATGGGGATTGATTGTTGGGCTTGACCTGCTTTTATATTTTATTTTATTTTTTAATATTTTATCTTTTTAATTTTTCTATAGTGTGAAGCACTTTGTGTTACATGTTATTTGTATGAAAAGTGCTATATAAATAAATAAAGATTGATTGTTTTGCATCTCATGGTTGAAAAATTGTACAGGACTCCCTTGTAAAAGAGACTGTGTCTCAATGGGACTTTTCCTGTTTAAATAAAGGTTTATATATATATAGCTGTCTCCCTATCTGTCTATAGTCACACTGCCTCTTTTCTAAGAGGATTGTCCCAATATGTGGCTCACTATGCTGTATGAAAGGTACAGAGCCGGTGTTGAGCTGCTTCTGAGCCAGGAACATTGAAGTAACAGACCCTGAACATGTCTGGAGAAAAGCCACAGTCTGCATGCCAGTGTTTCTGCATTTATTGCGGGATTTCTGTATGAAAGCGGTCGTGTTTTGGATTATGCTCGCTCATGAGTTCAAGCGAGCACGCTGAGAAGTACATAATGCCACTTTAAGGTCATGGTAGTAGTTCTGGTTAGGGTCAGTCTCCAGGAATTGAGCGTAGGCCTAAGTGTAAGTACATTGTCCTTGTAAGTACTTATAAGCAAGCACATGTGCATGTATGTGTGTGTACTGTATATGAATTGTATTTAGAGGGCTCATGTATGTAGCAGGAAACATCTGGATTGTGCATACTTGAGGGTCAGAGGCCACATACACACACAAATACACACACACACATACAGCACACACACATAAACATCATGCCTCTGTGTGTAAATCCCTTTGTGCTCTGTGGTTCAATTCCATAGAGGTTAATTAGAGATTATCAGAGGGAACCACTATTCTGCCACAGAGCAAACTCAACTAATTTGTATCACTGAACTATTTCCTTTGTCTTCTTCACAGCTGGAGGGAGAGTGGGGCTGCAGGTAGTTGGTTATGAATATATTTTGGTGACAGTAGCAGCTTTGAAGGTGTTTTGAGTGAAGCAACTCGCTTATTTCCTTTCTTTTTCTTACCATGCTTGAAGGAACTACTATAATAGCACTTAAAATCACAGATTGCATGATAAACAGGTACACTGTATGATCAATGAAAATTTTCTTTAAGTTTAGACAACAACAAACCTCACAGGCTTGTAACCTTGAAGCATGATGGAGGGGGATTTTTCAAAAGGAGTATTTCTTGTGCTCCATGGCACAGAGGAAAAATCTAAACCTTACAATGATGGTATCTTGGAGTAGATTCTGCAATGTGTCCTACACTTGTGGCTGCATCTTTTCTTCCATTCTCTTCTTGCAATTTTTCCAAAGTCCTCATATGTTGCAAAACCCTCAGCCAGTGAATCTGGCTGTGGAACGTCCTTGGTAGCTGGGTGCATCTTTTAATAGAAATGGCAGTGTTTGTGGGAAGCAGGTGAGTGAGTCTGATGAGAATATGTCACTACATATAGTGTAGGGGATGGTGTGAATTAGAGGATGGCATTGGGATTACAAATCTTGCTGGAATGGATGGTTTAAAATTTGCTGCTGGAGGGAGGGGGTGGTCAAAAAATAAGATGCAGGATTCATGGGATGCCAATTGTAGAACTTTGTTTGAGTCAATGATCACACCACTTGTTTATTAAGAGTATAGACACACAACTGAAAAGATCAGGCATTAAGTATGAACAAGACATGAACTAGACTGAACCCAAGCACCTTATTTGGCTTAATTGGTTGAAATGGATACACATAAAAGGGACAGTGGCTCATAATCACCAAACAGGACAATCATTTGGCAGAATGATTTTCAAAAATCAATACAAGTGCTATGTTTAAATGCAGAGAAGGAGAAAGTAAGTAGCTCTGTTAATACTGACAGCCATGCATTAGAGAACAGTGGTGATGGCGAACGGTGGTGATGGCGCAATGGATAAGACTGTGCCTTTGGTGTGAGAGACCTGGGTTCAATCTCCCACTGTAACCCATCAACCATTGTGTCCCTGAGCAAGACACTTAATCCCCCGTTGCTCCAGAGGTGTGCGACCTCTGACATGTATAGCAATTGTAAGTCGCTTTGGATAAAAGCGTCAGCTAAATGAATAAATGTAAAATGTAAGAGAACTGAGTTGGGATTGGGATCCCATAGGACCCATGGTCAGTAATGGCCAGAAATCCAGTGGGGGCAGGACTGAGAAAACTGTCCCGTGAAGCAGGGTTCTAGTGTGAACCTCAATGGGTCACTGCAGCCATGATAGCAAGGTAAAATCCTGTCTCATAGTATACTGTCACACTGACACAACCCTTTCTGTTTTAAATGCATTGCACCCTCCCAATGAATCCCCTTACTGACAGGTGAAAAAAAATGGCTGGCTTGTGTATCGGATGTGACGCATGCTTGTCCACATACTCCTCAGGCCAGCAGTGAAAGTTAGTAACAGTGACTGAGTGTATGGGGAACTAGTCCTTCCAGGTTAAGACAAAAACGGAGGGGAAAGTTACTGTTTCTTAGATTTACTGTCCTTTTATTTGGGATTATTTGCCCTTGAGCACGGCTCGCAAACACAACTGTGAGTTTTGTGAATGGTTACAATCAAAGATTGTGATTTTGCTCCCAGCTGAGAATCTGTGTAATAGCGCACGGTTATAGCAGGGTTTAGCTGTGAAATAACAAGGCAGTCAAAGCAGGGTAAATAGAGGTTAAAAATATCCCAGAGCACACTTCTGCTCTGTCATTGCCTCCCCTTTGATTGATGGCAGGATGTGTCATTCCTATCACTGTTTTTTTGTGTGTCTTTTTTTGAATCCCTTCAAGCTATTTTATGAGAATATGTTAATTTTACATTCCAATTAAAAAGAAGTCACTCAAAGAGGTGAGACGAGGTTTAATTAGAAATAATTGGACATTTTTCAGCTTTTTGTTGTTTTTTTCCACATGGTCTGTGTTAAAACAAATTAATTTTTTAAATTTCTGCTACAGTAAACAGTAATGTGGAAAGTGGACTTCTTTGAGAAGAATGTTCCTTTTAACAATGGCTGATTAATAACTCTTATGATTCTGTGTGTGTCATTTCGTATTAAAAAAATAGTAGAGTTGTGTAACATTTTGCTCCCAAAATGACATTACTGCCATATATGACAGCACCCTATAGCCTATTTAAGGATTTGGTGCCTTACAGACAAAGAGAATAAGAGAGATGCCACATATAGGCTACAGAGAGCTGGACTAAGGGGATTTTTGATTAGGTGTGTATATGTCTATGTTAAAGTATGTGTATGTCTGTGTGTTTATGGTTTTTAGGTGCATGTGTGTGTGTGTGTGTGTGTGGTGGGAGGTGGTCATGCAATGCCACGGGTCATCATCAATAATATATGAGCTCTACTCTCATGCATTTAACACTTGGTTTCACTTGATTTACTCATCTGGCTTCTCACCCACAGGGGGATAAAGTTATCATTAAAACATCTCCTTCCTCCCTTCCTACTCAACAAATTCATCTTTACAGTGAAAAAAATCTGTAATATGGAAGAAAAAATACCTTAGTAAATGCCAAAAGGAAATTCAGTAGCAAAATACATACAGTTACCGACTGAGAAAATTTTAACTTGAATCATTCATGAAGCAAAAATCACAGCCTGACATGCAGCACACTTGTGCAAAAAACAATGAACTGGAACCAATTTTATTTTAAATTAAAATTAAAAAGCCAATAAAGTGTAATTCTGAGACTGTCGTGTAGATACAGTATGTAATATATAGGGTTGTTTTGCATATGAAAGGCACCTGGAAAGGGTGAGAATTAAAATAAATTAATTTTTTTAATATGGATATCTATTAGCCTCTGAAAGTCAGCCTTGGAAAGGTCTGGAAGACAGCCACTGAGAAATAATTGAGTCTGGCAGCTGGAAGGCGGCCCAATCACTGGGCTAATAGGAGTGGTTTAGATGACATGACTCTAGTTTTTAAACTAGATGTTGGAAGTATAAAAAAAGTCTGCTTGGTCAATGTTTCCAAAACAGCCTCCATGTTTTTCCATTGTCAAAATGGGAGGCAAGTGAAAGGCATGTTAATGCTAATAATCAGGTTTAGGGAGGTTTCTTGTTGATGCCTGAGCAACTAGGAGCAAAATTCCATTATATACAGTAGTGTTGTAATCAAGAGCGCGCCTAAACCGAGACCAAGTGAAGACCAAGACCAGAGTTTATCGACACCAAGACAATACCAAGACTTTTAGGGGCTGAGAGCAGTCGAAACCAAGACTGAGGGAGGGTGAGACCGAGTCAAGACCAAGACCAGTATTATAAGTACCCTGCATTGTATGGCATGCAATAAAATGTGGAACGAGATCATAGGTACTTGTGAAATTGATCTGAAAGCTCCACATTCCCATTAAAACACCAACATACAAACATTAAGAGCTGAAATCAACGTAAGCATCGCAGGGAGGGGTGACAGTCATGAATTAGGGTTATTGGTTGCATTTGAAGCAATATGTTTGACTTTCAATCAAAGTTAGGATGTTAACAAATCAGACAATGCAAAACCAATTTATTGATATTCCCAAAGTCCGAGAATTGTCCGAGACCGAGACAAGACCAAAAACATTAAAAAGTGGTCTTAAGACCAATACCGGTCTTGAGTACTTCAACACTAATATACAGTATACTTAAACTGAATCCTGTAAATGCTAATTGAACCTTGCAAGACCACAAAAAATGTTGTGATTGTGAGTTCGTGCATTGTCAATGCCAGGCTTAGTGAAATTTCGGTATTCTTCTGTCTTTCAAAAGATGACATTTTTTTCCATAACAGATTACTGCAGGTGTAGGTGTAGACCAGCAGTCCATCATTCACTTTCCCCACCATTTCAGTAATTTCTGCCAGTTTAGGTAATGCCATCTTAATTCTCCTTGAATGCAACACACATTAGCATAAATTGTTGATCCATTGTACTTTTGTATTAATACTAGCTAGCGTCAATCAAGCTTGTTGACAAGAGCACTGATGCAATTTCTTGTCTGAATTATCATGTTTGTGTCACAAGGTGTTGTTGTTCTCACCCATATTCAACACAGTTGTCCCCAAGATGTTTGAACCTCTTTGTAAACATGAATTTAAGTTTGATTACAAATGAGGGTGAAACATAGCATTACTTTTGTGGTATAAGAAGCTTGCATCCCGAACATAAGATTGTTATGTCAATCAATTGTGACCTGACTGTGCCCTTTTACTCTTAATAAAATGGCTTATTCATCCAAATAAGCTGGTTTCAACAAGAGCTTATTAATAATTATAGTCATTATTGTTTATATTCAAATTTTGGTTAATGCTTAATATAATCCAACCTGCTACAGCTTTAAGGGTCAGGTTGAGAGTCAAAATATTTGTTCATGTCCTTGGTTGTGAAAGAAAAGAAATTGATAACAAAAAGAATAGAACAGAAAGTGAGATATGAAAAGAACAATAGAAAAGAGAGAAAATAGATGACTGAAAGAGTGGAAAAGAAAACATGACTGGGAGAATGGAGAGGAAAATAAATAGATGAAGTTTGGAGAAACGGATAGCTAGACGAGTTGGTGGATAGGCCTCTTTATGTGCAGCAGCATTCATCTCTGTCAGTCTGTTGGTCAATATTGTCTGTGGTCTCGACCATTAGATGTCGCTGTAAATGATTGATATGGCAATAACCTGTTTACCCAGGTGGCTTAAAGCAGTGGTATTCTTGCAATATTGAATAAACAGCACAAATCCACTCTTCTCTACAATACTATACAGGTTCACATGCATGTGTGTGTGTGACACAGGCACACACTGCTCAGGGGTACATCAGTGGTGGTGGCAGGGCTTCAGGGTGGAAACCCCTACTTAATACAACTCTGTTTTTACTGTGTATGCGAGTGCATGCACACTCACAGACTGCTTTATCATTTCAGGACAGGATATTAATATACGGAATCACTGTTTATTCATTTCTAGGGCTGGAGTATTGCCCAGCTGGCACGGCATGGAAAGCAGGAAAACATCTGGGCAGATTGACAGTCCATCACAGAGCTCACATTCATACCCTAAAAGTATACCTTGCATGTTTAGACTGACTGTTAAGAATAAGCCATTCACACACAGATAGAAACAGGAAATAATCCCAGATTCTCATTTCTGTGAGTGACAGTGCTAACTATGAAGCCACACAACCACTGCAGACATTTCTCCTTATATAAATCAGTATCTCTGAGGTTACCTGAAATTATCCCGGAGGCAGTTGCTTTGATGTTTTGATTGAGAGTTGCCCTCTGTGCTCTAATGACCTGTATCTGGATCAGAGCAGGTCTACTGAGAGGCATTAGGAGATAAGATGTATTGCCATTCCTGAGGCCTCAGCCCCTGGCAGAGGCTTCAGGGCACTGCCATCCTCACCACCTCGACCAACCTCAGGGCCACTTGTGTCTCCTGCTCTCAGCCGGTCAGCTTATCAGCCAGTGCTGCTACCCGAGACACTTACACAGACAACTGACACGCACGCAAACACACACTAAGTAGAGTGCTCTAAATGTACAGATAAATTAGATTTACTACTGACCTGCTTCCAGAGTACTATACGAAACCTCCATCATCTCAGCATATGATGCATTATGCTATTAGATTTTCTGTATACTGAATTATTTTTACAGAAAATCTTGCCACAAAGTGACTTAAAAATGTAAAGAGAAATTTTAGTGTCTTAAAATTTAGTGTTTTAAGCAGCTTAAAAAAAGACAGACAGTCCTCCCCAGAGATACGGCAGTATAAGTTGTCTGTGCAAGCAGACCTCTAGTGACCGTAGTAATTACGACGGAAGCAAGGGAGAATGTCAGTTGAGATGGTATAAAGCGTGAAAAGTCCATGTCAGTAGAAGCCCAGGTTGGCTGGATGTCAAACATGGGTCAAAAAGTCAATGTTAACTTATTTTAACTTACATATATGTAAGTTAAGTTACGTTAGTAAGTCAAGTGACATGACGTAGCTTAACCTATATATATACAAACTCACGTAACTAACATGCTTAACTGAACCCAAACAGAGATCTTCATCTAACAAAGTCATTTTGGTGACTAAACGTACACACACTACAACCATTTAAAAATGTTAAGCACGTGTTGTATGTTGTTACAATGACGTAAGCCTGTGCCTAATATACTCCAATGGCCCTATGTGTTGTAGTGGGAATCATTAGCAAGTGCAATTAACGTAAGCGTAATTAACAAGTTAGAGATAATGGCAACACTGCCTGTCCTCTTGCCAACTTGATATTTTTCAAATTCTTGAAAGAATCATCTGCCCTGCTGTACTCACTATAATAAACCTGTCCCTCACCTCAAGTTTTATCCCAGGTAAAATAAGGACAGCTTGTGTCCAGCTACATCTGTTCTTTTAGGCTACATTCATACTGCAGGCGAAAATGACCCAAATCCGATTTTTTTGCTCAAATGTGACTCAGATCAGATCTTTCTATAACAAAGTGAACAGGCCAAGTCACATGGAATCTGATATTTTAAAGTTTGGATTTAGGCCACTTACATATGTGGTCCATATCCATTGCAGATCGGATCTTTTTAAATGTGACTCAAGTATGGACTCTCAGGTCAGAATTGATGCGATTTTGGCGTCATTCTAGAGCAGTTCTGCTGTAGATGGAGCCGCAGTGAACAAAAAACAAAGATCCACAAAAGCCATAATTAAACATGTGGCTCTCTTTCTTCTCTACCTCATTATCATCTGCTCACAAATTCCCTTTCTTACACTTGAAATCCACTGACCCCTTCTAAGTTATGTGTATGATACTTGTCTGTGCCGTGCGGTCACTTTCAGGCCGTGGACAGTTCACACTGGGAGTCTGATATGGACCAAATTTAGGCAATAATTTGAACTGAAAAAATCAGATCTGGGAAGAAAATCGGAATTGAGCAGTCTGCACGTAGCTTTAGACTCACTTACAGAGTACTTGAAAATCTTGTCACAGGCAGCTCCTTCAGGTTGTTGACTGAATGTTAAATATTTTTGATACATTTCAATCTGGCTTTCACTAAAATCACAGCAATGAAACAGCTTTAACACTCATGAATGTCATCCTGGTGGAGCCTGATAGGGATAACACTCCATCTTGGTTTTACTCAATGTAAGTGCTGCTTTTGACATTGATCGTTCCATCGTCATCTATTACTTCTAAGATGCGTTGGTATCTCAGGTGAAGCCCTAGAGTGGTTTGTCTCATTATTTGTCAAACAGACGCTTTTTGGTCTCTATGGGTAACTATGTGTCTTCATCCATTGCGCTATATGAGGTGCCTCAGGGGTCAATCCTTGGGCCGATTATTTTCTCGTATATCCTTCCCTTGGGCCAGATGGCTTTGGTTGTATATCCTATTATTGTTACACGGATGAAACTCAGCTACATGTTTCAGTAAAACCAGATGATTTCAGCAACTGTTTAGCCTCTATAAAGGACTGGATTTCACTTACAGTACCTTACTTTACAGTCTATCATGTCTGCTACTGCCTACTTGTATGGTGTGTTGTGAACAAAGGTTGGCATCATCTGCAATTACAACTCATTACATAAAGTGACATACATGTAACAAGTTAGGAACATATGTAAATGCTCTGTATTTCTATAGTGCCTTTCTAGTCTTTGCGACCACTCAAAGCGCTGTTACACTACATCACATTTACCCTTTGTAATAGACCATGGGTTCCACTACCTGAAATAGTTAACTGAGTATCTAGGTGGGGATTATTGATAAAGTAGTAAGCCATACACATTTGATTGTTTATTTAAGTTGTGAAATATTTGTTAACTTTCTTTGCTGTGAGTAGTTCCAGAGGAGGTTGAGGAATCTGCCTGTGTGAAAACAAACCTCAGTCAGTAATAGTCAAGGTTCACAACATAGTATTGAGTGATTGTACTCTATTCCAGTTACATATCAAATTAGATCACAAATAAAGCAAACAACGGTTGTACTCCCTTCTTCCTGGTTGTCTCCTCAGCAGGGGTGTGACGGCCCCAGGGCCTCAGCCAGGTTGTGTGTGTGTGTCTCTGTTTTTTGTTGCTGGGTGAACTTCCTGGTGGAGTAGAGCTGAGGCCATCAGACAGATCAGAGGCACCTGGCCACTGTCTCCAGATTGCTTAAAAGCCCGCCCTTTCCTGATTGTTTCGGGGCTTGACTGCTTGCTGTTTCCTGGTCCCCAGCACCATGGCATTTTGCTTTGTTGTATTTTTGTTTATTCAGTTAATCTGGGACTATGTTTTGCCAGCCGCATTTGTTAAGCTTTAAAATGATTTGTTATATTTGTTAAATTTAGCTACTTTCGTTAATAAACATCCTTTTTTGGTAATACCTTGAGTATGGTTTCCTCTATTTGTTGTGGCCTCTGAACCAGGCCATAACAGGGGGCAGAGGCAATGGAGTGTTGTACGCCCAAGCACCTGCTTAAGAGCTGCAGGAGCAAACCATGAAGCAGAGGGTGGGGGGAGTAAAGACATCAACAACGCTGATTTATGTAATTATTTTGAGTGTATGTGATTGATTTATTGATAGAAATTTGTATTTATGTAATTATTCATTCTTTGTGCTCTGTTTATCTGTGTCTATGGTGTTGGGTTTTAGGTAAATATTTATTATTTATTTTAAATGATGGTGGTCCCACCTAAGTAGTTTTACCCGCTTAATTACTTGCAGGAGGGAGTGTGTATAAGGCAGCTAGTTGCTCTCTGTTCAAGTTTGTTGCTGGTTGGTGTTGGTGTCTCATCATGTCTGCATGGAAGATAATAAATGCCACCTTTGTGCTTTGCATCTTACATCTGTCTCATGTCTTTCTCTGGATAAAACTTAAAGCCACCGCCAGGCCATCGGATATCCATTCATACACTGAGCCCAAGTGCTCAAGCAGAAACTAACTTTCACACACCGAGGTTAAGTATCTTGCCCAAGGACACTTCCACATGCAGCTTGGAGGAGCCGCAACACCCGATCTTCTGATTAGCGGGCAAGGAAAACCGCTCTACCTCCTGAGCCACAGCCGCCCTTACATACAGAATGGTACTGTCATTCTATTCACCCCGTGTAATCTACATGCACGCAACATTTTCCATATATTTGAATACAGGTTGCACTTTTAAAGCACAAGTGACTGGCCAGCTTGCCAATATGGTATTGGTAATTTGGATGACGCAAATCCCCTTAGATAATTTAAGAAAATTATGGAATGGCAATAATTAGGAGTGATGCTCTGGTTATGGAGCCCACCTCTTGAAGCAAGATTGGTCAATGCCATGAATGATAGGCCTAACCTTTCATAGACTGTATTCAACCTGAATTACAAACTCAAACAAATAACCATGAGTTACAGCACAGGAACAGAAGCAGCAACTACTGAGCTCACACATTATTAACCTATGTGCTTCAAAACATTAATTAGAAATCAATTAGGAGTTTCTGCTCTGTTTCTATTCTGCTCCACATTATAATAAAGTATCTTTCAATTAACAATTAGCCTACCTTGTGGCAGTCACAATGTCTGTTATCACCTACACCAAAATTGGCCTTGCCCTGTGCAAGGTGATGGATTGCATCAAGCAATAGCCTATATCCAAAATAAATAAAGTCTTACAAGTCTTACTCTTCTGGGTAATTGTGCTGCTGAAGATTTTGTAATGACCAGGTTTCCTAATTCCTTTTGCTCTATTATGCTGTGCCTTCATTCTGATTCATATATTATTTATAAAATTAAAGAGGACAATTAACTTTTATCTTGTTATTTAATAATTGCTAATATTCAAAACAATTTGTATAGGGGCGAGTAAAAAGTGACTTCAGGCAAGTAGATTTTTGACCCACTTGCTGACTGTGAGTGAGGCTGCTGAATGTCTGGCCTGTCTACATTTCCTGGTTTTAAAATCTGGCCCAATTGGATTTGTAATTGAATATCTCTACTGTACACTCACGTATTATTTTTCACATATTTTATTGTATTATACATACAGTATTATATTTCTAATTTATTGTTTAAATTATTAATTTTTAATTTTTTAAAATGTATTTCATTTATTCAGTTTATTTAAATAGAGTTTATGTTATGCATTTTGTTTGTCTGTGTAAAATAAAAAACCTCCTAAGCCTTTAAAAAATGCTTGTTTAAAGCAAAGATTGTCAGTGGCTTAGAATTATTGAAGTGAACCAAATAAAACAACCTTTAAATCAAAATGAAAGTGAACCAAAATGGGCTGATGCTGCTAATTGGCAAGTTGTAGTGAGTTACAAACATAATGTTACATACAGTAGTGTGGCTATGAATGTTTTATGATTTTTTTTCACATGCACAGAGAGCTTAAATATGCTAATGTAATTTTATTCTACCAAAATTTTCTATGTAAGAAAGGCAGACTGGGAGGCTGTGCTAAACCACGTTCCATTATATATTTCACAATGTGTGGCTATTAAAGGAGATCTATTGCTGGCATGCTACCGTATGCAAAGACATTAATTATACAAGCCCAAGTCCCCAATGCTCTACAGTATTGACTTTTTACCTTCTTTAGCCATTTTCTATTCAAGCTAATTAAAAAAATTGTATGACTTTTCCTATTGCAGTAGGAAGGAAAGTCTTTTAGACTGCATGAAGCTGCTATAGATGAACAAAGATGTAATAAAACTGTCTTAGAGAGGAGGGGGAGGCTTTCCTCACCTGACTGCCAGGTCTTGTAAAAAGTAGCTAATATCCAACCAGAAATTATTATACTGAGATAGAGAGAGTTAAATAAATGTGTATGTTTTTACAGGTATGTAATTTGTCCTTGAGAAAGAGAAACGTGTGGGCAGAGACAAAAAGTGGTGGTGTTTACCCAAACTGTGCTAATGTTGTGCCCTTAAAAAGGGGAAAAGTAACAGGAGAAGGATGAAGAAACACACGCAGTGCTCTCCTTCACTTGCCTGTATTGAATTATGTTATAAACAATGTATACAAAAAGCATACATCTATTCAATATGCACACACTCAGATTCCGGACCACAGTCACCATGAATAGCTTCTTAATGCATTCTAAATTATCTTTTAAACTAAATTACCACATGAAATGTAAATAATGTTTTAACCAAAGTTATCGCATGACATTTTGATCTCATAATCATAATAATCTCTTTTAATCACATAGCGTTTAAATGAAACGTACTTTAAATATATCCACTTATTCATCATCTCTGCCATGACATGAACTAGGCCCTTGTAGTGATAAGTATGAACATAACCTTACAGCACAAATATGTTCATATGTAACAACAGCTAGCTTAAACACCAATGACAAAGTAAACACTTGAATATGGCGGGACATGACGGAGCCATGAGGTCTCCAGCTGCTAGCATACACATCGTCTCAGTAGGCAAGAAACTCTTTGAACAACAAAAAAGCGCAAAAACGTTTCTTTTGCTCATAAAACCACAGTAATGTAACGAAATGTACTATCAACATGTGTTCAGATTTACAGTGCTTTGTGCGTGGTAACCTTACCTTAAAAAGGGGAAAAGTAACGGGAGAAGGATGAAGAAACACACGCAGCTCTCTCTCACTTGTCTGTATTGAATGAGGAAGAGAAGTCTGATCCCCCTACTGGAGACCCAAGGCATTACCAACACATCAACCTGAACAATTAAACCACACAGACAAGGATCAGTATTATCTGCATTCCAACTCTTAGTATTACTCCCTGTATAGTTTTAAACAGTGACAAACACTAATATAAACTCTATTATAAACATTAGCTATTATAAATGAAATGAAATGAAATATAAATGAAATGTCCCAAAAATCAAATAATGTAATAACTGTAATATGATCAACATGAAATTAGCTTTTCAAATTAATTATTTAATCTCACAATGAATTGTAAATTATTCTGTCACATACTACTTGTCACACTAAGAGTTGGCTATCGACCGTTGGATGCCATTGAGCCCTCACTGAGTGTCTGTTGCCAACAATCGCCTGTAGAGTACGGAGAGTCCAGCACTGTTGGTATTAGTTGGCCCTTATCCTTGTCAGTGACTGCTCTGCTGATTCAGCACAGTGAACTGGTGGCAGGCACAGGTAGTGAAAGACACTGTCTAAGCAGCTAGCTTACCAAATATATAGTACCTAACTTTAGGTTAAGACCTGACACAATGCTAATCACTGAATCAATCCACTATTTTAGATGTTAGTACGTGAAGGTCAGTTTGGTGTGTCAGGGCCCAAAAATTAGTGCAATACTGAACCACAATGAGGATGTTCACAAATATGGGTAGATATATCACGTACTGTATATACTTATATTGTATATTCATTTTTTCCATATTGGAAAATGATTCCTGGAATGTGTGTGTGTGCACGCTTGCATTCATTATCACACATGCATAACTGTCTGCCTTCGAGCAGTTGCCCTGGGCAAAGGAAATACATTTCTATTGCCTGCACTGGAAAGACCTGCCTAAATGAGAGACATACTATGTCAGAGTGGCAGGGGTATTTTCAAAAGAATGTATCAGAAAATATATTAAGAGGATACTATTCTCCTTGAAGAGATGAAAATCTTGTAGCTGGTATTTTTATCAGATGAAAGATAGAGCAAGGGAGACCTTCTAACCTCATCTTTGTGTTGATGAGAAGGGGTGGATATACAAAAACAGTTTCTTTGTACAGCTAGGAATGAAAAAGATCCTGTTGTTAAAGCCAGAGACCTCAATTAATGTATTTTGGAGAAAAGCACTTCAACTTCCTATGGAGCAATGGAGGGGTAGAATTCTGCCATATATTAAATGATCATTCGTCCAAACGAAGTTGTGCTTGTTTATAATTTGCAATGTAAATGAATTCAAATTTTCTGTTTTCATGAATATGCATAGCCATTTCCTTTTTCAGCCAAAAGAGGACACTTTTGGCTCTATGTCCTATAGCCTATTTAAACTTCATCTCTAGCTCTGGGTTGCGGGTTATCTTTGCATAAAATGAAAGCCAAATGTGAAGTGGCACAATGGAGATCCTTGTAGAAGGAAAACTAGTTTGGGCTGAGAAATTAATACACAGTTGTTGAAAATACATCCTTTTTACTATGTTTCTGTATGGTTACAGTTTGAAGAGTACATACTACAGCTGGTGCCAAACAAGAGTACATCAGTAACACAGTGTTTTCACTTGTCGATGAGAGTGCACAATATTGCTCTGACCAAACTATCTCTCCAAGTTCCCTACAGGTGTCTCCCTGTGAATGAATGTGCATTAGCTTAAAAAGTATAAAAATAGTTCATGTTGCAATGGAAAAGTTGTGTTTTGACCACAAACACTTTTTTGAAGATAAATACCATGGTGTATCAATAAATCTAACTTTTATTAAATGTTGCATATATTGATAATTGATGCGGTTTCAGATTTAATCTGGATACCTTTAAAAAATATTTTCTAATATTATTAGTTACTTGTTTCTACACTTTTTGTCAAGATGTCTTGTAATGGTTCTAGTATTAATAATATTTCTCCTTTCCTTGTCATTAGTACATCCCAGTGACTACTGGTTTTGTGTGTGTGCATAACTGCGGTGTCTCACCTTAGGCTAATGTGGTGTTCAAAAATATCATCCATGTTTGGCAGGTTGCCAGCTTGGCCTGATATGGTGATGACGCTCTTGTCTATTTATGAACTCTTAATGAATGTTCAAGCTTGGAAGAGGTGGGATGTTTCTATGTTTGTCCTCCAAAATAATCTTTAAATATGTCTATTTCTTGAAAATCTGGAGTTGACTGTGTGTCATACAGTTACTTATTCAACATTGTATTTGCAAACATAAAGAAATAATTTTGTATCTCATAACCCAAATTAATATCAATGTTATTATGAGGCTGAAAGGGGATACACATTCAGACAACATGACAAATATAGATTTAACCAATGGTGCTTTCTTTTTTCCTAAATTTGTTGTACTTTATTTATGTTTTACTTCTTCGCCCCAAGCCTGTTATTCTTCAATTTTTGGCCTATACATAATGGATGCTGTGTGAGTCAGGGTGGAGTTTGGCTTTAGGGCTTGCAGGCATTGCAGCGAGATAGAGTAAGGGAAGGAAAGAGAGACATAGATTACGGCACACTGACCAGAAGCCTGAGCCAAGCCTGAGCCAAGCCTTGGCGGCTAAGCAAAAGAGAGAGGTTATTCGCCTCAGTGGAAAGGAGAAGAAATCATGGTAGATAGTAACAAACCCTCTGTTTGTGACCCCTGTCTGGCACAGAATGATATGGATTACAATCCATTTAGGTCTTTGAAGTGCTTTATGTCTAAACTGCATAGAGATGTTGAATAAAACAAGAGTTTACCTGTAGCATGCCATTCTGATCCAGACAATGTGCTCTGCTTCAGTATCTAGTCTCTTATTGTTTTCTTGTCTGTTGAAAAGTAGCCTATGTGATTTCTTGATTGTTACAAGCATTTTCTAGACTTACCATTTGAATCATTCATAAAAAGGGGTTTGACAAGATCTCCTGCCACAAGACTCATGCAACTGACATATTTCACATGCTCTCACACCACACATCAATTTTCTCACACAGTGAAAAACAAATGTATAACTGCTAATGTCGACTTGCTGAGCAAATCAACTTCGCCCAGCTCATGCGTGCTCTCCTGCTGTGAGTAGCAGCCAGCTTGTGACCAAGTGGTAACATAAATGGTAGACTTTTGCAAGATATCATATATAACATCTAAAAAGCTGCACTTTACTGGAGGTGCCTAAGTTAACATGTGTGTGGGTTTTGTGGTGAGATTTCTGCTTGTGTTTTCCGTTAGTTTTGTAGGTACAAAAAAGGGCAGGTACAAAAAATATTATGAATTCTCATAAAATTGTGTTAGTTACAACTTTTTTTCTGGACATGTCAGAGGCACAGATATGTGAGATAGATTCAGAATGTGCAGAAAATTTTTAATATAAGCAGAAAACCTGCTGAAACACAGGAGCTGTTAAGGTCTAGGAGGTTATAACTAAATTAAAATGAATTAATTTATCATTGAGGTGAAAATCTGCCACAATCACATTTAAAGAGGCTACTTTCTCAAACAAACACACAAGCTAAACTATGACTACTGACTCAGCAGGGATGATATTACATATCAAACATATCTGAAAGCAATACAGAATGCATGAAAGCCTTACTGGATTATATTCTGTTGTCATATGCCATCTGAACTTTGTACATAAATAAAAACATTTCCATTGTAAATAAGTGCAGAAAAAGCAACAGAATGCAGGAAATTAAGCATTTAATGCTCAAAATTTTCACAAAATTCAACATTATAAATTTCTCGATCTTGTGAGCCCAATAGTGTCTTGTCTCATGAGCTATGTGTCTTGTCGCACCCCAATTCATAATGGAAGAAATGCATCCTAAAAGAGGAATGACATTAGCCCCAACAGACTGATAAATGACCAATAAACACACACATTTCATTCCCATCAGCTTGAGAGTCATTGTGAGAAATCCAAGAAATCACAGAATGATGTAGAAATAGATGAGACAGGTGATGAGTGTGTGGGTTCACAGATGACAGTAACACTACCCATTCATTTAAATCACACATTTGGCATAGTGGTGGTACCAATGCAAAAGTGAATGTTTTTGGTCTGAATGACAGGTAAATAAAAGATTATATTTTCCTTTAAACAGTTATCTCATGGAGCAGCGAGGAGCCATCATGCATCGCTAACGCTGACAGGAGGCTGATCGACAACCTAAGAAGTGTCTTTTTCTTGGAACTGTTCTTCTTCCATGTATTGATCTAGGGTGCAGGCTAAAGCTCATAGCTGAGCTCTAACCAGCTTGGGAGCTAACTCGCAGTGTTCCTGGTGCTGATGGGCCCAGACCTGCATCATTATTACACCACTAAGCATTGGCAGTCACGCTGCACTCTCCCCTCTCTCACCCCATGATAAACTACTGATGGGACTCTAGGCAGATAGGTTTTTCAGCATACATCAGCTCCAAAAAACACATCAATTATTCAACCTCACACTGGCCTATTGTAATTACTCTGCATTGATAGGCTGCCAGCCATCACAACCATAAGTCAATGAAATAAGCAACAAGATGCAAAAACTGTACTCCTGCTGCACTGCCAATTGCAGCCTTATTAGGTTGTCCTTGTAGCCAGCAGGACACCAAGCCACTGAGACAAAGTCTATATGAAAAAAGGAAAGAAAAAACATGCACAAGTCAATATGACAGCATTGATAAATGCTACGCCTGTCGAGCGGATGTAAATGCTGCTTCTTGTTTCTGGACATTAATCTTTAATGCAACCAAATCTCATCTGGGATTTGTAGGGCATATTAATGCACTGTGACTAGTAAAAGATGGAAGTCATGCAACATATTCAGAGGGTCAGTGAAAGTAAGCGGTCAAAAGTCATCAACAGGCAGACCAACTGATAGACTGACATGTACACAGAAGCATAGACATATTGATAAAACCACTTTCAGAATCAGAGTTCAGAATGCTAATCAATGTCTTCATGTTTACATTTCACATGACTCTCCTTGCCTTCACTTCACAAAGCCTCTGTAATCTCCACAGAATATAGATTGGTTGTTCATCAGTCTGCACACGAGCTAGTCATACGAGATAGCAAACAGGGAGTGAGGAGTAAAGAGGACAGAGAGGGAGACAAGAGAGAGAGAGAAAGAGAGAGAGCAGTACGACACCCCAGTCTCACCTCTTTAGTTTTATCGGACAAGCAAATGCACACTCAGTAGAGAGAAGGAAAAGAGAAGAAAGAAAGAAAGGTGACTTACTTCTGAGCGAGGGTGACTGCAGACAAAGAGTAGGTGCTCCTGTGCGTCTTTGTGAGCCTGATTGAGCCGTAACAGCCTCGGCTGACACAGATGGAGAGAAAGAGACAGAGATGGAAAAAGAGAAGGAGAGTGGTAAGAAGAGGGGATGAAGAAGGAGACTGGAGGCTTGACTAAGATATGCTGGCTTTGCTTTGTAGTGTACACTGTGAAAGCGTGTGTGTGTTTGTGTGTTCAGAGAGGTTCCTTGAATGTGCTCTCTGCAGATAGACTCAACTAACTTGCACCTGAACCTCTTGTTCACTCAGCTCAGTGCTTGCATTTTCACTAAATGTGCGCAAACACACACACACACACACACACACGCACACACGCACACACGCACACACACACACACACGCACACACACACATGCACACAAACAGCCTTTCCAAGTTGCCGTATCACACAGCTGGGGTGTTTAGCACCACTCAGATAATGCCATATTCTGTGGGCTTTTTCCCCTTCCTAAATACTGATTCATAGGCAAATAATGAAAGCATGTCCGCCCAGAGCAGGCAGGGAGTTTCAGTGTTTTGAAGAGATAAGGAATTTGGGCTCTATTCATACTAGAAACAGACTGAGACAAATTGATCCCCTCATTCTCTCGGTCAGTTGTTTGTAAGTGAGAATAATGCTGAGAGCTGTCAGTTCAGTGTGTGAAGATTCACTGATATTGAAACATTGTTATTATAGTTAATTTAAAGGTTTTTTTTTCTTATTCCGTGAAGACAATTTGAATCAAATTGAGCATCCTGCCCTCTGAGACAGACATAGAAATCTTTAGAGGAGCGGGCGCTTTTGCAGCATGCAATTAGCCTTTTGTGAGGTTATTGTTGTAGAGAATGTGAGGAAGCCATGGAAATCGAGAGCATAATGATGGCAGGTGTGGAATTAGTGTTGTCTCGTTGTTTCCACATCGCTGCTGTGGAAGCTCTTTCAAAACAATCTTCTCTCAAGTTTGGAGCAAATTTAACATCCCAATGACAGAAACTTTCAAACAAAGACGTCAGCTGTGACTGCTGCTTGGCATGAACACCGATGTAATGAATATTAAGCAAGCAAGGAAGATTTTGCAGACTAGCTGGATGCTAGCCTTCGTGTTCTCCTGAATGAGCCATGACAGATTGTCAGAATCATCTTGTTTATTAAAGCTCCTGAAGAAATGCTGACTGTAACCTTACATGTCAATGCCTTAAATTAGCCATTCATTTCTTCTCTCCTCACGCTTTTGTTTTTTCCTTACTCCTCCTTGCTTCCATTTTCCACCAAGCTTCTTTGTAGGTAACTCCATCCTGCCACACCCACAGCAACCCAGTTTCATGAAAGCAGGGTGAATCTGATAGCTCTGACAATGGCATCTTTCCCATTTTTCTTTCACAAACTCTTAGTCTGGGCTGCGGTCCACTAAAGCATGGACACTGTCCTGTAACAAGACCAATATTTCCCCCTTGGGGTTTGGGATTTATCGCCTGTAGCATTTATGGAGATGTCCCAGTTGGAGATGAAAGCACATGCACACACAAACACACATACACACGCAGAGGAAAGGGGGTTAGAAATGGTAATTCAGACACACAGCCGGGGGGGGGGGGTAAATCCAGTCCTCATTGTGGATTCAGCATGTTGCCTGTATTGTGCAGCGGTGAGCCCCTTTATTCAATTGTGCTGCCATCCATCCTGGCTATGGCATTCAGTAGGCACGTACAGGGAGCTCCCACAGGAACCTTAGACTCACTCATACACACAAGGGCTGTTAGCATACACATCAACAGACAGTGTGAAGATACAAAGACCTATTAGGACTATAATGACCTGATGCAACTCTCTGTAGGGCCATTATTATCGGCTGAGGTATGCCAAAATATCACTTTTAGGAGGGAAGGTGTCTCAGTGCATGCATCACTGTCTCTCTGAAGATACCTGTGTGTGAGTCTATGTGATTATGACCCAAACGGCAACCTCTGAGGCTGAAAGATGAAGCAAGTGCCAAAAACTGCAGTTTGACAATTGTCCACTTGAGGCTGGTTCCAAAAGCGAGTCACTCCCTATAGATCCCCATGTTGTTATGTCCAATTTTACATGGTTTTGCAAAAATGGTTTTGATCTAGTTAATTTCCCAGAATGACAATGATAATTGTGTGCAGGGGGTGGATTTTAATATAACTTACCTGTTTAAATCATAGTTAGCCCTTACGTTATCATAATCAAGGGTGGAATGCTTTGAGTGATAGGTGGGCCCTCTCATGTGGCTAGCCACTAGGGGATTCAGCAACCAGGCTTCCAGGAGTCGGGTGCTAATGAGATGGGGCAGCTGGAGCCTCCGGACACCTCCCACATTGAGCTTCAGAACAGCTCTTCATGTACATGTACACATAGAGTAACATGAGTTATTTTTGTATGTGTATGTAAGTATACTGATGTGCAGTGAGTCAGTGGAAAAGTATTCAGAGGAAGTAAAGGGCTCTGGCGACCTATCCACGATGTATTCTGCCTCTTGTTCAACATGAGCAGGGCTATTTTGCAGCCCCAGCAAATTCGGCCATATTTAAAGAGGTGGTATTATGCTTGACGCCACAGGTATGAAAGCAAAATGCGCGTCATATCATGCTCGTCAAGCGGCTACTCCGATACACCCTCAAAAACACTTCTTTTCAAGATCACTTATTTTAATGTGTATTTAAGACACGTTGCCATCATATGTTTTCTTCCAACTCCACAAAAGAGGGTCTCAGCTGAATTTTAACTCTCAAACAGTGCAAGATGCGAAGTCTGCAAATATATTGATTTAAACACGTTTCTTTAGAAACTTAAAGCATAAGTTTTAAATGTACTTTGTTCTGTTCTTTTAAATGTAACTTTTTGTCATATTTGTTAAAACTGTCACAGTAGTACATGAGACGGATAATCTGTGTACAAAATCAGGTTTTTTTGGCTCTTTCTACTTCTCATAATACCATTTGCAATAGAATTGGAGGGGCATCTTTGAAAAGACGAGTGGCGGTGAGAGGCACTTGGCTCCTGCTTGTGGGTTTGGAGGGCGGGGCCTAACAGATTTATGAGCAGCAGGAAGGTTTTGATTTGTATGTTCATTTGTTACTGACTGCTGCTTTAATTGAGCTGAATGAACTCTCAATAGTACATTCATTCAACTCAGCATTTAAAATCAAAAGATGTCAAATCAAATGAACTTGTGTTTACAAGTGGTCTGAAAACAAAAATTAAACCAATTTTAAGTTGAATTAACTTTCAATAAGTAAAAGTTAAGTAAATTTGTAGATTACACTAAATTGTTGATGGTTTACAGTGTAGTAAATAGTCAAGTAAAAAATACATTATAGTAAATCTTATTTGCTTAGAAACTTTTCTACCAATGACTCCTACTGCTGTTAAAAAAATATTGTTGCATCTTAGTAGTCAAGAGGAGGCTGGCACTGGCCTGTGAGAGAGATGGTACATCAACAGCGTCTCCCCTCTCATCTACCCACTGATGGATGGTGAGAACTATAATTGTGTTGATTGGTGTGAGGAGCATACGAGTCTAGAGAGCAGATGAGAGGTGTTTAGCCCGCAAAGGTGGGCCGTGGCAGAGCTGCAGCAAGGTGAGCTATGGTCTCTGGCCTCAGTTATTATCAAGCTGAGTTATAGGCACACGCCTCCCCCACCAATCTGCACACATTACATTGCCAAGCCACGACATGCAATCTTTGCTTATGCTCTACCTCTAGGTTCTACCGATCTTCTACTATCTGTCTCTCTCTCTCTGTTTCCTGTCTCTCCCTCTCTTTCCCTCTTTAGTTAATTTCTGCAACCACTCTGCATTTATAGAAAGACAAGGCATCTAATGAGTTGGAAGTTGTGGGGTCATTTTTAACCCTGTGTGTGTGTGTGTGTGTGTGTGTGTGTGTGTGTGTGTGTGTGTGTGTGTGTGTGTGTGTACTGGAGGAGGATTTGGCATAAATGAAAGTCATGTAACCGAAAGAGAAAAGATGAAATCTCAGTGGCTAACCATCCATGTTGTGTTATTTCCAACCAAAAACCTACATTTAATCATGTCTAACATAATACCCAGTCATTAAAAATCTCTATGCTTATACTTAAACTTGCCAACTATAAACTAATCCCTAAATATAAGATTTTTTTAACCATATAAAATGAACAATTTGTGACCTACTAGATCAGGGATATTCAATTAGAATTCAAAGAGGTCCAGAACATCAAAACGACTACCCTGCGTTATCAGTCAGTACCATAATGTGTAGTTGTATCAACATATGTTTTTAGTCAACAACGGACTGTCAAATCAAATAATATTTCAATAATATTTACTGTCATTTTTCACATCAAACTGGAGGGATAATAAATAATAACTACTCTAATAATAAATTCTAAATTTCATTTTGTAAGCTAAAATAAAGTGCCTAATTTTTTGAAAAAAATAAATAAAAAGTGTAGCTTTAAGTGATGAAGTGTAGTCTTAACCAATTTTATAATAAACACTCAACACATCTTGACAAATGAACCGCTGTAATGCCTCCTCTTCTCTTTCATTCCCTCTTATAGACCTACCACTTTCCTACTTTCTCTTGTTTGTTCAATGAGCTAGTTTGTCCTGCCAGTTAGCATTGGATCTATGAAATATTCTGGTTCTGAACTGGCCTTGGGAGAATTGTACATGTAAGAATCTGTATTCTTGATTAAAAGCCATGTGAAATCTCTTTTCCCTTTCACCTCCTCAATTCGTGTGTGTTTCCAAAACGTGAATCTGGTGAATCTCACGGACTCGACTCGCAAGCATTGGAATGCACAGATTTGATTGGCTGAGCAGCGTCACATGAGACAATTGGAGCACATGCGATTGGTCTGTAAGTTTCCTGGGCCGCTAAACCAGTACAGTAAATGCTAGAGAAGCTGCGTGGGTCACGAGGTAGTAAGTCTCAATAATATATCGGCTGTAGGTCAGCGGTCCGGAGAGGACAGCGGCTGGGTCCGGATGTGGACCGCGGTCCACCTGTTAGTGACCTCTGTACTAGATAAACACTGTTTTTCTCAAAAACAAACAAACCTCTTTACAACCCCCATACATCATGTACTATGCCCATATGACTGGTGAAGATATCTTTCTCAGCTAAGTAATTTTGATAATTTTTTATCCACATTAGTGTTGCCTTATTTTGGAAAAGTTTAGTACATCTAAAATAAATCTAAAAGACACCAGCAGTTTGAGACAAATACAGGATGATGTCTCACAACAACACACCCTGTTCTATACCAAAGAGGAAGAAAACAATAAAGCCATATATGTATATATATATATATATATATATATATATATATATACCATATGTGAGCGGCAGAATGATGGCATTCTCACAATGAACACAATGAATGTCACATGATGGCTCATGTGACATTCATTGTGTTGCTGCCTGCTGGTGCAGAATGCTGACATGCTATGACTGGCAAAAGTCTGACTGGAGGAGCCCTGCTGTCTGTCACCCTCACCTCCTGCTGGGAAGGCCTGTGTGTGCGTCCTGGGGGTTGGGTGGCGGTGGAGAAGACAGATGGAGAGGAAGAGAGAGAGAGAGAGAGAGAAGGAGAATTAAGTGAAAGAAACATCAGGCCATATCCATCTTCTCTATCTCCTTATGAATATGTAAACCAGACAGGTCAAGTAGGCATCAATGACTCCCCTCCCACTGGAATTCAAGGGAAGAGGAGGAGAGGAGAGAAAGGAGCGCTTTCCTCTGATGCTTTCATCCAATAATGGTGGATTTCTCTGTTGCATGTTATAGTAGATACCTCTGTGTGTGTAAGGGTGTGTGGGTGCACGGTAGCAGTTGCATTTCCTTGTGTCTCCATGTATGTGTCTGTATTACAAATGGGAAAGCCTGGCAGTCATTTATTAAATACAATTGTTGCCTGAAAATTGCCTTTTCGATAACCTGCCTCTCTCTATGGTGTTGTCACATTATGGAAATGATGTATGGAGCCTTCGACATTTCCTTGTCCTTTTCAGCGGGGAAATGTGGTTGGGGTTTCTCAGTTTTTGTCTTCCCCTCAGATGTGGAGGGAATACTTGAAAGACTTAATATTATGATCCTTGTGCCAAAACCTCTCCCTTCCTCTTGCTTTGCGCCTGCCTTCCCACTCTTGTGCTGCCCTTGGCTGTGTGTCTTTGAGTGAAACACTGGCACAGCATCAGTGACAGAGCACACCTCACCACAAGTCCTTTTGATGGTCCAAGATGAGAAGGAAGCATTTGGTTCAGATTATTCCCATTTTGTTACTGACACACCACACACACCACATGCACAATGATTCACAGTGTGCTGGATTAAAATGAGAGGTCAAGCCAGGACTATTCTTCATTGGTCTTATCACTATACCAGCCACATTGTCTCTCAAATCCCCTGGTCATGGTTTTCAGACATCCCTTTTTGGTCTGTCAGTATAGTGGTCTGCTGCATTTTGTGACACTCTCTACACATCCATTCAACAATATCATCATTGCTTAAATGAAGTAAGGGATTTAAAAAAACTTAATAATATTAAATATTGAAAAATGTATTTGCATCAAAGTACGACAAAAACATGTCAAAACCTATATGGTTTATGTCACTTTTGGCCATATGATTTAGACATTGTACTGTTGACTGCAATGAATACTAGCATGGGGATAAATCATTCTAAATTAGAATAATAACAAATGCCCAATAATAATCCATGAAGATTTATCTAAATGTTTCCAAAGCCTCAGAGACAATTCACATTTATGTAAATAAATGTAATAAGTCTACTACTTTCTTCTTCTTTAGTGGGTTTTAATCAGATAGATGCAGTAGAAGAGAGACAGGAAATACACCCCAGCAAGGTGACATGCAGCAAAGGGCCACAGGTTAGAATCAAACCTGGGCTGCTACGACAGACTCAGCCTTACATTGGACTCGTGCTCTGCCAACTGAACTAAACTGACTCTCATTCAAATTTCTTTGTAATACTTGGAAATACTGATTCGTCATTTGCATATTTACATACAGTAACTTCTTTTTTCTTTTTTTCTTTTTTACCGTTGAGCCTATCAATGTGCCTATACAAGCTCATAGCCCCTAGGTAATAATAGACAATCAGTGGCTCCCCTTGTAAAAGTTAACTTAATTTAATCCACATCAGAATCAAGCCTGTGATGTCTGCCGTCCCCTTCTCTGTCCTGTGGAGGTCAAAAAAACACATTTCATTATTTCCCCTCTCATCCTTTAATCCTCTCCTACCTGATGTAAGCACTGGGATGAGGAACGCGCACACACATACATGAATGGTCACCAAGAGTTTTTGGGTCATAAATACTGATGCGCAGCATTGCTCCTTGGTGAGAGACTGTTTGTGTGTGTATGACTCCTTGTGGAGGGAGAGAGTGAGGGATAGGGGACAGGTAATGCGGAGTAGAGGACAGACAGGGGCAGATGTGTGAAAAGGAGAGAGGGAGAGAGAGTGTGCATGCATAACTTTTGGCAATATTGTCATCTTAATGCCTCGTCAGGGACTGAGCCGAGGTTTACACCAGGATTACAGCTCAAGACCAATTATTACCTGAGAGACTGAAGGAGAAGCACAATGTCAGACCTTGGATCAGCAACCCAAACATAATGTGACAAGCATGCAGTAACTTGAGCCATAACAGGTCAGCATATGGTCAAAATGATGGTGAGCTAGCAGTGTGTCAGGTAGTGTTGAGCTGAGACGTGCCGCTTGAATGCATAATAGTCATCTCCATCATACCTGTCAACACCTCAGACACCTGCCAATCATAATCAACTCAAAATCCTACCCCCGATTGTGTTTACTCATGCATGTGTGTGTAGCTGACAGAGTTTGCGCATTATGTCCACACAACAAGTGACCTTTGTGTCCCTGCTGACAGTATTATTCCGTGTTGTGTTTGGCTCTGACACCTCATGAAACGTAAATTGGATTGTAAGAAATTTCATAGAGCCACGGTTGGTAGAGAATATAAGTAGATGTCAGTAGGAGGGAGCCTCTTTTAAATTCCAGTGTTCTAGCTGCCTCGACTCAAGGGTAATGTATGCAGAATCATGGCCAGCCTGGACACATGCAGAGAGAGGGGTCATCTCTACGGCAGCATATTCAACTGCACATTAGGCTGTTCTTTGTCAGACACAGACAGTATTATTCACTAAGTGTATTCATCCTTTGTTCCCAGCGTCTCATCCTGGAAATCAGCTAATCACCATTAATCAAGTAATCAAGACTTTGCATGTATTAATTAGGCAATTACAAATCATAAAATCCAAAGAAATCCACACAAAACAGAAATTCCTAGTGCAATCTACTTGCTGGCTCTGCTTTCATTTGTGAAAAAGCAAAAGGCTTCTCATCAAAACAAAAATAAATGATTCCAAGAGTGCCAAGACTAATCTGTGCAGATCAACAATTTTGCTGAAACTGTGTCACTGACAATAAATGGGGATTTTTACTTCATACCTGTTAGCCCTGAAATTAAATGATGCCTGTTCACAAAACCCACAGAAAAGCAATGTGTTCTAGTGGTTCCACAGTGTAGCTGGCCATGATTTACCTGGCCACTTATGTTCTAAATAATATTTAGACCTCTGAGATCACAAGGTTAGTTTTTAATATGATTTCTATTTTAATAATCTGTTAACCACTAAAGAGTTTCCTTGCTGCACACCCTGCAGCTCCCCATAGCACTAAGATTGATGACCAGCAGTTGAGACACTATCCTAAGGGTAATGTGGGTATACACAGTGGACATTAGTTCCATTGTTTACTGCTGCTATAGATCCTAGGCAATAAGGCTTTACTAATTGCTATTGTATGGAGATGGAGTCAGGTAGTCCAGCTATTGCGATGAGTGTCCTGTGTAGCTGCAAGGGCTGAGGCAGAGACAGTAATGATTATGGAATTACCATGGCAGAGATCGTGATGGCAAACTAATGATTTCATGTTACCATAATTAGCATTACAAGGGGAATTGGTGGAGTGGAGGCGAGGGGGGTGGGAAATTGAAGGGGGAGAAGAGAGAGGTAGATGCAAGCAAAAGAGTCTGAGAGTCTGAGACACAGACAAAAACAGAGAGGAAAGAGAGACAGTGAGTTAGTCAGAGAGGGTATGAAGAAGAGAAGAGATTGAGAAAGTGAAATGGGAAGTGTAGGAGGATGTTCATTAACTAAATGAGAATGAATTGTTATCATCACTGCAGGCTGGTGAGGTTCCTTAGCTTCAATTTCAGAAATGCTCATCTCAAACAGAGAAGGAAGTCAACCCCCTCACAGGCTGTCAGCTCCAGTAGTCCAGTAGATGAACATCAGCTCATCAACATTTCTCTCTCTGGCAACCATGTTAGTCATGAATCGTGTGGCCATTTTGTTATTTGGTGCTGTATTCTTTTTATTGCTGTGAATAATTTGCAAAGCATAGATGGTATGATGCAATGTCTAGATGCACCGACAGCAAAAGAAACAGCTATCTGATAACATCAATTAAATGGTAAGCTTTGTTGTCAGTCCTGCAGAATCAAAGTGAGAAGAAGAAGAGACTGATAGCAGCCCCAATACATTTTAAAGATTGCAATCAAGACTGACACTTCTTCTACCTGCAACAGCTAACGCATCCATACCTGTTTTCAATCAACTGAAGAAACTCAATTTTGCAAATGGGGGAAGTCACAACAAAGAGATACTACAGATGTAGACAATAAGCATTGAGGGGAACTGGATACACCAATATGCAAATGACAACAGTTCCTTTTACAATATAATTTCCATAATAAATCACATTATACTAAATCTCTCAATGTGAAAGTATCAGTTTTTTTTACTTTTTAGTAGGCTGTGAGCAGATATAAGTGATGATTTATCATTCAGTATAAATTCTATGTAGTGTACCCATATACTGCTTTATAGAGTCATGACAGCAAGACTTACATTTCCAGAAGAGTTACATTTGCAAACATAATTATTAAAGACAGTATTCTCTGTGGTAGGCTGCCTTTCCTTATGAGTATTTAAGGACAAGCTGGTAAATCATCCACTGTCACATAGGAGCCTGTGTTTTGTTTATATCCATGTCTGTATGCGCACACACTTTTGTTCTTCCTGTTGCGTTTTAATTAGCACCTTATTGTTTGCTGCCAAAGCTGTGATAATATTAGATAATTCTTCCTCCCTCTCTGCTTCTAAGATAATTTCCTCTGTGAAACATTAAGTGGTCATCATAGTGACAGTGGAAATAGTCATTGATCAATAATTAAGAAAATAAAACTTTTAACTTGATTTGGTATGTGCTGTCTCTTTTATGTAAGCATACTTCTCTATATTACAAAAGATAGTCATCTCCATCTTACTTGCCATAGTTAAAAAGACTGGAAAAAGAAAAACTCTATGTCCAAACATCGGAAAATATAGTTTGATATTGTCAGGATTTCCTAAAGAGAACCCAGAAGCAGACTGGAGACAGAAAGCAGTTTATTACAGGGAACAAAAGGTGGATGGTAAGCACGGTTAGAGAGGGTGGCCGGCAGGCAGGGAACTTGAGTTGAGGTCCGAGAGGTGGGTGCTGACGGGCAGTTAGAGTAGCAAGGGTTGGGTCCAGGGATCACAAAACCGATGGCTGGTGCAGATCACTAGAGACGGAGAGAAACAAAGTTACTAAGGATGATAACAACAGACTAACTTAACTTGGCTGGTGCGAGTGCATACACAAATGACAATGATCCGGCGGCGACTGGATGGCTGGAGGTAGCATAAGAAGGCTGAGGAGACTGCTTGATGAAGAGCAGGTGAGTGATCAGGGATGGGGAGCAGGTGAGTGAGTGAACCAGATCCGAGTACACGCCTCCCTCGCCGACTGTGCAGGGAAAGAGAGGGAGTACACAGACAGTCAACACAAAAAAACAAAACTCACCAAGCATCCCACAATTGAACAAAAAGGGAAAAATAAACAAAAGTCATGCATACACATACCAAGAGCCTGGGACAAGGATTCAAGACTTGGGGATCATGACAGATATTTAGTTGCATGAACTTCTGTGTGTTGTTTTCCTTCTGCTGTGTGTTTGTGTTATGTGTAAACTGTTTTTATTAATGCACCAGTAGGCCCACGCTGTAGGTTTCATCTATCTCAGTTTTTCTCCTTTGAGCCACAGTAACCATTTAAAATGTTTAACACCCTAATTCCTGTTGAGTCACATAAAGCATTTGTCAGATCCTCTCTCCGTGTTTAGGATTAACCTAATCCCACCGTTATGAAAATTAAAGTTTGAATCTGCCTGTGTCACCCCTGAAACAAGTTTCTGCCTCTTTATTGTCATGTCAGACTGCACTTGAAAAACTGAGCCTCTCCTTTTTTTCTCTCCACACCACTGAGTGAAGGGATGGTTTATTCACTTAATGAAAAAGAGAAAGATATTTGCGTGAGGGAGAGAGTTGAGACAGCCAGTTAATCCTCCTCTGTCTGTGTAACTACTGCTCTGGAGACCTCTATATGTCAGTTAGCATTATACTGTAAATACCTTGTCATAAGGCAGAGAGCTAAGCAGCAGACACTTGTGAATCCATAATAATGACCTGCATTAATGTTGTGCTAATTTGGCGCTTATCATGTTCTCTGCCTTGGATGAAGTTGTTATTGCTGGGGTTTGATCCACAAACTCATGAGCGAAACTCGGGATAAGTAGGCCTAAAGATACACAGTTTCTGTGCCACTTTTTAAACATTTCAAAATAGCATGCAATAATTGCTAACTGACATCTGTAGAGTCAGCTGCAGGTGTTGGATAGCTCACTCATTACAGAGTGTTCTTTCTCTCACTCCCCAATATTAATAGGCTCCCACAGTCACTTAGCTTCCAATGTTCTCCAGAATGTTCTTACATTTACTTTCCCGCATGCAGCTCCATCTTTATCCATAAGTAATTGGTTCACCTGGCACTTCAAATCTGTTTTGTTTGTGTTTGTATTTAATAGTAACTTTATTGATATGTTTATTTTCACTGTTGATTTCCACAGTTGACCAAAACATTTGCTACTGCAAGACTGGCTGTTAGAAAAAAAGGAAAATGGAAAATTTGTCTGTGTCAGTATATGTGTATATTTATGTAGAAGACATTCAGAAGATAATAATAATCAGGCTGCTCAAGGTGACAACATTTATTTCTGAAGAAATGGGTCAACATTGTGGGAACAGTTAAAGACACAATCTTAGCAGTGAAGGACAACGTATAAAATTAAGTTTACTGAAGCATGAAGCATAATGTGAGCTTTCTTCAAACAAAATGAGGACAGTTCAGTTCAGTCCTCAGTGATTCAGATGGCCAAGACACAGAGTCCATTTTATATCATCCTGTTCAATGAATTTGTTTAGCAATAAAAATGCCCCTGTTTCACTCTCTCCCACACAATCTTCATATACAGTAGGATGGTTTGAGTGCATGCATGAGATGTGCAACAGAGAGAGAGAGAGAGAGAAGCAATTGATGAAAAAGGAAAAGAGAGAGACAAACACAGACATACAGGGAGGGAGGGAGAGAGCTGTCTTCATGGAGAAAAGTTCTTATTCCTTTGAATCAGTACATTGTCATGCAGAAAAAAAGCTCAGCTGAGGTAATAAAATGATATACACCACAGTACCCTGTTGCCCCACAGATGTCAAAAAAAAGAAAGAGAGAGAAGAAAAAACAACCACTTTAACATTAAGTTAACTTTAACTTTCACATTAAGTTAAAGTAACCAAAGTTTCCCCACACATGGTCTTTGTTCTGCTATGAGATTGAGAAATTATTGACATTTTATTAAACAAGTCTTGTAACTGATGTGTTCAGGCACAGATGTCTTTAAATGACTCTCGCCGCACAGCAAGAAGGTCCTGGACATGACATTCCTGTCTGGGGAAGGGCCTTTCTGTGTAGAGGTTGTATGTTCTTCCAGCACAGTGGCTGCCCACTGCTCCTTATCAGGGTGGGTTAAATGCAGAGAACGAATTTCTCATATGTTGTACTGTGTATAATTGTATATGTGACAATAAAAGTTGATTTGATTTGATTTCAAGATGTTCCCGTTCAGCAGCATTTCCCCTTTCGTGATTTTACAAACACTGAACACTGATTTTTAATTGTTACTTTTTTTTTTAACAGGTAGCCTTCAAGCAAGATTTAGAAGTAGATGAATTAGACATTTAAATTTTTCTCTTCATCATCCTGCAGGGCTGAAGACTCATTGTGGCCAACTCACACACGTGCCTTAGACCATCTTTACACTGAAAGAACTTAAAACAATCCTTACCAAATAGAAGTGAGACATTCAGTAGGAGTGTGATCTTGCCTTTAGTACATACTGTACATACTGTAGGTCAGCATTTTACTATGAATCCCAATAGACTAGTCTTAGAGAAGCAAAGGTTAATTTTGTTTGCCAGGTTAATATTTAAAAATGTAGTTTTAGATCTTTAAAAGTGGAAACATATGTCAAAGAAATAATCCCGTTGCATAGAATCAAGTCATATCAGATTGACTTGGATTAATTTCTGGTGTGAGATCTAATCCACAAGCATCCCCTGACTGCTAGAGAGCTGTAATAATCCCATATCAGAACGTGGCTGTAAATATTGTTGCTAACACATGGCCCTTTTCCACTACGCAATCTCAAACAATATGAAAGCCTGAATGTACTTCAAGGTAACTCAATGTCATGATGTGAAAAATGGATTAGCTAAGGCAGGTGGCAAATGACAAAAATGATTATAGAAGGTTTTATTTTCCATTTTGAGTGATTTCCTTTTATCCTTAATTTGTTCAAATGTTTAGACGTGTGAGAAAAGTAAATGGTTCTGCTAGAATAAAGTAATCCGCATTCAACAAGCATTCAACACACACTATCATAGAATCACCCCCACTGCTCAGCTGCACTCCTTTGGTATTTCACTACACTCAGTATTCAAAGCATGAACAGCTTTAGATTACCACTCTTTCTGTGTGTGTGTGTGTGTGTGTGTGTGTGTGTGTGTGTGCGTGTTGGTGGGTGTATGTGTGTGTAACTGCCCTTTTCATCTGCCCTTATTGGTAATCAAGCGACATGGAGATGTTTCTGCCTGCAGAAGGGGAAAATGGCTGACTTTGCTGGGCCTCGACCCAGCCTGAGCTTCACACTGTGATTTATGTGACCTATTAGTGGGCCCCCACTGGCAGGGCCCATCATCTGAATTATAACCAAGGATTAGACCCCAGGCTAATGATAGGACCGGGAGGAGAAATTGACCATATGTTTGGCTGTGGTGCATTTCCTGTAAACCAGATTACAGAGCACATGCAGAGCAGCACAAATATGAGAGACAAACACACATAAAATCATGTCTATAAGCACACATGGAGATTAGACACACACTAACACACACATTCAAACCAGTATAAAACCAGCCTATGAAAGCATGGGGGTTGCAGCTGTGCTTAGATTATGAATCTCTATTAACCTTGCCAACCCATCAGCTCACTCTTAATGAGGACAAAGTTAATACTTACACATACACACACGCAGACAGAGATACACATACATGATTTAAATTAGTATGCCAAAAATACATTTATTAACCTTGGTTTATCTGAAATTCAAAATGCCACACTTGGCCTACATATCCAAGCAGAAAACACAAATGCAAATATACACACATAATTTAAAGAGACTGACACACTATATGGAAAGCCTGAGTGTCAGTGACACACATAAAATTCATGTTTGGGTCAATAGTTGTTGTAGACATGGCTTGGGGCAATTTTCATACACTATATGCTGCTCATTTCCAGTGCTGTGGAGTAATGGTACAGTTTGACGTGGCCTCTGGCATTAAGATAACCCAATATCAGCCAACAAACCTGACAGCTATTGTTTCATTTATAAGAAAACATTGCACTCTAATATCACATCACATCTGCTCCCTCCTAGGGAATGTTTTTGTTCAGCTTGAGCATGTATGTGTGTGTGTGCGTGTGTGCTTTGAGCTGCATGTACTAAATGTTGCACACCGGAAAAAACATAGATCACAGGATTCCCTCCCTGCAGCTCACAATCCTGCCATCCAATCAGAATCAATACACCCCTGGCCTATTATGGACAGTATCAATGGAAAAGTTAAAAGTTAAAGAATATTATAGAGGCAATCCCATGAAGCCATTACCAGTTCAAGGGCAGGTGTGCTAGGATCAATAATGGTCGAATACACGGTGTTAAAGGGGATTCAGGCAAACTACCATGCCTCTGTCTGTTGTGATTGTCAGAGAGTAGCAGAATTTGAAACTCTATATGGATTGATCTTTAGTCCCTCTGCAAATATGTAAGAGCCACTGGGTTCTGATGCAGTTCCACAATGAAATTTTGACAATTCTTTGTAAAGGATTTCTTGGTTCGTAGCACTGAAAGACGCCCTTTGATTACCAACAGGACTTTTTCTTCTGTGGCTAATATGAGTCCTTGTTGAACTAAGCAGCAGTGTTGATGTCAGATCTCCAAGCATGGATCAAAGCAGCCAGACCCCCCCACACCCCCCTCCTCCTCCTCCTCCTCCTCCTCCTCCTCCTCCTCCTCCTCCTCCTCCTCCTCCTCCTCCTCCTCCTCCTCCTCCCATTCCCTCCCACTCTTGTGGTTGTCTAATGCTGCTTTGCCCTGCTGTAATTGGACTTGTTTGTTTGTAGATTCCCTGTTTGTTTAGATTGTGTTTGAAGCCTCGCATAATTAAATTGCGTCCTTGGTGTCAGAGTCTCCAAGCCTGAGGAAAGCACACAGCCAAGTAAAATGTTGCTCACTGGTTTCATAGAACATTCGTTGTTGGGGAGGAGAGGTGAGAAAGGTGCAAAATAATACTGTAATAGGTGAAGTTCTGGGCCTATCACTGCATTACGGAGAAGGGTCATTTGTGCTCATTTAGTTGAGTAAAGTTTGGATAACACAAGTCCAGTATTCCAATACAATTTTACTTTCAATTGCATTCAAAGTAAAAACTTGGACAAAAACTTTTACCATTTGATTAATTTGACTTTACTTAGGATTAACAGAACCCCCAAAACTCATTTGGTCAGTTTGGAGTTTGCTGAGTTATTTCTACCCATTTGAGCAAATTGAACTATAATTGTCCACGTTTCAGTTTCACCAACTATTGTGAGACTCTGAAGTGTGTTTATGATTGAGTCTGGAGAACATAAAAGAAGTTACCAGACCATGGAGAATAGATATAACCTTTAAAGGCTGGTTATTCCTTGTAAGTGTCCCTGTGCTTATACTACTTCCCTGAGAGGTCTAATGACTTCCCTATGCAGTTTGTATATGCATGCAAGAAATCTGTTGACAGACAGAGGACAAAGCCTGTCCTGCGAGATAGAGAAAAGTCTGATGACTCATTTAGAAACCTCCCAAATGGCTCCCAGACCTAATCTTTGGTCTTGTTTAATAGCCATTGATGTTATTACTGTGGATGACTGTTTGATCTTACTGTGCCACTTGAGGAATTAGGGAAGAGTAATCCACCAGTTCACAAGTGTGGCTGCCAGTCCATCTTTAACCCAAGCTTGCTCTTTTTCATGAGGTAACAATTTTGATTCTTCTGTTTACATGCATGCACATGTGGAGCTTTGATCTCACATCAACACATGACTAAGGCAAACCAGGCCACATCTTTGCTCCATGACAGCACTTGTGTTTCCCTTTCCACTGACCCTGGGCCTAGCCAGGCAGTCATTAATGTAGATAGCCTGGCTATGATTACATAATACCAGCCTGGGTGCTGCCTAACACCCAACCTGGAAGTGGAGCGTTATTTCTAGCCTGAGCTCACTGACTGAAGCAGTTGAGCAAGATGTGATGTTTTGTAGTGATACGTCACAGTAATGGTTGAGAGGCTTGAAGGACATGGTTTGAGTAGTGAAAACAGGAAAGGTGTCTGCAGTTCAGAGGCTTCACTCACCCCCTCCAGTTGTGGGTTTCAACTTGAGAGACTGGACTGCTACTAAGCTTGTGGCAGGTCTCATCAACAACGGCCATATCAGATGAAATCTCCAATATTAAAACAGGGCTCTCCTACATTATAAGTCTACTGGTGGTTCCTAATTTCAGACTAAAAAACAAAGGGGACAAAGTGTTGGTAAGTCAAGATCTTCATTTAAGTCTTATCATTCTTAAAATGCACTTCCTGTGATCCACTATTTTACCTTCTCACACCATTTGTCTTATAGTTTTATTTGTATTGTTATGTTTTATTTCTGTGTTTTATGTTTTATAGCGTATTCTATTGATGTTGCTATTGTTCTTAATGTTTATATGGTTAACGCTTTTACGATTCCTGGTGTTTATTGTTTTTACCCTGTAAGCAGCTTGTAAACTTTGTGTGTGAAATGTGATATAAAAAGTTTATTATTAATTTTAAATATATATATATTATTACTGTCGTATTTTTGCAAAATGTCATGCTGAAAAGAGAACAGTGCCAAGAGTAATAGCTAAATGTGTCTCATAGACACACCTTATCCTAATAAACAGTTGACTGGCTGTTTAAGGCCAGCTGTCTAGGAAATTGTTTTGGCATGTATTTTTCCATTGCTGTTTCCTCCCTCTGTCCTGCAGCCCAATCAATAAAAGCTTCCACAAGGCCATCTGTGGGTCTATGCGGTGTGCATGTGTGTATGGATGTGCATGTGTGTGAGTGTGTGTGTGAGAGAGAGAGAGAGAGAGAGAGAGAGAGAGAGAGAGAGAGAGAGAGAGAGAGAGAGAGAGATAGTGTATGTGTGTGTTTCTGTGTGTACATGTTGCTGCATGACACGCCTGTCTTTTTCTTTGAGGGTGTGACAAATGAATAACAGGCTGAATGAATACAAAATTCACGCTTCTATCAGCCTGAAGACCACATTAACTGTCCAATATCGCTTATTTAATATTTCAGATTAATGAGATGGAGATTATGCATTTGGCAGATTTTTGTTTGTGTTGTTATGTAAGACCAGTTATTCCAGTTTTATTATTTCAGTTGACTACATGTTTTATTGTTTCTATTTTTTTTGCATGTTTCTAGAAAGTTAAGTCTGTGGATCCATTCTTGGCTGCTCTATCATGTGAGCACCTCCTTTACAGGTAATTTTATCTCTAACTGTCTGCTCTTCCATAATGTTTAAAAGTTGTTTTCTTTTTCTAAGGTGGACAGAAAAAGAAAAGAACTCAAGAAGACAATCTCAACCCATTTCAAATAATAGCAATTTATTTGAACAAACAAAGACAGGTCCCCAAAACAAGCATGTTATGCTATATACCACGCTATAGGCTCACAAGGTAAATTTGACAAAATGTATAGTAACAAATATAAAATAACATATATAAACATATAAATGTATATAATAATGTTGTTCACTTTCTTGCTAAGTTTCGCTTTTCAACAGAAATCAAAACGATTTTTATGAGCCCAACCTTGTTATGATTTCTCAATTTTAAGATGTTGTTGAAACTTTTCTTCTGCAGATGTTTCATAACAAAAGCCTTTCAGATAAAATGAATGAGTATGTCGTCTGTAATACTGAAAGACCAATTTGAATTTCATCTATATGCATTTAATTGGAAGTAGTGCATGCAATAGACATATACTTTAGCTAAACATGTAAGAGATGTATAGCGTTGGGCAGTAACACGTTACTGTAATCCTTTTACTTTTCCCAGTAACTAGTAGTGTAAGAGATCACTATTAATAATATTACAGTTACTAATCCAAGTAATGGCGTGTTACTACGTTACAAGAAAGCACTATCTTCGACCTGATTGTGGGGCAGTTGAGAAGCAGGGCCCAATGTTGTCCAAGTTGGTTGCTAGCCAAAAATGAGGGTATAGGTATATTGCCGTTATTTTGTCACAGTCTAAGATGCAAAGAACATTGTCGTCCCTTGTAAAGCAACCAGCAAAAATCTTTCAATGGCAATGAAATCTACATCTAACTTATGGAAGCATCTGCTAAAGCAGCACAGCAATGAGAAACTCACAGAATGAAACTGTGGCCAATACTGCCAGAAATGGCAATCTATGCACTTGTCGGGAGAGAGTGGCATTAAGCAACATTTTATGTTTTGTAAAAACACTGAATACAGCTCTTATAAATGTATGTGCAGAAGAACAGTTCTTCAAAAGTCAGGTTTTTATTTCAATCAGAGGCGTTAAGAAGCGTTGGGTGTTATGTTTTGTAAAAAAAAACATACCACTTCACAGCATGTTCACAACAACTGCTGTTGTGAACATGCTGTTAGTTAAAAAGACGGGAGAGACTTGCTTTGTTTTTTATTTTGTTTAATACTGTATGTACATAGTCTATAGGGTATAGCATCATCTGGTTTGAGAGGCTGCAGTGTTTTCAGTTTGGCGGATTGTTGAGGGTGGGTAGTGAAAGTGATATAGTAACGTAATGAGTAACGTAACTAGTTACAGTTAATACACAGTAATAAATAAAGTAATAGTAGTAAAATAAAAGTAGTAAAATAAAAAGTAACTTATTACGATTTCTGAGTAAGTTGCCCAACATTGGACATGTACTTATTGTCTTCTGCTCTTTATAGTTATCTTGTTATAATGTGTATAACATTAATAGTCAAGGAAACTGGGTAAAGGACTATGGTTACATAATTTGTGTTGCCGGACTCTATGCCAAATATCACAGTAGAGGACAGCCTCAAAAGCACATTGGCGTCGACAACAGAATACACTTTTTGTCCGAACTCTCTAAAACAACACGTAGGAGCATTTTCTGACCTGATGCCACCATCTGCAGGATATTATTTGTCTCTGCCTTCCAAAAGCGGTAAAATAAATCCATTTTATAATATGAAAAGGATGTGATTAAGGTTTGGCACAAAAATAATTAGGTTTAAAAGTTACATTGACTACTTTCTTAAGGTTAAATGACCTTTGTCATCATGGTTACAACAGTAAACATGTTTATTAAGGGGATTAAGGGGAGAGAACGATCATGGTGATACAAAAAAACAACAACCTGATTGTCAGTTTGAAACAAACAGCAATCTCCGGTGTTAAAATACAACAAATGTTTTGTTGACCGATATAAAAAAAACTTGTTGTAAAAAACATTAAAAAAGCTTGATGATTACGACACAAGTTTATGACCTCACGTGTCAGAATGCATCGCTGATCAATTAGATTACCTGGTTGAACTTACTCAAATAGTTTTATAACAATAGTAGAATTATAAGTAAATGTCTCATGAAGATGGATGCTGGTGAAGGCTGGCTTTATACTTTATGTTGCCACAGTTTATGCCATGTTAAACAACCATTTCCTGTGCATAGTTGTGGTAGTGTAAATAGGGTTTTCAGATCTTAAGGCATGAGAATGAGAAAAGCAGATTGTTGTGGCACAGTCCTTTAAATAAATCTGTGTAATTTTAGCACTGGCTGTTTTTGAGGTATTTTGTGCTTCTGCATCATTGGATCTCTACATGTTGTTGAATTGTTGCTCCTCTTCTCACTTTACATTACCAAACAACCATTAAAAGCTAAGGTGGTAGTTTAAAGAAGGCAAAGCCATGAAATAATCAAAAAATTTTGAACCAAATGTAAGATTGATTGGTCTATCATCTAGCACAAAACTAGATAGCAAAAATAGCCAGCTGCCTTGTGTCTTACTAGATTCTCCCAACACCACAACACTACATGTGAAATCAGATGGGCTATTGGGTGAACAGGTTACTGATTTTTTTTGTTGTTGTTGGAACTTATTTGCAGTTTCCAGCAGATCTTCCTGACACACACGAGGAGAAGCCTGTAATTTTATTATCCAGAGATAACTACATCATTTGGCACTCCACATCCCAGTTATACCCATTAGTTCATTGACCTTGCAGTGACATCTTACTGGTGAGGCAAGAGCTCACCAATGCCACTTGCAATGTTAAAGATAAAAAAGAATAAGAAAAATAAGATTTCACTTTTTTCACGCTGTGGAATGGCATGGTAAATTCACATTACTACAAATAATTATACTGTCATGACAAACACTGCAAATTGTTTCAGTTAGACATCATCATCATCATCATCATCATCAAAAACCAGAGCAACAAATGACTGTAGCACCATTCAGTTTCAGCAGGTGTTTAGAATTATTTTAAATTACCAGAGGCACCTGGTCTTTTCATTTGACTGTTAACTGCACTATGATAAGAAATTAGTGTCTGATTTCAATAGATTTCCTGTAATCAAAGATAAAACATGTTTTGTCACTTGAAATGCAGACTAAAAATGAAATGAAATGTGTAAAATTCTGTTGCTGCAACAATTATTTGGAGTAGAAATATTTTTCTTTATAACCATCAATCACTGTGGGTGAAATTACTGAGATTGACCCTCACTTTCTATTGTTGGATAATATCAACTGATATTTTTACCAGGCAATTTTCTGAGTGAGATTACATGCATAGAGGTGCTCAAATAAGACTGACCTACTAGGTATCCAGAGAGAGCTTATGAATTTTTCCACTAGACTGGTAATGAAAAATGTTACTGCTCATAATAAAGTCAATACAGTATACAGGAAACTGGGTATTTCCTCTGTCTGCTCTTCTCTGTTTTCTGAGTCAAGGTCATCTCTTTGTACCACACCCCAAGGTCGCCTGACCACCTCAGGCCCTAAGGCTTTTCTCACAATCGGACCAGAGCAGAAATCGAAAGTCCTGTTCAGCAAGAACAAAAAAATGTCAATTTCTCTGTTGATTCAATTAGGGAAATGGAGTGTCTGAGATAAAGCTAGTGTTATTTATCATGGCTAAGGTAACACTCAATATCGAGCTATGTTAATTAGAGCTCTGTAGCTAAAACAGTGACTGTGGGAAGCAGCGCTTCCACAAATAGTTTCTACCTACCAAGATCAATTGATTTGAGGGAAGCTATACCAGGGCTTTCTTAGTGAAGAATTGTTAGAGTGAATAAATCCCCAACATGGTTACAGCTTGACTACTATAAATTGTAAAAGTATGATTTGTTTTGGAGCTGAAAACAACTAATGATTTCATTTGCAAATTTCAAATCACAGATACAGATATGTTCTCAAGGCAGAACAACAAATAAACAATATACATAAACAAATATACCCCAAATTATCAGGGTGCTTCTTCTGTCAGCGCAACACGTACAAAGCCTTTATTGTATTAGCTACATGTTGGGGGAAAAAAGTGACCTATGTGTATCGACCAAGTACTGATACAAGTCAGAGCTTGCCCTTTGGATAAATGGGGATCCAAGCTTGTCCAACCCTTTTTTTCTGTTAGCACAATGGGATTTTCTGTCCTTTCGTTCAGAGCAAATAACCACCAAACAAAGGTAACCTGTTTGCATGCACTGATTTCTATGTGTGTGTATGTGTGTGTGTGTGTTTGCTGTATTTGAAAAAAAATGGGGAGAGAGGATGTGGTGACATGAATTAAATGTATCAACTAAGCATGTATGATTTACACATTATCCAACACAAAAACCTGAATAGCCTGTTCAGATTCTTAATTTTTCTTTTCTTAGGACAAGAGTGTGGACACTGATGCTGACTATTGCAAGTTACATGAAGGACTCTGCACAGCAGGAAAGGAAACTCTGTAGGAAAGGACTTTGTATCTATAGCCATCTAACTGTAGTTCTGTCAGCCCTTCTTTGTGTCAAAGAACACTGATCAAACATCTAATTGAAAAGAATTAGCTGATATTTTCTATTTTTTCTGCAATATAAGCACAACCCTCTCTTTTCTCTTTTTGTTTCGTGTCTTTACCGCCAAGTCCCTATGTCTCTCATTTACATGTAATATACACACACGCAATATTCTTTTCATATGACCTTGCAAAGCTTGTGTACAGTATATGTGTGGGATTTGTTCCAGGCATGCTAAAGTATTGATTTATGTGACTCATATCTTAGTCTTTTCGTGAAAAATGCAAATTACTCATCATCATACAAAAGAAAATAGCACATGACAGAAAGTCCAGATTGGCCACTATGCCTATTACTCTTGTTACTAATTTGGAAAGAGTCTCAAATGTGGGGTTTCAGCAAGTGGATGGATAACCACTCTTGATGCCCGAGGTTGTAACAGCAAGCTGGGGTGCAGTGACTGACATGGAGAGGGCAGGTCACTGGGGATGGACAGAGCTGGACTGTTAAGTGTGATTTATACTTCTATCCCAAATTGACTACGTGTAGCCTTTGTGTAGCCCTGTGCCTTACCCAGTAGCCTATACGCTGTAGCCTGTCGTGCACCTCCTCAAAAATGTAACTGTACGTCGGGGCGATGCAGGATCATAAGAACTGTGATTGGTTGGCTGGGTAGCCTAATTTTACCCCCATTCAAGTTAGAGGATGGCTAAACCGGAAGTAAGCCTGTTCGGCTGGCAAACACAGTCGCCACTGTATATACGTATAAATTGCGCTTTAATGAGGAATGTCAGGGAGTTAAGGATTGGAAAGTCTTGGGAGGATGACTACAAGGCAGGCATGGCACGTAAACCTTGAAGGGCAAGAGACAGCTAGAGAGACATTTACCCCAAAACACAAAACCCAAGTGAGAACCTGCACACATCATGACAAGGCTAAAAATGACAGGATGTTGGAGGACTGGGCTTTAAGTTCAAACTCTGGGACACTGACATGTGGGCACAGCTGGAGACAAACTGCAACCGAAGCACAACAAATGTAAGCTCAACATATATAGGCTCTAAAAGGGCAAATAGAAGCAAGCACTTGTGAGGAAACATGAAATTGGTTTTGTGGAGACACTGGAGCAGACTCTGAAAGAAGAATGGACAGATATAGGCTTGAACTGAGCAGAGTCAAGAACAGAGTCAAGCATAGGTTTATGGACAGAATAGAGAGGGTGGGCAGCAGATATGGAAACTTTTTAAAAAGTAGGCTGCAGGTTAAGAAGCAGAGACCAATTCAGGCTCATGTTGATAAGCTTTAACAGGCTCAGGTTCAGAGGCAGAAACTGGCTCAGGCTCAGAGGGACAGGTTAAACCTTAGACTAGAATACACAGACAGAATAGACTGGAATGTGAGACATGGTCAGTCTCTGACAGAGACGCTGAGCCAGGTTCAGACTGTGTCTGATAGAGATTGCCTTGGGCTCTAAATGCTGAACACCAAAGGAGCAGAGGTTTGGCATTATAAAGATATAAATACATAAAAAAAATAAAACTTTAATAGAATACACATTCACGCACAATTCCAACATGGATTTTTTTCAGGGCAAAGTAGCAAGTTTTAAAGGATCAATACATGTGATGCATTAGTAAAATGTATCTATTAGGTGTGATCCTGTGTTTATATACACTGAGAATTGCGCATGCTGCCTTTTAAATGATCTGTCATGTGTCTTCGCGGAGGCAACATTTTAAATGTTGGCTACGGTAGGCTCATCTCTATACCATGTGTTTCCTTAGCTCTCGTCAAGCCCTTTGGGCTCTGCTGTGCTTTAATATTTATAAAAACAATTTCAAGTGACACCTTGCCTCTATTTCAACCAAGGCAAGATGGCCTCAGGTACAGTCAGACAAATGCATCCCAATATGTTCAAAACAAGCTTAAACCAACTGGAAAGGTGCCAGTGTGGGTGCTCTTTGAGTGATCGAAGAAACATGTAGTGAAAGATGTAGAAGTAGTACTTTCAGTATTCTGGCTAATATTCTTGCAAAAATAAATGACTGTATTTTGCAATAGCCTACCTTCAACACTGTAGACATGATTGAATTGTCCCACTGTGTATTAATATTATATACTCCATATGCTGACATGCTGCAAACATCAGTAACAAATGATTGTAATTATAAAACCAGAGCCTGGGCTGTCCATTTTGCATAGGAACCCTGACATGGATCACATGCATGTAATGGTTTTTGTGAATAATTAATCTTGTGGGCTATGCTGTCTCCAGAATACTAAATATTAACAGTCATCTAAAGTGCTATTAGGAACCAGTAGCACGGCCAAATGAATACGTAATTACTCAACATTTCAAATTTTGTCCACAGAATCATCCAAGCGGTAGTAAGTTCCCCATCTGCATGTTATGTATACATCCATCAGCAATGACGCACACACATATCCATACACAGTAGTTAATGCTGGGACCAGCTGAGTGATTTGTCTTGTGTTTGTGTTGTGGGTAAATGGAGTTCTGTGTTATTCACGCAGGCTTGCTCACTCACTGCTGCCCTGCTTCTCCTTAGGCTCTGTTTCAAACCACTGCCAAGGAAACACATCAATCATTTCTCATGGCCAGACACTTCGATGGAATATTGATATGGCTTTTAAGATGTGGGGCATGAATATGATCTCTGACACCTATCAGCCTTGCTTTGCAGCTGCTCTACATATAGCAAGGGAAGTATTGGTAGAGCTGTACTTATTTAAAGGCAACTTATAGCTGGTGCACTGAAATACTAGAAGTGTAGTTTCAAGTTGGGATCAGTAGGAGCTTCTCAAGGCAGGGGGAGTTTTAATGAAGAGTGCAAATAATTCAAATGTTCATGATACTTGTCATTAGAACTAATATTTACATTTCAAATTATTCCTTCTTATTCTTGTTTCCCTGATAATAACTGGACAGTTTCTAGTGGGATGTTTGGTATGTATTTCTAATTGTTATTGTATGTCTATTTTCATACGGGTACAAATGCGTGTTATAGTTCCACAATCAACTGGTGAATGGAAACTTCTCCCTGAAGCTGTCTCCTCATTACCTGCTGTGTGTACTTCAAGCTCACCCACCGTCTCCTCAACTGGAAAAAGAAGTGTCATCGTCACCATAAATAACATCGTCTCTCAACCCCCCCCGCTTCTATTTTCTCCTGGCAGTAGTAGCGTGCTTTCTGCAGCTCTCTATGCATGAAGATATACTGCTTTATATATCATTTAAGAATCCATTTAAATCAACTCCCCTTATGTTCAGGCAGAAGAAAGATGGTTTGGTGGATATATCTCTTCGTGTATGTGCAGAGGACAGAGATCTTGTCACATAAATAAAAGCTGACTTCTATGGATGTATATGACTATTTGCCAGGTGGCCTTTTGTTAAGGTCAACCCACAAGTCTATACATCTAGTTGGACTAAAGAAAGCAAATATGTCACAAAACAATGTGTTGAAAATGCAATGTAGACTTCTTATATTCTTAATTTTATTTGTTTGTGAAAGACATGCATTAGACGTCCCCATCATTATAATTATAATGTAATTCTTTAAAACATTCATTAATAAAATGGGATGTATACTTAATACACATAAACACATGCTGTCTTGAATACTGAATTCTAGGATGGGTGCTGCCTCCTTCACAATGTCTTCATAATGATGAGTGGAGAACATTTCCTCCTTTGCCTGACAGCCAAAATGGCTCCCATCCAAAAATGTGGTGTCTTCCACCCTAGGCAGTGAAAAAGGGAGAGTTTGCAAAGTTCAAACAATGTGCTCCGGGTGAGAGCACAGCAGTTAAAGAGGCAAGAATGTGATCGATTTTGTACATAAAGAAATCCATCATATTTCTCAGGAGGATATGCAGACTTTAGCAAGTAAGTAGTCTTTTTTAGGCAGTAGAGCCACATCTTCTAGAGTTGTAGCTATTTTTGTCAGAATTCAATCGGTGTCAGACTTGTGTGGTTCTCTGTTTACAGTACATCTCTTACTCTGTGAGGGCTGTAGATTTAAGAAATTATTTTCCCAATATTTTGTGTGGTTTTGTCGAAATCAAAATTTCTTGCATAATGCAAGGAGTGGATAAAACTCTCCTATTTGCATTAACGCGGTATCAAACAACCCCTCCTCACGCATGCTCTCACTCAGTCAAGCTCAATATCTTCACTGCAGCATCAGAAGTTTTGCATACACAATGGCTGAGAAGCAACTAACAAAAATGAAATAACTGCCCATCCATCCTTTGCCAACAACTGCAAAAAGACATGATGACAAACAATGGGGAATAACTTTTGAGGGGGGACAGTGGTGTATTAGCCTCTCATGATGGTGCCGCAGACTGCCGCCTCTGGATTACGCTCTGTAGTGGTTTTTGTGTTTTTGTTTGTAAACTCGGTTTTCTGCCATCCCAACAGAACTAACTCGGACTTCTGCAGATCTGCCGCCCTCTGTTTTACCGATGTTACAGCCTGTGTATTAGTAGCTGTCTTGTCCAGGGTGAAGATGTACAGGTTGCTGTACGCTAACGAGCTGCAGGATTGCCGTCGGGGATTTGACCGACCAACGTCGCCTCCTCCTGTTGTCTGGCTGGGATCGATGATTGGCGCGGCCGGTGGCGGCAGCTGTGATTTCCATTGATCGGCTTGCCTTGCTGTGTCAGGCTGTGTGAAAATATTGTACAAACACGAGTGTGTTATTATTAGTGAGATAACTGATGTAAACTTCTTTAAGAAATAGGGCCCAGGTTTAGCTCCAGACTGATTTCGCTATAACTGTGTAGTTGTGTTGTGTTAATTTCAATAGGTTTAAGGGTGCTGCTCTCCTTGTGTTTTGGTTTTGAATTTATTTGTTGTTTTTCTACCTTGGTTAAGCTCTCTATCTCTCTCAGTAGAGATTTCTCCTTGGTTATAATGTTTTTGTTGAATTAAGCAGCATTCAGTCGGCCGTTTTTCTATTGCAGTTTACTGCATGTCACTTTACCCGACAAATAAATAACTTTTCTTTACCAAATCAGTCTGGTTTATGTTACCTTCCTTGCCCACACAAGCCAGGTCGTATCCTGGCTCACTACGCACATCCCAGACAGCGCACTTTACCTATTTTTAATTTATGATTGCATAACAGAGCTCACAGGAAAAACAAGGGGAGGCAGACTCTGTCTCTACATAAACGAAGGTTGGTGTACAGATGTCACAGTGTTAAAGAAATAATGCAGTCCTCACCTTATTCATAAACTGTAAACCTTTTTATTCACCGCGGGAGTTCTCCTTGTTTATTCTTTTCGCCATTTATTCTCAGGGCTGTGTTAGTGAGGCATTACCACAACTGGCTGACCAGATAACATGGAGAAAAAAAACATCCAGACTTCCTGCTCATTGTTCTTGGGGACTTCAACAGAGTAAACCTCAGCCATGAACTTCTGAAGTACAGACAGCATATTAAGTGTCCAACCAGGGATACTAAAACACTAGGCCACTGCTACACTACATCACACTACATGCAGCCTTAGGACTCTCTGAACACTGTCTGGTTCATCTTATCCCAACATACAAGCAGAAACTGAAATCTGCTTAACCTTTGTAAAGAGTGTGAAAAGACGGACCATCGAGTCAAAGCTAGATTTACAGGCCTGCTTTGGATGTACTCACTGGAGTGTTTTTGAGCCTGCAGCCACTGACCTGAACTGACACTGTGACATCTTACATCAGTTTTGTGAGGACATGTGTGTGCAGACTAAAACCTTCCACACATACAACAACCAAAAACCCTGATTCACAGCAAAACTCAAGCAGCTTCATCAGACCAAAGAGGAGGCCTTTAGAAGTGGGGACAGATCCTGTATAACCAGGCCAGGAACACACTGACTAAATAGATCAAATCAGCTAAGAGGAGCTATGCTGAAAAGCTAGAAAACAGCTTCAATATCAGCAATCCTGGGTCTGTTTGGAGAGGCCTGCGGACACTTACTAACCACAGGAGACCATCCCCAACTCTGCTGGTACTCAACGACTGGCTGACGAGTGGAATGGATTTTACTGTAGGTTTGAGAAGTGCACAGTCACAACTTTCCCCCACTCCAACACCATTTTCAAACAGTCATCTTCCCCCACTGTCCCACTGTCACCCCCCCTCACCGACCCCTCACCTGCACTCACGAGGCTTTGAAGGGGATGTGCCCCGACAGTGTGTCTCCATCCTGCCTGAAAATCTGCGTAGACTAGCTGGCCCCCATCTTCACGCAGATCTTCAACAGATCACTGGGGCTGTGTGAAGTTCCCTCTATATTCAAATGCTCCACAACCATCCCAGTCCCCAAAAAACCCTCCATCTCAGGATTAAATGACCATAGGCCTGTCACCCTGACATCTGTAGACATCTGTAACACACGGTAACTCAGATTTGAAACATCCAAAGCTGTCATACAGGAGTCACAGAACTACAATATAGGACTGGTAGAGCAATGTAATAGGTCTCCTGAAGCCTGGGGCTCTCTGCCCTGGCCCATGAAGCAGTCTTTGAGAAGGGAAAATGAAGCAAGAGGGACAGAGGTCTTGGCAAGTCGCTCGCTGTGGAGAACGAGCCCCATGCGTGATGAGGTTTTGCAGGGCAACCAGCTTATTATTGTGTGTTTTGTTGGAGGGCCTTAATGAGGTTATACGAGCAGTAGAGAGAGATGCAGAAGATTTTGCATTGTATGTTCAATTGTTACTGACTGCTGCTTTAACTAACAAGAGCTATTGTTAAATTACACTAAACAAAGTTTTGTTTGCAAATTAAATTGAAGTATTGCATATAGTAATTGGGTTTATGAAAATATAGCTGTTTCTACACACCAACAACAAGATGACATCATAAGCCCAACTCCAGATGCTCTGCTATCTTTAATGTAGTTTCATTTTAAACATCACTTCAAATACCTCTCACTGCTGTGGCGGGTGAAGAAACTGTAATCTGTGGACTTTAAGTGAAGTTTCATTAGTGGTGTGTTGTATGTTTTGAACTGCTGATAAGTGTATGGATATTTGTCAAATAATTATCCACATTTTATTCTTTTATTTCCTTATTATATAATAGGGAAAATCAAATTATGATTTACATGCAACGCATTTTATGTTTTGAATTGGAGTATATACTGCAAGCATACAGTGTAGGAAGTATAGGGAAAGCAAGTATTTTGTCCCTGGGTGTACCTGCTGAGCCAAGAACAGTAAATAAGGAAATGTTTCTGCTGTCGGACAGTCATGGCTGATAGAGTGAGACCATCTGTGTCCTTGCTCGCTCTGAAAAGGAGGATGATGTTGAGGAAGGAGAGAGGAAGGGATGGAGGCCTGCACAACTGTTGGTGGTCACAGCCGAGTGCACACATCCCCATGGTTGCCTTCAGGCTTGACCTGTGTATGAGCTCTGTCTATACCTCACAGTCTGAACACCTCTGGACAAACACACACAGACACACACAAAACATGCACTCACAAGTACACACAAACAGATCTGCCTGTCTTGCAAATGCAGACAGGTGTGCAGACTAAGTCAACTAGATTTTACCATAGCACTTTCATGCACACATGCACACACATATATATGCATTTACACATGCTTGGCTGCCATCTGGGAAACAGATTTGACAGACACATCCAGTAGGCCACTTGTGGTGTATGTGCTTCCTGCTGCTGAAGTTCCCTCTTAATCTCCTCCTTTTTTTTGACAGAATGCATTCTGTATCCAGATTACCTGTCGTTATCTGTAGTGGGTTCATATTCAGAGTTTAGTTTTTGCCACACTAATGAATAGTTTCATCGTATACTTCTGGTATTATAAAGGGCTACACTATTACCATGAATATACAGCCAATGTTGCTATTAAACAAATGACATTGGACTTCAGAGAAGATGCATGAGATGCAGCTTTGGGTCTTTACCAGTGTCACAGGAGGATTGAGCTACAAAGATCTGTCTGCAGGATTTTTTAGCACAACAATCCTTGAACTAAAGTGAGTTTGTGATTCAGAGTTTCGGAGAGCATGAATATGAAACAGTGCATTAGTAAATCTGTATGCAGATAATTGGAGAGCATAGAGAGTGGTGCGAGGTCAAGATGTTTTTCTCATGATCTCCAGCCACTAGAAGTAATCTGACGATTTCTGGTGGAAACCACATGACTTGCTTGGCATGGTATGTGTATGAGGGTCAAAAAAGGACTACTAACTAAAATTATGCAAAATGTGAAGAATAAATATCTCCATACAGATGAGTGATTCTCCCCCTGTAGCACTGTACATTACTGCTGATGTGTTACCAGTTGCAGTGCAAGACAGATTGGCCTAGTGAGACAATGTCTCACCACATGATCAATATCTATCTCTGTCTCCCGGTTAAATGAAAAAAAGACAATCTTCTGCTAATGTATCTCCTTTATTACTTGTATTTATCACCAAGTGAGATGAGAAAGAAAAGGAGGGCTGGTGGCAGCAGCTTGGCGTGTGGAATATGAACATAGTGAGTCACACATAACAGCCTGTCAGATACAAACAGGGCAACCAAGCTTTCTCCCACCATATGTGGAAATGTGGTTCTGCATGAATATGGTAAAACAGACCAGATTTTCATCTCCTCCATCTTGTATCCGCAGCGTGAACCCCGCTTCAGGAGTTTCGTGTTCCCCTACAGCCTTTCTTGACTGCCGCTTTAATTTTTGATGAATCTTGTAATAGCTAGAGCAGAATATATTGAGAAAGTGGCCTTTGTGCGCACGGCGACAGGCGTGTTGGAGGGAGGGCGGCACCATATGTTGCAAAGTGGAGATGAAATTGGCTTTGTCTAAAATGGAGAGTGTGCAGGAGTCCTGGAGGGATGAAGAAGAGGAAAAACCCTCCCCCTCATTTCCTCATCACCTCCAACAAAGCCAGGTATTAAAGAAACACCTGTGGTTTGAGCAATGAGAGATCCAGAGCTTCCCCCCACCTCTTCCTCTTCTACCTCTCATCACTGACTCATCCTTCATTTCTCTTTCACCCCCCTGCTGCTGCATCCCTTTCTGGCCTGGGGCATAATCTCTTCCTCAGACAAAAAAACCAAAGGAAGAGATGCTGACATGTAATAAAGCAGGACCGATTCTGTATGGGGCTAAGGCTGGCCACTGCTTTTAGGTAGCAGAAAGGAGAGAGAGAGAGTGGCTGGGCATTTCGACTGGAGAAAGATGAGATTAGTTACTAACAGATGCCTGCTAATGAAGTGTTGACAGGCCGGGTGAGGGGCCATGCGAAGCTACTGTGTGGGAAATGATGGAAAGAAAAGGGGAAAAATCGACGGCAAAAAGACTGATGAAGGCAAGGGAAGTGTGTGTGTGTGTGTGTGTGTGTGTGTGTGTGTGTGCAAGCCTATCCTAAGCTTCTGTTCTCCAACCTCAAAACTTGCTGTGCTCCCTCACCAGGGGAACAGATAGCTTTTAGCATACTACCCTGAGGTGGAAAAGACTGTTCAGTCTCTCTCTCCTTCTTTCTTGCTCTCTCTACGTTTCATCTTTCTCCTTCGAAGCATTTTGTTTTCCTTTGGTAGCCCTGTGACACTTTTTTTCAGAAGCAGGTCTGAATTGAAATAAATTTATTTCTTCTCGCTTCTCATGCTGCTGCTGCTGTGGACATAAACCTTTTCTTTCCATAGCAGTCAGTGCTGTCATTGAAACATATTACCTCCGTTTCCTGCTCTCCTCACACAGGTGGTGTCATATTTTCAAGGCTGCAGATGAGTAACAGGGATCATTTCACGTTGACGTCTTTTTTTCTTTTAGATGAAAACATATGAGCTATGTTTACCATTTCTATTGTTTTCCCCTGTGAGCAGATCTGAGCTGGATGGCAAACATAGGAGACAGACCCGGTGGGTGATGAAACACAAGGACACACGCGGTGGAGAGTTGGGGAGCTGTAGTCTGATGAGCAGGTGAAAGAGGTTTTTTTTTTTTTTTTTTTTTTACACAGGATGGAGTCGCTGGTAGGAAATTCAGCACACAGACTTAAAAAGAGAGGGGGCACACTATCAGCTCCCTGGACCAGCACACTTGACAAAGAGCAGCCACTTTTGAACTTTTTCTATCTTCCACCTACCTGCCCAGCTTGCTCACCTTTCACTCCTACATACCCACGTCAGAGGAAGCTCAGGATCCCCCAGAAGGTTGTTTCTAACACCATTTCCCTCTGCTTCCTTTGTTCTCAGGAAATGAGCACCTAAGATCTGATTCCCCCCTCCTCCGTTAGTGAATGAATGTACCAAGCAACAGCAATTTCCTTCAGCAGGCATTGCCTCCTGCTGCTCCAGATTACAGCTCATTAGTACTTGCTGCAGAGAGACAACCCACACCATGCCTTCCCTCTGATTCCCACATTGTTTCCTGTGATTCTGGTGTGGCGCGCCACAGTGACAAAAATGGTGGAGGTGGTGGTTATGAAGGCTAGGGGGTTGGAATAGAGACAAAGACAGCAGCGAGGGGCTTGTTCAGTTTGTCATTTGCTGATGAACATGTAAAGAAGTAATTTGGGGGAATGGAATGGCACTGAATTGAAAGGAAAGCCACAGGGTTGGAGAAAATTTATGTCATGACAGATAACAGCATGTTGTGTTGTTGGAGAGAGTTGAAAGTGACCTTCAGGTAGCTGTCAAGGCAGCGATACAATTTGATTTGGAGGAGGAGCAAGGATGAGTATTTGTGTCTCTAGTTTTGACTTATGGCAACATTGACAACACTTCCAAGAAAAATATTGGAGGGTGTGAGGAGGTTATAGAGGTCATGTACAGGGCTAACAGCTAGTTACATCTTATGGGTGGCTTTGACAGTTGAGCTTGTGTACATCTGTCTGTCTTTGTCTTTTGTTTGTAAGAGTAAAACAAATTGAGGGTACTCCTCACAAACTGTCAGCTGTGCCTGGCAGTGCATGGTAATTGCCATTGAACATCTTTGTGTTTCTGTGCATTCACATTCTGTTTTTCTCTTCCTTCCTGTTTCAGAAGACTCGTGGAACTTGAGCAACATCCCTTCAAAGTTCCAGTCTCCTCACTATCCTTGGAAAAGTTTTGGCAAAGTTGCAAAAGGAAACAGATGCCAGATGTGTGCACTGTCTGTTGAGACAAACCTTTTTCTTTGCTTTTGTTTAGGTGTTTTCTGAAACAAAAGTGTGCGCACAGCCTTGTAAATTTCCATATAACTCAGGTCAATTATTATTAAAAAGTAAATGAAATGTATTTGGAGTTAATACAATTTAATTTTCATGACTACCCTAGTCTGGTGTTAATGCTATTCACCATCTTATGTCAAAGAAAAATACCCAGGATTTCACAAAAGTATTAGTAAAACAGTATAAACAGTGGGTTGATTTATACTTCAGCGCAGTAAAGCAATACATCAGGGCTTGGACTTCTGAGATGCAAAACAAGATCATGAAGAGTAAGAATCGACCACTCAGATTGGGTCAGTTTCAGTTTACATCTTCTGCCTCTTCTCAAGGGGTACGCCTCTATCCATATACGCTTGGATGATTTACATCCACTCTATCCACTGGGGCCCCTTCAGTCTGAATAAGCCAGGATGATACCAGTCTTGTGGGCAGTGGGGAGCGATGAAAAAGACAGTCAGTAGACAGTCAGCCCCGTCCTCCGCCTACAAACACAGTTCTGAGCCATGATACAGCACTGTACGTTGCTGCCTAGAGCTGCTTTCCTTCCACTTTTTCATATTCCAACATGACCTCTGACCCTACAGTCATCCTGACAGTTGGAGTCTCTGACAGGCTATCCCCTGAACTCATTCTGCCTCCATGAACACTGGAGCATGAAGCATGCAATGTGTCAGAATTGAGATGCTGAGATTCTCAGTGTCAACAGATATCAAACCAAAGTAAGCCTTAATTACATTATACTGAGTGGCTTGGATTGTTTGAAATGTACTGCATACATTCTTTGAAAATAGACTCAGCCATCTTATGTATCCTTAAAAAGCACAAACTTTGATAATATATTTATATTCTCATATAAATAAAAACAAATATATCTGACGTATAAAGGGGGCTGAATAATACACATTTTAATTCTGGTAGAGGATTCTGGTAAAAAGCAGAAATAAATCCTCAGTGTGTGTGACTTCAATTTTTCTGTGTCCACACAGAACCAAGGCTATGAAATATCCTGCCTGTGTCTCTACTCTGCGGGTCAAAATCAGCTCTTAGAGGATGAATTTTGTTTTGTCCTTCCTCTCTTTTGTTTGGCTCTCCACTCAAGCTAGGCTTACCACTCCTTCAGCATACAAGCACAGCTCAGTTGACCCTGAAACAGCAAGTCTCACCTCAGAGGTCAACCTATTTTCAACATGAGCTCTGCAGACTACCTAATGCTACGCTCAAGAACCAAAACAATTACACTTAATTTCTTTCTTTTATAGTTTGACAAACTTGCGCTACTACTGTTGGCACAAGGTCAGATAATAAAAATGTGAACTCGGGACCTTCAAGAAGGAGCAGCGTCAATCTTAAGAAGCCTTCAGTGGCAGGCATTCACTCACTGGCAGTTTTTCACTTTTCTTGACTGGTAATCCAGTTTGAAAATGTATCTGCCATGTACAAGTGCCTGTCTCTGGTCCCCCCCTCTCCCATCACTACCAGTGACGTCTCTTACCCCACACTACGTGTCAGCATGCCTGCTGCCTGGGACATTCGCTCAGTCACAGTCTTGACATCTCCCATCTAAACAATGCTGTCGTCATTTGTCAAACTCCTCTATCTGTCTCTTCTTCCTTCTCCATCTGCAGGAGGAGTAGAGTGATGCTCAGGTGTGATAGGTGCCTGTCAGGGACCATGCATTTGAGTGCACACGCACATAAAAGTGCACACTGTGTGCAGTTGATAGAGACAGATGCCCTGTGCATTTGAGTATTCAGAGAGAGTGAGTGCATGTGACAGACAGTCAATCAGCCCTTGATGAGAGGTAATCGCACAGTGGACAGATCAATTACTTATTTTCTCAGGAGACAAACACAAGAAAAACACCACTGTTCTCCAGGTAAATGATTTGCATTTCACCGCTCTTTCATCTCTCTCATCCTTCTTGTATCTTTATCTTTCTGTTTTCTTCTAACTCCCATTCCTCCCTTCTATGTGCCTCCCTCTCTCCCTCTCCACTTTGAATTTGGCTGTTTGGCTGTTTATCTCTGCTCATTTCTCCTCCTGCCTGTCTCATAGGGAGGGAGGTGGAGATCTAGCCGATCAGAGCTGAGTAATGGTATATGAGCACAGCCTGTGAGCGATGAGAGCTCCGCTTGGCTGGATCATTTATACTGGGCCTCATAGAGAACAAACATATGTATCTCAAAGCCATCAGAGACACTCCAAGGCTGGTTCAAGCATGAGCACACACATACACAGGTAGTAAACAGCAAACACACTTTAGGACATGCTATGTATCAATTGCAAGCTTGACCTCTTGAAGGGCACCTTCTCTGTTTTACTGTCGGACATACAGAGGAAAAGCTAGTAACATGGGACCTAATATGGGTGAAACGTCATCCGCTTCAAAGCTTAATTTTCTTATTATCTTCTTATGTTTTCCTGTTGTCCATTCAGCCAGCGTCAGCTCACATCAGAAGCTTGAATTGGTGGATTTAGGCTTATTATGCATGTAGGTCATGTGTTGGTTTTTTGTTGTGTTTACTAGCTGTAGCAGCGGACATTCCCTGAGGTTGCAGAAATGTGGTACAGTCTCAGCTCTCACTGGAGATCGCTCTGTCCTTCACACTCACTTAGAGCTGGATTCAGTCAGTGCTTGTCAGAGCAATTTTACACAGCAATCTTTATTTACAGGAATACCACCCTGCCTGCCCAGACACAAACACACATGCTCAAAAAAGCTCACATCTTTCTTGCAAAAGTGATGCAGCTAACAAATGTTGCTCTACTCCTCACACTTTGTCACATGCCCACACAAACCCTGCATGTATATTCACACACACAAATATGAACATGTGCTGCTCACTAATACCAAAATGTGCTATCTCATTTTACAGTTAACAACGACACATCAGTCTTATGTCTGTGTCAGCTGGTGTTGCTCAGACATCCTTAGTCGTCCAGGGTTGGCCCAGCATGCTCTATTCCTGTTTTCAGTCCGTCTTCCAGTTCTTCTTCTTCTGTGTGTTGACAGGACCACCTGGTGCAGCTGCTGATTGCCAGATTTTTTATTATCCTGCATAACAATGGGCCAAAGGACTGTTTGGACCAGTATCACTCCAGCGTTGCCAGGGACTGCTGTGCCTCTTGCCCTTCAGAGACAGTGGCTCCCCTCCCCATCGTGCACACATGGATGCATGGCCACTCTGGGATGATGCTCCCCCTCACACACATTCAAACTGTTAATTAACGTGTCCTTGTGTTTATGGCCATTCAGTGGCCCACAAGAGAGTCAGCGAGGTCTACGCTTGTGTACACACACAAACATGCACACACACTGGAAAGCTCATACGCAGCATGTCATTTGAACACTTAACAAGCACAGTGGGCACAACAGATGAATTTCAGTGATAGTAAAAAAGAATTAATCTCGCATAAAAAGCTCAAACAAAAGAAATGTCTGAAGGAATGAAAGCTGAATTTCAAACTTGTGTTGGCTGAATAAGTGCATGCACACATGTGCATGTAGAGGTGAGCTCTTGTGTAAAATGAAAAACACAGTGTCGGTGATGCTCTTTTTCCTCACAGTGACTATTAACTTTAATAGACTGTACACTATGGTCTGTAGAACCTCTCTTTGCATATGCTGTGACATCTCTACAGCCTGGAGCGACACTGGCTTATATAGCCTTCAGGCATCCAGACAGCTGCTTACTGTATGATAGTCTAAAACAACATTACTGAGGTGGAGAAGACACTCAGATAACACTGCAACTGTCAGAGTCATGACCTAACTGGAATAGACTGAAACCTGTGAAATAGAACCAACCTCTCACCGTCTGAACCACGAACCAAATCTGTCAGTCAAACTAGAAATGGAGACCACAGAGAGGTAAAAGGAGAGAAGGGAAAGAGAGATATCTGGATAAAGAAATAAAGTGAGAGACAGGAAGCAAAAAAGAAACACAGACAGAGTGGAAGAGTGAGGTAATGTGAATCTGAGAGAGAACAGTAGCACAAAATGAGCAAGTGATTTTGACATCAGCTGCAAGTATTCAAAGTGTATTTTACAGAGGCTGTTTGTGTTGACACTCATCACAGGATCACTGAGTTACTCTCTGTTTCATGTTTTGCACGGAGAAACAAGGCAGCTCCACAAGGGGCAGAACTAAAAAGACTCTTTGCATGCTCCCCTCACAGACCGAGCTATCCTGTATGAGCAAAATGAGTCACTTTACTGTAAAATAACCATTTGAAATTAAACTTTTATGAAAAAAAGTTGCTACAGTTTCAGTTGATTGGACTGGAGTTGGTGCTGCTCATATTGATATTCAGCCCTTCTCCTTGTAATTGTAGTATCAAGAGGGAGCAGCTTGTGGCCAGATGTCATGGGAAGACACTGTTTCCCATTTGTTATTCACACATGGAATAGAAACTGCAGGAATTAGAGGTTAATTATGATGGAGAAAGTTTAGGAGGGGAAAGAGAAGGTGAGAGAGAGAGATAGACGAATGGAGGAGTGGGGAAGGGGAAGTTCATTTTCATCGCTGTTGTTACTGTGTTGTGCTGCAGCTGGTGATGAATGACAGACAGAGAGCGCTCAGCTGGAGGAGGATGGCTAATGGAATTGTACTGCATCAGCCCAGAGATTCACAGGGAGAACACACTAGGTTACTATTATTCTTTCTAAATGCCATGCCTTGTTAGGGGCATCCTGCTTCACATAGTGTGCTGGAAAAAGCCCTCCAAAAACGATTTGGAGTTCATATTGTCTGTGTTGACTCATTTTGTTTTGATTCAATGTGAAATTAGCTGCAAAAATGAGGAGATATCCAGCCTACATCATGACTCCGCTTCGTCTCTCCAGCCAAAAAATATATTTCCAAATGGTCTTTCATCTAGCCAGAGGGTTTTCATTTGGATGATGTAAGCCATCTACCGCAGATGAGTTCTGTTCTGCGATAATGACAAATATTGCAGGTACATGGCGGGCAAGTGGAAGGTGGACCTAAAAAGTGTGCTTTGTGTTGATTCAGTTTGAGGTGTAATTCTACACTGATGATGTTCAGCAGAGCGTGAGCCCAGCCGAGATGAGAACACCTTCATATATCGCCTTCTCCCGGCTGCCTGCGCTTGCATCCTGCAAGTGTACGCTCTGGCGAAGTGCAACTGACCACAGTGCTTTCTTTAACATGGTTTATAGTCTTATTGATTCACTGTTGTATTTACTGTATTCACTGCTGGAATTATGAACTGTTAAATCAAAGTAAACAGGCGGAGTGGATGAAGTCATCAAATATAGTAGCATTGATTATTCCCATTAGATTCCTCTCTTCCTCCCTCACTCCCTCCCTTCTTCCTACATCCTACTGCTTCTCCAGTTGAATGAGTTGTGGCCAGTGGCCGAGCAATGATAGACAGATCATTACTCTGCACTGGGCATGCCAAGTAAGCTGTGTTTTTTACAGGCAAGGACAGAGACTGCAGAGATAGAGACTAAGAGCAAGGAGAAAAAGAAGACAAAGACATTTATCATAAATGCTAAACTCTGTCTCTGGGTGTTTCACAGTCTGTCTTGGTATTTCCCATCCCCCACGCTGCACTATATTCTTCATTCTCCAGACTGCAGCTCTAACCTCTTTAGAGGATATTATGGTCCCTTGCCATCAGGAAAGCCCATTACTCTATCGACAAAGCTTTATCCATGAAGGTATAGCTTTACTTTTCCACTTGTGTGTGTATGTGCGTGTGTGTTACCATTATAATGTAACCAGAACCTTTACCGTTGTGGAGGGTAATGCCTGTAACAGCATCAGTTTTTATTTGCCAGGATGGAAGATCAAGACAACATCAATGTCAAGATGAAAAGTTGCTCTGTCATGATAGAAGAATTATCATTTTAGTTGTGGGCTTAGAACCCAACACCTTGATTTCCGACAAGACTAGTTTTGCAATGGATTCTTTGCACTGGAGCATGGAAACTACAGTAAGTTATGTTTAAGCAAGTAAAACACTTAACGGTTACGGAAAGTTCATTGTAACTGTAAAGAAAATGACTTGCTAACATGCACTGCAGAGTTGTCAAACATGAGCATAAAGTATTTCCTTTGGGATACTTTTTCACATTTTTACTTTCTTGTGCCTGCACTAGGTTCACAATAAAGACAGTGTCTGCTGGTCAATTGGCTTTTTGATGTGGCCTCTTACCCAAAATTAAGTAATTTAGATCACACATGTTGTGACAGCCATTTCAATCAAATGCAACAACGACATTGCTGCACTATGAAATCCATTATTGGGTTGCTGGCACTTCACTGACTTGCTGCATAGCATAGCTTAAGTTTGTTATTTGAAAAGGACACAGGCAGCATCACGGTTGCATGTGTTAAAACGTGTTTTTGACCCCTCTAATGCACTACTTTGCTGAAAGGATGCCCCATTGTTATCAGAAATGCCATATTATAAATACACTTGTGTTTTTTAATGTAGTGAACTGCGCTTTCTTCTTAGCAGGGGGCAGATACATATTTGTTGCTGAGTGAAAGCTGGAAAAACAAACAAATGACTAATTGTATAGTCCAACTAGAAGTTTTGAAAATAACACATATTTTGCTCTGAACCACACAAATACAGTGAACCTAGCAACACAAATCGCTAATACAAAGGTCTTGAGCTATACTGATGTTGTTCTCTTCTCCTCTTTCTTTCTTTTTTCTCTCTCTCTACATGAAGCCAGATTGCCCTTCACTTGAGGTAATGAAGCCACTCTATCAAAGACCTGTACCTCCACCCACCTGCCGCCCACCTCCAAGTTCCTCCTTAGAAAATACAAGAAAACACGCTTGTGGTCGAGCTACATTGCACAGCTTAAGGATAACATTCGATCTTACTGTATCTTTTGTCTTAAACTTGTTGTTTACAGAATAGCTCACAGTAGCTCATAACCAGCATTGTGAAAAATATAGTCATCACCTGTCACTGATGCGGACGCTCTATCTCTTAATATTGTGTTGACGTCAGTCATGTTGTATTAGTCTCCAATGAATGACCTTGAGATCCTTCAGCCTCAGCTCAGTCAGAATGAGAGTTCTTCTGGATAGTCTCTCTGTCTCTCAATACATTATCCCACCAAACAAGTTAGCCATATGGACATGGCTCCGTAGACCAACACTCCACCACTGAGGATCGTTATGGGTATAAACGACAGCAAGAGAAATTCTTTTTGGGGACTGATAAAATCTCTCTATTCATATATGGCCAAAGCTGCTTTTGCACTGACTGTCTCTGTGTCCCTGCAAATGTCTGCTTTTTTCTCTCCAGAAGTGTGCTGAGTGGGGTCGTGGCATTGGCAGTAGCAGCATCTGCCAGCGAGGAAAGGGCCAAGGAGAGTGAGTGCCTCATGTTTGTCTCCACTGTCTCCAAGCCCCCAACCATATTCTTCCTGCTAATTAACCTGCTGACGCCTCCTTACTGTGTACATTTTGGGGGAAGGTGGATGGAGGTTGATCGGCAGGTGGGGAAGGAAACAGCTGACAACTGGCGACTTGAGCTCTGAAGCTTGAAGATTAATTATGCTCTCCCTCATTTTCTGACCACATATATACACACACATGCGCATGAGGTACCTGCTTGGCTGTGCAGTGTCTCACAACCATTCTGCATTTTTACAGATTTTTACCTTACAGTAACTATTAGTACTGTTCTAAAGATAGTAGATTATATTTTACAGCAGTTGCGTATTCTTAATTTCTGATCCAGCACCAAGATGGAACACAAAACATAGGAGAGCTAAGGAAACTAACACAAGGAGCAAAAGTGATTCAGCTAATTTGACAAACCCTTAGCTAAAACCATTATTTGATCAAATCACATATGACCAAGCACGATGGAGGTAACATGGCAATGATGGTGGAGCAAGGGAGGGAGGTGTAAACCTGCCTGCTGACACACAACGTGAGGTTAGAGATGCAGATGGCAAAACTGGCTGTGACTCCCCTGGTTTCAGGTTGCCAGGCTTGGAGCTGGGGAGTAGAAAACGTACTGCAGTCCAAGTGCTAGCCTCTTTAGCATGCAAGTTCAATTTCCTACAATTTTTTGCCAAGGGCCCATTAGCATCCATTCTGACTTTTCCACTTTGTGGTAAGAGCAAGCACTTTTGTTTATCCTTATGAAAATGAGTTCCTGAAGGTAATTGCATCCATGTTGCATTCAGCGTGTTGTTCATTAGGAGACGGAGTTATAAATGGGAGCTCTCACAGCGTATGTTCACGTCAGGCTCTGCTGCTCCCTCTGCCACCATGGGCGACACGCACATCGCTCACTCCCTCGCAGGAACAGGCGAATAGAATATATGGCTGCACCCTGCCAGTGGGAAACAGGGGGGGGGAAACAGAAGCGGGAAAGGCCACAGAGACATAGAAATAAGAAAAGGATCAGAGATGACAGCTCAGAAGATAAAACAAAGCAAATGAAAAGTTTTTTGACTAGAGATGGGGAAAGACGAAGAGGTGAAATAAGGACAACAAGGACAACGAGGTATAGCAGAGCAGGCAGACGGGCAGGAGAAGTTTCCAGCCCTCCACCCATCAGAGAGTTCGGCTGTTCAGATGTTTGGTTGGCGGTAAAGGCAGACAGACAGATTGCAGCCAATGATATGTGTTGGGAATCATCTCAGAGATGGGCTAATGACAGGAGGGGAGAAGCAGGCAGATGGCTCCCGTCAGGGAGATGCGCTTGCAGTACCGTCCCAGTGGTCTGGGCTGAGACTGCGTGAACATTTGGGATTTAAGATAATAACCAATGGTTAGTATGAAGGGAGAAAGTGATTGGGGGAGGTGGGGACAAATTGTCCTCTGCTAGACCTCCTGTTTCAAAGAAAGGAAAAGAACTATGAGTTTATGATGTTCATACAGCGCCCTTCTTATTTCTTTTGGTCCATATTAGTGAGTAAAGAGGCAGAGACACAGAGACAGAGATGGATCTCTCAGGTTAGTGTGTGGGCAATTTTTTTGCATGGGCAAGCAACTTGAAAAATGTAATGAAATACTCACTGATACTCATTATTCACTGAAGATAATCATATTACCTTAATATTTACTTGATTGAAGAGGCAATTAGTTATATAACTCATTACATTACTTACTTGCCTCACACAGTCCAGCTCTGTGAAAGGTGCCGAATTCCCACAACTCCAGAAGTCACCACTGAAGTCTTGACCTTACAATGAAGCTGCAGCTTCACGCACCCTCCCAACTCTGAACAAAACCTAGCCAAAGACATGTACATGTAAATATAACAACTTTGGAGTCACCAAGGGGCATGTTTCTCATCTCTTGGTACAAACTAGTGACTTCCACCGGTCTCTATCCACTGTGCCAAAAGGCAGGTGTATGCTTGAAACAAACTATATGACGCATAGCAGTTGCAAAATGACACACTAAACCTTAGGGATAACATGAAAATGGGGATAATAGGCCACACTTTTGGAAAGTATTTCAAAGGCATTTGTGGTGTTTCACCTGGTTGCTCACACGGAATATGACAGAAGTAATTGTAGTAGTGTAAAGAATGAAAAAAGTGAGCTTGACAGAGAAGTTTATATCCTGCATTCTTTCTCACCTCCACACATGAACAATCCCTGTTCAGGTTTGGGCATTGTTGGATTGTTGGAAAATACAAATGTTGTCAGACGCAGCCCCTTCCATTCTGAAATGTGGAAAGATGTTGAGACAGGTAGTGCTCTTCGACAATCTGACAAGCACTTCGGTTGAAACATACTGATGCCTTAACATGTGCCATACTGGTCTCTTCACCGAATGCACAAACCAAATGTATGTATGTCCCCCCTCAAAACACCTGGTAACTTGTTTCCCAAACAGTGGGAGTAATAGAATGTAGAAATGAAAGTAGCTGCTACAATGCAATTGGTGAATTTGAATTTGTAGTCCTTTACACTACTGGTTGATGAAAAAAGAAAATCATAATTACTGCCAAGAAGCACTATAAGCAACACTGTCTCAGTCTTGTCTTTCACTCTCATCAGTTCCTATTATGGTCTTCTTTGCTTCCCTGTACTTCCCTTGCTGTTCTCTACATAGTGTCAGCCAATGAGGGTTGCGAGTAGCATCTTCTGACCCTTTGTTAGCACTGGAGTTCTGTGTTATCTAATCATGTGAGCCCACTTGTATTCCCCTGAGTAGCAGCTAAACAGATCAAAATGGCCATGACTGGTTCCGGTTACCCTTCCGTGCTACTAGCTCTGACAATCTGTGTCACTTCAGTTGCATGTTGTCTCTCAGTCCACGCTGATGATGCTCAGCTCTGTTGAAGGGTTCTGGAAGAGAGGGCTTCAGATCAACTGTCAATATGGCAAGAAAATTGAGAGACCAGTAACAGATTGACAGTGATGGTGTCTCGCAGGAAGATCAGATATAATTCACGAATCACAGACCACTCCAATGCTGAAACTAAATCTATTGTCTTTTTACACAGCGATGGACAAGTATCACATCACACAGTGCATATCAGTATCTGACTTATTCAGCTTGTCAGTGTGTTATGTGGAGTAAAACCTGTACATAATCATGTAAATAAAGAAAAAAAAGTTAAATTTTATTTCATAGTGAGTGTGTTCAGTCAGTATCAGAAACATAAAAACTTTTTTGGTCCAAGACAAGAAGTCTGCAGAGCAGGATCTATAGTAAGAGATGAGAGAGTGGCTAATCTGCTTTCATTACATTTAAAATGATCTCGAGTGAGTCATTCCTAGTGGTCCTCTTACTATGTCCTGTAGGGTTGTGTGGGTGGATGACTCTGTGTCAGACAACTGCTGCTGGCTTATGCATTTAGCCGATGCCATTGCATCACAATGAGGGGAAGTACTTTCTAACGCAATGGGGAAATGGTCATTAGTTTGGCAGCTTCATCATCATTATGAGGCTTAAATAGGTCAGCCCCTGACTTCAGGAGGTTGAAGAGGCTCTTATTTCTGGAAGAAGGCAGGAGATCTGTGTGGTCATTAATGCCCATGGTTTACAATTATTGATGTGCAATCATTTGAAAAGTGAATTTGTCAATTAAACTTTGATGAGTTTAATACCTGCGCACATTGTAGATTCACTGTTATTAGCTTTTGTATAGCAGCTTATGCCTCAATGTTTGTGTTTTGGAGCTTGCTAGCTGAGATGACAAAGGACCATAAGAGAACTAAGATATGATAAAAGTCCATTTATATGCAAACACCATCGCATACTCATACAAACTATTCCCCTCTGGCAAAACATAGCCCGGGATTTGCTATGCTCTCCGAGACAGTAAAGGTGCTGAGGGAGCAAACATAAATTTCATTTCACACACCAATCATAGCTTTATTTGACTCCACCTGTTTGATAATGCTCACACTGTGGCTTATATTGTTATTTTCTGGCCTGAATAGGTTTCTTTATGGCCTAAACAATAATAGAGACAAAATATGGATTAGATATCAATTCATCATACACTGTGAATGAGTGTACGGAAATGTGCATATAAATATGTATTTTCCTCAGCCATGGGGATAAACAGGTCTGTATATTTAGAAAAATGTGCTTATTATTATTCAAGCATGAGATTCATCTCAGGGTGCTTCACCCTGATAGAAAGCAGTGTTCTTTGATGTTCAGAGTCAAGATAAAAGAGTCATTGTTTTATGTTTGAGCCCATGCAAAAATATCTGTAATTCACCGTTTGCCAATTATGCATTGCTTTTTCACACTAAAAGGTGGATGTTTAAGAGCTTTTTCAGCACATGGAATAAAAATATGTGGAGCAGAAGGAAGAAGCTGCAAATTAAATCTTTGCTTTCTGTTGAAAATTAGAATCCTGAGAAATTCTCATATTTAGACACCACTTGGCTCTTTCTGTTGTTCAGTTTAACATGATGGTAACTGATAATTATGTAGACATATATATGTATACAAAAGACTCATATGTCCTTATAAAGCGCAGCGTAACAAATGGCAAAGTAGAGAACTGCATGTCACAGAGTAAGAAAGGCATAGAGGTTAATTCACCGTTGATTTATTAGTCTATACAGACATGCACTTTGTTACATACTGTAAAGATAGCACACACTGGCATGTGTATTCAAATATACAGTAAATTCATGAAGATAACAATCTTCATGTAGTGCACATATACACATCCCAGAGACAGAGAAAGGGAAAGATAGATGAAGCTGACCGTGTCATTTTAGTTCCAAGGACACTGCCATTGATCTTCTGGTGGAGGTGGTCGATCTGCAGGTGTATACTGGATTAGTCTGAAAGGGATGGGAAAGACAGCATTAGAGAGTGTTGTGTTTGTGTATTTGTGCATGTATGTACAGTAAGTTCTTATTTGTTCATGCATGTCTTCGTGATAGAGATGTTACACCATTAATGCATTCATGACACAAGAGTGTGAAACACAGACTCACTTCAGTGCAGATTACCTAATGAACATCAAAATGCAGAAATCTGATACTGCAGTATCTGCTTTCTGGTGTTAGTGTTGCCTTCAGGGTGATGAGAATCCCCCTTTGTTATAGCAATGGGACATTTCCTCATGTAATATGCAGTAGAGCAGAGTATTGAACAGCAGCATGACTACTGTCACAGAGTGAACAGTAAACCAGTAAGCATTGATTACACAGCATTTCTACCAATGATGTATGATGGCAAACAGCTGCAGTGCAGGGTGTGGCATCCCACCTCAATTTGTCATCTAAGAGAATACAGTGTGGTAGCGAATGTCATTTTTCCCCTCTGTCTCTGGAACTGTGAAGTAGGGCCTTGGGGCAAACTCTTTGAAATATCTCTCGGTGACAGTGCTAATCTTCACCTCGGCTCAGATCTGCCTAAATGATTTTAGCTGTAGGTGAGAAATCCTGGCCTTTGATTTAGAAAGGGGGCACGCAGGTACAGATTTCCCAGAGGAGGGCAAGTTCACAGATATATATCCAGAGAGGTAAATGTCTAGCTCATTTCCAATTATGGTTTAACGAGACGGATTGAGGTCAGAGCCAGAGTGTGGGGCTGCAGGAACCAGCCAGACACACTTGTGGGAGTACCAGTGGAGAGAAAGGGGCACAAGGGGTGGCAGGAACATTGGAAGTCCTAGCACGCCACCCTGAGTGAGAGGAATGATTTTCCATCAGCTGCCCACCCTTTCTCTCGTACATACAGCCAGGGAGCGGTCGGAGGCAGGGGGCTGAGATGTTGCCAAGCGCCCATAAAGGCTGTGGTAACTCTGTGTGGAGAACTAACCTAGCAACCACAGAGAGAAAGTGAAGCAGCCAGCTCCTTTCTCTCAGGTCCACTTTAAGACTGTGTTTCAGGAGAATATTGTCCTCTAAGATAACTGTTCCAGCACAATGAATCATTTCAGAGAGGCCTGGCAAAAGTGCATTTAAGTCAGTAGCAAGTCAATGATATGGAGAGGGGGAGGTGACAGCCTAGTTTGGACTGACAGCTCGAAGACTAGCTGAGAGAGGTGTCACTGCAACTTTCTCTGAAAGGCTGACTGTTGTCTCAGCCTGTTTGTTCACTTGGTCTTTTCACTTGGTCTTTTCCTGTAGACAGGACAAAACAAAGCCTCATTCCCAACACAAATCCCTGTTTAAACATCTTGTATTTGCTAGTTTTACCTGGAAACAAACTTTTTTTTCTCTCTTAGCAAATGAAATTCCTGAAATGAAAAACAAATAAAAGATTAAACACCTACAAGTTTAAAGGATTTACTACGTATACGCAAACAAACGTATGCTCACACACAAGTATAGCCATGTTCACACACATACTGCTTATGAACAGTGTATAGATGCAAGTCTAAGCAGCTATGTAATCAAACTTTTATTTAACATAACTTCAAATCTGTCACCTAACACACTCACTAATTGGATATACGCTCACTGGCCACTTTGTTCAGTACACCTTGCCAGTACCTGGTTGGACCCCCTTTGCCTTCAGAACTGCCATAATTCTTCATAGCAACAAGGTGTTGAAAACATTCCTCAGAGACTTTGGTCCATAACGACATGATAGCATCACGCAGTTGCTGCAGATTTGTTGGCTGCAAATCCATGATGCAAATTTCCTGTTCCACCACCTCTCAAATTGGATTGAGATCTGATGACTGTGGAGACCACAGGGAGTACAGGGAACTCATTGTCATGTTTAAGAAACCAGTTTGAGCTTTGTGAGCTTGTGTTCGATGTGTTGTGTGTTCAGAGATGGTATTCTGTAACCTTGGTTTTAATGAGTGGTTATTTGAGTTACTGTTGCCTTTCTGTCATCTTGGTCCAATCTGCCCATTCTCCTCTGACCTCTGACCACAACAAGGCATTTTCGTCCACACAATTGCCACTCACTGGATAGTTTCTCTTTTTCGGACCATTCTCTGTAAACCCTAGAGATGGTTATGAATGAAAATTTTTTTTAACCAATATTGCGATTTAGTATACAATTAATTTTTAAGCTCTTTACATCCTGTATTATTCAAAACAGACTAGCAGTAAATCAGTGTATAGTACGACCAACACTATATTAGATAGATTCAACATACAATGTTCTTTCTTGTGAGTCAGACCTGTGTTATGATGAAATTCGGTAATTCATGAATTATTATTATTATGACCAATGGCGGAGATGAAGTATCAAATTATAATAATATGAAAAGGATAATTTGAGAGTCAAGTCATGGCATTAAATAATATATCATCAGGTCGGCCTACCTACAGACCACAAGAAAAAACACAGTTCACCAGAATGTGTTATACAGTAAGCGCTCAATACAAAACCCACAGTTCAACCAGCAATTAGTGCGTCCTTTTCTCTGTTCAAATCTCCCAGTCCATCGTTCTATATCCCAGTAAGCAAACAAACAATAGGCTACTCAGTTTGAGGTTCAGTTCAAAAGTTGGCAAACAAAATGCAAATGCAATTAATCGTTCAGCCATGCCAACAACCATGCCACATTCAAAGTCACTAAAATCCCCTTTCTTCCCCATTCTCATGCTCGGTTTGAACTACAACAAGATGTTTTGACCACATTTACATGCCTAATATTGACTTGCTGCCAGGTGATTGGCTGATTATTTTTGTTAACAAGCAATTGGACAGGTGTAACTAATAAAGTTTCCAGTGAGTGTATGTCATAATATTGAATATATTGAATATTACAGCATGTCTCCTCTTTTCAACACCCCCTCCACTGAAAAATAAAATATATTGTTCGATCTAGTAGCTGAACTTGCAGCAGGTGTTTGCCTGGCAATCTCTTTGTCCATATAAAACTCTCTGATTTGATCTACTAGCCATATGGAAAGCAACGTCTGGATTTCCCGTCAAATTTCCCTTTGCTGTTTCATCCTGTCAAATGGAATGGAAAATGGGGGAGAAACAAAAGAGCTTGGAGGAAAAAAGATGAATCTTTGCAAAGGTCAGAGGGTTTGGTCCTCCAGGATATTGTTCATGTTTTTGAATGCAGTTGTCTGTGGCCCAATCATGTGTATGTGTGAGCAATTGTGCATGTGTGTGTGTGTGTGTAAGTGAAGGGTTATGTGAGTGCACAAAAGGTATTCTTCAAGATTGCGTGTATCGTTAAGGGCCCTGCTTGTATCAGTTTATGATAGTGTGACAGGGCCAGAAATTGCCTTTGATTTTAGTGTGCAGTGTTTTTAGTATGTTCTTTGTGTGTTGTGTTTTCCTGCTTTTAAATGTGTTATTTGGATGCTGTGCCTTTTATTGCATGCAGAATGGTGTGTTTTTTAGCATATGTTTGTGATTTTAAGTTTTACGATTTGGCGAAGACTCTGTGAACGCCACATGCCTCGGCTAACATAATTATAAGACAATGAGCAACAGGTGCTGACGCTAGTGGCAGAGTGGACAAGACTCCTTTAAGCACGGCTCGGAGGTGCAGAGAGAGAGACTAGCAGCAGAGAGACTAGCAAGGGAGGGACTAGCAGCGGGTGGACACACAGCAGGGGAAGAGAGCAGCTCGGAGAAGCAGCAGAGGGAACGACCGCAGCAGACAGTGTCCGCCAACGCGACTCTACTCAGGCATGGGCGAACGGTAGGCCTATAACTGTCGCCCAGGGAAACCGTGAGTACATTTGAGTATTTTCACATTAGGCGGCACAAAAGATCACGCAGGAAAGAGCTGCAGAATCGGGGCGTGGAGCATAGGGTGTGGGTGGACTGAAGTGGAGCACACTACTGTCCAGTACCCCTTTCTGTAGCAGGGTGAGCGGCGAGTACGGCGGAGCAGACGGAGTGACCCGAGGAGCTGTTAGGCCGAGGGACGGGGTACTCGACGGGGTGACTGTCGGCCACTGCTGGAGCTAACGAACTATGAAACATTTCCCCCTCTGTTAGCTTCTTTTATTCTGGACATCTTATGAATTTTAGTTAGGCCTTTTTAATCTATGATTAGTATTTTAAAGATGCTAAAAAATTGTTAACATTATTTTAATTGTGTGGTTTCATTCCCGCTCTACTCTAACCCCGATTTTTAAGAACCTGTGAGTCCTGGGGCTCGGCTATCCCTAGGTGGCGTTGTCGGCGAACCTTTTTATATATGTTTAGTTAACCTCTTTTTAATTGTAAACTTTTAATTATAACTGTAAGAACCGCCTCACCTGACAATAGCCCCAGAGCTAATATGATTCAGACCAGAGAATAAGGCTGTGCATTTTAACAGCTTGGCCAGTTGTGCACAGTGGCCAGCAGTGCACCACTGGCCAAGGAGTGACAGTAACCAAGCTATATGTCTGTGCCAAATAGTCTACCAGAACTGGACTGCAGTTCCAGCCCATCTCTGTAAGGGCCGAGCCAGACTGAGAGATGAGGAAACATTCTATAATGGAGCAGAAAATCATTCACCTGTTTATATCTTAGTAGCTCACAGGCTGCTCTCTGCACTAATATCCTTTGCCATTCCCCCTCCCTCCATTCCCAGGCTACCTTTCAAGCTCACCCATCTCTCCAACTCTTAGTGTGTGTCTGTCTCTTAGTGTGGGTGTGTGCGTGTGTCCAAGCGTACATGCTCATAAATCTCTATGAAAGCTACTATCTGGAGTAAAACCATTCTATCTGTCAAGGAGTAGAGACAATCCTGCTTGATGTACATGTGCACTATGTACATCATACTATGGATGTGCAAATACACACCAATGCAAAGAGACAGATGCCTCAAAAAACACCATACACAATCATGTGACGAACAAGGTAATTAATGTAGACAAAAGGACTGATATTTTCAGGACAGACATATCATATAAGAGCAGCAAAGAGCAGAGTCATACATCATGTCTCAATGCTTCACTTACTTTGTCTATCTAAAACTGTATGTTGGGCACTATTGTAGTCAAAAACAAACCCAGTCAGAACATTTTTACTGCATAAAATAAGGATTTGTTTGACTGACGATGTGATGTACAGTGGTACAAATAGTATTAGTAAAAGTAGCACTAGCATTCACATATCTTTTAGTATGAGAAAGTCAGTATGCCTTGTGACTCAGGTTGGACTTTATTTAAACTTGATTCTCATCTTCTTTCAGACAGGTGGTGATGTAAGTAGAAAGTTCCACAACATGGACATATTCATACAAACTAAAAGGTACCAGTTGTACAATACATTTACATGCATTTTTGCACGTTTTCTGTTACACAGTAGAGCAAACTGTAAGGAAAAGTTAAAAGAGTTGAGAAAACAGATGCTGAATAAAAAATAATTGGAAACAAAAAAGGAAACAAATGAGAAAAGCTTGAAGAAGGGATAGAGAATTGGATGGGAAAGTGTAAAGGGAGGTTGCAGTATAAAAGAACGATTAAGCTCTACAGATCAGTAAAAGAGACGAGAGAATAAAATGAAGCAGGGAGACAGAGATGGAAAATAGAGAGGGGGAGTCTGGAGTACAGCAAGGAGAGAAAGCTTAGGAGAAGGGTGTATTAGCGACGCAGATTAGCACAGCAGCAAAGGGGATTCTTGACAGCGTCTTTCATCACAGAAGAGGGTGGTGGTGGTGTGACTGTTCGCTCCCACTCAGGTCCTGACCCGTGTTATTAGGGAGCAGCTCTCAGCAGATCGCTGGGCTAAATGAAGCCATTGTGCTGGATGGTGTATGGCTTGATGTTGTTCTAATGAAGACAAAGCTGTATGTCACATGCCAACCTGCAAGTATTAACAACATGCTCATATACCCACGCAGACTCTTGCAAGGTCACATCAGCATTTCATAAACACCGCATTGGTTTTTGCTATGTTCCCAGACAGTAATGTAGATCATTACTTGTATTAAATTCTGGAGCCATGCACTTATTTTATAGAAAATTGTGGTGTTACCTGTAAATTTAGCTGGCACAGACTGATATTAGACTCCTATGGGTCAGTACACTCATTACACAAGTCTGGGGGTTTGCATCCTCACAAGACCAACCTGAAGAAACTTACTTCAATATGCCTGTGAAGACCAATGAAACTGACTGAGACAGGCAGGCGAAGTCCCGTCTTCCTCTGGGACTACAAAACCCCCTGCACAGTCTCCTCTGCCCAATTTATTTACACTTCACCTTGCATAATCTGACAAAAGCAGAACTCTTGCTAGTGATTAAGCTGTCTGACAGGAGGTAAGCTTGCTCCCTACCCAAGGCTTGTTCCTGTGTTTCATTGTTTAACTTGCTAACAAGCCACACTCCCTTCCGTTTAGCCCAGCTAATGGATATTTTTTATAAATGTTTTTTATAAAATCAATATTATATTATGATTAGTTGTTTTTCCTCTCCAGCGATTAACAACTTGCATGTTTAGCTCTAAAACTCGAGAGGAAAGAAATGGCTCCAGAAAGAAAGAAGGGCTCTCCTAGCGGGTCAAGCAGGCCCAAGTATTGCCCATGCCTGACAGACAGATTGATGATATCCTCCCTACTGCCAAGTTTGAAAGGATGGAGGAGGACCCAGTCAACAACATCATTTCTAGTTGAAACAGTCTATGTGGGCTACACAACTATTGTCCAGAAGCAAACAGTGGCCCTAGAATCATCATAGACGGTAAAAGGAAGGAGTCAGTCCTCTGCCTAGCTCTCCTGAGGATAGCAGGGGGAGGAAGACAAGCCAGTGGCTCTGTCTATGGATCTGTGGACTCTCAAACCACAGGGCTTAATCAAGAGATGTCTCATTTTCAGTGTTTTCTGATGGTAAAGAAACCTCAGTTAAGAATACAGTTGCACCCAAGCATGCTAACTCAAGCCGACTCACCAGGTCATAGTTTATCACCTAATGCCATGGTCCACCCATTTATCACCCATGGTCCATTATTACTAATGCCATTACAGCTTATGTCCACAAAATGTGTGGACATAAGCAAGGAAACAACCCCTTACCTGCACACAATTTCAGTTCCTCTGATACATCCTGGTCATTGCCCTAGCCCCCTGATACAGGGCATAGCTGTACCACAAATTGTAATGCTGGGCAGGCCAGCCATAGGAGAGGCCTCCTGGTAAGCATGCACCACTAGTAGTCCAGAGCCACTAATTCAGAAAAAATTATTTAGAGGCATCATGGTATCAAAAGTGCATCCTCCCCACCAGTACTATGAGGGGAAATACGTTCTATTCATGAGAAACAAACTATAAGTATAGACCCCTTGAATGGGGCTACTATGTCATTCCAAAAAAAAGTGTCAGAACCACCCTACCGTGCAGTGAGTGAACCTCATTCCCAGACACCTTAAGTGATGCAAGAGATCAATGGTGGTGCCCATGGGTTTTATCGTTCCCGTCAGTGTGTCCGCCTCCCGTACCCGAGGTCACCGGTTCAAGTCAGAACCATGCTGCAGAACAACCTCAGGGGGCTGTTACATTGGTGCAGACACACAGGATGGGAGTGAGATTAAGGGGGTGAGTAGCCAGTGAGGCTGTGCAGTGAGTAAACCTCATGGGTTTTAACCTCCTTGTCAGCATGTCCACCTCCCATACCCGAGGTTGCCAGTACTAATCAGGACTGTGCAATACAATCTCAAAATGTACATATAATTTTCCAAAAACAATAAAATTTCCCTGTTTCAACAATTGATAAGTTTGATAAGCTGCTATTTTAAAATAAATTTGGGGTGTCAATATCTTGCACATCATCACATTTTGTTGTAATTGATTTTTTTCGGAAATGGAGTTGTCAGCATTCAGGGCAAACACATTCCCTTCCTCTGCCGTCTCTCTTCCACAGACCGCTTTCATGAAGCAGCATGCCCCTGTTATCGCAGAGTTTTCTACAGGCGAGAGAGTGGAGAGTCCAAATGGATGTAGAGGAGCAGATTTGGGAATGATTTGGGCCATTGTAAATTGCTTTGCCTCAGTACACACAGTCCTATGTTCTTCTTGCTACAGGACAACAACGCACCCCTTGGGTTAAACATGTTGGCCCATCAGTGGCTGCAGACTCTCCTATACATGTTTCGTCCAGTTGCGTTAATCCAATTATCCAATAAAAGGGATGTGATGTAGCTGACATCATGCTTCTGTGCCAGGGCTTGATCTTCTTAGTCTAGCTGCAGGAACGTCTCAGGGTGTGATGCAATATCCCTATATCAATTTGTTGTACCAAGTGTACCAAGTGAAAGGGAACTGGAGGTTATGAATATAACCAACGTTCCCTGAAGAAGGAAAACATTGTGCTACAAGTTCTGTTTAGATTGAGGAGAGGAAAATACGCAGGGGTTTTTGTATCCCTGGTGGCAGGTAGGCCTCCCCTGCATACAACAGTCTCATTGACCATGACAGGCATTTTGAAAGAGTTTCTTTAGGTTGGAGTATCCTCAATACTAATGTGTTCCCCTCCCTCAGGGAACACTGGTTATAAACGCAGCAAAAACAGAAACGCTGCTTTTTCAGCATACTGTATTTTAAAGATAATTCTGTAAAAAATCAAATGACTTTACAGATCTTTATTGTAAAAGTTCATGCTTGTTCAATTAACCATAAATAATCAATGAACAAAATGTTGCGAGTAATTTTGTGCAAATGGATTGGTGTAAGTACATAAGATTCTTGTAAATTGCATATTCACACAAACTGTTAGTTTTTTCTGTATTTTGTACACCAAAATAAACCATTCATTCATTTATTCATTCATTCATTCAAATAGTCATTGAGACACTAAAGGGCAGGTAGTTAAGGTCACCGTCATAAAAACTTAAAACACTAAAGAGACCTTTCTACTGACTCTGAAAAACACCAAACGAAAGATGCCCAGGGTCCCTGCTCATCTGATTGAGCGTGCCTTAGGCATGCTGCAAGGAGGCTTAAGGATTGCTGATGTTGCCAGGGCAATAAATACATCTGCACTGAGATGCCTAAAGCACTACAGGGAGACAGCTGATTGTCCTCGCAGTGGCAGACCACAGGTAACAACACCTGTTCTGTTTATGTCTTAGTTGTTGAAACGTTTTATGTTCATACAAATAATGACACATTAAGTTTGCTGAAAATAAAAGCAGTGAGTTGTAAGTGAGAGATGTTTATTTTTGCTGAGTATTTTCAAAACCTCCAGGTTTTAAAAACAGGGACAGAAAAGTCATACAGAGAAGGATTGTGCTGCATTTTAATATTTCAAGGTCCTTCTTACTTATACACAACCCCCACATCACACTTCTTCCAACACAGACACACAGACACAAACACACACACACACACACACACACACACACACACACACACACACACACGGGCCAGTGATGTTTGAGAAAGGTCCGGTGGGTTTCTCTGGTCATGTTGACTCATCCTTGTGTGAAACGGAGACCAAACATTTGCTCTGCATGGTCTCAGCTCCTCAGCACACCTGCTGCCTTTGACCCCCATGGCCATCAGCACTGCTATAATCGGCACATTCATTAGATTTATGCTCATCACGCTCAACATCTGGGCTGTGAGAAAAAAACAGGGAGGTGCAGATTGCCTTTGTCAGAGAAAACACATATAGACTTTGGAATGACTAGAGAATTATTGAAGTGATTCTCCTTTTCCAATAGTATAGTGTGTCCTTTGAATCAGCTATGAGAAAAAAAACTTCCATCCACCGATAATTTAGATTATTGATTAAGGTTAGCCAAAGGCCAAACTATTGAATTGCATCTCTATATTATACAGTAAAAAAGCTTGCGAGAGGATCTACATAATTACTATTAAACAATAGTAAACAAGAAATCTTGTAATAACTTGAACAACTTAAACATGATAAACATTACCTGCTAAATATCATCATGTTAAAATGGTCATTATCAGCATGTTACAATAGCACACTAATTGTAGTAAATTGTGTTAAAACACTGTTGTATAGCCTTACAGAGTTAGTGCGGCTGTAGTCTTGTTTGTGCAAGTAGGCCTACTGAAATTGACTGCATGTGACTGTGTGAACGTCTGTGCTTGCAGTTGGATGTGTGCCGTTAAGTGAGCCAGCTGTGATACGAGGGGGCTCAGGGAGGTTGTCAGACACCCTTTGCCTGGCAGAAATGCTTCTCGGTCAAACTGAGGGCATCTTTCCCTGTCATTGCTCCTCTGAAAAGAGAGTGTGTTTGTGTGTGTGCAAGTGTGTGTTTGTCAGCAGTGTGTAACAAAAGAAGCTTTGCCCTGGAACCAGTGAGACTCACCTGAGGGAAACAGTATCAGTTGACCTGTTTCTCCTCCAAAAACCACAAAGCAAGAATTAGGACAGATGCATTCAGGAGAGGTGACCTCAGTCAGACCTTCTGTCAACAAACCAGACTTATTTTCCTCTACCAGACAAAATGATGCACAGACAAAACATAAACAACATAAACAAACAAAAAAAGAACATGTACACACACACACACACACACACACACACACACACACACACACACACACTTATGAGAAATTTAAATATACCTCTGAGGTGAAATGGGTAACCCTGTGTGTGCTCATGCTGTTTGCTTTGGTTCAAAAATGACCACCTGAAGTCATAGCATTAAATTCTTCCCATTATATTCATTAGACCTGATATTATGAATGCATTATTTTCAACTTAGAGATACCCAGAACAGGAGACTGCCAGTCAGAACCACACACAGTCCATTAATGATATTCTTTGACTCTTTGCTCCATCTTGACTGTGTTAGAGCCCAGAATCAAGGACTTAATGAAGCCATGCAGCCCCTGACAGCCACAATAGAAACACTAAGAAACTTCAAGATTCTCATAGGACCCATTGAACTGCGATAGCACATTCTTCATGGATTCAGAGCTGGACTGTAAATGCAGTGTGTGATTCTCTACTAAATTCAGAGTCTCACTCTTCCAGTATAAGCACCCTGATCCAAAAGCAGCTGCAGCAAAGTTTGCAACAGTGGCTGACGGGCTCCATACTAACAATATCAGCTTACTAGCTGCTGCTCTAAAGAAGATAGCAACTTCTTTGGGACCACAACTTGGATGAACTGACGAATGGATGAATTGATAGATGTATGGATGGATGAGTAGATGGGGGGATAAACAAGGGAAGCAGGAGGCTGTTTGGCTGCAGCAGATGGAGAAGCAGCAGGTGTCGGGGTGGGGAGGGACCGAGGTTCCCATCCTCAACACTTCACTATGATGCTCCTTGACAGCAGAGGGAACGGATGTGTGGGAGAATGTACTCTCTCCCCATTAGCACATATTCCGCCCAAAGCCGCCTCCACTCCAGGCTCTCGACGCTCTCAGGGGAAATAGAAACAGGTGGGGAAGGTGTTTCTCTCTTGGAGGTGGTGGCAGAACCATGTCATGAAGGTGATGGATAGATGTGTGGATAGACTGGCGATGTGTCACAGGGGTCATGGGTTTTACCAGCGCTTATCTAAATACAACATTTATCATCTATTCATATTAAGTGCCAGTTGTGAAAATTGAATTTTGCTCACAATGCTATCATGTTTTTTTAAGAACAGATAGTTTTGTAATATGGATGCAATCCAAACACAGCTTGAAGGCATGGTAAAGAGGAAAATAGCTATCAGGAAAAACTAATGCTAAACTGACGCACAATGAGGCATAACGACCATGTATTAAAACCAGATATCAAACAACGCAAAACAAAAAAATGGATTGAAACAGCCAAGTAAGTCCAAAAATGATCAGGCTGTCATTTCTAGCTGGTGGTTTTGTAAGGAGAATAACTCTATGGACAGCATGTGAGTCCAGTCCAGGAAATCACAGGCTGTGGTAAAGACGCAGCAGAAAGCGTAGTTAAACTGCTTCAGATGAGGCTGGGAACCTTTGCTCTGAGGCACCAATAAACACCCAGGCTGGTACCTCTGCATGACACACAAAAACATACACAACTCACATGCACGTGAACCTGCTCGCCACAGGGAAAATCAGGGCTGATGAATAGAGTGTTGCTCAGCACATTACTGGAGACAAACAAATAAGCAGCATGTGTCACGACTGATAACACATATCCCTTGGTGTGGTTTGTATGTGTTTGAGGACATTCTGTATATGAGGTGGCAGCGGCCTTTCATTAATCCCAAACTATTTAAGTTTATTTAAAGAGTCAGCAGCAACATGACTCATGCTGCCTGTGACATCTTCTCCTCAAATAGTTTTTCACTGTGTTGTGGCACTCTGTATTGACTTGCCGCCAACAAAACATGGAAAATGACAGCATATTCTTTTAAACTGTGTAGTTTGAGATGTCCTTAGACATGTCTACCCTCTGTGTACTGAATCACATTGACTCAATACATTTCTTTTTAAATGCCGCACCTGATATCAAGATTACTTTAAATATGCTTCCAGGGCCTGGAAGGCATATCCAGAGGCAAGCACACAGGTTTTCATGTTTCTGAAATGTAGTGTCTCTTTTTTTAACCGCATTGTATTTCAAACAAAAAAGCTGTGAAAAATCTTTGGCTAATAAAAAATGAGACATTACATGATCCCACTGGCTAATCTATACTGCATAAAGTGAAAAATAATTCATTTACATGTTTTTTTTCACATTGGACTCAGCTCAAGTTCTGTGTCAGTAGAATGTAATTTGTTATTTTTAATGTTATTTTTTTATTACTAACAATTCAAGACACGAATGGAGGAAAAAAGCTGCAGTCAATTAACTTCAACGATTGACAATATTATACAAGAGGTGAGAGTTGTAATTGATGCAACAGTTGTTGGATTGTAATACACTAGATTAGAGGAAGCCTATTTAGGGTCTACATATATTCATGAAAATACTGGGTTTAACATTTATGATTTTTTAGACTGACATTTCTGGAACCAGAATGCTAAGCTAATTGTGGTATTAATATATCAGCTACAATATGAAGGATATTTACAGGTATGTTGCTACAGCTCTCTCTATATTTACTTCTATCTGTGTTTCTCTCTCAATTGCCCTTGCATTTCCACAGAGACATTATAGTGTTTGTATTCATATCTCATGCCATATTCATGAGACATTACTGAACCAAAGCATGAGATCCAAATAAATGGACAATTTCTTCAATATTCAGTGAGACCAGGCATCATTAATGAAAATTACCATTCTAATTGATGAATGACTATCTTCCTGTAATGAAATTATGGGGTGAAAAGCCAAAGAGTTATTTTAGAAGAGGAGGATAAGGTGCTTTTGTGGTAATACCCTTTTTTATCATAAAAGATAATAGGCGGGCTCTAATTGGAGTGTTGATGAGAGCACTACAATAGGTCTTCCCTTGAGAAGGGATTTCTGGGGGTCTATCATTTAAAGATAGGCCGACCATTTCGCACAGCTTTTAATTGAAATCCCATGGAAAAAAATAGAAAGAAAAACTTAATAGCTTTCGCCTGAGCACTCAACCAATCACAGAGATAGTGGCACCCATTGACTTGGGTAATTATTTCTGAGTTTAACTCTTGTGTGCAGTAAGCGATTGTACTTGTTCTTTACTAAGGAGCTACTGCTAAATGGTGGAATATGTCATGTTTGGAGGCTTGAGTCAGGCAGCAGTGTTGGGTGGAATTTTTTAATCAATGCTAATTTGTGTATATCTGAGCTGATTTGACTGGAGGATTTCAACCATGCTGGGACTAGAGAATACCAGGACCTGCACAGTGAGGCTAGTGCTCTTCTTACAAGGTTTCACTAAGATGGATGACAGTGATCTATGTCTGGATGTGTAATTTAATCACAGGTTTTCTCTAGCAGGGGAAGTACAGTATAACCATTACAAGGTTATTAATGTATGCATATTACTGGCTGGATGTCAGCAGCTGGTGGCCTTGATGAAAGCCACTAGGGATTTACAGCTGTGGCTTTCTGAGCCTACTGGAGCCCACTGTGATCTAGAAGCTTTAAAGGGCTGTGTCAATGGATGACAGGTGAAGTGGGTGTGGATAGATGCTGTTTGTGTATTCTGACATTATCTGACTGTACTATATAGTTCACATCGGTTACATCAAGCAAGCCATAAACTATCTGCACCATCTATATCTGTCTTTACGATCAATAATTCAATTTAAGCTGAATTTTTAACTATGAAAAGCAGCATATAAAAATACACAATCAGAAAGTGTTCTCTATGTAGAAAATGTTCCCTATAGTTTTGAAAATTGTGAAGAACGCATGATCACCTCTTTTCCTTGAAAGATCTGCATGATCACTATGTGAATTATATTCTCAATACTTTACTACTTTACCCTATACTATTTTTAACCATTCTACAGTAGCTCTATGGATGGCATTGTCATTGTGTCAGTCTGAAATATCTTCTTAACTTTTGGATGGACTGCCATGAGACATTCATGGTCCCCAGAGGACCAATCCTAATGGTCATCCCCTACTTCTTCATGAAGAGTCAGGAACAAGTCAAAATTTAATTTATCAAACAAAAAAAGAAGCCAAACATCTACTGCATGGATTGGTAGAAAAATTTGTAGATATTCATGGTCCTCAAATGATGATGATTATAGTAATCCTGCTTTAACAACTGAGCTAACCAGTTACACTGAAAGCTTTCTGAAATTATTGTAAATAAATGCACCAGGCAACCCATTCAGCTATGGTTTGTTATCTTGAGATCACGAGAAAATTATCCCGTTATCATGGGAAAACAGTTGTTATCTCAAGATCACAAGATAATTATCCTGGTGTCACAGGAAAACAACAGTCATTATCTTAAGATCACAAGATAAATATCACGTTATCACGGGAAAACGGAGTATATATTTTGATTTCTTTTTTTAATCAAGGAGCCCTGCAAATCAAGTCCTTACTTGGTCACACTGATTTAATGGCCATTGAGCAGGATCAATTGGTGGAGGTGCAGCAGAATTCCCAGAAACAGAAGACTTCGGTTGGCATTCATTATCATTTAGCATTGGCAAAATATAGTTAACTTACTGGCACTGTTATCTGTTGTGGTATTCTCTACATCTTAACCAGGAGTTGCAGTACAGTCATCTTAAGCTGATGTGTGGGAAAGTCATAAGTAGAACATGTAGAACATAATCATAGAAGGTAATGTAATGTGTGTGTGTGTGTGTGTGCAATTTTTTAGGGGGCCAGAAGTTTTTCAAAGGTGAACGACCGCTTATTCAGTTTTAATGTGTAAACGCCGACACACAACCGAGCCGATATGGGCAAATATTTTCATACACATGTAGCTGGGTGGTAAATCTAGTCATAGGCGATGTGTGAAATGTAAATACATGTGTTCTTTGTTGATTGTTTGATTTATGCCGGGCTTACACCAAAGGATTTTCACAGTCCCAGACTAAAGACCGGCAGTCTTTAGGAATCTTTACTGAAGTCTCGGCGCGCTCCCGTCGTCTCAATCGTTAAATGTGAGGTGATAATCTGTAGTCGGCGACCCGATTTATACCAGTCTTTCTCTAGTCTTTCATATCAAACATGTTTGATATTATCGCAAGTCCTAGCGTAGTCCTAGTGACGTAAAACAATCAACAACCAATAAAATCGTTCTCCGAAAACCAGAAGCCATCAGTCACAACACAGAACCATGTCGACGGACGTGGAAACCCAACGAGCGCCAAGCAGGCGAAAATGGACAGTGGAAAAAGAGGTACACAGAGCATCCTCTGTCCTGATTGACAGGTCGCCATGGTGGAGACCTGTCAATCAGCTTGTAGCCCCGCCCTAAAGCCTCCCCTGCTTCCTGGTCTATGTTCCTCTAAATGGCACCATAATTTACTAAATGAACATCATGCTGTGTTGAAGAAGACTTGAAACTAGCGACTGAGACCATCAGGAAAGTGTTTACTGGGGGAATAAATCAGCTGAGAAGGAGAAACATTTTCTTTCTGCAGCCGGTGAAGTCGCCCCCTGCTGGCTGCCGGAGGATCCTGCTTGCTTTTACTACATGAAGCCAGTAATACTACTTTCCTGGTAGCATCCAGCCCTGGTTAGTACATGTAGTATGATGAAGGAAGAAAATAATCTAGTTGTAGTCTTGTAAATAGTGTCACTACAAGATTCAGTGTTTGTAAAATCTTAGACTAAAAACTGTGAACCCACAGTCTTTAGATGTGAGCTGATAATCTTATAAAGTCTTTTCTAAATCTTTTCAAAATCTTTTGGTGTACGCCCAGCATAACTCTGAAGGTAACTGACGTTGAATCTGCGTTGAGTTGTGTGATCTCCGGGAAGTGGTGGAACTTGGTGAAGTGTTAAGTGTCAGTTGCACATTTTATATACCGATGTTAATGTAAGTGGGTTTATGGTTGTTAACATGATTTATTTTATGTTTTCTGTTGATAGTCATAGCCCACTGCTGTGCTGTGCTAACGACATGCAGTCCACTAACACCATAAAACAACCGGCACCACATAAGGATACAAATGAAGACCAAACAGATTTAGATGATGTCGAGTAAGAACAAAGTGAGCAATAGTAAAGCTGGGGAAACACAGGGAAAGTCACGTTAGCATGGCGGCTAACGCAGAGCAGTTCCTAATGGTATCTGGTGCAAAGTTATATCCCTTTCCACATTACTTCACCAACTTAAGTGACCCATGTTACTATCCTGTGTACCACTGTTGATTTAGCCTGCAAGAAAGGATGTAATGGTAAAAGGCAAATGTGGAGCAATATTTTTACTAACGTTAGCCTATAGTGATGCAGCCAGCTAACGCTACAGTAGTGAGGACCAGGGCCATTAAATAAGAGAGTTACGACACTCTTTGATGTCGCCGCTAAGCGGTCACGTGGTTCATGTAGCTCTCCATAGTTCCAAACAACTCAGCACTGTCAACCAGTTTGAATGGGTTTAGGCCGGACAGACACCGGCAGCAGCTATATTTACAGCAGTATCGTTAAATATTAACTAAATATGACACTGATTGCTGAGCTGACACTTAAATTACATACATATATTTGTTATGGAGAGTGGCAGAAACACATTTAAACAGTTTTTATGTTTGTAACATGTAAATGTAACACATTTACAGCAGCGACTTAATTTGCAGCAATTTTTGGTAAATATAATGCATAATGTGAATTGATTACGATGTTGACTACAGTTACAGTTAGTGTATTCTATCTGAATTAACTACATTCATAAATACGATCCATCACATCACTGTTAACAGGGGGTTCATTTCAGTAAGGCTAATTTACCCTTTCACCCTTCCCCAAACATAGGCTAAACTATTAACCAGAACAGACACATTTTGACTCATCACTCCACACCACCTGCTGCCTGGGAGAGACCTTGCTGATGCCGCTCTACCTTGTGTCTGGCTGCTGTGCTTTCTCTTGACATGATGTATCAGTATGACTCTGACAGTAAACTGTCTTCTCTTACCTTATAATCTGAGTTAGGCTGTTTCCCTCAATCATCCTGTTTCCAACTACATGATCATTAGTACCTGTTTTGTTTATTCCATCACCCGATGATATGCCTTACCCAATCCATGAGTTCCACCAAACTTTGATTTTTCTTATGTCCATTCACTTTGTATTTTGTTTTATAGCTAATAACATGTCCATTTTTAACTTACTGTATACTGTGTGCTTTGGAAATACTGTTCTTGCAACCTTCATGCCAATAAAGCCCTTTAAATTTAATTACATTTTTTTGTTTAATATAGAAGGGATAATACAAGGTATAATACATTACAGTATGGATATATTTTTTCTTATGCTTCTATTGTCACAATTAGTGACATTCTCATGTTATGTTAAGACACATTTACATGCACAACAAGTAAATATCAATGAATACCAGAAGCTGTTTAGTTTAGTTTAGTTTAGCTGTTTATTTTTTATTTAGGGAGAATAGGTAAGATTTCTTTGAATGTGATGTCTTCAAAGAAACACTTTTCTTCTCACATCCAGCAAGACCAGACATGAGGCTTTATTTCATGCCAGATGTCCAACATCTGGTTCAGAACTTGATGAGTACCCTGGTTGGTGGACAGACATTTCTGCAAGCTCCATCAGCCTGGTCATCGCTTCACTCTCCGTTCAAAATCAGTCCTACTGAAAACAAACAACAACAACACATAGCTGATTTTGGACGGCTTTGCAAATTAAATCTTGGCTGTTTGACAGCTGGAACTTGAGGCTTACTTTATCTAGGTATGGATATAGCAAGTGCTCATACATGTGAAACAAAAGCCTATTCATACATTCCTTTAAACACAAGAGGTACTGTTGTTTAAACAGTGATGCACTGAGCTCCTCTCTCCTCTTCTCTCTTTCTCTCTGAGTGCAACCTCATCCCATTAATGCATGTTACTAACTCGATTTTTTCTCCCTCTCCCGTGGTCGTGTGCTTCCCCCTCCTGTCGCTTCCTGCGGGTGTTGCTGGGTCTGGAGCTGTGGAGTCTGGATCTGTGGTTGGGAGTCTCCTGCTGCCCCCGTGTTCCTGCTCGACGCCCTCTGCTACAGTTGCAACTGCTATTACTAGTCCTATTGCTATTATTACTGTTATTATTATTATCATTAACATTACTATAAATATCTGTACCATTTTTCATTCAGTCTATAGCACCATTACCTTTACTGTCTGTACCTCTATGTGTATACTGTGTAGGTTGCCTCCCTCTGCTCTCTCTCTTGCTCTCTCTCTTTCTCTTGCTCTCTCTCTCCCCCTCACCCCCAACCGGTCGAGGCAGATGGCCGCCCACCCTGAGCCATGGTTCTGCTCGAGGTTTCAGCCTCTTAAAAGGAAGTTTTTCCTTGCCTGTGTCGCCTAGTGCTTGCTCTTGGTGGGAATTGTTGGGCTTCTGTAAATAACTTCACAGTATGGTCTAGACCTGCTCTTTATGAAAAGCGCTGTGAGATAACTGTTGTTGTGATTTGGCGCTATATAAATAAAATTGAATTGAATTGAATTGAAACACAACAGTACAATGTGTCACCAGCAGTGCACTTTATTAGTTACAGAGAGCCATTAACATGAGGAGTTGTGTGCAAAATAAATCATTGTGATAAATCTAACAGATGTTCAAAATATGACCTCGGTCATCATATGCACTGATCTTATCACCCGTCACTGATGTCTAACAAACTGTCTAACAAACATTGTGTGTAATGACTGAATTAACCAAATAACAACCTCGCTAGATACAAGCTAGTCATGTTATCTAGCTGAGATAGCTAACTTACCATTCATCGTAATCATGTGTAACGTTACTACAGCAGCAACTAAGTGCTACTACACTGAGTTACAACAAATCTAATAAACAAAGATAAACGATGTATGCTAACTAACTAATAACTTTACATTTTAAATATTGGCAAACGGACATCTCAGTATGGTAACGTGAGCTGGTTAAGTGTTAACATTACTCGAGTTACCGTTAGCTAGCTGTTAACGTTATAATCTAACTAATATCTTCCGACAAACCTTGCCTAATGCTCGCAATTTAAATACCACTATTGACTAGATTCATGAGAGGAGAGCTAATGAGTTAAAATCACAACAAATGCAGTAATTTCATCAACTTACCAGGCAGCGTACTTCAGAAACACTGAAATGATTGGGACTCAGCGCTGGAACTATCCAGTGTTTGGAACTATCGGCTGCCCCATGATGCGCGCGTTACCTCCGCATTCCAAAGTTCCAATAGAAGTCAATGGGAGTGTCGTAACTCTCTTATTTAACGGCCCTGGTGAGGACATACCGCTGTTTGCTTCGTAACGTTCAGTTTACGTTTATTTTACCAATACTCAGGTACACAGCTTCTCTCTCACTGTGCTGATATGCGGCTCGCTGCGCTGAATGAAGTAACGTTATGGAGCCGGTGTTGATCTGCCTCTGAGACGGAAACGTTTAAGTAACAGAGCCTGAAAATGTCTGAGTGAAAAGCTACAGCCCTTGTCCAGTTGCCCTTGACCTCATCCTTTGTTGGATAACTATAACCTGGATGACTGAGAACCTTCACAGACACAGCCTGCATGCTGGTGTTCTGCATTTATTCCAGGATTTCTGAATGAAAGCGGTTGTGTTTCAGATTATGCTCGCTCGAGTTCAAGCGAGCACATGTACGAGCACACGCCTGGTACCAATCTTAAAACCCCACCGCTAGTGGCCCCTGGAAACTCCATAATACCCCTATAACTTAAGTACAAAGAATTACAAGTCTGACTATAGACATTTAGTCATATTTCACCCTACGTTCTTAAATGGTACAGTAATATAACTTGATATTTAATTTAAATCTGTTGTCAGCTCCTGTCTGCTAAAACGGCATTTGGCATGGCAATTAGTGTTTAAAACCTCCAGCTATACAACCTGAAAATGAAAACTCTAGATTATGCTCCTTAGAATGAACACACTTGCAACAACCTACCTTAAAAGTGATATAAAAACTTAAAAATTACTTCTTGCTATTTCATCATTTTTTCTCTTGACACCCCTTCATTAGCCACTCCACCCACCACAATCCCCTCTCCTCAATCTGTTCATTCTTGCTCTTTGAGAGCAATCATAGTTAAATTTAGCCAGCTATTCAGAATATTCTCAGGGAATGTCGTTCTCCAGTGAATTTTAGGAGAACCTTAATACCTATAGGCCAGTATTCATTTCTAACTCCTCATAGCTGCTGATAGCTAACATGCTGTAGGAATATAAGTGTGGCATAAGCGGTATAGGTAGGCTGACAGACAATAATTATTCATTTTTAGTTAGGCAGCTCCCTGCAGTGAGAAGGTCTAAAATACAATGCATCAAACAGAAGACAGAGAAAAGGCAGATTTTTAAATCTCCTGAGAATGCCAACAACTTTGCAACTGATTTAATAAGAACTAAAATACTATGTGCTCTTTCTGGTTAATTTCAATGTAAAAGCATTTTGGTGTGTTTTTAAATAGCTATGTGATGCTGTTTCCCTCAGTAGGGGACAATGGTATGTCAGAATCTTATTTTAATCTTCTTTCCATTTTCACATTTTCACACACCTGGGAATATCAGTTCAGAGCTCACTTCACCTCTCCTTTCTTTCTCTCTCTTCATCTCTTCTTCTCTAATCAGAAAATGTGTGTTATGTCTGTGTTTCAGTGATAGAGATTGTGTGGCTAGGGAATTTTAAAGTGCAGGGGATCCCTCTGGGTAGCTCCCCGTTACCAAACCAGGAGATGGGGCTGCAGTGGCCTTCCAACAGAACCGTCACAGACCTACACAAAAAAGCACACATTAAAGGGCATCCACTTCACACATACAAGTACTCAACATTTGCACACACATACAGAATACACACACGCAAACAATTTAAATGAGGCATGCCCCAGCTATAGTATGCTTTAAGCATATAAGAATATACACTTGTACTACACACATAAACACAACTTAAATGCTGCATGGAAACCAGTGCATGACATTAAATGGGGAATTGGTGGACTATTCCTAAATAATAAAAAACCTCACATGTACAGTATATCACTAGTATACTCAAAAACACACACATACACACAAAGATTATACACATGCAGGAATAAAATGAACAACAGATATTAGAACCTGAGACTTAGAACAATTTTTGATCATAGAAAAAGTCCAATTTGCAAAAGAACCAGTAAAAACTTTTAGTGATTTTAGTGTATATTTATAATATTTATTTATTTTGTGAATAGCGTGATAATTCACATATTTCAAATTCCTTCTTTGTGGGTGGCTTTTAGAGGATGTACAGAGTGGTGCATGTATGCATACATCTCTGCCAGTCTGCTGGGTTAGTGACAGTATACTGCTGTCTCTGAAAGGCTTAATTAAGCCTTTAGGTGTCTCTGTGCTTTCTGTCTTCACTCCACGATGTTTGTATTTTGTGCTTATTCTTCTCTCTTTTCCATTCCCTCCTCCAGGCATCTTCACGTTCAGTTTTTGAAAGCAGTACCCAGTTGTGTATCTGCATCTCACTAAAGGTAAGAATTTCTCCACTACATTCAGCCTGTCAGGGGGTTGTTGTCTCAACTGGGCAGCTCGCCCTAAACAGACAAAACACCATGATTCTCTCAGAGGAGGCAGCCTTCTCGCCAAAGGCATTTGGACAGTCCTGTTGTCCTACTCCCCTTCATGTCAGTAAAACTGAAAAGACTATGATTTTCTGTTATTTTGAAGGTGTAATCATACTAATTTTCATGAAGAAAACATCAAGGTGGTTATATTAATTTGTCAAGTGTGTGTGGTACTGGAAGCGTCATAAAAGTTGATGTTCTGAACTCTTCTCCTGTTGCTGTTTTTACCTTTCTGTACTCTCTGAGCACACACTTTGACTTCACACTTTGACTCATCCTCTATAATGCAGAGAGCCATTATGTGAATGTATTGATCATGCTAATGAAGCAAAAGAGCAACGTATGCAAGCAGACGGGGAGGTCAAGCAATGACACAATTGACAACGATGTAACAAAGGACAGGAGTGATTGCAGTTTTGTGTGCATGTGTGTGTGTGTGTGTGGCGCGCATGCTTGCATGTGTTAAAGAGGGTATCTTGGGGATAAAGCACACACCAACTGGTGTGATAGGCCACACACATACACACAGAAAGAAATCCAATTCCTAGAAATGTATGTGACTTTTATTTAAGACTCCTTGCTCTGAGACACCAGTGAGCAGATGATATGTGATGGTTGATGGGTGATGGATGCTGTCACCTTGTGGTGTCCCTGCTGGGATGGAGGGAAGGCGGGAGGAAAAGAGAGCGAGAATTATCTCCACAGAGTTCAGAAAATGCGAAACAGCGGAAAAAAAATGTCAGAGCTGGGAATTGTGAACAGACGGCAGAGCTTGTACGTGGTGATGTGCATGTTTTGTGTAAGTGTAGGTGGGTGTGAATGTCAGAGGGGAGAAGTGTTCTTCCCCATGCTACAGATAAATCACATCTATCAGGCAGATCGCCGTATAAGACATGAGATACGATGGAGATACACCACACATCTGCTGTTGCTTCTCTACGCTAGGGAACATTACCCTCCTGGAGCTACAAGGCTGTAATTAGTATCATAAAACTTACTCCAAGTCCGTTAGTATGACCCCCCTGGTGATACAGATCTGCAATCAGCATTTATATGCCTGACTTTACTTTTTGCCTGGTTGTATTGCTGTTGGTAAATAATAAAGTGATAGTTTGTTCTATATATGGTACAACTCAAAATAGGACAGCAAGGATTGAAATACATTGGTCTAACAAAAACAAGGGAACACTTAATCATCACAGTTTAACATCAAGCTAATTAAACTCCAAGTATGTCAATCTGTACAGTTAGAAAGCAAAACTGATTGTGAATCAATGTAACTTGTTTTGGTGCAAATTAAAGTGCACTGGAGAGGCAACAGCGAGACAACACCCAAAAAAGGAATAATTTTGCAGGCAGTGGCCACAGACAGTTGCTTTCTCCTTATCCTTCCTTACTTATTGTTCTCTAGTTTTGTGTTTTGCTAGTGTCCTTGTCACTCCTGGTAGCATGAGGTAGTACCTTCAGCCCATTCAGGTTGCACAGGTAGTCCAGCTCCTCCAGGATGGTATCCATACATTCCACAACAAGGTTTGCTGTGTCTCCCTGCACATTTTCAAGAACATAGAGGAGATACCAGCCAGGGGAATGGCCATTACACAAGGAGAGCAGGACAGGGCTATAAAAGGACATCGACAGGCTGGTGGACTGGTATCTGCTCCTTTGTGTGAGGGTAAACAGGAGGAGCACTGCCGGAGCCCTACAAAATGACCTCCAGCAGGCTACTGGTGTGCATGTTTCAAACTTTAGAAACAGACTCCATGAGGGTGGCATGAAGGCCCGACATCCTCTAGTGGGATCTGTGCTCACAACACAGCACCATGCAGCTCAATTGGCATGTCCACCTTTGGTGCCCTGTTCTCTTCACAGATGAGAGCAGGTTCACACTGAGCACATGTGACAGACGTGAAAGAGTCTGAAGATGCCATGGTGAACGTTATGCTGCTTGTAACAACATCCAGCCTGAACAGTTTGGCAGTGGGTGAGTGATGGTCTGGGAAGGCATATGTTTGGAGGGTTGCACATAACTCTACATGCTTGCCAATGGTACCCTCTCTGCTGTTAGGTTCCGGGATGACAACCTCAATGTCATTGTCAAACCTTACCCTGGTACAGTAATTTCTGGGTTCCTCCTGGTGCAGGTCGATGCCTGGCTTCATGTGGCCAGAGTGTGTAGGCAGTTCCTGGATGATGATGGCATTGATGTCATCAACTGGCCCTCATAAACCCCACACCAGAATCCAATTGAGAACCTCTGGGACCTTAAGTAGACGCCGAAGCCGAACGTCTCCTGCAAAGCTAAATCCACCTATGGCCAAGCTACTGGAGCTGGAGGTAGTACCATTGGTAGCTGCAGCCCTGCTAGCGATTCTCCCACCAGGTTGGATATGCCTCCAGATGTGTAAAGAGGTGTCAGAGTCAGTCCTGCGCTGCATTAATGAATGTTTCGATGCCTTTGAGGCTAAGTTTCAGTCACTTGCAAGCTTCGCAGGCCAAACTGCAAGACCACGTGGCTAACCAGGTACAAGCTACTGGCAACCTTGATGTCTGCATAATAGCACATAAAGCAAAATACACTAAGCTGGGACACAACAACCAGCTTCATACCAAGGCGCTTGACCTGGAGACCTGCTCTCGGCCACACAACATCAAAATTGTGGGGATACTGAATTCGTCTCCAGACAAACCCCCGTAGTGTGAACAGTTTCCGCATCCAGTCAAAATCAACCGGGCGCACCGCTCCTTCCAGCTGAAGCTGGCCGTCGGCGTCAGACCGCGTAACATCCTGGCGCACATCCATCACTTTCAGGAGAAGGAGCTGATTCTTCGCCACAGCAGACAACAGTCCATAGAGTACAAAGGAGGCAAGGTCCTTATCTTCTCTGATTACACCAGTGAGGTCATAGTTTAGCGCCGTGCCTTCAGAGAAGTGCAACAGGCCCTGCACGACAGAGTGAAGGAATAAAACACACACTGCGGTACCTGGCCAATCTATGTTTAACCCTGAGATGGCGGATCGCCCAAGATCTTTGAGGACTCGAAGGAGGCGGCAAAGTCCCTAGAAAGGAATAATGTACGAGAAGGGGAGTAGATCCATACAGTGACATTCTTCATTCAACTCACGGTTGTGCCGAGGTGAGGCAACTATTTGTTCACAGCACTAGGGCCCCTCTGCATTTTGTTTTATAATTACAAATTTACATTAAAGCTTACAAATTTATGAAATTTGTAAGCTTTAATGTAAACAGGTTAAATGGACGAAAGAGAATCTTAACACATTTGAAAAAACTGAAAACAGACATTGCCTTTATACAGGAAACCCATCTGACACCCATGGAACATAGAAAATTGATTGGATAGGGCATGTAATATGGTGATATTACATGCCCCGGAGTGGAGTGGTGAGAGAGACCCGGGTTCAATCCCCCACTGTAACACCATTGTGTTCCTGAGCAAGACACTTAACCCCTCCTTTCTCCAGAGGCATGCAACCTCTGACATATATAGAAATTGTAAGTCGCTTTGGATAAAAGCGTCAGCTAAATATATAAATGTATGTAAATGTAATATCATCATCCTTTAACTCTAAAGCCAGGGGAGTGACAATTTTGATAAAGAAGACCCCAGTAAAATTTGGAAAAATCGTTGTTGATACACTGGGGAGATATGTTTTAGTGAATTGTCAGATTTCCTCAGAACCCTGGACTGTCTTAAATTTTTATGTAACCAATTATGACGATGAGTCATTTGTTCAAGATATATTCTTGAAGGTGTCAGGAGGTGTCATCCTAATAGGGGGTGACTTTAAATTCTGCCTGCCTGTTCTGGATAAGTGAGCTCTATCAGTATCCAAATCTAGAGCTGCCAAAATCACCATAGAATTCATGAAAGAGTTAAACCGCTGATGTATGGAAATGCACCCTCAAACCCGAGATTATTCTATTCTGGACGCCACAACTCTTTTACTCATATTGATCTTTTCCTGGTGTCAACACAGATGATTGACAGAGCAGTAGACTCTGAGTACTTGTCTAGAACACTATCAGATCACTCACCTCTGACCCCATCCATTTATATGCATGAAATATACTACTAATATATATAGGTGGCGTCTGAACTCTACTCTCATTCAAAAGCCAGATTTCTGCAAATTTCTGAGATCAGATTGGGCTATTTTGTGAGACAAACTGTGCTCCTTCTCCCAATAGTTTTATATTATGGGACACACTAAAAGATTTTTTAAGGGGACAAATAATCTCTTATATCAAAAGAATCAAAAAGAAATGCATGGCAGAAATCGAAGAATTGGAAGCAGACATTTTGAAATTGGAAAAGGAGTTTCAACAAATAAAGGTCTAAAGAAGTACGCCAGTTAAATAAAAAGCTTAGATACAATACTTTGCATTCTTATAAAATTGAAAGAACATTCTGAGAAGCAAGCAAAGGTACTATGAACTGGGGTAGAAGGGTCATAAAATTCTGCCTTGGAAACTGAGAAAAGAGGAGAGCTCTAGGACAAATAATTCAATCCAAACTGAAACAGGCTCTGTATTATATAACCAAACAGAAATTAATGTTGCATTCAAATAGTTTTACACACATTTGTACACATCAGAACCACCAGAAAATCTTGGCCAGGAAGATCAAAATAGTCTTGATCTGCCCTTTACACAAGAAGACTGAAAAAGCTCTGGGCCCATTACAAGCAAACAAATCTCCAGGAGAAGATGTGTATCTTATAGAATTTTACAGGGAATTTAAGAGTTTACTACACCCACTTCTCATGGATGTTATCACCTTGGACTCTAAGACTTGAACTCTTACTGAGTCATTCTCTGCAGCCAAAATTACTGTAATTTACAACAAAAAATAGAGATCCATTGAAATGCTCTTCATTGTTAAATACAGATTATAAATTTAATTCTAAGACACTGGCTAACAGACTTGGCTAATACCGTCCACAACTAATAAATCCAGACCAGTGTGGGTTTTTTTCAAAGTGCTCCTCAGCTAATTACCTATATAGGCTCTTAAATATTATTCATTTAACACAATCTGGCTTTAGACACCTATAACTCTATACCATAAATCCCAGGCAAAAATAAGCACCAACGGACAGATTTCATCTACATTCCCTTTAGGCAGATCAAGTCGACAGGGATGCTTTGTCTCCAGCACTTTTTGTCTTGGCAATTGAGCCTTTAGCTGAAGCAATTAGACAAGATCCTTATTTAGATGGCCTATGGATGGTATAAATACCTTGGGATATTTGTAGACAACAACCTCAAAAAACCTGTACAAATTGAATTACCTCCCACTGCTCAGTAAGATTGAAGATGATTTATGGAGATGGATGGGCTTGCCTCTCAACTGATTGGAAGATTCAATTGTATTAAAATAAATGTAACCGAAATTGCAATATCTGTTTCAATCCCTGCCCATTCCAGTACCACCATCCTTCTTCAGAGCTCTCAAGAGATATGTAAGAAAATTTTTATGGAATTGTAAAGTACCCCGGATATCCATGGGAAAGCTAACACGGGACTATGGCTCAGGGGGACTTCCATTACCAAATTTTAAAAAGTACTTCTTGGCAGATCAAATGAAGTTCATCTCATCCGTTTTTGAGGGCAGTGATGCCTCTTCTTGGACACAAATCGGACTGCAACCCTTGAAAGAAAAGGTCCACAGTGACTTCATTTATAAGCATAATTCTAGAAATGTACACAACAGGACAGATAACCCTATATTGAGACATCTAATAAAAATTTGTTATGAGGTTCAAAAGTCTTGGATTGAAGGTGGGACTGTCACCTAAAACACCTTTGAAGCAAAATAAACTTATGCCCATGATTCTTGACAATAAGATTCTGGATATATGGCACCATAGGGGAATCCAACGCTTGGAGAATTGTTTTTTGACAAAGGACTTTTCATGTCATTTGAGCATATGAAGAGGAAATATAACTTGCCCAATCAAACCTTTTACTGTTGTCTCCCACTAAGATCCTTTCTAAGAGCTAATTTGGTTCCTGAAATGAGTCTGCCTGTCATGAATGTTGTTGAAATATTTCTCTATGATTATGTGGAACACACATAAATTTATTTCCAAAATGTATCACCTGTTGTTGAATGAGGGCCCAAAACCAGGTGTGCATAAGTCTAGAATGAAATTGGAGTCAGATCTCAATTTTACAATTGATGAACAGTTTTTGACAGAATTATGTCAAAACAGCTTGTCAACTATTATCAATACCTGGTATAGATTCATTAACTGTAATATTTTACATCAATTATACCTTACCCAGAAAAATTACATTTATTCAAATCTAACCTGACAGAAATGTGCTTCAGTTGTGATACTGAAATGGTTCCTTTTTGCACTGAACCTGGCTGTGTATGAAAGTTAGGCCTTTTTGGCATGATATCAGCGCCACTTTAATCAGGATCACAGAGCTAATGTTCTTGTGGACTCTGAACTTTTGTTTATTGGGGAACTTTACAAGTATTGGCCGTTCTCTATACAATGCTCAACTCAAATTCATTGAAAGTGTGTGGCTAAGAAGTATATTGCAGTGTCATGGAAATCTGGCTCCCCTCTTCTTATTGACAGTTGGTCTGTTGAGATGAATAACTATATTCTCCTGGAAAAAATCACTGTCTCAGGAAATGATAAAACAATTTTGAAAACACCTTTGAAAATTTGGCAGCCATATTTAGAACATATCAGTACATCTCTTACTCCAAGTACTTAATGTAGTCATTTCTATTGATCCTGCACACTGACTTCCTTTTTTGATGGGGGGTTGTAAGGTAAGGGGGTTTTATCCTCCATGCTTTACCCTTTGTTATGTCTCTATACTCTATGCCACTAAATCTGAACCTTTAAGTTTGTATGGTTAACTTGTTAAAAAAATATTGCTGCACATCCAGTAGATACAGAGCAACAATATAACATTACACATTACACATGTTAAGCGTCATGTTAAGCGTCATATTAAGCGTCCACCTTAATATGTCCAATATTCATTTTCTTTTTGCTCTGTTTTGCTCTTCACCAACTCCTGAGGGGAATACTTGCTGAAAGCAGTTGAAAAAAAATCACCAGTGAGAGCAGTGAGTGAACCAAAACAATGAGCTGAAAGATGCTACAAACTCGGTAGACGCAGGTGTTAATTTCCTGTGGTTTCATCACTATGCATTGTTAATATCAAAATATTGATTATAGCCGCTATAACATATAAGCTTTGATAATGCTTTGCTTGGGTGTTTTGCTAAAATGCTAAAACTGTTAAAAATTGTCATATCTGGTACAATTTGATTTGACCACTTTGGGTTTTAAATGGTTATATCTGAATTGTCTGACTGAGATAAATAAATATGCTTTGGGTGCACTCTTTTTTTGCACTGGTCCTTAAGAAGTATTCAAAATTCCCAATTGATTACCAGTGTTGCATACAATCCCAATTCATTTTAAACATAGTTTTAAAGTAAATTAAATGACTGCAAAAGGACAATAATATTTGTACAACTGACATCCCTGGTCTGGATGTTGGCCCTACAGTCCCACATTGGGGAGAATCTCTGTTTGAGAGGAGGGAGCTGGTGGAGGGTGGTGGATTCCTGCTGACTAGCAAGATCAACTATGACTTTATAACACACACACACACACACACACACACACACACACACACACACAGGGCTGTGATGATACCTGTAGTTTAGTTCACCTAGGACTGATTGTTGCCTTTGACTTTCCTTTTATTTAGTCTTCACACTTACTTAGACAAATACTTACTTAGAAACATTTGCTGTAAACATGAGGTCACATAAACTGAGACAATCACTGCGCAGTTTTGGTGACCTATTCTGCCTCCTCAGATGCACACAGGTCCACCCCAGACATGAGCTGCCGGTTAAATTTATCAAATTATACAGTCATATCATAACTTCAATAAACTTGTGCAACTTCATTCCACAACTTGAGGAATATTTACTGATATTGAAAAAAAAGATCCACTGTAAAAAGTTAAAAGATTATTACTGTGATCATATAATTTACTCAAGCAATCCAACACTGACTTCTGCCCTCTTTCATGTGAGCATGATTGCTAGTGGTAGAGTAGGAGAGGCTGAAATGGAAGGCCCACTCTGTATTAAAGCAAAGACAGGAGACTCTGTGAGATTTCATCAGATCCTTTTGGATGAAAGAGATTGCTTGACAGAGAGATTTAAGGGGCCGCCCTAATTTATCACAACCTGCAAAACTAAAGTAAAACTTGATTATTTGCCTGTTCTGTTTAGTCACAACATTCCCATGAAATCATTGCTGCCCTGGATTGTGGAGCAATACTTTAATTTCGACCCCTGATGGTAGACCAAATAAGAGGAGGAGAGACCCTGCCCGGAGGAAGCCTGGGGCCCCCGTCTGGAGCCAGGCCCAGAGGGAGGACTCGTCGGCGAGCGCCTGGTGGCCGGGTTTGCCACAGAGCCCAGCTGGGCACAGCCCGAAAAAGCTACGTGGCATCCCCCTCTACATCCTTTGGACCCACCATCCATCGGAAGATCCACAGGGGTCGGGTGCGCTGCCACATGAGTGGCGGTGAAGGTCAGGAGCCTCGACGGACCAGACCTGGGCAGCAGAGGCTGGCTCTGGGGACGTGGAACGTCACCTCTCTGTGGGGGAAGGAGTGCTACCAATTACATCTGGTGGGGCTGACCTCCACGCACAGTCTTGGTTCTGGAACCGTGCTCCTTGATAGGGGATGGACATTATTCTTCTCTGGAGTTGCTCAAGGTGTGAGGTACCAGGCGGGTGTGGGGATACTCACAAGTCCCCGGCTGAGCGCTGCTACATTGGAGTTTACTCCGGTGAACAAGAGGGTCGCCTCCCTACGCCTTCGGGTAGCGGGGGGAAAACTCTGACTGTTGTTTGTGCTTATGCACCAAACAGCAGTTCAGAGTATTTGGCCTTCTTGGAGACCCTGAATGGAGTCCTGTATGGGGCTCCAGTAGGGGACTCCATATTTCTGCTGGGTGACTTCAACGCGCATGTGGGCAATGACGGAGTTACCTGGAAAGGCGTGATCGGGAGGAACGGCCCCCCTGATCTGAACCTGAGTGGGTGTTTGTTGTTACACTTCTGTGCTAGTCATGGATCGTCTATAACAAACACCATGTTCGAGCATAAGGATGCTCATAAGTGTACATGGTACCAGAGCACCCTAGGCCGAAGATCAATTTTTGTAATCGTTTCATCTGATTTGAGGCCGCATGTTTCGGACACTCGGGTGAAGAGAGGGGCGGAGCTGTCAACTGATCACCATCTGGTGGTGAGTTGGGGCAGGGGGTTGGGGAAGACTCTGGACAGACCTGGTAAGCCCAAACGGGTACTGCGGGTGAACTGGGAACGTCTGGTGGAGGCCCCTGTCCGTGAGATCTTCAACTCAAACCTCTGGCGGAGCTTTTCTGGCATCCCTGTGGAGGCTGGGGACATTGAACATGAGTGGGCAGTGTTCAAAGCCTCTATTGCTGAAGCTGCAGCAGAAAGCTGTGGTCTCAAGGTCAAGGGGGTGGTAACCCTCGAACACCGTGGTGGACACCGATGGTCAGGGAAGCCATCCGACTGAAGAAGGAGGCCTTCCATGATTTTTTGTCTCAGAGGACTCCGGAGGCGGTTGCAAGGTACCGACGGGCCGGAAGGGCTGCAGCCTCTGCTGTGGCAGAAGCAAAGCAGCGGTGTGGGAGAAGTTCGGAGAACACATGGAGAAGGACTTTCAGTCGGCACCAAAGTGTTTCTGGAGAACTGTCCGCCATCTCAGGAGGGGGAAGTGGGGAACCGTCCAAGCTGTGTACAGTAAGCTTGGGAGTATGCTCATCCAGTCTACATGTGCTTTGTAGATCTGGAGAAGGCATATGACCGGGTCTCCCGGGAGATACTGTGGGAGGTCCTGCGGGAGTATTGGGTGAGGGGGCCTCACTTCTTAGGGCTATCCAATCCTTGTACATCCAAAGCGAGAGCTGTGTCCAAGTACTGGGCAGTAAGTCGGACTTTTTGCAGGTGGGGGTTGGCCTTCACCAGGGCTGCGCTTTGTCACCAATCGTGTTTGTGATATTCATGGACAGGATATCGAGGCGTAGCTGTGGCGAGGAGGGGCTGTGGTTCAGTGAGCTTGGGATCTCGTCACTGCTTTTTGCGGATGATGTGGTCCTGATGGCATCATCGGTCCGTAGCCTTCAGCTCTCACTGGATCTGTTTGCAGCAGAGTGCGAAGTTGCTGTGATGAGGATTAGCACCTCTAAATCTGTGGCCATGGTTGTCAGCAGGAAACCGATGGAGTGCCAACTCCAGGTAGGGAATGAGTCGTTACCCCAAGTGAAGGAGTTCAAGTACCTCAGGGTCTTGTTCACGAGTGAGGGGAGACTGGAGCAGGAGATTGGCCGGAGAATCGGAGCAGCGGGGGCGGTATTGCACTCGCTTTACCATACCATTGTGACGAAAAGAGAGCTGAGCCGTAAGGCAAAGCTCTCGATCTACCGGTCAATTTTCGTTCCTACCCTCACCAATGGTCATGTAGGCTGGGTCATGACCGAAAGAACGAGATCGCGGATACAAGCGGCTGAAATGGGTTTCCTCAGGCGGGTGGCTGGTGTCTCCCTTAGAGATATGGTGAGAAGTTCGGCCATCAGGAGGAGGAGCTCAGAGTAGAGCTTTGCGTTGAAAGGAGCCAGTTGAGGTGGTTTGGGCATCTGGTAAGGATGCCTCCTGGACGCCTCCCTAGGGAGGTGTTCCAGGCACGTCCAGCTGGACAAGGTGGACAAGTCCCAGGACAAGGTGGAGAGAATATATCTCCACAGTGGCCTGGGAACGCCTCTGGATCCCCCCGTCAGAGCTGGTTAATACTTAATATTCCCCCAGATAAAATACATAAATGCACTGTACCTTCTCTTGAAAGTAAATAAAACTATTGATTAGTGTGACTGTGAAATCCCTCCCTACTGCATTTTTTGGCTTACCACTTAAATCACAGCCTGATATCATTTCGTTGTAGAGCTGCCTGAAGTGAGGATGGCATTTCTTTAATTGCAATAACTGTTAACTAACTTGTGTTTTATTGATATTTGCTCGCATGTCATATAAGAGGAGTTGTACGATAAAGCAATGCATCTCTTGCCAAAAATGTTGATCGTATAAACAGAAACACTGCTTTTAGAGGTGACACTGTACAAATAATTTACTTTTCATTTCTTGAAAAAGATTAATAATGTATGTTTATCTGGTTATGTGATTACAGTTCAATTAATAGCAATGGGGTGTTTATTTTGACACATTGGCTAATAGTAGCCCTTTATAGCTATTGTAGTGAGTTTCAGTAAGATCTAATATGCTGAGTTTGCCTTACCAATAATATTACTGTGCAGTCAGAACTGAATTTGAATTGAGAGAAAGATGGGGGGGGGCTGGGCTGATGCAGAGAGTCTGAAGGAAAACCTGACAGTGTGTGGTAGCCTGAGGGACTCCAAGCTATCTTTTATTCATACTAATTAGCTTCTAACTAAATTAACTTCCTCCTCCATAATTTGCAGAGAAAGACATTTCTAATGTGCACCATTCCTGACTGTGCATACACACACACACACACACACACAACACACACACACACACACACACACACACACACACAGCATGAAGAAATCTAATTTATGTGTATATGTGTGTGCATATGGGGCAAAAACACTGATTATGTACAACAGTAGTCCATTATTGTTCTGTCACTCCCAATTGGCACAGATTTACAAACACATCTTGTAGATGAGCAATATTTATACAAATGTATAGAAAGGCTTCACGATTATTCTGTTCAACTCCTACCTTGCTGTGGATGAGAGGTTGAATACCTCTGTATGAAAATACTTTTATTTAAGGAGACACAATCAAGTGCATGGTTCTGATGGAAATATTTTATCTTTTTTAAAATTAGAAAACTTTTTTCATGTGTAGCTAAATAAATAAAAAAAATTGTAATTTCAAAGTATCTCTGTTTATCCATGTATTACTATGCACTAACACATATCTGTTTGCATGTCAAGGAAAGAAATCAAACAATGTCAGAATCTTAATCTGGTCCCAGAAAACACAGCCACAAAGGACCTGATTGCCAGTAAGAAATAAATAAATAAATAACATGAATAAGAGACTGGAAAATTAAACCTATTGAGCAAAATGTTACACACACAATAGCTAAACAGGATGCCAAACAAGAACAGTTTGAAATCAAGACCAGGAAGAAGGCTCAGAAGATCAGAGAGAACGAAATGGAAAACAAGTCCCTTTAGTGGGGAGCCGTCTGGAAGGAAGACACAGTCGGGGTCACACCTGTCTGCAGGACAAAAGCAGGATCTGAGTTGCCCTTGAGAATGATTTGAAAAAGGTCAAGACAATGTGGGACAGAAAATGAATCAGCTGGAGGAGCCGCTCATGGAAAATTGACAGAGTGATCTCCAGCTTCATGATATAAAGACATACAGTAAGGAAACTTTGACCAAAAGGTGTGAGAAAAAGATTGAACTGAACGAAAGAGAGAGAGAGCGGCTATGAAAATGCAGTGATCTGGAAGAGCAGGAGAGAGTATGAGTTGGAATAAAACATTAAAAAAGAAATTAGATGAAGAAGGCCAGCAACGCTCAAAGTAGTGTTAATTCAAATCATCCAATTTCAAGTACAGTGCTTCAGTGCTTATTGGTCAGCACCACAGTCTCACAGAATAAAGGTCATGGCCTCCAACCCGGCCAGCTGGGGTCCTTCTGTGCCGAGTTGTTCTCTCAATGTTCCCCGTGGGATTCCTTCTACCATCCAAAGACATGCAGACCAAGTGAGCTGCAAATGCTAACACTCCCCTGGTTCCTTGTTAATAAACAGTAGTTCACTGAATTTCAAATAAACTGTCTCTATTAATATATTGTGGATACTGTACAACCACATTAAAATATATTAATATGGCTGTATAAAGTTATACTACAGCCATGGCTGTTATGTAGTACTAGTAGTTTTTCTTGTCTGTTTGCTGGTAGAAAAAGACCATAGTGTAACACTGCTGAGAAGCTTCTAAAGATCATTAAAGAACATTAAAAAAACATGACACTTGTTTTCAAATGTTTTCACATTTTGAAATTATTTAAAACATTTGTTTAAAGAAATTATCTTGTGTCTTTAAAGTAAGGAAATTCCCATTACAAATGAACTGATTATATTACATGTTTTTATACATGTTGTTTAGTGTGCATAAACAAAACAATTGAATACTTAATTATATAACATATTAAAGGGATGGTTCACATTTAATTCAAAACTTCCTCATGCTGCTTTACTTCACAGATATTGTAGGTATTTTTAAAATCCTAATTTTATAATGCAATATTTGATGGCAGACTATTAATTAGCAGATACGTTGGTTATCAAATGTTTTAACTGAAATAATCTGTATTGTCAGAACCAAAAAATCCACAGCAGAGCGTGTACTCTATAAACAGAACAGCACACACTGACGAATGAGCTCAGAAGACATCCCAGGTTAATAATATCTCCACTTTTTCAGGAGCTACATTACTATATATGTGCACTTTTGTGTTTAGCACAGGTGAGACATTTGCACCCTTGCTGACAAGTGGCAGAGAGTTTCAGTGGGATCACAGAGAACTCTACTGTATTGAAGCACTCAGCTGACCCTGAGGTGTACAGGGCATGCATTAAAACCACCTGGCTATCATTTCACAATGATCAACAATCAATTATTAAAATTAGGGCTGGCCAAAAATGTTATAATTAAAAGACTGATTTTTGCTCCTGCATGAAAGTTGAAGAAACCAAATGGGTAACTGTGGTTTTAAACGATTCTTTATGGTCAGAACATGACAAACACTTGCCAAATAGTTGATCACTTAACAAATCTGAGGTAGAACATTCTAAACAATTATGATCAACAAGTATGCATGACTAAATTAAGTAAAATCTGTTTTTCATTCGATTTTCCTCAACAAAATAAATATCTGCACCACGAAGCGAGTTCAACAAACCCAGGATGTGTTTTCCTGGCTTCACTAATCCTAACAATCGCGATCGGGATAAGCGGGACTACGAAGGTGGTTCTCAACTCGGTAATTTAACCCAGGGTTTCCCGATCCAGCCGGGAGCACGTTCACATAAAAGAGGCAGTGTTAGCAGCAGATGACCAAACAGACATAAACAGGTCCACTGTCAGCAGAGGATCATATTTTACGATCAGGGATTGAACTGTAAAACTACAGAAATACGACAGTAGCACGGCTGCATCTGACACATGCAGGGAGAAAATCGCAGACAGTATGAATGCCTAAATGAACAGGCGTAGTCTATAATAATGCGCTGATAAAAAGTTCTTATGAACTGCAGAAAATTTCAGCCTTATTCCTTCAGCTCGGCTGTGTCAGCGTTTCCACATTAAAAGACTCCCTCACTGTAAAAAACTTGTCGCCACTTCAAAAATGAGATTAATTTATTCAACACACTCAAAAGTGTTCCAAACATTGTTCTAAATTAACTTCATAAAGAAATGAAACGAAAAATCCCTTCATGCCATAAAATGAACTCAAATAATGTTTGAAAGACAAAATCTCAACATTTAAGATGCTGAAAACTTTGCGATGTGGGTGCAAAAAGTGGGACGGAACATGACTACAGTCTCTGTAGTAGGCCTTAGAAAGCTATACTAACCTAAATAAACAACCTATGTTCACATGAAAATTTAGTATTTCAGTATCCCTACCAAACTGCTCATAATATTTAGCCTCACATAAGAAAAATAAAATCCATTTATTTAACGGCTGTGTCAGGCTGTGTGAAACGGCTGGGAACAAATAACAAATATTAAACACTTTTAAAGGCAGTAAGTAGGAGGATCCTGCTGTACTGTAAAAACCCGTAAGCAACATTAACCTAAGGCTTTTAATCAGTCTCTCAGTCCGGTAAGAAGTGAACCACCTTCATGCCAGGGTTAACCCTGAAGTTACCTGGATAAGCTCAAATCCTGCTTCGTGGTACAGGCCTCTGGTGTGGAAATAAAAAAAGAACCAAAAAATAACAATAACAACACTGATCATAAAAAAAATTAAAAGTTAAAAAAAGAAAGTTAGGTTGAGTATGAAAACTCTTGTTCATTACATTTTACTTTATAATTGCAACTGCATGTGTTGTATTCATTGTTGCAAAACTTGTTCTGTAGTTCGTTTGTTATTGTGATCAAAACCATTGATCTGAAGCTCAATGCTGATACTGTCATGTAAATAGTTTTCTAATCAGCAATAAATATAACAATTTCTGATCAACCCATATCAATTGCATGCTTAAAATAATATACTGGTTAAAGCCCCGCTCATTTCAAGACAACCCAACCCACATCTGGGTCAAATCCCGCCCACTTTCGGGTTAGGCCTCGCCCAGTCCGAGTACAGATACAGATACAGATAATTCATATGGTTAACAGATACAGATACAGATAATGCTGTACTCGCTTATCCCTAGTTGATTCATTGAATCATGTGACTGGGTTACTTTCTGGACAGTTGAGGTACACTGTACCGTTCACTGTAGTTACTTCAATTTGCCAAAAAGAACAGCCAGGTTCAAGCACCAGTGTCTTAAGAGAACTCATATAGGAAGAAAAATGTGATCTGTGGAACTGCCCCTTCATTGTGTAAAATCAACATCTCTCTTCGATGTAGCCCAGTCTCAGACCCCAAACTCTCTTCATTCTTCACACCCAGTGTCTTGCATTTTTCAAAATCATATCATAGTGTGGGTGGAGATATGCTCAAAATGGATGTTAGATAACTCTTTATCATGCATCTGTTACATGATTTGGAGAGTAATACTTGTTTGGTCCAACACCTAGTCAGAACTCTAGCTGGTTAACATACTGACCTTAGTATTATAAATGTTAGTTGATGACACAGGGCAACAATGTTGTGATAAAGCTGTATAGGCTCATCATTCTGTTAAAAAACTTCAGTGCACACATGATTACATAAATGCACGTTTATGGCCCCCGCTCCCCTCTCAGACCCCCTCACTCATCCAGACACACATCCCCAACCCCAGCCAGCCATCAGGCCACATGATTCCTACCACACATGAATGCATACATACACCCACAGACCTTGGCCAGCGACCAGTAGCCCACAAGTCACAGATGTCTGTATGAAGGGGAGGGTACAGAATAATGAATAGTGAGTAACTGGACTCAACTCAGATTGCCTCCCACTCTAACCCTCCAGCCCTTTACCCCCTGTCTCAAAGCCAACCCCATCCTTTTCCTCCAGATGGCAACCTTTGGTCCCTCTGGCACATTAGAGTCATCAAGCAGGAAGGATCTCCCAATTATTAGGATCACTGTTGAGAAAATGGCTTTTGCTGTTATTCCAGCAAAAACGTCAGATTGAAAACATCTGATTTCTCCGTTACTTTGGCAGAAGTTGTGGTTCCTGTTGCTATGGCATCATAAAGACTGATAATAATTGCAAGTCAAGGTCACGAGATCTGCTATTTGACAATTTGACTGGTAATTATGGTAATCGGTAACAATGTGTGAATTTGTATCATGCCTACATGTGGCACAAGCATGGTGACAGATTCACAAGTCCTTGAATTATTTGCAAATATTATTCAGAATAAATCAATTCTGATCTGATCTGCAGTCACTGGACGGAGTTCCTGTTTCAACTTAGTTGATTGTATTCAGCCATCTGCTGTAAATAATGCCACTATCACTTTGAAAAGTACAGGGCAGAAAAAAATTCAAAATCCTGGAAACTACAGAAGTTTGACTTGGTTATGCAACACGACGTTGCTAGTTTCTGGTGCTGTTTTTATGCAGAAATCCTTTGGGTCTGTACAAGGCTTTTCCACTCCCGTTGGACTGCAATTAGGCTGGTTGGAGTGATGTGGTGCCAGAGGCCTTAGTATGAGCTACTTCATTCAGGTCCTCAGAGAAATAACAGAGCTTACCTCTCTCTAACTCTTTCTGTCTCACTCAACATGCTGTCAGCACCTCTCTTTGACTTTCACTTTCTTCCTCTCTTTCGATCTCATCATTTTCGTCTTGTTCTGTCTCTCTGTTTTGCTCCATATTCTGGTACTTCTCTCCCCTTCTCTCTTCTTCACACCCTCTGTCTGTCTCTCTCCCTCTCTGGTTCCCCCTTTTGTGTTTGTTGTTTTTCTTCGCTAACTGATTTGAATAAACTGCCAGGGTCGAAATTAATTATTGATTATGGTGCAGACTTTTAGAGGATGAGTAAAGTCCTGTTAATCACGCCTTGCATTAGGTTACAGTTATCTTTTAATTAGCAAAGGAAAGACCACACCAAATCATTAAGGCTCCATTTCCTGTCATGACTGCTTCAGTAAGACGCAAAATAAACTTTATTTCACACTTATAAAATCACATCCATACTTCCTTGCTTGTTTGAATAGATCTTTGACCTGGATCTTTGTTCTTCATACATAACATGTCAATATTGACTGAATAGGAGTTTCTCTTTTATTTTAATTTGTGTTCTGCTGTTGAAGAGATGTCAAGCTGCTCATACCTCCTTAATTTGAACCCCAGAGGGAGTTATTTTGTTTTTTATAGACACTTTTTTTGAAAAGTCTGAGTTGCCAGTAAAACAGGCGAGAAACAGTCAAGTACCGAGGACCAACACCATGCTGCCTTCTTTAATTAGGCTTCTTGTCTGTACAAATTCCTCTCTTGGCTGGCCTGAAGTAATACCTGTATTGTCGAATATGGCTTCATGTTCCTATAAAGTACATTTGATTATTTTAGCTCTCTCCTCTTTGGAAAATGAATGCACTGGTTATCATTTTACTCCAGGACACCAGCATAACAAAGGCCTTAGTATCTCTCCTCTGACAGTATACAGCAAGAAAATAGAGTTCTTGGGACTCAGAGTATTTCCAGAGCACAGCCTAACAAACATACTTACATTTTAATCTGACCAGGTTTACTCATTTTTGCACCAAGCTGTTTTGTTGTGTGCTCTAGTGTCTTTAATTTATTCAAAGACTACAGCTTAATTCCCTATTGCCTTTGATTGGTAGCCATGGCACAAGGCAGAGGTAAGGAGTCTATTGATTTCCACTCTCCCTTCCTTTCTTCACCTTCCTCTCTGACAAACTAATGCAAACATGTGGTATGTTAGAGAGTGGGAGAAAGAGATGAGGGAGGTGAGGCAGGATGTAACAAAGGGGGGGAGCAGCAGGAATGGTGGAAAATGAGTGTGATTAGGTGGGAAATATGGTTGTTGAAGAGAAGTTTGTGAAGGTGTGGGAAAACAGGAGGGTTGTGAGCAAGATATGTGAATGTGTGTGTTTGTGTTTGATGTAGGGATGCAGTGATTACCGGATTTCTCTATTAACCGCACTTTGAAACATCATGGTTAATTAATCGTAAAGGCTCCTCTACACCGAGTGTTTCTGTTGCACGAAACAAAACTGTTGCAACTTGCACAGAATGAAAACAAAGTTACACAAGCGGTGTACCAGCTCAAAGTGTCTTAATTTAATTTACCATGCATCAGAGGCATAGAGGCTACTACTACCCACTGGCTAAACTATGGCAGAGGGACCAAACTGAAACTTTATTTCCACCAAAGAAACAGCTGAAGTCAGCAGTGTGGGAGCACTTCGGGTACACGAAGACTGACCAGGGGCCTCATTTATAAACCGTGTGTACACCACTTCCCAAGCAAAAGTTGTGATCTATAAAAAACAAACTTGGTGGGAAAATGTGCAGTCCTGTAAGTAAACTCTGAACCAAGCATATGCACATAAATTGAGAAATGAGAAACGGCGACTCACACAGCAGAAGGATGAAACAGCTTGAAATGGTTAGACCTATTATTGTATAAAATAAATTGAAATATTACCTCTGAGTATTATAGGCTTAAAGTTTTTCTGAATAAACAAATACCCGTTTGATTAATTTTCACTGAAGTGCGCAAAAAAACCCCAACATAATTTAAGAGCATTTGCAACTCAAATGGAGATATCTGTAGAGCGGCACGGTGGTCCGGTGGATAGTGCTATGGCCTCACTTCCACCTTTCTGTGCGGAGTTTGCATGTTCTCTCCGTGTCTGTGTGGTTTCTCTCCGAGTGCTCTGGCTTCCTCCCACCTTCCAAAGACATACGGCTGAAGTTGACCCTAAATTGTCCTTAGGTGTGAGTGGGAGTGTGAATGGTTGTTTGTTTATAGCCACTTTTCCATTACTAGTGCCAGCTCAACTCGACTCGGTTTGGCCATGCTCCGTTTTCCATAGCAGATAGTACCCAGAGATAGTACCCTTCAGTGTAACTGGTCATCATAGCGATGCCACACACAACTTCTGCGACATAATGTTCAATGCAACACACGCACCAGCGACCCAGATACAGCTGTCTCTTTATTTAAGTTACAAGGTTTCAACATTACTCAGAATGTCCATCCATCCTTTGTCAGCCGCTTATCCTGTGCACAGGGTCTGTGGCTGGAGCCAATCCCAGTTGACATCGGGCGAAAGGACTGGTCGCCAATCCATCGAAGGTACTCAGAATGTAAAGACAGATAAGCGGTATGAAAACCTTACAGCTGTGTTTACCTGCAGTGGTCTGTGTGATGGTGGGACCAGAGGGCTCTGTTAGCGGGCGGCTGGCCAGCCTCCCACGGGTTGTCGCAGGCTTCCCCCGCAGCCACTTACGGAGATCCTCAACTCCGAAAACTTTCAAGCACATTTTTGTTCTGCCATCATTTCTCGTAAAACTATCAATATTTGAAATCTACACAGCTGATTTCTCACCTCAAAACATCCCAGAAATGGATTTAGTGATGAAATAACTTACAAAAATTGTAAAATATAAAACTTTTTGTGGCAGGGCTCTGTCAGGCGTGCGCAATGATGATGCATGAATAGTGACAATTCTCCCTGACCAATTAGTAGTCTGCCGTGTTTTCATCTCACATTTTAGTATCGCCTCAGCTCACTTGGAACCTCAACGGAAGTGATACGGGAAAAAAAGTACCTGGATGCAGGTACAGGTACAACTTTTCCACCAAACAAAGGCAAGTAGAGTCCAGGCGAGTCGAGCGAGTCGATCTGATACTATGCAGTGGAAAAGGGGCTTATGTGTGGCCAGTGACCTGTCGTAGCGTTGACAGTCAACCTGTCCAGGGTGTACCCCGCCTTACGCCTGATGTCAGTTGGTATTGGCTCCAGCCCCCACAACCCTGTACGCAGGATAAGCAGTTGACTATGAATGGATGGATGGATAGAGAGATCTGTTTCTGCAAGAAAAGAAAGCCTTAAATATGTTGTACATTTTAATCGGTAATCATATTAATTAATAGGCTACTTGCATGCATTTACATTTAAATTGATGCTGTTTTAAGTGCATCAGTTGAGCAAATACTAGTGCATAGTATCAAACATTGTTATTAAATGTTCGTTGCCTCATCGAGCCAAACGCTGTGTGCCAGTGTGTGGATGTGATGCACTGCTTATAAAAACACGCTATGGAAAATATAACACTATTTTATTTATAGTATTTATTTATTTAAGTAAATATTTCAGTTTATGTCATTAATAACAAGTCATATTTCTTTTAACTCATCAGCTGCCTCGTAAGTGAGTGGACTGTTTGTGTAGCCTAAATAAATGCTTAAACACAACTAGAATGCATTTGGTTTACTCTCTTTTCAAACGGGGGAATAAAAATTAGTATCTAGGTCATCCCGTATTGCGCGTGTGTGTGTCCCTCCAGCCAGTGACGTCACTAATCAAGAGGGATGCCCATTCCTGCAGATCGATTATAAGCGGTGAAGCTCCGGTGCCCCCTTTCCTTCGGTGCACAAGTGCTGCATGAAAATGCATTTTCTACCCACCAAACAACATGCTTCAGCTTCACCAAAATGAACATCAGTGTCACACTGAGTTAAATTTTATAGCTTTTCAGTCAGAATTTGCCTCCTTTTCTTCCTGCAGTCAGTATGTATTAATATTAAAGAGGGGCGTTTCACTGACTATTTATAGGCATGGAGCTCCCTCACATGCACCACATTTCAAGTTGATTGTGATTTGTAAAGGAAACCTTGCTTACAAGTGTGCGTACGCACGGTTTTATAAGTCTGAATAGTTTTTGGCATACACCAGTTTTGGCTTTTGGGTGCACGTACACTTTTAGTGAGGATTCTATGACCAGTTTTATAAATGAGACCCCGGGGCATCATTGAAGATGAAGGATCACCTGTTCAAAAACTTGCTGTTAAAAGGTTGCTGCTAAAGGAGCAAAATATCTACATCAAATTTGATGCAGCACCTGCGGGATCACCACCCAGCTTTGCGCGCCCAAGTAAAAGTAATACATAATAACTGAGTTAAATAATGTGGCAAGTTGGTAGGGAATTGAATCTAAATGTATCACTTAGAATAGATGCCACAGCGGTGAGAGTCGAGCTTTCAGTGCAATGTAAGCAATCAAAGCAGGTGTAACCTTTCCAACCCACCGCAACGACAGCACGACTCTCAAGACCTTCAGTCACTGAACATTTAATGTTACATCCTGTTGCCTCCTCCTCTCTGTGTTGAGAAAATATTAGGCTTTGTATGCTAATTTGCCAGGTGTAAAACACTAACACAACACCAGGAGCTTATAAATTTCCAAGACTACCAATTACCTGCAGTTCAGTTATTAATAATGCTGCATGAGGGATGTTATCTATTTCTTGGGCGGTGATGGAGCAGTGGCTAAAACACATGCCTTTGGTGTGAGAGACCCGGTTTTGAATCCACTGTGAGACACCAGTGTGACCCTGAGCACTCATCCCACAGTTTCTCCAGAGGCATGCGACCTCTGACATACATTGCAATTGTAAGTCGCTTTGGATAAAGCCATCAGCTAAATGTTCTTTTTTATCATTTTACCTTCTTTCATCATTTTTACTAAAACTTATATGTATGGATGAGAGTTAATGACAATAACAGTTCAGTTTATTACCCTCCTTAATAACAATTTCCCCTGGGGTATAAATTAAGTTAATATTCCTCTTATATTAATAATACTTAAATATTAGTGGTGGGAAACTCTTAACGTGAAACTCTTATCGGGCGATAAAAAAAGTATCGCCGTTAATCTATTCTCAAAGTTGGGTTGGGAGCTGGGTCTATACTACACAAGCTATGATGACTTTCACCTTGATATCTTAGTGCAGATGTATACCGAATTGCACTGTAGGGGGCGAGAACAAGTCTTCGAACCTGTGTGTCTGCCTACTGTGAAATTACCACATCAAACGTGACGTGCTAACATGGATGCAGCTGTTGCTGCGTTCCATTTACCTCGGAGGTCGGAGCTGGGAATGACGTCACACCTGAGTTGACGTTCCGGTTACAACCTCGCTCGGCCAGCTGTTTGTTTACAACTAGCCAGGTTAGTTATTGATACGCCGGCTGATTAAAAACGCATTGTGCGGTATTTACTCACACTAACTGTAGCAACACGTCCACAGACAGCTGTTGGACAGCACTTTGGGTACGAACATTTCTGAAGCCGCCGGTGTTGTGCTGAATTCTGCCTGCCTGCCGAGAATTGCATGCACCTCGCGGGTGCTAACGGTCATCTATGCTGAGAAAAGAGGTGGATGCAAATCTCGGCAGGGAGCCTACAAAATCTGATCTGCCGAATTATGCATCCACCTCTTTAGGTCCTTCTCAGACACTTTGCTGTGCTCATTGATCAAACAGCTTTATCACCATGTATGTACTGAATGTCAAGGAATGGTCCTTCTAGCCTAGTGTATTAAAATATTAAAGACTCTAAACGTTCATAAAATATATACTTCAAATCAATTTATCACCATTGATGAAGTCCACAAAGAATTTTACAGCATTTAAAAGCATTATTTGGAGGTGCATGCAATTCTCGGCAGGCAGGCAAAACTTCGGCACAACACCTGGTTTGCACCTTGTGCAATCGCGGAATTAGTTTACTGTAGGAGTTCTTCCAGTCTCAAGTAGCCTACCACCTAAACGTAAAGCACATCACACGCTATACACAAGTACATCTTATTGAACATGATTTATTTTCATCACCAATTATCATAGTAGAACAGCTTTCTCAAGCAGTTTGTGATGCATTTTGGAAACAGGAGATGAGCCCCTGGTCTAATGCGCCACCTGGCTTGAAACCTGGCTTGAAACCCGTTCGCACACATATTTTAAATGCCTTCGGCAGAATTCAAATGAGCCATTTTAATCTAGATTAATCTAGATTAATTTCAAAATTAATCTAGATTAATCTAGATTAAAAAAAATAATCTATGCCCACCCCTATTAAATATTATAGAAATATAATTAATGTAATTAAATATTTAAAAAGTAATTTAAGTTTACTAGTGTGTTATCGTAATAATCGTGAAACCATGATTATTGCTATGACTATAATTGTACCAACAAAATCTGTTGCATCCCTAGTTTGATGAAGACGATAGTTTCAAGTCTAGTTGTGACATATCACTTAAATGTCTGGGAATCTTACAGCTACTATGGAGCATTTATTTAGGGTGATACATATGATTAAATTTCTGTTGAACTCCAAATACATGAACCTACCTCCCTGAAAGTTACAAAGTCTGAAGTCAAGTAAGTATATAATCTAAAAGAATAAAATCTAAACCAACCACAAGAACAGACATTCAGTATAAGGATGCTTTCCACGTTCAAGGTTGTGAAGCCAAGACAGATAAAGTATGCTGACCTATTGAGGTTGACTCCAGACTATAATTATGTTGTGGCACACTTTAATACAATTTTGGCATAATATTGTAATATTTTCTCCTTTTAAATGACGGGGACGCAACAACATGAACTAGAGGAGATTTGAAATTATGCATACAGGAAGTACACATCCCATATTCAAATGCCTACTACTGTACATACATTCTCATCAAAACCACAAAATGTGCAAAGATCACAATCAGTGTCTGAAATTAGCACCCGCCACCTGCCAAATGTGGTTAAATTGTTGGCAGTGGTGGGTGAAATCGCCGTGCCACCTGCCAAAGGGAAAATACATGTAGTAAGATTAGCATATTGTGGCGTACGTGCCTTCATACTAAACACGCACCCAGCAGTCGGACTATGGAAGGTAATTCGGTGTTACTTGGTTTTATTTTCATTTGCCAACTTTGGTATTGAAACTAAACTAAGTATTTTTTGCTTGGTTGCTGGGATCCAGAAGTGGAGGTTCATTGGTGGCTGAACTGTGGGTTTTGTATTAAGCACTGACTGTGTAAAACATTGTGCTGAACTTTGTGTTTCTCGTCATCTGATATGACTTGACTCTCAAATCATACTTCTGTGAAATTACAATAATATGATACTTCTCCTCCTCCATTACTCATCCAGCAACCCATTTTACTCTGTCGCTTTCTAATCTGTTTCCTTCTTATCATGGCTGACATATGGGCTACAGTAATAATATTGATCGTGCCTCTTCAATTGGGTTGGATTGACTTTCATGTACTGAATGACATGGGTCCTTTTTGCATGCAAACATGTGTGTAATCTTTTTGTGTAAGTATTTTGAACATTGAATGACAACATAATTTACATTTAATGATGCCTAAATGAACTGAATGTTATTGTCCATTTAGTGCATACAATCTAAAAGTGGCCAATAAATTGTCTGAGTGACAAAAAACAAAAAAATACTCTGCAGTCAAAAAATTTCACAACCTGATCTCAACAACCACTTAATTAACCACTTAAACAACCAAAAATTAATTGTAAAATCTAACTACTGGCAACACAGATACAGACCTAAGGTGACCTAAGGTGAAGAACCACTTAACCACTATGCTCTTTTATACTATACCTAAACCCCATGGCTGTAGGTAAAAATAAAATAAATATATAAATATTCAAATACAAAGAATACTATTACCATAATCCTCCTCTGGTATTTTAAACAGGGAAAGAGAGTAGGTAATATAGATTGGCTATGGTTACTAAGGATATGATGATATATGTGCCCAAAACATCACAAATCGTAAATGAATAAAATATGTAGCAACTTCCTTACGTTATTAAATCCTATGAACATTGCATAACATTGCAAAGACCACATACAATTCGATCAGGCTCTGCTGGATTTAAAGAAAAAAAACCTTTTCTACTCCCCTCATTCTCCAAACTGTGAAGCTGTGGTTTCTTTAACTGGATGTGAAGATAAATTCTTCAAATATAAATGTGCAGCAATATAAGCTTTCCATTAAGAGTAAAGGAAACATCCTATAAGATGTGACGGCAGCTATAAAACAGAGAGAAATTAAACAAAGAGCAGCTTCATTCCTTTTTGATATTTTGAACTGAAAAACATAGTGCTACTCGGTCTCAAAGATTTTTCTATTTTTGTCTGGCTTCTTGAGCTCCGGGCAAGTCAACAAACAAAAACAATGCACTGCCTGAATATGGGAAAGCCTATTTTAGGATAAAAACCTAAAGTAAGGGTGCTAAGTCTCTGTGTATGTGTGTAACTAAAAGTGACTCAGACCCTATACCGTCAAGTACAGGTACTCGCCCATTAATGGGAAACTTATCTCTCTCGAACACACGCTGACCTTCACTGACCTTCACCACCAACTAATTGGTGTAGGCAGGCTTTTGCTTTTACAAGATTGTAGTCAAGTATGTGTGTGTGCACATATGGGCTTTCAAGTTGAGACACTGAGAAAACACCTGCACCTGCATCCTATGCCAATTACCTCACTTAACCCCTTCATGACCTCTTTCCCCACCTCCTCTGTGCAGGAGCAAAATTTACTGTGAAACCTCCTCCTTCTACTTGTCCTCAGTCTGCTCCTTGTCAGTTCCTATCCTCAGTCTCTCACATGTGCGAGTTCTAATCCCTTCCACCTCCAATCAGTCACATTTTTTCTTGTGTGTATTAACAATGCTTCAGTTTGAGTGGAGATTTGTGCACATGTATGCATATTTGTGTATTAGTTAGGGTCAGACATTAAAAGGAACTCAAGGCAGAAATACACTTGAAAAGCCACAACAGACATTGCATGTAAAAGTACTCAAATGCACCAAAGAGAGCCCTTTTTGAATTTTCACCTTGTTGAAAGTTTTTGTCAAATATTCATGTGCATGCATCTGCCATCCCTCAAAGACCTCTATTTAATAGAGTCAATGGCTGGGGATTGTATCCAGTGTTCTGGGTGAGGAAAATTGAGCCGTTTTGAAGCAGATCAAACAATGGAGTACTCTGCCTGAAGCAGTAGAAATTGTTGGCTTCATACAGCCAGCAGTATAACAAAATGCTGACCCTATGCAAACAAAAACTGCTGTCATCAAAAAATAGAACAACCAGTGCTGTAAAAATAAATAAATAACTAAAACTCAGTTTGAGGCTGGAAGATGGACTGGTTGGGAACACAGTGTGAGGAAAAACAGCGTCATCCTCTTCTCTGAGGTTCTGTTTCCAGCAGGGGGAAAGAAAGAAATGTAGGACGAGTGGGTTTTAATGATTTTGAAAAAGGGCTACAACAAATTTCGTATTGTAAATGTCAAAAAATGTCTAAATATATTTTTTAAATTTTATTTCTTAGCCTTCAGGGTCTGACACTGTTGTGTTATCTGTATGTACTGTATGGCACAGAGGTCTGTCTGTTAAATCTTGAAATGCCCAATTTGTCCATCTGTCAGTATGTTTTACCCCATGGCGGCATAACCCCATCACAACCACAATCTCTAACAGGAACAAAAAGCATGAATTACTCCGGTGGAATGACGTCAGGCTAATTAATTGTTTTAATTGTTTTCCCTTCAGAAACAGGAAATGATCAAAGTCAATGCAGCCTAGCTCCTGCTGCATTGTGTCACTCCCTAATGGGAGAGAGAGAACAGTACATGTCGCTTCCTCACTCTGTGAATTATTCAGTCCCACCTCGGGCCATTGTCTATTGATGTTCCTACAGACTTCCCCAATGCACAACTGACAATCCTGACAGTAGCCGCATCTAACAGCCCCCCCCCCTCAATCATCACTATTTTATCATGTGGATGTGTCTGTTTTAATATTCATACCAGTGAACGCAGACCAAAGAGGGGTGTGCAATGATATCATTTGATATTCTCTCACAGATGCTGTAAAACATTGCAGGGTGATTAGCATACTCTGAATGGAACTAAATGTAATAATCATTTTATGAGACTAATACATCAGCACTTCAGTATTACAGCACATTAAAAGATACGGCTACTGGCTAAACATATGTTCCATTTACATATGCAAAAGGTAATTGAGAGACTGAGAAAATCTTAAACATTTTAATGATGCAAGTTATCGGGCCCATTCTAATTGCCAAAAGCACTGGAAGCCCACTCTTCTGCTATTCAGCTTCAAGTATCCTTTTATTTGATTTCTACGGGCGTCGCCAGATCATTCTCTGACGTTCAAATGGTCAAGCCCAGTCATTAGTATTCTGGCCAGACCACCAACTGTGATTGCTTTCTTTTACACCGCCTGCTCAAAGCATTTGCTTAATGTTCACTAAAAGGCCAATGTGTCTGTGCTATTTAGTACAAATGTAACATTTGGTCTGGCAGCTCTTTCTCTTTCCTCTTTCCCAGTCTGCTGAGCTGAACAGCCCACTAGCTGTATAATGTAGAGAAGAGCACACACTGGGAACAGGGTGGTTTTGCAGTTCAGATAAAAAGCCCAGATTGAAGCTAAATATGTGAGTGTGTGAGTTAGTCATACTGTTAGCATCATTATTACCTAACTGGCCTGTGCCTCACAGAGGGTGAGCAGCTGTGTTTCAGGATGTCTCTCTGCAGGTGCAAAGCCCACACACACACTACGGACAGGAAATTACAGCTTCACCTGGGCCAGCACTCACCTGTGCTCCGTCCTGACTCAGCCCCTGCTGCCCTGTGGGAGAGAAACAATGGTTCTCACACAAGCAACTCTCGTCTGCTCTCTCTCACTTTCCAGTTGTTCACCATATTTTCTTTCTTCCCCTTGATGCTTTCCTTAGCATCCTAATTTTCCCACCTTTTAACCAACTTCTGCAGGTCTCAACGGGCCTCCTTTGTTGGAGTCAGCACATACTTGTTGGAACACACACACTCACAAACACCACGCTCTCAGCACTGAGGTATTTCTGGATTTGATATATAGATACCATTGGAGCTGTGTGAGCTGTGAGGAGTCCACACATCTTAGTATGAGTGCAGAGGAATGGCAACTCCTTTACTTTGCCTCATCTTGGATGTTAGCTATACATATAGTAGCCTGTCCTGTTGACCATTCATATCCAGTCAGCAAAACAGAAACAAGATAAAAGCAAGATATAAGCTTATTAGAGTATTTTTAGACTCAATATTTATACTTGACTACTTTTGGTCCACGTTAGGGCCGGAAGTTATATAAATGTTATAAAACATTTAATATCATTCGATAACAATTATCACGATAAAAGTCAAATCATTATTTCTTTCACGTTTAAATGCTGATTTTTGCTCATGAGTGAAAGTTGAAGAAACAAGATGGTTAACTGCAGTTTTAAACTATTCTTTACGGTCATGACAAACACTTGATAACAAATAGTGGATGTCTAAACCTGAGGTTAAACATTCAAAACAATTATGATACAATCTTTTTTCAACAAATGTGCATGAGCTATATTAGGTAAAATCTTTTTTCATTCACTTTTCCTCAACAATATAAATACTGTAATAGAAAAAATAAGTGCTAATTCATTTGTTATTCAAATGAATTTAGTCAATGTTTATTGAACAGAAAGCAGACCTACCCCAGATGACCTGAGAGGTCTGGATGGTTCATAACAAAGCTGAAGATCAGAAATGAATTTTGGCCCTAAACCATTTAGTGCTTTGTAAACTAACAGCAGGATTTTGAAATCAATTCTCTGACATACAGGAACCCAATGTAAAGACCTCAGAACTGGAGTGATGTGATCCACCTTTTTGGTCTTAGTGAGGACTCGAGCAACAGCATTCTGAATCAGCTGCCGCTGTCTGATGGACTTCTTAGGGAGTGGAGCTGAACGATTTTGGAAAATAATCTAATTGCGATTATTTTTTTACCAATATTGCGATTACGATTTAATGTGCGATTAATTTTTAAGCTACCTTCTGTATTATTCAAAACGGACAAGCAGTAAATCAGTGTATTGTATGATATTAGATAGATTAAACTTACACTGTTCTTTCTTGTGGGTCAGGCCTGTGTTATGATGAATTAGGAAAAATTATTATTATGAGCAATAAGATATATCAAATTATTATAATATGAAGAAAGACAATTTGAGTCAAGTCATGGCATTAAATAATATGATATAATATCATCAGGTCGGCCTACCTTTTCACTACAGGGTATTATACAGTAAGCGCTCAATACAAAATCCACAGTTCTACCACCAATTAATGAGTCCTGATCTCAGATCAAATCTCCTAGGAGTCCATCTTTCTGTATCCCCGTAAGCAAACTAAAAATACTCAGTTTGAGGTTCAATTCGAAAGTTGGTTAACTAAAATAGAACAGAGTGACACCTTTTGTGTTTAATAGACAAGCTGACCGGAGCCCCCCTCCTCCCCCACAGCCTCCGATGCTGGTGAGCAGCACCGGCTTTAACCAGGCTGTAACTCGGGACAGACTGGGCCTCTTTCGGAGTTAGGCGTTTAGTTTAACAAAACAATTTACAGATAGCCTATTTCTTGAGCTGACTAGTGGCTGTGTGTGTGACGCAGGCGCCGATCGCCACAATAGCTTACCTTACTACATGCGTCTTTCTGTTGTGCATTTTTCCGTCCATCAGGATGGCCCGACGACTTCACCCACCACCACTGCGGTGGCGGGTGCTACTTTCATTCCATGTGACATTAAAGATTATGTAGCGTGAGCTTCTGTCAAGCTTAAGGACATTTTACAACAAGAGTCAAGTTACAGCGTAATGTGCAGACGAAGCATTAACTTCGTCAGACTGCTTTCCGCTTGGGTGTCATGTGACCAGAGTATAATCGCAGCCTTTGCGATTAGAAAATCTCGTTTTATTACATCGCGATTATATCGCAAATGCAATTAATCGTTCAGCCCTATTAGGGAGCCCTGTAAGGACACTGTTACAATAGTCAAGTCGACTGAAGATAAATGCATGGATAAGCTTTTCCAGGTCCTGCTGAGACATAAGTCCTTTAATCCTTGATTCTTCAGGTGATAGTAGGCTGACTTTGTAATTGTCTTAATATGGCTCCTCAAATTCAGGTCTGAGTCCATGACTACACCAAGATTTCTGGCTTGATTTGTGGTTCTTAACATTACAGATTGAAGTCGAGCACTAACTTTCAATTGTTCCTCCCTGGCTCCAAAAACAATAATTTCAGTTTTATCTTTGTTTAATTGGAGAAAATTCTGGCACATCCAGTTGTTGACCTGCTCAATACAGTTACTCAGCGCCTGTATGGGATCATAGTCCCCTGGTGAAATGGTTATGTAAATCTGTGTGTCATCTACATAATTATGGTAACATTTTTGTTGTTTTTCTTAATCTGAGCCAGTGGAAGCATGTAAATGTTAAACAAAAGAGGTCCCAGAATGGAGCCTTGGGGAACTCCACATGTCATTTTTGTCAGCTCAGATGTGTAATTACCTATAGACACAAAGTAGTTCCTGTCCTTTAAGTAGGATTCAAACCAGTTTAGTACTGTGCCAAAAATTGTTTGAATTTTGTCTTTTGTTAATCTTCCAGAAGGAAGCAAATTCATTGCAGCCCTTGGTGGATAGAAGTTCAGAGACTACAGACACAGGAGGGTTGGTTAGCCTGTCGACAGTAGCAAACAGGGCACGTGCATTATTTGTGTTTTTGGTGATGATGTCAGAGAAGAAGGACCGCCTTGCATTTCTCAGCTCTAAATTATAAATGTGAAGTCTCTCTTTATAGATGTCATAATGAACCTGGAGATTTGTTTTCAGCCACCTGCGTTCAGCTTTTTGACACTCTCTTTTTTGAGTTCTAACCAGCGTGGCATTTCTCCATGGAGATCTTCTCTTACCAGAGACCACCTTCACCTTGGCTGGTGAAATGGCATCAACAACATTTGTAATTTTAGAACTGAAATTATCTACAAGCTCATTGACTGAGACCCGTGAAAGGGCAGGTGTCGGGGAGAAAGCCACTAGTGTTAGTAGCAGGCATTGAACCCACAAGTGCAAAAATAATTACTAATGATGCAAAAACAAACTGCAGCTTTATCTAGGCTTTGATTTAAAAATGCACAACACATTTAGCTTTGGTTTTTAGAGTAAGAGCTGGTGCTGATTAAGAAACCCCTTTAACTACTGCAGATGTACAACATTATGGCCATTTAATGCAGTGGTAACAATAAAGGTTTTATTTAATATTCCTTTGAGAAGTTATTCACAGTAAAGTCCAGGAGCCCTGAATGCAAAACTTCAACTGTCTGTAATTTGTATTTTTGAACAGCCTACAGCAAACTACCCATGGGCTTTAGACTGCAACTTTACCAACGCGGTATGTTTGATAAGGCTTGGTGCAAAACCAGCAATGCTAAATGTGATCAGTTAACTGTTGTACTTTTGACACAGACAGAAACTTGTAACTGCAGCAGGTATTCAAAGTGAGAGAAAGAGAAGATAAAGGCATCATTGGCTTCTCCTAAACCACTAGGGAATAAAAAAGCTTAATTCTGGAAATATTCTTGAAGCTGAACATCCTGTACTCCTGAAAGCTTAAATGAGAATAAAAAATACACCTTTTACTTCTGCAGCTTCATGTTGAGACATAATGATACCAGTTCATGGCCACTCATCTTAATTAAATTACTAATTAACTTGGGTGGGCTGTAACCACATGTTTCAGGATTGCTCCAGTGTTAATGAAAGTTTGCTTCTCTTTCAAGATTGGCCTTTTACTGTTAATGTTTACCTGGCATTATCAATCAGCTAAAATAACACTGGTCCTGTACATAATATTCTGTTCCATTTATTCATATTAGCAAATGATGGAATAAAGATGAAAGCACATAATTAACAGTATATGATTTTTGAATGAAAAGTTTCTTTAAATTAGTGAGCAGATGTCTTTGACATTAGTTATTTTCTCAAAACCTTCACCTGAGAGGTTATGTTTGTTTAGATAGGAACCATATGCATCTCTCTCATCATATTGTGCAATACTGTTGTGTCACCTCAACTGGCTCAGTTGTAAGTGTATTTATCTGCTTGGAAATAGTCTCTGTGGAATGAGCAAACTTTTAATTTTTACAATTTATTAATTATTTAGAGGTACTGATAACAATAATGTAGTTTTTGTTTAGCTGTTATGTTGTTTTCAAAGATTAGGGCAATTATATTAACACATTCTGTCTGCAGCAAAACATAAAAACAGTAATTTCAACAAAACAAGAATGCCAATCTGAAATGAGACTCATTTTTACCAGAAATGGAGGATGTACTGAAAGACAACTAAGCTACTGTGTATTTCATTATCACAATTATGTATGAGTAGCACAGCTAACAGCACAACCACCTTGTTTTGTTTATAATACACACTCTCCACTGTGTGTGTTTAATGAATTGAGCTACAGTTCACGTCTTAAGGCTGCCAAGGATGAGCTCTAACAGTCTGTCAGCGACCTTTCTTGGCTTTTCGTCTGATCAAAGCCTCTACTCAGCAGCACTTGCTGTTGCAGGTCCCAACCCTCTGTCCTGCTCACTTGATGTGGAGGAGAACAAAGGCAAGCCGGAGAAGGACAGACAGAGGAGAGGAGGAGGGAGTAGAAAGTAAGACTAGAGAGGGAGAGGCCATGCTGAGGGGTCATGTTTGATGAATACTCTGGATCTCCTACAGATAGACAAAGAAAGAAAAGGTCGGATCAACTCAGCCAAAACAGGAGTACAGAGGAGGTGGGTAGAGGACAAAAGATAAGGCAGAAGTCTTTGGAAAACTGAGGAGGAAGAAGAAGAAGGGAGGAGGGGAGGGATAAGACAAGTGTAGGACCCATCGGACAGAAATAGCAGCTCCAATTAAGATTGGTCACCAGATAAACAGATGCCCAGTACGTGTGTGTTCGTGTGTGTAGGCATGAGTCAGTGAAACGGTCTACAATGTGAGTATGTGTGCTAGAAGATGAGTATATAATCATGAGAGACTTCATCTGAGTAAACAAATATTGTGTACAATGAATATGAAAAATATAAATAGTCTTTGGCAATTAGATTCATCATGACATCATGGTATTTATAGGGGGTGGTGAAGCCATTAAGTAGTAAAGAAAGAGTCTAGACACAGCAGGTGGTGGTAATGGGATGAGAATGCGGAAGATCTGGATGTGATGATGAGTGGACTTCTGATGAGCTCAACTTTGGTCTGGATATGATGAACTGGATGTGAATGGGGTGAATTAGGGCCTCAGCGATTTTGTATTGAACCAACTAAAAGTTTGATAGTGACTACAAAATGAAATGTTACAAATAGGCCTACTAGAAACAATCTGTAGGCAGACTAAATAAGCCTATAAATAACCTATAAATATATTTGTATTATGCATTAAACTTTTTATTTAATGTTATAATGTTGTATTATTACACTAATTTATACTAGTTAATCTTCCAGGTGGATAGTGCCTCCAGGTGGATAGTGCCTCTGCCAGTGGACAGATGTAGATTTAGCCAAAGCCAGGATGCCATTGTGTGAATGTGATCCTTCTAGCCAGACATATTGTCCTCTTTTAAAAAAAAACAAAATATGGTGACCCTATTTAAATAAACTAAAGTGTGAATGCCTATAGTCAGCTGATAGGCAGGAAGAGAGGATGTGTATGAGAAAGAGAAAGCGAGAATGAATGAAGCATGTAGTCTTGCTGGTTGAACTCAATGCTGAGCTTCAATAGTATATTTGTGTATTCATGCAACTGTTCCTGCTTCTGTGTGTTTGTGAGTTGACAAACATCCACACATGCATTTGTACATTTGTGAGCATTCATATAATTGTCTGTTTGTGTATGTTTTAGAGAACAACCAATTGTGGGTGTGTTAATATAATGACGATAGTCGATACATTCGACACTGTCAGAAATGAACAATGTTTGACTTTAGCAAAACCTGAATAACTGTCAAACTGAACGTCTCAGTCATTAAATACCTAAATAAATAAATAAATAAACTTGTATGCATTCAGTCTCTATTAAAAATCTACATGAATGAATTGAGTTGCTCTGGGGGGGAATTATACTGCAGTTGCTTTCTTGAGATTACTGTTCAAATAAACCTTTCAGTTAAAGTTTACTTACGTTAGAAACAAATGGTTATCATCACATAAGCTTTCTGGGAAATTAGGCCTATATTTTGGGGAAAATGCAAAACCATATACAGCTACTTTTGTATATGGCATCTGAGGTGTGATTTCATGAATTACATGGATTACTTCTATTGCCATCTCTGATAAAGTCTACATTGAAAAGTGTATTTTAAAGTCTGTAGCACATTTATGGCTGATCCAGAAGAACACTGAAAGCCAGCACCCTCTCTTGGTCTCATAAAATGTGTCATTTCATGAGTTCTTTATCAGTTGTTTAGATTATTACCAGGAATTAATCACATGCACAGATATTTTCAGCAAAAGTGGCCCTCAAATGATCAGATATGGCCACTAGTCACTAACTGCTAGCCAAATTTTAATGACCATGCTTGATAGCAATACAGAGACAGCATGCTTTTAGTAGAGCTGCAGTTATCTTCAGTTTAATGCATTAATAATACCATACTATAACAAACAGCAACCCTATCATGGTCATCATACATGAATAAAGCTGTCTTATATAAGTTAACTTTCATGTAAAAATGACATTAACAATGACATTACCTTACATTACCTTAAATTTGTGTATAGAGCCTCCACGTGTCAAGTTTTTAGATACTGTTGACATGACTGATTGTTGAATATGAAGATAATCATTTGAACATTTGAGCAAACTCTGTATAGGCTATTCCATTTTGTTTTTTAAAAGTGTAGGCTAATAGTTTTTTTGTGTCTAGGCTTGTACATTTGTAAGTGCTATGATTGGTGTATTTCTTGGGAGTTTTTGAGGGCGTATTCATAGCCATAGCATAACTAGAAAACTCAGTCTTCACATAGGCTGCTGTATTTCTCAGTCCCAAAGGTCTGTATTTTGTAAGGTGTATAACTTTCATATAACATAGTGGCCAAATCTATACCTAGTTTGTCCCCGTTACATCTACAAATAAGGTTAGTCTACCAAAATTAGCAGCCTTGTGGTTTGCGTGAAGAGGGTGGCCTGGAATGGAGTCGAATTCCCAGCCTGAATTATTGTGCCAGTCTGCTCTCAGTGTGTGTGGGTGTGTTGACTAGCCTTGCAGTAATTAAATCCACTGCCATACAGCATGTCCACATCAACCTTGGTTGCCATGGCGGTCACCGTGGGGATAGTGTCAGACAGATCTTACAAGTATGGAGGGTGTCAAGTTGATCAACTGTGCATTTTATGTCTGTGGGATGATGATGAACTTTGATGCGTGTATGTGAGCGAGTGCAGAAGATAGCACAGAAAGGGTCCAAAGGATGAAGGATTTCAGTGATTCTCCTCATCTGTTGCTACTGGATACGGATGATCTTTTAGCCTCATGCAAGGACGGCAGGGCAGAGTGACAACACCACCACTGTGGCTCCGTCTTTCCTTCTCCAATGTCATTATCTATTGTTGTCACTGTCCTTGTCTATCTTTGTCTGTCTGTCTGTCTATCTGTCTGTCTATTTGTCTTTGCCTGTCTGTCTGTCTGTCTTTCTTCTTTCATGTCACCAGTAAACCACAGAAGAATACTTAAATGTCAAGATATATGATAAACAAGACAAATTATTTAGGCTTTCTTATCAACTCTGGAGTGTGGCACCTGGACAATTATACAAAATTTAATTGGTTAATTAAGATAAATTAATGCTATGGTGGGCAATTTATTTCAGAAGCAATTTTAGTTATAATTATCAAAAGTCTCTGTATGTCCCAACAACAATCAATAAATCAAATTCTCTGACACAAAAATGGAAAAAAAAAATCCAGTACCTGTGGCTGTCACAGGACAGTAAGCACAGCTAATCATTGTTTTATTTGGTCTGAATTAAATGATTGGCTGGCCTACCTGCCTGTCTATCTACCTACCTGTGCGCACTTTGCACAGGTAGATAGTTCACTTTAAACTTTTATTATAGCTGACTAAATCTTCTAAATCAAATGAGGGCTTCATTTATTTTTCCTTTGACGTGAACTGGAGTGTTATGTTCACTGTTGTGAGCAGAGGTCAGCCGTGCGAAAAAACCCTCAATGTTCAAATCTCAAAATTGAAAATCTAATGTGTACCCAACGATCGAATATTAAGGTCCAGCCCTACATCTGTCATAAAAAAATTACGTCCACATCCCTTAGATTAGCCAAGACTTTGCACAGAAAGTAACAAGTGATTCTAAAATGGCAGTGCGCAGCATTGTCAATGACAAACTTTGTACTGTGTCTCCCCTCAGACTTACAGTAAGCACAGTTACATTTGCCGGTGTTCCTGGCCCTAATCCTTGCCAAAACTGCCACTTTCCTGGTAGAAAATCTCACTATCTAGCGTCATAATAGTGGAGAAAAAAAAGGCAGCAAACACTGAAAGAAAATATTCTACCAGGGGAAACACTAGTTTGTGTTTGACAAGATTAAAGGAAAGCATTGCCACAATTATATGGACATCCATCTGTGCTGAGGGTCTGCAGTGTGTTGTTCATTAAAACTACTTGTCCACAGTGCTCAGAGAGCCTACAATTCATTACGTGTGACATTGTCTACGGCAAATTCTCAAGACTAGCCCAGCCTGGAAAGTTTGCATGGTAATCAAGCTGTTGGCATCCACCCTTAAGAACAATTCATGGAAAAAGGTTCAAAATTGCAAAACATTTGCTTAACCGTATGCATCTCAGCTATTTAAAATATTTAAGGACAATGAAATATCTTTTACCCATTCTCTTCAGCCATCATCAGCATGACAACATGACCTCTTTGCTGGCTTTCACACAGTTCTGATCATTTCAAATTCCTCCCTCTGCAACTTTAATTTCTCGTCTCTCCTACTTCATTCCTCCCTCTGACCTCCATCTATGTCTCAGTAGCTCTTAGAGGTCATTTTCTCTATTCTTCAAGGCTCATTGGTCACAGAAAGGAATCTGTTCTCACTGCCCACGAGTCTGGGACCTTGAAGACCTGTAAGGACAGAGTGCTAGGGTACCTATGTTCTTTGTTTCTTTGTTTAAGAGAAGGAATGAAGGACACAGGGTAAGTAACTGGCTTTCCTTACTGGCCTGTTGTGGACTGCAACTGAATGTATTATTTGTTTAAATAATTTCAGACTGGGTTCCCTCCCCGCTGTGGCTTGTGCTATGAAAAATTTATTAGCATTTAATATACATGCCACATCCAGATTACGTTTATAATAGTAAAACCCATCTGTGGTGCAACAGCATGCAAAGGTAATCATTTAGAATTCATAGGTTATGTGAGTAAGTCGATTTGCATACAGATGTGTAATGCAGAGTTCTATTAAAGTGCCTGGTTAATTGAATTAGCACTGACTGTCTCAGTGGAAAAGCACAGTGCCAGCAATAAGGTTCCACTGTGGAGCAGGGCAGCAGTAAGAGTAAACAGTTGCCCCACAGGGAGGCATATATTGTTATGTTCCTCCTCCTGTGGTCGTTTGGGAGGGCATAGCTGTCAGAAAAAGGCTGGGCTGCTACTTCTCTCTGTTTCAATGTCCCATTACCATTCTCGCTCTTACAAGCACCTTTCCAGCAACACTCATCGTCTTCTAACACCCTTTTGCTCACCCACTGTCATTGTTCCTTTAGGGTGGTACCTTTTTCTGTCCATGTATAGAACCATTAAGACCTGTATCCAAATACATGTAGGTGGAAAAATCCAGGACAAACAAAGTAAAGTCAAAATTAAATCATAAACTATCCCTTGTCCCTTGTGTTTATCTTGCTTGTGTTAGCATTTGCACAGCAACAAATCATGAATAATTTAAATGTGATGTCTGTTTAAGAAGTAAGTTGCATGCAGTGGGACAACAGACTCATTTTGTTGTTGTTCTACAACTGTGTGATGTATGAATAGATAGTAAAATGCTGTGCAGAGGAGGAAAGGCAGATTGAAAATGCCAGACAGGCAAATGCATGAAAATGCGATCTAGGGAAGTGGCTTTGGAGGAAGGCCTAAAGGAAGGGTCACAGTGGGATTTTGTCGGTTGAATACTTTCAAAATCTTGATATCTCTTGCTAGTTCCAACTCTAGCTAAGCTGCCTTTAAGATTTTCATGACATCAAACCATATTTTTGACAGTATTTATAGTCAGCTTTTTTTCCCTATTAACCTTTTAACATCCCGACCGCCTGCCATTATTTCACCAATAAATTTCCAGGGACTGCTGCTGCATCATTTCATATTTTCCAGCAGACACACCTAATATTTTATTATAACTGCAATAACTGTGGTTTGGATGTTAACTATGATATCTGGATTTCAAAATGGCTCCTAAGCACCTAATCCAACCCAACAGGCTCTTAATGTCCAATCCACAGCCTACAATAGCCAACGACAGCCTGCTCTTTAAGGTAATGCCAGCCCCTATTATTTTGTGGGTATGCCAAGCAAATTGCAACCAATTGTGCCAATGACTAGTACTTCATGTAGCCAATACAATTTTAAAAATAACTATATATACCTTCAACTACAAATTTCATGATCTTCCAGCAAAAAAACAAATCAAAAGCACCATTCCTGTGCAGGATTCAAATTTCCTACATATACATGAGAAATTCACGCAAAATGTTGCAGCATATAATCAAGCTGTTTTTATTTTCTTTACACATTTAAAAAAAAATCTATTTCTCGCCCTCGCTGTTACTCTCTTACAGCCACATGAGAGCTGTTTTAAGTTGCTGCTAATGCAAGTGGAACATTTGCTACTGCTGCTAGTTCACTTAAAAAGCATTCAGCTCGGTGGCTTTTCTTGTGAAGCAGTCACAGGAAATGCGGCTTGTTCATTAAATTACAAGTAGAAAACAAGACATGGTCATTATAGAACGGATTAGTACTGAATATCGCATGGAGCAATTGAACAAAAAAGAGCAACAACAGTGAGCAACTGGCTCCAACTAGTCAGCAAGATAACTCCTTGCTGACATTGTTAAAGGAGATAACTCCTTTAACAATGTCCTGCTATTCCTCAGCCCAATCCCGTAGCGCTTTCAACCAACAGACCATCCCTCTCTCACCTTAGGGTCTGCTCTCACATCCCTCACTCAGCCGTGTTAGCCATTCACACTTGGCCTGTGAAATCACACTCTCTTCACAGGGGCTCTTCAACACGCCACACTCTCTCTCTCGCGTTCCTGCTCTCCCTCTCTCTCCCCCCCTCTGTCTCTTTGAATTCTAATTGACTGAACAATGACTCCATCATTATTTCTCTGGCCTGTAGCAAACAGATGGGGCACTGCCACTCTCTCTCCATTTTCATTGTCCCTATACATCTAACCCTGTCACTACTGCTGCATCATCAATCAATCTACCTGTAAGGAACACAATGTCCATCTTTCACCTGTTCCAACAACTCACATATCAAGATCTTTTTACTAGGTCTAACCCATATTCAGTGTCCATGAGAGTCCTTCACTTTCACCTGCCTTTACTCACATTCACAACAGTGAAGCTAACTATTACATTTTGGGACCTACCTACAGAGGCAGCTCTTATGATGTTATGGATCAAGTATAGCAAATAGTATAGTTTGGGTAACATATTTATCATTTTTATATCCACCAAGAGGAACTATTACCTGCTGCATAAGAAGCTATAAAAGGGAGCTTTAATCCCCTTTACTGCTGACTAACATCTTTTTTTATGAAAAGCACTTTTTTCCTATCAGAATGTATTAAGTGTTATTGGGGTTATTATTCAGTTCAACAAACAAAAACAAGAATTCCACAAAAACACATGACAATTACTATAGCCCTCAGTAACAACACTGTCTTCTTTGATATGTGCTGTTTGCGTAAGATTGAGAGACAGGAGTGGTGCATAGACACCATAGTGGTGCATAGACATATATATATATATATATATATATATATATATATATATATATATATATATATATATAAAAACCCCCTCTCACCCCTTGCGGGGTGGTATGTGTCATCCTCAAGCTCGGGCCTGGGAGTTTGAGGGTTTTGCGCAGTATCTTAGCTGTTCCTAGGACTGCACTCTTCTGGACAGAGACCTCTGATGTTTTACCTGGAATCTGCTGTAGCCACTCTCCCAGTTTGGGGGTCACAGCCCCCAGTGCTCCGATTACCACTGGCACCACTGTTGCTCTTACTTTCCACATCTTTTCTAGCTCCTCTTTCAGCCCTTGGTATTTCTCAAGCTTCTCGTGTTCCTTCTTCCTGATGTTGCTGTCGCTTGGGATTGCCACATCTATCACTACTGCCTTCTTCTGCTGTTTGTCGATCAACACGATGTCTGGTTGGTTAGCCATCACCAGTTTGTCAGTCTGGATCTTGAAGTCCCACAGGATCTTAGCTCGGCCATTCTCAACTACCTTAGGAGGAGTCTTCCATTTTGACCTTGGGACTTCCAGCGTGTACTCATGGCAGATGTTCCTGTACACTATGACAGCTACCTGGTTATGGCGTTCCATGTACGCACTTCCTGCCTGCATCTTACACCCTGCTGTTATGTGCTGTACTGTCTCAGGGGCATCCTTGCACAGTCTGCACCTGGGGTCCTGCCTGATGTGGTAGACCACAGCCTCTATTGATCTTGTACTGAGTGCCTGTTCTTGTGCCGCCATGATTAGTGCTTCTGTGCTGTCCTTCAGTCCAGCCTTTTCCAGCCACTGGTAGGATTTCTTGATATCAGCCACTTCTTCTATTTGTCTGTGGTACACGCCGTGTAGCGGCTTGTCCCTCTATGACGGTTCTTCATCTTCCTTGTCCTCACCCTCAGGTTTCTGCTGCCTGAGGTATTCACTAAGCCCTTCATCTTTGGGGGCCATCTTCCTGATGTACTCCTGGATCTTCGTTGTTTCATCCTGGACAGTGGTCTTGACACTCACTAGCCCTCGGCCTCCCTCGCTACGCTTGGTGTACAGTCTCAGGGTGCTGGATTTGGGGTGAAACCCTCCATGCATTGTGAGGAGCTTTCTTGTCTTGATGTCAGTAGCCTCTATCTCCTCCTTTGGCCAGTTTATTATGCCAGCGGGGTATCTGATGACTGGCAGGGCGTATGTGTTGATGGCTCGGATCTTGTTTTTCCCATTCAGCTGGCTTTTCAGGACCTGCCTCACTCTTTGTAGGTATTTGGCTGTGGCGGTCTTCCTTGCTGCCTCCTCATGGTTACCATTAGCCTGTGGCACCCTAAGGTATTTGTAGCTGTCCTGAACATCTGCGATGTGGCCTTCTGGTAGTTCAACCCCCTCAGTTCTGATCATCTTCCCTCTTTTTGGTACCATGCGACCACACTTGTCCAGGCCGAACGACATTCCAATGTCGTTGCTGTAGATCCTGGTAGTGTGGATCAGTGAGTCGATGTCTCTCTCATTTCTGGCATACAGCTTGATGTCATCCATGTAGAGGAGGTGACTGATGATTGTTCCGCTTCCGAATCGGTATCCGTAGCCAGTCTTTGTGATGATCTGGCTGAGGGGGTTCAGGCCTATGCAGAACAGCAGCGGGGATATGGAGCTAGATGAGTCTCATAAAGGATAAATACACACACTACATTCACATATGCACACACAGGATTCATATATGCACACACGTGATTCACAAATACACACACAGGATAGACAAATGCACATAAAATTCACAAATGCACACAGAAAATTAAAAATACACAGAAGATTGACAAATTATGAGACTCATCTAGCTCCATAGCGGGGATAGTGCATCGCCTTGGTATATGCCGCACTTGATGGTGACTTGTGCAATTGGCTTTGAGTTGGCTGCCAGACTTGTTTTCCACAGCTTCATTGAGTTCTTGATGAAGGCTGTTAGTGTCCTGTTGATCTTGTACATCTCCAAGCATTCCAGTATCCATGTATGTGGCAGTGAGTCGTAGGCTTTCTTGTAGTCAATCCAGGCAGTGCACAGATTGGTCTGCCTGGTCTTGCAGTCTCGAGTGACTGCTCTATCCACCAGTAGCTGGTGCTTGGCTCCTCTGGTGTTAATGCCTATTCCCTTCTGGGCCCTGTGCATGTATTGAGGCATGTGCCTACTCATCTTAGCCGCTATGATGCCTGACAGGAGCTTCCATGTTGTGCAGAGGCAGGTTATTGGCCGGTAGTTGGATGGGATTGTTCCCTTCTGGGGATCCTTCATGATCAGGATTGTCCGTCCTTGGGTTAACCATTCTGGGTGGGTCCCATCCATCAGCAGTTGGTTCATTTGTACTGCCAGGCGTTCATGGAGTGCAGTTAGTTTCTTCAGCCAGTAGGTGTGGATCATGTCAGGGCCTGGTGCTGTCCAGCTCTTCATACCTGCCACTCTTTCTTGGATGTCTGCCGTTGTAATGGTTACTGGTTCTTGTTCTGGGAGATTGCTGTGATCTGTTCTAAGATCCACTATCCAGTGAGCATTGGTGTTGTGGGATGCCCCTTTCTCCCATATGTTCTTCCAGTCCTGTTCAGTCTCAGGTGGATCTGATCTTGTGTTATTACCCTGCCACTGAGAGTACACTTTGGATGGTTCGGTGGAGAACATCCGGTTTATTCTCCTGGCTTCTGCTTCTCCCTTGTATCTCTTTAGGCGGGTGGCCAGAGCGGTGAGTCTTTGTTTGGCAGTCTCTAGAGCCTCAGGTATCGATAACTTGTTGTATTTCTTATAATAAACTGGCTAAAGGAGGAGATAAAGGCTACTGACATCAAGACGAGAAAGCTTCTCACAATGCATGGAGGGTTTCACCCCAAATCCAGCACCCTGACATGCGACATACCATGCGACCTCACTTGTCCAGTCTGAACGACATTCCAATGTCGCTGCTGTTGCTGTAAGTATTTGAACACATATTGTCCAGCCCTCAACATTAGGGCTGGACAATATGACCTAAAATACAGCCGTGTCAATGCTTCAGGTGAGTTTTTCAGCCCCTTTGTTACTCTGTTGTAGATCAGGAGATGGATTCCCTGAAAGATCTTATTAGTGATGAAGTCTTTTGTATGTCACCATCAGGATGACAGAAAATGGTTAACGGATAATTCCTGTTTATTACAACTTGGATCTTATTTTTGTTACTTTTACCCTTTTCACAGCAGACATTTTCATCAAACTGGCTGAAAACGCACATCTGTTGGCCGTTCAGGTGCACTGGACATGCACGTGCCGGTGTAAATGTGATGAACATGCAGATGGTCTATTCGTAATTACAGAAGATTTGCCAAAATAATAAAGAAATGCAGACGAAGAATCAGACCAGATTTTTATTTGCATGCACCAATAACGAGATGGGACTGTTACTGAATGTAACACAGGACTGTGCCGGCGAAACACAGACTGGGAGTCGTTGCAAAGTAAACAGCAACATGCACAGTAGCCTACAAGTGTTGGCAGATAGGTCAAAGTGCATGCCTGTATGACTTATTAGACCCAATTAGAGAGCCGAGCATGAGCGGCTGCGTCATCGTTTCTAAAGTCCTCCGTTTAGGCCAGTCTTCAATAAACGGGGTAGGCAGCGTTTCCAAACTTGTCCGTTTTAGGTCTTCGTTTTCACCGTTAATTCCACCTCTGCTTTTCCTGCATTAACAGGTCAAAATGTCTGCTGTGAGAATTGCCTGTTGCTATTAGTAACAATGACACTGTACTCACCAAGTTAATTAATTAACTTAATTAGTTAATTGCTGAGATCTTGAAAGTCTGGAAATGTGACAGGGTAAGAAATCACAACTGGTCAGATTATGATGATGTAAACAAACCCTCAAGTTAGCCAAACTTATTTGGCAGACAACACAAAGCCAAATGGTGAAATTATTACCCAAACTGTCTGTTATAAACAGACAACAGTTTACAGATATACTTCCTAATTCAACTTTGATCTTCTGTACTTGCCATAGTTGTGCATGCACATATTTTTCCTGTGTAATGACAGATCTTTGTCAACATTTCAGGAATGGCCAATTCTAAAACAAGTGGTTGAACAGTGTAAATAAGACCTGGCAGGTCAACAAATGTGAGTGAGGCGATCAGTCTGACTTAGTAATCACTTTGAATACAATATCAAACAATGCAAAAACTATGAAGTTGGAAAAAGAAGAAATTGTTTAATTGTTGCATTTAAGAATTTAACAGTACAATATATTGAAATATAATGCAGGAATAGTAACTTCAAATTATTCAACTAACAAGTAATCCATGTGGATCCACCACATTTTGATTCTGGGAAAATAGCTAATTAACCTCCTACACACTTCATACTGCACTCAAGCCAATGGGTTGCTGTGCAGAGCAGTGTTGTGTTGTGCTGTGCTGTGCTATGCTGTGAGGGATAATGATCCGTGGCTGTGTAAGCCATTAGTGAGTAAGTGGTTATGCTGGAGCCCCTGTATCCCTGACGCCTGCTGTCACTTTGATAAATATGCAGCACACAGATGCCCTGCATGTAACATCTCTGTGCTGCAGATAGAGGAGCCATTTAGTTTACTATATTCTTCAGAACTTATTGTCACGAAAATTTTGAGTTTAGAATCAAGTAGAAAAGTGTGTGTGTGTGTGTGTGTGTGTGTGTGTGTGTGTGTGTGTGTGTGTGTGTGTGTGTGTCTGTGTTTGCATGGCGATCAGTCTGACAAGCTGTAGTATGTTGTGGTTACAGTTGACAGTCCAGGGACTAGCACAGTCCCAGAAGGTAGTGAACCACGTGGTAAAAGCCCTGCAATGAGAAAATGACAGCACTAGCTCTGACATGCATATCCACTGACAGTGAGAGAGGCCTGTGTGTGTGTTTGTTTCCCAGTGCGGTGAATTCACCCTTGACTCCCTTCAAAAGCTGATTTGTTTGGGTCACCTCAGCAAACCTCTACAGTCATTCGGGAAAGACTTCCTGCAAAGTCGTCTCTTTTAAGTCTGCTTATTTTCACCTCATTTCACATCAGTATGAGATGGGCTCCTATGAAAGGGCTCAATTCACGGTCCACTGAGTAGCCGTTTTTAAAAAGAATACATTAATGGATGCACTCCCTGATCTCCCTCTAATGTTGGACGAGTAGCCGGTCCTCACAACAGTATGCTGGCTGTCCTCTTTCGTAGTGTTTGTATGAAAGCACAATCAGTATAAAGCAAACGTACATATTCATTCATGGTGAGTGTTTGTTTATAGCCAGGGTGCCTCTGTCCCACATGCAGATTCAAAGCTGTGATTCTCACATGGAGTGGAGATGCGACAGCTCTTTGTCTGTGTGAAAGGTTGGAGGGAAAGAGGCTTCTTCATGGTCTGAGTCCACTGTGAATCAAGCTTTACATCCTGCTCAACTCTTTTGCAACTGAATTAGATCCAGTGGCATTATACTTTGAATTCCCTGGGGTCAAACAGACACGGATAATTGTATTTTCTATTTTCTCTGCTTTGCTTCTCCCTTTGCTTATGCATGTACATTGGTTTGTCCCAGAAAAAATAATGAAATGTCCAATAAACTATTTATCTTATTTTTCACAGTATAGTATGTTAGAGGAGTGCCTGTTTCCAGTTTCTTTTCTCATGCATGTAAGGTATTTTTAGGCCTCTTTGGGAGAAAATATAGTTGTTCACTAACTAAAATGTAACCTTTATACATTTGTGTAGCTTTTATTTTCATGATATAACTAATAGTGCCCCCTGAGGTTATCAATTAAACCAGGGGCGTAGGAGCGATTTTGAATGTGGGGGGGACGCAGAAATGCTAGGAGGGTTCGGGGGCAGGGGCCTTGTTAGGATCTTGTTAGGATCTTTTTGTGGGCTTAGCCCAGCCCACAAAACTTCATATCTTCACATAGTAATTGAAACCTCCACCAAGCATTAAAGCAATACATTATTTGAATATTTGAGAACATTTTGACATTTTATGACCTTGTAACTGATTATTTATTCCCATCTTAAATGTGCTATTGTACTCCTGCCTGCTTTGGCCAGGACACTGTTGGAAAAATATTTGTTCTGGTTTTATAAAGGTTTAATAAAACAATTTAAAATCTAAAATTGTCACAGAATATAATGCAGAGCAGATCTCAGCTTTCAGAGATGTTTCTCCTGTAAAAAATTTAATAATTTTAATTCAGTTAGAAACTCCTGGACTTTAATAGCTCCTGTATTTCAGCAGGTTTTCTGCTCATGTTCAAAGTTCTGCACAGAATCTAACTGGGTTCTCTGGCATTTCCAGAATAAAGGAATATTTTGAGAGGTCAAACAGGATAAATCATAAACTTTGCATTCAATCCGCGGTCCACCTGCGTGCTCCACCGTGTGGACGGGATCCATACCACAGATTCTGCAACCCGTTGCACCACTACTATCCTTGGTAGTGTGGTGATGTTTTTTTGTGCACAGGATCACAGCCCCGATGTGTCCACATCAGGAAAGGTCAAGATAGGCTATCAGAGTAAAACTGTTTATTGCATCAGACTAGGCAACTTGATATGTTTATTTTTTAAGTAGCCCATTAAAATATTCTTGCAAATGCAGTGAAGAAGCTGATTATCTGTAATTTAGCTGTTTCTACAATTATTTTCCTTTTTAAATCTCCATGAAGGTGTTTATAAGATCATTTTAAAATATCACTTTTGCTGCCCAGCCAACTTTTGTTACCTGTGCCTTTTATTATGGAGATGTAGCCAACCAAACCGCTTGTTCTGCAGCAGCACAGGCTGCCAAAACAATCTGATTATTCCTGAAGCATCTAAATAATCTTCATGTCACGCTCAGCGTGTGTGGAGTGCAAGGCAGGGCAGGTTGAGGACCCAAGGACACGAGTAGCCAGCAGGTACAGTTCAAGGGATTTATTAACAAAAAACAAAAGGCAACGAAAGGCGAGCACACTTACTGGTGGCTGATAAAACAAAGTCCAGAAACAAGGTCCAAATCCAAAATCCAAAAAGACAAACGAAAATCCAAAATACGAGAACCAGAACCGGGAATACAGAGAACACAGAACATCCAAAACAGAGGGTAGCATGAGGCACAAGCACATGAACAAAGATCCGACAAAGACAAGACAGAAACACCAGGTATATATACACAGGGGTAACGAGCAGGGCGGGAGCAACACAGGTGACGGGAATCAGGGATAACAAGGCAGGTAGAGAGACAGCATGGGGAAAGAGAGACACACACACAGATGCAAAACACAAGACCAAACATTAACTGGAACACAAGGTATTAGTGGAAAAGCAAAAGGAGCAGAGGAACTACAGGAGGGACAGACACCAGCAAACAGATCACAAATAAATACAAGGAACACAGACTGAAGATGGGAACTAAACAGAACTCAGGTAGAAATGGGGCAAAATAACACAGACCAGAAGTAAACTGTAAGACATGAACTGCGACATAGAACTAACAGAACACAAGACCAGAAACATGACAACTGACAAACAGGACGGACTACGAACAGAGACGGGACCAACTGGAAAACAGGACTGGGGACTAAAACACGGGGCAAAGCACAAAGTAAAACAGACCAGAGACAACACTAGAGACATGAACTAAGGTACGGGACTAAGAGCTAACATACTAGACAAGACAGACACAAAGAAACTAATACATGAAACATGTGACAGAACTAAACAGAACAGACGACAAGACTAACATGAAGAAACACAAACCCAAAAACCAAAAACCCAAACACCCAGCACACAGGACAGGATCGTGACACTTCACAACGCAAAGACTTATTGTGGCAGAAACACGAGAGCAGCTCGTTGTTGAAGCAGGTAAACGTGCAGACAGAGGAAGCTGTGCTTCATGCGTAAAACCAAACAGGGCTGTTTTATCCACCAAATTTCTCTCTCTCTCTCTCTCTCTCTCTCTCTCTCTCTCTCTCTCTCTCTCTCTCTCTCTCTTATACAATTATTTTCCTTTTTAAATCTCCATGAAGGTGTTGATAAGATCACTTTAAAATATCAGCTTGCTGCCCAGCCACTATTGAATCTTTTATTATGGAGATGTAGCCAACCAAAGTAGCCTACTTGCTTTGCAGCAGCACAGGCAGCCAAAACAATCTGATTATTCCTAAGCATGTAAATAATCTTTACAACACAGATAATTATTGTTGAAGCAGGGAAGCTGTGCGTCATGCGTAAAACCCAAAAGGACTGTTTTATCCAACCACACTCTCTCTCTCTCTCTGCATCTCAAAAATGATAGTTTCCTGAATAAATAACAGCTGGTAGCTGATGAGTGAAAGATTAGTTTCACCTGCGACATTCTGTGGGGGGGGGCGTGCGTGCGTGCATCGACATTGACTGCCAGCTACATACTGCGTGCTAGCCTCGAAAATCCAGCTGCATTCTAACATTAACTTAGCTCTCCTTATTAGCTCGGCTCCCTGCATGCTGGCTAATAACTTTTTAAGCTGGGTCTCCGACACTGACAGCGTTGTGTTGGACAGATTTGTGCAACGGAGCTCCCTGAGGGAGAGAGAGAGAGATAAGGTGAGAGAGACGGGCGAGAGGAAGTGTTGCGCTCCGGCGCTCTGCAATCAAATAGGACTAGGCTTAGTAAAAAAAAATCGCAAATCAATCTGTGACGGTCAGCCTTGATATTGTGGCCGCCACAAATAAATGAACGTAAGGGAAACACTGGATCATCTGACTTAGATGTTACAGTGTGAAGTCTTTGCTCTGCAGAGACTAAAGACGCTTTAAATGCGCCGTTAATGGAAAGTGAAAGTTTTTAATTTGCCGGCTTGTTAAAGAGCGACACAGGCAGCTTTCCAACACAGCCAGCAGTGCCATGTGTGCGCTCACTGATTTTCAGTTATATTATTAGAACAATAAAGCCTTAAAGTAAAAAAGCATTTGCCTGAATTTCTAAATGTTTGCATCTGCCCAGCTCTGTGACTGTGAAGAGCGCCCGACACAGGCGCTCTTCTGCGTAACTGCGCGCACAGACTGGATCATTTCGGTTAATGAAGCAAAATGCAGATTAGAGACTGGTTAAGTTATAAAAGGTATGAATGGAAAATGTAGCGAAATTAAAAGTAGATTACTGGCCTACTTGAGGTAAGAGTATAAAGGTGCAGTTTTTAAAAAGTGTGAACGTGAAAAGGTGCCGATTACCTTTTTAAAAAAAATTTATTTATTTTTGCAAATTTGCGTTATTTGTAACAAGTTCCTACCCACCCTGCAGAGGGGGTCCTCACAGCTGTCTTCAGGTAGACTGTAAGTAACAGCAGCACAAAATAAATGGAATATTGAGGCACTTTGCTGCACCCTCCTGAGCGAACTCTTTTTTTCTCCCGTAATTTTTCAGCACCACCTTTGCCTTCTATCGCATGTTTTCTATCGGCCGACATGATTTCTGTCGCGTATCAACCGTTTATTTAGTCTATTTCTGATGCGGAGTGTGTGATTGATTGATTGACTGTCATTGAAACCGCTATGAGCCAACTCCGAAATCGCCGGGGGAAAAAGTGAGGGGGACAAAACATAGATTTTGAAATGTGGGGAGGACATGTCCCCCCCATGTATAATGGCTCCTACGCGTATGAATTAAACCTTGAATTGTGTTTAGTTTAGTTGTGTGCATACTAGTTTGCCTGTTGTGTGCAAGTTTCTTGGCATATTTGAACAAGTGAATTATAGCAGACAGGAACAACTGCAGCACAATAAATGCAGCAGTGTCTGAAAAGAAGGGCCTGGCACTTCTTCAATTGTGCTAGTAGGTTAATCTGCAACCCAGCACTGTCCTACACTACCCTACACTACCCAACATGCAGGCAGGTTCCTAAGCACTGCTCACACTGGAAACACTGGTCTGGCAATAAGCCTTACTGGCTTGCTGTGGTTCTCCTAGTTGGGACTGTCACTACTGTGGCCAAGGGACTGTTCTGAGAGAGTGGAGATACCAGCTCTGTTTTCAGGACTGAGCCAAAACCACCGTTTTGTCTCTGTGTGAGTGTGAGCAGGAAGACAGGCCTCTTATTATTTTACTAATCTCAGGATTAGGAAAAGCAGCTTTGGGCCTTCAACTCGTCCTCACTAATCAGCTTCAGCGTATTCAACAAATATGATCTATAACTGCTCTTTCACTTTGCATCTGTGCAAACAAACAAACACTCTTACAAACCAAGAGTGGAGATGAGACAGGAATATTGGCTTTTTCGTCTGTATTATGTTTCGATTCCCAGGATCTGCGGCTGCAGTGCACCAGTAGATTAATATAAAGAAACTGCATGACGTGGCTTTGATTGACTGTCCTGTTTTGGCATCATCTTAATCACCTAAATTTGTATGATCACCTGTCTCTTTGTTCAGTTAAGCTCATAATCACTATCAATAGACCTTCAGTATTAAGGAGCTAATCTGTACATTCAAACAATACCATTGGCCATGAAGTATCTTTGCTTTGATCTCTGCCAAATCACTAAAACGTTTGTAATGACCTTTTATGTCCATTGGCAAAACCACCTGTTCACATTTACATCAAAGACATTTATTTTTCATGTTCTATAAATTTCTTCCAGCTGATCACAGGACTCTGAGGTTGTGAATAATACAGCATCTTCTTATGTGCTGGCCAATATAACTGATTTGCCTACAGTGATATTACTCACATTCTTTAATATCACACGACATATTTATATGTGTGTGCATGTGTGTGTGTGTGCAAGGTTGAGAAAGGGAGAGAGCTTTTGCTGGAGGCATTGTTCAGCTCTGCGCTGCCTACTTTCCTGGAAATAGGATTTTGATCTTTTGCATTCAGAGTGATTATAAATCACTTCAGTCACACATGCTGGCACCCAAACTTTAACAAGCCGCAGCAGTGAGGGTGCTGAGTGTGTACTAGAATTTGTACATATGCTTGAATGTTGTGCCTGTGTGCCCACCTTAGCCAGAATCTCTGGGGCTTGCAGATGGTAACCAAACATGCCAGCCATACACACAAACACATACACACACACACACACTCATGCAAGAACACCTCCGGAGCCAACCTGGAGGCATGGCCTTGTATCCTGGAGGTGCTGCCAGGTTACAGCTCTCTTGGACAGTGTGGTCCACTAATGCACAAGACTAATGCATTCAAGTTAACTCTGATAATGTTAGTCTATCTATGTTCTTAACACAACCCTAGCTAATAAGGATAGCTAAGAGGAGGTGAGCACTCTGCACATAGCTGGTGGTCAATATCAACTGCTTCCTCAACCTTGTGGATGTCAGGAGTATGTTTTTCTCCATCTTTATCCAACCTTTCTACATTCTAATTTCAGACTAACACACGAGTGGAATCCATGGAAAATTGTGACTGAACAAATCTGGTTTTCAGTGGAATGTAAGGCTGCAGTGCTTATTAAATCTATCCGCCAGGTCACTGGGATGCACAGAGGTTGTTAAAAGTTGACTTTTTGCCAAATCAGTAAACTCTGCTGAAAACTTGTGAGATGATTCATATTGTTAGGCAACAAGAAAGGGTCATTTTAAAGTGTTGCAATTCACAATCATAGAATTTTAACCACCACCATATTTTACACCTAAAATATTTAAAGTAACAAAAATACTTCTTATACTGTATGCGATTTCAGACCAGCCCAATACACCTATCATCGCCCACAACACAGATATGTAGACACACATTTACCAAACACATTTACACATGTAAATACCTACAGACAGACTTACATGAGCATGTACATACCTACATAGATGCTGACCACTGTAAATTCTAATTAGTACTTAGTAAAATGAAGCAAGGGTCAAAATTAAATACATCTCAGAGGCGAGGTGCAAGAGAGAACATTGCAGGGAAAAAGATCAACGGAAGGAGAGAGACCAAAAATCCTAAGATCTTAAGGTGTGTGTGACAGAAGTGACTCTTTCCTGACCTCAGAATGCTCTGCACACCTCCGGTACGATGGAGAAATGCAGGACAAGACAAGATGACTGCCACACTCCAAAGTGTTACACTGACAGAACAACCTGTCTGTGTGACCCAGTGTGAGGCAGAACGCATAACACAGCCAGCAATGACAGACGTGGATGTTGACTTACCACGGTGTTACACCATGTCTGATATGCGCATGCAAGCAAGTAAACACAGGTAAATATACAGTACAGTGAGCAATAATCACCCAATCAAACACTGATGTACACAAATATATGCACACTCAAACAAAAACCAACCAACCCTGAAGATGCCATCCAGCTGCAATTATCTGCCACATATAGTGATAGATGTGTGTCTTTGGTTTCGGCCCAGCGTGCTTTAGCAAAAGGACAATCTTAATGTCATCCTGGTTCTCAGGCCCAGCAGTAAGCCATCTCTCAGCTGGAGGGCTGATCAGCCTCCAGTATTGACACATCAGCGGGTTTGACCTTGCCTCCACTTACTTGATGTGACAACACATAGAAGCAGCAAGATGGAGGGAAAAATCTGGAGAAAAGAGATACTGGTAACAGTATCACTGGTCAACAGTAAAATCTTGTCCCAGTGAGGAATATTCTGGCACATGCCGGGTCCATCTTTAATCCGACATTGCCTTTTCAAAATCTTGCTTTCACTCTCACGAAACTTCCTCTGTCCAGTTCTCTGTGTATTTGTAACAAAAACAAAAGCAGCTGAACTAGAAAAGAAGTAGGGCGTAGAGCTAACCCAGCTGCCTAGCCAGGCATTCTTTATTCCTCTGGCTTTTAACGCTGGCTGTTATAAAATATGCATGGTGTGGCGTGGAGGGGAGCTACTTAAGGTGGACTACTTTATGTGTCTATAGTCTGCATTTCTGTCATTGTGTGTGTGTGTTTGTGAACTACAGAGTGTAGATAATGGAGTCCTTTTTAATGGGAGCCCCTGTTACCCGCATGGACAGTGTTTGGCTTAGTCTCCATTTACATACGCTGAAGATGCTATAGAAGATGAGAAAGGAAGTGCAGTTCCCATAGCACAGCAGAAAGACCTGTAGTACTATGAGGTCAACCATGATGCATAATACATGTAATACATACTGTGTATCCTGATTGTCCATTTGTTTGTGGTAAAAAGACAAAACCTCACACATTGGGTGATGGGTTCATCAGATCCAACAGCAATTTAAGCGACCTATGCAATATGCAATAAATTTAACACTAATTTTGAACAGCTGTTAAAAGGACGAGACGATGAAGCAGTTACAAATAACTTAACACACTTTCTCATGCATTAAGTGTGACCTAGTATAAATTTGAGCTCCCAGTTTTGATTATTTGACAGTTTCTTCCATAGCTATTTTTGACTCACTATGATAAACCTCAGACTTATATCAATCCTTTTGAAGCTGACAGACTTGATGATGCATTACACTCTGCCGCTGAGCTATGACAAACCATTACTTTTAAATCCAGCCTAAGTATACTTCATGCTCATAGTTATTCATTTCACCCACTTTTTTATAACATGTTGTGTGACTCATCTCTTTAAAATTAAACTCACCCAGACACAAATCCTCCTACAAAGGTTGCAGTGGTTGCAATTAAAAAAAATATTTCCAGCATCGGGGAGGTGACTGACGTTAACTTAACAAAAGAAATAAATTACATAAAAGGCACATTCACAAAGAAAAAGTGCTTTATTACAGGTACCTAATCATAAGGATTGTAAATGCATTTATGAAGTGGATTACTTAAAGTTTGACACTTTTGGAACTAGGCTTATTCACTCTCTTGCAGAGAGTTAGATGAGGAGATTAATACCACTCATGTGAAGTTAGATCAGTCTCATTATTTATGAATGCATGCTGAATGAGTCACAAATGTATTTTGGGATTAATACATAAATGACTCTCTCCACAAAAAAAAATCTCAATGGACAAAAAATGTATATTGTTGTATATAATTGTAAAACAAATCAACAAATAAAAAACAATGTCCACAGATGTATTTTTATGCACAGAGAAATATTTCTTGTTTTGAATAAATGTAATAGAAATCCACAATATGTTATATAAAAGTATTTGCATTTTCATCAAAAACATATTGGATGTTGTTACAATTATGTACAAAGTGTTAAATCTGCATTTCCAATCCAATCCAATCCATTTAGTACATTTTAAAAACAGGTTTACATTTTAAAAAACAAGTTTACAAGGTGCTGAACAAGAAATAAAACATAAAAACACATATAAAACACACAAAAAACACATAAAACAACAAGACTACACAGCTCTTATGCTGGGTTAAAAGCCAGGTAATACAAGTGGGTTTTAAGACAGGATTTAAAACATTCAAGGGTCGGGGCCAATTTGACTTGTGGAGGTAGCACATTCCACAGTTCAGGGGCTGCTGCTGAAAAAGCACGGTCGCCCCTGGTTTTTAAACTGGTTTTTGGAGCGACCAGCCGAAGTTGGTCAGTAGTCCTAAGTGACCGTGGGGAGGTGTAGACTTGTAAGAGGTGTGAGATATAGTGAGGTGCCAACCCATTCAGTGACTAAAAACAAACAATTATATCTTAAAATGTATTCTAAAATAGACCAGGAGCCAGTGTAGTGAAGCTAGGACTGGTGTGATGTGTTCATGCTTTTGAATTCCGGTTAAAAGACGAGCGGCCGAGTTTTGTACTAACTGTAAGTGTGAGAGAGAGGTTTGGTTAACGCCAGTGTAAAGTGCATTACAGTAGTCCAGACGAGTTGAGATAAAAGCATGAATCACATGTTCAAAGTGCTTATGAGATACAACAGGTTTGATTTTAGATAAAACCCTCCGGTGATAAAAATTGGTTTTAACAACATTATTTATCTGTTTATCTAGTTTAAAACCATTGTCTATTTTCACACCCAGATTTGTCACTACAGGTTTCAAATATTGTTGCAGGTACCCCAGGTCAACAGAAAGGATATCTCTGGCCCGACTGGGTCCAAACACAATGACCTCAGTTTTATCTTCATTTAAATGTAAAAAGTTAGAAGCCATCCAGCCCTTAATATCTTTTAAACACGAGGGAGTTTTCACCTCTTTTGAGGGGCAGATATATTTGGGAGTCATCCGCATAGAAGTGGTAGAAGATGCCATGCTTTATAATTATGCTTCCTAGGGGGAGGAGATAAAGGGAAAAGAGAATTCAATTCAATTCAATTTTATTTATATAGCGCCAAACCACAACAACAGTTGTCTCACAGCGCTTTTCATAAAAGAGCAGGTCTAGACCGTACTCTGTGATGTTATTTACAGAAGCCCAACAATTCCCTCCAAGAGCAAGCACTAGGCGACAGAGGCAAGGAAAAACTTCCTTTCAAGAGGCAGAAACCTCGAGCAGAACCATGGCTCAGGGTGGATGGCCATCTGCCTCGACCGGTTGGGGGTGAAGGAGAGAGAGAGGGGGAGAGAGAGAGAGATAGAGGGAGAGAGAGAGGGCAAGAGTCAGCTGAAGAGTCTTAATGGACTTTTTTGAGCAATCTGAAAATAAGGAATTGCAGTAATCCAGCCTAGAAGTAACAAATGCATGGACTAGTTTTTCTGTATAATTTTTTTGACAGGATGTCCCTAATTTTCGCAATATTACGTAAGTAAAAAAGGTGGTCCTTGAAATTTGCTTAAAGTGAGACTTAAACGACATGTCCTGATCAAAGATAAGATTCCTCACAGTGGTGCTGGAGGCCAGGGCGATGCCATCAAGGGAAACTATATCTTTAGATAGACAATAGCAGTAAAAAATAGACAATAACTTCAGTTTTATCTGAGTTTAACATTAGAAAATTACAGGTCATCCAGGTTTTAACATCCTGAAAGCACATTTGAAGTTTAGCTAACTGATTAGCTTCATCTGGCTTGATCGATAGATATAACTGAGTATCATCTGCATAACAATGAAAGTTTATGGAGTATTTCATGATAGTATTGCCTAAAGGAAGCATGTATAAAGTGAACAGGATTGGTCCGAGGACAGATCCTTGTGGAACTCCATGACTAACTTTGGCGTGCATGGAGGACTCATCGTTAACATGTACAAACTGAAATCGATCTGATAAATAGGACTTAAACCAGCTTAGAGCAGTTCCTTTAATGTCAATTAAATGTTCCAGTCTCTGTAATAGGATCTGATGGTCAATGGTATTAAATGCAGCACTAAGATCTAATAAAACCAGTACAGAGACAAGTCCTTTGTCTGATGCAATTAGGAGGTCATTAGTAATTTTTACCAGTGCTGTCTCTGTGCTATGAGGAGCTTTATATCCTGACTGAAAATCCTCAAATAATCTATTGCTCTGTAGAAAGTCGCACAGCTGTTTAGCAACTGTTTTCTCCAGTATCTTAGAGAGAAATGGAAGGTTAGATATAGGTCTATAGTTGGCTAAAACATCTGGACCATCTGGGCTTTTTCAGAAGAGGTTTAATTACAGCTACTTTAAAGTACTGTGGCACATAGCCTGTTGATAAAGATAGATTGATTCTCTAGTATAGAAGTGCTGCCTAGGGGTAAAACTTCTTTAAGCAGCCTAGTCGGAATGGGGTCTAAGAGGCAGGTTGATGGTTTAGATCAGGGGTATTAGAAGAGATCAAGTTCAAAAAGGTCCAGATAGAGAAAATTTCCTGAAGCAAAGGTGAAATCTCTTTCCCCTTTCGTCTCCTCAACTCGTGTTTGTTTCCAAAACATCTCTGGTGAATCTCGCGGATTCGACTCGCAAGCATCGGAATGCACAAATCCGTGGACCACGGTCCGCCTATTAGTGACTTCTGGTTTAGATGCAGAAATTATTGAAGTTAGTTGGTAAAGATTGAGGGAGGCAAAGCAGTCTAAACATATATCTGGTTTTATACCTGTATCTAAGGTTCCTGAGTTTAGAGGTAAGTCGGTGCCAGTTGAGGGCAGGTCTTGGGGAATTTTGTTTCTAATAGTTAGAATTTTATCATTAAAGAAGCTCAGAGTCAAGTCGTAACTACTGAGAGCTATGGGAATACTTGGCTCAACAGAGCTGTGACTCTGTCAGCGTGGATACAGTGCTGAAAAGAAACCTGGGGTTGTTCCTATTTTCCTCTGTTAATGACGAGAAGTACTCTGCTCTGCCATTACGGAGGGCCTCCTATAAGCTTTAAGACTATCTTACCAAATTAAACGAGAATTTTCCAGTTTGGTGGAACACCAATTCCTCTCAAGTTTCCGCGATATTTGCTTTAATTTGCGAATTTCAGGATTATACCATGGAGCTAACCATCTTTGTTTTGTGTATTTTCTTTTTTAGAGGGGCTACAGAGTCAAGTGCCATTCGCAGCGACTCTGCAGCGCTATCAACAAGATCATCGATTTGGGGGGGACTGAAATTAGACTATCAGACAGACATCTTATATAAAAAATTTGTCCAATGGCGTGTAGTTCAGCAATACAAACTCAAAAGTTATCAAACAGTGGTCAGATAAAGAGTGATTCTGTGGGAACACTATTAAATGTTCAATTTCAATACCATACCAGAACAAGTTTGAGGGTTTGGTTAAAACAGTGAGTCGGTTCATGAACACTCTGAGAGAAGCCAATGGAATCTAACAGAGAGATAAACGCAGTACTGAAGATGTCGTTCTCATCGTCAACATGAATATTAAAATCCAATCTACAATAATAACTTTGTCCGTTTTAAGGACTAAAGTTGACAAAACTCTGCAAATTCAGATAAGAATTCAGAGTACGGACCAGGTGCTCGGTACACCAAAAACAAAAAGAATTGGTTGCAGTGATTTCCAACTTGGATGTGAAAGACTAAGAACAAGGCTTTCAAATGAGTTATAATTTAATTTAGGTTTAGAGCTGATTAGTAGGCTAGAGTCGAAGATATCTGCAACTCCACCTCCTCGGCCTATGCCTCGAGGAATGTGAGTATTAGTATGACTGGGAGGGGTGGATTCATTTAGGCTCACATATTCTCCATCACCCAGCCAGGTTTCAGTAAGACAAAATAAATCAATATCATAATCTGATATTAGTTAATTTACTAGTACACCTTTAGAAGAGAGAGATCTTATGTTTAAGAGTCCACATTTAACTTTCCTATTCTTTTACACTATTGCTCTTGTGGTTTTAATTTTTCTGAGGTTTTTATGCAAAACTCCTCTTCTGTTTACCTTTGATTTAAATAATTTCAATGGTCGGGGGACAGACACCGTCACTATAGGGTATTCACTAAGTAACTCCTGGAATGGAGGAGCAGAGAAGTGTGTTAGATTGCGACTCTGCATAGGGTTTTGGGTGGGTAACTGCTTAATTAGATGGGCAGAGAAGTGTGTTAGACTGCGACTCTGCCTACTGGTCTCAACTCTGGGTTGAGAAGTGGTCCAAGAATTGAGTCCTGTAGAACACCACAAAGGGGCAGTAAATGAACTAAAGTCCCCAAGCTTCACTGAAAAGCATCTCCCAGACAAATAGGACTTAAACCACTGCAAAGCAGTGTCCCTGATACCAACACAGTGCTCTGAACTGCGTGGTCTACTGTGTCAATTGCGGCAGAATTACCAGAGTCAGTGGTTAATAAGAGGTCATTAAAAACTCTTAAAAGTGCAGTTTCTGTGCTATGAAGGGCTTTAAAACCAGCTTGAAAAATCTCAAAAATACCATGTCCATTGAAAAGAGACTGCAGCTGTAGAAGTACAGTCTTCTCTAAAATTTTTGTGATAAAAGAAAGCTTCGAGATAGGGCTGTAGTTGGATAAAACCGAGGAATACAGATTTCTTTTTTTAATCAGGGGTTCCACAACAGCTTCTTTGAAATAAGTTGGAAGGACACCTGCTGCCAGTCTACTATTTATGATTTTTTGGACATTCGGGCAAATTGTCTCCCAGGTTTCTTTAAAGAGACGAGGGGGCACAGTGTCAGTGGGACAAACTGCTTGTCATTTGTAAATCAATTCGCAAATAAATTTTCTCTCCAACAGGGAGTGATCTGTAGCCAGTCAGATGGCTCCTTCATCTTCAGCGAATCAAGAAAGCATAGATCAGTCCAGTTTTAGTCCAGTACATCAGCTAATTGTCAGATTTTACAATTCGTTTTTTGTACGCTTCATGATACATCATTCAGGACACAATGCATTAATAAGCAAGCTGGTAGGTGAATTTTAACCAATTTGGAAAGAGACAGGCTAGCCAGTTCACCCTTTCCAGTGCTTATACTATAAGTTAAGCCAACCAGTTGCTGGAAGTAGCTTCATGTTTACCGTACAGATGTCTGTGATATCAATTTTCCCAAAATGTTTACTTTACATGTCGCAAATCATGTTCACGTGCATGTTCACGTTAATTAGTTGCAAACAGATATGTTCAGTTCACCATTCACCAACAACATGAGCATGTTTCATATGCCTCTAAAAATGTAATTATTATAATCTTTCTATTTATCTGTGGTTATTTCTATCCTTGTGCTGCTGCAACACCTTAATTTCCCTCTAGGGATCAATAAAGGCTCATCTTATGTTTTTACCTATATTTTAAAAAAAAGTAAGTGTAATTAAGTCAAATTAACATTTGCCATTCCTGGATTCACTTTAACAAAATGTATCATGTTTCCAAGACCATTTCTTAAAAATGTGTTTTAAAAAACAAGTTAAAATCATACAATATTTTAAGTAAGTATTTAACCTCTTACTGTATGCATTTGTCATTCTTGTTCATTCCAGATACCTACAGTTGTTAATTATGCCATTACTCCTTTGTGTAAGAGATACTGCAGGAGCCAGGAGAGTAAAGGAATGCACTGACTGCTCTCTGTCCTTTCTTGCTTTGCTAATTAATACAATCTAAGAAAAGTGTCATCTACTATGGGTAGGGGACTAACAGGAGTTGGCAACTTGAATTGTATATTTGTCTGACTTCTGGCACACTGTATGACATCTGTCACTTCTCAAATGATCTAGTCTACCCTACATTGTGCATTCAGTCACTTGCTAAAGGCTCCAGTACATCGCAAACAAAATCAGATTTGGTGTAAAGGCCATCAAACTGCTGTTACTGTATGTATGCCTCTGTGAGCCACTGCTAGTTCATTCACTTCAGCTCAAGAAACATTTATATAATCATATCAAGGCCACACAGGGGAGCTTCTGAGTTGTAGAGGTAGGAGACGTGAATATCAAGCATAGCAGCCTAAAAACATGCAGTCTAAAAACATCCTTGACACACAAGAAACAATCAATTGCAGGTCACAGTAATTTTAACCATATGCCGCCCTTTTAAATCCACAATTTTGCCTTTGCCAACATATTAATTTTTTTTCATCTCAAATACACTGCCAGCCTTCCTATTTCACCTATTCCTTTAGCCATCCACCTAGTTGTACCTCTGTAGTTGATTAAATCAGGAAAGGTGTGACACAAAGAAGGAGCTGAACACTCCTCTCATCAGCCAATTGGCTTTCCTCACCACCTCTGAAAAATGATCACTGTCTTTCATATATACCATAAGAAGTTAATCTATATAAGCATCCTCATATCGGAAACTGGCCAAATTAATGTTTCTCTTCCAATCTTCATTAACTTCATATGTCAATCAGCAAATGCCTCATTTTTCATTTAATCCTGACCGCTAAATCATTGAATAAACTAACATTAAGTATAGACACAGCAAAAAGGAAGGAGTTGCGTTTCAGAGATTCACTGTTCAGCGTCCGCAGCTCTGCCTGGTGAAACATGCCTGACAGGCTTCCTGGCAGCTGGCTAATGGCATCATCAGTGTCAATGTAAATGATCAGGCCATCTCAGGCAAAACTAGCTTTTTCTGCTGTGTTCAGAATGACAACATCCCTCACTAAGAGCCCCAAAGGACAAACATAACCCTGATTACTTTTCTGCTAAAGATACTGTATAACCATGGGACGGCAGGGAACAAACAGAATCTGTCTCTTAACACTGCCCTCGGACAAGCAGGTTTGTTTTCATGACCCTTCTCAAGAGATGCTTTCAATCTCAATAACAGTATGGTTAGCTACATGTTTCTGCCAGACCCATATACATGCTGCCAAAAATACAGACAAAACTCATGTACACAAACACATGTATTGTATACACACAGACACACACCAAATCTCCAACCCACCTACATGCCAACAGCTGTGCGTTCTGGCAAGAAGACGGAGCCCATGGCAATGATTGAAACATACCTCTTTAAACTGGGACCCTGCGATATGGCTCTATCTGCTGGTCTGCACATCCACACTCAGCTCACAACCCTCATTTTAATAAATCATACACCCCCACAAACACAGCTTCACTGAGCCACCTCCACCTCACCCCAATCCCAACACTGGTCAGCCAGAAAGCTTGTTTGCTCTCTTTACCTCATCCAAACCTCTGTTGTCTTAACTCTCTTCCCATGTCTCCCCTCTTCTCCAATCCTACACACCTTTTTTGCCCCTGGAGCCTGCCAAGACTCTCAACGCAGCAACAATAGCCCCCTGGCCTCCCTATCTTTAGGAATATTTATCCTAAAAAACAGCATCCCCTCTCTGGTCAAACCCCCAGTATTAGCTGCTCAGTCAGTCCACTCCCATATTCACCTCAGTGTAAATAAACAGATGCAGCCATCCCCCAGGAAAGAGGCATGTGGTCACATTGTGTGAAAATAAGCCCAGCAGAGGGAGTAGATGAGTCCTGTAGGTACAGAGAGATGCTCTAAAGCTGTCAAACCATAAAAAAAACATCCACACACACACACGCTGTTTATTTGCCGATGACATTCCTCTATTTCTGTGTGTTGTCCTGCTTTGTGGATCAGTGGATAAGGTCACTCTCTTGCTCTCAGAACTGTCTTTTTACTCACTGCTGCATTTCCTGTCTTCTTTACCTGCTCTATAGTCCCTTCACCCCACTTCTTTGCCTGTATAATATAGCAGAGCCACCGAGGGCATGAGTGTGGAAGATAAAGAACAAGCAGAAGTGTGTGACTGTCAGTCATGCTTTAAGGATCCAAGGCCAAGTTGAAAATGTTCTGACCTGCTCCTTTGAAAATAAAAAAAGGCCCAATAATGTACCGATCTGCAGAGACAGAAACAGCTCTGACATGGAAGGCCTCGAGGGGCTGTCACCAGTGTCACCATGCAGAAAAGCAAAAGTACTGAGAGGTACAATGTGATGACAGTGGACACAACAGAATTCATAAATGTACATGACCCACTCACACTGGGCAGACAGGCATATATTCCCTAGTCATAGTTCTCATTGCATGCATGGTTGAAAGGTAAAGAAAGAAACACATACTTTGGACGTAGTGTGAAGGAGAATAAGAAGACATATTAATAATAATAATGATAATAATCTTTACTTATAGAGCACTTTTCAAAAACAAGTTACAAAGTGCTTTAACAATTGCAAAACGATAAAACACAAAAACAAAGGCACAATAAAAGCATGAAAACACTTAAGAGACTAAACACGTTAGACACGTTAAAAGTAAACAGAAAATATATATAAAATTGAATCAAATCAAATCAGGAAAGGCTTTCCTATAAAAGTATGTTTTAAGAAGGGATTAAAAGAGTTCAATGACTCAGACGCCCTGATTTCCTCAGGCAGGCTGTTCCAGAGCCTCGGGGCCCTGAATGCAAATGCTTTGTCCCCTTTAGTTTTCAGTCGAGACTCTGGACCAGACAACAGACCTTTGTCCAAGAATCTCAAGGTACATGCTGGTGCATATGGGATTAAAAGGTCAGAGATATAACAGGGTGAGAGGCCATGAAGAGCTTTAAAAGTAATCAATACAATTTTAAAGTCTATTCTAAAACAAACTGGGTGCCAGTGTAATGAAGCCAAAACACGGGTGATGTGGTCATATTTCGTTGTTCTGGATAAAAGCCTGGAAGCTGAGTTCTGGATAGTCGATCAATAGATTTTTGGGTCAAGCTAGTAAAAAGGCTGTTGCAATAATCCACACGTGATGAAATGATGGTGTGTAAAATGGTCTCAGTGTCCTTAAAAGTTAATATTGATCGTATTTTTGATATATTTCTGAGCTGGAAAAACATGATTGCACAAGCTTCGTGGTGAGCTGCTCAAGACTTAAGTTACTGTTGAACCAGACACCAAGATTTTTTACAACAGGCTTAATGTGATTCACTAGGGAACCAGCAGATGGCAGTATTTGCTCTGAAATTTGCTGGGACCCAATGACCAGGATCTGTGTTTTGTCTGAGTTCATTTGGATGAAATTATGACATACAGTTTTTGGAAATTCATAGTGTGTCATCCAGCAAACATCAGACAACATCAGACAACAACAGACCAACAACCAGACAGCTGCTTTACAAACACAAACATCACCCGAGTGCCATACAAGTTATACTAAAGGCTCATGCAGACTACACAAGTTTCAGCATCGACCGAAGGCCGTGCTGTTCACACTACACAACTTGCCGTCTTGTGACGGGAGTCTTGAAGTCATTGTGGCGTTGCGGCTGTGTTTAAAACGGGAAATGAGCAATCCTGCACACAAAATAGCTGTTTGTTATTATAAAGATGGCGATTATAAAGACAAAGAATATGGTTGAAAGGATGGATTAGCACATACAGGTAGCAGGGATTGTTTACAGAGAGAGCTGCAGGTGAGTAAAAAGGTGCAGCTCCCTGACACCCAGTTAATGAATGTCTGTGAGGTTACAAAAAGGAGAACAACAAACGCACGTGTGCACATTCACAGCTGAGGACTGCGGCTTACTTTGGCAAGCCTTCAACTCAATAATCAATTATGATTTCAGTTAAATGCTAAAGTTGCTGTTACTGTTACCTTGTCTGTGGTCTGCTGGCAGAACACCAGGTGCTTTCTGAATAGATGCCATCGTGCTGTTGCCGAGGTGACTTAACTTTCGTTTAACCGTGGACAGACTAACTATGGCTGACTAACTTTTTTTTAGCTTGAAAAAAATCACATACTTCGGCCACTTTGTTCTTTGTCCCTCGCTATTTTCTCTCTCTTCCTCCTCTTTGCAAACAGCGCTATCATAATCACCTCGTCTTCACAGCGTAAGCGCGATCTGCAGCAGTAATAATGTGTGTCATCTGTGTGTCATCTGTGTAAATATGAAAAGAGATACCATGTTTCTGGATAATGTGTCCAACGGGAAGCAAATACAAGGAAAACTAGAACTACTGCCTGTGGCGAATAGATGACCAGAGTTTGAAATTAAAGGGACTTGTGGTTATGAGGATCTAACCACAAGTCCCTCACCCAGCCCCTCAGTACAGCGTGCCAGATAAGGTCACCGAGTTTGGTGTTGACTGGACATTGCAAACCTAAGATATGACATGACATCCTGTTTTTAGCGTTTTCGCAAACATTTGCTACCTTATAATTGAGACATTTTTTGGCATATCAAAATTTCCTCTACAAACTTTTATCAGCTTGGGCCAGATATGGTTCGTGCAAAGTTTGATGCCGATCGAAGTTGTTGCTTTGGAGGTGTTAATTAAAATAATTTTTTCAGTTATCGCGATATAGTGAAATACAAAACCTCATCGCAGAAAGGCGAGTCTTATACCATACGAATCATACGTACCTTCCATTTCATACGTTATAGACTTTTCAAATGTTATCGACTGACTGTACATTTTAGAATACATTTTAAGATTTTAAGTCACTTAATGGGTTGGCACCTTAGTACATCTCTGAGCTCCTGCAAACTTACACCCCGTCAAGGTCACTGAGGTCTGCTGATCAGCTGCAGCTGAACGTGCCCAGGACCAGGCGGAAGACCAGGGACGACCGATCTGTTTCAGCAGTTGAAACAGAAACTTACCTCCTCACATTAAAGTAGAGGAGGTAAGTCATTCCACAGTTTATTCATTCCACAAAAATGTTGCATCTCATTTGAAAACCAAGGTCCCAGAGTCTGGAGGAAGAATGGAGAGGCACGCAATCCAAGATGCTGTAAGTCCAGTGTGAAGTTCCCACAGTCTGTGTTGGTTTGGGAAGCCATGTCATCTGCTGGTGTTGGTCCACTGTGCTTTATCAAGTCCAGAGTCAGCGCAGCTGTCTACCAGGACATTTCAGAGCACTTCATGCTTCCTTCAGCAGATAAGCTTTATGGAGATGATGACTTCATCTTCCAGCAGGACTTGGCACCTGCCCACACTGCTAAAAGTACCAAAACCTGGTTCAATGACCATGGGATTACTGTGCTTGATTGGCCAGCAAACTCGCCTGACCTGAACCCCATAGATTATCTATGGGGTTCAGGTCAGGCCAAGAGAAAGATGAAAGACATGAGACCGAACAATGCAGAAGAGCTGAAGGCCGCTATTGAAGTATCCTGGTCTTCCATAACACCTAAGCAGTGCCACAGGCTGATAGCATCCATGCCATGCCGCATTGAGGCAGTAATTCATGCAAAAGGGGCCCAAACCAAGTACTGAGCATGATTATACTTTTCAAAGGACTGACATTTCTGTATTTGAAATCCTTTTTTATTGATTTCATATAATATTCTTATTTTCTGAGATTTTGTATTTGGGGTTTTCATAAACTGTACACAATAATCATCGAAATTATATTAAATAAAGGCTTGAAATATCTCACTTTGCATGTAATGAGTCTATATAATATATTAGTTTCACCTTTTAAGTTGAATTACTGAAATAAATGAACTTTTTCATGATATTCTAATTTTCTGAGATGCACCTGTATAGCAATGATCAAATAGTTTACTAGAGCACAACATTGTTTATAAGAATACAAAGTTCTTCATTGATAGTCTCTTAAATTTGCACCAAATGAATGCATCCATTAATGGTCCAAGGCCCTCCCACCACAGGCTCTTAAAATCCTGTGGGAAACACTGTATCATGCATACTATAGCCTCAAGAGGTTGTAGCCTAACAATAAATGTAAATATGGGTCATAATAAGCTGCTTGAACAATCGACCTATTGGGTCATATTTCTAGTGAGGACAGGCTGGGTAAATGAGGGAGACAAACAAAGAAGACAGAGAAGAAATAGCAACATTATTGCCTCGTCCGCCCACACAAAATAAATCCTCTTGTGACAAGATGCAAAGTATAATAGGGAATTTGATTGGCAGATGCAATAATTCAACCAAGGGAATTCATCAGTGTATTCACACAACTGTGTGTGTGTGCGTGTGTGTGAATGTCCGTGTGTGTCTGACAGGCAGCTGTTTGTCTGAGAGAATGAAAAGTTGGTAGAAAAACTGTTGTCTTCTTGGCAGCATAAAACTGGAATAAAAATCACTACTGAGAGTCTGACAGAAAGCTCAAATCAAGACAGAAACCCTTTCTCTCTTTGAGTTTGTGTGTTGCTGTGTGTGTCTATGCGTGTGTAGTTATGATAAGCTGTCAGTGTGCCTGTGTCTGATTGAAAAGAACAGCAAGACTTGCAGTGAGGCATGCTGAAACTGTGGTCTGTGTGTGTGTGTGTGTCCCTCTTGTACCCTTCTTACCATTATCACTTTCTAGAGCCTGACTTATTTTCAATATTTTCGACCAATATGAGCCAGTTGCATTTAAATCCGTATCTGCTTTATAACAGCAGATTAATGATGATTACGTTAGACAACAAAAAAACATAGTAGTGTAACATGCATTCAACTTTTTATGTCACTGTATCACAGATGGCATGTTTAGACCCAGATGGTGGTTGAAAAAATGGTTTCTCATGGCTTGCTTTTGTTAGTATTAAAAGAGTGCTGGTAAAGGGATAAACTAAATGTGAATATGCTACATTAAAAGTAGCCATTATGGCAGATTATCTGTATTATGTTATTGTCTTTTGCTCTCTCTGCATTACAGATGGCTGAAACAGATGCACGTTCTAGCAGCAAATATTGATTACAACAATTGTTTACATGTTCAGTTGTTGAGACTGTTATCTAAGGCCTTTTTAACATAATATATTCAGGAAAAGGTAATAGCCCAAATAAATAACAGCTGTCAATATCAGACTGTTCTAAGTGTAGTTTATACAGCAACGGGGTCTACTCTTAAAATCAAAATATCAGCTTATAAATGAGCTCTTTTTCACTTTTATGTCAGCATCAACCCCCCAAAACCCATATCGGTCGGGCTTTATCACTTTCATTTCCCACTCCTTCTTCTTCTTCTAACGAGCAGGTGAACATAGGAGAAGAGCCATCTTTAATGTTATTGGTAACAACTTTTTCAGCTTTTTCTATTATAATTAGTCAAAATGTCTGCTGTGTAAAAGGTTATGTTGTGTTAACAGCTTGTCCTGCTGCCCCCAAGTAGTCTGATTTACTTATATAATTAAGAATGTACTACAGGGCTTCAGACTGCGACCAAATGGTTATATTTTTTGAGCATTCATCAGTAATACAGGAAAATGGGGAAAATGTCCCAACTTTAAAAAGTTAGTCTGGACTCCTGTATTATTGTTTGTGTTCTTTTCTGAATAAACTATACTTAAATTTTGACTGAACTCAAAAATATATGTATGCCTGTACTGCTTCGAAGTCTACGAGTGAACATCTAGTGTATTTTTGCGTTGTTACAGACTGGATACTGAACATATATTTGTCAACACAGTTATGGTGCCAGAGTGGTTTCAGATTATGATTCGAAACTCACATTAGTATACCATAATTAATCTAACTGTATTCAGTCTAGCTGAACAAAAGCAATTAAACAGAAGATGTGGAATGTTGCATGTATTTTATGCTCAAAAGGATATAAATGCAAAATCAAACTAAAAATGCAAACAACAAACAGAAATGTATCCTTTTAGAGTACTAAGCCAAAGTGATCTAAGACGGTCTATCACCTACTGTAGAGGATGTACTGAAATGTGCTAATGATTATAGGCTGGCAGTTTGGCACCCTGACGTTACCCTTAAAATGTTTGTTGAAATCATTAGTGCTTGTTACTTGTTTCATAATTAACATATGATGAATAGTTTGCTCTGCAATAATAATTCAAACAGCTGTCTGCAAGCCATTTTGAGAGGAGACAGATACACGCTAATTGGGTTTGTTTGCTTGAGTGTGTGTGTGTGTGTGTGTGTGTGTGTGTGTGTGTGTGTGTGTGTGCATATTGTGATATTTTAAGCATCGCCAATAATGTACTTTATGCAAGACACTTATTAAGATATGGCTATTTTTTGGAATGCAAAAATAGATTTTTATTCACTGAAACAAACATTTGAAAAAAAATACAAAAGAACAATGAAAGGATGACTTTTAATGAAACAGGTTGCAATGTACAAAATCACAGTGCCTGCCCTCAGTTTGTGTAGGTGCAGGTGCTGTGAATATCATCTGAGAAACTATAAGCAAACTGAGCAGTCAGCCAGGGGAAACAAGGTAAAGGGTAAAAAAGATCAGTTTAATCTTCTAATTTAGAATTCCTCAAATTTGATTTCTTCCACTGCTCAGAATCACTTTCAGTATGTTTCTCTGTCTCTCATCTTTAGCACTTCTTTATTCCTCCTCAGATCCACTCCTTAGGCTAAAATGATATCACATAATGAGAGAAAAGAGGTCTAAGAAAGGATGGGAAATGGCAAAGAGAACTGGGGAACATAAGAGGATAATTAAAGTGCCCAGATGGCACTCCCTGTCTAATAGTCCAAATTATCAGTAATGGTGAAGGTTTAGGATCAGAGCAGAAAGCAGTGAAGTCTCACCATGACAGCTAGCTCGTTGTTGGAAAGGAGGCTAACAGCTTTTGACTGGCGGAATTGGCTGTAATAAACCAGCAGACAGCCATCTTTAACCAATCATGTGTCAGAGGTTAATGAGCCATATGTCACTGGATCCAAGAAAAAGCCATACCAATGGTGTCAATTGCATTAACCTCTCTCTCTCTCTCTCTCTCTCTCTCTCTCTCTCTCTCTCTCTCTCTCTGTCCACACACACATACAGCCCTGTCTCAGTATCTCTGTGGGGACCTGTCATGGACATAATGTATTCCCTAGCCCAGCTTGACCATCACGACTACGTGGCTAACCCTAACTCTTACCTTAACCTAATTCTAATGTGAACCCTTGTTTTTGAATTTTTTCAAGGCTGTGAGCACCACAAACAAAACTCCATCACCAACCTTGTATTTCGGTGGAGACAAAATGTCTGAGACAGATATTTCAAAACCAGGCTAAGTAAAATCAAAACTATGTGTGTGGTTAGATACCACAGAGGGTAAAAAATAAAATTTGTTTTTATGTAATTTGGTGCAGTTGACCCCTTAATATTCCATTTTGAAAGATGAAGGCAGAGAAGTTAAGAGGATCCATGGATTCAGGGCAGTTGCAGATTTTCCCTTAGAAAATCACAAACAAAAACTTTTGTCTCTCCCGCAATGTAGTTTTTTAAAGTTGAATTACCTCATTTGTTTCTACCATGACTTCACTTTGCTGCACCGACAGGTCAATAGGATTGATTTTCACTGTATAATCCATGCATTATTGAAATGGCGATATCCACGGGGGGACTCACAGCAATCATCGGATTTCACTGTGTGGGCTACTACACCTGGCAGAAAGCCAGATACAGACAGATCCTACACATGCACAGGTTAACACAGATATTTGACTCTGCTCTCCTTTGTCTTCTCTTCTAAAACATAGTTCACCAGAAGACAAGAAACTTGCTATTGAGGTTGAGTTTACAGAAATACATACCAAGAGCATGCTCACACACAAACACACACACAAAAGACCTGAGTATTAAACACACAAAATAAATTGCCTGAAAACACTGCACATCAATGTGTGTTTTGATTGAAGATGAAGAAGATGAATATACAGCTATTTGCAAGCAACTGGCATTTCATGAGGCATTGTCCTTTCAAGCTAAACAAGAAGAAAGTTTCGTTATATTGCATTGTAGCTATTTAATTCTCTTAAGATACTGCTGTTGAATATATGTTCTAATTAACCAACTCTCTCATGTCCTCTGTAACTTTGTTGTTTGTGTCAAATACAGGCCTCTGTGACTCTGGGGACAGGAGGGATTGGGCCTGTGCAAGAGAGTTGTATCAAAGCAGAACAGTGCTATTGATGTTGTTGCAATTTCCCATAATTGCCAATATAAGCTGTTTTAATGTTTCTTTGTAAAGTTTATCTTATTTCAGCTATTTTTGACGCCCCAGTACTGCCCCTTTGTTTTAGTTTTATTACTTTTAAAATGTTGTTTTTGTTGTAATATATAAGTTGCAATGGGCAGATATTAAAGAAAGTGAGAATTTTAAAAATGTTGGCATTGCATGTAAAAAACGATGGGCTTCCAGCAGCCATTAGGTGTCACAGGTGCAACCATTAAGAGTATAAATTTCCAAGAACAGTGGATTTGTAAAGACATTGCATTTCATTTTTTGATTATTGGTTCCTAAACTTTTGCATATTTCAGTCACGCTCCCGATTGAACAGCAGGGACATTTTATAGTCTGTAAAAATTGCTCTTATCTGCCAGGACCTGCCACGTGGACCTAACATTAAGTTTACATTACATTTATTACGCAATATGTTGACAAAGCATGCAAGAAGAAAGTACTTCTGTTTACATTTCTGGACTATGGCAGAATGCAGCAAAAGCTTAAAAGTTTGGCTTAGTGTCATTTAAAAAGGTAATGACAGGAAAATGCAGACACAACATCTGCAGTAAGTATACTTCATGCAAGCAAGGAAGCACCTCGTTTAACGTGTTGCCTCCCATCTACAAAGACGCCCCAGATACAGCTAACGCTAATAGCAGCAATATCTCATGCTCAGCTGCAAAACAAAATCCACTTTTATACAGCGATCCCGCAATAAATGCAGAAAGAATGTCGGCCAATATGCTGCATTGGCTCATTCATACTAAACCAGCATTTGTAGAATAATCCCGGAACCATGTGCGCTTTCACATATAAATCTGGCTTTCCGAAACCATCCAGAACTAGATATAATACAACATCAGCATACCGGTCACACAGACATCATCCCAGCTCTGTTACTATGAACATTCCTGGCTAAAGAGGTGGATCAAATCTGACCCCTCTTTCCAGCTCCATACATTTCTTACAGTGCAGTAAGTCAGCATTATTGGTGCCCTGAAAAATAATTTTTATTATTCACAGACATATCCATGGACTTGGGCCTTCTTTGATATTTAGTCATTGCACATCAGAAACAGCAGAGTAATATTTATTTTTATAAATTAAGGGGAAAAGATTTACTTATTATAGTTTAAATTGGAATCTGAACAAAGATTCACTAAGAACCGGATCTAATAAATAGAATCAGAATCAAAACAATTGAAATGATACCTAAGTCTAGGTATCACAGACTTTTAGAAAAAACTAACTGAACAGAAAGTGGACATAACTCCTAGTGAGGGACAGTCATTTATGGCCTTTGAGTCCTCATAATCCTTTGTAGAAGATATGCTACATGATGTTATCTTAGTTATATCACAGGTATTTTCCTTCAAAGTGGCAAACATATAGTACAAAAGTAAGCAACTAAAGTATAAAATACAGTACAGTACAATACAGAGCAATTGAAGAACAAACAGATTTGAACAGACCACTAAAGGAACGAGAAGAGTAGAGTCATGTTCACAGAGGCTTTACATTCACAGACAAGCAAATGTCTGGAACTATGTTGGCACTATTATCAATCTGCCAGCCTTTACTTTTTCACAATATTTGTTTATTTTTCTCCTGCAGATCTCTACTCATTCATAGGAGCCACACATTGGTCAGTACTTGCAAGATCGTATGAAAATCATTGCATACCTGTTTTGCTAATGTCACACCAGCTTTGACCCAAATTACACCAATTTCAGGTTTCTCCTTGCTGCTGAGACTCAGTCCCATCTTCCAACATTACACAGCATTATTCTGCATCTCCATTATCTATATTTATAATTTTCTCTTTGTCACAGAAAATGTAAATGCATTTTGCCTGCATGACAACTTATTGATGCAAAATTACTCTTCCCATATGTCTCTTTATCAAGATGTCACTGGTAAAAGGGAAATTTGATCCATCCATCCATCTTTAACCAATTATCCGGGGTTGGGTCACTGGGGCAGTAGCTCCAGCAGGGGACCCAAACTTCCCTTAGCCGAGCCAAATTAACCAGCTCTGATTGGGGGATCCCAAGGTGTTCCCAGGCCAGTGTGGAGACCCACCTAGTCCTGGGACTGAACCATCTTTACTGGCTCCTTTCGACAAAAAGGAGCATTATCTCCTACTCTGAGTTCCTCATGTATGACTTGCCTTCTGACCCTATCTCTAAAGAGGAGAAGCCAGCCACCGTCCATTTGAAGGCCTGTTCCTGTGATCATGTTCATATGGCCATGACCCAGCCTTCATAGCCATAGGTGAGAGAAAGAACGGTAACTGACCGTTAGATCGAGAGCTTTTTTTCCCCGCAAACTCATTACATGCAAAGTGAGATATTTCAAGCCTTTATTGGATATAATTTTGATGATTATGGCTTACAGCTTATGAAAACCCCAAATTCAAAATCTCAGAAAATTCCTGGGTCCTGGACATGGGCTTCAAATATTCCTCTTGTCAAGCCGCTCCTGAACAGCAAACAACGTCAGAAGCGTCTTACCTGGGCTAAAGAAAAAAATAACTGGTCTGTTTCTCAATGGTCCAAATGGTCTCAATGGCCATGTCATCTGCTGGTGTTGGTCCACTGTGCTTTATGAAGTCCAGAGTCAGCGCAGCAACATTTTAGAGCATTTTATGCTTCCTTCAGCAGACGAGCTTTATGGAGATGCTGACTTCATTTTCCAGCAGGATTTGGCACCTGCCCACACTGCCAAAAGTACCAAAACATGGTTCAATGACCATGGGATTACTGTGCTTGATTAGCCAGCAAACTCGCCTGACCTGAACCCCATAGAGAATTTATGGGGCATTGCCAAGAGAAAGATGAACGACATGCGACCAAACAATGCAGAGGAGCTGAAGGCCACTATTGAAGCATGCTGGTCTTTCATAACACCTCAGCAGTGCCACAGGCTGATAGCATCCATGCCACGCCGCATTGAGGCAGTAAATCATACAAAAGGGGCCCAAACCAAGTACTGAGTACTTATAATCATATGCATGATTATACTTTTCAGAGGGCTGACATTTCTGTATTTAAAATACTTTTTTATTGACTTCATATAATATTCTAATTTTCTGAGATTTTGAATTTGGGGTTTTCATAAGCTGTACACAATAATCAATGAAATTAAATCAAATAAAGGCTTGAAATATCTTGCTTTGCATGTAAAGAGTCTATATGATATATTAGTTTCACCTTTTAAGTTGAATTACTGAAATAAATGAACTTTTGCATGATATGCTAATTTTTCCAGTTTCATCTGTAAATGTATTTACCTCTGCCTTAATTTGTCTGATCATCTTGGAGTTTTGTAATTGAAGTAGAGTGTACATGACTATTTAATGTCTTGACAGAATGACATGTACAGTAGCTACAGTATATGCCAAATGGAGTTTCAACACCTTTTATTCCTTTTCACCATTTTCTTTGTTTTGTTTCTCTTAGTGACAGCTGAAATTGATAATCAGCTTTTATCTGCAGAGTGCAGGCTCTCCTTATGGGAGACACGCTTTCATGCACAATTGCACATGTGCCCACCCAGACACACACACACATGCTGCAGGTTTGGCAGTTTGCCATATAGGCTAATTGTGTGGCATCTGACAAGGTCTCAAACCATTGAGTTTTAATCATAATGAAATGATACTTGCACTAGCAAGTCGAGGTAAAGCTGCTTTCCTCCACAGATCCATCCAAAGTGCTGATTTAGTAGACCTAAACGGATGGTTAATTGGGGGATGGACTGTGGCTGTTTATAATAAAAGGGTTATATGAATTTGAGCTGGATTGCCACTGATTTGGGGGTCAACGGGTGGCTGTCTCTCAACTAACCATGCAATTAATGATTTACCTTCACAGAAGCTGAAATAACTTTCCTGCTTGCATTTGGTTTGTAATGACGCAATTTACTATAATGATCAGGAAAAATCACTGCAAAGCCATATAGGTTTTCCACATGAGCAGCTGGATGAGCAAAGGCTATTTCACGAGGCAAGCTTACACAGTAAGCCTGAACATGTTTTTTCTAAATTCTTACTTCAGCTTCATGAAGCTTACTTACGATGATACCTGATTTCATAAAATAATTTTTATTACTTTTAAAATGTTGTTTCTTTTGCAATTATAAAAGCTTTGTTCCTACAGAAACAAGACCTAGAGTCACTCAACACTACAAATGTAAACCAACTGATGGCAGTAGATATAATGTCTCACCAGAGTCAATAAGATCCTCTGGGGACCATGAATGTCGGTACAAAATGTCGACTTAAATATTAGTTCGCCTGAGTCTCAGCCTGCGCCCCTCACATTTTTTTTTCCTTTCTGTGTAGTTTGATGTTTTCTGCTATTTATTATTTGAATTACCCATTTCTCCACTCAGACTGCTCCCAGATTTTGGAAATGTGATTATCTGACATAACCCCCACTTCATTAGACCATACCAGGAGAAGTCACTAGGCAGCTTAATGGAACCTGGGCTGGGCGATATGTTATCACGATAAAAACATTTCATATATTCAATATTGATAATTATCACCATATATGTTAAAACATTATTTCTTTCAAGTTTAATAACTGATTTTTGCTCCTGAGTGAAACTTGAAGAAACCAGATGGTTAATTATGTGTTTAAACTTTTCTTTATGGTCAGAAAGTGACAAACACTCGAAGCCAAACAGTGGATAACTTCACAAATCTAAGGTGGAACATTATGATAAAATCTGTTTTCTACAAATATGACTAGTTAATATTTTTTCAGGCCTCTCTTTCTCCACCAAAAAAAATATATATATAAATAATATAATAATATAAATATAATAATATAAATAATATAATTATTATAAATAATAACAATACTTGATGGAAAAATTAAGTATTAATTTGTCTTTGAAATGAATTAAACCAAAGATTTATTGACGATATACAATATGATTGAACATTTATTGTATTGTATTTGAGGAAAATTATATTGCAATAAGTATCATTATTATTTTATTGCCCAGTGTAACCTCATCACACTTGATGAAGTGAGACCCTTCATCAATATGTCTTGGTATTCCTTGCATCGTTCATGAAATACCCTTTTATTCTACAGCTAACGTCAATCACACAATATTTGTATATTAACAGAAATTGTTAGGATCGGGAATTGATTCATCTGGGCCTGACAAAAAACTTTTTTTTTTATCCTGCTCATTACATTGATTGACTAGCTCAATAGATTATAAAGGCTGTTCTCAGCCCTGATGAAAATGGAGTGAACCCAGCAGGAGGACGACATCCCTGCTGCAGAGAGAGAGGACTGGTGGCCTTTACTGGACTCCAGTTGTCTAGCCCAAACACAAGAAAACCAGGTAAATGTCAGGTGTTTCTGAAAAACGTCAGAAGCTACATTTCACTCCTCTTTATTCCACTTTTCCCTGCACCCTCCCTCTCCGTGATGCCTGTCTCATCTAGATAATGTCAGTGCCTCCGGGGTAAGTAGCACAGTGTGATCCTCCCCCCTTCATCTGTGCCTCCCCGTCTCTTCATTTCTCTCCTCATCCTCTCCTCTACACCTTGCTTCTCTGATCTGCTCCCTCTTCCTTGTTGATAATCTCTCTCTCTCTCTCTTTCTCTATCTTGCACTCTCTCTGAATTTAGAGAGGTATAAAAATCACTAAGCTCTGAATTATCTGGCTCTGCTTAAAGGTCAAAGTCCTAATCATCCCGGATGATTGTGAACAGAACCAGCAGCAGTCATTAGCAGCACCCTGTCTGGAAGCAAACCAAAAAAGAACGACAAGAACATAGTTTTTGCTCCAGATCAAATGGAGAGAAAGCTAAGCAGTCTGATGAACAGGCAAGATATAGAAAAATAAAATGTCTATAAAATGTTTAAAAACCTTAGCAAACATGCATTGTACTGCAGGTTTATAGTTAAACACCTTTTCTAACATTTGTTTTAAAAATGGAAGCTGGTGTAAAAAAATTATGGAACACATCTACAAGAATGGTAAAGTTTAGCATATTTGTGCAGTAAGAAATGACAGGAGTGAAGCAGAAAAACAGTGCTAAATCATGATGATTAAAACTATTGAGGGGGAGTGTAATCAATAAGAAGTGTGTGGGAGATACAAACCCAAAGGGCATCTAAAAACATCTCACCGCAAACAACAGAGAAAACAACAATAAAAAAAAGATCAAGGCGACAAGCAAAGACATGAGTGAGTGGATAACACACTCTAAATTATAACGAAAACCAGCATGATGAAAAATATTGTAACAACACAATACATAAAATATCAAGGGAAATACAGTAAAATAAAATAGCCCTAATACTGGTAAGAAAAAAACATAGGAGGTGTGTGTGTGTGTGTGTGTGTGTGTGTGTGTGTGTGTGTGTGTGTGTGTGTGTGTGTGTGTGTTTTAGAAAGACATATTCATTGGCATAACTTATATTTTGGTTTCCCCAAGTGCAACTGCCAGTCACAACCTGCACACATCACACACTGAATGATTGATAGATAAGGGATTTCCACTGACATTCAGATTCAGGTTCACCAGATGCAAACTCAGATTCACTGTTGTTTTTGTTCTGATTGTTTTCCACTACTGATGCTATTGCTATGCCTCACTGTTGGCTGCTACCAACAGGTATTCAGCAACCATCACTGAAAAGCCAGTTTCAGAAAAAGTCATGCATGCATACACATATATTCGATTTCTGCACCATTGTTTATATTATATCATTGTCAAAATGTCTGGCATAGTGGCACAAAGTTTTTTTAGACATTGTTCTACATTCCCATCTTGTGTACTTAAAGATAACTTGGGGAGGATTTTTGACCATTGGTGCCACTATGTATATTATTTTCATGAGGTCAATGTTTGTATCAACTAGCATGTGCATGATGACACACAGAATGTGGCTGATGCAGTTTGGCCCCTTTGACACCAAATCAGTCCCTCCAGAAAAACGCGATTATGCGATCGCTGAATTCAATGCATAATCAGCCAAAGTCCGCATATTTATGCGGGGGTCGCATTTTTTCAAATACTCCGCAATTTCGCCACATAAATTGCTGATTTCTGCGCAAAATATGTGGGGCTTGCATGATTTCATAATCCCCGCATTTTCATCGCAAAAAAAGTCACATATATCTTAGCAGAAAGTTGGAAAATGTTGCGTTTACTTCACACAAGAGCAGCCATCCCCCTGTTGCCATGGGAACGTTTTGAAGTGACGTAATTACGCGACGTGAACATCATCGAAAAGCTGCAAACCCCGCGAATAAGCCATGATGATGAAGCCCGCAAATAAATCTCATTTGCCAACAAAAATAACAATCCCTCCAGAAAAACGCGATTATGCGATCGCTGAATTCAATGCATAATCAGCCAAAGTCCGCATATTTATGTGGGGGTCGCATTTTTTCAAATACTACGCAATTCCATCGCATAAAATTGCATAAATATCCCGCAAATTCCATCGCATTTTTTAAGAAAACGTGCCACGTATTCAAGGATTTTTGCCCGCAACAATCACAAAAAAACAAATTTTTCTGGAAGGACTGCCAAATGTTTTGCACACACAAGCCATTAAAAACAAGTGTAGGAGGGCTACGGGGACTACCAAAGGTAAATTCAGGTCACAAAAATATAAGCCTAAATAGTTGGTTTGTGGCAGTAACATGCCAAAAAATATAGCACTGCAACAGCAAAAGCTGACAAAGAGCAAGACTGGCAAACAATGTTTCTTTCCAATTGTCATGTGAATTTTAAGCGTACTTGTCGAACATGTCGCACAAAAAAAGAAGAAATTGCAAAATATGTGCGTTTCCATCAGCTGGTTTGGAGCGAATAAACAAGGCTACGGCAAGCGCCGTTACGTCAAAAGTTGACGTTACACATGGCTGTGATAAACGTAAACAGACGTATGGGTTCCACGCCAGAAACAAAACCAGTTGTTTGAACCTGATGGCAAGTTATCTTAGAAAAATGGAGAGAGGTCCTCAGAAATGTGTTTCAAGTGGGCAAACTGCTCCCAGCCATGTCTCTGACGTTAAGGCAATATTGGCTGTTACACCGAGTTTTGCATGCCTGCCGAGAATTGCATGCGCCTCCAAATACTGCTTTTAAACGCTATAACATCCATTGTGGGGGTCATCAATGGGGATAAATGAAGTATATAGCCTATTCTGTGAATGTTTAGAGTTGTTAATATTTTATTACACTCAGTAGAATTAGCATTCATTGATATTCAGCAAAAATATACAGTGATAAGCCTGTTTGATCAGTGTGCAGAGCAAAGCATCTGAAAAGGACCTTTAAGAGGTGAATACGGCAGAACAAATGATGAAGGCTACCTGCAGAGATTTGCATCCACCTCATTTCTCAGTACAAATGAGCGTTATCAGCTGCAAGGTGCATGAAATTCTCAGCAGGTATGCAGAACTCCGCACAACTGGGCAAGACGCCGACAGCAGAAACAGCTGATCAGAAATGAGTTACAAGTTTGCTACGTCAGAACTTATTCGAAAAAAAGTGTTTCCATTTCCAATTAGCGCATTAACTCTTTTTTGACAAAGGCAAAAACCAACTCAAGAGAGTAATTTTTTTTTTTTTCGAAATTAAGGATTTTGACAACTAAGCTATCTTCACGACAGCTGAAGCCTAGTTCACACTACACGATTTCAAGCCCGATAGGCCAGTTGCCGAGCTCACTGACTGTCAAGCTGTGATCGTGGGCAATTCGATCGGCTAATTGTTTCATGTGAACTAGTCAACAACACATCACTGACACATCGCCAACGCCAGCAAGATATCAGGCATGCTAAACATCTGGAGGAGTCAGCTGACTCGACATCCACATCCAGCCAATGACAGTAGGCATCTGGCAGAGAAGAAAGTTACTTTTTCATTACAAAACATTCATCATCTCTAACTCTCTCTCTCTTTTTCTTTATCATTTTTATCTTTATAGTAGTAAAACAACTTCCGTTTCAAGTCATTTGCAGGTAACTTTTCTTGTGTGTTTTTTTGACAAAATAGTCATCGAGTGACAGAGTCATTGTCAGCTCGTGTAGTGTGTGATCTACCAACTGTCGACGATCAGAACACCACGACTTCAAGACTCCTGTTACAAGACAGAAAGTCATGTAGTCTAAAGCCCAGAAACCTGCCGACAGTCAAAGTTGGCCTTGAGCAAAAACCATCCATTGAGAAAGACTGTGTGATGCAGTGGGGAAAAAACTGCTATAAGTGTTTTATAGGCAAAGAAATGCATTCAATGCGTTTAGGCCTGAAGAAGGCACACATTTATTTTTGCTGACACTGCCTATAAATATACCTGTGTTTGTTTACAAGAAATCTCCACAGGGTGCCTTTAAGTTTGAAGTCTGACACAACACAAAATTCACAGTACCTCAGGGATTTAGATGCCTGGCATGTCTACACACAGTGCAGACCACCGACAGAAGGTATCACAGAGGTTTCAAAAAAAGCCCTAACCATTTCAGAGTACCCAGTAGTTCTGACCAAACCAGCAGAGTACTTTCTTCAGAGCTGACAGAGTTCCTGTCAGCTCAGTGGCAGGCTATCCCACTTTCACCAGTCAATCAGTCAGTCAGCTTTCCAGCACCTCTTCGCCCCCCACTCTCTTCCTGATAGCTCTCTATCAACTCTCTGATGCTATCTATTGCTCCAGATAGCTATCATTCCATCAGCCCTGCAGCGAATCTTCTCCATCCTCCACAACCACCACCACCCCATGTCTTTTCATGGTCTCTCTCTCTCTCTCTCTTTCTCCCTCCTGTTGTATGTGGATCGATGAGTTACTGCTGTGCTGAATGTCAGGCTGTCTGACAGAGGACACACCGGCTACTGGAGGGACGCCCGGGGACAAGCGCTGACTTCATGTCCCCACAACATCAGCGCGATGGTCGTGGCAGTGGGTGTGCGTGATGAGAGGAGACCATTGATTCTTACCAGTCACTTCCACTCTGCAACAGTGGAGCAGTGCAGGTAAAGGTCACAAGAGAGTCAGCTCGAGCTTAATGCATACGGGATAGATATTCTGTTTATGTGTGGCAACCAATGCCATTCATGAATTTGATACAATGAAAAGACACTCTAGAAATCATCTCATAAGCAGACATAAGATCTAATGGCACTAGCACAAGCTGTCAGTGCAGGTGTGTCAGTGCTCAAAGGGGCACCAAAGGGAGCATGTAAGCATAGTTAGGACTACTCACTAAAATCACCCTGTAGAGAAACAGGTTTCCCATTTCTGTCTTTCTTACTGTCTTGGTCCCCTCTATTCCTACAACCACAAAATAATGACCACCACCCTGTTCCACCCTCTTAACTGACTCAGACAAACATACAGACTCCTTGATTACCTGAGTGCCAGAGTGCCTCTGATGGAAGTGAAATGTCATTCCGACATTCTCTGTGTGTGATCCAAGCTGAAACTCCATTAACTGTTCCCAGAATAGGCTCACTTTCCTCAACTGTGTTTATGGAGCAGACTGGAAAAGGTTTAAAAATCAGTGTTAAAGTCGCTGCAGGAATTTCCAAAGTTGGTATTTTATACAACTTAGGATACATGACATTAGATAAACATATGTTAGATGAATCTCAGATAAACAGATAAATAATAGTGATAATTGATGTACACAGTTTCCTGTCTTTCTTTTACCCTCTTTGCCTTCTTCCTTTTTCATTCCTCCTCTACTTCACCATCAAACCCCCGCTTACACATGCCCTCACACCCACACGCACACCACTGCACCATTTGAAGTCACCAAAGGTCAATCTCTTTAATCTCAACTGACACAATCGTTATTGGATTCTCCTCCGTACTCCTAATGAATATGGATACACATATAAGCTTGTGTACATGTGTGCGCACGCACGCACGCACTCACACACACACACACACACACACACACACACACACACACACACACACACAGGCTCATCGTCCATGTCCATTTCTATGTGTTGACACCACCTAAAGTACATATAGATGTTTTTTGTTGCTATTATCCTTGTGACGTGCAGGTCTTAAAAGCAGGAAAATGTGTCCTCACTGATACTTCTGCAACCGAAATGTTTTATCAATAGAAATAGCATTCTCAGTCAGATGTAAGGTCGTGATAGCTTTAATTTCACACATGTGTGGGCACAATTGATGTGAGCATGGTTGTGTGCACCACTGGGAATATGAAATGCATTTGTTTCTTTCCTTTTGAGCGGAGCAGGGCCTCGAGAGCTACAGATCTGTCACAAGAGTCCAAGTGTGGAGCACATGAAAAGGGACTGTCCAAACGCAGGATAGCAGGACCCTGTTCCACGAAACAGGATTTAACATTAGTGGGTTAACTTCAGGTTTATCCTGGGTTTTCAGTCCTATGACAGTGGTTCACTTCTTACCCGTGTATATATGACTGAGATAAAAGATCACTTATAATAGCGTCACCATTTGTAGAAGATCCCACAAACTGGGTGAGGAGGAGATGCTTTTGTATACTGATATCAGAGACGGAGTGAAACACTAAAGCCTTGTTGTACTTGTAAATATGACAGTATGCCTACTAACCACTTTGAATTATGTTTTCATTTTTGTTAAATTATTTGCTCAAGTCCATTTCACACACCCTGCCGCAGCCATTAAAAGAAACGGTTTCATTTTATGTGAGGCAAAATATTATGAGCATATATCTTGCTTTCAAATTAAAGTTAATATGAATGTGTTTATTATACTTTCGGTTGCATTTCTTTCTAATATAATAGATACTGCTCATGTACCACCTTATCCTTTGCTATTGATTGCTTTAAGTGAATTTAGAACAATGTTTGGAACAGTGAGCGCCTTTTAATCAGATTTTTAGGGTGCTTTCACACTTGCTCCATTTAGTTCGGTTGAATCACACTAGAGTTCGTTTTGTCCCTTGGTGCGGTTCGTTTGAGCAGGTGTGAATGCAGCAGTCGCACTCGGGTGCGCACCAAAAGCGGACCAAACAAGCGGACTGAGACCACCTCTTCAAGGAGGTACGTTTTCAAATGAACTCAGTTCGCTTTTGGTGTGAAAGCAAACGAACCAACCACAGGATTTTATAGCAGAGAGGTGATCTGAGCATTATTTCCAAATCTAAACCACTTATAAATCCGTTTAATCTGTATAACCCACTATTTTCATGAAAATCATTTGGCAACGTAGGCTATACTTGTCAGCGTCGATATTTCTATGGAAGCGTATAGGGGACGTAATTAAAATTATCATGCAATCTTGAAAATGAAAATGTAATCTCACATTTCCCACATATGTATGTGTTATTTAGGTAAAAATTAAAATGAAAATGCAATCATCCAATTTACATTTTCATATTATTAACCTTGTGTGGGCATTTTAGTACTATATTAAAAAGAAAATGGAAACAGCATTAGACATTTCATTTTCAATTACTTAACTTGCTCTAAAGTGGACATTATTCAAATGCACTTAGCAAAACAGCTCCCCCAGTCTATTGCATTTACATGTCCATGTTCCTCATGGTCATTTTAGGTCAAAATTTGAATTAAATTGCAATTTCCCAACTATTTAAAAATGAAAATGACAACAGCATTTGACATTTCATTTTCAAAGACTTACTCTGCTCTATAGCGGACTATATTCAAATGCAATGAGTAAAACAGCTCCCCCATTCTGATGCATTTGCTTTTACATTTACATTTACATTTACTCATTTGGCAGACGCTTTTATCCAAAGCGACTTACATTTGAGGAACAACTTACAAGTATCAACAGAGCATCAAATACAGATCTAACAACTGACAATACATACTAGTAAGAGCAGCAATAAATCCTAGTAAGAGCTCATAGTACATATCACATCAATGGGTAAATATAGGGAAGGAAGTAAGAGTTAACAGAAAGTGCAATCAGAACAAAAAGTGCAGTCAATACAAGATAATTATAGGGATAGAAGAAGAAGGGCACAGGAAGTGCATGTTAGAGGTTAGTTAGTTAGAGGTGTTATAAGAGGAAGTGTTCTCGAAGAGATGAGTTTTCAAGAGCTTCTTGAAGTTAGAGAGGGACGCTCTGCTCTGATGGCGTAGTGGTAGCTCGTTCCACCATCGTGGTGTCACCGATCGCGAACAACCGGGACTGGGATCGCTTTGTGTGAAGGGCTGGCAGAGCCAGGCCGCTCATTGGAGGAGCCGTGAGGGCGAGAAGGAACGTAGGGTTTGTATAATGGAGTTTAGGTAGATGGGTGCAGACCCAGTGGTCACTCTGTATGCAAGCATTAGTGACTTGAATTTAATTCTGGAGGCCACGGGAAGCCAGTGAAGGTCACTGAGTAATGGAGTGACATGAGTCCTTTTGGGCTGATCAAAGACCAGACGCGCTGCTGCGTTCTGAACCATTTGTAAGGGTTTTACAGCACAAGCTGGAAGACCTGCCAGGAGCTGCTGCAATAGTCAAGGCGAGAGATAACCATGGCCTGTACCAGAAGCTGGGTGGCATACTGAGTGAGGTAGGGCCTGATTTTCCTTATGTTGTATAGAGCAAAGCGGCATGACTTAGAGACAGCAGCGACATGGTCTGAAAATGACAGCTGATCATCAATCAAGACACCCAAGTTTCTCACCACCTTGGTTTGAGTGATGGTTGAGGAGTCAATTTGTAGCTTGATGTTATGGTAGATGGATTGCTTGGCTGGAATGACCAAGAGTTCAGTCTTGGAGAGGTTTAGTTGAAGGTGGCAGGCCTTCATCCATGTATATATGTCTGAGAGACAGTCTGTAATCCGCGCCGAGACAGTGGGATCGTCTGGCGGGAAGGATAGATAGAGTTAGCGTATCGCTCTGCGTAGCAGTGGTAAGAGAAGCCGTGTGAGCTGAATGATCGGCCCAAGTGAGGTGGTGTAAATTGAGAAGAGAAGGGCCCTAGTACTGAGCCTTGGGGCACGCCTGTGGAGAGGCAGTGGGAGGAGGATAATTGTCCATTCCACAAGACATTGTAGGAGCCCAGAAAGGTAGGATTCGAACCACAGGAGTGCTTTACTCGAGATGCCCATTGCTGAGAGTGCAGATAGCAGGATTGCGTGGTTGACTGTATCAAAGGCAGCTGATAGGTCTAGCAGGATGAGAACCGAGGATTGGGCTGCAGCTTCGCTGACCTCAGAGCTTCTGTTACAGACAGAAGAGCCGCTTCAGTAGAGTGGGCACTCTTAAAGCCAGACTGATATGGATCTAGGAGGTCATTCAGTGAGAGGTATTCTGAGACCTGCTTGAAAACTGCTCGCTCAAGAGTTTTGGATAAAAATGGTAGAAGAGACACTGGTCGATAGTTCTCAACTTGAGTAGGGTCAAGTGAGGACTTTTGAGCAAGGGTGTGACCTGAGCCCTTTGAAGGTGGTCGGGAAGGTTCCAGAAGCCAGAGACGTGTTTATCACGTGAGTGATTGCCGGGACCACAGTAGGAGAAATGGCTTGGAGGAGATTTGTGGGAATTGAGTCCAGTGGGCATGTAGTTGGACTGACTACGAGTCAAGAGTTCTGATACTTCACTCTCTGAGAGAGGAGTGAACGAGGAGAGTGAGGAACCACTGGCCTGGGAGGGCAGAGGAAAAGATGTAGTAGGACTGCTACATTGGTTGAGTTTGAATGTTTCAGAGAATTGGCTAGTTATAGCCTCCACTTTGCCTGTGAAGAAGGCAGCAAAGGTATCAGCAGACAAGTTTGTGGGTGGTGGAGGGGGAGGCGGATTTAAAAGAGCTTTAAAGGTGGAAAATAATTTCCTAGAGTCAGTGGCACTGCTAATTCTGTTGTTATAGAACGCAGTTTTGGCAGCACTGGTGCTTGTCGAGAAGGAGGATAGGAGTAATTGGTAGCCCTTAAGGTCAGTAGGGTCTTTGGTTTTTCGCCATTTTCTTTCAGCAGCTCTGAGATCGGTACGTAGCCCCCGGATGGTATCTGTTAGCCATGGGTGGGACTGGTTTGGGCGAGCAGGCTTGGTGGATAGAGGATTAGACCATCTAAACATGGTCTAATTAGGTCAATATTAAAATTAAAATGCAATTTCATAGACTTTTTCAAATGATAATAAGAGCAGCATTTGCCATTGCATTTTCAAAGACTCAGTCTGCTCTACAGTGGACTTTATTTAAATGGAATGAGTGAAACAGCGCCCCAAGTCTATTGCATTTGCTTTTCCATCTCACCATGGTCTTCTTAGGTCAAAATTAAAATTAAAATGCTATTTAATAGCTATTTGTAAACGACAATGAGAGCAGCATTTGCCATTTCATTTTCAAAGACTCAGTCTGCTCTACAGTGGGCTATATTCAAATGCAATGAGTAAAACAGCTCCCCCAGTCTAATGTATTTGCTTTTCCATCTAAACATGGTCTTATTAGGTCAATATTAAAATTAAAATGCCATTTTATAGCTATTTGGAAATGATAATAAGAGCAGCATTTGCCATTGCATTTTCAAAGACTCAGTCTGCTCTACAGTGGACTTTATTCAAATGGAATGAGTGAAACAGCGTCCCCAGTCTATTGCATTTGCTTTTCCATCTCACCATGGTCTTATGGAAATGATAATAACCAATAACCCTAATTACTAATGACTGTCACCCCTCCCTTCGATGCTTACGCTGATTTCAGCTCTTAGTCTTTGTATGTTGGTGTTTTAATGGGAATGTAGATCTTTCAGATCAATTTGAGAAGTACGTATGATCTCGTTCCACATTTTATTGCGTCCCATGCAATGCAGGGAACTGGTCTTGATCTTGACTCAGTCTCGTCCTCCCTCGGTCTTGGTCTTGACTGCTCTCAGCCCCTAAAAATCTTATTCTTGTCTCGGTCTCAATAAACTCTGGTCTTGGTCTTGACCTGGTCTTGGTTTGGGCGGTCTTGACTACAACACTACTGGATGGTGTATCACAGTGGCTCGAAATAATAAGACAGTCTCTATGTGCTTTTCAATAAAAAGAAAGGTTACTGAAAATTGCAGAATAAAGATTGATGAGAAGGAGATAGATGAGGTACATTAATTTACATTTTAAGGGTTTCTTTAGATTCTCATCTGAAGTTTGATAGACATGTAAAGAGACTGTGCAGAACTGTCAGGACAAATTTAAACTGCTTCAGATTAGTAAGACCATATATACCCCTTAAGGCAGCACAGCAGTTTATGCATTCTATGATATTTACTAATTTATCTTATTGCATAACTGTTTGGGGTCAGGCCAACCAAACAACAATTAGACCTATTAGGTCTTTATATATAAACAGGCACTAAAAGTAATGGACCAGAAAGCTGTTAGATGGCACCACTGCCTTATTCTACGGAAGAAAAATTTATTGAGTTTTGACAGTTTTGTAAATTTTTCATTTCTAAAACTAATTTTTAAGTGTGTGCAACAACCTTGCACCAGAAATATTCTATCCACTCGTACAGAAACAAAAGAGCGGAATAAGAACAAGAGGCACAGTAAGTGGAAACTGTATAGCCGTAAAACGTAGAACAATTTGGTCATCGTTTTCAGTAAGAGGCATACATCTGTGGAATGCTTTGCCATCGGAAATGAAAACATTGACAGAACTCAAGGTTTTTAATATGTATTTAAAGCAATGGCTGAAACTGAAACAACTCTGTGAACACTTGACTGTACATACAAACATAAGGTTGCATATATTAGCATGCACAGACATATGCACACTTCTTATTTTGTGTTCCTGTATTGTTAAATCTTTCTGTGTTTTATAGTGATTTCTACATCTACTTGAGCCCATAACTTATTTCATGTACAGGATGTATTTATTGTATGTATTTTAATGCTTGTAAATTTTAAATACAATACTCTGTCATTTTTGTTTCAATTTTATAAGCCTAACCAGGGACAGGGTTGCAAATTATTCATGGCAAGAAACCTGTATGCATGGCATCTACTTTGTATTCTTTATAAAACAATGTTTTATGCATTTGTCCCTGTCAAATAAGCATAAAATAAAATAAAATAAAAATAGCCCTCTGCTGCAAGTAGACTTGTCCATGTTTCCATCCAGTCATCTGCTGCAAACACCACATCTTTTATATAAACATGCTCATAACTGGATTGAGAAACCATGCATTGATTTACCAAGTTGATAACCTGCATCGTGTGACCGCTTAGGCTGAACGCAGTTGTTAGGGTTATATTGTTTTGGTTATATCCTGGCTATTTTGAACTTGATCATAGTATAGGCCCCAGGCAGGGCAGAGTCAGTTTGTGGTGTTTTTTGAACTACACAAAATGTGAACATGTGTATGCGGTATAGAGACAGACAAGAGTCAAAACACAGGAGGACAGTCCAAACACTAGGGGAATCCTGTAGGCAAAAATCCAAATTCCATTCTATTCAGAATAAATCCAATAACACTGGCAGAAGGTACCCAAGAGACATGTGGCGACATTCGGCAGGTGACGAAGAGAAATGTGCAATAAACAAGAGGAACACACTGCAATAAATACACAATTAAAGTGAGGGGCTGATAACATGACACAGGTGAAACTTAGAAATGGTCAGACAATCAAAACAGGCAGGAAAGACAAGACGGGAAGTAAAATCACATTAATCACATAAGCAAGGATACTGTCAAAATAAAACAGGAAATAACAACACTCAACTATGAACCCAAAACCTTGGCCAGATCACTAATAGTCTCCGATGAGTCATCGTGATCCTAATGTCAGTATTATGGGAAAACTCAGTAACATAAGCCCAATTCTTCTCATAAGTGTTACTGTTTTGTGATAAAACAATGAAGTACAAGTACAGCCAATGCTATGAAGAATAATAACAAAAGCTTGGGTGGTTTGCACAAATCCTCAATCATTAGTTTTGCAGGTATTTATGAATAAACAAAGGACAAATTAAGTTTGACCTGATGGTGGCACTAAATGAAAAACCAGAGGATCAACAAAGTTATTACAATTAATCATGAACATGCACAGCAATCCATCCAACAGTTGAGATCCCACTGAAAGCCACAAATGTCAACCTCATGGTTGTACTGGAGGGAGAGTCAGGGGATCACCAAAGTAGTTTAGATTTATCCTCTGTGGACCTTGAATATCTGTATAAAATTGCATCAAAATTCATTCAGGACGTTGGCTTTGAGATGTTTATCTAACCCATTTTACAGATGTCCTCTTTACAGAAAACCCATGCTCTTGTTTTTGAGGGCATAATTATCTATTCTTGGATGTGCACCAACACACATGCATACACACAACACAAGGTTGTTTTGGGAGATACATTAAAAACCCAAGCTGGCAGTCTTCAACAGTCTTCAAGTTATGATGGTGTGATGAAGCAGCAGCCAATGGCAACAGTGAGTTACTCTGTGTTTTAACATGCTCCAGGATGTAGCCTGCTATTTAACTATGAAGGTATTTTTGGAGAAAAACAACTGAACACCTGTGTCGGTGGAATTTGTAGAATATATAATATATATATATGTAGAATAGTCGTGTGTATAAGTAAAAAAAAGTCAGAGAAAAATGCTTTAGGATTTGCAAATGTGTATATTTTTTTTTTCTTCCACAAACACAAGAGTTACACCTGTCTCAGATTATTATTTATTATAAGTGCACAAATTCTACTAGAAATCACAAATAAAGAAACTCATTCGCTCATATTTTTGTTAAAGTTGCTGCAGAGAATACGGAGCAAAGCACATTCACACATCCCTATTTTAAAAAAAAGTGAAGTCAAACTTCGCACATCCCCAAATCAGTATGTGAACTCTCGCAGCGCACTCTCACTTTTGCAGATATTGGCTGCCCTTTTTATGTACATCTGCAGCCTGTTTTCCTGGTCTACTGTGAAGGCCCTGTGATATGGCTGTGCGCATCCTGGTGGTCCAGCCTGTAGCCCTCCCGCCGTATCTAAATAAGGTAGAATGGCTGCGTGTCGGGACAAATGAAACACCTGTTTCAATCATCCCGACAGTGACTCTTGACGTTTAAACTCGCTTCACTAGCTTCTAAACTGCAAAACTTTGACATTTAAAACTTCATTATATTTTAAAGTACTAACCAATCTTGTATGTGATCATAACCATGGCGCATGGAGCAATAAACACAACTCGTCATTCAAAAAAAAAACAAAAACGCTTGAGTGAATTTACTTTCCGTGATTGAAAACAGCTTCTTTCATATAACTCTGTGAAAGTGGGACGTATCCATCTGATTTTTCCCTGTTCTGTTACAGATACACAGCTTCTCCACCTCTCAGTCGCTGTAACTAACGTGACACACATACAGTGTTGGGCAAGCTACTTGGAAAATGTAGTGAGCTAAGCTACTAGCTACTCTACATTAAATGAAGCTTCACTACACAGAAGCTACCCCCCAGTGAAATGTAGCAAGCTAAGCTACAGCAACGTGGCAAAAGTAGCTTAGTTACATCTAAGCTACTTTTAATTTTTTAATAGTTTATAGTTAGGTCATTTATAAATATTTATATACACACACTCACACACAACATAGGCCTAGTTTATATTGAACCAACTTCATTCCACTTAGCAATAGAAGAAGGACTAAAAACCTGCTCCAATGTGTGTGTGAGAGAGAGCTAAATCAGACACAGAAACTCTCCGACTTACTGCCATATCATTGCTGCTAAATGTACTTCCTCATACAACAAATGCAGAACTATCGTTGTTTGTATAAAGCAACTTAATTATCATAATATTGATTAATTTAATTAATCAATTATTAATAAATTCTATATTTTTTATAGTTTATATGTGACTTTGTGCTCTGGAAATATTGCAACCTAAACAACCTAAACATTCATGGCAGAGAAAGAGCGAGAGAAAGAGAGAGAGAGAGACCCTCCGTTGCACGTGTCTTTATTTGCAGTAAAGTCGCAAACATCAACCCAAGGATCGGTACGTGAAGTCACCATCACAGGGAAGCGCTTCTGCCGGCTGCACATTCAGGTCCCTGTGTAGCGGTGGTGTCACTTACTGATCTATCAGAAATGCTTGGGAAAATGTAGCGTGTGTGGAAGCTACCGCGCTACTCGGCCAATAAAAGAGCTTCGTTACTGAAAAGCTATTTGATTCAGAAAATAGCGACGCTACCACCAAGCTACTGAGAAATGTAGTTAAACTACTAACGGCGCTACTTGTAGCGACGCTACTGCCCAACACTGCACACATAATATACAACTCTGCAACTTCACAGCAACAACAACCCAGAAGAAGAGCCATACACTATCACTAGTTACAGTAAAGTTACTTACTGCGGTCTAACTGTTACAAAGTGTGACATAATCTCGTTAAAAAATTCAGTCCAACTCACTACCCCTTTCGTTATCATCCAATACATTTAGCTGTGCTGACATTGCTGAGCCTCCGGTGAAAGATACACAGACAGTAAAGATAGTTACTGAAAAGCAGCAGGCAAGCTAACAATATAGCATGTCGGCTAAATGCAGTAACGTTAAAAACAGTAAATATGCTGAGATTTCAGACAGAATACTTTTTTAGTAATTTGCTTACATGTACAAATAGGTAAATAGTGATTAACCTAATAACCACTACAGACAGAAGTGATTTATTTTTTTGTAAAAAGTGAGAATGGACGTACATCCTCACAGGTGTTTTTAATCTGGCTAATGAGCCCTATGCTAAAGTTAAAGGTGGGTGGAGCTATGATGGAAATAATGTTAGGTTACCAAACTCCATCTACCAATAACAATGATAAAACTGTAATTTCTCCAACCATATCTGGTGTAACAATGCTAAACGGATAGAGAAGATGTCAACTGTTTGCAATCTGTATATGCCCACATATTTCTGAGAGGAGCTCTAATCAGCCAAAATAAGTGCAATCACCTGTATGGATGTACTATGGGTTTGCAGAGCCTTTAGGTGGAATGGGAACTTACAGACTTGGTGATTTTTCAGCTTTGTCAGTCATTGAACTCTTGAAGCTAATTGAACAATTAACTTTAGATGGATTAAGTAGTTACTGTTAAATAAATTCCTTATGAACTGTATTACTTAATTATAGTATTCTTATTAGTCCTGCTATGCTTCAGTGCTTCAGTTCACAAGCTAGATCTTGATGGCCATCAAAGTGTGATAGCTCAACAGGAAAGCTTTCAAAATAAAATGTTAATTCACTCTCGAAGGGCGGTATTGATCGTTTCTATGCAGCAGCAGGTACACCAGTAAAATATAGCACCAGTCTGTATTTCTGTCTATCTCTGTGGGTCTCTCTTTCCACAGTGAGTCATCATGGCGTTGCCTAATGAGGTTTGGCTGTTCAGAAAACCTCCCATTCACACTGCAAATTATAGTGAGCTAAAATTAAACCTTTGCCTCGTCAGACCCATTTTCAAAACATTCAGGCTAATAAATAATTGAGTTTGCTGACGCCATGACATCTCTTATTTATGACAGAAAATCAAGGCGTTATAAGTGTTCTACTGACCACATGTGCACACAACTACCTACGCCTTCATTAGCATGTTTTACAATGTATATGTACTATAACAAAATATATTTGCATACATCTAAGTGGGGAATACGGGGTGGGAGAAATGTACAAACCTTTCATAACATATTTGTATGCTCAAAAGGGGGCTGACCCCAGCACTGTGTATGGTTACACAGTAGGCATATGAATATTTCAGCATGACTCCTATTTTCTTCTTGCCCAGCTGTGTAGAGACAGCTACACTTTTCCCTTACCTCCTCACACATCACATCTGGAGGGAAAACACCTTTTAGCTGTTTAACTGTGCACTTGGCCTGTCAGCACACAGCTGGGAATGAATCTCAGCAGAACTGAAGATGATCAGGGCAACAGAGAGAAGAGCCGGTTTACAGTCTAAGATAACAGAGAATAAAATAGTTCAACACAACAGAGTAGCCTAACTCTCAAAACAACTCTCATTACTTGTACCTGGCTTTGCTACAGTTTTTTGTCAATTCTACATGTAAGTAAAAGTGCCAACGCAGTGTGATATTTTACATTTAAATATTTTGAAATGCGTTTGCCAAGTGTGAATACAAGATAAAATAACTTGCAAGGCTTATCTTTTTTGAAGTGTGTCCACCACATCATGAGAAATGAAATGAGGTTCTGTAGATATTTCATTCTGTAATCTCTCAGTCTAATTTTAGTTTTGCCAATTTAATCATTCTCTCTGCTCGCTGTAAAAGTCCTCACACACTAGACTGTTTTGCTCTCTAACATCTGATTACATCAGATTTTATACATCTGCTAAGTCGTGCCATTTTTATTAGCAAGGAGGGAAAGGGGTCAAGGGGCAAAAGAAAATGTGTCGAAAGAACTAATTAGAGTGTGTGTATGTGTGTGTGTGTGTGTGTGCTGGGAACCTACACAGTCATTAGGTTAGTAAGGAAAATAATTGAGGTGATGACAGAGGTGAAGGCAGGCTTGGTTTTATTCTAAGTATTCTCACTGAGCAGATCATTTATTTAGATCAAAAGCGGTTTCATTACATTACTTTGAACCAGCTGCACTTAAGATGATCGGTAATCGGTGATGTGACCACTAGTCAGGAGAGATTAAAGGATGTTGACCTCTTACAGTTTAGGTGCCACGTAATTAAGCATATTCCTTCCCCCTTTGTCACAGAAAAATACAGACTTTACTTGTCTGCCAACACTCCTTCCGCATGAGGGCACAATATAACATAATTTACAGTAAACAAGGACCTCTTGAATCTTGCGAGGCTCAAATTATATTATGTTTCACTCAGAATTGTGATTTTGTTGGTTTTTATTTTATTTAGAATTTTTTTTATGAAAAACACTACATTTCAATACATTTTTTTAATCCAGACTAAAAGAATGAACATTACACATACATTCAGGCTATGCAATTTAGAGTGAAATAATTTAATGCATCAAATATCAACTGTGACATGGAGTAAAGTACAGTAATGGTAATAACAACAAAAGCTCAACTACCACTATTGATAATAATAATAATAATAATAATAATAATAATAATAATAATAATAACATCAAAACAATGTTATTCATTTAATTGGTAGCTGCTATACACCCATCCTGTACATTCAACTGCCATCTCATATAGGGAGTTAATTTTCCAGTCTATCAATTATACTGCCATAAGATAAGGTTCAGAATGTAAAAGAAATGAATGTGGTCAATAATTAGACTACACAAGCAGAGCAAATTATACCTTTGCTGTATTAAAATGTCTGGACAACATCTGCCCATTCTATTAACGCTCTCTAAACTATTTCACCTCTTCCTCTTACACTGCCTCTCTTTACGTAACATTTTCCATCTAGGTTTGGTTCAGATTCCTAGAGTTTGACTAAAAGGGTGAAATTAAGGCCCTGTGACCCTGGCCTACTCTGTTTCTGCAGCTAAGACATCAACTGCCACAAAAATGACTGTTTCTTTACCCAGCTAAGAATAGCCAGCTGTCATCATTTATCCTGCGGACTGCAGCTCACATCTACACCCTGGTGTATTTAACCATGTCTAATGCACAAAGTTGTAAATTGTCTACAAGCCACTCTGTCACAGCAGGAGTCTTTACAATTGCCAGATTGTTCAGATTAGGGAGAAAAACACAGTAATACACTTTTGGCCACATTGGGCTGATACCCTTCTTTAAGGTGAGTATGCGCATGAGTGTGTGCATGCGTGAGCGCTAGTGTGCGTGTTTGAATAAACTACAACACTCATGGACTGGTGAATGTGGTTGTGTTCAGATAGAGATACAAAGAGGAATGAGAACACAGATTGAAAGATAGATAGAAAAAGAACAAGGAGGACAGATTTTGTCCCTGGCTGACACACACGCACTCACACACACACACACACACACACACACTAAAAAAAGGAACTTACACTTACACTTATGTTACATTCACAAACACTGAATAATAGCACAATAACACTGAATATGTTTGAATTTAAATTCTTACGGGACTATTATTTACCCAGAATTCCACACAGAGACATTCACATTTATTAATGGTATACTATACTGGCAAGCCTCACTGGACCTCCTTACTGATGTATAGACGTATAAGAGATACACTTAAATCACTATACATGTTTCATATCGCAATGGAAACATGTGAGTTCTTCAAGCTAACTGACTGCAAAGTTGTGCTCCAAAAATAAAATTTGTAATTAATTAATCAATCAGCTAACTATAGAAAAAAGCAGCTAAGGTTGACATGTTGATGCCTAATCAGGATTAGACAGTACTTTTATTTCAGTCACCTACATTATATAATAGGGCATAAGAGAAAATAAGCTTTAATCCAGTTATTTTATGTGCATTCAATCAAATCAAGTCAATAATGGCTGTTTTATTGTTAAAACATGCTTATTTGATGTTTTGATGTTTGCTACAATGTAGGACCAGTGGATTGTATGGTCCCTAATGTTCTTTTCACCTGTCTAATATATTTTGGTACTTTAGATTTATTTTTATGTTTGTGCCTTCATTCTTGTGTTGTATGTATTTTTGTATTTGCAGCATTTTGACCACTTTTGCTTAATGTGTGTGTTTTTGCTTCTGGATGTGTTTTGTCCTTGAGGGGCCATAGTAACTACGTGCTAAAACATTAGATACAGTTGAATCTCAGAAAATTAGAATATCGTCCAAAAGTTCATTTGTTTCAGTAATTCAACTTAAAAGGTAAAGCTACATTATCTAACATTATATAGACTCATTACATTATATATGTAATGAGATATTTCAAGCCTTTATTTGATATAATTTTAATGATTATTGTGTATGAAAACCCCAAATTCAAAATCTCAGAAAATTAGAATATTGCATGAAATCAATAAAAAACGGATTTTAAATACAGAAATGTCAGCCCTCTGAAAAGTATAATCATGCTCATGTACTCATTACTTGGTTTGGTCCCCTTTTGCATCAATTACTGCCTCAATGCGGCATGGCATGGATGCTATCAGCCTGTGGCACTGCTGAGGTGTTATGGAAGACCAGGATGCTTCAATAGTGGCCTTCAGCTCTTCTGCGTTGTTCGGTCTCATGTCTTTCATCTTTCTCTTGGCAATGCCCTATAAATTCTCTATGGGGTTCAGGTCAGGTGAGTTTGCTGGCCAATCAAGCACAGTAATCCCATGGTCATTGAACCAGGTTTTGGCAGTGTGGGCAGGTGCCAAGTCCTGCTGGAAAATGAAGTCAGCATCGCCATAAAGCTCGTCTGCATAAGGAAGCATAAAGTGCTCTAAAATGTCCTGGTAGGACTGCGCTGACTCTTGACTTAATAAAGCACAGTGGCCCAACACCAGCAGATGACATGGCTTCCCAAACCAACACAGACTGTGGAAACCTCACACTGGACTTCAACCAACTTAGATTGTCCATACATCTATCCATCTTCATCCGCTTATCTGGGGTCGGGTCGCGGGGTCTTGGAATGTGTGCCTCTCCATTCTTCCTCCAGACTCTGGGACCTTGGTTTCCAAATGAGATGCAAAATTTGCTCTCATCAGAAAAGAGGACTTTGGACCACTGAGAAACAGACCAGTTCTTTTTTTCTTTAGCCCAGGTAAGACGCTTCTGACGTTGTGTTGTTCAGGAGCAGCTGGACAAGAGGAATACGACATTTGAAGCCCATGTCCAGGACCCGTCTCTGTGTGGTGGCTCTTGATGCAGTAACTCCAGCCTCAGTCCTTGTGAAGCTCCAACACACATTTGAATGGCCTTTTCCTGACAATCCTCTCCAAGCTACGGTTATCCCTGCTGCTTGTGCACCTTTTCCTTCCACACTTTTCCCTTCCACTTAACTTTCTATTGATGTGCCTTGATACAGCACTTTGAGAACATCTAACGTCTTTTGCAATTACCTTTTGAGTCTTTCCCTCCTTGTGGAGGGTGTCCATGATGGTTTTCTGCACAACTGTCAGGTCAGCAGTCTTCCCCATGATTGTGAATTCCACTGAACCAGACTGAGAGACCAATTAAAGGCTCAGGAACCCTTTGCAGGTGTTTTGGATTGATTAGCTGATTAGTGTGACACTTTGAGCCTACAAAACTGAACCTTTTCACAATATTCTAATTTTCTGAGATTTTGAATGTGGGGTTTTCATAAGCTGTAAGCCATAATCATCGAAATTATATCAAATAAAGGCTTGAAATATCTCACTTTGCATGGAATGAGTTTATATAATATATTAGTTTTAACTATTAAGTTGAATTAATGAAATAAATGAACTTTTGCACGATATTCTAATTTTTCGAGTTTCACCTGTACTAGACAGATGGCATAGAATACTCTGTCAATCATAGACAAGAACCTGCTCCACGGGCAATGGCAGGTGACAGACTCAGATAATCTGGTAACTATGAAAGTTAAACAGTCCTGAGAACAGATACGCATCAAGAACCATAATTAACCTGCAGTGAATGCTTTGCTACTGAGGCAAGAAGATAAGAAACAGTCTATGATGTCTAGTAGACCAACTTATAAAATGCAGGGGCCTAAATATATATATATATATTAAATTTAAACACTAAATTCCATGTTTAATATACTGACTGTGGGTTTATATAAAAGAGCATTGCAGCAAACAAATTGTAATTGATATTTTTGATATGTGACTTACAAACTCGCATGAAACAGCTCAAACGATGCAAGTGATGGAAATTTGCATAAATGTTTTTTGCCAAAAGGGCATACCATTGGAATTTATTAGATTCAGAATAAATAGCCCAAAGAGGCTTCTCTTCCTCTTCATCACCACACATGTTCTGCCATTCGCACTGCCCACTCTTAGTATTTAGTTATGGGAATTTACAGGTCACAGTTAAAAGAATATGAACAGCCAAATGAAGGGAGGTAGCTTCACAATCTCACAAGCAAAACAAAACTCACTCAGGTCACGCTCAGGTCTTTTGAAAGGAACAAAGGAAAAAATATAAAAAATCTGAAGTGGTATGACAAGCCCTTTAGGCTGTCATGTTACATGATTCCAATTAGCCAGACAATCCTAAATTCCAAACTGTTTGTCCTGTCTTGCATCACAGAATGCCCACACGATCTGTCGGTTGTAATCTCAGATTTAACAATGAATTTTTTTCTCTTCTCTTTCCCACAGACATTACATCAAAGGCAATGTCGTGGTAAGAACAACAGAAACCAGCTATTCCACCATATTTGTTATGTCTTTAACAGGGGTGAGAAGGGAGCTCTGCGTAGAGACCGTCATTAGAGACCTGAGGATGTTGAGCCAGCAGATGCTAAGGGGGCACCTCTCTGGCCCTTCTCTCCTCTTTCTCTCTCTCACACACACACACACACACACAGTACAGGAAGCTGCCTGTCTCACCTAGAGCTGTCAGTTTGATGTGCCAAATGCAGATTCACTCACCTTTATTTAGAAGAAAGCTACTAGCAGTGCTTTACAATGCAAATTCCACTGAGTCCTTTTATGTGGAACCTTGCTAACATGCCTGTCATGTCATGCTGCTTTAAATGCTGCACTCTCAAAGCCATGGTCAGGATCAACAGTTCTGCTGCTCTTAACCCGGAGTTAATATTCCATGAGTGGAGAAACTCAGAGTCAAGCTGGGTGCTCCCAAAGCAACCCATCCTCACTCAGGTGGACTCATGAAGGAGAATTATTTAGATGTGAATAGAAAGGACTGTCAGTGAGCGCGTAAGTGAGGGAGGAGGAACTGAGATAGTACCTCTACTCTTTCTTGGGGTTTTATTACCCAGCTATGGTCAGACATTGCATCATATGTTTTCTCTAGAGAGTAATAATTGTATATAAAGTTTAGCAAGGAAAGGAAAGGAAGAACATTTAGCTTTTGGTCTGTTTGGTCACACATATTTATAATGCTTTCAACAAGCCAGTTTATACCAGTAACTTAAAGTAGTCTGGTTTATCGACAATCAGTTTGCTTTTTTATTATTTATGACAAGAGAAACAGTTTGTGTCGGTAGATGGTGGCAATTTTGTTAAAGCACTCTTCGCTGAGAATAAATCACAGCGTGACGATAAGGCCTGCAAGAACCCACTGATGTCCTCTGATGTCCTCTACATTCTCCCACCTCTTGCAGAACACATGTATATCTCCTTATCATGTGCAATTAGTGCCCAGTCCCAGTGTAAGCACAGGAATATAACCTCAACACACAAACACAGGTACACACGCCAACACCTGTTCCAGCATCAAATCAAGAACCCCATCTGATGATGATTAACAGCACAAAGAAAGCACATTTTCCTGCCTGGCTATTTTTGGTCTGGATATGTTACTTCGTAGTCCACACAGACCTAACTGATTTTCATGAAATGTCAATTCTGCATGCCAAATGCCGTTTGGATCACAGATGTATGAGCATCATATTGAGGATGTCACCTCAGGAGAAATGTGAGCTGTCCAGCATATTGAATTGAGAATTTGTTCTAGCTTTCATGTCTCATCTGTTGTTGTGGTTTACAGAGATGCATTTGAATATGATTCAGTGCAATTTGCATTTTAGATGTCTTTCCATGCCAACAGGATAGAGATCATAATCTTTTTTATTTGAACCCCTGTTACCCTATGCTGTTTTTTTTATTCAAAGACAGTATACAAGTAGGCAGAGAACATGAAAAAAACATTGCCTGTATGACAGCAAACGTAAAAGAAAAGAAGAAAATGATTGAAGAATGTAGCAACTTGCCATAAGATGTTATATACATTAGAGCAACATAAACATAATCAAGTGAACTGAACAATTTTGTCTACTGAACAACCAAGCCCTTATATCCTAACCAGCTCCGACAATTTTTTTGACTGCGGCGGGTGCAACATGCATTAGGCTACAGAAATTAAGCAGGACAAAACATCATCAATACAGAAATCAATGTTTACGATTAGAGTAGTTTTTGCACATGTATGTGCGCACACAATGCGACATTGCAAGACAATGCAGTGGTCAGCAGTGTGTTGTTGTACTCACCTGTCAAGACTGGTAGGCAAAGTCCTCCTCTGTATGTACAACACTTAGGTTCAATCTCTCAGCTCCCACTAAGCCCCTGATCCCGCTGCAAACTTTTCTACAACTTTGGTGAGTGAATGGGGCTCTCCAGTCACACTGTAACTCGAATTATTGTCCAGCATGAGAATTTCAACATTTAGGTTAACATGTTAGCTGACCCAGCATGCACCTGTTTGTCACACAGCAGCGTGGGTGACGCAATGTTTGATTTCAGTCACTTTTCATGCACAACTGATGGTGCATTTCTAGGTGATGTTATTTTTAGCCATAACCCATATTGACGCCATCCCTAATTTTACTGAATTGTTGTACATTTTTTTGTAGCCTACTATTAAACTGCTAGCCCAGCCCAGTGTGACCATGCCTATTGAACCCTGTTTCTGACAAGTTACCTTAGCCTCCACCAGTGTATGTAACGTAATTCTTTTCACTGTCTGCTGAGAGCCACACCAGTAGCTAATTCTTCCCTGGTGCAGATCTGGAGTTTTTTCTGCCTTAAAATAGGCTTAAAATAAAAGAAATACTTACATACAAGTACAATTCCTGTATTTTTAATTAAGCCAACAAATTGTTTTGTTTGTAACAGAGAGTAGGCCAAAATGTAATGTGTTATTTTCACCATGTATTTTTCATCTTTTAGCTCATTGTTTTGTTTCCGTGGGCTTCTCACAGACTAAATAGTCTCAGCTCTCATAAACCCCACTTATGGACTTGTGGCTGGAGCGGTAAGTTATGGGCTTCCCCATAGTAAGTCAAATCAAGTAGGCCTATGACACAGAACTCTTTAAGAGTTGGTGAACTATGCCAGTGCTTAATGAACATGGATATAGATTGGTCAGGGGGCAGAAAACACAATGCTCGTGTTGTCATGTTGCGGCAGAGGACAGGATTTAACCCACATTCTTACCAGCTTAAAGAGTATCTTAACACCACTGTTGAATTGTAGGGGCAAACCCTGTATCGCTGATAGGTGCGTTTGGGCATGGTCAGAAGAAGAGATGGTCAGTATTTCATTTAAATTTGTTTAAAATATGTATTTAATAGTAGTTTGTAACAAAATACTTTAAGCCTTTTTAAAGAGCTTGTATTTGTGTAAATTAATATGTCATTTTATTTTAAATAAGACTATTTATTTGCAGGTTTAAACTGAAAATCTACAACAAAGCCTAATCACAGTCTTTGTCTATATGCAGTTGAATTGTGTGACATGGCATGTCCTGTCAAGTCCAGCAATGCTTGTGACCAGTATCTTGAGAAAAGAAGCTGCTTTGGTGTTTGGTGCAATTTTCCCTTAAGATAGGTATGTAATGAATATGATCAGATACTGCGTGCCAAGGCAAGTGTACTGAATACCACTAAAATACAACAGAAAAAAGATCAGCTATCAAACACATGTACTCTAGAACTAGAACTAGCTAGAAACCACTCAGCATGCACCCCTATATTCACCTCCAAGATATTGTGATTGGCTACTTTAAATCTATGATGTGGGAAATTAGCAGAGCTCATCTTTTCACTAAAGGTACAGTGTGTAAGAATTAAGACTACTAAGTAATGCGACTATTCACGCATAAAAAAACAAACCCCGAGAACCTGTGCCAAAGGTGCTCCCTAGTTATCTTTGTAAAGTTTCTTACTTTATAATTTAAATCCATGATTACTCTTTGGTCAAACCCAATTATTCCACTCAGAAAGAGATATAGAAATTCTCCGCAGAAGTTTTTCAATAAAAGTTTTACATTGAAAGATGAGTTCAATAAAAAAGCAATAACACTAGCATACTCTCATTAAAAACTGCTTTGTTATATTTCAACTCCAAAGACAAAGTAGGACCAAAAGACTTTTATTAACCCATGAGCATACTAATTACGCCAGGTGAATAACAACACATTTATTCCACCCTACCAGGTAATTTTAGCTGTTTCACGTTTCAAGTAGTTGAGACATATTTTCATGGCCATTTCTCATTTAAATAAATTGTGGGAAATATGTTCAACTCACTGCTGAAAAATGATATTGTCAGTGTAATGAGGGAGCTGAAGTGAGCAATCCTGGCTTTACTGTTTGCAAACAAGCATCATTCATGATCAATATCCACAAGGTGATACTCCAAGCTTGTCTCAGCAGCTCAATTGATTTTTATTTTGTCTTTTGTCTGAGGTTCATGTGTGTAGTTCACTGTCATACACAGCAAAAAGCCCTTAAATGTTTCTTTGTATTTAGTTCGGTCTCTGCAGTTTTGTTTGATTTGATCCAAAATAACCTCAAATAGCTAAAGGCTGTTTCTTTCCCTGTTGCATATTAGAAAGGTTCTAAATATATTGCTTCTTGTGAGGTGCTCATGAGAAGGCAAAGGAGGCTGACGAAAGAGCAATAAGGATGGAGCAATGCTAGGCGCATGGCAGAAGCTGGTGCTGCTAATATCATCGCCCAGGTGATGGGTTATTCTATAAAACGAGATGAAAGTCATGACATTTGGCCATGTACAGGAACACACCAGAGACCCATATGGTATGTGTGTGTGTGTGTGTGTGTGTGTGTGTGTGTGTGTGTGTGTGTGTGTGTGTGTGTGTGTCGTGTGTGTGTGTCTGTGCATGTCTGTGTTTCTGTGTGTGTTCATATAAGCTAGAGACAGAAAGACAAAGAGGGGGAGTTTAATGGAGTGTCCCAGGGCGAGGCTCCGTTGTTCCCCCTCATCAAGCACGCTGGCAGTGCTTTAGCCCCATAATGGCTACCGTGTGCCCTGAGCCACTACACGCTCCACAGTCTCCTCTCACTCATTGCTCATGCTTATAGGCCAGGTGAACGACATTGGATACTGAGGGCAGGAGGTTGAGAGGATGCACTACATTAAGAGACAAGAGGCAAGTGGGTGCCGTGATAGAGATTCTGGGACAGAAAGGGACAGAAAGAGGAGGAGGGAGAGCCGGAGGAAGGGTGACTGGGGTTTACGAGGTGATTATGGAAGGAATCACATAACAGCACACTCTAATCACAGAAACAAAGGGCTGCCAGTCTCTGAGAGGGCAATGCTTGCTCTTATTAACATGCCCATCTGGTATCAAGTCCCACACATCGTCAAACACAAATGCAGAAACTCATGCTCTTTCATGCACACATATGTACACTCAAGAACATCACTGACAGCAGCCATTTACAGGAGAGGAGTGATATTTGGCCAAGTGGAGAATGGTTTGGGGCAGCTGAATCCCTCCCTCATATATCACGGGCAAAAACCATTACAGGCAATCATAACAGTGTCATTCAATGCACACGAGGAGGACATAAAAACAAAGCTGAATGGACTGCCAACCTACTCTCTCGCCCTCAGTCTGACTGCCTTTTGCATTTTTCTGTTTGTAGACACTGTTATAAGGTCTGCATTTTTGTGGATTTAAAAAAGAATCCCCATTTGACTGAACAGCAAAATGTTAGATTTTTAAAGTCCTGGGTGCTGTTATTATCTGTATTGATAAGATAAATGGTTTTAGAGAACTCTGAAGTAGAAGTATTATTAGTAACTCGAAAATGGCACTTCCATTCATTTACAGCTAAGCTTTTTTCTTGGTCTCTACTGCCCTCTAATGATCGTAAAGATATGCATTCTGATGGCAATCATTGTAGTAGAAAAGGTTAACAATATTATTAATATAATTGGCTGTTTAAAACAGTCACATAAAGACAATGTCATCATGAATAATTTAGAAATAGTGAGTACTTCCATCTGCCTGTTTTGTATACCCAAAAAGTCCCACAGCATTTTCATAAGTTAGATAAAATGCAGTGCTGGCACAAAGATCTGTAGAGAAGGGAAGATCTTTTTCTTAACACATAAATGTGACATATCTGAGTCAGCTGAATGGCAGGATGTGCGGCAATGTGCTCACTGAGTGCCCTCATTTCAAATCACCCACTGTCAGAGGAAATTATGTGACTAAGCCTGGTGTTTTCAACTTACCAGTCCCACCAATTACTAAGTGTCATGCAAAATGAATAAGGTGCTAATGAAGTATGACACGGAGCTGTTTTTAAATAAGAGATGACAGTGGCATTTAACATTGTCAACTTTTAGCCTATTTCCCTTCCTATTTTCCTTTCTTCATTATACTGATCAGCTCTGATCAAATATTAATTTTATGTGCCACGGTGTATCATTTTTACAATGTGCAGCCCTACAAATTACACTCTGAAAAGTATTTCATCAACATATCCACATATTTTTTAACATATATTTGTTTCATTTGTAATGACACATACCAGTAAAAAGATGTAGATGAAATTCCACAGTTTTGATTTTTTTCTTCTTTTTTTTTGCTTGTCAGCAAGTTTTGGCTGTGTGTGTCTACTTGTACATTTAAATGATATGCCTTTTTCGGAGTAAGCGTTAGACTGTTGGAAAAGATGTTTTTTGATTAGGATTTTACATAAATAGCTTGTGTTATGGCTCTTGTTTGAACAGCTATGGAGCAGTCTCCACTGTTTCTCCACCTCATTTACCTTTATTTGTTCCTCCCTCTTCACAGGCTTCATTGTCTCCTTAGCTCAGATAAGAAGTCTATTATGAGCTTCCTTTAAAATTTACAAGGGCTGCAGTATGACCATCATCAAACTCAAGGTCTTTTAAAGTGCTGTGGCTATACACACTCTCTTTCTCTCTCTTACACACACACCTATCAGTACAAGAGTGATCTTTTAGTTTCTTCTCTCTTTAGAAACATCTTATCAGTCGTGATGGTTAAGATTAATGATCAGCCAGAGTACAATAACATAGACAGACAGGACCATTTACAACAGTCCACTTTTAAATCAGGCACTATTCAAAAACACCATTTATTACTGCAGTCCTTTTCTCTCTATCCAATCTACATTAGAAAAAATGTCTTTCCAAACCTGAGCAACCAGAATACAATTTCCAACTCTAGTGTATTTTCTGTTAAATGTTGTTACTGTTAAACACAATGTGGACTATTATATAACTAGCAGGTAATAAAATGACCAAAGCTGTGCTCCTACTGGGGTTGGATGTTTGGCACTAGTTGCTAATTAGCCAACTCCAACAAAAAACATAACTGTGAAATGTCCTCTACTTTATAGAAACACGACATAGTACATGTGGGTGTATTTGCTACCTTTCTTGACCCTGCATACCAAGCCGATGAGCAAACACTTTTCTTCTTGGGGTTGCTTTCCTAATCTTTCTTATCTGTTGTCTTTTCATTTTCATTTTCTTTTTATTAACCACATTGTTCTGTCATGATATAATCCTGATAATCTCGCTGTAGGTTGTTGAGCCAACAGAGCCATTTGTAAACTGAAGGGAAGAAGGGGCAGAGCTGCCGAGCAGCAGCAGTGGCACTGTGTGGTATAATAATTTCCTCCTGCACTATAGGCTACCACATTCCTGGGGTTCATCCGTCTGCCTATGCCAGATACATGAGTAAATGCAAACTGAATGTATGAATAAAAGAAATTACACACAAGCAGATACACACAGACTCACCCATACAGTAAATTTACCTATGTACAAAGACAGCCATGCACTTTGTGCATAAATTAGGCACATGTCAGCAAGAATAAATTTCACCAGCATAGACATACACAAAAATGCACACACAGGCATATTTTATCTACTTCTGCTACTCCTGATATGAATCATGGCCATGGCCCCCAAACCCAGACAGGGAAATAACTTGCATCCTTTGTCTAGTTTATTCATACACCAAGCAGACCCCCCACCAGCTTTGTCTGCATCTCATTCACTTGCTCATATCAGTGCTAAAACGTTCCTTTAGGTGAGTTGCCACCAGGCAACAGTACCCTCTTCTGGCTGCTATGTCATATTACACTATCACCAAACCATTTTCAGTACAAGTCACAGCAACAAGCTAAAATTTCTTCCATAAATGTCACATACCCTATATAGCCTAAGATGGAAAATGTTTGACTATCTGTTCTTCAGTTTCAGTTTAGATTTTTAGAAGGACCAAAATAGAGGGACAAAAATTACAGCAATTGAGATGATGTAAGTTGTATCTTGTAATTTCTGTGTATGATTTGTCTTGTATACTTTTGACATATGCACCTTAAATGGAAAACAGTCCCACAGTCAACACGTTTCTTAAAAAGACCACCTAAACTATTCTGTAATAAACAAAACTTGGTTAAACAAAAAGCTGTTTTAAAGCTTAAATATTTAGAGCTATTTTGAATTGTATTATTTGTATTATTTTAGACAAGAGCTGTATGGAAAAGACGTGATTTTGCTGATATCAAATAACTTGTCTTTACTGTATTTGTTGCTAAAAAAAACATTTCTAAACATTATTTTATGGCATGTTCCCTTTATTGGATAGTTGTCAGAGGGAAGTGATAGGAAATATATAAAGAAAGAGGGTAATGACTCTGGATTAAGGTCCCTAGATTCAAAATGGGATATTGCTGCTGATATGTACTTTAGATCTCTTGGCAGTATAAAGGTGCCCCATGTAAGACATTTTTATTGCTAATTATTACTCAGTCAACTCTGACAAAATGAGTAACTCTGAAATTTCCTCAACTTTACAGAAAAAATGCATAATACATGTAATAATAAATAGTACTGTAGCATGCATTACAATGATGCTGCTTTGCCAAAATCAAATAATTTTCTCTCAGAAATAGCCATATTTGTTGCTAAAACATGTTTTATTGTTATTTTATTGCATGTTGCCTTTATTAGGTCACGGGAGAGCGACAGGAAATGATTCTATGATGACTCTAGATGAGGTACCTAGTCAGATTCATGCTGGCTTTAAAAAGGTGCCCCATGTGAGACATTTTATAGACTCTCCCAAAAAAAGAAGATAGACTTTCCTGTGTATATGGGAAAAGGAAGTAGTTAGACCTGAAGATGTATACTGGCGCAATCCCAATCTCCACCCTCACAGACTCACAGACTTTGAGGCGCGTTCCCGGGAAGTCCGTGAGGGCTTACGGCCGTCCCACTGTCAAATCGTCAAGTGCGCGAGGGCTCTCTCGCGGACATTTTGAGCCCTTTTTAGACCCTTTCCGTAAGTCCGCATTTCTGCAGACTTTGGCTGAGGGAATTGCCCACAGTTCATAGCGGTATGACGTGAAACACGGGGGTTACCAGGGGAAGCCCGGAAGCGAGACAATTATCACGGGAAATCCACGTTATCAGAGAAGAAGAAAACAGTAAACAAACAAGCATCAACACCTACGCTGATGTCAGAATTGTTTTCTTAAACGTTTTCTTAACTTAAGATGCTGCATAGAACACATGAAGTCAGAGGAATGCAATAACCTTATTACACACTTAGTTTATTCAACTATTCATTTTAGTTTTTGCTTAATGATGCTGTTTGACCAACAATAGTGTTTTGATTATTGACAATTATATATTTACATTTAGGCTACCTCTCCTCCACTCTGACTTGCGAGAGCCTGCAGGACTTAAAAATAAGCCAAAAACATAAAATAAAAAGTGAGCAACGTGTTTCAGTGTCGTCAAGGTAACATCATAAAGTGGCAAAGTGCTGTCTCGTTCCTGTTTACAGCATTTTGAGCCCTTGCAGCCTCTTAAACTCAATCACTTTCCAAGTGACGTCAGTAAAGTCTGTGAGGGTTCAGGGCTCAGGGCTTAGGGGGGACATTGGAATTGGGCCACTGTGTGCTGTCTGAACCCTTGCCTCTGATGCCAAAACAAAAGTGATGATGCCTCTGGTGACCTCTAGTGGTTGACTATAGAAGAGCTCCCTTGCTTTCAAACTATAGTGAAACTAAGGCCAATTATTGACTACAAATTATGTAGTCAACATTTGTTTTGTTTTTTGTTTTTAAGTAGTTATAGTCACAATAGTCTTATTCTACTGTTCTCCTTTTGTATTTAAAATAGTTTTGTCAGAGTATATTTTCATGAACTTCAGTGAACACAGATCAACATGTGGCCTATGCAGATCTTAGTTCAATTACAGTAGTGTCAGTAAATGCTCCCAGTCACTTTGTTATTAGCTATAAGCTATATAGCTATAACAATCTATAGCTGCAGGTATACTCTTAAAGAGAAACTTTGCTGATTTCAACCATCTTTGTTTCATTACAATGTGGGTGATAGTATGCAAATGACCAATGTTTAGCTTCCCACTGCCTGCACCCACAGCTCCCGTCATCCGGTAGACTTCTGCCGGCTCTAGGGCTGTTGTTCAGTGTACCCTCCCTCACAGACAGTTGGATATAAAGAGAATCAGATCCTCGCCGCTCCAAAATCACAACATCCTGTCCTAAATCAACTTGCTAGAACAACCACTGGCAGAAGGCAGTGTTTGCAGATTTTGGAGAAAATGATCTTAATAGTGTAATGCTGAAATCAGACATTCGGGGCTACTTATATAAGCCAGAATAAAGCGCAGTATGGAGGAGGAAGAGGCTGCCATAGCTGAGAGTTAAGCACCAGATGGTGAGGATAGCTGCAAGGAGCTGCCCTTTGCCAGGGACAACTGGTGGTGTAGTTGTGGTAAATGTCCACCAATGAAAACAGAAGTGGACACTGAGTAAGTGCACTAGCAACAGGGTTTTGTTACGCACGGAACCATCACAGTGTGAAAACATACAAGTTCTTTATGAGGCCCTTTCAAGACAACTTTACTGTGGGTCCTGTGCATTCTGGTTGTTGGAGGTTTTGTACCTTTTGAGCAAAGGGGAACTCCTCCGCCCCTTCTCTATGTTTTTTTTTTCTGGTGATATAGCACCAATTTCAAAAAGATTTGCGTCTTTCACTGTAGAACTCAGGGCCGGCCAGTGGCAGAGGTGACATAGGCGGTTGCCTAGGGTGCAAAATGTCAGGGGGGCACCGCAAGAGAAAGTTTTCATCCTGGCACAAATCAACTCTGCCCAGTTGATGCAACAACAGCGTACGCTATGATAGTAACCAAGTCCACCCACCTTGCGCTGTGAGCTTCAAACCGTAGCTAGTAGTTTTGAAAAATGAAAATGTAACTGAAGCACAATCTTGCTCTGTTTGGGATTGTAAGTTGCACTTGGTCAGAAGTGCAGAAGTCAATATGTGTGTGGATTTGTAGTGAGATTTCTGTTTGTTTTTAGGTAGTTTTGATTATCATTTTTTTGCAGTTTCTCCAGTCCTGTGTCTGTAAGACAGTCTGACTGTATCAGTTGAACAATAATTAAATGATGACATTATTCTCGTAATATTAAGCGTTTTTCTGGACATGTCAGAGAACACAGATATGTATGGAAGATTTTATTGGACTTTTTTATTTTTGTAACCCACAGAAAAAACAGTACAAACAGTAGGTACAACAGTACTTTCAAATGTAGTCTATTTCTTTAAATATAAATGTAAAACAAAAACAGTGATAATGTATTCAATAGTAAACTATATACACTTGTACAGAAAAGTTTAGATGGAGTTGAGTCACTCTGTATTTTTGTGGATATGATTTTACACATCTCAAATGTAAAAATACATATTTGTTGATAGTGAAATATTTGTGCATCATAGTACACATTTGTAGATTGTTTTCTGTGGGTTACAAATATTAAAGTCCAATAAAATCTTCCATAGATTTGTGGGAGAGAATGTTTCTGAATGTTCAGAAAGTTTTTAATATGAGCAGAAAAGCTGCTGAAACACAGGAGCTCTTAAAGCCCAGGAGTTTATAAGTGAATTAAAATGAATGAATCTTATCATTGAGGTGAAAAGGTGCCAGGTCTGCACGTTTAAAGATGTTACTTCTCCAAACCAAAGACAAAAAAGAGGAAGGAAGACTAAATCATGTGTCCTTACTAAAAAGGGATTTTATTAAATGAGAAAACACCATCGGGGCTGGCCCTGGTAGATCTTACAACTCAAAATATGACTTCACCATCTTCACAGGGTGTTGCCCAAACTACGATATTGATGCAGAAATGTGTCTAGTATTCTTCATTAGAGAACATGCTAGGATAACACAATAATAACTTACTGAAGCCCCATGATGCATATATGAATAACATGCAAATTTGAAGATTTGTGAATGCCAAATTAAAGTCATCTGAGGTGCATAATTTAAACAAACAAACCATACAGCTGTTCACAACATGCCCTCTCTCCTCTTTACTTTCAGGAGCTTATCACTGTCTGTCACAGTGATTTGGTAACCTGTTGTAACTCAACTGGGATTATCCGCTTTGGTAGGGTCTGTTTGTGTGTGAGCCACTCAGAAACTCATATGTGTGTCTGACAAACTGTATGCTACAGTTCACTATATACACAGGAAAACAGACACATGCACACACTTTGTGAGCACAGGCACCTGCCAAAAATAGAATAAATAGAATGAGACAGAGAAACTCACTAAACCTCAATAACCTGCAGATGAAAAAACAGATTATCCTGTTATAACACAAAAGGGGCAAAGGAAACATCCCAACACAATTGCATTTATGTGAGCGGACCCATTCACACACGCACAATTATATTGCCTTATTGAGCACAGGGACAGTCCTGAATAGGATTCTAAACCCCTGAGTAGAAAAGGAAATAACACACATTCACACACACACACACACACACACACACACACACACACACACACACACACACACACACACACACACACACATCAGCAGTGGCAGTGAATAATCCCTGAAACAACTGGAGGTGTGAGAGATTCATCAGTTTGCCCAAGGCTGGCTGAACAGAAAAGCAGGAGAGACCAATGGACTAGTTAAACCACAGTAAGAGAGTCTGACCTTCCTCGTAGCGGGAAGAGGAGGGGAAGCGACAAGAGTGCAGAGAAAGAGACGGAAAAGAAGGGGCTGTGTCAAAGCTGAGACGATGTTCTGGAATAGATGTCATCAATCTTCAGTATCTCTGCAGACATAGAAATCGCTGAGAGTCTGAGCAGGATTGCAGTGTGTGCGAGACAGAGATAGAAGAGGAGCAGAAGAAAGAAAGTGAAAACAGATGAGCCTTACTGTGTAACAGTGAAGCAGGTGTATGAGGTTAAAAAACATTCAAGCTAAAATCAAATACTGTAATGTGGAGGAAGAAATTGCTGAGGCTGAAGGGGTGAGAAGAGGTAATTACATTCAACCACTGCAAGAAAATGCCTGCTGATAAAAGAACAAATTAACCCGTTATGAGAATCACAAATTGATGAACTGTTGTAATTTTTCCTTCATTAAAGAAAAGACATTACCATCCATCCAGAGGCACTGGCTGCCATCCAGTTGGAGACGTTTTATCTTATTAAATACTGTTACCAATGAACTGAGGCTGAAGAGGATACAGACAGGATGTCAGAGCCAGTGCTGTGACTCGGCGGTTTCTATGTGCTTTCAACTTGGTGTTATGTGTGTGTGTATGGGTGTAGCTTCATTCAAAGCATCTGATGGCACAGCAAACCTGACTTCAATCATCCCGTCATCCACCGGATTTTATTCCAAACCCAGTGATTGTAGTACACTGCCCCTTTCTCCAGTTTCTACTTTACTAGTTTTGTCATTGCTTCCAGTGGATTTCCTTCAATGTGTGTTTTTCCTGTGCACCTTACTTCTACTAATTGCTACCACCAGTGGTTGGTGGGCCATGCTACCACCAACCTGCCTGCCTCCAGCCAGCCCTGTGCTTGCCAACCACCTCAACAGCAGCACCTTTATTAATAAAGACTGTTACTTTTTATTACCGCCTGTTGTGTAATGTGTCCACTCTTGGGTCTGCCAACAGCTAACTGTAATAACACAGGAATTTCAATCTTTCTGAGATACTGTACAAATTTCCAAAAGTCTCTTTAAAACTCCAAACCACTTTAATGGACATTAGAACTATGTCATATGCGGCTTTACCATTAGGCTAGCAGGGCCCCCTGGCCAGGATGTTTTTAATTTGTAATGATGCCAGAGATTGGGTACATCAATGTTTAACATTAACTTAATAGCTTCCTTTAGTCCCAAAAAGCAGTGACAGGATTCTTTGGTTCTAGCTATGAAATGGAATATTTTTGCTCTGAGATACATGCTCAGCCCTGCAGTGCTTTAGATTTGAACAAAACAATGGTAAAACCCAATTCTGCTCTCAGTGGGTAAGCAATGAAGGGTGGAAAGCACTTGAGCAATGTGTGTCATATAACAAGCCTGAGTTCAAATTCTCACAGCAGCTATTCGGCAGTGGGAGAGAGACCAAAGGCAGCTGTGTTAGAAATATGGCATTATAGTAAAGAAGACAAAACTATAATATTTTGATTTTTTTGTTATAACATCAACTATCATCATCATACTGTCGGATGTGTGATTTGACATGTTAAGCTAAAGTACTATTGCACCTTATGCTGACTGTGTGACTCAAAATGAACTCTACAGTGACACTGCCCCTTTCATATTTTTTCGAACAAAAAGATAACAAGATTTACATCTTATCAAGAGTAGACCTTGACTCTGACCACAGCTCCATTACACACTTCTACACAAAGTGGTAAAGTGTCATTGCAGGTTTTTAAAAAGTATCTGATCTATATGTCAGTAAGCATGGGGCAATATCTGCAGTTTTGTTAATCAGCTTAAATTTTTTTTCAATGAGATGACAATTCATGCTTTTGTTTATTATTCAGCTGTAGGTCAACATATCTTTACAATCATCACAAAACTTTCATAACATGTTATAGGGACATGTTTTGTTAGTTACAGCCGCTTACAATCCTGGGTTTTAAATGTTTGTTGGTATCTCTTTGCACATTCATCACTGATTGCACATTTTAAAAATATTTATTTTATTTATATTTAATTTCATATATTTTATTTATTTGTTCTGTCAATTCACTAGATAACATAGTCATAATTACTATTAGTTATTACAGTTAAAAACAAGCAGCATCTTGAAATGTTATGGGGATGAAGATAAAGCTAGAAATAGAGACTGCATCCAGCATGATCTGAGACCGGAGGCATGTACTACACATCTGTTCATGAATAGGGTAAATGGATGAACACTTGAGTGGCCTGTTTCACGCCTGCTTCCAAATCCCTTCTTTCTCATTTAGGGCCCTTGATAACTCCTTCACACATGCATAGATGAGAACCATGACCGACTGTATACACAAATCTAGTGAATGCAGCATTGCTTTTCCGCCATTAGTACGACACATTTCATCTCATTTTTAAGCATATATTAAGAAAATAATAGAGCAACCAGTGAAATTATAGTGCATAATGTGCAATAGATACAATGTATTCCTGTATGAGATTTACATACAGTCCTGTTGTCCTAGTCATCTTGGTGGTTTATGAGCTTTGATTGTGCTAAGAAATTGTAAGAGTTGAAAATAGTTTTAAAACACAAAGGTAATTTGATCAGATCACCTGATTTCAGGAAAAATCCTAAATATTCTGGTCTTGTTATTCTAACTCATGGCTACCATCAGTATGTATTTTTTAGAGAAGCTAATAGCTAATAGTGTAATTTAAAAGCAGTTTTGAAAGCTATCTGGAATATTCTCTTTCAACATAACTCTCTCTCTCTGTATTACTCTTACATTTCCAAGCAACAATCAACATTATTGATACGTATCCGGTGTTGCTCTTCTGGGCCTCATTAGAATTTTTTTGCAAACATCACAAATAACTCTATTCAAAACAACCAAATTTTCAGACAGCTATAAGACAGCTATAGTGAATCAGTATTTTGGATGTTCTTTGCTCCCTGCTGGTTTCTTTTGAAACAGGTGCAAATGCAGATGTCAGTAACAAAAAATTGGCAAACCACACATAGCAGCATGAATGACTTTTCTCTTGGTTGTAAAATTAGATAAAAAAGATTCCTCAGAAATCCAAAGTGATTATTTAGTTTTAATCAAAGTCTGATTAAGATGTCAGATTCATTTTTCCTCATTTACTGTGATGACATGAGAAATCATTGTGCGTAAGCTGTTGTTTATCTCAGCATATAGTGTATGTGCTGCTTGGACCGAAAACCTAGGCACTCACACTGTAAATATTGATACTCCACGACACATTTAAATATTATACACTGATTTAATTTTTTAACATTGTAAAGGAGCTCCAATATTTTTTTCCTGGGGAGAAAAATGTCTTGTACCTCAGGGCTAGACTGGAGTTCGCTCCAGCTAGCAGCCATCCACGAAATGAGAAAATCTATAATGCATTTAATTGTGTTCTCTGTAGGTCAGGTCTCCCAGTGGCACTGACGGGACTCCAAACACTGCATCAACCTTATTCCAATCCTTCAGCAATATCCATACATATAGTGGTATAACTAGTATATACTAGTATAACTTAGTATCCATCATCTCTGGCTGTCTCTCTCTTATACACACCTATTATACAATAAGCTCCAGTGACGAAAATGTAGCACATCCAGCCACGACCACTGCAGGACACGCCCACCTCAAGCCGCGACCTCTTGCAGTAGAGCCTGTTTCTAATATATGCAAGGGTCTATCTGCAGTCTCTAAGTTACATGACACACCCACTTTACTACACGACACGCTCCCTGAGATAATACATTATGCAAAATGAGACATTTACCATTTGGCAGGTCTTTTTATTCAGAGTGACTTACATTTGAGGAACAACATACAAGCATCAAATAAAGTAAAGAGATATATTTAAGTGACAATGGATTAACTGATTAACTGATTACCTTAGTGCTTAAACCTAACTAAACTGCAGCCATTTAGAGGGCGTTCAGGTGGCAAATTTGCAAATCCTACAATGGCAAAGAATAAATTCCATTTGTTCACAGTATAGGTAGCCCTCCCAACAAGTCCTCCAACCTAAACGACAACATAGGTTGTTTTAACCTACCTCCAAATATGACTCAAATGAGCGTATCCTAAAATAGCACCCATACCAGTGGCGTTTGTCCGGGCCTCCCAAAACAACAATTTCAAACTCTGTTTCTGGACTGGATGAGTAGTATGTAGCTGCAGTACCAGAGGCTGCAGTTTTAGGACCCTAATCCTAGGACCGGAACTGCATTTCTAGGACCCTTGTTTACATTGATACTGACAGCTAGCTGGCTGGCTAGCTAGCTATGTTACTCTTGACAGTCCCCCCGAAGGCAATTACCCTTACCACAACCATCACGGAGTGTGTGCCTAAACTTAAGTCATTGATTATATGCATGTGGATCGTGTTTGTGTTGCTGTGTATTACCACCACCACCACTCCATTAGATAGAGTGTCGCAAAAGAACTACAGTCCTAGAACTGCGGTCCCTGGATTGTGGAGGGCCTGAAACTCCAACTCCAAGCTACGTTGACCTACGTTTTGGAAATCTCATGACCTCCATCACATGACATAAACACATCAAGACCACAGTAACACAAAGGAGATGAACCCCAGATGCTAGCAGATCAGTCATGAGGCCGATCTGTACAGCTATTTGGTTCCCAGGTCCACATGCATACAATCACTGACTTAGGTTTAGGCACACACAAGTTCCACCCAACCCACCACCACTGGAGCACAACTTTATGGCTATTTATCATCATAGACTGTAAAAAACCATCTTTATCATGTGTTTACATTGTACGGCCACTAGATGTCGCTGCCACGATAAATGTAAAGATCAATCACAATTTTGTGTTGTTTAAGGACATTTAGGGTCGTTTTTCTATGGAGGACAGGCTCAGGTAGCAACCTGGTTGCGTAGGGTGAGAAGAAACACTAACGTTACAAGAGATTGTTAACTGTAACAATGTCCAGTGAAAATGTAGGCAACTATCCAATCACAGTGTAACCCTTGTGTAATTTGATGCCATGCCTTGAATAGAATAAACACAGCATTTGAAATCAGAGTAAGCCATGACTCAACAAAACAATAACACAAGATTTCTCCTTTCAAGGATTAATGAGTAGACTGTCATTGACTCATCAGGCCTACTACTGTGAACAAATGCACTGCATATAGAAGAAATTATCGCAATTTCGAGCTAATTTGCTGAAGACGGCAGAAAAGCAGAACAGCAAAAACTTCCTGTTCTTTCAGCAAGGACTCCGTGAGAAACGTCATTGTTAGGCCAAGGCAACCATCACCAGAGTAGGGCGGGTCATGCCTTTGGTATAGTAGGATTTGCATATTTGAATGCCGGCTGCTTGATCTGTTATTCACATGAACGGGCAGCCTGTAGCACCTCAAGCTACACCCACCTCAAGCATTGATCCCTTTCAGTAAAGTGTGTTAAGACTGGATGTGGGGTACTGTTAGCACCTGATATATGCCGGGCCATGGTAGAATAAAGAGAACTTGAGACTGCGTTGGGGGTGGGGCACCATTCCTACTTATGAAAGCTGCTCAGTGGTGCATGGACCCAAAAATGTTCAACTCCCAGGTATAAAATTACCTACATCTTCCACATACCTTCTGCATTTTACGGCCCCACAAAAGCGAGCACACTAGAGATTTCTGTCGTTAAGCGACTAACTTCCGATTTGGTCTTCCTCTAACTTGAATGGAGATAAAATGATTTAATCGTGCGGCACTTCTAGACTATCTAAATGTTGTCAGACCAAATGACTTAAAATCTGTTAGTGAAACAAGTCATTTAGCAGGGGTTGTGACTCAAAAAAGAAATTTCCACCATTTTACTAGCATTCTTTATACAAGGAACCTACTACTCATGCTCAAACCCCATTGGTTCAAAGAACTAGGGCAGTTGTGCACAAGCATCAATTACTTTTCATATCATTAATAACACAATATTATACAACTACAGTAATACAATACAAATAACAACACATGGAGTCATGACATTAGCAGAAAGACTGAAATTAAAATTAAAGTCTTAGCTGCTCAGTTTGTTCTTGTTGTTTCCACAAGCTAAAAGTATCAAGGGATTCGTGAAAGTAAGATATAAGCAATTCAAATATACAATTGACATGAAAAATAGTAAAGTAGTAAATACTGCAAATTTCTGCCATTAACATACATGCGTTAAACTCGGTTATGAAAACTTGGCATCCATTTTTTCACACCAGTAACAGGAAGTTTTGTATTAAAGGCTAGCAGTATTAACGTTTTACATCCCCATTGTATGTTATGGAGTTAGCAGCATGGATGTATAATAAGGCACCAAAAGAACCATCTTCTTCTTTTTTTGCTTTTGGCAGATTGCAATCTTAAATTCCATCTTCTTTCCTAATGAACTTTGACCCAGATTTACCTCTGCAGGCCACAGTCGGACCCATCTTGATCATAATACACTCTTCTCTTTGCAAGTTAGCTATACTGTAGCAATGGGATGTCCTTATGCACTTGGTTGTTGGTGCTGTTCTTTCCACAATGATTTTAGAACTCTTGGCCAACTGCACAATATCTGGTACTCAAGAAATTAATCCTCTGTATCTAAATAATCTAAAGTGGATGCCCTCTGTTATGTGAAGACCATCACTATGGACAGGCACACATGAATAAACTTGCAGGGAATCTGTATGAACTTGTTCATCTATTTTTTGGACTTCACAGCTCAACAAAAGGTTGGTAAGTTATTCTATAATTATAAAACAGCTGTAAAGTCTGACACTCACAGTTCAAAAAATGGTCAACAAATGCTAAATGGACAGACATAATATTACACATGCTACAGGATGAGTGTGCTCACTAGTTGTTGACACTGTTTACATGTGTGTGTCACACAGTCTCTGGACTACTGCCTTGCAATTTTCTGTTCTGCTGTCCTGTGTGTCATGATGGCTGGCAGGCATTGCCTGCCTGATGATGTCAGTGTGGCTTAAATAACTAGGCCAAATGATGGTGGGTTGTGTATCACCACCATGGATCCCTGTCAGTTCTCTCATCATGTATCTAGAAACAATGAAGGAGAGAGTGTGACAATGTGGCTTCTTGTGACAAGAGGGTAATAAAAGGAAAGAAGACAAACAGTATAATGGTGATTTGCTCCATTAAATCTCATCAGAGATGAATGAGAGTAGATAAGGAGATGAGGGACAGTTTCAGCTATGCCTCTGTCGGGTCTAGCTCACTTACTCTGTGTTCTCTGTAAAATGTAAAACAGTTGTGAACATCAATATTACAGCATTTCATAATTTGTACTGTGACAGTAGCTGCAGCCTGTGACATTGGGGCTGCAACTAAAGATTATTTTCATTATCAATTTACCAGCAGATTATTTTCTTGACTGGTTAATCGTTTTCTACAAAACAGAACATACTGAAAATTGCCAATCATAATTTTCTAGGGCTCACTTGTTTTGTCTGTCTAACACTCCAAACCTTAATTTACTAACGTAAGACAAGGTACAGGAGCAAATCTCAAATTTGACAACACAGAACCATCAGTTCTTTTGCTTGTTGCCTGAAAAAATTACTTAACTTATTATTTGATTATCAAAAGTTAGAATTAATAGAATTAATTTTCTTTCAATTGACGAATTCATTCATCATCTAGGCTTGTTGCTTCAGTTCTACATAACTAGATATCTAAAAAAATATATTGAGCTAACAGTTTCAATAAGCAACTTTCAACTCCACATATGATTGGACATGGTTTTTGCCCATAAGTTTGTTTGAGTGATTGTAGCACAGTTTCGTATACATCACAAAAACTACAATTTCATGTGACCTTTTTGAGGCCAATACTAATCCAATAAGCCAATATTAGCCTACAGATTCATAAATGTGTTACTGTTAGAGTAAAGCTGCTCTCTCTGCTGCATTTTAACGCTATTTTATGTGTACAATTTTCTCGCATTTGATAACTTCTTTTGTGTCACTGACAAAATTACTACTTCGTCTGATTTGGTTTAACCCCAGACCCTACATTTATGAGAGGAGGGCTACAGCTCTACAAACTGGCTCGCCGTAAACATAGAAAAGTATTGATAGAGTTGCTGTGCAGTGCCACAGAAAGAAGCACGATTAATCATTAAAAGACCTTTTTTCAAGTAAAGAATATATACGGCAACATAAACAACTATATGCTTATATTAAGGAATAAGCGAGTAAAAGAGTTGGTGTTTCCCAGTCTAGATTAAACATATCTATGGCCATTCAGTCGTGCCTGGACAACGCCGTGAACGCGCATGTCAGGTTCGCTGCAGAGATCCGGCTGCCTGGGCTCTCACGATTAATCGCAGGGATGGTATTGACAGCGCGAGGCGACAGGCGGCCGGTTTTCCATGTTTAAATATATGGGAGGTAATGGCCAGGTGAAATTACATTTACTCGGGTCGAACCCAAATTCCCCGCAACGCCACCGTTTGTGGAGGAAAACGACAGGGCCAGGCCGAGGACAGCGTTAACGTTACTGATGGAATTCCCAGTCTTTGCTAGATGGAGAAACAGAAAGGGTGGACTCGTTATTAATAATTAAAATCAACATCTGCTGTTAAAATATAAGGAAAATGCATTTGCATCAGGTGCTGACGGGAGCTGTAAACCCTGGAGATTGCTGCTATTCGGTGGGAAGCGTGAATGACATTCCTTTCACGGTAAGGATTTATTTTGATATTATTTGCTCAAGATGACACCATTTGAAGCTAACGAATGACTAGCTAGCTGGGTAGTTAGCTAGCCAGCGATATGTTGGGCTGTAAACGGGCTGGCTAGCGAGCTAAAACACTGGCTAACCGGGTAGCGTGCTAGCTAAACTGCCGCACCGAGAGATTTACAAACAGTGAGTCTAGACCACTCGGGGCATCCTTATCACAAGCCCCTCTTTCATTTACCTTGACAGCCAGTCAGACATTAAAAAGCTAACATGCTCATAAAGATGCTCAACAGTAATGTCTGCATCTCTTCTGTTAGGGGTAACGTTATATTATTTATCGCTCCAAGGCGCTAACGCTAGCCACTCAGATGACCTTTAGCTGCATCTCGTAACGTTATAATTACTGCAAGGGAATCCCTATGCGCAGCCACAACATTATTGGCAAATATTTAAACACCTCGACGAAATTTCGCAGTGCACACTACAGGTGACTGAGTTACGCATGGGGCTTGACAAAATTTGCGCACACACTACACTGGATGAAATGCTCTGTGTTGTATCTGGTTACAGAACTAGCTAATCTTGCTTCCATTTGGCGTTAAATCCTCCTCACGGATCTTTAGCTCGCTGTCATCTTAGCATCAGCTGCGCCAGTCATGACGTAGAGAGCCATATATGGATACATGAGCTGGAGGGTTGAATGGCAAGTGTTTTGCTGTCGAAAATAACATTCATAAACGTCGTGCCATCTGTCATCATTTTTAGTGAAATAGAACACGCTTACAGTTTTATTGCTGATGTGTATTGGGCCTTTAGCAGCTCATTACATCAGTCATTTAGGCTTTATGTATTTGTAAGCATGGTGATGAAACCATACCATATCCTATGTAGCCTATTTTATTTATTGACCGGTTTGGGTCATATATTTTATTTGCCTGTCTGAGGTCTGAAAACTTCCCATCATTTCTCTTTGTGACTCAGGGTGACAGGACCGAGCGGCCGGGTCAATATTCTATTTTGTGCAGTGAGACATGGAAACCTATACTATTACAGCCTCTTTTTGTGGTGGCAAATAGGAAGAGGTGCACAATAATTCAGAACGCCAGCAAATGTCGTGGCTCTTTTGCATAGAATGGATTGGTTGGAGTTAAAGCATGGAGTAGAGTGTAGTAGAAAGAATACTGTAGCATTGTGAGTCAGCTCTTGTATTGAGAGCAGACGATGAACGGTGATGACTTTATTGATAGCTGAATGATCTTTCATAACATACCATAAGGAAACCCCCCTTTTAACTGAGTTGTAATATTGCGTTATCATCTTGACAACTCTTTGGCTTTTTGGGGTCTTATTTACTGTAATTTATTTATATTGAAAGTATTTGTCATGTTTTAAGCCAATCTATTTTCTAAAAAGGCAGAGATACATTCTCTAGAAAAGTATTTATCTGAAGTCTAGAGCTCTTTGTCCACAGAGAGTGAAAGGTACTAATTTATCATTACATGATTTATATCAGAACGGATAGTCATTAAATTTAAGATTGGTTCAAGATAGAAACAGCAATTTTGTGATTTTTACCTTGTTGATGACTACAAAGGTCGTAGCTACCATGTTCGTCACCAGGACGAGATTCATGTCCATACTAAAAGCGATCTGACTGCATTAATTCAATTCTGCTAGTGTGGGCTCACAGTAAATTTTTGAGCAGCTCTGTTGCTGAGAAAACTGAGCCTCTCTAATGGCTGCCAAATCTAGGCCTGGTCTGTTACTGCTTGCCTGTTAGCGAGGTGGTGCTTTGATGTTGTTGTTTTATTTTTGCGGAACTACCGACATCCTCGCTTCCCTCTTCTCTGATTCCCTCTGTTCTTTACAATATAATACACTAATTCATTGTATTGGTCATTTCTGTTCAAACTATAAAGAGGAATTTTCCCCATTTCACCATTACACTGTCCTCATCTCAAGGCTGTTGGAATGTAAACAGGCTGGCTTTGTACCTAGGGTCATATCTGACATAACATACAGCAGAGCTGTATATGAGGCTAAAGCCATGAGTGTTGCCACAGGGCCCCAGTTTCTATGCCTGGTCTTTTCTTTCTGTGTCTGAGAGGGTATTTGAAGAACACCGAACATCATGTCCAACGCAGTTACACTCACACTGACCCCGAGGGCTCCTAGGCCAGACCCTGACACAACATGCAACACACAACACAATATAACTATCCTACAGCAGCCATGAATGCACCAGTTCAAATTAGCAAGCAAGAGGCTAGAGCTTCATTGGATATGGAATCATTCCATCCCCATGCTATTTGTTTCTGTGTTGTGTCATATATTTCTAATATGACACAACAACCGTTTAGTATTTTTTCAGCTATTTAGTGGCATTTGTATCTATTTGTGTTGTGAACACAGAAGACTAGATGATAATGTCCTCTTCAGAGGTTGTGAAAATCATGGTTAGAGAGATTATATTTGTTTTTATATCATTGCTTTTCTACCTGTGGTCGATGTTGTAAATGTGCATACAACAGTCTTGTGGGTTTGATATGCAAATGATGCTTGAGCCGCTAAAAATAGACTACATGTGTAAACTAGAAAGCACAGTGAGAGGGAGTACATTGCAGCAAGGATGGAGGCAAGGCTCAGAATTTTGTCCTTTTAATAATATTACATTTTTATTCTGCATCTGGATTAAGATCCACTCCAGAATAAAGATATTGTCACATAGTATAAAACAGTGGTGCAGATTGGCTGAATGCGGACATGATTTTAATACTGTCTGGGAATATTCAAGTTACTGTGTATTGCGCAAGTATGAATAAGTGTTTCAGTCTCATGACCTATGGCCCTTTTAATTTTAACATTTTAGTGTTACAACACCTATAGGCAGAATGCCAACAGGTTTTGCTGGATTGTGATGAGTAGATACAGCATGTGTCTTCTTAATTTGGCTGCAATAGCACATTTAGGTGTGGAGTTATGGCAGTTTATGTCAAATGGGCTGTGCATACAAGATTTTGCCACCATTTACAGAATAATGCTATGGCATATCAAAACACTAATGACATTTTACAACTCCATCAATTAGGTTATGTACCAACATTCAAAATAAAACAAAATCTGAAAGAAATTGGTGCAGCCTATAGCTAATCAAGGAATAAAGACATAGAAAAATTGCATCAAAGTCTCCAACAGACAGAATGGAGACAGATCGAAGCCGGACTTGGTGTAGTTTGGCTTTTAATGCACATTGCTTCACTGCGGTCATGTTACAGAGAATAACAAGCCCCCTATGATATGACTATAGACGATGGGATCAAAGTACATGCCTTATTACAAACTGACGAAGAGTACAAGTTACTACAGGCCAGAATTGATCAGTTCATGTTTTAAATATTTGCAGCTAAGGCTTTTGACTACAGCTCAATGCCATCTGACTAGCACAAACATGGTAATGGTACACATGGTAGCAGCTGTGGAACAACCTCGCATGAATGCATTGAGCATGGGGAATTAGTGACATTAGATGGAAAGGCAAAAGAGAGTAATCTCTCACTCTCTTCCTCTTTTCTATTTTCATTACGACAGCAAATGCTTGCATTCACTCCTTTCTTTTAACATAGATTTACCTTGAAAAGTGGCTAAATCCCTATCTCATGGTGTTCAAATAGCAGTAGCACTCTTAACTAACAAGATGTGAATCGATTTCATCGGTATTATAAAAATGCCATGTGAATGACCATGGCATGTCTTCCACTATAAAGTATATAGAGTAAGCTGACTAAGCTTTTTAAAGCAGGGTATGGGTTTCCCAGAGTTGTGTCATATCCTTTGTCTCACATAAACACATGTATCTCTAACTAACTTTCTAACTAAAATTTACTATCAGGACATCTGTAAACTCTTGAAGAGCTTTACATGAAATAGCAGCATGCTCCCAAAAAAGTCCTAAGTAAAATTACTTTTTACGAAAAAATTAATTCAAGAAAAGGGCACACAATATTATATATACTTATAGATAGTATTTAAATAAATATAATGCATTTTCTTCAAAACAGTACAATTACATTGCAGTTGTTTCTGCTTGATTAAAATGGACATTCAGCAGACTGTCATGGATTCATTTTTTTGTTTTAAGGGCTGCCTTAGATTGCAATAAATTCTTAGTTGACAAATAATGTAGACATAAGATTGATAATCTCTTAGTTGTCTTAAATATTAGTGAGACTGTCTCTCCAGTATTATTGTCCTTCGGTAGATGAAGGCAGACAGATCTCTTTAAAAGCTAGTGTTTATTAAATACCAAAGTGTACCATTTTTAGATGCTAGAGAGATGTAAGTTTAATCACTGTTGAATATCTCATTATTGTCATACTATTAAAAAGACCTAAAACACAAACAAACAAGCAGAAGATCTATAAACAGCCTCAGAAAATATCAAAATTCCTAATTGCTTGTTTATGCTGTTAGAGGCTGCATTGGACTTTCTGGTTGTCCATCATTTTTGACAGACAGGGTTGTAAAGATTTCATCATAATCTTTTGTCCCCCATCATTTCCGTTTTCAATTTTTAATGATAATGAGACATAGCCTATTTAAAGCATTTAACAACTCGATCACAATAACCGCACAAAGCAGCTGAATGATCTTCCTTGCTGCCACTTGCTTCCCCCTAACATTAGCTGCCAAAGGCTGATAAACATTATCAGTATTAAATGCTTATCCATCACCCTCCACCTCATCAATCCCTCTTTTTTTCACCTCATTTATCCAACCACAGTAAAATTATTAGGCTTTCTAAAGAACTTCGGACACTCAGCAGCTGTGACATTTTGCTATAGCTAGGCTATATTGTGATAGGTAGAGTCTACCAATGCGATGGCGAAAGACAGATAGACAAGAAGCTCATGCATGTGAGATCAAAGACGAGGCTCACAATGTTACAAAGTAACTAATTAATATGCACACTTGCCACCAACTGGACAGGGGGTCTACTGTAGGTGTTATACATTTGGTTACTGACAGTGTTGCATGTGAATTAGTTATTATGGTAAATCACCCTTAATCGTAATCTGTCAAAATGACAGACGGCCTTCACATATTTCTGTCATTTTTAAAGAAAATTCAGTAAATGATGAAGAATATTCAGTTAATGCAACTCCTGCTGTTAAGTTGTGCCAATGTTTACCCTGACCATATAAAGGTATTGTGTTGCTTCTACTAATGGACCATCCTACAAAGTATTGCCATCCCTCAGTACCTTGTTGTTCGCACTGTGTATGTGTGTGAGCGTATGTGCGTGTATTTGCACGCATGTGTGTGCATTTGTGGATGATGAAAGAAATACAGGACACCAAAGCAAAAGAACGAAGCAATGATGATAGGCCATCCCAATTATGGTGGATACACACATGTCTACCAGCCTGTCTCAAGCAGCTAACAGGCCAAATTACCTTGGTGACAAAGACAATAGTATGGACTCACATTTTCTTGTGTGCGTGTGTTTGTGTGAAAGAGAAGAGAGGTGTAGAGCAGCCCTAGACAGTGCGTGACGGTGACCGCTTTTAATTCTCTGTAATCTGTAATGTGCAGGAGCAAATGCCGCAGTAATAGTAAAGCGCAGAATGCACCTCCCTTACTTCTCTTGCTACCTGTCTCTCACATATTATGCTGTACATGTAAAATATAATCTTACGGCAATCTTCACTACCATCCTCGGCTGTCACTTTATATATGTCCTGTTGTGTTACCCAGTGGTTCTCAGCCTCTCCTCCTGTTCTCCTGAATAATGAAAGACACAAGCCGTCAGCCTGACTGTACTGTTGCTTCGAGGCCAGCTTGCCTGTCTTCCAAGGGCTGCTGCCACTGCTGCCAACCACCTCTGTATCAGTTTACCCTTCTGCATATAATCCAAATCTAAACACAGGTCTGCCCATTAAGTGTATGCAATTAGCATGTCATGTGCTGTTTATGTCTACTTATTGCACATGAGTAGGTGTTATTTTATAATGCAGTTGATCTGTAAAACAGCCTCTTGTGTTAGTTTTACTGTTACATTATTTGGTTTCTCTCCTTGTTTTACCACCACAACCTGCCAATGCCGTTTTGGTTTAAGGTGACTGCCAGGCTGTGCTAATCCTGTTGTAATATCTCACCCTGCTAATGCAATATTCATATAGTGCTATTGAGTGCCATGATGGTCTGCTTTTGGTGATTAATATGACATTATATAGTACATATAATTATATGGAAATTCAGAGCAGTAAGAAACATACTGAACAGAGCTGTTAAGCAGATAAGTAAAAAGCCTATATTGTAGACATGATAGAATGAGATTTCCATGTCTGTTTTTGATTAAAAGTTATCAAAATGCTCAATCCACGGAGAAATGCACAAAGTCATTAGTCAGAACCTGTGCCTTTAAACAAGCTGTCAGGGCTTCCCTAAGGTTGTGATGTCACAGCTATACCATCACTGACCTCAGCCATGGCCCAAGCATGGCCCAACCGACATGACATGGACTTTATTAACAACACACCAAGCTGTCATTCTGTCACTGAGCTAGCAGGGCTCTACAGCGCAAGTACTTCACTTGCATTTGCCCCTAAAAATAGGTATGTGCGAACCAGAAAAATTATTTACGAGCACAATGTGCAAGTAAAGATTACACTCACTAATCGTTTTCCCTGCACTACTAATTGTTCAAAGTGGGACTAGGCATTAGGAGCACTAGGAGATATCTGGTCTCTCTGTGTGATGCTTAAGTAGCCTGTTGTACAAAAACAGTGAGAGAGATGCGTTGTCGACCCACTTTGATTATGCGCCAGCCCACATCCTCCTCAAGATCCTCAATATCAGTTTGGTAGTCTAGGTTCTGCAGCTGAAGTGGCAAGACAGAAGACAATAATGATGAGATAACAAAGTTGTGGTTTGGCTGGCTGGCTGGCTCTGTAGTGATGTCTGCAGTCATCGCCGATGGACGATGGCATTGTCTATCAGCCCAACCCTACTTGTCACTTTTTGTGAACTAACCAATCATAGCCTAGGTGTGACAGGAGATTAAAAAGAGGTTGACAAGCTACAGCAGACTTTTGAAATGTTGAACTCATGGTTATGATTATTTGCAAGTTAGTGCTTAGCATTAACCAATAAGAGAGGAATCACTAATGTACATAAAGTGTGGCATGGTTTGTGAGGGTGGTGCTGGTGTGTATCCATCTCTGGTTCAAAAACTACAAGTCCCATGTTCCACAAGCTGCAATGCACCAATCACAGAAAACTGCGATGGTTAATCTCAAGCTGTATCCACATTTTAAAAGCTGTTTTCAAAGTTTTAAGGAGGCCCATGCTTAGTGTCCAGATACTAGGAAGGCAACCGAAATTAATCGGCCAAAAATAGCAACAAAAATAAAATCACTTTTGGTGTTAGCGCTAGGATACACGTGACATTGTCTGTTTTTCAAACTAAGGTATCCATACATTATGGAAATAAGATTAATTGGATTATTTTCACAGAAAGTATAAAACATATTACATGTCTATATTAAAATTAAATGGACACAATGTAATTTACATTACCGGACCCTCTTGGGCCTTGGATCCACCCACCATAGTTTCCCCAAATCCTGTGGAAAGCACTGAGTAAAAAGGACATTTTGGTAAAAAAAAAAGGCAAAATAAATGGAAAACAAAATGTGAAAATCCTTGTTCGGTATGTGGGAAAGTTTTTCATTGTATTCGGTTTCAGCTTCCGCCAAGTATTTTAATTTCGGTGCATCTCTACCAGATACTAAGGTCTTCCACTTCTGTAGTACACTATTAGTTTTCACATCCTGCAAGGAGAAGGAACACAAATACATACACACAGTATAATTATGTATATGTAATAATCAGTCATCTTTAGCCCGATTTGCAGTGATTTTTACCATTTTAACTTTCAGTGATTTGGTTTCATTTGTCTATTGTGGCTCGATCTAATTTGGTTCCTCCTTCTGTGACCATTTCTTTTTCAGGCATATGGCTCAGGTTGTGATGTAGTGATTTTGGCTAGTGACTTTGAGTGTGTGCAGATTATCCCAGGAGCTCAGAATGGAAACATACAGGTGGGCTGTGTGGAGTGCTCCCACCAGCTTGGCAGGGTAAGTGTTAACTGCATACTCATACATACTCCCAGTGTTTGTTTTTCCGTGACGACGGAAGACTAATTATTATAAATTGCACTGAGAACACAGAAGTACATTTATCTGTCTGGTACTGCCCATCCCTTCCTGTCCTTGATCTCCTGCTCTGCTGTGCCAGTCCCCACCTACCCTTCACCTGTGGGAATGGCTGTGCAGAAGCGCTGATGGGATGAGTAATATTGTGATGATGAACACAGCTCTTTATTTTTAGATTGCTGCATCTTACGGAAACACAGTCTGCATCTTTGAACCTCTTTCTACCAACCCAAACAAACGCCACAAGGTGAGCATGGATGTCAGTATTTTAGACGTGTATAGATGGTGATTTTAATCAGAATCTAGTGTGTTTAATCACACTTGTGTGCTAATAACACTGCATGGTGTGTGTTACTCTCCTATCACTAACAGCAGCTTAACTATCAGTGGCAAAAGACAGGACAGTTCTTCCTTGATGCCATCACCTACAACTTGGCCTGGGACCCGCAAGGTATGCTAATGCCTTCTCTGTTTAACTGATTAACAGCCCCCTGTGGTTTGTCTGGAACAACGTCTGCATTATATAAGAGTCACAATGTGCATGCAGCTCTGTGTACTGTAGTCGCCAACCTGGGACAAGAGGTGTGTAACAACTTTCGTGTCCTCAGGGAACCGTATCCTAGCAGCAACCGAGCGGCTCCAGCTGTGGGGTCCTCCACTGGCAGATGTCCTGATAGAGGAGGAGGATGGGCAGATGAATGAGGACAAGCCCCACCCTGTCCTCAATGACTGGAACTGTATTTGGCAGTGCAAGTACGATCTTGCTTTTATACCTACTGTATCCAACAAGCACTGACATGACTGACAGGGAAAAAAATCGCTGTCTCAAGGTTATGTAGATTAGGTCAGCAGCAGACTCAAAATCCAAAGATAATTTGGTATAGAACTAAGTACGCTTATCAGATAAACAGTTGCTTTTGAAGTAAATGGCCCCCTAGAGATGTCCATTGGTCAATATCCAGGTAGCTAAGTGTCAACTGGACCTGTGTGTGTTAATTTTCTTTGCCCCCTTCTCTCTCATCTCATGTACTGTTATCTTGGAAATGTCAAGTTTCCTTAGCCAACTCTGTCACAGATAGTGAGTAAGTACTTTGCTCATTGCTTTGCTTTGAAAATACCAAAATTTACTTTCACTTTTGTGATTGAAAATTGAAGTGGATTTTTTATTCAGGGCTTTGAGGGAACAGTTGTATATTATATTGCAAGCACTTTTTTTTGTCACCTTTGCCTGTCGAACAGGAGCAAAACATATATGTCAGCTGATTTGTTTAGTTATTGTTTTTGTCATCCTGAAATAGTTAGTCTCTAACTCTAGTTCTTCTTCTTGAAGGTTGTGGAATTACATTTTTACAAATAAAAACCTATAGGCAGTTACTGATTATCTGAACTCACTTGCACACTGTCTCATATAAAGGTTTTGTGTGTGCTGTTCTAAGCCACTCTTTTGAGTGTGGCCTGTGCTTTAAGCTGTGTAAACAGACATAGACATATAATACATATTAGTAATTGTCATCTGATGACACATATGCATGCCCAGGAAAAAAATAGAACAGGGAACTGCAAGCTCTGAAATGACTAGCAATAACTCGTGCAAAATAACCAAATAGCTGACAGGAGAACCACTTTGGAGAATTTCCCATGGAGAAGTGAATATAGCTGATATCATTGTTTGTGCTTGATTTTCTCATAGGACTGCTGCATCTGTTCACATTGCTAAGTGGTCTCCTGATGGGGAGTACTTTGCAACAGTTGGGAAGGTATATGATTCATGTAAACACATTGTTGAACCATTTTGTAATTGTAAGGTCTGTGATTATGTTTGTATATAACATATGTTAATACATGTTTGCATACACAGGATGACTGTTTACTTAAGGTGTGGTATCCCACCACGGGCTGGCGTTCTGCAGTGGTGGTCCAGGACCCCTCTGATAAAAAGTGTCCTCCTGTTCACTTCTCCTTTGTTTACCTGGCCCATCCACGCTCGGTCACTGGTATGTCCTGGAGGAAGACCAGCAAGTATATGGCCAAGTAAGAAAGCACACACACAATCACAAGTCAGGGTGGCCTCTGATGCAACATTGAAATGGCTGTGGTTACTCAAAATGTAGACTTTCCAAAATTACACATTTTTTGTGTGATTGACCCATGGTTCCCATTTCCAGTAAGCACTCTGTACTCTGGAATGTGACATATGTACAGATAAGTTGTGAATTAGGCTTTTCACTGTAAAAACAATTTCCCACATGTATACATTCTCTCAGAAGAACAACTAATACTGTCGTTACTAAATTAAATAAGTTCCTTTAGAACCATAACACATAAAGGGGACAGTCTGGCAGGTGTGAGGATGTCGTTGAGGGCCTGTAGCTGAACATCACCACTAGTTCCTGTTTGTCTGGCCAGTTTGCACTAGTTGCAATTTTCTGTGGCTGTTCAGCAAATTAAGACTTTTGAACTGCTGGTAGAAGCAACAAGTTCTCTGTTTGGCTGAGGGAATCTGTCTTTTCTTCCACCTGAAGCAAAAGACCATAGGCTGAGCAAAGAAAATTTTACTGTTTAAGTTGCAGTTTTTCATCAGACATATTCTTGATTCATGTTCAGTGCATCCAACAGCTTTTTAATCTGTTATGTTGGATTTGGGAATGAGAACCAGGTAATTTCCTCTCATGCAGTGAGAAGTAAAATTTTAATTCTCTCACACTATTATTATTTTTCTTTTTACAGTACGATTAATAATGTCCATTGTAAGGGTATATGCATTTGGCTTTTTAGAAAGTAGTAACTGTTAACTGCAGTGATGTTGTAGAATAAATCACACCAGTGTATACTTTTATGCCACATACCAACATGTCATGCATTTTTACATTTTTATATTATATTTATGTCTGGACATTGAATATTTTTAAGGTAAAAATCTTGGACATAATGATTTTTAAAAAAGTGATTAATCACTGTGTAATAGAGCTGCATTTTGCCGTTGTTTTGCAGGGGTTCAGTGTGCAATGTGTTGCTGACGTCCTGCGAGGATGGTGTGTGTAGGTTGTGGTCTGAGACCCTGCTACCAGAAGACAGCCTGCTTGGGGGACAGATCTCTGAGAATACGCAGTCCTTCAGCTCCAGCCTGCCAGGCCTGGCAGGCAATAAGGACAAGATCCAACATGCTTTGGAGGTAGACTTACTTACTTGATCAGATCTGACCTGAAATAACTGATACAAGAAAATATAAAAGAAATACCATTTCTGAAGAAGGAAATACATAAATGTGTTCTCTGTGTTTTATTCCTGTGCTTTGATGATTAGTCAATCCACCACCTGAAACATCTGCGCCGGGGCCGGCGAAGGTCTTCTGCTCTGGTGGCACACAGTGAACTGCTGCCCTCTCAGCTTGGCACACAGGACGCACACACTCACCGCCACATCGCTCATCATGCCAATGCCCTCTGTCACTTCCATATCTCAGCCAGTATTAACCCCAACACAGGTAAGGTGTCTTTGTTAATACTAGCTCAGAAGCATTTTTTTTATTTCTTCACCATACATCCAAACATAGTTGCACTATTGACCATATGAGGATGTTTTATAATGTTCAGGTTTGTAATGACCCCCTCTATAATAGTGACATCATTCAAAAACAATATATTTCAAAAGCAATATATTTATGTTGCGGCAAACAAAGCCATTAGTGAATTCAGTACAGATTTCCTGAATGTTGTTTTAAGATTAATTTTGTTATAGCTCATTATTGTGGTAAGTCTTACAATGTGATTTTCATTCTTTTTTGTTGTAAAATGAATTAGTGAAGAGACTTCATTGCAAAACATAATAGACAGTTCTCCAAAACAGACTATCTTTGACCTACGTTGTGCAACAGAGTTATACAGCAGAAATGGCTTCTGTAACTAGAAATAAATGAATATCAGTGAGCAACACATTTAATACAGCTGTGAATCTAGACTAAGTTATAGTACTGTTTTATTTATTTTTTGTCACTTCTTTCATCCATATATGTTTTCCTACTCCTACCTCTCTCTTTCTCTATCAGATATCCCAGCAGTGCTGGCTGACTCTGCAGTGTTCAACTCAGACGATAGTGGTGGTGGAGGCTTTGTGGTTCACTGGCTAAACAATAAGGACCTCAGCTTCACTTCTTCCATGGACCTCTTTATGCTGCAGCTCCGTAAGTTCTCAGAACAACAGCTGGACCAGCCTACTGAGGACCCTCTGGACCCCGAGGGATCGCCTATGAAGTTTGACTTTGGTATGATCCACCACCACACCAACACATATCCCTTAACAAATATTAGCTTAAAAGCAAAATCGTGTTGTAAAATCACATTGTTGTCTGACTTTCTAGACCTGGATGAGATGTCTGACAAAGCCTCCTCAGAGCAGGGTGAAGAGGGTGAGCCAGGGGAGCAGGGAAGCACCAAGGCATCCTCACCGGGATCCAGCTCCAGCATGCCTCTGCCCTCCATGTTGCTGGAGAGGAAGATGGAGACTCTAACCACAGAGTGGAACAAGAGCCCAGACATGCTGTTCACCATCCATCCCGCAGATGGGTCGTTCCTGGTTTGGCATGTAAAGTACTTGGATGAATTCAACCAGGGCATCTTCAGACAGGTTCAGGTGAGCAAGAAATCAAGTTCATGAAAAAATATTTGCCACTTTAAATTCTACAGGCAATCAGTTTCACGCTAACTTACTTTCTCACTCATATACACACACAGTGGCAGGACTGTAGCTGCAGTTAAATGTTGTCCAAAATGTAAGGTGACTCAGTCCTCCCACAGCCTTATGAAAGATTCCCAATATTCATTTTTTTTCTCTGAAGGAGCAACACTGTGGTCGTCTTGTGATCGTTCCTGAGTAAATATTTATTTTATATTTGGGAATATAATGTGTATTATTAAAATTCAACTATATATATTAGGGCTTCTGCTAACAATGATTTTATTCCTCGAAGCTTCTATAGATTATTTCATCGACGCATGGTTTAAGAAGTATTTTTATTTGGTGGTGCCGTCACCCCCCACACCCTGGTAATGGGATCAGCTGTGTACTTTGATAGATGATAGATATTAGTCCTTTTGGAAATTCATAGTGTGTCATACAGCAAACAGACCATCAGACCAACAACATCAACAGAACAAAAACCAGACCACTGCTTTACCAACACAAACATCACCCGAGTGCTATACAAGTTAAGTGCAATTTATACTTCTGCTTCGAGTCAACGGCGTTGCCTCTGTGTAGACCCCTACCCTGCGCCGTCACCTACGCCGTAGCCTGAAGTGCACCTCCTCAAAAATGTAACTACACGTTGAGGCAACGTGGGCCGTAAGCACTGTAATTGGTCAGCTAGGTAGCCTCACAGTGCATCCAACAGGAAGTGCCCAGTAGTTTGAAGAAACTTTTACTAGCTGCCAAAACAGCGTATGTAACCTGGTGGATCAAGATATTTGACCATCACAACCCGAGCGAAATGACTCGTTTCACTACCAGAATGTGAATGTGATTGTACTGAGGTGCAGCTCCCCAACACTCAGTTAACACATGACTGTGATGTTACAACCCAAACTCACGGCCCAACCAGGACAACAACAAACACACGTATGTACATTTACAGCTGAGGATTGCAGCTTACTTCAGCTGAACAATCAATCATGATTTCAGTTAAATGCTAAAGTTGCTGTTACTGTTATCTTGTCTGTGTTCTGCTGGCAGAACATTGGGTGCTTTCCGATCAGGTGCTTTCGTGCTGTTGCAGTAACGTTAGGCCTATTAAGTTTCGTTTTACGGTAGACGGACTGTAACATTACAGAGTTGTTATTTTCTTTTAGCGTGAAATAATCCCATAATTTGGACACTTTCATCTTCGTCCCTTGCTATTTTCTCTTTTCCTTCACTTTGCAAATAGCGCCATCATAATCACGTAGTCACACAGGTAAGCACGATGTGCGACAGTACTAAATTAATTTCACGTCGATGCATTTCAGTAATCGAATTAATCGATTTATCGTTTCAGCCCTAACAAATATCTTCACACCTTATATGAAAGGTTTCAAATTGTGTATGTATAATAATCCAATTTTATAGTAGGAATGTCCCAGTGATGTTTTTAGGTCCTGATTCCTATCCGAGTTCTTCTGATACTGTAGTGTCGATTAAATATGTATCTGACACACATAAATCTGACACACCCTGTTTTCATGCACTGCTTAACCTAAATCATGAAGATATGTCTAGAATTATTGGTCTGCTTTTAAAATGGAGAATGCGACTTCTAAATTCTCAGTCCACTCACAAAGTGAAGCTTCTTCCCTCACAAACAATTAGTACAGACACTGGCTGCAGAGAACATGTCAACCAGACAACAGACAAATAACATTTTGGCCTGCCTTTAAGTTGCTCATGGAACGTAATTAGCGTTATTTGACATGACGTGCTGCCGGCAACATTTGTCATTTTAACTGGTAAAGGCGATAATTAGTGTTGTGTACATGTTGTGCATGAAGTCTGAGTAGTATAAGTCTGTGTATTTTGTCAGCCTTAGTGTCTGAACTCAGCCACTCACTGGTGTGCCCAAATAATTTTTCACATTCACACACTTGGATATGTAGCATGATGCTTGTACTGTGTAAAGCCCGGCTGTCGTAAAGGAGAGTGGCGCTGCAACACAAGCAAGATGAGAAGGACAAAAAACAGTATAGTACAGCAAAGAGGCATAAGAATTTGATCTACTTTATTTTAGTTTATACAGATCCTTTAAAATATGGTTGGATTTGACCTGATAAGATTGGCTCAGGACATCACTACAAATCAGTTAACACTCTATTTCCTTGCCTGGACTGCAATGATACTATAATGTATGCTGACAGAGTCTGTCTTATATATCATATAATAATAATTTATAATAAAAGAACACTCCGTGGCATTGTATACGAACTTTAAAATTACATGTACACATATGAAGTTCCTATATACTGTATGTATGCAATATATAATATGCAATAAGCTGTCCATGTTTATGCTTCAGTTGTGATCATGAACCAGCAAGCCAAATCTAGAGAATATGTGCCTGTGTTCCGAATGATCTTTATATCCCTCCAACTCTCCCATCAGGTGTCCTTCTCCTCCCGTATTCCAGTGGCATTTCCTACAGGTGATGCAAACTCACTGAGTAAAAACATCCTCATGTACGCCTGCACTTTGACTGAGGGTGAAAGTGCTGGGGTAGGGGCTGGCCTGGGTTCAACCGCCCTGGCCACCTCTCCCAGTTCTCACCCTGGGATCAGTCCTGCTGTCATGATGGTCTCCAAGCATGTTGATGGATCTCTTAACCAGGTAAAATATTATTAGGGAACAAAGTAGAGATATGCACAGTTTTTCTGCTAATGCTTGCATATTTTCGTAAATGACCACTGCTGACCAATATGTTCAGAAATACTTAATGTATTCCTTTAACCTTCTTTAAAATTTCACACCAACATCCTTAATTTCATAACCAAATGAATTATTTGTATTGTATGTGCATATTCAGCCTTTCCAGCCCTCAAATTTCATTGGTTTCCTCTGTCTGCAGTGGTCAGTGACATTTGCTGAGCGTTCTGCCTTCTCCAACGTATTGAACGTATCTCACAAGTTCCGGTACTGCGGCCACCGCTTTCATCTGAACGACCAGTCCTGCCACACAGTGCTGCCACTGCTGCTGACGTCCTCTCACCATAATGCTCTGCTCACCCCTCCGTCAGCCCCTGGCAGCCTGGAAGGAGAGCAGCCTCCCACCTTTTCCCTACCAAAGGGACTTCCCAGGTATAGAGCAGACAAAAGGAAGTAGTACATTGAGTAGTGAAGGAGTATTTTTTTTTAATTCTATAAATAAGAATGGGTTGGGGAAAAGAAAGAATAGACAAGGAACACATGGTTGACATACTATAGATGTTATTGTAACACCCTGTTAATTATAGTCTTCTTGTCCTCTGCATGAAACATGGGCTCTAACAATGCATTGCTTTTCCATTAGCAGGAAACAGATTCGTAATGCAGCTACAAGGACCTTCCATGACCCCAACGCCATCTATAGCGAGCTGATCTTGTGGAGGGTTGACCACATTGGTCCCCTGTCCTGCACTGGAGGGGTCTCTGAACTGGCCCGCATTAACTCTCTGCACACCTCTGCCTTCAGCAATGTCGCTTGGCTACCTACTCTAGTACCCAGCTCTGTACTTGGTAAACACACAGTGCATTTTTAATGTGGATGTAAATTTTAAACTCAGTGATGAATGACATAGCAGAAAAATTCATGTTATTAGGAAATCATTATCAAGAACTTTAAAGTGGAAGTGTCACTTTTGCTGAATCATCTGAGCTTCTGCTTTTGTTTATAGAGCAATATGATATTTGGTTCACTATTTGTCAAGACGAAGCTGTGCTAAATGTATGCACAGTGTTATGCAGTATCAAGCTAATCCACTTTTGCATGTCAGACTTGCACTAAAAGGTTAATTATTTCATCCATTCATCATTATTGAGATATAGATGATATAAACATATTTTTGCGATTGTGTCTTAAAAGCAGCAGTTTTAACATGCAAATAAGGTCCAACCTGGATTTAGTTTATCTGAGGAAATAACTTAATCTTTTAAGTAGTTATTTTTGCTACCAAATATTTAATGATTTTTAAAATCAATATGTGTTGGTAATGGTAATTAATACATTCTTTGTGAACTTTGTGTTATGTCCCTCAGGAACTTACTGTAACAGTGCCAGCGCCTGCTTTGTGGCATCAGACGGTAAAAACCTGCGTCTCTATCAAGCTGTGGTGGATGCCAGAAAACTACTGGATGAGCTGTCAGATCCTGAAACGTCTGTGAGTGGATAAAGACACACTCATCACTGCACATAATGTTATTGCTCATTGGGATGTGATCACTGGTTAGAGTCTCTGTTCAGTGAACTTTATGTATCTGGGTCTTTGTGTCTCACACTATGGGTCTTTAAACTTTTTGCAACAAAGGATGAGGAATCAAGTCCAAAGCAGGCTTATTGGCCATGAAACATCACAAATCTGATATAACCACATCATTCACAGATATTAAATTCTTGTTATGGGCTCTTCAACAACCGTGAGTTTTTTAATCATTTCCATTTGATGCTGCCTTTATTTATAAATGTTACTAAAACACACAACAACAATACCCCGCCTACATCAGGCATACAAAGCTCACATTTATTGGAAATATAGTTATGTTCTTCGTAAAGCTGTTTTTTCTATCTCTCTCTTCTTAACAACCAATAGCCAGATAATTTACCATTTTTCATGTGTGTCTCTGTTTAGAAACTGGTGGGCGAAGTGTTCAACATTGTCAGCCAGCAGTCCACTGCGCGACCTGGATGTATCATAGAGTTGGACATCATTACAAACCAGGTTAGCAGCTTCTCTGTGTTTTTCACACCCTCCTCAGGTCAGTGGTGACCTGAAATCTTCTGATCAATAGACATAGTAACCTTGATGCTATTTCCATGTGCATCTAGTGTGGTGCCAACACCCAGCTGCTGCATGTCTTTCAAGAGGACTTCATTCTAGGTTACAAGCCCCAAAAAGAACCAGAAGCATACATACCAGCCTTTCCATCTGGTGAAGGTATAACACACTCTATGTAGGGCAGTTGCCTTGTACTTTTTCAAACCTGATTGTCATTAGGCGAAGAAGATAATGTAATTTTATTATATCCAGATTACCAACCTACCCCATTCTCTGAGAAGTTCTTCCTGGTGGTGATAGAAAAGGATCTCAACAGAAACTCTGTCCTGCAGATGTGGCACCTGCACCTTAGGTCTGTGCAGGCCTGTGTTGGTAAGTGCGCACAGCTGAGCAGTTATTGGCAATGGAAATTTAAGCATGATAACATGAATTTTAAACACCTTTTTATCAAACTGCCTCTACTAAGGTGTAGTCCAGCTGTAATATTCCTGTGTCTCTGTGTCCAGATGAGCCCAGCCCAGATTATAGTTTCCAGAGCCAGCTAATGGTTCCCAATGAAGTAGTGAATGCCGACTCATCTCCAGAGACCTCTCCTATCAGACCCCTGCCACGGTCAGCCTCTACAGCCAACTTGCAATCAGCCAGCAAACTCATCCTCACCTCCAAGCTGGTGTACAGCAAGCGGCTTGACCTGCCTCACGGGGTTGAGGTTACGAGGGCCACCCCCTCTGCAGGTTGGGATGGGCACACAGTTGTCACACATATGACTCACACTATCTTGTTGTTGCCAAATTAAAAGGAGTGTAAAACCCCTTTTTCCAAAGGTGACTAGGTGACATAGTCCTGGAAAGGTCTATATTTCTTTAGGGTATGCTGACAATTGCTAAAACAAATCTGAAAGGTGCTTCTATTTCTTTCCATTTTTAAAGCAGCAGTCTGTAACGATTGAACATACAGTGCAAAACCTTCTCATCTCTCTCTACTGCTCGTATCACACCGCTAAGCTCCGACCACAAAACCTACAAGTTCATATGGTAACAGAAGGAGCCAGTTGCCCTGCGAAACCTCATCTCACATAGGGCTCGACCTTCACTGCGAGAGTCTCATCAAGACCTCAGCCCCTCTCGCTTTGACTCGTCTTTTCAAAGTTGCTCCTCCATTCTTATCGCCCCAGGCTTCAGAGGAAGTTCTGACAACATCTGACAGTGGGATGAGAGGCTAGCACTGTCCGCCTCAAAAGTTATTCCCCACTTTTTATCAACGTGCCTTTTTGCAATTTATCAATACACAAGCGCCATGGCATCAAACTTGAGCCCAAAGCTCCGTGTGGAGCCGGGCGTGTTCACACACTTGTCTTGTACACTATTGTTGGCAAAGGAGGGATGGGCAGTTCTTTCATTACTGATGGTTGTTTCTCAACCATTGTGTTTACAAAACTTCTGAAGCAACACGCAGAACATATTGGACTTGACTAATTAGAGACTCCTGACTCTGATTGGTTTCTTTGGACCTGGGAGCGGTGGAGTCTTGCAAATTACATTAGGAGGAGCCAAAGGACCCTGTTTTTATGTTGTTTTTTTTACAGATTATCTATATTTAGTACTACTTTCAGGACATAGTGACAATTTTGAGCAAATATGCTATTTTTAAAAGAATTCCCCTACTGCTGCTTTAAGTCAAGCAGATTTCAAGATGTACAAAGATGTATATGAAAATGTATTTGCCACACAGCAAGAAATCAAATTAATGGAAGAAATTGCAGAACACGTTTACATGCTTTGCAGTAACCTGCTTAAAATGTTTAAACAGATTTGTACTGCCTCCTCTTTCTGCTAGGGCATCTGAGTTCCTCATCTATCTACCCTGTGTGCCTGGCTCCATATCTGATTGTTACCACCTGCTCTGACTCTCGCGTGCGCTTTTGGCACTGTGCTGTGGAGGGTGGTGACGGGTACAGCGAGAATGACCAGGACAACCATGTGTACCGCTGGGAGCCCTGGTCCCTGATGAATGAGGAGGAAGACAACAACAGTGCTGTGTGTGTATCAGGACGACCTGTAGCTGTGTCCTGCTCCTACATTGGCAGGCTGGCTGTGGCCTTTAAAAAGCCACGACAAGGACAGGTAGGAAATAAGAATTTAGCTTTGTAGTAGTGTTTTCAATGTATTAAACCAAAAACTTATAGCGATGCAGGAATTTATCATCACCTTGAGGTCGGAAATTGCAATAAAAATGTAAATGCAGTGACTAAACATCATTTGACACATTGCCTGGATCCTCCAAAATTAATAACAATTCCATATATCAGCATATGAATATATACATATAATATATTATTTATAAAGTGGCATTAAACATTTCAGTGCGTAATAGTCTCGGCTAATAGTCACTAAACATTCTAAGGAAGTTATTTAGCTACTTTATATTTGAGCTGGATGTCACTGAATTGAAACTCAGTCAAGTTCCTTTACCACCAGTCTGCCTTATGAGTCTTGGTTTTCAGTGTACTTCAGGATGTGATACGAAATAGTGGTCTGTGCGGGCACTGAAAAGATACCTTTAAGAGCCAACATCACTTTGTTGTTCATTTACGGTATGCCTGGTCCACAGTGTCTAGAGTATCTTCAGATTGGACATATTCTAAGAAATCAGACATTTTAAGCAAGTGCTCCTTTTGTCCTCAGCTGCAGGGTTCTGGAGAGGACTTCTCCATGCATGTGTCCATCTATGAATGTGAGTCTACTGGTGGCTCAGAGTGGGTTTTAGAGCAAACTCTCCACCTGGACGACTTTACCAGACCCTCGTCAACTCTGGATCCAAGAGTCAGTGTGGACTCCAACCTCTTTGTGTACAGCAGGTCAGGAGGGCACTGCTTGTTTGTTTATATCATATTCTGTAAACCATTGTATGTTTACCAGTACGGGTTTCTCATAAGTTCATCATTTTCTCCAGGTCTGACTTGTACATGAGCAGAGACCATAGCACCCCCAACATTAAACACTATGTCCACCTGGACTGGCTTTCAAAGGAGGATGGATCTCATATCCTCACTGTGGGAGTTGGCTCCAACATTCTCATGTACGGCCGAATCTCTGGCATAGTCAATGAGCAGACTAGCAGCAAGGAGGGGGTGGCTGTTATCACCCTTCCTCTAGGGGGCAGTATTAAGCAGGGGATCCGCTCACGATGGATCCTGCTTCGGTCCGTGGACCTCCTATCCTCCGTGGATGGTACACCATCTCTGCCAGTCTCCCTGTCCTGGGTGAGGGATGGCATCCTGGTGGTGGGCATGGACTGTGAAATGCATGTGTATGCCCAGTGGCATCAAGACAAGAAGCCTGGTGAGGGAGAGGAGGCCAATCTATCATCAGCAGACATTGTTGGAGGTCAAACTACGAATTCCTCCTCGGCCTTTGAAGGGAGAACCAGGTCTAAGAGTGTGTTTGAAGGGAATACCGCAGTAGATGAGGCCCTTCGTGCTCCTGCAGGACTTCAGGAAGGGGGACTGTTTGAAGCTGCTCACTCCCTTTCACCGACTTTACCCCAGTACCATCCCACCCAGCTGCTGGAACTCATGGACTTGGGCAAGGTTCGCCGTGCCAAGGTGAGTCTGTTTCTGTTTACTGACTCCAAAATATGCAAATGGTTATTTAAAGTTCTCGTTTATTTATTTAAAAATTATAAAAAATGTAAATCCCTTGAAGGCTAGAGTGCAGTGAGGCCCACCTATTCTGGATTAGAGTACCAAAAAGACAGTTAGCCACAGACACTTTCGGATAGATGAACAGGGATGTGTGGTGAATCCACATTGTTGTATATGCTGGATAACCCAACGATTTTTATGTATCAGGCCATCCTCGCTCACCTGGTGAAGTGTATTGCCGGGGAAGTTGCTGTGGTGAGGGATGTGGAGGCAGGTGAGGGTGGATCCAGGAGACATCTGTCCCGGACCATCAGTGTGACTGGCAGCACAGCAAAAGACACCATTGTGGCTGGCCGCGATGGGGGCAGGGACTACACTGAGATCAACTCCATTCCTCCCCTGCCGCTCTACTCCCTCATGTTGGCTGACCTAGACACCTCATACAAGGGAGCAGAAGAGGGTGCTAAGGGAACTAAGGTGGCCGACGGTGAGGGGGCCCAGAAGTCCACAGAGGACCAATATTCTGACCTCTTCCAGGTTAGTATAGTTAAGAGAGCTCTTTGTTAGTAAAGATGCACTCCACTGATACTTTTAACTCCCTTCCTCCTGTGTTAACAGGTGGCAACAGTTACGACTGATGACTTTGTGAACTTTGCTACTGACAAACCAGAGAAGAAGTCACGAGTTATCAACCTCTCTCAATATGGACCTACCTACTTTGGACCAGAGCATGCTCAGGTATTGCTATATTTTTAGAAGGGGTCCCATTGCACAAACGTGGATTACTCTAGAGAGACTATGCACTTAATGTAGTATTTATTTGGGGATACAAATCCCCAAATACATATTCTTTTAATTCCTCAATAAATAGTGCGGTACATAGTAATAACTATAATAACAATTTAATATGTTATTACAACAATGACAATTGTAGTAATAGTAGTAATGGGAATGAAACATGACATAGCAAGGCAATACTAGGGTAATGTGCACAAAAAAATGTTACTTTAGGCAAAGTAATATTCTCTCAATGAGAATCTGTTTATTATTGTATAATGTTTCCAAATGCAATGTAATAATAGGGTCATGTAAGACTGTGTAGTATTTAACGTTTACAGTAATGGCTTGTATTGTAAAGTACACACTGATAATACTTTTCCATCAGTTGTTCTGAGTTTCTTCTTGCTTGCCCAGGTATTGTCAAGTCACCTCATGCACTCCAGCCTACCAGGACTGACCAGACTAGAGCAGATGTTCTTGGTGGCCTTAGCTGATACTGTTGCAACCACCAGTGCTGAGGTCACCAGCTCCACTGATCAACAGTACACAGGTCAGTATATATGTTTGTGTGTGTATAGGTTACAATCACATCTGTGATATGTATAGTAGATTGTATAACATAGAATACATATAACATATTGCACCAAGGTTTACTAGAGTTAGGGATTATTCTGTCTGTATTCCACGAACAGGAGTCGTCACCACATTAACATACAAAAAGTGTTTCAAATCACAATAAACACACTCTATCTTATATTGTAACCCTGTATTAAAGTAAGTTTAACTATACACAATATCTTTTGGTTACTTCTGATGCTTCATTCTCCTCACAGATCTGTCATTATTATACACATTTTCAACTAGCAAAACATTTTTTAGTTGTATTGACCAATATTGAACAAAATATCATGGCTTGCTGACCTCTTCTCCTTTTTCTAGTGTCCACAAGTGTTGATTTTTATGCTCATGTGACAGTGCCCTGTGGCAATCCAAGCTTATACGTTTAGAGTTATAACCTTTTTATTGATTCAGGTTCTTTCATGTACAATAATCCTCCCCATTGGGGTGTCCTTGAGCAAGAGACTGACCAGCTGATGGGTCTTTATTCTCTAGGTGTTACCCTCTGATCTGTCAAGGGAGAGGACAAGTAACAAGAGATTTTTTTCCTTTGAGAATGAATACAGTATTGCCACATTTTGTATTATGTACTATTTATGCAAGATACATGATGCACACATACCTGCAGATTAGGCTTGCATTGTAATTTGGCATGTTTGCCTGCCTCAGGCCCCATCCACACTACTCCGTTTTCATTTACAAACAGAGAATTAAAACGAATACAATCTCCGTCCAAAACAGCGTTTTCGCTAAGTTTTGGAGTTGATCTCCGTCTACATTAAAACAACTGAAAACGCACAGGACTCAATCAGGTACACTGGGCAATAAATAAATACAGAGCAAGTATCAGACCAGTTTTTTTTTTTCAGTAACGAGCTGGGACTGTTTCTGAATGTAACACAGGAGTGTTGTGGCGGAAAACAGAATGGAAGTCATTGCAAAGTAAACAGCGGCGTGCACAGTAAAAGTGTAGGCAGATAAGTGTTATTTACACGTTACATTATATTTTAATAAAAAACGACGTCAAAAACCCGAGCTGCGTCATTTCTGAAGTCCTCTGTCTTCATTAAAACGCCCTTCGGAGTTTTGAAATGCGAAGCAGAAGGTCTCTTTTTTTAATTCGGAAACGCAGTAGTGGGGATGGTGCCTCATTGTCTACCATTCCATTAACTGTGACACTTGGTAAGAGATAATATTGTATTAAAGTTGAGTAAAGGTTATAGACATAAAACCTAAGCATAATTTGTCTTGATTGTGTGTTCCTGGATATAGTTCCAGCCATCAAATCTTTATTTGATTAAACAGACATTTTTTTCTCCAATTTTCCATCATATTTATTTAGTCTTTTGAGAAGAAGACATTAGCAGGTTGTTCCAAGGCTAAGTAAGCACAGAGAGGGGTAAGAAGGTTCAGGGACAAGAGAGACAGTCTCTGACAGGATCACATGACCACAAGTGATAGTGGAGTTTCTGAAGGGCTTTGCTTTCTAGCTGCCCTTTTAATAGAGTGGTCGGTGGAGTAACAGTGAAGTGGCAAAGCTGACTGCTCCCTGGTGTTGTTTTTGTGTAGGTGCTGAGGCTCTCGATGAGTGTGGACTGAGGTACTTGCTGGCCATGCGTCTTCATACCTGCCTGCTCACCTCTCTGCCCCCCCTCTATCGCATGCAGCTGCTACACCAGGGTAAAACACACTGCTCATTGTACTGCTGATGCGACACATCCTGTATATAAAATGTTGTATGATAATACCACTATATTTTTCATTCTGGGGTTATGTTGTGTTGATTTCTACTGCATTTAATCTTGGGAATGAAATTGAGACATCTTGGTCTCTCCTTCTCGCTATCCCTCTTTCTATCGCTACGACAGGCCTATCAACATGCCACTTTGCATGGGCCTTCCACTCGGAGGCAGAAGAAGAGCTGCTAAACATGATTCCAGCCATGCAGAGAAGTGACCCACAATGGTCTGAGCTCAGAGCTGTTGGAGTGGGTTGGTGGATACGCAACATCAACACACTGCGGAAAATGGTGGAGAAGGTACCAGGAAAAATCACAACATTCTTCTTTTAAATTAGCACATGCTGCAATATAATGTAATTTATTTTCCTGTATATTGTTGATTGATTGATTGAACACCTTATAGTATAATGCAGTCAGTGAGAACATTGCTGTTAGCTACCTTCTAGAAATACCACAGTTTAACCAGCATGTCTCAACAAAATAAAGATTATTATATAATTTATAAGGTTTAAAAATAGAGCTTTCACATCAGGTGTTCCTGTCATGTGTACACCCCCTGTAGTTCAGCCATCAACCTGACTGTACTGAATATTCAAAGGCAGTGTGACCTATATTGGATTATTCTGCATTCTTCTCTGTGTTAAGTTAAAATGTATTTCCTACAGGAAGTATCCATTTATAATGATAAGAATTTAGGATTATTGCAAAGAGCAAAGCAAATAGGTAATGTGCATTAGACTTTAACAGTAGCTAAATGAGAGGAACATTTATACTGGCATGTGTGATGATTGGAAGTGTTTTGAAATTTTGATTCCTGTGTTGTCTTTGAAATGCACTTGACATAATACCAGCCATTAAGTGAAATCTGGAACTATTCATTTAATAAATGTTTATGTGTAATCAGTTGGGTAAAGCTGCGTTCCAGAGACACAACGACCCTTTAGATGCTGCTCTGTTCTACTTGGCCATGAAGAAGAAAGCTGTCCTGTGGGGCCTCTTCAGGTAGGACAGTTTATGTCCTATCTTTATGTTTATGTATACATAATTATCATAAGTTGAGTTAGTCTTTCAGTGAAGTTTCTCACACAACCTTTATGGGAGTTATGTGGTGGTTTTTTTTCAGGTCTCAGCATGATGAGAAGATGACTCAATTCTTCAAGAACAACTTCACTGAAGACCGCTGGCGAAAGGCAGCTCTGAAAAATGCTTTCTCCCTGCTGGGAAAGCAGCGCTTTGAACAGTCCGCTGCCTTCTTCCTGTTGGCTGGATCACTCAAAGACGCCATAGAGGTGTGAATAACACACAGAAGCACACACTTTTAAACTCACCAGGACACAAGATACACAGACCGAGATACACAGTCATAACTTATTACTGTTGAGTCTGCTCCAACACTCCTTTTCATTTCCGCCGCAGTAGAGACTGGGCATGGCCTTGTGTTTTTTGTTTTTTTCCTATAGCAATGGTAGCACGTGACGCAGTGATCAGTAGCTCCCTTAATTTTCGCTACATTTTTGGGGGGGTTTTCTCCAACTTTTATAACAATGAAATGTACCTTGTACCTTCATACAGATATGAGTTGCTGACAGATGGATATTCTGCAGCCTTGAAATCACAAGAGAAGTCTCAATTATACTGTTTCTAATGCATAAAAAGCCTGCCTTTATTGGTTGCCATGGAAATTACTACATCAAAATTCCTTATATTTTGTTTAAATTTAATGCTACTTATATTTCTGATTTGATACAGATGTAACCAGGTCTCACCTTTCTCCTCTGTTATTCTATGTTGTGTAGGTGTTGTTAGAGAAGATGGAGGATCTCCAGTTAGCCATGATAGTAGCAAGGCTGTATGAGGCAGACTTTGAGAATTCATCCACTTGTCAAGGCCTCCTTTATGAGAAGGTCCTGGGCTGTAACAGGGATGGAAGTGGCTACCACTGTTCCAGACTACACCCTGACCCATTCCTCCGCAGCATAGCCTACTGGATCATGAAGGATTACACCCGAGCCCTGGACACACTGTTGGAGCGAATCCCCAAAGAGGATGATGAGAACCCTGGTCAGTTGGTTGCAGACATTTGAGTCAGTGTTACATCCCTCCCCAAGGTCCACTGAAGCCTGTTTGCTCTGCTCATCAGCTGTATTGTGTGCTATTCTAAAAGGCCTTTTTCTCCCTCTCCCTTTCCTTCATCCCCCTGTGTTAGATGTGATGGTGAAATCTTGTAACCCTGTGGTGTTTAGTTTCTATAACTACCTGAGGACACACCCTTTGATCATCCGTCGCCACTTTGCAAATCCAGAAGGCACAGCAACAACTGTAGGCCTCACTGCTGAGAAGAGCAGCGCAGATGAGATCAACCTTATAGAGCGCAAACTGTTTTTCACCACTGCCAATGCACACTTCAAGGTAGGCTCATCAACAATGTGGACTCTCACTCCAGTCGAGTTCTTTTGATGCAGTTGGCTCTTTTATCTACCTCTCCTATTACAGTTTTTTTATTTTTCATTTTAATTTTATTTTAACAGGGAAAATGGGAGACCAGAGTCTCTTTTTAGGCTATGCCCTGTGTAAACATATTAACATGTACAGTAGAAACACAAACAAGTAATTAAAACATACAAAGCTTAATTAAACCTGCAAAATCAAAACATACAATTCAAGGGAAACAATTGCATGCGACATTATAATAATTTTCTATAACATTTCTAAATTGGTTGAGTGACACCAGAGAGTTTAACTCGAGTTTGGTGTGCAGTTTGTTCTATAATTACAGAGCAAAAGAAAGCAGCCCTACCCAACTATGCGGAGACCGTTGGAGTCTCTAGAGTAATCCACGTTTATCATCTTGTGGTTATTTACTGTATATATATTACTTTAGTGGAAATTACAGATTATATGTAGAGAGGTACACAGACTGATAAAATGTTAATAACAAACAGACATGCAAAGGTTACATAGAAAGTGTTTACACATGGTTTTAATCATATGTAAATCTTTTGTAGGTGGGCTGCCCAGTTCTAGCTCTGGAAGTGCTCTCCAAGATTCCCAAAGTTACCAAGAAATCCGGCTCCTCACCTTTGAGCAAGGCGTCATCCAAGGCCAACTTAAACTCGAGCCAAACCCTGGAAAATGGCACCCTGGGAGGTGTGGACTGGGGTTCCCCTGCAGCCCCTGCCCATGCTTGGGGAGGAAATGATAGTGGGTTGGATTGGAGCCAGCCTATGATCAAGATAGAGGACGACGGACTGCAGCTGAACTGGGAAGATGACAAGGAAGATGATGAAGACGAAGATGATGATGGTCTGACCATGAAGAAACCAGAATCTGAGAACAAAGCCAATGGAGGCTCAGAGAGTGGCGGCTCCAAAATGCAGAGAGAGAACTCACAGGTAGGAAGAATATATCTAGAATGCATTTGAACAATAGCAAATACTGGAATGATGATTATAACTGTATTTGAAACAATAAACATTTCTCTATTTTAACTCTACCCAGAAATTAAAAAATCATCCAAGTTACTTTATATTGCAAAGTTCAGTTTTAGTTTATAAACTTGAACCTGTGTCGCCACCATAGCAGCAAATACACAGACTGTCACCAGACTGATGTTATGTGAAGACAAATCCTGACCTAGTTTAACTGGAATTTGGGGCATCTTCACCCAGAATGGACTCTCTGGAAACCTTCAGAAAGTGTGCTTAAGGTCCTGAGCGGACTTGAATTTGGACATCCCTAAACACTCATAGGAATGCTCCCATAAGGTCAGCAAAGCACAGGCCTTTTTCTTTACTAACTCTCATATGTTTCAGGGTGAGTCTGAGGTGGACGTGATAGCAGAGCAGCTGAAGTTCCGCGCCTGTCTAAAGATCTTGATGACAGAGCTGCGCACATTGGCCACAGGCTTTGAGGTGGATGGAGGGAAGCTCCGCTTTCAGCTCTACAGTTGGCTAGAGAAGGAGATAGCAGCCATGCATACGATCTGTAACTACAAGGTACACTTTAATAATATTTCAACAATCCAACTTGCACTACTATGTATTAGAATAAAATTAGTGTTTTTTCCTTCTTGGTTGACCATGGTTATTCACCATAAATTGTATTAACACAAAGGTGCAGAGGAAGGATGAAGATTCAGAGGTGGAGCGTTGGACAGAGCATACAACCTCAGTGGACATATCAGACGAGGCCCTGGACCATACAGAGGCCGGGGCCTACGAGCGTCACCAGATGGAGCGACGTCGTCTTCAAGCCAAGCAGCAGCACTCTGAGAGACGCAAGGCATGGCTTAGGAAGAACCAGGCTCTGCTGAGGGTGTTTCTGTCCTACTGTAGCCTTCATGGAGCCAAGGGAGGAGGAGTCACCTCTGTTCGCATGGAGCTTCTCTTCCTTCTGCAGGAGAGCCAGCAGGTACACATACACACTTATACACACATTTATGTTATGTACTTCTACTGGATTAATGCAAAACAGTTTCTCTCCAGCAAAAGCAAATCTAAATCTTCCTGTCTCACTCTGTAGGAGACCACTGTTAAGCAGCTGCAGTCTCCTCTTCCTCTGCCTACTACACTGCCTCTGCTATCAGCTTGCATTGCCCCCACGAAGACGGTCATAGCCAATCCCGTTCTCCACCTCAGCAACCACATCCACGACATCCTCCACACGATGACCTTCATGAACGCCCCTCCACATCCTGACATCATGGATGATCGGGTCCGAGCTCAAATAAGAATCTTTATGTAGACCTAAGCAGCTTGCCTGCAGCATTTCTCACAATCTTCTTAAGCTGACATCATTTTGATGTTGAATAACTGAATCTGTCTGTCTTTCACCCTCAGGTGAATACTTTGCACACACTAGCAGCATCTCTGTCTGCTTGCGTCTATCAAGCACTGTGTGACAGTCACAGCTACAGGTAACTATGTCTCTGCAGTGCAGTGCCACAGGTCCAACTGTCTCTACAAGACCATAGATTTTTTTGTTTTGGTGTCTTGTTTCAGTCCCCAAAGTACACTATCACTGTTACTTTTTCATAAGTAACAGTGATTGTAAGATGAGATGGTAGGTAAAGAAAATTTGCTCTTGATAATAAGCTCAGCTAACCACACCCTAACTCTAGCTCAGACAAGATCCAAACAAGACATTTATATGTATCTTCTCATTTCATTTAAGGAAAGAAAAAACAAATGAGCATGTTTCCCAAAATGTTGAACATGTACGTTTTATATGTTTGACTCACGGTTTACCTTTCTTTTGTTGGCTTTGCAGCAGCCAGTCAGAGGCCAATCAGTTTACAGGAATGGTGTACCAGGGCCTGTTGCTCAGTGAGAGGAAACGACTCCGCACTGAAAGCATTGAAGAACATATAACTCCTAACTCTGCTCCTGCACAGTGGCCAGGTAACAAAGCCCGTGCTTTTCCAACCACTGGTATTTTGGGCTTAGATTAAATTAGACTCTTTACTTAATGCAGAAAATAAGAAAAACATATTCTTTTTAAAGACAGGTTTGCTGCTACTGGCTGGCTCTTCAGCCAGGCTCTTTTTGTTGTCATACTCTCATAAATAGTTTTACTGACATTTAAGCTAAGTTAGAGCATATTCTAAAATCCTCACAGAAGGCATAGAAAGGGGAAATGGCATGATGAGCATCAGAAGAAATGACTAAGAGAGAAGATGAAAAGCAGAGGGAGAGGAATAGCAGAGCAAAGCAGGCAGTCTGTGTTTATGCAGAAAGGCAGATGGTGTTCTATAATAGGAGCTTCATGGCCTCTGGGAAGGAAACTGAAAGACTGATCATGACATCATGCGAATGTTTCGAAAGTGTGCTCTGTATAGTGCAGAGATAGCATTTTATTCTGCTCTGGAGGTTGTTTTTTTTTTTGGTAAAAAGTTAATCTTTTACACAAAAACCATACGTCCTTCCTCTGCAGGTGTGTCGTCCCTGATTTCTCTGTTGACGTCTGCCAGAGAAGACGACCAACCGAGACTCAACGTGCTGCTGTGTGAAGCGGTCCTGGCAGTTTATCTTGCACTGCTCATCCATGGTCTGGCCACTCACTGCAGCAATGAACTCTTCCGACTTGCAGCACATCCCCTTAACAATCGTGTGTGGGCCGCAGTCTTTGGGGGAGGGGCCAAAGTCATTATTAGGCCAAAGAGACCTGAGGCCCCACCAGGTAGAATTATTGTTTTGTCATTAATTACTTATACCGTTAATTCCATCATCATTGTCATTGTTGTCTTCCTCCCTTGTCTTCATAATATGTCCATGTGTCATTGTCTTCTCCTGCTGAACCTGTTGACTTTCTACATCCTGACATATCTCTGATCTGAGGCAATGCTTCCATCCCTACATAGTGACATAAACATACACTTAGTCCTGTCCTGATGCTCCTAAGATGCTGCTGCTCCTATGTAGTGTCTTGTGTGAGTGTCCCCTCTGCCCTATGTCCCAGTGCCAACTGATTTTGAGGCAACAAGGCCAGAGGAGTCTCAAGAGACAGGAAGACCTGAGCAGAGCAGCCTCACCCCAAATCCCACTCTCATCCCCACTGAAACCCAGCGCCCCAAACGACCCCCTCCTCCCGTTTCAAGGGCAGAGGGGCTGGGCGCTGAGGCACCAGCAACTAAGGCCAGCTGTGAGTAACTGGGCTGGTGTATTGCAGTGCTGGTTTGAAGGATTGCAGTGCATGGTAACTGTTCAGATTTGCATTGTTGCAGATGCTTGACTTACCCCCTCTCTCTCTCGTACAGCTACTACTGAATGTCCATTACAAACAACAAAGCTCACTAGTGCTATGAAGACATAGTCATCTGTGTTCAGTGTGAAGATAAGGCAACAGCTGTGCGTGTCGGCGTGCGTGCGTGCGTGCGTGTGTGTGTAGTGCATTGCACGTACATGTTGTAACGTCCTCTATGCTCATCTCATTGTGTCATTCCTGTTGTGCCACTGAAGCACCAGCTGGGCCTAGCAAGGAGTGTTCAGAGGCCAAGGCTGAGCAACCCTCTCAGACTAAATCTGAATCTGAGACTGAACCAGGTACACCTTGAGTGGTTATTAGACTAATGGAAATCACTGTAGAGCAGGAAATGCATATTTAGTTCTGTTATGTCCAGTTTGTAGAATTAAATGTTTAAAAACAATGTGAATGAACCAGAGTTATATCAGTAGTTTGTAGCAGAGGTACTGATAATAGCTCTTGTGTGACTTGATTCAGCTGTATGTCTGCATACTTTTTTTTTTTTTAATTTCTAGAAATGAAGCCATTTCAGCTGTGCTGTATAAGTCTGCTGACTGAACTTGACACTTCTCATCCATATTCATTAAGCCAAAGTAATCTGTGCTCACATTGTATTTGTGGTGGGAGGACGATACAGGGTGGCATTTAGACTCTTTATCACTGTAGAGTTTAAGATGACTCTCAGTAATGCCAAGAGCCTTTTGAAATGCTGGTAACGAGGGTCTTAAATGCCATCCTGTTGATAGAAATCATGACAAATGTTAAAAATCTGACCTTTTGAGCACCGCTGCCATCTTACATGCATTTCACAAACACACAGCTATATGCAGATGTTACACATTGATGTCTCCCTGTCATTTTCTAATTAACACTCTACACTTATAAACAAAATAAACGTTAATGTCACCAATCTCAAAGTACCCTGTGGGTACAGGAAAACACTTAGCACATAACTCCTCAAAAAATTCTCCGTCGTTGTTTGATGTGTGTTCTGTATGTATATCGTGCCACACTATGTCAGTTATTTAAGTAATATTAATATTTATTCAGTTATGTAAATGTCTGTGGAGTAGCTGTATGTCTAACTGCACTGTCTACTCTGGTTTGTGTCTTGTCTTGTTGTTTTTTTTGTTTTTTTCTGGCGTGATGCCAGAGATAGTCACCCAGGATAATGGTGCAGGTTTGTGCACAACCTAGTGTGTCTTTTCCTGTGTCTCCATCCCAAACATTTGTATTTGTATATTTGTATCTCTCTTTTCCAAGTCTATTGATTTTCTTTCTTGTGCTATGACACATCCAAGTCATAGGTCACAAAGTTAAATTGTGCAGGACCTCTGTTTTAGACAGGATTAAGGTTAATGTTCAAAATTTAATTTAGCTCTATGTAGATGTGGATGTAGAGTGTACTGTGTTCTGTGTAGCGTGTGTATGCAGCTCACTTCCTCCTCCAAATCTATCCTCATCTATTTCTTGACCCTCCTTTGCCTTTAAAATGACACTTAACATTAGTATAAAAGTTACAAAAGTGCAGCATACTGCAGTCTGCTGCAAATTGATCTTATCAGATTTTATTTTATTTATTGTTTATTTGAAGATATCATCTCTTCGTTCTTCCCCTCCCCCCCAGTGGCTCCCACTCAGCCCCCAGCGGAGGATGTGGACCGATACAGACGCAGGTTCAACATGAGGATGCTGGTTCCTGGACGCCCTGTAAAAGAGACCCCAGCCACCCCACCTCCTGTGCCCGCCGAGAGACCTGCATACCGAGAGAAGTTCATTCCCCCAGAGTTGAGCATGTGGGACTACTTTGTGGCCAAAGTAAGGCATTTATTTCTACATATGTGGAAGTGACTTATGAGATCTGTAAATCGTAGTCTACAGGTTATTTAAAAGTGATGCTTCTCTCTCCCTATCTGCCTTTTTTGCTTTTGCTTTTTCTCTCCCTCATATTATTTCCTCCCTCTCAGCCATTCCTGCCGCTGTCAGACAGCAGTGCTCTGTATGACTCAGACGAAAGCGGCGCAGAGGATGATGAGGATGACGACGACGCCTTCCTCTCTGACACACAGATGACGGAGCACTCTGACCCGAACTCCTACAGGTAGGGCTCACCCTCTTTTCTTTTTCTGACTCCTATTTTGGAGTCTTTGCCTCAGATTTTAAACTTCTTGCATGTCTGTCTATGTGGTATTTAGCTGGGCTCTGATCCGCCTGGCTATGGTGAAACTGGCTCATCACAACGTCAAAAACTTCCTCCCTCTCACTGGCCTTGACTTCACAGGTACATTCTCACGTCATCATTGATCCTAAACAGCTCCTTAAATCTTAATATACAGTAAGATGTATTCTTTATGAAGATACAGTGAAATACTTTAGTATGATTTACAAATATTTGCAAATAATTTGTATATGTGAATAAATGATTCATTAGTTTTGCTGCTGCCTGTTGAATAGTATTTACATATACAGTATGTGTTTGTGTCACAGAACTGCCAGTCACCTCCCCTCTCAGCAACGCTGTATTGAAGACATTAGAGAATTGGGAGCAGCTTCTGCTGGAGCGAATGAACAAGTTTGACGGCCCGCCTCCCAACTACATCAACACTTTCCCTACTGACCTCAGTGCAGGAGGTGGCCCCGCCATACTCCGACACAAGGCCATGTTGGAGCCAGACAACACACCCTTCAAGTGAGATTTAAATCATATACAATATACAAAAATATAGACACACTCTTACACACTGGGGCTGAATAATTTAAAAACAGTGATACAGCAACATTGCAAATCCTCAAATTAATACTTTATGACTTTTGTACTAGCAAAGAGTGACAGTGCAAAGTAACAAAATAAAAGATACAAGACACAAATCAAAAATATATGAAAAATATACAATCATTGCAACACTAGCACAACTGCATTAGTGTAGCTCAGGAACCCGTCTGGTACAGTTGATCAATTTCAAAATGAACAATCATAGATGATGCACCCAAGAACAAGACTAACAAAATCCAATACCTCAAAAATGATATAAAAGATATTCTACAGATCACAGAAAACATAAAGAATAATGATTTGATATTTGCATGTCAACCTGAAATACTTTATACTGTGGCTTTGATAAATAGGAGTCCTCTGACTAAACTACATTGTTGAATGGTAACAGCAAGCACCCTAGAGCCAACAGTAGATAAGATAAAATTAGTTTATATAATTATATAACAATTGTTTTAAAATATTTCACAACCTATTTACACACTCAGAACACTTAATTAAACAGCAACAGTCAGTGGTTACATATCACGCTAATGGCACGAATGAATGATTATTATAATTATGAATGGGATAAAACAGTGGAAGAGAATTTACAATTTTAAAACTATTTTCCCTTTCCATATCAGTAATGCTTACATACATTTTACTGAACAAATGTGTTTCAAATAACATTCATGTGTGTAGTATCAGATCATATAAATAAAAAATATCCATATCCTCATAAGTGGATCCACTCATGTATGACCAACTTTTTTTGTCCATTTTTTTTTTAGGACAAAGAACCACCAGTCCTTCCCAGCCAGACGTCTTTGGCATTTCCTGGTAAAACAGGATGTTCTTCAGGAGACTTTGATCCGTTACATCTTTACTAAGAAAAGGAAGCAGAGTGAGGTCAGCAGCTCACAGGCATACAAAAACGTCTGCTTGTTTTTTTTCTTCAGTTCACTGTTCATTAGTTATGACGATTAAACCCACCATTGTTTTATTTAACAAGCCATGTTAGTTCATATTTACCCGAAAATGTTTGCATTTTTCTTTTTGTGTGTGTGTGTATATTCACTTCCCCTTACACAGTTACCACAATGGCCCCAATGTAAGAATATATTTGCTTGGAAATTACATTTTCAGAAGTGGGTTTGTCTTGTATTTAACTATTAGAGGTTTAAAAATAATCTGTCAAATAAAACTACTGTCTGTCTGCTTCTAAGAACTTGATGAAGAATTTTTGAATTTTGAATTGCAAGACACGTTCTTGGAGATGATTTATTGAGATCATCAGAGGCCTTTAAACTTTGGTCATTTGCCTCAATAATGACTGTCCAACATATAAATTTACATGCCTGTGGGGCATTTTAAAACCCAGGTTACCCCTGTGTCTAAATCTATCACTTAATTATAATAAACAGAAAAGTATTCACTGAGCACTTATCTCTATTGTTGATATTTTTGTTATTGTCATGATTGCTTTGACACTTTAGCCATCTTTAATTAAGCACAGGACAGTTCACGGCCTCCTGTGATGTCTGGAACTGTTCACTGTTATGCAATCACTTTCATCACAGACTGCTACTGTAGCTGCCAGTCCAAAATTAGACAACTATCTGAGGAATTATGGTCCCAGATTCTTAGTTTGCTATTACATAATTCATCTGAGTCTTTACATACTGGACTAACCAGATTCCGTCATGTTAAACTGTAGCAGTCCAATCCCCATTTTTCTTTCTACATGACTGTAGCTCCATGCTAATGAGGTGGACTGTGTTCATAATCATTTACATTTTATCACCAAGTGTGCATCAAAGATCCTGTCAACCTTTTACATTTTCTTTTCATTCCATGTTTTATTTTTCTCTTTGTGCATGTGTTTTGTGTCGTGCCGTGTTGGTGTGTTTTGTGTCTGTATTGCCTCTGTGTGTGTTGTGTAGTCTGTAGAGAACCATATGGACCATATAAGCCAAAACTGCATAGCAGGAGCTAGCAGTCCCTATAAGGTAGTATCATTTACTGTACCAGCCCAGGCCCTGGCTCTGTCTGTCCATCTGTCTCTCCGGGAGAGTCACTGCAAAGCCAAGCTTGGAGGAGAAAGTGCATTAAACTTATAAAGGATTATTGTACACTAATTGCACAGGGTTTAGGTTTGCAGTAGAGCAAATATGAACTAATTTCATATAAATCCATGTTGGTGTTTATAACAGCCGATAAATGACAATTGAAAAAGAAATGGAGAGATGGAAGATGGATCCTTCAATCGTGTTATGAGTGTTGTTGCATAGTTCGTCCACAAATCCTCCACAAAACAACAGCCAGCTGACATAATAGGCTTTTGATCGAAGTACTATTTAGTTTTTAAAAAATTTAAACTGCATTATGTCATGTTGTCTTGGTGAGGTCTCATAGCTACACATAACAAATAGAAGGGATAATCTCTGTTTGTGTTATGTGTTTCTGAAAAGAAGGGGAAAAAATATTGGCCGATATATCAGATTTTAAAATCTTCTAATATAAAAATCGGTATCGGTCTTAAAAATCCAATATCGATCGGACTCTAGTTTGCAGGTTATGGTTAGAGGTTGCACCACTTTGTGAAGCTCTTGGCGTCTTCTCCCCAGCTTGGCTTGATGGTGACTCCTCTGGCAATTTTTCTACTACTAAATGCTCTTTGGCTTAGATCTAACATCTAATCTTTCCCTTTCTCTGGGACACCTTTGACATTCACTCAAGTAACCTCACATTTGGTCCCTACCAATAACACATCTCCCTGTGTTTCTCACTCCGTTCTCCTCTTTAGCTGGACTGATTCTGCTGGACACAAAAGCCAAAACAAAGCTCCCCTTAAGAGAGCTGGCACATACAGTAGACTTACTAACTTGCATGCTCACTGTCAGGGCTGTGTGAGGCTTGCTAATTGTGCAGGTGTTGTCACTGGGGAATCCCAAATCAACAGTCAAAATTGTCAGTATTTAGTGGTGTACTTCTATGATTACTGCTCTCTATTTGCGAATATGGCTGTACTTTGCAGAATATTTTTCGAGTAACTTAATGGCCCAATGCAAGTGTCTTGGAAGAATGCATTGTTCCGGCCAGTGGAAGGAAATTAACTTGAACATGAAAATTATAATAGGCTTTTAAAAATTATTTTTAAAATTCTCTGTGGCCCCGAAGCTTTAATTTGTCTTGAAATGTGATGGATCACTTTTTTTTTGGCTTTTCCAGGTGGAGGCGGATCTGGGCTACCCAGGAGGCAAGGCTAAAATCATTCATAAGGAATCCGATATAATAATGGCATTTGCAATCAATAAGGTAAGTTTGTGTGTGTTGTGTGAGAGAGTGAGTGAGTGAGTAATACAATCACTGGGTGCACTTAATTTCACTTCATAATTTAATATGGAATAGAATTATGGAATTTCACTCGATAATTCACTCCAAGTATTTCCCAAGATGGATGTAATTTGGTATTAAGTAAAAGGTCATTCCATAATCCTTTCCAGGAACCTGCTGAATTTACAAATATATATCAGTTCCTTTCTAGGAAAAACCATCTTTATTGTTGTCTCATCCTCTCTCCTTCATTCTTCATGCGCTTCGCTCCATTTCCAGGCTAACTCCAATGAGATAGTGTTGGCTTCCACTCATGATGTACAGGAGGTGGACGTGACTAGTCTGGTGGCTGTCCAGCCCTACACCTGGATAGGGGATGACTTTGATAAGGAGTCGCGCAGGTGAGATTCAGGGCATATCATAGGTGTCATTTTTCTGTCCTTGTAGAAACAATTTCAACCCTCACTGCTCCTGCACGCAAAAATAACAGATAGTTAATCAGTTATTTCTGCATCATGCCAAATATTTGATCCCCACCCCACATGGGATTACATGACTGCTTGGGGATGTCTTGAGACGATCCTGAGGATCAGTATCAAGGCCGATACAGGCACATTTTAATGAAATAGAATCAGGAAAAATAAAGTTGATCAAAATCTTATTCTTTCTTTATTGTACTTTTACTGTGAAGAGAGTGGAAATTAGAGTGTGTGAATGTAAAAAAAAATTTGTCATGTAGCTGATCATTTCAGCTCAGTTTCAGTGGTCTCAATCTCCAAGTTAAACTTTCATGTGATATCAATAATTTAAAGCTTGTAAATTAATGGTTTTGAACCAGGATCATATTCCGTATTTGGATCAGGTAGCTTGGGAAAAACAAGGTGGGCTGAATTTGGAAGACTACACATTATTTCAATGGGTCAGATACATATTTAATCACCGTTTAGCTAAATGTTGGTATTGGATCGATTACATGATTTCAGGTAATGTGTTTATGCAAAAAATAATAAATTAATTCCACACTGAATAGTAGAAGAAATGTTGTCTGAAGTTTATCCTGATAAAGGTCTTGGTTTTCTCAACTTCCAGGCTTTTTGTACAGGGTACAGGGTTTGCTGTAGGCAATACAGGGTGTCACTGTACAAGATATGCCATAGGCCTGCCGTAGGCTGTAATGATAGTTATAAAATATTTTTGTATCCAATTGCGGGCTCTTGGGAGAAGTTACACACACTTAAAACTAAAACTGAGATTGTTGCCACGGTGGATTGTGTTTTCCTAAGCTCATCATATAACTATGGGCAGGTGTTCATTTTAGCAGAAACTTAAATGAACGAATCATTATTAATTGGTTAATCCACCTATGCATTTTCTACAGTAACGGTCTTTAATTCGTTAATTATATTGTAATAAATTATTGTTATATATTGCATGGAAGTGATGGTAAAAATGTGATATTAATAAATAATTGTACGCCATGTCATCCCTACTGTTTTTCCATCATACTTGCATACTTTGGCTGATGTGATTGTAAGCAAAGTATTAAATTGCATTCTATGTGCTATAAAAATCTTAAACTTAACATGGTCAACCATGCAGAAACCCGATAAGTAACTGGCTGACTTAAATGTTTTGTGTGTGAATGTCCATGTTTTAAACTTTAAACTAAACAAAACATTTTCAGTAACGAGTGATGTTTTTCTGTTTTACAGTTCAGACGATGTAGACTATCGGTCTTCTCATACCAACATTGCCCAGGCTAGTTCTGTCCCCTTTGCACCACCACAGATGGCAGTCTCTGCATCCATGCCATGGCTCGGCAGTGGGCAGACCAGCATGGGAGCTAGTGTGGTACGAGTCTATGCACTGCAAACACAGATAGACACAAACACAGCCAAACCTGGCAGTGATGGAAACTAAGTTCTGTTTTGATCCCTATAGATGGTTTAGAATGAGTGCTGTCACACTGCAGTCTTTGTATTTTGTATGTCTGTGCTTCACAATAGATGCATAAGTTAAGTTTTAGATTTAGGGGGTGGTGAATAGTGAAGTCGATAAGACACTTGTCTTTGGTGTGAGAGACCCTGGTTCGAAACCACTGTGAGACACCAATGTGTCCCTGAGCAAGACACTTAACCCCTAGTTGCTCCAGAGGTGTGCAACCTCTGACACGAATAGCAATTGTAAGTCGCTTTGCAACTGTAAAAGTTGCTTAAGCATCAGCTAAATGAATAAATGTAAGTGTTATAATCACCAAACGTAAACAGGAAGGCTATTTACTACTTGGATTTAATTCTGCAGGTTGTGCCCCCTGTACATTTTCAGGAGACATTTGTATTTTTTATTCTTATCAATGTTTTGTCAAACTGAGCCATGCCGCCTAAACAGTTCCCTGCTGAGTCTATGAAGGCTGATACAAAGAAAGGGTGCGTTTGGCAGAGATGGACGTATATAAACACAGATAGCAGCCGCTCTCACAGCCGGCTACCCAAGGTACAGATTTGCGTCACACTTAAACACAGTCAGGGTTCTCTATGTCCCAGCCATGTTGATGTTGTTGAGTGTGAGACACTTAAGGAAGACAGGACCAAGCATGTCATACAGGTTCAGTAGACTACAGAGAGGGGTTTTCTTGATTGTGGAGATTGAAAGTCAGTCGATCCTCATCTTCTGATGTGCAGCATATTATGACAGCAACAGTGGACACAAGAGAAAGGGTGAAACCACCACCTCCACCACCAAGAGATATATGAGTGGTTTTTGAGTCTATAATATATAAAGCACAGAAACTTTCAGTTAAAGTGAAAGCCCTGAAAGCAGATGAAATCAGTTTAATTTTAGTTGGTGTAATTTGGCTTATTAATATTCAAATGTTAAAGGCCCCACGGTGCGATTTGTGTAAAAAACAAAGGGTGGATGGTTTTTTACCTCATGAAAATACCCCCTCCCCCCGAACTTTGGATTTATTGCAAAGTTTAAAAAAAAATTCTCCCTCTGTTTATTATTCAAGTAATACGGAGCGTCACAGTGTGATGAAGAGCTGCAGTGAAAATGAAAACGCAGAAAAAACAGATGCATGCTGTGTTTACTTCTCAGGTGAAGTTAGTGTTTACTTCTCAGGTGAAGTTAGTGGGTAAGGGGATTTAAACCGTCTATTCCATTAAGTGAAACCCCATAGCTGTGTGTTCGGGCATGCTCAAAGGTGTAACACAGACACTGGGCTCCTTGTCATCATAGAAACAGATTGTCAGATTGTGAAGTTTATTGCAGCTTCAGTAATATCGGCTGCCTTCCCTTCGGCTCACCGCTCCGCTGTTCACGGGAGCAAATGTCTCGTGAGTGTTGATAGGCTATTATTCGCAACTTGTAACCAATCACTCACTGCCGTCACACACTGCCGTGGGCGGGAAAATAAGCAAGACTCCAGCCTGGTGATGACCCAAAGACAGAGAGAGGCAGCTGGATCAGAGCCAAAGTAGCGCATTTTCTAATTAATTTAACCCTAACAAAAGTACGGATCGGTCCGAACCGTGCGTTTTGTGACAAGTTGCATCGCTATTGAAGTAGATCACTCAAAGGGGGCGATAAATTTCATCCCCACCGGGGATAAAAATCATTCAGCAGAGATAGGGATATATAAACCAGAGGGGTGGAAATTCCACACATCCCCCACAAATCGCACCCTGGTAAGCCCCATTTTCAGGTTAACTACAGAACATAGGTGAAGTTTTTTTTTAACCTAAAATCTATAATTCATCTTCTTAACATTATGCGTTGTAAAATAAACTAATGTTTTTATTTATGTTTTTCAGATTATGAAAAGGAATCTAAATAATGTGAAGCGAATGACCTCCCATCCCATTTATCAGTATTGTAAGTGCCCACACTGAAGCCTGTGCACATGAGGCCATCACCAGTATACAGTTTAATTGTGATTATCTTTTGGTTAATTTCTCTCCCCTACCGTGCTTTGTATCTACCTCTCTCCCCCTCTGTCTGCCTCCATCTCTCTCCCTTCGCCTTTTCTCTCTTTATGTTTGTGTGTGCGCACACTTCAGACATGACAGGGGCTCAGGACGGTAGTGTAAGAATGTTTGAATGGAACAGACCTCAGCAGCTCATTTGCTTCAGACAAGCAGGCAATGCTAGAGTCACCCGGCTTTATTTCAACTCCCAGGGCAATAAGGTACACATACACTCACACATATTGCAACATTTGTGTTTTGTCTATTTGGTGTGATTGCTCTGATTACTCTATACTCTTCTTGAAGTGTGGAGTTGCTGACGGAGAGGGCTTCCTCAGTCTCTGGCAGGTCAACCAGACTTCATCCAACCCCAAACCCTACCTGGTGAGGTCACCTCCCACCTCCTTAAATACCACCCCAGCACACTCATACACATCTTTAGAGCATCAAAACCCTAAATATGAATCACTAAAGTGAATATGTTTTACTTGTCCTTTTCCTACCGACAGAGTTGGCAGTGCCACACTAAGACCTGCGGCGATTTTGCCTTCATCACGTCCTCCAGCCTCATCGCCACGGCTGGACAGTCCAATGATAACAGGTCAGCATCAGCGCTGAGAAACACTAATCTTTCTCCGTTGGTATCAACTGTCTCATATTTTCCTCGGTTTACTTTATCCACAGAAATGTTTGCCTGTGGGATACTCTGATTTCACCTAGCAATACCATGGTTCATGGTAAGACATCCTGAATGCAAACAAGCCTATTTTATTATTTTACTTGCATACTGTTGTTTTGTGATTCAATTTCACTTTTCTTCCCACCCACCCCTTCAGCGTTCCCCTGCCATGAGAACGGGGCCACTGTGCTGCAGTATGCTCCTAAACAGCAGCTGCTGATCACTGGAGGCAGAAAAGGCTTTGTGTGCGTGTTTGACATCCGCCAGAGGCAGCTGCTCCACACTTTTCAAGCCCATGACTCAGCTATCAAGGCCCTGGCACTGGATGCCTTTGAAGACTTCTTTGTCACTGGTTCTGCAGAGGGCAACATGAAGGTGACACGTGCTCCATCACTCACTTACTGACCTGCTAAAACGTAAAACAGTCATACTTTGACTGTGTAGTAAGGATTCATGTCTTATTTTCAGTACAGATGTACTTAATAAAATCAGAAAATTGCTTGATGAATGAAATGGTGAAAAAAACTGCACAAGCACCAGAGAAGTCTTTGAGCTAGAGTTCAAGTCAAGTCTCAAGTCTTTGTGCAAGAGTCCAAGTCAAGTTTCTGAGCTAGTCAAAGTGAAGTCGCAAGTCACAGCACAACCATGTAATGTGCAATGCGATTAATGACAACTTAAACTACTGTAAGTCAACACAGCCCCCAGATCTGCAAACCAGTGTAACGCTATAACTAAATAAAACTTCAATGTTACATGATCAACAATAAACCTGTAACCTGTCTGCAGCCAACGTTAAAAATTAACGTGATGGCAGCCATCAGGATGTAAATGATTACGTTAATTGACTAGACTACCACAAGTTTAGCAAGTAAACAAATAATTCATCTTTTCATAATGAACCTAACCTCTGGTAGGTCATAGCTAAAGCAAGAAGCAAGCTAACCTTAGATGACCAATGCTGAGCTAAATATGTTTACTAACCTCAGGTTACTAACCTATTTTGCGTTCAGTGCTTATTTGTTTGCGCCTTGTTATATAAAGTTTTAAAGCCAAAGTTTCACTTGTTACGTAGGCACGTTATAGATAACGCAGGAAGGGGAATAACAGCAAGCTCATCAGACGTTTCCTAAAAATAGACATTGTTCACAAGTCCTGCACCTCAAGTCCAAGTCAGGTATGAAGTCTTTTGAGGACAAGTCTTAAGTCGAGTCTGAAGTCAATGTGTGTGCGACTTAAGTCGGACTCAAGTTTGAGTCTCAAACTCGAGTTCCCATCTCTGAAAGGCAGTCCCACACAGTATTAATGAGCTCCGGTAATCCAACATCTCCTGCATAAACAGCAGAGTATCCTGTTGCAGCTGACCCGTCCTATGTTTGTAGAGGTAGCGAGGCACGGCACTTCTCAAATCAGTGGGTACACAGGGCTTGACACTATGAAAAGTGGTTGCCAGGCTGGCAACCAGGCATCAGCGTGGCATCTTATATTTTGAGTAATTAAGTAACTCATAAGTTATACATTAGCTTAGTAATGAAAAGGTGACATAAAAGAATGTTGAAAGAGTTGAAGTCGGATGTGTTCATCTGCCAGTCAGTGGGTGTGCTAGCTCTTGCAGCCTCCACTGCATTATGTTGTTGTGCTGCCTGCTTGTGTTGCTTTAATCTCCAGTGCTTGTCTAGTCCCATTGTTTTGTTGGATGTGCTGCCTTGAACTAGTGAACTTGATGTGTTATCGAGGTGCATGTTGTACATGCTTTGCAATATAATTATAATTTTCCATCCAGCTCAAAGATAACGGAATATTTCGCTACCCAAGACACAAATTTCCTTTTTGTTTTTCATTCAGGTTTTATCTGGTTCTTTAGTTGAATCAATTTTCACATTCGTTTGTTTGTTGAACTTTTCACCTCACAGTCAAATAACCTAATTTACTTCGCCACTGTCTCTAAGGAAGATTCCTCTTCCGACTATAACAGCAATATTTCAATCACTAATGCAACAAATTATTAAAAAAAATAAAACTGGCTGCACATTTTGTTGTCAGCTTCGCAAACTAGGACTGGAGCAAGAGTTTCAGAGTGATGAGTTATTAAGGCAGTTCAGGAGCAGTGTTTCTATAGTCACTCCTATAACTTATTTGCTTCAAAGTATATTTATTGATAAAATCACCAAGTGGCAGCGGCGTGACGTGCCAGAAACAACAGGTGCTCAGAGCAATGTCTATTTTCCACCAAAAAACATGACCACTTTCAGGAGGCATAGCCTTTTGTTGCCTCTTAATAGAGCCACCTATGAGTTCTGCTCATGATACCACGCTGGTTATGGTGAGACTTTTGTCAGCTTGATTATCATGTGTTATTAATTGGATGTTGTTTAATAAGCAACAAACTGAACTTATTTTGTACAAAAATTATTTTCACACCACACTACAGTGTCACAACACTCACAGTAAATTTTTGCACTTGTACAGTGGCTGTTGCAGGCTACATATAATGGAATAACAAAGAACAGTAGGCTGGAGTGAAAAGAAAAAAAGAAAATTCTCTCCCCCTCTGCTTTCTCTGTCTCCAGGTGTGGAAATTAGCCGGCCACGGGCTCATGCACTCTTTTAGCACCGAGCATGCCAAGCAGAGCATCTTCCGCAACATCGGTGCAGGCGTCATGCAGGTGGAGACACGTCCCGGTAACCGCATCTTTACCTGTGGAGCAGACGGCACCCTGAAAATGAGGGTCCTCCCTGACCGCTACAATATCCCCAGCAGCTTGGTCGATATCCTGTAACACCAACTTCCACTTTTGAGTGTCCAAAGAGGAAAGAGACAGAAAGAAAAAAAAGCTTACATAATACTCAATAGGCATTGATGGGGAGGAGTTGGTCAAAAGATCACCATGCTTTTGGCATCTTTCAGAGTGTGTAGTATTCATGGGTTTACTGTTGATGTAAATCATATCCAGAATGAAAAACGGAGCTGCAAATATTTTTTTTCCTCAAAGGCTGAAAGCAAAGTTACAAGCAAAAGGTATCATACTTGATTTTAAAGCTAGATTTATTGTAATTTTATTGAAGAATCTCTACTCTTAGAGTGTGTCCATAGGGAAGCTATGCATGTCCTGTTCTCGTTACGCAGTGCAATCACAGGTCTATTGATAGTGCTCTGTAAAAGTGCTCAAGCAAAAATTTTAAAAGTGTGTAACTGTCGTCATTTTGTGCCCACAGCTGAAATCTCTTAGCATCTACTGTAACCAGCACTGTGGTTTGTTATTCAGTCAGTGGTTTCCAGTGTGAATCAAGTTGTTGGAATCTGCATTTTGTTTAAATGGTTTTCCCCGCCGCCCCCCTTTTTCTCAGCCCTTATGGAAGAGTCGATGCTCTTATAGTGACACCCCCCTGCCCTCACCCTCCATTTCACTGGCTGCCCGTCACTCACTCTGGCCTCTCCAGGTTTGGGCTAGACCCAGCCCGGTTTGGTCCCCAAGTGTGTGGTCACACTGCTGTGTCTGCCATCTGTATGCCTGCCTGTCCACCTGCCCTCAAATGCCTGTTTGTGTGGCAGACTCACTGCTAGAACATTCCTGTTTGAAAGATGATTTGTTTTACTCCCGTGACTGTGATTTCAATGTTTCCATCTGTCTGGTCCAAAGCTGAATGCCCACCCACCCAGAGCAGAAACACAAAGATTCACTTCTGGTTTTGCACAAGATATTCTTGAATTTGTTTTTTTATTAATTATACTTTTATTATTTGACTTATTTATATGTTTGTGTGGTTGTTTGGTTGACCATTCCTTTGTAAAGCTATTTAATGTATTGCCTTTTTATTTTAGGAATGTAAGGGGTTTTACTGTATCTCACTGGGAGATGTGCAACACAGTCTACTGTATGTAAGTGTGTGTTACCTCGCTAGTTGTTTTTACTGTTTTATCCATAAGGAATAGATATTTGCACTCAAATTCTGGAGACACTAAAAGTTTATTTCAAATAAATACGTTATTGAAGAAGAAACTGTTAAATACAAATGAATGTCTGGCTTTATTTGGCCTAGTAGTAAAAAGTTTGAAATAGTTTTAATATAAATTATATAAATATATATATATATATGAAATACCACAACAGCTTGTACAAACATGAAAGCATTTCTTTATTTTTGGTTTGTATCATACCAGCTGGATTAGTTGTAACTTTTGTTAAGTGTATGTATGGTATTTATTAAAGAGATTTGTGTTTCTCTCCCTCTTTCTGCCCACTATGTGTACTGTATGTGTTTTACCGATGGTCCTACTGGTGTCTGGTGTGTATGTGTGTGTGCATGTAATAATGCAAAAGAAGCCAATATCATGGGTAGACGGTTACTAGGGCGCTTGAGCCTGGAGGTGTGTGAGAGAACAGGTCATGGTCAGAGTTTTACCTTTGTAAAGTGAATAAATTCTTTTTATTTCATCAGGGTGATATGGCACTGTTTTTCTTTCTTTTCCGTCGAGAGGAATAAGTAACCAGGGATCATGCTGCTTCATTACAAATGTAGGTGGACTATTTCTCTACAGAATATCAGTGGGGATAACATATCTATATATAAAAAATACATAAAAGACCACAGTCATGCAAATACACTAAATAATGTAACAACTTACAACACAGACAAAAAAGTTGAGTTATAAGTTCAATTTGTATAAATTGTGAACTGTTTGATACAAAATGATATAATGTTTTCACACCATTAGTAACTCTAAAATCTCTTGTGTACATTGCGGATAGGATATAAATACAGCAGTATTTATTTTAAACATTATCACAATAATTTTGGACCAAAAACTGATTTCCCTCTAGTGAAACAGTGGTTTTTAGCATGTGACTGTGGGGTGTACATCTCTCTTGAAAACCTTAAAATTATTACTATAATATCCAAAGATGAAGTGAATAGTTGGTCAGCAGGCATTTTGCTCACTATGTACTGTAGCAGTCATGTCTGCATGTTGTCTGTCATGTTTCGACATGATGTTTCTCACTCATCAGAGATGAAGTGAACCACGTAGAGCCTGACGTAGCTGTGGTCCCACACATACAGGTGTCTGTCCTTGGGGCTGTAGGAGAGCATCGCCAGCACTCCACCTGGAGACCTCAAGTCAAAAGTCACATTGACCGGCTTTCCCTTCAGCAGGTCAAAAGCAAAGGTGACTCTGGTGTCCTTTGTGTCTGTAACATACAAGACACCACATGCGATGAAGGTGTTGCCGGCCTTGGTACGGGGATAGGTGGTGTTGATGTAGGATGTGACGGAGAAGGTCTTCTGGTCCAGCTGGGCCACCATGATGCTCTCATCAACACTGGAAGCAAAAATGAGCCACAAGCCATTTTCATCTGCTGCCAGCTTGAAGTAGGTCTTGGAGTTGTGGAGCAAGTAGGCGAGGTTGTGGTACAAAGCGTTGTCTATAGTGAGAGTGTGAAGCCTCTTGGTATCAAAGTCAAATCTGCAAACAAACAAGCAGTGAGTTGTTAACCGGAGGCATTGGAATAAATGGAAACGACAGCAAAGCATCACACTGTCTGTTGGTCCTACCTGGCAATGCTGGAAGTACCAGCGATATGATAATAGAATGAACCATTGTGGACAGTGTGTCCGCAGCCTTGGTAGAACTTTCTAATATCCACAATGTCACTGCTGCTGTTCTGGAAGGAGGCAATGCTTTTATACTCCTTCACCACACGACCTAAGGGCAGAACATGCAAAACATTCAGTGAAAACTGCTTTTAAAAAAGAATGTACAGCTTTTAGATCCTATAGTCTAACATCCCTGTACGAAATTTAATATCCTTCTATCAGTATCCATGCAGATGGTCCTCTGTAACCAGCCTACCAGAAAAATGTTCTGCCACCCATATTCGCTCATCATTCAGCTGAGCGGTGTCTTTCATCCATGTGCCAAATGTGCTCTCCATCTTTGTCACATTCCTGGGGTTGATCAGAGACTTAATCAGGCACTCTGAGGGGAAACAAAATAACAAGAAGCTTATATGCTTACGTCTCTACCACACAGCACGTACTGAGCATGTAAACTAACTTCTCTGAAAACCCACCGTTTTTCTTAGCTGGCCTGTCATGTAGTTTCACAGCCTCCTTTACAGACGAGGTTTCATCATTTGAAATTGCGTGTAACTGCCCTGTTAGAAACAAGTTCACCTTACATTATTCACCGCAATCAGGTGTGGAGCCCTACTTGACTAAATCTCACCACAAAGTCCAGGTAGCAGCTGTTGTGGAGCTTTCGATCATGTCACACGATCATCCTCAGCAGATATTCTCCAAATCTGCTGTAGGAAGATTGTTTGATATGATCGAGAGCACCAGCTATCAGTTGATGAGATTGTTTTGACAGCTACTGTTTCCAAGGTTAAGAATGAGCTTTCAATCTCAACTGTTTAATAAAGGTCAACAACAAGCTTTACTCAGGGTCTGAGCGGCCTGAAGGTTGGCTCGGTGGTGCCTTATTCTGGGAGGCCCCTGGGGCCCTGGAGGTCCAGGAGGGCCCATAAGGCCAGGAGGTCCTGGAGGTCCAGGAGGACCTGGAGGACCTGGACAAGAAGAGAGGACAACATCTAAACTCTCTGGGTGTAAAAAGTAGATTTTTATGATGATGTCCCAGATCTGAAAGAAATGTTTGCAATTCTTTACATCCAACATTATTTTAATTTAAAGTTAGGGATGAAAAACGGTTTGGGTGACACCAAGTCACAAGATTAAAGCTCTACTTGCCCTCAATAATGACGTCATTGGATGGTTGTCCATTCTCTCCAGGCGGACCAGGCTCTCCTCGCTCTCCTTTTTCACCCGGTTCTCCTGTCTCACCTGGTGGCCCTGAGGAGGACATTATGCAAAATGACTATAAGACTGCATTCATGTCCTCAATACGCTTCGCCCTATTGTTAAATTTGTTATGAATTATTCCATTGACTTGCTCTGGTGAATCACGCCATCCACTGTGGAGGAGAACAGAGAGAAGTGGGAGAATATTTCCGGTTCATTTAGCCCAGGCCCAAATCCGCTGAGATGAATAATATTAGCTGAGAATGTGGTTAGAAAGGCAGCTGTTTCAACCTCTTCAGTCATTTATGAATTACAAATAGAATCCACTGTGAATAAAATCTGATGTCATTATGAAACATTGATATATCAGGATATTGGGTGTGTTGGTGTGTTTTGAGTTTTTATCTTTGTTTGCTTCTTGGTATTTTGGTGTTTTTACCCCCAGGTTACACTCAACCCTGTGACTTGTACATTGTACCCATAGTTCTTCACTAAAATGTCCAGCATTGCCCGAGGTTTTAATAAAAACGGATGGTGAGTAAAAACAGAATATACTCACTATTTCCTTACCTTTTTTCCCTCTTTTCCCATCAGCCCCGGGCAGTCCATTCAATCCTGGGATGCCATCAGTCCCATTGTGGCCGGGCATACCGTCCGCACCAGGCAAACCTGCAGTAACACAAAGAAATCTTCACCACAGGCTGAATGGAAAGCACATTTCAGCAAATATATGGGTCACTAAATCACAATGGAGACACAGTACAGCTTGATTTGAATTTGGATCCAGAATTAAGAGTTCACTTACCAGGAGGTCCTGGGGGTCCTGCAACAGAAGGTTTGAAGATGTTGGTAAATAAAATTTGATATATTATGGACATGAGTAGGTAGTTCAAAGTATGTGAGTGAAACATACCAGCTATGCAGACTCCCTTGGTGCTGTTGCAAATGTCGATCAATAATTTGATCTGCAGAGTAAAAATATATGCATTCAATTTTAGCAACATGGTCAGATTAATCAACTGCGGGGCCCTGGAGCAAAAATGAGCTGTGATGCCCCTATTGACCCCTCCAGTTTCAGATGTGATGGAAGAAGCATTAAGATCCTTTACTTAAGTAAAAGTAGCAATAATACTACTGTCAAATAAAACCTAAAATGTTAGGTTTACAAATAAAACCTAAAATGTTACTCAAGAATTATCAGCAAAATATATTTAAGTATCAAAAGTAAAAGTACTCATGCAGCAGTGTGTTTTTATAATACAGGATTTTTGTTTCTGATACTAAACATTTAAGAAACATTTCATTGCTGTAGCCAAATGTGAAGTAAAACATTCAATAGTTTACTCAAATTTCATGGAGTAGACGCATAAAATAGCACAAATGTACATTCAAGTACCAAAAAAAATTACTTGAGTGCCAAGAGATTATGTAATAATGCAAATGCTGGTTGAAGGCCCCTATTATTTCAATTTGTAGTGTGCTAGTGGAGCATTAGGCATCACTAAACAAATTTGCAATTGATCAAATTACCACAAACTGGACCTGAAACCTTGATGCCCCCTGACGGTCATAGGCCCCAGGACCATTGCACATTTTAACCAGTTGGTGTTCCAACATTAGTCAGGAATTACAAAACAATGTTTTTACATTTAGAAATCTATTTGCATGCACTCCCTCACTCTTTCTCTCTCATCTACAATCCATCAGGTATCCTCATCTCACCGGGACCATGGAGTAAGTCATCATCATCATCATCTCATCCTGCATATGTGTCTTGTGGTAACTCTGGCTGTGTCGGTGCTTGTGCTTCAGCTCATGCTTCATCTTCTTCTCTGTTTCCTCTCCCACCTCCTGGCTGACCTCCTGGTAAAGCTCCTGCTGCAGCTCCTTCTCCAGCTCTTCACTTCGCTTATTTCTGGAGTATTGGTACTGGTGTTGCGGGTGTTCCGCCACGCTTGCCTGCATCCCTGCCGCTCCTCTTGGCACCTCCTGGAGGAACTCCACCACCGAGCTCTGCTCCACCTCAGTCAGCCTTGTCCCTGTCTGCTCTAGCCAGGCCCGTTGCTGATTCTGCCGGACCAAGAGCACCAGAAGGCCCACAGAGTTCATCAACGCCACAAGACACGTCCCATACAGAACCATCCGCTGAGGGAGAGTCATGCTGGGGGTTGGGATCCACATGGTTACCACCTCACCTCCTGTTTTCTGAGGATCACCCACCAACTTCAGCATTCACAGGTGGGATACAATTCCAGTACAGCAGTGAATAGACAAAGAAAAGATGAAAGTCAAACAGGGCAGATGAAGTCCAAGCTTTGATTTTGTAGTTCAAGATGCTGCCACCAAAAATCAAATCAAACCAACTAAAGCTGAACTAATCCAACAGGAAGGAAGTCCTTTGCTGAAATTCAAGGTCCTGCCCAAATTATTTGAAAGCTCCAAATAGAGTCCAGTCAGCTTCAGTGTCTGTGCTCCACTGGGGTGGTCTATCTGAAGGCAGACGGGTAAATACAGTGCTTTTTGTGTTGTTCTCCAAGTGGAGAAAGGGGTTGTGTGTACATGTGCATGTGTGTGTGTGTGTGGTGTGTGTGTGTGTGTGTGTGTGTGTGTGTGTGTGTGTGTGTGCATGCAAACCAGTAATGTAGGAGTGGGCATTACACAATCTTCTGGGCTTGTCTGGGAAGAAACCCCCGCCTGTTCAGTCACCTGATTTATATTCAGCAACCCATTCTACTGCACTGCCGTGGGCAGACAGACACACACACACACACACACACACAACACACACACACACACACACACACAGAAGGATATGCACATATGTATGATGTACGCATGAAAGCACTCACATACATAACAAATAAAAGCATGAATTCACCAGACAAACTGACTGGTCATTGATGTTTACATACGTGTATACATTATTATTATTATTATTATTATTATTATTATTATTATTATTATTATTATTATTATTATTATTATTATTATTATTATTACAAAAGAACCAATCGCATCACCTCAAAATGCATTAACATCATAGTTTCCACTGAGTTGGTTTATGCTCTCTCTCCTCTCTTCCCCAACTCCTGTATGCTCCCTTCATTCCTCCCCTTAGGCGCTGGTCCTTGTCACATCCTCATAGCTTCCATCCACCAACTGCAGCAATGACCCATTTCCATTGCTTTGATTTGGGCCAGAAAAGGGACATTTTATTAGATGAATGACAGTTTAGCAGAAATAAAATTCCAGGCATTTCAAGCCTTCTTCACTGTGAAAGGGAGTTAGTACTATATGTTTTTTGACTTGTGTAAGTGTATTTTCTATTATTGCCTGTGTAATTGCTTCATTTGCAATACAGTTAATTCCTCTTTGGTGATGTGGAGTTGTGTTGGATTCATGCAGCTGCCCTACACACACACACAAGAGGTAGAGAGTGAGAGAGAGAGAGACATGCAACATTGATGTTAGATTCAGGTCTTGAGTTCTGTTAACTGGGCTCTAGTGTGTGGGCCCCTGCCTGGGGCTGTAGGTCACTGACAGACAGTTGTTGGACAGCTTGAATTTTCTCCAGCAGATTTGTAGATGCACACATGAAGTCTTAAGAGCACTGAGATAGTTCCTTTGTTGTCTCACATTCACTCATTCAAAAAGCAGAGGAAAGCAACCATTCCTTACATAGACATCTGATTCAAATTACTCTATGGAAAAAGTGTAATAATAATTTGAACATTTGATTTAATTTGATTAATTAAATTAATTTGAACACTGTAATATTTGCCAAGCTGCTAAATGATTCCAATAAAGTGAGGATTCATTACATCAACATGGACCATGTGGTGTCTTCTTCACCTCTAGACTTTTATTGATCTTTTCTGGTTCTGTTTCCTTCTTCCTGTGGTGCAGCTGCTGGGAAAGCAGCCTTATCTCTCGTCCTACCACAGGACTGAGAGGTCCATGTCCGTCTTTGCTGCTCCAGGCCAAGGACAACCAGATGACATGACGTGTCTTCCTACAAACTTTATCCTCCCACCCACCTAATCTCACTGAGACTTGGGGTCTTTTTTTCCTCCTTTACACTTTTATCTAAGTAGTTTCACAAGTTCAAAATGTATTGTTATATGAATGCCACAATTCAGCAAAGCCATAGAATAGATTACATTAAATCAGTAAAATAGCACACGATGGAAAATCAATAAAGAAGCCAATTAATAAAATGATTTACAACGTGAAAAAAATGCATTTATTGGATATCTAAAACTGAATTTTGATTTAACACAATGAGAAACACATACTAGCAGTAAGTTTCAAGTTAAGTATGTTATGTAAGGGAAGTTTATTATGTAAGTGTAGAGATGGAACAAACTGTAAAGCCACACTCTCTTTGGCACATGACTCCCAGTGTTTTGTGAGAGAGGTGTTCATCTTCTAATTGTTATCATATATTTTTGGCAACTTTTTAGTGCTTCTTTAAATCTGACTTGTGGGACCAATTCCTCTGGTTTTTTATTACACAGTGTATTGTCTGAATTCATAGGCACAAAATTTTTCTGCATGTCATACCCCTCTGACTTGTTATCATAAGTTAACAGTTTCTGTTTTACAACATATACTAAGGAACATCTAATCATACTCTTCACCCACAGTTGTCAGATACATGTACATGTGGAACTTCACCTCTGTACAAGTAGGGTGATAATGTGGACATTATGCAAAAGTGAATGTGAAAAAGGGGGTTAGACATGATACATGTTTTGACATTTAAGTGCTTTTCTTCAGCTTTCTCTTAGTCCCGTTTATTCAAATCTGAACAACTCCCCACTTATGTGGTGGAGACAAAGATGTGGTTGACCACAACACAGAGCACAGAGACAAGGTTACATTAACTTCTGTTTTCAGAAGAAACAGGGCAGTTGTCTCTGCTTAATCATGCAGAACAATCTAGGTCTAAGCCATCGTACAGGGCATCGTTATCAAGGCCAGGCCTCAACACACAGTTGGCCAATTGAACAGTGCACATTCTTGGACTCGAAAGTGGGCGGTGAGTGAATTCACTGAGTCCTTTATACGCAATGAGCAAATGGAACAAACAGCATTGGCTTTGTCATAAATTGCTAAATAAAAAAATGAAAGAAAATTTTAAAAAAGACACAGCCGATGTGTCTGCACAAATATTAAAGTTTGATGAAACCAAAAATAACCAAAAAACAATAATACGACATAGTGGTGTCAGTGCCAAGACAGAGATTAAAAATACTGGGGTCAAAAGTTTGAGCAGAGACCTGAAAATTTTTCCTAATGTGCTATTAATTTAGATATCAGTTTTCATTAATACAACAGTTTCATTAATACCAGAGTTCTCACCGTTTCACACTGTTTTTAATTCTGGTGTAAAAAATTGTTACATTGGTGTAAACTATATATTCGTTTATGTATTTCTTAATTTTCCTAGGCTAGAATTAAAAAAGTTTAATGATCTTGGGTATAAACAATGTGGTATCGGCTTTTAAAACCCCCATTATGTATAACTTTTTAAAATTATAAAATCAACTTCAGGTCTCCGATTCCTCTTCAAAATTTGGTAGCTACAGCCCTGAGTGAGTGACACACAAGACCTGCTACAGAGCTTAGAACTACGGAACGCTTAGTCATCTCCTAATAATAGTCAGTGAATATGGTTTTGTTTCAATAACTTCATGTTGCAATAAATCTAAAAACCTACTGGAATCTACTGGTAGTCTGACAGAGTAATCTGGGAGTAATTATAATACTGTCAATTCTGAACAGTCCCTTCAAATAAGGGATTGTAATGAGAGCTACAGTATAGTATATACTATTTTAAAAAACTGTCAACATTTTGTATAAATGTATAATTTAATTATAGCTTTCCCATGTCTTTCTTCCTTTTATGGAAAAAAATCTGAGAAAACTGATGTATAAATGTTTATTGCAATAACAGAGAATTTAATTTTGTAAGACAGATAAAGCTGTAATAATAATAATAACTATAATAACACAGATGCTCCTTTGTAGGATTTCCAATGAGATTCTTTTGATGTTCAAAGGAAGAGCAAAACTTGCTTCTCATCACCAAAATGTCAAATACAATGTTTGAAAGAAGCTTGTGCCAACATAGGAATGCATCACATGCAGCCACTGAACTAAGTCCTGTACGCTCAAGGGCACAGGCACAAATCCAACCCGTCAAGGTTACAAGTGTAATGTTTACCATTTTCCTCCTCTGTTGTGGCTTTTGCATTACCCTGACCTGGCTTGTAACCAGCACAGACAACATATAAAGAGAAAGCCCACGGTGCAGTCGCTGGGTTTGTGCATTTGTGTGTGGGTTGTTTTAAATCTGCCTTCTCATGGATCTGATCTCTGCTTGTGAATGGGCGATGACTCCTGTAGGTTTGGATGCCATGGCAGCAAACCTGGCATCCATGTCCCCGAATGCCACTGCAATGGGATCAACGGGCATCTCTGTTGCAACCAGAACCCTAATACTGCTTTTTTGTCTGCTGCTGGTTGCCTGGAACCACACAGACAAAAAAGGTGTACCAGGTAGGTGATATATCTGGTTTGACACTTTTACAGTTTCTTTCCTTGTGTTGGCACAGTTTCTGTTACTATTTTAACCTCATCACTGAATTTGGTATAAGCTGAAATACATTTATTGCCATTTACCACAACAGGTCCTTCTTTCTGTCTGGGTTTGGGGCCACTTCTTTCATACGTGAGATTCCTCTGGACTGGTATAGGCACAGCCAGCAACTACTACAACAAGAAGTATGGAGACATTGTCAGAGTCTGGATCAAAGGAGAGGAGACCCTTATACTCAGCAGGTTGGTTTTGTCAGGTTGGTTAATGCTGATGAAAATAGAAACCGTCAATCCCAGTGTAAATTGATAATCATTAGTTTCATTTATATATATGTATTTTTTAATATAAGGGCATCAGCGGTGCACCATGTACTGAAGAATGGACACTATACATCTCGTTTTGGGAGCAAGCAGGGACTCAGCTGCATCGGCATGAATGAGCGAGGCATCATATTTAACAACAACGTAAATCTCTGGAAAAAGATACGCACCTATTTTACCAAAGGTAATATTTTAGCCTTTAATAAGCCTTGCAGACTTTCAGATTGATCCAATTATTCCGTGATTTCAGATACTAAATATCTGACTAACATTAATCACAAAAACTTTAATCTTCTGTGTCAGCCCTGACGGGTCCGGGCTTGCAACAGACAGTGCAGGTTTGCGTCTCCTCCACACAGACTCACTTAGACGGCTTGGACAGTTTGGATCAAGTGGATGTCCTCAGTTTGTTGCGCTGCACCGTGGTCGACATCTCCAACAGACTCTTCCTGGGTGTACCTGTGAGTGGTGAGTAGTTAATTTGAGTCATCATCCAAGCTAGGGTCAGTTAAGAAACAGTGAATTTATCTTACTCACTACCATCTTATGTTCTTGATACCCTGTCTCCAGAGAAAGAACTGCTGCTGAAGATTCAGAAATATTTTGACACATGGCAGACTGTGCTGATCAAACCAGACATTTACTTCAAGTTTGACTGGATTCACCAGAGGCATAAGACAGCAGCGTGAGTCACTCTACCACTTTTTCATTCATATTATTGTGTTTTTTCATGCATAAACCTATCTTTAGGTGTTGTGGCTGGAAGCATTTTTTTATAATCAAGTGTGATATATTTGTTATCTCACAGCCAGGAGCTGCAAGATGCTATAGAGAGCCTTGTAGTACAGAAGAGGCGAGAGGTGGAGCAGGCAGATACACTGGACAACATCAACTTCACCGCAGAACTCATATTTGCACAGGTCAGTCTGAGAATTGAATTGCTGCCATTTCTTTTTGCAAATACTAACAAGAAAAATAAATCCCTTTTGTCCTTTTTTCATTCTTCATGCCCTTTAAGCACTTCCTCCAACCCAATAGTGAAAAATAACACTTTCTACTAAGTCAGCTTATTCACATGTATATTGCATGTGTGCGTGTATTTGTGTGTGTGTGTGTGTGTGTGTTCAGAACCATGGAGAACTGTCTGCAGAGAATGTGAGGCAGTGTGTGCTGGAGATGGTGATCGCAGCACCAGACACTCTGTCCATCAGCCTCTTCTTCATGCTGCTGCTCCTCAAACAGAATCCAGAGGTGGAGCTGAAGCTGCTACAAGAGATAGACACTGTTGTAGGTAAGGAGCTGGCAACATCAAGACATAATATTTAACTAGATTTTACATTACATTTTTTACATCACATTTTAGAAGCAGTCATGCATTTATTACATGATCGTCTGCACATCAACGATGCATTTAAACAGACGCAGTATGTCATAAGTGACTGAGATGTGTAAAACAAAATACTGTGCTTGTAAGCAAAATAAAAGTTTGTCATACACTCAGTTGCCAGTTATGTTATTATGTGTAGTACACCTAGCTAAAAGCAATGTACTTTCATGAAGGTTATAATGTTCAGTTTTTGTTGAAGCTGTTTTACAGACATATAACAGTATGATATGTAATTGCCATTGTCTCGCTATAGGTGAGAAAAAGCTTCAGAACGGGGATGTTCAGAAGTTGCAGCTGCTGGAGAGCTTCATCAATGAATGCTTGCGCTTCCACCCTGTGGTGGACTTCACCATGCGTCGAGCCCTATGTGATGACATCATAGATGGCTACAGGGTACCAAAGGGCACAAATATCATTCTGAACACCGGCCACATGCACCGGACAGAGTTTTTCCTCAAACCCAATGAATTCAGTTTGGAAAACTTTCAAAAAAATGTAAGTGGATGGATTTTTCTTACTCTGTTGTCCTATCTGCAACTCTGAGACTTAAAATAAAATAAAATGTTACCAAAGTTAGAACAATTCATCCTTGCTTTTCTCACAGGTTTGAAATGGGCAGGGCTTGGTGTAAAAGATACTTGTTTTGAAACCAAGTTTTCATGAACTTTACCTACTTGTCCGATCTGTTCTCTGCCCCTCCTGTCCTCCTGTCCTTATTAGGCCCCACGTCGTTACTTCCAGCCATTCGGCTCAGGCCCTCGCGCCTGCGTTGGTAAGCACATCGCCATGATAATGATGAAATCCATCCTGGTGACATTGCTCTCCCAGTTCTCTGTTTGCCCCCATAAGGGCTTGACCCTGGACTGCCTCCCACAGACAAACAACCTCTCCCAGCAGCCTGTAGAGCATCAGCAGGAGGACGAACATCTCAGCATGACATTCTTACCCAGGCAGAGAGGTAGCTGGCAAACGCTCTGAGACTCTGACCTTTATGGTTTTCTTCATTTGTATCGATACATTTATGCAGAATATATACATATACTACATTATCTCTATTACTACATTTATATTATCTTGTAACTGTACAAAGCTCACTTTTATATTTTGGTATGTATTAACATTGTATTTCTACTTGAACTATTATGCATTATGTGAAATGTAAGTTTAGAAATACTGAAGTAAATGTAAATTATTGTCCTAATATTGAGTGTTGTTGTCTTCTTTTTTGCACATTTTCTCATTGTTTTCTGAATGTAATCACACATATTTAGAGTAGAAAAAATATGAAGCATTTTCCATTAATGTTTTAAAAGCTCCTACACCAGCACACACCCTAAAATGAAATTATTTCAACAGTTTTTTTATTTTACTTCCTGTCTCTTTTTAAAAACATTGATATTTGAAGTCTCATTTGAAATGTTTGCTATTTTAGCTGCATTTAATCTATGGTCTAAAGGTCCTATATTAAGAAAGTTTATTTAATATAACAAAGACATTTATGAAAAGAGAATTTGTCAAATGTACATCAAGCATAAAAACTTCAACTTTGAAAAGCCAAAGATAAATGTGCTTGAACAATATATGAGTAATAGCAAATATTGGTCAGAAGGGGGCACTGCAACACATAACGCAATGATGTGGTCCTCAGCACAGTCAAGTACAGCAACCAATCTGTTCATTATGTGCAATTGCCCTCTGCCTCTGGGCAAACGTGGCAATACATTTCACACACAGATGTTTCAATTTGTATTGTTTCCACTCTCTAAGCACCAGGACCACTCAAAGGTTTACGCTGAAGGACCACAGGAGCTCTACTTGCAAACATGTTTCTTTGGTTGCGTGTTTGAAAGTTAAGAGAAACAGAGATGGAGGTATTGAGGTAGCAGCTAAGAGAAAATATACATGTACATAAGGCTTTCAGCTGTGTGGTGCAGTTCCTCCAGAGTTGTTAAACATTTGCAGTCTATCAGTGATGAGTCTCAATCTCAATTTCACTGACCCGACACAACAGAGCTGCTTGTGCTGTGTACAGTACATGCCAGGCTAATTAAGGTTAATTAAGAACATTGGACCACTTCAGAAACGAGTTTACCTACTGTCTGAGTCAACTGTCAGTGTGTCTGTCTATATTGAGACTGAAGCTTGGTCATATTTATCTTTTGTCATTATAAAAGGACTGAGTGTTAATTGTGTGTATGTGCATGTGAATAGCAGTGTGTGTGTGTGTGTGTGTGTGTGTGTGTGTGTGTGTGTGTGTGTGTGTGTGTGTGTGTGTGTGTGTGTGTGTGTGTGTTGTGTGTGTGTATCACAGGCTGTTCCTTGCAGGTGTCCTGGGATGTAGAGAGTGAATCACTATATTCTCATTATGGTCAGTCTCATTTCTGGATGGTAATCATCTCACGTACACTGCAGGAACTATGATTACACTTTGTAAGATTTAATTTTAAATCTACCAAGAAAACACTCACCTTCACAATAATATAATCTTTGTAAAACTTGATGCCGTTATTAAGAATTAAGAGAGAATTAAGTAATTAAAAATGTATGTACATACTGGGAAATATCGTGCTGAATATCCTATGAATCTGTTGTTGCTAATTTCCTCTCATACAACACCTGTTGCTCTTCTGTCAGTTTGTTTTTCCACAACCCCGAAGTCATTTTATTTCTGCTTAAAAAATTCAGCTGAATCACTTCTCTGTAGAGGATGACTAAAGGCCAAACAGCCAATGATTAAGGCCAAACAGGTGGATCACCAAAGGTAGCAATTATATAATTTAATTACTGTAATATAAAAACATATATTATCTGTATCAGTTTAACTTGTAAAGTGTCACTTCCAACGACATCTTTCATATTTGTTAGCACTTACTACAGTGTACAGTAGCTTCAGGGTGAAACGTTGCCTTAATTATCACTTCCTCACATAAGGACCTAATACTGTCTTTTTCAATTAACTCAGTATCTATCTATCTATCTATCTATCTATCTATCTATCTATCTATCTATCTATCTATCTATCTATCTATCTATCTATCTATCTATCTATCTATCTAGATGTTTAGCATGTTAGCATGCTAACATGCTGATGGAAATACCTGAATTCAGATATCTGATTCAAAATAAAAGTTTTATCTGAAGATTTTGATGCTAGATTAAGTCCACAAACATTATTACAGTTCATCCTTAGGAGAGGAGTGTCTGTAGTAAATTACATGGCAATCCATCCAATTGTTGGAGATGTTGAGGCAGTTTCAGATGTGTAGTTGAGAAAATGTGGACAGCTCCAGTATACAGAGTGCAGACTGAGCTAATGTGATTCCTTTGTGGCTCCAAACTGTGGGATATCAGGCATCTGCTAAATAGATCTGTGGTAACTTTCACTTCAAGTCTACTACTGGGGACTGTGGTGTTTGTGTGTGTGTGTGTGTGTGTGTGTGTGTGTGTGTGTGTGTGTGTGTGTGTGTGTGTGTGTGTGTGTGTGTGTGTGTGTGTGTGTGTGTGTGTGTGTGTGTGTGTGAGTTTAGGAAATATTTTGAAAAGGGGAATTGAATAATGCTTGTGGTTTCAAACTGTGTCAGCTTTGCATGCCTTTGGCAGAAAGGTCGCCTGTGTGTCTGTCATAGTGATATTGGTTTTATCTTGCCAGCATCTATCTAAGTGAGAGTTTTCACACTTTGAAACACCTTTTCTCTTTTCTCTTTTAAGGTAGGGTACCTCGATAAAAATAATATATTATATGTGTTTTACTTGGACCAGAATGGGTCATCACTGTTTTAAGGTATCACTACAACAGCTTGCCTTGCAGAATTTGATGCACTTCTTTGGAATATTCAGTCTGTTCTTTCTCTTAAGGAAGCCCATAGTTCTTCATTTGTGGTTTTTGTTAGTCATGTGATGTATATTTTCCGTCCCGTTCCATTTATTTCTATTGCTGCATGACAGATTTATAGAGGCAGGATGCCAGACAGCTTTTAAAATAGCTCAGACGTATGAGCCTTGCAGCAAAAAGTTTAGACTGTCCTGCCTCGGGCTCTGATCATGACAATCTGATTGATTACATGCTATTTACCGCCCACAAACACACACACACATAGACACATTATGATATGCTAAAATTCTCAAATGCCAGTGGCCATATTGTCTCTGTTTCAGTTCCCTGCTGGATTATTGCTTCATTAAAAGACAGCCTTGGTTGCCATGGAAACATCTACCACAAAGGGTCAGCTGGCAATGTAGTCATCTCTCTACATTGCTGTTACATTGTCAATGCGACTTGTACCTCCTACAGTTAACAACACTTTTCCAAGACACTATGAGGCATTTGCTTGTTTGAACGTTTCTCACTGATAATTGTGTGCACATATGAACTGCATATAAATCACTGTAAATCTCCTTCCCCTTAAACAGGAATGAATCTCTCTCATCAGACCAGTCTGTCTGAGGATGCCCAGACTGCAAGGCTCTCTGCCAGTGAAGGCACTGGATCACAGGCAAACTCTCACTTCATGGCTGTTTCATGTGGCCCGATTTGCATAGTCAGCTCATTTGTTTCTCATTGAACATCAGAGGAGAGTGGTGGTGCCCATCATTACAGGAAACGTCTTCTTCTTCTTTTAGTTCCTATTTTCTGCATGCTTTCAAAAAAGGACAACCTGGAAGTTTCAGTTTGAAGCTGAAAAGTTAATCTATCAGCAGCTTGTCTGTCCATCGATGCTGTTGAATTTCTTTTATTTCTTTTCTGCCCAGCCATTTGTTTGTTTGCACCAGTTTGGGTTTGACTGGGAAAGTTATGAAATGCAAGTGAGCAGCCCACACAGAATTCTAAGACACCAAGAATAAAATTGCAGTGGTGACATTTGGCATAAACATTTGTCATAAAAGAACATAACTTTATTACCTTATAACAAAGTTTTTCTATTACAAAAAAAGTGTCCTATTGGCTGACTGAGTCCAGAATGGGCACCAGAACCGGAACCAGCAGTCTCCCAGTGAACACAGCCGGACCGTGTCTGAACCAAGCGGGAAGCGATCTGATGTGAACGCTGAAGACCCTGAAACCTGCATTCTATCGAACAGCCAGCAGGGGGCGACTCTTCTGGTTACAAAAAGAAGTCCGGCTCCATTAGAAATAATGGTAAAATGACCCTACCTCTAAGCTGAATAATTACCTCAGTAAACACTTTCATAATGAGTTTATGGTCTCAGTCGCTAATTTCAAGTCTTCTTCAATACAAAATTATGTTGATTCAGTATGCTCCCATTTATTTTAAAAATTACCATAAATTATCTATGATTGACAAGGCGTTACCATGGAAACCGGTCAATTAGGCTAGAGCCGACACATACCCACGACATTGTGTAAATTTAATCAGCGCCATTGAAAAAAGCTTATTAGATGTTGGCTGTTCACTTTCTCTGCTGAGTTCATTTACGTTTTAAGACCGTTGTTCGCTAGACAAAGTTATCAGCCAAACTTGAGGCTTCAAAAGAGAAGGGTCCAGCCAGAGCCCTTGGGTCCAGCTGCAGCCGGCAGACAAACGTGACGGAAGTCGACGGAAGTTGAACTTCCATATATGGTTTGTCCCAGAAGCCACCGCGCACAAAACACAACGATCACTCGGCCCACGCAGAGCCCTTTAAAAGACATCAACAGCACATAGAGCTAGAATATTTTCACATCTAACTCTGTGAATCAAGGGTTTTTTTCAACCAAATCAGAGTTAGTGATTGTTGAAACAGTGGAAAGTCTAACTAAGATGGTTTTTGTGAGTTTATATTGGTTTCTGTCGCGTTTGAATGACATGTGTTTTACGATGAGTTGGGAACAACAAGGCAATTAGTTTGGTGTAAGAGAGAAACTTGAATTCCAAAGGCCTATTGTTATGTTTTTCAATTTCATGCAAGTAGCACAGACAACAACAGAAACTGTTTCCAGGGGATATTGAAAGGTGATGCACACGACTGAGACAAGCTTGTTTTTTCCATGGTTTGTGAGTCATGAAGTTATTGGAGTTGCCTATCCGTAAGTGGCGTTGGAAATTGTCTGTACATCTCCAGTATAATTTTGACCAGTTACTTCAACCAATTAAATATGAAAATTATACTTACCAATTAATTTGTGAGTAAGAGTGATCTTATAATACAGATTATATTATAGCACTCCGTCAAATGATAATTTATGCTTTTAATATTGTAAGTATTTTGCAGAAGATTTTGAATTCTTCTTTTACCAATAGTCATTAGCTCCTGTTAGTGTAGCGTGAGTGGTTTGTCCTATCATGCTGAGACAGTAGATTTGACAGTAGCTTGTAGTTATACAAGCAAAAGGACCCACATTACTAAGGGCATATTTATGGAGATGCTGATGATGGTGATTATGTCAGAAACTGAATTACTGAGACTTAGTCAAAACTCAAGAGCTCATATGCAAAGGCCAGAGGGACCTAACTGTGCTCGGTAATAATATTATGTTTCACTTTCATTTTTAGGTTTTTGTAATTTTTGTTTTCAAAACAAAAGGCAAAGTACACTTCCAAGCAAACAAAGTGTAATTCTGTAAACTCACTCTTATGCTTCCCTTTCTCAGGCCAATAGCACTGTTTGTTTCTGTTCATAATCATACATCCTTTACACACCAACTCTAATGTTAAAGAAATCCACAGCTTTCTTGCTAGGATCAGAGTAACTCAGCTTGTTGTGATTACAGGAATATCTTTTTTTTGTCACTGCAATATTGCAGAAGAGAGCACAAATGTGTGTGCACACACACATTTGCGTGTGTGCGTGTGTGTGTGCACACATGCACACACACACGCAAATGCACATGGTTCTGAAGATAAGTGAGCCTTGGGCGGAGGGCAGGCAGGCTTGTGCCATCTGGTGCCCAGTGTTCATGCTGAGCAACAGTCAGCGCCACACCTGGGAGATGGTAATGCCTGCAACTGTTGTCGGACCACCAACTGCACGCCCACCTGCCTCCACTCTTCTGAAACATGTTGTCTCACAGACCACAAACAAAAAGTAATTCATGTTGATTATAAGAGGAACCCACCCTGAGATGGTGTAACACTTTTTAGACTTTAACAGTCTATCATATTTAATGTTTTGTAACTACTTTGTGATGAATTGTTAGTCATTAAGAAACTGCCTTCGTACAGTGTTTCCCAGAATGTCTCTGTCTGTTTCTTGTTTTCAGCTGTGGGAATAAGAGTAATATTTTTTTTGTAGTGAGAGTACCAGTCTAAGTCACAACCTTTACTCAAAACACAATGTTTTCATGTAAGTACGGAGCCCCTAAACACCCATAAGAAAACTTTTTTTTAAATCTTGTGTGCACACAGATAATTATCTTGTTCCAACAAAATAATAACTTGTGCAAACAAGATAAAAAATATAATCTTATAGGACTTCAGGGTCTCCATGCGCAAGTGATTAAATGGGTTGAGAAATATTATCTTCTTCTTCTCAAATAAAATTCCCTTTGCATGATTGTTGAATGTGTAAAATGGTGAGTCACCACAGAATCTGTAATTTTATTCTGATGCCAAACCTGACATTCATTGGTAAAAATCAAATGCAGCTGTGCTGGAAATACCTCGAGACATTTCTTATGCTTGGCCAGTTATCCATGTGAGCAATTTAACCCAATATTGCAAAAAATATTTTTTTGGCCACTTGGGTGCAGCAGAACAAGCTGTAAGCACAAGATTGACATATTAACGCCTTATAAAGTTGTTGTATTTGTAAGATGTGTGTGTGTATGAACGTGTGTGTGTGTGTGTGTGTGAGCGTGTGCATGTGTGTGAGAGGGAGCAGTCTATGAAGTAAATGTTACAATGGCATATGCGCTAAGTCTAATATTCACTCTCATTTTAGTTTTGTTTTGGTCTCCACCAACCTCTTAGCGTAACATCTGGCTCTTTAGCTGCTACAGGTTCCACTATGTTCATTAGCTGAGCTTTTTTTTCTTTTAAGAGCTGCCTGCTGCTGGAAATAAAGTTGATGAGTGGACCATAAAAGGAAAGTTGAACCAAAACAATGATCATAGATAAGCTAAAAATGCTCTGTAGAGCAGAAGGGAACTGTAAGTCAGGTGATAGTATAATTCTCAATTGGTTTAGTGCAACAAGAATACACCACTTTTGCATGTTTATTGTGACTGCTTTACAATGAAAAGAAGAAATATAAAATTCACCACTGTTTATGAACTGGACTCCAACCTTTCAGGCAAGCTTAAATCCTCCTAGATAGAGATTAATTATTCCCTACTACAGTCTCATACAATTCATCAAGTTATATATTTGTTAAGTAGTAATGCATTTTATTGCAGGGAGTGTTCTGAAAACTACCTTTAGTGAGGCCCTCAAGGACTTTGGGTTTATAAGCTAAGTAAGAAAATCAAACCCAGAAAACAAATATGGACTCAGTGAAAACAGTGCTGTGAATTTCATAACTTTAATGCTTTGAAAAGGTGGCTATTTGTCGACCGATTATGAAATATTGCATGCTGGAGTGTCCTTAAACATTGATCAAAACAAGAAACTGTTTCTTGCAACAAAGTGAAACAGATCCTTTCCTGTAAGAAAGAAAGGAGATCCAAACATATTGCATATTTAATACATATAACATATTTAAATGAAAGTGATCAGTGGAGGAAAGCACACAAGAACTGTACTAAACTGGTCATGTGAGTTGATTATACTTCTAAATGTCAGTCATCATCTAATACAACTCAAAAATGACTTTCGTAACACATTGAAATGACCCAAAACATTTCAGATCCACTCAGTGATTAGTGTAAACAGTAAAAGAATGACCTGGCCTGACTTTATGTGACTGACCACCTCAGATTGTAAGTGACTGATTGTATAACAGCCAGTTACAAGAGGTCATGGGATTTAAACTGCTGGAGATGAATTTCAAGTTGCCATGAATGAGTCTCTCCCATGGCTTTGCTAAAACACAGGCAGCACTCTTACCCAGAGACAGATAGAGGGAGGGAGAGAGGAAGAGAGAGAGGAAGAGACAGCACTTACAGCATACAGAAAGAGGTAGAGAAAGAGTTTCAGTGGAGAGAGCGTGAAGAGGCTGAGTGTGACAGCACAGAATAGGAGGAGGAGGAGGGACCAAGTGGCAGAGACACGGGAGGGAGAAACCGAGAGGGGGCGGACCGAGAGTGAACAAGGGGAGGGAGTATCAGAAACAGGGAAAGTAGATGAGAGGGAGAAGGAAAAAGGGAAACTCAGGGAGTCAGGAGAAGAGAAGAGAGCAATAGGAAAAGAGAGCAAAAAAGGAGGACAGCTCAGCAAATCAGCCCAGTAGCATTCCTCTCACAGCTGCAGTTATCCAGGCTGGGAGGGGGAGTTTAGCTCACCAGGAGAAAAAAATACAAGAAATTGCATTTAATTTTTTTTTCTTTGAGTGAATAAATCAGAAGACTCTCTGGAGAGCAAAGGGAACAAGAAGAAAGAGGAATCAGAGAGCTGCTGCAGCCTCAGAGTGTCCTGCAGGGCAAGATGGATTCAGACTCCGGAGAGCAGAGTGACGGAGACCTCTCTCCAGGTAAGCCTCGTTAAGCCTCAAGACCATTACTGCTACTGCTACTACAACATCAGTTTCTGACATGTTGTGGTAACTAGTCTTTAAGCAAATACATTCTATATTGAAGTTTATTAGTTTATCCGGAGGGTCTAAGAGTTCTTTCCGCCTGTTTTACAGCAACATTTCAGCATTTTCCTGTATTTTTATCAGGTACTGAACTCTCAACATAAACACATTCAGTCCCCGGAGCTGTAGCTTCATCAACTGCCATTTCTCTCACAAAGCAGACTCCTGATCAGCATTTTGCCTGTACATGTGAATACTTCTATAATGCCCCCAAAAATCAAAAATCACATGATTTTTAACTTTAAAAGTCACTTAGTCCAGTATCTGTTGCTCAGTCCTGAGATGTATCAAAGGCAAGCTGCTGTGAGCGCCGATGCAATTTCACTCTAATGCTGGTGACTGGCAGAGCCTCGATGAGTGTGCGGTCACCACCGGGAACAGGCAAGCTCCGACACGTGCAGGCAGTTTGTTCATCAACACATCCAGCTATGGAGAGAGCACAGCCTCTCTGAATGCTGAAGTCCTCCTTCTCTGTGATGCATCTCATGCTCACGGAGAATGAATGTAAATCTGTAGATTTACAGTTTACTGGAAGTTGTGTATGGTTGTTTGATAAATAAATCCTGTTGAAGATGTTTTATCTATGGTGTCAGAGTACAGGACAAACATTTATTACAGTGATGAGAGTTGAACAGTTGCACTCACACATGAAACATGCAGATACACAAACAAACACTCCTTAAAGTTTAGTGTTTCTCATTAGATATCTCTTAGCATTCCGCTAGTGTATGCATTTTAATGAACTGTGATCCTGTGAAAAGTTTATGCCAGGAGGTGAAACTTTTTCACATGCCTCCTGTAAAAGACTGATGATTTAAATTACTTTATCCTCTATAACAGAACTCTGGGTCCTCATAAAATGATTTTCCATTAGGCTAGTGTGATTTGTCCCTGGGTATCAGCAGGTCTGCTAAATGATGGACATATTATTTATCAGAGCACGTTGTTGCTGCCCCAGTTAGTGATGGTGAGATAATGTTGATGATGGTGTGGCTATTTGCCTGTTAATTTGACATAGAAATTGACATGGAGCTTTATGTGTTAATGATGCTCTGTTGGACTCTAACCATCTGTCTGTCCATCTGGCCCATTGTCTGTCTGTCTTTTGGTCTATTTGCAAAGGGTTAAGAACATTAATACAAGAGCCATAAAGTTTTGGATACATCGATTGTAGGTAATAACATATCTGGATCATTTACTGATCTCAGGCAGACCGTTCAACATTAAGACATCAATCAAGATGCTCATATTGGTGCGCATGGCCATGTCAATCTAAAGACGTAGGCTTTATCCATTTCACTTTCATGTGAAGTAGTGTACTCTGTTTTCCAGAGACTGGGCCAAAGGTAAATCATGGAAACATTTAACATTTTTCTACAGATGCTGTGTTCTTTTAAAGCTTCCAGCAACATACAGTGTGATAGCCTTTGTTACATAAGACATATTAACTCTTATAGGCTTGCCTTTTTGGGCCTAAAAACACATTACACGTGTTGAAAAAGAGGGGTTTCGCGAGAGCAAAAGCAGATTGACATTTTACCCAGTCAAGAGAAAGCCTGACTCATTCTCAAAATGCATTGTGCTTTGTGGTTGTGCTGCAGTTTCTACTCAGTCTACTGTCAGTGAAAAAAACTGGTATGGCTCATTTTATTAGGTCAACTGTCTCAACAAAACCTGAGCAAAAGTATTTTGAAAACAGGCATATTTTGAAAGTGTTGCTGTACACAAACATGACCCTTTTTCGTGGATATGTGGATGAGGGATGTGTGATTGATCTATGCTTTTATTATGTATTCTGGCACAAAAGTTCAGCAGTGTAAATATTGAGGTATTTTGTTTCAGGTGGCTTTGACCTTTTTGGCCTTCTCCTCTGCCCTTGAGCTGTTAAAGTGGTTGTTGTTGTTAGAGAGTGAGACTGATATCTTGGAGTTCAATGTTCCCTTAAATTCACCATCAGATACTCTTTTTATTAGCAACATCCCTGAATGAATCACTAGCAGTTGCACCGACTTTCCCTCAACCTCTATTGTATTTTTCTTCAGTTGCACAATTCCCACAATGCCTTGATGCCAGCAATGCAAGAAAAAAACAACACTTAGAGAACTGTTTCAGGGGAGACTTGTGCATAATAGTATGGTATAATACTTATTTATGACAGGTTATCACGTAAGAGTCAGGATTTGAACTATGGAGTGAGAATCGCTAGTGAGGGCACTAATGTTTTTCTGTCTTTCTACTCTGAAAGAAGTACCCTTTAGACCTTACACACACAAAATAAAAAACACACACAAAGGCTCACATTTTTTCTCATAATCACATAGTCATCCAGTCATGCAATGAGCACGCCGCTGACCATACACATACCCAGAAACTGATGCATCCAGCAGTCCTGTCCTTCCCTCCTGTGGTGGAGTGGCGATGACCACACCTAATTATGAGTCAAAACGAGACTGACTGTCAATACACCTGTTCTGCTGGAGGACTGCTGGAGTTCACATCACACAATGGGTGCACAACAAGCACCTTTGCATTTCACTGATACTTTTAAATATAATTTCCAGATACTCCTGCATATTGGTTTGGATTATTATTTAGCGTGTGTATTAGTTGGACATTATGTTGGTGAATAATCAGCTCACAGTCTACTTTTGGCTGATTCATCATGGTGATGCGACTCACTATAACTCCATATCCAAATCTGCCATCTGCAGAGCTATTTCCAACCGTTTGTGTTTACTTAAATTTGTCTATGGAAAGCAGACTTGTTGAAAAGAAATGCTGTTTGGCTGTTGCAATAACAGCTGTGAGATTCATAAGGGCATGTGGGCTGTTGCTGGTGCGCCTATTATAAACAAAAAAACTGCAGATGTTGCTTGATGACACAACTGAAGTTGAATATTCAGCCAGGTGATCTTCAGTATTCACACATTTACATACTAACAAACTCTATTGCCCTTGTTAATTGCCACTAATCGGCACATCCACAAACACTTCAAAGGTCTTAGAAAAAAATCATTCTGCATTAAACCAGGCCAGGAGTACCCAGCAATCAGAGGAGAGCTTCTGCCTCATGAGTGCCATGTTGGCAGACTCACCACATGCTTTACACATGAGAGACAGGCAGAGTGGGCCCATCTACAGACACACACACATACTGAAATAAATCCCTGCGCCCTTCTTGCTCATTCCCTCCGTCTTGAGCTCTCCCAACACATGCATCCTTGTTTTTTTTTCCTCCGCCTTTAATCTGGCCCGCAGATGGGGAGTGCTTACTGCAACCCAGCCTTCTACACACACATACACACACAATCACACACTCGAAACACCAGGAGCTGGTTCTGGAAAATTGTAACATGAACTGAGAAAAAAAAGAAAACAGGAGTGAAAATGTAAGTGGAAAAGGCGACTCAGGACAAAGTGTTTTCTTTTCCTCTAGCTGCAATGAAATACGAATCCTAAAACTCCCAGGTCCCTGACCAGTGTGTTAGTGCATTTTCCCTCGTATGCACATGCATGCATGGACACAACAATACTGTGGCATTTCATAGTGTTTGTGGGACATTTGGAAAGAGAATTGTTTCCCCCATGGCTGAGCCATTACTGAAACATGGAATTAGACCGCAGAGGCATTTTGACAAGGCCTCACAGACCCACACTCAGGAGGAGGAGAAGGCTGTGGTTTCACTGGAGGGCCAGTTGAAGTAAAGCAGTCAATAGTGGCGCCTGGTGTGAGAGGTGACCTGTTTGTGGGAGGGCATTGTGTATTAAGGGAAGGCTGGACTGGTGTCAGTGGAGCACAGAGCCTGTACAGGTATCTAGATCTATAAATCCTGTACATAAGAGCTGTGATGCAGGCACTTCTGTGTGTGTGTGTGTGTGTGTGTGTGTGTGTGTGTGTGTGTGTGTGTGTGTGTGTGTGTGTGTGTGTGTGTGTGTGTGTCATAATCATTTCTAGAACATTTGAGGAAAGTTTTTATTTTTTGGTTTCTGGTTTCAACTTAGACTTTATGGTTCACAAGTTTTTTTCGTTGTTATGTGGACATATTGGTTTGTCTTACCTGCCTTCTCTATGTTAGGAGAAAAAGAACATGTTTACCATGCAGATTATATCAAATTAAATGGAATTTTTTTCCTCCCTCATTTGCCTATTATGGCAGCAAAACTGAAGCAGAAAATGAGGATGAGTGGGAGGCAATTACACACAAAGCTTTTCACACTTAACTCTAACACAACTGAACTAGCTGTTGTGAATATAGCATTATCGGGTTGCGGTAGGACAAAGTTGAATACCTATGTTTAGCATAATATATCACAACATCTAGCTTAGCGGTATGTCGTATTAAGTTGCTATCAGGGTACCTTTAAAGCTGTTTGTGTATGAGATTTGTGTGTGAGATAGAAAGCAGCAGAAGAGACAGAAATAGCAATTGTGGCAATTACATGTGTGGGTTTTCAAATTTCATGGGCAATAAGGGCAACAGAGAGAAACTAAAATGCCACACTGTTATTCTTAAAGGCTGGGACCTGAATGAACTCATGGAAGGATTAGATTTCAGCTTGTAATGGAGAGGGTTAAGTTGAAAGAAGGAATGTAGTCACTAAAAGTCAGAAACAAATCTACCATCTTCAGTGTGTGTGTGTGTGTGTGTGTGTGTGTGTGTGTGTGTGTGTGTGTGTGTGTGTGTGTGTGTGTGTGTGTGGGTGGGTGTGGGTGTGTGTGTGCGTGTAGGTGTGTGTGTGCGAGTGAACCACAGTTATTTCCTGGTCATTAGTTAGTGGTGGGTTGGCAGCCAAGAGAGCAGCAGCACTTTGGCTTTACACTAAAGCTTTTCATGCAGTAAGAGCCATCAAGGCCAAAGCTCAAAGTCTATCCAATTTTATCACTCCTATCAAAGTAAGAGCAACCTTTTAATTGAGGAAACAGACAGCCGCAACCCCTCCGCCTGTCTCGGCTAACCTTTGCTCCCTGACCATTCATAACTACATGTTATTTTCTCATTGAGGGTTTATTACATCTGTCTTCTTGAAAAGCTGTAAAATCTACTACTGTACTGGCTAGTACAGTCTGAACTCGTTATTTGAAAATAAAACAACATATGGCGCTTCCCATATTGATGTTTTAATGTCATTGTACCAACATTTACACCTGCAGTGTGGAACTTTTGAGAGTGCCGTAAAACTTCAATTAATAGTCAAGTCCCAAAAAGCTTTACTGATGGTGATCCTGGTGTGGGAACACATTTTGACAAATAAATGCAGGTCTCAATTAAACTTCTTTGAATGTATAAAACCTCTTAAACTCTGCTGGGTCACCCTCTTTAGCTGCTTCAAAGCTGCTTAGATCGTTAATACAAATATTAATGTTTAAACTTATGATCAGTATGTCAGTATGGACATGCTACACATTGTTAGATTGGTTAGATTCTCCACAATTCAAACATTCAGTTCATTTAACGGAAACAAAGAGCTAAAGTCTAATTCATATAGATTTATCAAGAGATAAAAAAAGTGCCGACTCCTGTTACCTTTGAAGAGCTCCTTAAAGGGACTATATGTAGTTTTTCTACTAAAATGAATCTTTTTTTTATTGCCTGTGTGTAAAGGGGTTGTAATCTGACATTAAAATGATCCACTTGGGTTTGGCCATTAACTCTGAAGGAAGGTATTCCTATTCCTATTCGAAGGCTCCGGGTCGGATTTTCCGCGAAATTCAGTGACTGACATCTGCATGCGCTCTCCCGAGCCTCTCGCTGTGTCTACTTTGCACTCAGCAGCAACGACACTGCAACTTACAACATGGAGTCTGCTAACACTAAGAAAGACCTGCTCCCACCACAAAACAGACTCCAACATAAACTCAACTTTTCAAAGCCTGCAAGACATGATGTAACGGTAAAAAGCTAATGTGGAGCGATTTGTTTACTATGCCATAGGGATGCAGCCACGAGCAGCTAGCTAACGCTACAGTAGCTTGGACCCGCCGCTGTTTGCTTCGTAATGTTCAATTTAGATTTATTGCCTTTTACTGATAGGTACACAGCTTCTCCACCTCTCAGTTGCTGTAACTAACATGACCCACATAATATACAACCCAGAGGAAGAGCCATCCACTAACACTAGTTACAGTAAATTTACTTACTGCGGTCTAACTGTTATAAAGTGTGACACAATCTTATAATATTCAGTCCAGCTCACTACCCGTTTCGTTATCATCCAATACATGTAGCTGTGCTGACATTGCTGAGCCTTCGGTGACAGCTTCACAGATAGTAAAGATGGTTACTGAAAGGCAACAGGCGAGCTAACGATGTAGCATGTCGGCTAAATGCAGTAAATGTACTGTGATCATGCAAGTTAACGAGTGTGGATTAGTTCATCCTGCAGCTGATAAAACTATTACTGTAACATTGCAGTGGGAGTTTACCTGAGTTTCCACCATGTTGTGTGAAGCTGGCTCCCCACCTGTCTACAGCCGCTCTGACTTTGCCTTTTTTTGTACTGTGCCGATATGCCAGTGTCTCGCTGCACTGAATGAAGTAACGTTACGGCGCCGGTGTTTATCTGCCTGTGAGACGGGAACCTTGAAGTAACCGAGCCTGAACATGTCTGTGTGAAAAGCCAAGGCCTGCATTCTGTTGTTCCTGCACTTATTGCAGGATTTCTGTATGAAAGCGGTTGTGTTTCGGATTCTGCTCGCTCATGAGTTAAAGCGAGCACGGGTAGAACACACACCTGGTTGCAATCTTAAAACCGCACCGCTAGTGACAGCTGGAAACTCCATAATGCCCCTTTAAGACTGAATGTGTCCATTCCTTGATAATTCATATTCCTTTACTCTGTGAGGATCCACCAATCAAAATCAATCAATTCAGTCAAAACAGCTTTTCATAAAATCAAAATCAAAGTTGTGAATCCTGTCATGTGACGTCCACCACTCTCTGTCTGATAACTTCTGCCACACTTTTTTCATCCTGCAACGTGTTGTTGGGTATGTTTGTTTTTGTTACATTGCATAAAAGTGCATAAGCCGTCTGTCGGAGCAAGATCAAATGAATTACGGTAACTGACATTATTTGATACAACATTTTTAATACAAGTAATATTTATACTTGTTGAAATAAATAAACTGTTTTCATAGTAGTTTCAGTTTTGTTCAAAAGGAATTAAGGCCTGTCCCATATGGACGACTGTCCCAAATATAGGTATTCTGTGATTTTAGCAAATAAAAGCCCGGGCTATGCCTGCAGGAGCTCGCCCGAGCTGGTGTTCAGATGTAGTTACTGGAATACAGAGAAATCTCTACAGCTCCAAGGCAAAAATCCATTATTTAGGTAAAGTGCATGTATAGCCTAACCCAAATATTTTACAAATACCAACCTGTCAAAGAAGAGTAACACGACATTGTGTAAAGGAAAAGGAAAAGCTACAATAATGGTTATCCATATTTGTCCTCGTGGTAGATCATTTCTTTTTTTACTGTAATACTTCCTCTGAACAGTGACTTTCTTTTTATCTAGAGCATCAGAAACTTCCTCTTGTATGGTTTTTAGTTTTAGGTTTACTGCTGGTTGCTGTAGCCTACTCTGTTGCAACAGTTGTGCCCCTCTTCAGCTCTGGTAAACCAATAATTGTGGGTTGACAGACTGAATGAAATGAATGGCTGGTCTATCTACCTACCTTTGCACACTAAAAACAGAACTTTTAATAAACAACAACATTGTTTTTTTAGTTCCCATGCTTCTATTGTCATATTGTCTTTCTTATCATATCATAAAAATAAAATCTAAATGGGAAAAATAATTGATTCTTAAGTACTTGTAACTGGAGTATTTTTAAAATGTGATATTGTTGCTTTTACTTAAGTGAAAGATCTAAATATTCCTTACACCGCTGCTTATTACAGATGACATTGTAATACCTTTAGCATCACATTGGCATGCATTCAAAGCCTGATGGGAGCTGTGCTTGTGGACACCTAACAAAATAATTGTTTTATCTTTGTTAAAGTGGCAGGGTCAAGTTTCCTATCGACAGTAAAGTACAGTAAAACCCATGTAATATGTTTTCATGACAGAAATAGTTAGGGCAGGGGCTTGGGACCTCATTGCTATATAAGGGAAATAACAGACTGCGCTTCTAGTAATTTGAAACGTCCTGGTGCCTCACTTTAAACTCGTAAACTCAGTTAGAGTGGGCGAACTAGTAAACAAACCTGGAGGCCAAAGTTATGGGGAAAGGGCTGGCATGCCCCAGATGATTGTGCATGCGAGTATTTGTCCGTCTTTGTAAATGATGCCACGGCATGCTGAGACTTGGCCGAGATCTATGAGAGGAGCGACTCACCCAGGGCCTGAAAACACTTACTTCCTTGCCACTCATGCTCAGCTCAGTGTGGATTTGGTGAGAAATGAACAGAGAGGAAGAGATATACAAAAAGAGACCAGAGTTTCATGACTGCAAGACAACGACCCACGCCACAGCTCATTCTGAATACAGCTGCAGATGATGTAAAAGGGAAAGAGGGTGAGAAGATGCTTTTGATGTTGTGTGGGACTGTGTTTGACATAAAGGAACACTGACAGGAGCTAGACAATCAAAATATGGACATATGATTTCACCTCTCTTTCTTTAACACCCCCACCTCCTCCATCCTTCTCCTCCACGCTCCTTTTAAATGAAGTGACACATCTGCAGACAGTCAGAATGGCTGTGATTGTATATTTATTTATTTATTTTTATCCATGCTAATTCGGAGCATTTTTCAAGCAAACACATTTCCTTTCCTCTCATTTTTTCTACTTTCCCCATTTCTTCTTTCCCCTGCTTACTATTAATCTTGACTGAATGCTGTGAAATAAAAATGCATATTCTGCCAGCTCTACCCACACTGTCCCTCTTTCTTTCTCTGTAAATTTGTTTCTTTACTTCAGATGGAAAAAGTTAAGGGAACTTAGTGTCTGGGTTCCAGGACAGATAAAGTAAGGGAAGCCCCAATATTTTATCCTCCTCTGTTTTTTATTAGACTCACAGTCTATCATTATAGTCCACACACACCCATACAGTTGTACCCAGCTTTCTATAAATATATTGCTACTGTTTTTGTGCTGTCTTGCATTTCTTTGCATTTTTTGGTGAGTAAGGTTTGACTGTAGTTAGCACTCTCATCTTTGATTGTCTAGTCATGGTGGTTGTCCGCACAGTTTGTGTTGGTGCTTACAAAATTGTAAAAAGCATCACTTCCTTGGCTGCAAAACCTGGCAAGATTGAATCCTTCTTGTCTAACAGAAAGTATCAGTAGACAGTAGCAAATAGTTAATTTATTCACAACCAACCAATTCCCACCCGGCAGAATTTGTCAGCTAATGATTGTGGCAGAGTAGGTTTACAGAGACGCTCCCAGAGGAGGGAAGAACCTCCAGTCAATTCCCATGCATGGCTAACCAGATACAGTAACTGTGGCCTGGATCTAGTCATACAATGGCAAACTTCAGGTAACCACAGCTGGTGAAGACATTAGCTTTATAGCAGAGGAGAGGTCAAATGGCAGGGATCTTACAGGCCCCTGCAGTCCACCCTGTGTCCTAACAGGATGTCCTGAATACCATTTCTCACCCTCTGAGGACCAGCCGTTTCTCGTGTCTTCACACCCAGGAGTGACTGTGATGAAAGACAAGAGCTGAACTAAAGGTGGGGATCAAACCTCTGATATAATGAAGCCAGCGGCACATTATTCAGTCAGACATCTCCTTCCAGCGCCACATTTCACCTCATCTCTTGGGTTCAACTCTACAGGGACATGGCCATTAAAACTAGGAGACAGAGAGAGACAAAGGAAGAGATGAGGGATGGAGTATTAAGTAAAGCTGTGTGGTGGTCAATGGCAATCTTGTGTCCCTCCTTACTCAGAGAGACTCCTAAGTGCTTTTCCCTGGGCTGTTAGTCACAGAAGAAGCACTTAGACTAGTCCCAAGAAAAACACACTTTGTAGTTTCAAAAATGGTCTCATACTGTCTATCAGGCCTCTTCATTACAGTTACATTAACACGTATCAATTTTGCCGTTATTGGGAAACATAACACTCCTGTTTGTGTAATTTTCTTCCATTATGCATTTGCCAGAAATGCTGAGTCAAAACTGCTGTTAAATGTTAAAAAACATTTTAAAGTGTAGCAACCAAGTTACCATATTCCATCTTCATTTAGACTGCTTGTTATGCCTCAGTTTTGACTGTTCCATTCAATGAAATCCATGTTTCTTTTGACTGAAACCAGGCAGAAAAATGTTAGAGAAGGGTTTATTTTACAGTGGCCCTGAGAGCTAAACTCACTGCAAGTTAAGAAAACACAGGAACTGGGCCAAACACAAGCAAGCGAGGAAAACACCTTTATTAATTTGACAACACATCTGCAGCATGCAGCTACAAATAATGGATTATTAAATCTAATGGTAGCGATATTTGAGAGCTTTAAGAGATCTGATAATGATATTTCAGCTGATGTTCATAGCATAAACACATAACATAAACAATGTTAAAAATCTATTTTGGTTATTAAATAATTGTCACCAACATACATACTGAGGGGGACATTTTACAGAATAACACAAACTTGTCAGTGCTTTAAAATAAACATAAAAATATCTTTGGCATTTCTGTACTACAGTTCTTTTTGTAGTCCTCCAAAAAAACATAATAAAAAGTGACTCATAGGATGAGGTTTTGATTTAACCATTTCTTGCCTTTGCATTAAACACAGCAAAATTAATGAAGTACTTTATCAACATTATAATTTTTATCATCCCTAATCCCATTTGTTTGCTTTCTTAGTTGTTTTGCCCTTCATGATGTTCCCTTGTCTTTTTTCTTGATGTTTCTTGTGTTTTTTATTTTGTTAGGACATAGTGTCTTTTGTGCCTCACCCCATTTATGTTCCCAATTTGGCACAAAAACACAACTAGATTAAAGCAGAGATAGGTAACACCTGCACAAACCATTAACAGCACACGAAAAACACAACTTCCATTTGTCTTGCCCACAAAGTTTAGACAAAGTTAGCAGTAGGCCTTTTTACGAGCCTTGGGGGATCTGTGAGGAGAATAAATCTGTATTTCCTGCTACTACACATTCTTCCAGCAAAGCGCAAGTTAACTGTAACCTGTACATTCCAGTTTCAGCCACTGAATGATCCACATCTACAAAAGGGAATGAACTTTACACTTGTCAATCTCACTTCACACAAGTGAGAGTCATTAAGGTATTAAAAGCAGTTATTTATTAAGCCTTCAGGTCTGAATGTTCCTCTACATCCTGAGCTGTTAATGACACAGTGAATGACCTCTTTCAGCACCAGAGTGCCCTTTAGAAACCGGCTTTACATATCATGAATAATGCACATCAGTGCACTACACTGTACTGTCTCAATCTTTTTCTCTCCAAAGAAACCATATCTTTATAAGTCTTAATCACCCCCAGTTACTTTCATCTAGATACAAACACACATGCATTACAGCTGCATGACAGAGAGTGAACAGTGGTGGTATGTTTGAGTCATCTTCTGATTAGAGCTGTGGGTATCCAAATACACCAGAACGGAGCCTTTGCAGGTTCACAAAAATGCCTAAATTTATTCCACTACCTAGATACTTTTGTAGCTCTTTCCTTTTTGTATGAAGTGCTGTATTGTGGTGTATCTTTACACGCTCTAATAACTATAGGTCTATGTGTGGAAATGAAATTGCAGCAGTGAACTAAGAAACACAAAGATTGTAGCCCGCAGAGTGACACTAAATAAAATACGTCTTTCTCCCAGCTCCAGTTGAGCTCTGGTACCAGCTGGCACAACACACCATCCACTCAAGTCTACTGGCCTCTCAGGCTTGCTTAACACTAACCCTGCAGGCTATTAAAAACCCCTTTGCTGCTGCTGAATGACCCACTCCATTGTTTTCCTCAAGTCTTGTAAATGCAACCACAGAGAGTCTGCAGCGACTCCTTACTGGAAACCAAAAGCAGATGAAAAGGCCATTGCAAAAGAAATGGAAGTCAAGCTGTTACCCTGTTTACCTCTCCTGTACAAAGAGCATTTTCCCTGACATTTTCTTAATATTGATACATTGTTAAGGTTGTGTTTGTAACCTGTGAAATGGCAGTGCTGATGGGTGACATTATTATTTATATTATATTATTATTATTTAGACTTTATTAGTGTTTCAACAGCACACAAATTTTCAGACTTTAAAGTCTGTCTCTTGTATGTAAAATATGAATGTATGCAACTACTGCAGAAGTTCAACTTTACAGTACACATGGGGCAAAGGGGGATTAGCACTGTCGTGCAGTTCCCTTATAAAAGAAAATATCTGAAAAGGAAAACGTCTGGAAAATTATTGCTGTTTTAGCATTTACAGGGTGTAAAGAATGGCCTGGCAAATGTTCATTTCAGAAACGCGTGTATTCGCTATTCAGTTATAAAATGCATTACTGCCTGAGAAATGGAAAATAGGTTGCACATGGAAAGTTGATGTAAAGTGGGCATTTTTAATGACAGCTGCAACTGGGCTACAAGGAAGCTTTTCAGAGCTCAGAACTTTTTTTGTTTGTCATTCACCAAAAACTCTCCTATCCTCTCCTACTTTTCTGACTTTCTGAGCTAGGTTGTCGGTCAGCAGCCTTTACTGTTTGGATGTAAACTGATCATGTTTAGAGGAAGGGGTGACTAGTGCTAAGCAGTTAAAAGTTTGGTAAATAGATTTTTAAATATCTTTTTGACTTTAACACGTTCATCCTGTGCAACCCTAATGAATAATTGTGCATGAACACCTGTGTCTGTTGTGTGAGCACATATGACAATGTGTGGTGAACATGTATCTGGCAAAAAACAACAACAATCGATGCACCTGTGCAGAGAGTGTGACCTGGTTTTGTCCAGTACTGGAGATGAGCATGAGCATGTTGTCATTAGCAACCCCAAACAGGAAAGCACTGATTAAGCATTGTGTTTCCTGTGTGTGTGTCTCAGATATCGGATACAGGCAGGATTTTTTGCCCTGCAGAAGCTCTGAATAGTTCAAAGCAAAACCATCATGTAATTGATGGTTGCAGAAGTAAACGTTATGTTATATCGTTATACTATACTTTCACACATCTGTCACATAAGATCTGGTATTTCTTAGATGTGTAATGTGCAGGTTCTCGTACCATTAATCTGTTGGTCATTTACATATATATGTTTCATTTTATAGGGTCTTTCTTACCTTGCTTGGCTTTCATCTTAGTTTTATTAATCACCTTGACCAATTAGTGGCTATACAGATGAATTTGGTGCAAGCTAACAGTCTTACCTCTAAGTTGTGATAATAACGACCAACTGTATTCTATTAATCTTCTTGTTGTTTTTTCTGCTGTCGAGACATGAAGCCCAACAGCCAATGAAAGACACACAGATTCACACACACTCACACAGTCGCCTCAGTCAGACGAGTGTGCTGTGCAGCGTTCCGGTTGATGAGCCCACAAGTGCCTCCAGCGTTGACTCAGTAAAGGCCAGTCAGTCCTCGTCAGTGTTAGCTGCTGGTCCTGCTAATGGCTCATTCCTGTGGTTACTCTGGAACAAGACCAACACAAGCCTTGGGACCCCATCTCAGAGTCCAGCTGCCCAGCACACTGCAGAAAATGTCCAGATTAGCAAGTCATTTCATCTAGTGCTGAGTTTTATCACTTACACTTCCAATAAAAGTCCACTCATTTTACAGGGTTTTTTTCAAAATGTTATTTCAAATAACTGATTATTGGTATCTTACTCAACTGAGAAAGAATATGGAGTATTAGTACATTAGTGTATTAGGTCAAGCAGAACACACAAGTCATGCTTACATTAGCTGATTGACATTAGCAACTTCATCCATGCTTCACTGACTCATTCATAAGCTGTTTGGCTACCAGCTGACTAGTTATGTCCAATCATAAATATAATATAATATAATATAATATAATATAATATAATATAATATAATATAATATAATATAATATAATATAATATAACCTGACAATTATCATGCCAACACTGTTCCTGCCACAGTCACTCTACTACACAACCTCCTCCATGTGCTATGTTTTTGTTTTTTTAACTAAGATGTCATGTTTAAGTGCAGTAGTAGAGTTAGATAAGAAAATCTGTATCACTTTGATATTTCCTTGTGAAACATAAGGCTAAAGTCAACAGCTGGTTTGCTTAGCTTAACACAAAATAGGGGGAAACAGCTGGTCTGGCACTATCTACAGCTTACTAATTAACACGTTTTTCATGTTTTATTTTTAAACTTCATTTTCTGGACGTAAACAAACAAGATATAACATGTGTCACACACACCATCTCCACATTTAAGAGTAGGCCTAAGACTTTCCTCTTTGATAAAGCTAACTAAGTAAGGGCTGGCTCAGGTGAGCTCTGAACCATCCCTTAGTTGTGCTGTTCTAGGCGTAGACTGCCGGAAGAGTTCCATGATGCACAGCGATCTTCTCTCTCCTTTCCCTCACCATGTGTATGCAATCTATGCAAGCTTTCTTGTCTCTCTCTTCTCACTTTCAGCAGGTGTTTCTGCCTCCGTAGCTCGAGAGTCTGGATCTATGATTGCAAACCACCTACTGCCCCCATGTTCCTTCTTGCAACCTACTGCTACAATTATTATTATTACTCCTATTATTGGTATTGTCAGCCTCAGTTGCCAAGTGCTTGCTTAGGGTGGGAATCATAAACAGTAGTACCAGAGTATGGTTTAGACCTGCTCTATATAAGAAGTGCAATGAGATTACTTACTTTTATAAATCGGCACTATATAAATACAATTGAATTGAAGGCAATCCAAACAAGCAAACGGGCAGGTCATGTAGAGGTAGCAGGTCAAAACACAGGTAGAAGATGTCAGGCAGAAAATCAGGAAGAGACACAGATGGCTGTAACACAGGAGCACAACATGTGCTCAAACTGATGACGAGAAAGAGCTGGGGCGAGTTCAATCCCAAAACGTTTTACACCCCTGGTGACCTGGTTATTTACACTGAAGGACTGATGAGATAAGTGCACTGCATTTTCCTGCCTTTTTAACATCGTTGTGTTTACAAACTTGTCGCCGCTGATTGGGTAATACCTGAGACATGCCCACCAAATGGGAGAAAATATACCTCGAAGCCCGTTGCAGAACGTTGCAGAACGTTGCACAACATAAGGAAACATGTCGTTCAATCAGAAAACGTTGCAAACCGGTGCAAAATGTTTTGAGATTGAACTCGCCCCAGGTGATCGCTGGACATAGGAGTCAGTCAGGTGACTGTGGGGTGATTTGTGGGGAAGTCTGAGGGCATGTGGTCTCGTTGATCAGAAACGCATGGTCCTGGGAAAAGTGGGAAGTGGCTGGTGGCAGGGACTGTGGGGCAGACAGAGCGAAATAAAGACAAGTCATAAAAATAATCAATCTTTATTTGTAGAGCACTTTTCAAAAACAAGTAAAGTGCTTTAACAAGTGCAAAGACAAAAAACACATAAAAACAAATACATTACAAAAGCAAGAAAATACTTAAGAGAGTAAAATTCACGTTTAAAGTAAATTTTAAAAAATTATATAAATTAGAATAAAATCAAGTTTTAAAAATCAGGTAGGGCTCTCTGATAATTATTAAAAGAGTTAATTGACTCAGCCGACCTTATTTCATTGGGCACGCTGTCCCAGGGCCTCGGGGCGATGACTTCAAACGCTTTGGCCCCTTTAGTGTTCAGCCGAGACTCTGGAACAGACAGCAGGCCTCGAGGATCTCAAGGTACATGCTGGTGTGTATGGAACTAAAAGGTCAGAGATATAACAGGGCGAGAGGCCATGAAGAGCTTTAAAAGTAATCACTAAAATTTTAAAGTCTATTCTAAAACAGACTGGGAGTCAGTGTAATGAAGTTAAAAAGGGGTGATGTGGTCATATTTATTTGTTCTGGTTAAAAGTGAGTCAGCAATCGTCAAAATTGTGTTTATTAGCGAGTTTTAGAGGTGCTGGTAGGAAGATTTTATTGCCTTTGGAACGAACTAGGCTAGCTCATTCCCCCAGTTTCCAGTCTTTGTACTAAACTATGGTAAACAGCTGTACAATACACTTGTATGTATTTATGAATCTTCTTAAACATGTTTTACCCAAGTGGGAAGCTTCCAGGTGGAACTTATGGCCCTTTCAGATAGGAAGCGATTTGCGCTGTGCTGGTCGCAGGGTTCAGTGCAAAACCATTGAATTATTTTGAAATTTCACTGCGGCATGCGCATGAGGTTGCTGAGCAGTGGGCTGCGCTTGCGCTTTGCTCAAGGCAGCAACAAACCGCTGTGGTGTGGCACAAGCCATTGAAAATAATGGGTTTCACATCGCAGCAGTGCGGTCGTCGCAGTCTGTCTGAAAGACCTATTAGGCGAACGCAGAAGTCCCTTAAACCTGCATTCTATTGAACGACCAGCAGGGGGCAACTTTTCTGGTTGCAAAAAGAAGCCCGGTTCCATTAGAAATAATGTTAAAATGAACCTGCTTCTCAGCTGATTTATTACCTCAGTAAACACTTTCCTAATGAGTTTATGGTTTCAATTGCTAGTTTCAAGTCTTCTTCAATACAACATGATGTTCATTTAGTAAATTGAGGAGGTAAATTGAGGAGTCCCATTTAGAGGAAAATAGACCATAAAGCACTTTTTCAGGGTGGGATTGGGTTAAAGTGACTCACATCCACAGCACTGTGTAACTTTAACCAGCGCTGTTGAAAAAGCTTATGAGTTAGCTGTTCATTTTTTTCTGGTGTAGATGTGTAATGTACAATTAGTAGTTTTAGTTTTAAGCCTGTTGTTCACTAGACAAAACTGTCAGCCCTGTTAAAATGACAGTGAATGTGAAATGGACCTAGCTCAGCAAGCTAGCTAGCTCCACACGGCCGTTAGCTCCACCACCTCGTCCAAATATGGTCACGTCCGGTGCCGCTGGCTGCAAAAAATCAATATGGTGGACTATCGGCCAAACTCAAGGCTTCAAAACAGCAGTCCATAAACCTATGGGAGACATCACAATGACTGCGTCTTAGTCTATGGTTTTACCACTCTGGAACTCCAAGTAGCACTGGAATATTATGAAACAGCATCACCTTAGCTACAGTGCTAATGTCACTAGCAGTAGATTGCTATGTTTCGACTTAAACGATAATATGAATACACCATAACTCTCCACCAGAAAAGGAATAAATATATTTCCTAAAATGGCAAACTATCACTTTAAGGTGGATAGTTCAGACTCAGAATCCTTGTTGCTGCTCAAATGTTTTGGTATACAGCCACTTTCTGTTAATGGTGACTTCCTTGATAAAAGTTTCTCTGACTGAAATGAAAATAAATCAGTCCAGATGGACATTTTTTGCAGGGTACCACCTTTAGCAGGGCATGTTTGGCTGCTCTCCATGTTCCACACTGGATGTATGTTCTGATGCAGCGCAGCAGAAACTGTTGACTCAGTGCTCTAAAAACATCAGGCGGAACAAAGAGAGACTGTCTAGTCAACAGCCACGGCCAGAGAGCAGCAAGCACCTTACTAATCCCGATGTTAAAAGTAAATTTCACAACTCCCAAAACACTCTTATGTAATCACTCTGATGGACTGATAGTTCGTACTTCTAGCCCGACATTGGTGGAAAACTGGTTTGTTTTCAGTAACTTATTCCCACATGCCATACAGAATACCCACTTTATTTTGTGAACACTTTACACTGGAGGACAAGTGATGTGGAGAAAATAATGAGCAGGCAAGGGAGAAAGTGTGAAAGCAGGTGAGAGATAAGAAACAAGATAGACAGTTTTCTGGGCATCTCTCCCCTGACATCGTGGGCTCTTCTCTAACTCATTCTGACACACTGGCTCATGCATGTCACTCAACTCAGCCCCTAGCTGACAGGCTGTATGTGAGTGTGTGAGAGAGCTCGGACTTCTCAGTGTCTCCATCCATGTGCACTCTTAATCATCTACCCTCACTTACTCTGATGTGCTAAAATCTCTAGCCAGATTCTGAATCACCCACCTCCATCCCCAGCACTCTGACTCACACCTTAAGCACCCTCATGGCTATTCTTCACAGCATTTTTCCCCCACACTCCTTCATTTTTGCTTACATTTTTCACCACTCTGGGATGTGCGAACAGACTTGAGACAGGGGTCAAAGCAAGTTAGTCGATAGCCACCTGCTGGTCCTCGGAAACAGGCTCCAGGCTGTATAGTGGGGGGTGGCAGAAGAATAATTAGTCTACTTTTAGCTCTGCACTAAAAACAGAAAAGATCAAATCAGTTCCTTTCATGCAGCACTCTTTTCAGTTATGAGTTAACCTAATCTTTGCATTGATAATCAGATGTTGGTTATTTAATTGCTCAGAAAGAAATTAATTTAGAAAGTGACTGATCACATACACTGGTTGGATCCAAATCCACATAGCCTGCATGACCATTGGTCTGACAAGGCCGGCTTTATGGAGCAAGCTGTCACCTTTATCAGTGTGCCAGGGTTTCAGAAATCTATCCAGTTGGGTTTCTGAATATCAGAGGCTCACTGGAACAAAGAGCTGCTTCAGAGAAACAGGAAATAACATTGACAAAGAGAGCCTGTTGATGAGAGGCACAGATCTGCCTAATGAGATCCACAGTCACATGTCCTGGTGTTGCTATTCAAATATTGTGGAAACATATTCCTGATGTGAAACATACAGTATAAGCGCATATGTTTTATCTTCATTGTGCTTGGCCATATAGTTTACATTTGTATAAATGTAAGAATTTAAGAGCACTCTCTAAACGGCAGCCTGCAGGAATAAGACACTAGCTTGTTTCTGCTAGACTGACGTAGTGGATGTAGAAAGTCTAGGATTTATATAGAGTCATTGGCTGGAGCGGTGCTTCTCAAACTAAGGGACACAGAGCCATCGGGGGGATGACCAGGGTAAAATTATGGAGTGGAACTTAGTTAGATGAATGGTATTTATGTAGGGAAATAAAAAAAACAAGAGTTTGAATAATTCATTTTATTTCAATCAAAATCAACTGGCCTTCTGTTTTTGCTCCCCACAATATTGTTAATGTGTTTATATGTAGTTGTAGTGTTAGTAGTAACTTATAAACTGTCCACTAATGTACATGCTTTTGTGTACATGTCCGTTTTGATTACTTTCTAAGGTAATCTGATTCACTTTAAGCTGCACTAATTACTATTTTATCAAAAATGGATCAAATGACTACTCGTAATGTGAAGGGAGTAGCTCATAGAATTATCCCCTAACATTGCAATCCCCTCAGCTCTGCAGAGAGATTTAGCATCTTTCAGTTTATTCTTTTGGTTTGACTTGGCTTTAATAAAACTTTATACTGATTACTTTAGAGAGCCTCATTGGATTGGAAAGGAATTAGTTGGTGAGTTGAATTAGTTAGGATGCCACCCATGAACAGTTTGAAAATAAGTAACTGTCAAATTTTCAATCAAGCTACTTTTGAGCCTTTGTGACACAAATAACCTTGCTCCTGTTCAGCAAGTTTTAGTTCAAGTTATTATTGTCCTTGAGAAGGATATTCAGTATGTGTCACACACCTACTCACTGGAAATGTAGATTTTAACACTTTCAGAGTTAAACAATACTGAAAATTTCTTTCCACCGGTATGATATCTTTATACTTACCCACTCATCTTTTGTCTAATATACAATAGATCTTACCCCCACTCTCACAAAGCTGAACAAAAGAGCAGTACATCAAAGCTTATGTATTGGGAAATAACTGGAGACAAAGACATTTGCCTTATTAGTTGTAAATGTCACAGTGGGCTAATTATGTACACGAAATGTCATTTAGCTTCAGACCAACACATGAAATGTCAGTTTTGCTCATTCACATGAAATACCACAGATGAGATTTCTCCCAATTGTTATGCAGCATTCAACCTCTTGAATGTGTGTGTTTAAATAGCAAACATATATAGACACACACAGAGATGATATGATGATGGTGTGAATTCTGCAAGGTCACGTAGCTGTCTGTTTTAATAAAATTATAGTGATAATACCGCAGGTGCTCGTCTCTGGCTCATCTACTGTTCTGTGCTCACTGGGCAATGACGCCTCCATACTCTCTGTCTCTGTGTCTTTCTCACTCTCTCTTTCTCTCTGGACATACATGTGGAGGAGGAAGAGGCTGACAATGTGCCCAGGGATCAGGGGGAAAAAGTGAGGCGTCTTTCCTGAGCTGTAATCATAATAGGAATTATCTGGTGTGTAATTTGTAGCTGGGTGGCACCTAAATAAAACCCCTTTCCGGCCTCCCACTCCTCACATTTACACAGACACATGTTAAATAAGCTGCTGGTATCGCTGTATGAAGATACATGCAGCTTTGATGCTCTCCTCTATAATAAAGTGACTTCAGTGGGACAAAACTGTGATAAATCTGGACTTGTAGAGAGACAGTATGCAAAGAGGTTTTTATCAGTGTACAGCTGTTTGATGTTATCCAGAGCAGATTCCTCCCAGCCCATATCCCTAGCAGCTCTAGAAAGGATGCCGCCCTGCTGTACATGTGTTCATGCAATGAGACTGTATTCTGTATTGAATTACCTTTGTAACTTGTAAATCTTTTTAAAATTCTATACTTTTTTGTCAAATAAACTTTTAGTTAGCTTCAGTTATATACAGTTATTGGAAGTGGATTTAGCCTTTGTTCATACCAAAAACACAGAGTTCTTTATGCAAGGACAAAGTAGTGTCAGTGAAAACCGGAGAAAGGAAGTGCCTGTATGTTTTATTGCAATGGTTCAACAGAGGTTCAAAAGCCCGTTTGTTCAGATGCAAGTCAGCTGTTACATGTCAACATGCTGAAATTTAAGGGAGGTGGTTAAAAACCATAATAAAAACATGAATAGAGATGTTTTGGAAAAGTGCTCCATCTCTTTCAAATACTCAGTCTAGTGTATTCATGAAAATATATCTGAGTTTATCCATTCACTATCTCTAAAGGCACAGCACACTGCCTGTTCTTAATGTCCTTTGAAAAGTACCATAGTCTAATTACAAATTTGCTTTCAGTCAAACTTAAAAACAAGATTAACTTTGTTTTTTCCATGTACTCCACACCAAGACTCACATCTACAAATGGACAGCATCTATTGTGGTGGGATAGGACAATGTTAAGATAAAATAGCACTGTACACTACCCGTCCAACACCAAATGACAAAGTTGGCACCTAGTGCCACATTTAGCAGCTAGAGATGCAAGTATTTCCCTCAGGAGTCGGTGAAATCCAACACAGGGCTAAAAGGAGAATGAATATTGGACTTACATTCATCAAGTGCACACAGAGATAACTCCAAATTAATGCAAATGTTGTTCCATGTAAGTTGGATGTATGACCAGGCACATTTGCCATTTCAACTTTATGAGCCAGCTTGTTCTGTTGCCCAGAACAATGGTCAACACAATCTATTAAAACTGCATTAAAGTATCAGTGCATGAAAACTTGCTACTTGAGAAGGATCATTAATCCACTGTTTGGTTCGTTCCTCCCACTCCTCCTTAAGAAACGAATGTTAGAGTGAAGATTTCGGACCATAAGGGCTAACTCTAAACTACTTGCCTTTCTCTGTCTTTGTCTTTTCTCTCCTCTCAGGGCAGGAGAGCTTTAACTCTCGCTCCCTGGCCCTGCAGGCCCAGAAGAAGATCCTGAGCAAGATGGCGACCATGGTGGTGGCCAACATGTTGACAGATGACACCAGCAGCGAGATCTTGGACGAGCTCTACAAGACGAGCCGGGAGTTCACCAAGAGCAAGAAGGAGGCCCACAAGATCATCAAGGACGTCATAAAGATCGCCCTGAAGATTGGCATTTTGTACCGCAACCATCAGTTCAGCCCCGACGAGTTGGACACAGTGGAGCGCTTCAAGAAGAAGATGAATCAGGCGGCCATGACTGCAGTGTCGTTCTACGAGGTGGAATACACCTTTGACAGGAATATTCTGTCTGAGCTCCTGCTGGAGTGCAGGGACCTGCTTCACACCCTGGTCGAGCATCACCTGACCGCGCGCTCACATGCACGCATCGATCACGTTTTCAACCATTTTGCCCATGGAGAGTTCCTGGCCGAGCTGTACGGGGAGGGAGAGGAGTATAGATTCTCCCTGAGGAAGATCTGCAATGGCATCAACAAACTGCTGGACGAAGGAACACTTTAACCTCTCACACCTGACCTCTTTCACCTTTAGCTCTTTATCCTCTTGCTCCGCATCTCGCTGGTCTCTCCTGCCTCCTTCTATTTCCTATTCACTTGCTCACCCCTGACCACTCACATCGTCTGCCTGTCTGCTCTGTCTGCTGTCTGCTCTGTCTTCCTGTTTCTTCTTCATCCATTTTCATGAGGCTATTTGTAACTATCCTGCTGCTGTGGTTCAATGAGGGATTTTTTAGACTGTCTTTCCACTCAGTGGATCATTGCTGCAGAGTGTGACAGCCTGTATCATGTTGTATGCATTATAGCATTCCAAGTCATCCCCTTTTGTGTGCAAAGGTGTACTGTACCAATGGCCAAAAAAACATACATTAGGTATTTGGATATGGAAGATAATCAGTGGTAGTAATCAGCTCTCTTTGTGTGTGTGTGTGTGTGTGTGTGTGTGTGTGTGTGTGTGTGTGTGTGTCAGTGGGTGGGTGCATGTGTTTGTATGGGATTCGCTTGAATAATGTGTTTGTATATAAGACCAACTATGACATGGTGTGTGTTATGTATCTGTGTCTATGTCAATCTTCTCTACAAGGGTGTAACACTTGTCTTTTATTAAAGATTTCTTGTAAACATTATCTTGCAGTTCTTCTGACAACAATACCTCCATGTGAACGGGAAAGGTATTAGGATAGATGGGTTTGTTCCTTCTTATTGGGAGTCATAATGATAATTTTCCCTCATTTCTTCAATGTGTGAGGGAAAACACTGATTTGCCAGTTACTTTCAGAATAATGCCTCAAATGTACTAAAAGTAAAATAAGTAAAGATTTTATTGCCAGTTTTAAGGGGGCACAGCCATAATAGAAATTGCATGGATGGATCAGATCTGGAAAATAAGCCACAAATTGTGCGTTAAGCTACCACTTTCCTGTCCATTTGACCCACATGCACACCAGGCATAAATTTGCCAACACTCATTTTCAAAAAACGAGTGATTTGTCATTTCTGGTTCATTAGATGCCCTCTGGTCTATTCTACTCTCCAGTCCAGGAAACCTATTACTGGTGGCTTGGTGTGACTCCAGCTGAATTATTTTGGCAGCCAGTGAAGAAGAAGTTCAGTTTTATGTCTCCTTGTAGAGACACAAAACAGACAGACCACCCACACATTCAGCCTCCATTTGGACTCTCATACTTGCTGTGAGACACACATCAAGTTAGTTATGTAGTTATAATTGTTATTAGACTTATTAGAAGAAAAATGTGGTATTCATACCATTAACCCCATACCTAATTTACTTAAATTGCTCTTTGTTCTTTTTGCCTCCAGCTGATTCCAGCTTCTTGAATCAGATGGTCTGGACAAAGTATTATAACACATAATTCATGCTGTAGATAAGTTCCTCTAAGAGAACTATTACAGGAGGAGAAGACGATACATATACGCACACATATATCTTTTGATGTTGTTTTGGGTCTGACTGCAATTAGACTGTAGAAGCTGACATGATTTTTTTCTACTTTTTGTTATCTAACCTCCAAAAGCCTGCAAGAAAACTCAACACTATAGTAGTTTTGTGCAGCACACACAGATTTACAAAGTGAATTATATAGTTGTAATCATTCAACCTCATATGTAGTTTTGGTCACTGAAATATTTTTTTAATCATAAATCAAAATTTCTCTCCAAGCCATCTCCTATGCTTAGAAGGTCCTGTCATTGAATGCATTACTTTTACAGGAATAGTTCACCTTTTTGGGAAATATGCTTATTCACATTCTTGCTGTAACTTACACAAGAAACTTGATTTGGCTCTTATCTACTGTAAATAAGAAGCAAGAGCCGCCAGCTGGCCGGCTTGGCTCAGCATAAAGACTTGAAACCTCAAGAAATATCTAGCCTGACTCAATCTAAAGGTCAAAAAATCCCCCTAGCAGCCTCTCTAAAGCTCACTAATTAACATGTGATATCCCCTATGTTGTGGCCTCCTGCCAACAGCATAGCTTCATATTTAATAGAGAGATAGGAGAGTGGTTTGAATGTCCTTGAAAATATTGCACATTAGTAATACATTAAAATAGCCCACATCTTTTAAACTCTATGTCCAAAGCTTAAGTAAAAATAGCCCCTAAGACATTGTTAGGAGGTAATTTTTCAGACTTGACAAAGTTCCTCCAGAGCCACAGATGACATTTTACAACTGTTTTCAGAAGTGCAGTTAAACAAGACCACACACAACACACAAACATATCTTATCAATGTCAAGGAGTGCTGGTGAACTAAAACAGTCTGTGGCTGTTAATGAACTCCTGAAGCTGCCACCCAAAAGATCAGAGGATGAGGAAGGAGTAAGCAGCCTCATCACTTAATGTCAGCTGGTGAAATAGATGCCCAACTGTTGATAACGCTGCTGGAAGGTCACATGTTTGATCCCCACTGTAGGCTAGATGTGCACATGTGGCCTTTCAAAATGTCCTTGAAGAACACAGAGAACTATTGGTGCATTCAAAATGGCTTCCTGAAGGTGGTAAAATTTTAAAATAGTACACTTAGTAAAGCTGAGAAAAATTATTAACAAGGATTTGGCAGTGTGACAGATGTGCACTGTCTTTTCCCCACAATTAGTCTCAAATTTAACCAATTTACATGAAAACAAATAGGAGAATTGTTAACATTTTTGCTTTTCTTTTCACAATTTTATGTATATTTTATGTGTATTTTCGAGCTTCCTTCCCCTTTTCTGATTCCGTGTAACTCGTCCATCTAGTCTTTCTCTCCACTGTGTGTTTTTCAGAGGAAAGCATAGACCTCTAGTGGTGAGCTGGTTCTTCACATAAATTAATTCCTCACTGAGGGAGATGCTCTCAGGCTGACAGCTGTGATTTGGGAAAACACTGTAGTCATTTGGAAGTAAGTTGCTCCTATCAAGGTTTAACAAAAGGGATTTCATTGAGTCACAACGTGTCATATTGCTGTTCAAATGGAACAAAGAAACTACTTCAAATGGGACTTATTCACATCAACCTGGTGACTAGATAGCAATCTGAATAAAAGAAGGGATTGACGTGTCCACATAAAGGATTGTTTGTTCCAACTAACCACAGGGTTTTTTGAAAAAAAAAAGTGTCCTCTACATAGTATTTGAAAAGACTCTAAATAGAGGAAATATCAAAGCCCCCTCCCTTTCTCATCCTCCTGAATTTCCTCTGGAATGAATCCTTAAGTCACTGCTCCAGTCTTTGAAGTCCTACAAACTGTTTGCCCTTGGGATAAAAGAGAAAATTCATGTTCTTCCGTCTCTGCCTTGTTCTCTGGAGAGAGCCTCTGTTTGGACCTCCCCAAAAGAGACTCAGTGGGCATTTACAAACAACAGAAAAAGACAAATAAATACAATGTCAACAATGCGTCCCACTACCTCTCCCCCAAACACACACTTGGTGGACTATGGTTTTCATATTTTTGTGTTTGTTTTTTCTCGTTTTTTTCCCCAACTACAACTGCTTATAAGGTCAGGTACATGTCACAAACCGTGAGAAACATAAATGGTCTCCTTCAAGTAATTTTGTATAAAGCCTTTTGAGACACTGAGAAATGTCAGAATCTCTGGTTCTCCTGCACCAATCTTTTTCTAAACTGTTATTGTCCTAGTCATGGCAACACAATATGGCCAAAAGTATGTTGACACACAAACATAAAAATACAGTATGTGATTGTTAAAAACCACATGGTTTTGGAACCTGGCTGCAGGGATTTGATCCCATTCAGCAGTGGTCAGATCAGGCTGTTTGAGGGACAGGTGGAAATAGGTGGAAATTTGAATTGCACAAGCTGTATGCTGTGGGACACCGGTGCATAGAAGAAAAAAAATGAAAAAAACACAACAGGGTGTTTTCAACTAAAGAGGCAACATGAGGGCACACTGCATCCTAGAGGGCACTCTATCACATATACTTAGGAGTGTGCGGAGGCCAACAAATTTTCTAGAATTTAGGGCAACCCATATAGCACTGTATTGCATATTTTCCACTTGAAGGGCACCCATTACCACACTGGATCATGTTTCCTACGCTAGAGCCAGAGGGCACTTCACCATGTTTTGTCCTCTGTAAGGGCACCCTAGTGGGCACTGTATCACGTTTTGTCCTCTGTAAGGGCTCCCTAGTGGGCACTGTATCACGTTTTGTCAACTGGTAGGGCACCCTAGTGGGCACTCTCTCAGATTTGTCAACTGAAATGCATCCTAGAGGGCACTCACATATACTTGATCACACATATACTTGATCACATACTTGTTTTTTTTCCACTGGCTCACAGTTCATGTTCCAGTTCAACCCAAAGCAGTTGGATGAGGTTGAGGTCTGGGCTCTGTAGGCCAGTCAAATTCTTCCATATACCACACTAAGGAAACCATTTCTTTATGGACCCACTTTGTGCATGTGGACATTGTCATGATGAAAAGAGGAAAGGGCCTTCCTCCTCAAACTGTTACCACAAAGTTGGATACACAGTAATTTATGCTGTAATATTCAAATTCTCATTTTAATTACTAAGAATGTAAAGGCCAGGCTCACCCATTAACCATGAAAAACAATCCAACAACTACATCTACACAAGTGTGTGGACAAAGTAACAGTACTAATAAAAGTTGTGCTACTTAGAAGCTGCCAGCTATTACGTTAGATTCTCTAGTCTCTACTGCACATTTTATTAAAATTAATTAACATAACATATCATTGCAGATTATAATCACAACTACAAATATGTGCAACTGTATGAAATGTACAGTTTTATCTAACCAACCCAAGGCCAGATCAGCACAAAACTGTGGTATATTCAGTAAACACATGATGGCAGTAAATAATAAATAATCTCATACAGCCAACATAGATTTTGCTGATGAAATTAGACGATAAAGCAGTTGAAGACAAAATGAAAATCGAAGACACTAAAATGTGATTAATGGATCTTCAGGTTAAATGAAAAAAGAAATCACATTCATTTCATGTATTCAGTCAACAAGTTAGCTTATGTTTCACTAGTTTCATTCTTCAAAATATTTTCTCATGTAATGCTTTTTTCATCATTTCAAAAAACCAATACATGAAAGAAGTTTCTGTAATGAGTTTCCACTAGCGTGTAGGAAGATTTGAAAGACTCTTAATTTTAACAAAGATGGAAACCCAAATAGCCTTTTATAAGAACAGTTACATCTACCTTGTGAGACTATGACAGTGATTCTGTGGAAGATTATGTTGCAGTTGAATGCTAAAAACAACATAAAACAAGTAGTTCTAATTGTTTTATTTATGATGACGTGGTCCAGTTTAGATGTGTTGTAGTAATAAACATTAATTTATCTTAGAAGTTGAGCAGGGAACTTTATAAAGACTGATGAAAGAAACCATCTATGACAAAATACATTTTAGACAAGTATACTCACTCTAAAAAGTAAAACATTGGATCAACAAAAAAAATATGTTAACGTTTTCCACTAGAATTTTTAAGTTAAGACTGCTGGCAGAATTACATTAATTCAAAGCAATGTTTTGAGTATGGTGAATTACCTTTTAGGCCAATATAAAAAGCATTTCTAAGTAACATGAACTTAATAATTAAGTTGATCTCTGCAAGTGGCTAACTGGCTAACATAGCTACTTGTAGTTTATAAACGTAGCTAGCCACCATGCTAAGTGGAGTGGTGGCTAATGGGTAATCTCATATTAAGTTAGCTTGCCAAGACATTTTCCCCTGCTACCTGGCCACCTATTGGTCCCGCATTTAAGCCTACTCAATCAGTGACAGGCTAACGTTACTGCTACTAGCTAACTTTACCTTCGCATACAGACTGTACTATCAACACTGTTCAAATTTCAGAGGACTTCCAGATTTCGGTATTCGGTTACAGTAGGCTATCACCAACACAATCCAGAGTGATTGCAAATATGTGTAATTATGCATAAAATTACTTACCATTCACCATTTTACACTTGAATGAGTTGCAGCTGTGGCACTTTGGTCACTCCTCTGGCCTTGAACATGCCCGCACATGCAAGAGAGGGAAGCTGTGGGCCGTTTACACGTCATCAAATTGTATTTTACGTTAACAGAATTTAAAATTAAATTGTTTTTTGATTAACTGAAAATGTTAAACTCTGAGAAGTCATGATAGTATATTGAATCAATAGGCATAATTTGTGTGTCATCCAAGCTCAATAAAATAACAATTACAAGTAAAAAGTCTAAAAATATCTCAGAACTTGATTTTTTATTTCACAACAATATATATATTTAAGTAATGACTAAAGGTCCCCTGAATTAGTTTTAGAGTGTGGGCTCCGAGGCTTTCATACAGTTTAGAACAGCTTCAAGTAAAAGAAGAGTGAACCAGTGCAGCGTTTCAAGGAAAACTGTGAATAAGCCAGTTATGGAATAAAAGAGACAAACCAAGTCTTTACAGGAGATTTTTTTGTATCAGAGGTCAGGAAGTCTTCGGGAATGTAATTTATCTTAGGGGTGGCTGCTGACAGATTGTCTTCTCTTTGAAGGGAACGTATAACAGAAGAGTATGTAATTATAGTATCTACACACAAGATGTCAGTATTGCAGTACATTTAGCACATGTGACAGACTAATCTGAGACAGATACTGAAAAGATCAGTGAGAAAAATAAAACAGTAATAATTGAGCACCTCTGCACATCCTCAGAATCTCTCTTCTGCTGATATGTGATTATCACCGCTTTGGATGATTACATGATATTCACCAGAGGTGTCCTTTGGGGTTCTTACTGGATTGAGTATCCGATAGGCCTGCACTTGGCAGTGCTCCTACTCTTAGACTGCTGAGGCAGACAGAGGACAGAAAGTACAGTCATCCCGCAGAAGGTGGCAAACATCCCATCCTGCCCTGCAAAGGGCATAATGATGGAGCAGAAACACTTCTACAATCTTAAAGTGTTGGCAAAATGTCACCAGTATGAATTCTATTTAAAATTAATAGTCTATTCTATTTAAAATTAATAGTGGTGTTACGATGATACAGTGAGTCTTTATATTATAAACTGTCAGTTTGGGCATTTTCTCAACATGTAAAACAAATGGTCATGATGAATACATATATTCTTGACTGAACTAGTGTATTCCATGTAACGAGCATAATTGCATAAATGCCAGGAACATGTTGCATTAAACCTATGATGTTGTTGTATTGGACTATTTGATTAACTTTGGCTTAATTTTGTCCACCCTCTATACACATGATCACCTAATGAAACTAAAAGCTATTCTGTCAATGTTGTCAAAGCTGCCAATAATTAACCTTTATTGTGTATTCTGTTACTGATAGACCTGAAGTGATTATACTGCTCACTGCTTGATAAATATTGGGTATATTGTGTAGCCTAATACTGTATGTTTCCTGGTCTTCACTCACTGAAATCTTCCTCCAGCGCAGGATAAAAACAAGATAGAGTCTGATATGCTTGGCCACTGAGAAAAGAAAACCTGCTCGTCATAATATCACAACTACACCTTCTGGGTTGATTTTATGTTTTTAAAAAACTATGTTGTTCAAACTAAATACACTTGACTATTTTTACTATTTTGGATGGTTTTTTTAACCGATTTTTGTTGTTGTGGTAAAACTAAAAGACATGTTCCTGGACAGTAAACAGAAAACTATTTAGCATAATGGAGCATTACAGTTATATTTACAGTTTATTTATTTGCTATATTTAGCATTACAGTGGACGTGGTTTGTGTCATGTAGAAATTGGCCTGGGCTGTGTTAAATTTCTAGCTTGAATCATTAGTTCAGTCACATAGGTGTTTTCATTTATGTTGCTCGATTAGACCACTTATCAGGATTGTGTGGGTGTGTGCAAACTGAGCATTATTGACTTCTTCCTCACTTTCGTGTTTTTTGTTGCACCATGTATAGGTCGTTTTCATGGTAGGGAAAGGACAGATGTAAATAATAAGATTAATGATGACTGAACTCAATTTGGCTTTGCTTTCATGGTCCTATTGTGGTAAATGCATTAGTGGCTCCTGTCCTTTCGTGCTATGACAAGTCAACAAATCTGCTGTAAAATAATCACAGTAAAGCATGACATTATCATATTGTATTGTATTAAATGGACCTAAAAGCAAGCTGAGCTGATAAAGAACAGATAGGAGACACACACACAAACCACTAATGTCACACAGCCAGCCAAGAGTGATACTAAATCTCAACAGGGGGAGAGCTAACAAAACTTCACTCCTACATACTGTGTGGGGGGAAAACTGACTGCTAAGAGCATTAAGTCATAGCTACATTGACTCTACTATCAAAAGGAAAGATATTGAAGCGAAGAGTTCATCTCAGTTTTCTGACTTTCAGACATGACAAACAAATGTGTGGAGTGAAATGAAATGACTCCTCTGAGAGAAGAATTGTCCAATCACTGATCAGAGTGCATTTTATGTGGGACATTAGGCTTTCATAAACCAAAGGATTAACAGTGACATGCCACATCATCCAAATCACATGCCCTGAAGCAACTTATGACTTGCTTATGCATCCAGAAAACCTGCTGTGAAGGAGTCCAACACTCTACCTCTTCCTTTCACCCTGAAATGTGTTTATGTAGATCACAAGTGTTTTCATGTTGATGATCTGATTTTACATCTATTTGAAGACAATTACTATGATAGGTGCAGCATCTTCAGTTCAAGGGCAAGAATAGGCCTTCTTTCCCTCAAGCAAATGATTCTTCTGCACATTCTCCTGTTAAAGTCTAATACAAGACCTGGGAAATTAAACAGCTAAGTTAGAAGCCTTATTTTGGGAATTGAATAGGCCACTGGAAACTGAACCCAATAACACCTGAATCATCCATAACAGACGTAAGCCTACATCTAATTAGCAACTCGCTGAGCTTATGAAAGCAAAGTGGTCATAAAAACTGGTCTAACACGCATTCCCCTTTGTTTATGTATCTGATTGATTCCCGTTTTAATACCGGTTGCTATTGACTGGGCAGTGGACGATCTACAACCGTGACGCAGGTTGTGTGTGACGCACGAAATGGGCGGATTTTCTGCTCAAACGCTGCGAAAAGTATTCAACTCAGCAGTTTGTTTATCCGCCCGTACACTTAGCGATGTTAGCAGTTAAGCATGAGATGTAACATATATTTTTTTGCTCACTTCCAGTGCAGTCTCAGGATTTTGTCCTGCAAAAAAGTGACTTTGAATTATGGTTGAAAATGTTCACGCCAATTGTATCGAGACTATTCTATAGCCTATTTATTTATTTATTCTTAAAATTAATTAACTCTTAATATTCTGACGAGAGAAATCCGTGATATCATATAGCCTGATTTCGCTTAGCCTATTGTTTCCCCTGATCAACAATGGGAAAACTCCAGTTGAAACGTCTTTGTAGGTCGGACACTTTTTGCAGTGTTCTTCTCCTCTTCCTCCTCCCCCTCCTCCTCCTCCTCCTCCTTCTCCTCACTTAAGACAGAGGGGGCAGGTCTTGTAGTGGACCCTATTACTGCCTTAGCCAGTGATGCTGTATCTCACACGGGGCTTGAAGAGCCTCCCTACTTATCTGGTTATAATTATAGAGAGGTGACCTGGTTTCAGCACCGTGACTCGTCAACAGCTCCAGTACACAGCGGAGATTTGGACAGCCCCTCCCCGCCCGGTGCGTCTGACAGAGCGGGTACTCAGGGCGCAGCCTCCGCGGCAGTTTCAGCACCAGCGGCCGGCCTGACCGGAGCGGAGCTGTCCACACATTCAGCACTTTTCTTCTGGAGGTGGGGACCACAGAAAGCAAGACAGCCAGGATATATCATCCTCCTGGACACTCCGAGAGAGCTTGTTTCAGGATGGCGTCAAAATCCGTTGGCCTTTTCGTCCTTTTGCAGCTTCTAGCCCTGAATGTAGTGAGCCAGATATCTGCCTTCCCCACACCTACAGCCTCAACGGGTGGTGAGTTGGTCAGCGCCTCTAACCTTGCCATAAAAATGTAGTAGCCTATAGTAGTCCTGTGTACTATGAGGCATAATTGCAAGAATAGCCTACTGCAAAAATGTTGGAGAGAACTGTTTCTGGAAGCAGTCAGTGATAACAAAGGAGATTTTAAAAACGCCACAAAGTGCTATAAGGTCACAAAACTCTCTATTTAGCACACATGGTGCCTGAAAAAGAAAATACTACAATGTTATGATAAACTCATAAACTAAATTTGTCCATTACACACTATATACACCTCATACAGTATGGACAATTAAATGATATTATTTGAATGTCTTTACAATTTCTGTTCATCTTTGTAGAGATTTTATTTAAAATCTTTTAAATGCTACTGTTTCAGGCGCACTATTATAAATTGAACTACAAATCTGGCGACTAACGCAGTGCCTTTAAACTTCAGCTCCAGTTCAGCAGTGAGTGTTTTCAACGACGCCAGGTCGCACGTTATGGTCGCTTGTGGTCTATTTTCGCCGCAGTTTAATCTTTTGTTTGATAATCCGATTAAGCTCTGCCTCTGCGGTGGTGAGTTGTGAGAACAGAAACGATCATAAAAGTCTGAAAGCTGGAAATGCATTAGAATGACAAAGTCATTCAATAAAGATTAAAAAAAAAATGTTAAAGTGTGATACTTTTTAATTGAAGTAGTTTACACTAATATCTATTCATAGCTATGTTTAAAAACCCTGTTTATCTATTTGCCATTTACATTTGTGACCTACAAAATCTGGGTCTGCTTATTAATAATCAAGTCAACTTTAAGCCACCAGTTTAGCAATTACATGCATTTTTTTCTGTTGCAGATAAAACTGTGTACAATAGACAGTTGACAGAAGAAAGACCATTACAAGAGCAGGTAAGTCCCTCTATCTCCATGTACCATATAGCTAATTTTCTCATCCAATATCCGGCCAAATGGGCTTTATGGTCACTTGTCAAACAACCCAGGTATTAGCCCAGCAAACATTATTAATCACAGCTTATATCCTGAGTGGAAATGATTTGTTTCATCATTTCCCCAGATTGCTGAGGCGGACAGCGTGAAGGCTGCAGTACAGTCAGCTGGTAAGAGGAAACCTTACTGCCAATCAATGAATGACTTTATTCCCGCCCTGCTGAATGGGTTCATGTTGCAGCACTTCCAGGAAAACAGGCTTCATCCGCACTGAGAAAAAATAACAGGAACCACAGTAACCACAATCATACCACTTATAATTCTCCACTTTGATCAGTTTGTCTCTCCTCCCTGTCAGAGAGCAAGCATCCCTCCGCCTCCAAGGACACAGAGTCAGAGCAGGACCTTGATGACTTAACCGTACTGAAGTCACTGGCTGATGGACAGAAATCAAAGGAGGCCACTGAGGTGCCACTCAAGAAGGAGGTCCAGTACATTCCAGATGAATCAGATTCAACCAAGAGCCGCCGTCTAGCTGAGGACTACGACTCCACCAAGAGCGGGATGGACTATGGCAAGTACCAGGGTACGCACACCTGTCACCATGCATGCGCCTTGCTCTAACAGGCCCACATCCTGGCATTGTTTAACCTTTGCCCCCTTCATTAAAGGACAGGCCCCATGCTGTGTGGGTCTGTCTGTCAGTGACAGGCCACCAGGCAGACATTTTAAGTAAGAGTAGGCAGAGAAACACGTGTATGTGTAATGGGGATAAGCAGACAGATAGAAAGAGTCAAAGACAGAACACGTGCATGCAAGAGAGAAAGATTATCCTCTCCCTAACAGACACTGCAGTTGTGAAAGGCTGCTTTACCAGCGTCTTCATTTATCTCTTCACAGGAGACTTTTAAATACATGGCTTGGATTTTTCTCACCATCTATCACTGTCTCCCTCTCATTTAGAATAATGAAGAAAGAGAAATAGCCGACATTTCTGACAGCATTATCTTAAAATAGCCACGTGTGTCTCCATTTCCTGTCTTCATTTTTTTCCAAATAAAGTCCTTTGATCAATTTTGAATTCAAATTTGTAAGTCAACTCAAAATCCAATCATTTGATAATATCTACATAGATATAAACTCTCAGTAGATTTCAGAACACACATTTCACTTTATGCACATGTAATTTGATATTCAGTTCAATTATCAGCATAAAGCCGAGAGACTCTGAGGTAAGGGTGACTCAGACAGAGAGCGCTGAGTGCTACACTTCATCGATTCATGCTGTCAGCCCAGCAATGACAAACAGCTTGTCAGGTTACTCTACATCTAAATTTGGCATGTGCAGTCTGGATTTCATTTCAGAAATAAGACTTGTGTTTGAAGGTAAAGTACATCACTGATGATTCAACCAAGCAATACAGGCAGAAGTATTCTGGCACTGCTTATTTTTATTGTGCGTGGACCTTTGGAAGCAGCAGGGACTGTTATGTAAGAATCAAGCTGTAACAGTGGCACATTTCATACTCAGTAATCGCGACATAAATGTGTTGAATATGAGGAAAGGAGAGGACAAGTCCTTTATTACTCACAAATCATTTTCCGCCTAAAGAGAGTAGTTTTAACATTTTATGGTACAATTGAGAGACAGAGAAAAAGAAAAGATGGATGGAGTAAAGAAGAGAAAGGAGAAAACGAGCTTCATGAGGTCTTGTGCTTGTTAAAATGGAGAAAAGATGAAAAAATATTCCAGAATATTATCAGATTTGATGTAACTCAAAAAGTATTTTCAGTCAAATAAATTAAGAATTAAAGCAGAGACACCTGTTTTACACCTGCACACAGCTAAGCATGTTGTCTGCTCTCAGATGACCCAGAAAGCTTCCGTCAGGTCGACGGCACTCCACTGACAGCAGAAGACATTGTCCAGAAGATTGCAAACAAGATCTACGAGGAGGATGACAGAGGGGTGTTCGACAGGATCGTCTCCAAACTGCTCAAACTCGGGCTGGTAGGTCATGAGCTTGTTCTCTTGCATGCTGTTCAATTCCACACAGCATGCAGCATGACATTTTCTCAACAGGAATCTCTCTCTCTCTGCACTGCTTGCTTCCTCACCGAGACAGGAAGAGATGTGTGAATTGTGCTACGTTCTGTTGTTTTGGTTGTGAATTACTTTTTTGGCACTCAATAATTAGTTTGGCGGTGCCCAAATGGCTCCCTTAGATAAGTCTCTCAGTGATCAGTATTAACTACATAAAGGTTTGCAGTCAGTGCATTCTGCTGCATTCTACCACATCTCACAGCACATTTGTTATTGCGCACAATTGTTCTTAGTCTCTTTTCCTTTGTCTCTCTGTAGATCACAGAAAGTCAAGCGGATACTCTGGAGTACCAGGTGGCTGAGGCGCTCCAGGATCTCATCACCAAAAACGCCAAGAACAATGAGATTGAGGACATTGAGAGCAACGACCAAGAAACCAGGGGAGAGCAGGAAGACCAGGGTTCAGACACAAACACGGTAAAACCTGCAAAGAAGTGATAATAACAGCAACAGTGATAACATAAAGGATAATAACAGTAACAACCAAAACACTCTGGCATTTCCAGGACACATGGGAGCCACCCAGCCGCCGCTACAACAAAGACGAGGACAACGAGGAAGAAGATGATGACGAGATTGAGGATGAGGTGGACAGGGATGCAGAAGAAGAGGAGGGCGACACAGTTGACAACACCTGGGACAAAGATACAGAGGAGGGCAACGAGGTGAGCCCTGAAGACGGGCTCCAGGACCTGCAGTACTTCCCAAACTTCTACCGTCTGCTCAGGAGCCTCGACTCGGGTAAAAACACGATCACACATCGAGGTTGCTGTGACATTTTAGATCAGAGGCACAATAGTTGACAGCATCCTTCATCCAACAACAGAAGTTCTTCAGATCAAGAACAGGACTATAGAGCTGTTGTTGTCATGGAGATTTTGTTCTTAAGGATGAGTCTATGATTTTTTTTGTCTGCCTTTGTTTTCACAACACATCTTCCTGCAGATGAAACACACACACACACACGCACACACTACTAATAATTTACAATCCTATCGTCTTGACCCCCACAGTCAAACACCATGTGGTAACACAAACACCAATTACCCTCAACAAAACATCGATGCTAGATGTTGGTTTTGAATGTGTCTGGTTTGCTATTGCAGACCGAGACAATCAGGAGCGAGAGACATTGATCACCATCATGAAGACGCTGATTGACTTTGTGAAGATGATGGTGAAGTACGGCACCATCACGCCAGAGGAGGGAGTGTCATATCTGGGTAAGACACAACACAATACTAGCATTGTTTATCTATAGTCCGGTACATTTAGTGTCAGAGATTGAGGCATGAAATCGTATGACAGAGGCAACAGTCCTTGAAGACCTCTCTGCATTTGTGGTAAATAATATTATGTTTGCAGTACGTAGGTCAACAATTATTCAGTGACTCAATCTTGATTTATTAGCTTTTTACAAACCTTTCAACCCCACCACCTTATAGTCTTGCTATGAAAGCTCCAGGGAAAAGACAGATATAAAGACCCATAAAAGATAGCATAGAGCTTGATTTAAGATATTTTTTTTGAATTTATTGTATATCTTTTTTCTATGGAATTAAGTCATGATTATATGATCATATTGTGTTGTTCTTACAAAATGATGTTGTCTAAAGTAAGGCAAATTGTAACTAAAGGTTACAAGGTCTTGTTTTTTGATGTAATGCATCAAAGTGGAGTGCTTTAAAGACACACAATCACATATTACGTTATATATTAATACTCAATAATATATTGATTTCAATCATATTAAACAGCCCTGTGTGTGTTTGGCTTACATGTGATGAAAGTTTCAATCTGTCCATAGCATTAGCAACTAGTCTACATGCATTTATCTGTCTCTGTGCGTTATGTGTTTTTTCCTTGCATTCATTGTGTGTTCAGTCAAGCTAATGTTCCCCATCAGCCGGTGCAGTGGAGTGTGAAGCCTGCACAGACAGATTAGTGTCAGTGGCGTCCTATATAACCAAGCAGGTTTTCATAGCTGGCCATCACATCAGTAGCCAGTGGAAAGGTCAGCCACCTATAAGGGACAGCTGTCATCTCTTCGTGTGAGCCTCTGGAAACCCCAGCCCCAACATCTCTTTCTCTCTGTCCAGATGACATTCAGTCCCAGGCAGAAAAAAATAAAAATGACATGCTCTTTCGTACGTGGGGAGGGGACATCGTTTTGCTTTAAAATCAGCTTGGCAGACATGGTCTCACATAAGCTAGCAAGATTATTGTTATTACAGGCCAAAACAGAAATATGTTCAATTTACAGTGATATAAAACACAGAAAAGTAGCCAATCTTCACATTTCAGAAGCTTAAAACAAAGAATGTTTGGGATTTTTGCTCAATAAAAGACTTAAATAATTATCGAAAACTGTTACACATTAATTTTCTGTCTATTGGCCAATCAAGTTAGAAACTACCTGTTTTACTGCTCTTAACACAGATCATAAATATTAATTAGCACCTGATCAGAATAGGTTTACAATGTGTGTGTCCCACCAAAAGATATCAAGTACTATAACTAAAGCTGACCCATGTAGTCTGTAGGAAGACTAATCAATACGCCTTGTGATGACCCCTAGCAGCAGTTGGCCATTGTTGTCTATTACAGCGGAGCCCTGCTGACATTACACACGGGAACAAAACAGGCATATACCGTTACACAAAATGTGAGTTTCCAAGGCAACCTCTTTGGCTTTATGTAGCTTGTTGAGGTTGTGAGGAGATAAGAGGATGGATTTCCACCATCTCCTAGCAACATGTTAATGTCCCCCTCCCCACTTCCACCCCCAACTGGCTGTGATGCTCAAATGAGTCACCCAGGTACACAACTGAATACCCACAGCTGTCAATCAACACTAATCTGCCTGAGTGTGTGTGTGTGTGTGCGTGCGTGCGGCGTGCGTGCGTGCGTGCGTGCGTGCGTGCGTGCGTGCGTGTGGGGTGGGTGCATGTATGTTTGTGTGGGCTGAAATAATGGGCCTCCACTGTGCTACAGGTGGGAGGAGATGGCTTGTATAGACAGAAAGTGCAAGTGAAAGTGAGATGCTTAGATAACAAGAAATTAAAGGAGGCTGGATGAGAACGTGGTTGAGAAATTGTAATCCTCCTTGATGCTCACTTATAGGGCTGAAGTCAAGCCTTCCTGTTTCTTCCTGTGTCTCACTATCCAAATATCTAATATTCTAAACCCAAGTTAAAAAAAACTGTTCCTCTGCTCTAACTTGTAGTCATGTTTTCTCCTCCTGTGTTCCTTCAATGCATAAGATAAATGGCCAAAATTTCCAAAATGTACGTTATAATCCAGAATATTAACTCAGTTGGAGACATGCTTCTTAGGAACTTATGTCTCTCTATTTAACAACCGCAGTTGCGCTATATAAACCCATAACTTGAGGCTGGCATATAAACATATATATATCCTTATAGATGCATACAGCTGCATTATACTGCATTATAAACAAGGTATTAAATGTTTAAATAGTGTTTCTAAATGCTAAATAGGGGGCAGTAAAATGTGACTGGAAGTTAATATAAAGGATGAAGTTTCAGCTGATCCCTGGTGTGTGTGTGTGTGTGTGTATCTCCAGAACATCTGCTTCCTCTATTTTTTAACATCATGTTCTCCCCTTTGCAAATCCATGGAGGATCAGCTGTCACTTAACTTCAGTCTCTTAAAACCAAACCATATGATGTGTTTGTGTCATTCCCTGGCTGATTTGGGGACTTTTAAATTCTCTAATCTTGTGAACCTCTCTGTAATATTTGTCGTAACAGACCCTGAGAAAAAATTCATGAACTCCCCAAATACATGTGGTTGTTTTTGTTATCTAAAGCAAAAACTATAGCCATGTTGCCAAATAGCTTTAGAATTTTTATAAAGAACGAAATGAAAAACTATTTTGTGTTCTGTTCAAGAGGGGATGCTGTAAATGTTGGAGGGGAGAGGGATATAATAAATACTATATACAGCCTTTAGCTGTAAAGTTCCTACACAGTTTAATTTTTTTCAATATTCATTCTACTGAATAAATAACTTATTAAAAACAAACATGGAAAACAACTAGATTTTGTTTCTCACTCTTGTCAAACTCAAGAGGATCCTCTTCATTAATTAGATGAAACTCTTTTCTAATGATAATCACCCTCTGAGTCACACAGGGACAGCGTGGGACTCAAAAGGTTAAGAGGTTTTTTTTCATCGTCTGCAGAGTGAACTGATGACACAAAATGTTAATCAAATCTAAAATTAAATGTTTGGCATGTTTCACCCACCTGCAGAGAACCTGGATGCCATGATAGCCATGCAGACCAAGAACAAGCTGGGCAAGTCTCTTGGACCTCCTGACTTCTCTGGACCCAATGGTAAACAGCCTCATAAGTTATCCTCCAAATATCAATGTAATCATATAATTTTGTTCAACATGGTCAAATGTTATTAGTATATTAGACACTGTGGAGCTACAACTGGCTTAACTGTGTGAATACAGGTTATTTTATTGTTAAGCATGTTTTGAAATAACAGCATATCCTAAAGTAAACTTCTTAAGTTCTGCAAACTGACCTGTAAAGATGTGGATACAAAACCAGTACAAAAAAACTTCCAAGTAGATACAGCTTTTGGGGGTTTACATTTACCATTAAAAGAATCGTTTGACCCAAGTGTTCGATGAGAAGGTCAATACCACTCTCAAATCTGTCCGTTTAATAGAATGAAATAATGCTATAGCCACCAGCCAATAAATAAAGACACTACATTTTGTTTGAATTTCTAAATTCAAAAATGACAATTCAATGTTTTATGGAGGTGTTTTAAGTCACTGTTCCCAGCCAAGAAATAGTCACAAACCTCACTAAAATGGCTAATATTACACTTCGGTTTTTGTACAGATTAAACAAACAATATTTAACATGTTAGTCTCCACCAGACACAATGTATTTACCAAAATGTTTAACTAATTCTGTAAGTCTCTCTACCAGCAAAACTTCTTAATGCCCCATGTACTGACTCTTTGCTGTAGGAAAAAACTTGGATGAGGATGACAACACCAAGGCTGAGGCCGCCAAAATGCAGAAGGAGTACGAGAACCTGAAAGACTCGACCAAGGAGGAGCAGCCATCTACTGAGACCAGTCAGTCCATTGTCCTGTCCTGATGTCCAGAGGAATCATGAATAGCTTTTGTGTAGTGATTTGATACTTTATAAAATAATTTGATACAATTCTATACCATTTTGCCACTCAAAAATTATGAACTGTGTGCCTTGTAAATTGCATGACTGCTTGTTTTTTTGTTTGTTTTTTTGCATTATTGTTTTGTTTTGTTTTGTGTCTCAAATATAGCAAATTCCCACCACATCAGTTTAATAAAGCTAAACATCTTCTTTACTCTACCTAAGTGAAAGATCGTCAAATTTTGTTTGAGTGTAATGGCTAAGACCATTTCAGACCTTCTGTTTTCATGGAGAGCTGATAGGGAATAAACAACTGTGTAGTGCAGGCCAATCATAGTTAAGTCCATGCTTGTCCCTGAACTAGGCCAGTCCAATAACACTTACAGGAAAGCTTGTCACAGCTGACATTATTCTCTGTCCCTGTCCACTGTACTTTATCCTCTGATCAGTCTGATCCACAAAACACACAGGCACGAACAGAAAAAAACTAAACAAAATGGAATATCTAGAGGGATTACCACCAGGACATTTATTTCAGCAGGAAATGATGTAAATCCTGAGTAATGTATTACCTGTATGTTAACAGGTGTTTCATAACATAATATTCATGAATTATTATCCAAATTTAATTTGCAGTCTGGTCTAGTCTAGTCTTCATTATTGGTTAATATCAACTTAAATCTCAAACAGTGGCTATCATATACATATTGTTGGTGCCATTTCTTCACATTGAGTGGCTTTTTTGGATCAGAAAAAATGTGTGCTATAGTGCTGCTAGTTTAACATGAACGTACAATCCTGACTGCCAGAATGCTCCCATTGCTGCTGAAATTTGAAAGATGAAAATCCTCACTCATAATGCTTTAGGAAAACTGTGAGGTATAAATAATTGATAATTCTAAGATAGCACTGTCTTACTCTTTGGTGCTACTGTACTACAGAAGTGAAAGCAAATTCTATTATCTTCTACCTCCTAATACATAGAAAAATAAGTTTTTAATGTCTCTTTTTCCTCATCTTCTCTTTTTATTACCAGATCAGCCTGGCAAGTCAGAGACTTATCTGGAGGCCATAAGGAAGAACATTGAGTGGCTGAAGAAACACAGCAAAGAAGAAGGCAAAGAGGGTGAGGCGCATTTCCTTACTACATGAGAGAAATCAGCTACAAACCAAAGTCTTATGTGTCTGTCAAATGACCATACACTACCATTTTTTTAACCAGTCAGACTAAACTGCTCCCCCTTCTCTGATTTTTGAAGAGCCAGAACAAGAAAAACATTCTCCTTTGCAAACCCTCGTCTTCTCACTAAACTGCGGTGGGTCACAGAGGTCTGAGGCAACGCACTGAAGAACAGAAAATTTGAAGGCTCTTTTGTTAGCCCTAATTTGCAATTAAAATCAGTGTGGGATACCAGGATAGATGCTTCACTCCAGATCTCATGAATATGGATAATTCTTGATGAGTCTGTCCTAATTACTCGTGATACAGCTTCCTTGTTCAGAGATAAAGGTCTATTAATTTATTCCCTCCTACCTGTTCCTCTGCATTTATCGCGTCTGGTGCATAATTAGCATTTCTATAACAACACCACAAAAAGAGCCATGAAAAGACTATCATGTCTTTGTCATCAGTCTGCTCCTGCAGTGTTTCTGACTGTTTATTTATATTCACTACCTCACCCATACTGTAACTGTCAGCATTCATAAAGAAGTGACCCAGAAACTGCTCCGGGTCTGCAGAGCTGTGAAAATGGTGGTAGTTTCACACACACACACACACACACACACACAGACCAGTGCACTCGTCTAACAGAGGAAAGCCTGCTGTTGGACTCACCACAGTGTCAAATCAATGCCCAGTGGTGCTTAATTAAGCAGCAGAGAAAGATATGTTAATGAGTTCTCACTATTTAGGCCACCGGCCCACTGGCAATCATCTCAGACAAAAAACAACTTCTAGCTCAGTCAGATTTATATTTACTGCTGAGGTTCAGTGGCCTGATATAATCTGAGCCAATCGATAATTGGTTCAGCCACTAGTGAGTCAGAAAAACAGCTCAAAGACAAAGAAATTGCAGATAAAAACAAAGTTTGAAAGAAGCTGACACTGAGCTTATAGTGCTGCAGAGTCCAGAACTGAGGGGGCCAAAGCAGCAGGGAAGTTTTGTTTGGTGCTCATCTCCAACCTGGCTCTATATAGGGCACTTCATTAGCATTCTAGTTTGTGGAGTGGTTGTCTGGGACAACAGGGGCCTCCCCGCCTGCCTGTCAGTGATCTGGGCAGAGGAGACAGACAGATAATGGTGTCAGAACAGACAAGCTCAGACTGAACACACACACTGAGCCTACATGTGCCCCCAAAGTCTCAACTCTCAGCATCTAAAAGGACACACCATCAGGAGCTATTTTTCTAGCACGCCTTGTACCACGTTTAACTGCTCTCTAAATTTCACCTCATTCCTATTTTCTATATTTTTCCTCCCTCTTCTCTAGAGCTACAGCTGCAGCAGAACAAAAGTCTTTTCAAACAAAAAACAGTGTCATAGAAACAGAGTGGCGACAGGCCATTTATTGTGTTTACTCTACCAGAAGCACCCATTAGGACAATCTCAGCGGACGCTGTGTGTGTGTGTGTTTGTGTGTACGCCCACACACTACACAGATTAGCCACAGGAGCAGATGGACGTAGGGGAAACATCCTGGTTTTGGCTCTTGGCTCCTCACAGCCAAGATTGAGAGAAGAGGTCACTGTCTCTAATCACATTCTGTTAATCCCTTACACACGTCATGCTTGTCATCGGCAAAGTAACTGTTTCTTGAAGCAATGCAATAAATTGCTGCCACTAGAAATGTTATTAGGAAGGCGCAGAAGTTGTTGTGTGACTTCTTGGCTGTCCTCTGTCCTTCTGTTCAGCCTTTACTCAGTTGGAGCTGGGAGAAGTGGTGCAGCAGCTGTTTGCCTGCTCTCTCAAACTCATTTGTTACCATGATGGATAACACAGAGTAAGGTTGTATTCATCTCTAAATATAGCCACATCCTGCTGCAGCCTTATGGTGGTATATATAATGACCATGAGTTGTCTAGAGCAAGGTGAATACACTTTTTTAAAAAGACACATGAAGTATTTGAATAAACTGGTTTGTTAAACTTGAAACTGATTGCACTGAAACTGAATGCTAGGAATCATTTAATTTTAAGCACTAGAAAATTATGTTTGACTCTGTGATCTTTTGGCCTTCTTATTTCATGCTTGTATGTGGTATCCTCTTAACCCCAAACATGCTGTCTCTGACCTTAATCCTCCTTGATAATGAACTACCGAATCAGATTATGGCTTGTTTGGGTGTGCCGTCTTATGGAGACAGTGCTTCAGGAGTTTAATGTCTGATCTATCTGCATAACCTCATGATCTTCCTCTTTGAATCTGAGATTATAACCACCGTTTGCTTTGTCTGTCTTTCCAGATTATGACCTGTCCAAGCTGAAGGACTTCATGGACCAACAGGTTGACTCCTACATTGAGAAGGGCATCATCGCCAAGGACGAAGGCGACACCATCAAAAGGATCTACAGCAGCCTGTAACATCGTCATCCATCCCCTATCCAACCTCTGGCCTAAAACACAGGACTGAATCTGAAACTTAAAATCTCCAACACAACCCTGACTACTTAGTTATTTCCCATGACATGGTACAGTTTAAACTGTGTATTCAAAACTACCTGCTTAAGGGGAACTTCTTTAGCCTCCAGGAAATTCCCAAAATTTATCAAAATAAGTGAATTAATCATACCACACCATAATGGTAAAATTGCTCTTTACAGCTACCTAACAGATATTTGCACGCCAAGATAGCAGAGTAATAATCAGTAGAATATTACTGAGAGAAATCAAAGTATTTTATGTAACCAACTCACACGTCCAACTAAATTCTAGCATTTACTCCAACCTGACTCCTGTGGGAAATGAATGTTATGAGTATGATGATGTAGCTTTGTCATCAACTACTGTTTCCAGTGCATTTTTGCAAACAAAATACACATATATATCAACTTGTAATCATTCTGTGTAACCTGTCTTAGCCTATTATATTTCTTTTTTCCCAGTGTATGTGCAAGATCTTAATGTACTCTTGCTTTTTATTTTACCAAAAATATATTTGTCATGTCAGTCAGCACCCTCCATACTCGTCAGTTCTGTTCTGCTGTAATTCTTCTTGGGCCCACTAGGAGGCTGTGTCTGTATCATTCTCTCTGCATGTCTCTGTGAGTTCAACATTTCCATCTGTGTAGAGACAGAAGATAAGTATTTTTAAATGTAAATATTTGTGATGTTTTCCTAAAGTTTAAAAGCAATTAAACATTGCCTTTTCTTTACCTGTGTACCTAACTGTGACAATGAAGTAGAAAAAAAACAAACACACCAATAACTGACATCCATATGCTCACAAGAACCTGCATTGTCATGAAAACACTTGACATCTTCACCTCTGATTTAAATACATATTTATTCTCATATTCCCAAATAAAACAAACATTTTAAACATTTTAAAGCACAATTAAAACAGCTGTAACAGACAGTTCTCCACACACATAAATAATGCATTCACACCTCAAAAAATAGAGCAGTCCCGTCTGTTCCCAAAGAAAAAAAAGCGTCTCTGAGGCAAACGGAACGTGTTCAAAGGCTTGAGTCTATCCACCACTTCTGATTGGGATGCGCTCATACAGGGGTAAACACTGATGAGGAAGGCCTGAATATACTTTCCAATGATACTATTCTAGGATCGGATTGAGAACATAAGAAGCGGTTAGCAAGTCTAACAAGCTAATCCTTCTGGAATTGCTTAGCTGTGTGGCTGTGTGGCGTGTGTGTGTGTGTGTGTGTGTGTGTGTGTGTGTGTGTGTGTGTGTGTGTGTGTGTGTGTGTGTGTAACATATGCAGCAGGTGGGTTCTGTACAGCAGCTTCAGAAGCATATGACGAGTGGATGGGCGCGTGTGCTCGGATGCTGTTTACTGTAGAACAGATACTCCTCTGCGCTGCTAAATCTCCCAGTAAAACTGTACTAAACAATCACATAATCATAATCGCACATCAATAAATAAAAAGGCAGACATGAAACTTTTGTTCAACATGGTTTGGTAAAAGCAAAAAGGTAAAGAGAGGGGAGAAAAAAAGTAATGAGGTTGTGGTAGTGTTTGCTTGTGTGAGCATGTATGCGTCTGCATCTGAGACAGGGCTTCGGGTAAACACACTCCTCCTTTATATGTCCTGGTAAGATGTTGTCGGGGCAGTGTAGTCCTCCTCATTGCTCCTGCGATTAAGAAGATAGAACAAGTTTAATTTTTTCTCAATTTTCCACAGTGGAAACACATTATAATAGGACTGCAAACACACACACATACACGTTCCTCTCTTTCTCTCACTGCTTAACCGCTCACCGTGTGTGAATAATGGATGAGCCTAACCAAATCACCGTATTGTTCTCAGTCACAGCTGAAGGCTCACCTGGCCAGACAAGGGCCTCAGAGTATAGCACACCAATGTCCTGAGCTCGGTCATAAAGTTGAACTTTTAAGTTCTCTTAGAAAAGCCACTCTCTTAGAAAAGCTACTTCTGAACTGCAAGCTGTCACAAATTCCTTCATTGAGAAGATTTTTTTTTTCTTTAGAGCAACTGTACATGTCCAAACTATTCACAAGGTTGAGAGAACAGCCCAGCTGCTAAGGATTACAATTAATAGGGCAAAGAAATATGGAAGGAACAAACTCAATAGAGGATAAAAAGGAAGGGTTTACTCCATATCTTCGCAGGACAAATTTAAGGGAGTAAAGAGTATAAAGACAGGAGGCTAAAAGAATGTTGCTAAGAGCTACTGCTTTTTCTTTGACTAGAAAAATCAGCATCAATATTTCAAACTAAGAATAACTCCCCACAAGTGCTAAGTGCACAGAGAACTGTTATAACAGATTACAAACTTGCTCATTTCTATTATCAATCTATTATCGCTTTATCCTCTATCACGTTAAAGGGTTTTTTTGATCATATATTTACATATTTAACAACTTAACATTTTAAGTTCTACTTGTTCTACTTTACTATAAAAACTTTTTATGAGTATTTCTGTTTCTTTTTTCACCCTATTATCCATTTCATCCTTTTCTTTTTTTAATATCATTTTACACATTATATAACTCTTGTTTTTAAAAAATGTTATTAAAAAAAAGGTTATTAAACGATAAGTGACAGAAGGGATGTCTTTGGACATAAAAGCAAGCTGCTGTATTTCACAGTTTTGAGTCTGTGGAATGATAATATGTCATCCTTTTGAGGCTAAAGTCCTCCAGATGTAAATTCATACAGTGAATTTATAGTTACTGATATCAAACTATGATGTACAAAAAGATACAGGGTCTGTAAAAGGGAATGTATCACTCCACAGTGAACAGTCAACTATTCCCAATAGGTTAGCTTAAGAGGTTTGTGGTTTGTTTCATCTTAGGAAGGAAGCCAAACTGTCATGCAGCCTGTGTTTGCTCTAGGACTACATTTAAACAACGGAGTGACCCTCTGTTTGTCTAAACACACTAGAGCTCCACAGGCCAACTTTTGATGTGGCTGGATTCAGAGACAAAGCTTTAACACATTGCTCGGCTTTGCCTCAGCTGGTAAGTAAACATTTAAAAAGAAATTAAACTTTGTCTTGAACATTTACTCAAGGCTCGTGCCTTTGTAAAACACAGGTCTAGAGCTACTGGCACATCGTGACAAAATCATAGGAAATGCTACACAGTCAGTGGTCATATAATAATAATATACATGCTGCAATATTGTCTTGATACACTGACAGATGATATTTAGTGGTACTTCAAACAGAGAAGTAGTGACTGTTAATCACATTATGTTAATAAAGATAGTTGCCTTGAGGATTTCTTGCCGCTTAAAGAAAACAGGATGTAGGAAAACACAATCGTGAATTGTATTATTCTGTGGTTGAATTATAGGGATATGATATGCTATGAATTGTTTTAGCAGATTAATGTGATTAATTAGACCTTCCTCAGTCTTTCAGCAGAAACTGAATATCTTAAATTTCTATAACATGGTTTCCGACCATCAGTGATAAAAGAAATCAGATATAAAAAGGGACAGTTGATGTTAGTGCAGCTGCCAAAATGGTTAGGTTATGTTCCCCTGAGGCCCACAGGAAGGAAATTAACATAACAGCTGCTACAGTAGGGGCTGAATCCATTCAAACAAACTGTAGTATGAGCAAAACACTTTTAGAGAGCCTGAAGTGGAAAAACAACTATACTCTACATCTTTAGAGGACACTGCTACAGTGTGACTCAGTCCTGCCTAAACTGATAGCAACAAAGCCTGTTTCTCTATAAATGGGTGTATGCCAGACATCCACTACTACCTCATTACTGAGCAGCTGTAAGAGCGTTCTGTCTCAAAATGTACTGTCAGGAAGACATGCTCAAGTCTGATTCAGCAGGGCAAATATCCTAAATACCTGACTGTTGCTTAGCGTGGCATTTGACTGGTGCAGCAGAACGGCAAAACCCTGATTCCCATCTTCGATGGTCATTCTCTGAAAACGTTTTCACGTCCCTGCATTTGGTCTCTGTTCTTGCTGTTTGGGACTTCTGACAATCAGCTACTGAGCTCAAGGATGAGAGTCTGGGTCAGACTTCCTACAAGCATTTCAAGGCTAAGATGATCTTTAGTCCCTTTGTAAGTCTGTGAGCTGAACTGTAGCCACCACTTATGACCCCCAACTGTCCTTTATCCAAACCAACAAACAGTAGCACAATTTGCTGCTGACAGGTACAAATCATTTGTATGACACATATGTCAGCTATCACACCCAGAATTAACACCATGTGATTAAAAAAAACAGAAATGTAATTACTGGCAATGTGTTCACGACTTGGTCTGAAAGAGTGTACACGAAACATTTGCACTCAGAGAAAAGAAGCAGCGGTTAGCTGGGGGTTGTTAAACACCTCACCTTACTTCCTCTTCCTTCAGCCTGCGTGCTGCCTGCTTTGACTGTTTAATTTGCAAGTCTAGTCTATGTAAGAAGTCTTTGGCTGACAGCTCCTCTGTTGGTTGGGGTTTGGAGTCTGGAGGGGTGGGGAAGGGGAAGGCGAGGGTCCCTCAATATCCTGCGTTATAATACACGGTGTATCTGCCTCCTGGCATGCTGCTTCGCCGTCCCCATCAGGAGACTCCAGAGACAGTCCATTAAATATGTAGCGCTTCTCTGACACCACAGGGATGTTGAGGCTGTTCTTCAGAAAAATGCAGTCATTGCTGAACAGCTTATTGGCTCTCTTGACTTGCTCCATCTGGCACATAAGGGTTGACAGAAGAAATGACAGGATTAAAATAGTATAATTAATTCTATGACTAAACTACCACTTTCCTTCTTTTGCTCCTTTGCAAGTTAAGCTTAGACATGAGGACCAAATCACCCCATAACACCTTGTATAAATACAGTGTCACAGATACAAATATGGAACTGTTTTTAAGTTCTTAAATTTGAGATTAGGGTTGGAGATTTTGTTTGATAGCAGTTGTTTGAGCATGCTAAATCCAATGGATAGGGAAACCTATGCACATCAGATCTAATTTGGTAGATATCGATGCAAATAAAAGTGTCTTTAATTAAATCAACCATTTAACACACAGCGAACCTAGGGCTTTGGGGGCTAAAGGAAGTCTGGGTAATTTGGGCCCTGGGGCAGTTGCCACTTTGCCAGGTTGGTAATCCAGCCTTAGCTGGAGAAGTATACAATATATATACAGTATGCAAACTTAATAAGCCTTTCAGTTTCAGTCGGTGGTCTGGGCTGCTTTGACTGTTCTGTGCAGGGCTATGACTGGGAATATGAATACTGTTGCATTTACTGTGGGCTCTCAGAGCTGGCATCACCTTTCACCACACTGTTGTTGGCAAATGCTGTGAATATTGAAGTAAAATTGAGAAGTAACCCCTTAATCCTACTAGATGAAGTGAAATACAGAAATACTTTTAATGTAATGGGTCACAACATACTTCACAACAGCATTTCTAAAAAGCTATTTCTGTTGCTGCAACACCTCAAAGGCTATAACGTGATATTTCTGTACTAAAGATGACTTTGTCCCATGAACTGACTTTGAAGAGTGACAGATTCTGACAGATTAGTGACTTCATAAGTAAACGTGATGTAGGTACACATGATAGAGAAAATATAACTTAAGTGATGTTGTGGGTTGCACCTCTTATCTGTCAGTGAGGAGGAGTGCTCAAAAGAATTAACATTGATTTTACATTCCATCAGAACTTCTTGTCAAGGTGAACATCAAAGCACAAACTAGCATTGCAGTGGCTGTGTGGCAACCTTACCGTAACACCGTATTTGAGAGCAATCCCTTGCAGGGTATCAGTGTCTGTAACCCGATGCTCAATGTATTTCTCCCCCAGAGAGGCCGTGACGCTAGCCGTGCTTCCGTACGAGCGGATCTTGGTCCGGGCCAGGCTCTGGGACAGTTCGCTCTCTGACTCGGAACCGGACCTGGACCGAGGGAAGATGGGCTGGCCAAGTCTTCCTCCTCCATCCCGCATCGGCAGGACGGGCGAAAACTCCGCCATCTTCTCTTGAATAAATAAAGAGCCCGCTGGCCTCTGTTTGTTTTAACGCGCCGGCTGACCAGCTGCAGCAAAGAAAATCGCTGATTTAGGCGGCTGGGAGTTTCCCATGCCCGGTCATGTTCAGCATGTCAACCCAGGGGATAAGAGACATGTTTCGGGGACCACTACCTCACCGCTCGCTTTGTCATAGATCTGTTACGTTGACGTAAAAACGTACAGAACGCCTTGACGTCCAGGAGGAACAAAAATAAAACCGTTTCCGGTGACACTTTCAAAGTAATTCAAAATATTGACATAGACATTGATATGATAGTGAGTAACATTAGTTGAAACTTTTTTAATGACACTGAAGTGCAAGCACTTGGAATTTGCTAGAGTAAACTAAACATTTAATCTTACTTCAACTGAAGATGCTAAATAGCATCGTGTATTCATGAAAAAAAGTTACTAATTTCAGTAACTTCCTGGTAAAGTTATGTTTACATTAGTTAACAGTTGTGAGTCACTTATTAGCACAAAAAAGATTATAAAATTGTATTAGTTACGGTAGCAAATTTAAAACCACTCCATTGAGCCAACTGCCCCAATCCTGTTTAGTCACAAAAAATACACTGGCGTAGGTGTAGCTTATCCAAGCACCAACATATTTTCTTTAAACTGAAACTACCTAAACTAAAATCTATGAATCTGTCATCGGAGAGTTGAAAGAGTCCTGACTGAAGGTAGACATTCATGAGATATGACAAAGTGCAGTTCATGGAGAGTATGGAAAGAGTATGCTGTTGTAGGCCTAGTCACCTGCTTGTAGTGACACATGTAATTTGTATTTTTGGCCAATTTAATTAATAGCAGATGTGTTTAGTAATACTGTATGCACCACAAAATCACAATATACAATGAAAAGGGACCTTAATGCAACATCTATTTCCTAATCTTGAGGCCATATCTTGTCCAGGAGCCCTGAGTTAAAATCTAGTATAAAGGGCTTTGTTGTTTCAGTATATGTGCTTAGGCTAATTGATGTATTTTACAAATTTTAATTGTGTGTAATAAATTAGCGCAAATTATTGATCACCAACAACTACAAAGCTGGTTCAGGAGTTTGGACTCAGTAGTGCTGGTTATCCCTTTTGCCAGATTGACCTTGTAAAACAGCAGTAAAATAATCTCTCCTTAGAGAGCTATAATGAAAGTTCCTTAGATTCTACATTAAGCTTATTATTAGTTAACTCCCTTTCTTTTTGGACACATATATGAAGGAGGACTGCAGAGATTCTTTCACATTGGGTGGAAACATTCAGCAGGTCTTTGTGACCACTAACCACTACATGTGGCATCTGAAGCCAGTGCTGTTAAATGCAGGATAATTTTGTATGGCGCCTGTAAGAGGAAGCTGGTTAACGCTCTCATGTTCCGTGCATAAAAATAACATGTTATCACCGCATGGAAAAAGCTATAAACAAGGGATTTTCCCGAGCTGGGATATCAGTCTCATAAAGTCAAGTGAGGACCTTACTGTTTAAACAATAAACAGAATTTTTCCATATTCACTGCAATCATATTGGCATCAGTCACGCAAACAAAACATTAACCCTTTATTTTTAGAATTGAAAGGAAGAATGTAAATTAAGTAATGTAGTAAAAAGACATAAAAAATCAAGCAGAAAATTATTTCAATCTTCTTACACTCCATCTACAGTGTATTGAATAAGGGCTTTGCTGTATGTTTTTTCCATTCAGGCCTTTACACTTGGCTGTACTGTTTTATGCCAAGCTAATTTTGATTTTACTTATTTGTTTACACCAATAATTACACTGTGATTGTCAGTTTTCAGTAAATTGGTGTTTCCATTGTATTACACTGACAAGAGTAAATTACTTCTCCTGTGGCAATAAATTATTATTTAATAAATTATCTAATCTTTTTTTCTCTATAGGGTGTGATGAAAACCTGAGAATTATTGTCAGATATCAACCTGCAGCCTGAAACAGGTCAGTTAATCATTGTACAGCGGCAAATGAAAGATGAAAACAAGATAAATACCGGTTAAATATCAAGTTACACGATGGCCAATATGTGTACTCCGGCAGGACTCTCATTATGTATTCATTACTGGATGGTAGCTGGTGGAAATTTTGACTGCCTCCTGTTGTTGTCATCTGTGCACTCAGTGTAGGGCATGATTATTCAGAAGCCAGAATGGTGCTGAATTCCCCGAGGTTGTTTTCTCCTGTTTGAATCACTGTGTTAGGAAGTTAAAACCATGTGCTTCCTTACTCATAGAAACAGTGCTTGCAGGGGAAAGCAAGGATGGTACAAATATTATTAACACACTCATTTTAATGTAGTGTTGGTGAAATTTAGTGGTGTGTGGAACACAAAGACTGCAGGTGCTACTTTGGGATACACAGGATGTACCTCATGTACCATGAAATATAACTTGCTGAGGAACAAACACTGAGATCCAACAAGAGGATGCATGATCCCTGAATGATTAATTTATTTAATTAGTTTCTCTTGGTTATAGATTATGCTCTTGTAATCTCACTATCTGGCATTTTCTAATGGAAATCAGGTCAATTAAACTTATGAGTACAAAGAGAGACCAGGAGGAGGGAGCTTAATTCATTCATTATACATGATGTTCTCAATGTGAGATGACACTTTTTAGATTGAACTGTAAATCAGTTCATTATTTATATTGTATTTGCTATACCTCTTTGTTCTTGAACTATCCAATGTACATGGGTATAGGTAGGTATAGGTTAAGTGGAGGAGAAGCAACAATTAATGCTTTTTTAAGGTAAAGGCATCATAAGTCTAAAACGATCCTCTGAAAAAATTATTGACTTCATTGGCAGACTTAACTACAGTAGGAATCAGATTACTTCATTAACATCACCCCACCCTCTCCTTCTCTTATAGGCAAAAACAAACAAAAGAAACAAATAGGGAGGAGGTGCAACCACACTGTGAGTCATCTGTCACAACGTTACTAAGACAACAATCATATGAGCCGCCTCCTGATCCAACAGCACCCACAGGTCTTGGCAGAGAAGATCTTGCAATCAGTGCAATATCGCTCTTGCAATCACTTTATCACAAAGGTGGCCACATCTGATTTAGCCTTTAGGGCTTCAGGGTTTATGGTGATGTGAGGACCGATGTTCATTTCAGTCTATAACTGTTGGAGAAAAATAAACATGTTGAAGTTAAAAAAAGATATTAACATTAGGTGCTCCTTCTGTGATCTTTATGTAGAAACAATAGCCCATTTTTTATGTCATTGTATTTACACCAAGAAACTATAGAAAGATGTGTGCAGATTTGTGATTGATAATATTACAGAGATTTTGAACTACTGTATAAAAATGTCATTTTGGTTTTGTGAATGTTGAATGGATGCTTAAATACAAAAAAAATTTGATTAACCTTACAATAATTTTTGCTAAATATTATATCCACAGATGTAAATTTACTAATGCCAAACCAATATTTACCTTAAGAAAGAAATTAAATTATATATAGGAATGATAAACTCATCCCAAAACAAGAAAGCCAACCAATGAATGGTGAATTTATGTACTTTACACAATATATTTGTAGATTTATAACCTCCTCCTTTCACTTTGTTTTAGTCTTTTTTTTATAATTATTTCTTTTTATGTATTCCTTATATGTTCAAGTTGGCAAGTTCTCTGCTCTGTACTCATACTGTTTGTCTGTATGTTGTATTGAAGCAACAAAGTTTTTGAACTGGAAAAAAAATAATTCATTCATTAATTAATAAAATAAAAAATGTTGATGAAGTGAGTCAAATAGGGGCATTTATGCGCCAATTATACACAGATCATTTAAAAGTTCATAGTTGTTTTATCATGAAGTCTTATACTGTTATTTTTGGATTAATAAAACTGAAATGTATTCATCTGCATAGAGATAATCTATTCTTACTATCACTGTCGAAACATGCTCAACGTGCAAATATGGATCATTCAGTTCTTTTCTGACCCCTACTGGACATTTTATAATATTGCGCCTTGTGGTAAATCCGTAATATTTTCAACCACCAGATGGTGCAATTTAATTACTCATTTAAACGTGTTTGTCTTCGATAATTTCATACGTTAGAAAACGTTTTCATGTGCTTGACATGTAGGAGTCCAGTACTCATATCTATATTATAATATTTCTGAAGTTAAGAATATCTACACACTTCAGAAGAATCTGAGCGTCTTTGTTGAAGGGAACTGTTTGATTTGCTTATATACAGACACATCTTAGTATAGAACTTCTTAATCTGGATACTGAGCAACAAAATGCTACAGCGATCCACTCCTTCATATAAAGGAAAGTTGGTTAAGATGCCTACGCAGTTCTTTACATTGTAAAATTCTTATTTTCACGCCCACAGAGAGGATTTCAAGAGCCAGCTGTTGTATTATAGTTCTGCTAATAATTATTTTACCACTCTGAACAGGGATTTCACTGGCAGTTTCACTTGGCTGAATGTGTTTGACATTTTGAGACAGAGACAACTTGTTATTTTTAATACAAAAGGAAGGAAAATAAATACAACAGCATTACTTTGGATGATCGAGATGGCTGTTATTCCTGTTGAACCCTTTTTATATACAGCAGAAGCTTATGTTTAGGATAGGATGCACTTTTTATTCATCAGGACTACCCATGGCTTATCATACATCTTCCCTGAACTCAAATTTGAAAGAAGTAATATCTCCACTATCACTTTTATACACTGAACAAAATTATAAACTCAACACTTTTGTTTTTGCCCCCAGTCATCATGAGTTGAACTCAAATATCTAAGACTTTCTCTGTGTACACAAAAGGCCTATTTCTCTCAAATCTTGTTCACAAATCTGTCAAAATCTACGTTAGTGAGCACTTCTCCTTTGCTGAGATAATCCATCCACCTCACTGGTGTGGCATATCAAGATGCTGATCAGACAGCGTGGTTATTGCGCAGGTGTGCCTTAAGCTGGCCACAATGAAAGGCCACTCAAAAATGTGACCTGCTTTTGCTAATAATTAGAAGAAATACACTTAGCTAAACAGTTTGCATGACTCCAATGACACACACTCCCAGATTTCGCTTACTTCTCCTCAAGATTCACTGCTTTCAGTTTGGACAATTACATAACCCAGTCAGGTATGAGGCCTAGTTTGGCGGGACACCATCCTTTGCTCTCTTGGTCCTGATAACATGTCAGCTCTCACAATGAGGAGCTTCAGCAATGGAAAAAAATGCTCGAAAGTGTATGTATTGAACTGATTTGAAGTTAGTTCACCTGAATATTGCAGATGATTTCTGTTTCTTTCTTACCTAAAATATGGATGTAAGTTCAGCTTGACACTGGCCAACTTTCCACTAATATAAACACATTACCTGTGGTATAGTACTTTATACAGGGATTGATTGACTCACTCCTTTTATCTGTTTGTTTCTTTACCTGAGTGCGAGTGCCCTTCCCATTCTCTCCTCTCTTGTAATCTGTGAACCTTTGTTTACCAAGCGTATGAGGTCATGCAAGAGAGGGACTGCTGGGAGTTTTGTTCAGGGCTGGCTGGGCTGACTCACTACGCACTCATTCTGATGGAAAAACAACTGTAGGACAGCACATGAACATACCTGCCTATGGGAACAAAGCTCCTGTGTGAAAGCTGGTGGAGAGAGTGAAGAAGGGGAAGAGCAGAGGTTTGGGAATTAAAAACACTGACTTTAGGTGTTCTTAGATAAATACGTCAGCACAAACATTTTTCAAGCCGATGAGGAGAAAGACACCTGTACAACACCTGCTGCCTTTTTGCATCGCATTTATGTGGACACAAGTCAACTCTGGTGTTGGGTCAACATACTAACCCAACCTCCTGACCAACAGCTACCACTAGCCTCAATTTTGTAATAACCTCTGGGAATATATAGTCACAATGCGAGTTATGTTTAATATGACCAATTAATATGTCATTTATATGCATTATCTTTATAGACTCTCTCTTTTACTGAAAACGACACATAACATCCTATTTATGACAGTGCTTTCTGAACATCAACCTCAAATAACGACATGTACTAGAATCTGTTTTTTTTCCCACATGCGGAGGAGCAGTGCTTATTAATAGTCATGGTCTGAGGGAATAGTTGTTTTGTACTTACATAAGCACACAGATGTGTATTTTACTTTTAGATTCTTATTCTAGGGTTGGATTTTTCGTTTGAAATTATGCCTTCTGGTGTGATTAACAGACCTGGCATAAACCTGCTGTTCACATTCTCTCTATTCTCAGAGTGGAAACACTTGAGTCATTCACACACACACACACACCGCCCCTCCTTCCCCCGGCCACAGTTCACTGCCAGCAGTGCAGAGTTTTTTCTGACAGCAGCTCACCGCAGTACTCTGGCACAGGAAACCCAGAGAGGGATGTAGTCATATACATTACATCATCTCTCAGGCATGTGCAAACAATCTGAAAAACGGGATCTGATTAAAGGGTCTGTCTGTATACACTACCTAGAGTAGGCTACGTCCCAAACCAAAAGGCATGTCTATCAGTCATTAAAAATACATTCTGAACTTGAGATGTGACCACAGCCACCTTTAAATCTGCCCCTCACAGTTAGGCAGTGGCTCAGGCCGTTGGTTATTTGACCAATCTCGTACAGACTGAAATATCTCAATGTGTGTTACAAACATTCATGGTCCATAGAGGATGATGATCCTTTTGACTTTGGATAGGATAACCCACTGACATTTTCCTTGGCGCCACTGCCATGTTGACATTTTAGGTTTTTAATGACATGCCTGGATTGCCATTTCATTTTGTACATTTATGGTCCCCAGAGGAAGGACCTTGATGATCTTCTGATTTGACATTCCCAATTTCCCATCAACCTCAGCTGTACTACGTTTAGTGCTAATTAGAGCACTAACAGCATATTTGCCATTGTTAGTATGCTGTTGTTAGCATTAAGCCCAGTCATGCTAGAGGACCTAGAATGACTACTTGTTTTAAATTCTCTTACCCTGTTGGACCCTGGTCTTTTGATTTTGCAGACAAGAACTTCTTATATCTACATTTAATATCGATTCTAGATAACACTTCTCTCCTCATATGCAATAGGGAAAATAGAGACTTCTCAGTAGCAGAAGATATTAAATCAGAAACTGAATGAATACATATCCGCAGCAAAAACAACGAAAACCACAGCACACATTTGCAAAGTGACATTATCTTAGTAAATCTGGCCTAAAATGTCATGCAGAATTATGAATGACGTGCACAGGATGCATACAATATAGCTGAAGATTCATGATTGACCTTGGAAATAGTAGTTTGACCAATCATCTTAGCCCTAGGTCCACTTAGTTCTTTGGAGCTTCCACCCACATTTGGTGGCCTTTATCACCAGGTGGAGTTTGCTCCTTTGCCAACAACTGAGCATCTCAATGACAACCGAGGAGCGGAAACTGTGTCAATATTAAATGCTGTATTAATACAATTAAATGATTAATAAAAACATTACAAAGACAACAAATGCATAGACAGTATGTAAAAACATTTATTGTTGAGGATGTTTTATATTCAGCAGTGCATTTTACCAGTCTTGTGGTTTTATGATAACATATATTCCTGATGTTGAGTATACACGTGGGCTTTGATTTAAGGTACAAAAAAATCTCAGCAAGGAGTTGTGTACATTTATGTGGTAAACACATAAGTGTGTGCGTGTGTGTGTGTACTTTGAATTTGAGATGCAATTTTACAATATACATAATATGAATCACAGAATATTCTCAAGAAGCCCAAGCAGAGAAGCAGCTTTCCACTGACTGTCCACCAGCAAAGCACAGCGATGTAAAAAACAAAAGGATTCAGACTGAAATACTAGCTGATATGATCATGGAAGAAGTACACAGATATAAAGCCCAAAGTACTGAACTTAGCCATACAGCTCTTGTCCAAGGAATGTGAGGCTGTTAAGATGAAAGAGCATTTTTGGTCGAGAGAAACATGATGATCACAACTGATGACTTCATGCCAATATATTGTTCCTATAACACATAAACAGTATATACACAAGTTTCAAGTAACTCCTGAATTACTCCTGTTAGATCCATCTCAAGCAGGTTAGTGTACCTACAGAAGTTCAGTTGGAGGCACACATAGCATGTTGTCATCTGTTACATAATGAATGACCTGCTACTGCTGAGAGCCAAGTGAAAGTGTTTGTATGAGGGATTAGAACACGTAAAATTTACGATCTGTACAAGACTTTCTATCTGGGAGATGTAATTCATAGAAACATTTCACAAGTAGTTGCAACCTGAGAAGTTTCACACAGACTGTTTGCCAACTATTCTTCACCTGCCACTGAACAAAACACTTAGCTTTAAATGACAGGAAATGGGAAAAAATGTAATGGCATGGTGTGATCTAAAAAAAAGTCCATATCATTGTTGTTAACCCCAGACTCCTTTCTCAGACCTGTACTGTAAAGAAGTGACTGTAGCTGACAAAGTCAAAACTTGAACCAATGACTATTGAGTTCAGTATTGATACTTTAAGCACTGCATGTGTTAGTCTTTGGCATGGTTAAGCATCAGAGAAAGCCAATGTGTTCAGCAGACATTTGCAGCATCATTTGTAAGAGAAGATCAAAGCCTCTTCAGTCTGGACTGGGGTTAATAACCTGTTCCTTTTACAGTAAAATCCCATTTTTACTTGTTTCAAAATATCAAAAACTAATTACAATTTCCTGCACTGTCTCTGATATAATGTCAAAATAACCAAAATCAGAATTTGAACAGTATGAAAACAAGATTTTTTTAGTTAGAATAAAACAGTAAAGTAATATAAAACATGCACTGATACTTAAGAGAAGGGGTGAGCCTGCATCTGTTCTTAGACTGACTACAGCATGAGGCCAGCACAAACTCAACCGTTCCACACATCATCCACACAGTCAAGCTGGCTTTACAAGGCAATAACAAACACCTGCAAACCACCATGCAGATGGAAAGTACAAGTGATCTGATCAGCAACATCAGAACCAAGAGTCCGCTTCTTACTACATGGTGACTTACATTATCTTGTGCTAGGATGTGTTATCTACAGCTGTACAGTCAGACAAGGTTTGCGGGCTACTAGTCATGGCCAGGCTTTAACCATTCTGTATGCTATCCCCACCATTCTAATAACGAAGTCTGCTGATTCAATACAGGAATTTCACTGGAAGCTTAGGCCCCAACAGCAAACTATCATGGTCGAGGATACAGGGCGTTTTCAATGTTAGTTATTGTTTTTACAAAGCTGTTATTGTTGTTTCTGTTAGTTGGTAGTTCCACGTTTATTTCACATGATTATAGCATCGTATAAAAGGAAAAATGCAAGTAAAAAGTCTAAACAGATCATATAAAGGCTCAAAAAAGGAGCAACTGAAATGAAATTACTAAAACTAAACAGATTTACATCTTCAATAACAACATAATAATAAACAAATAAGTATACACACATGTGTATGGGAGAGGGCAATTCCAGTTATTTCCCTTCTTCTCAGATGTAGGTTCTGGTTAAGCGCGCGCCTTGCCCCACAGTTTGGCACAAGACTAAAGTTTCCACACAGTGAGATGAGACCAGGTCATTGGCTGAAATTATTCCACAAGGTGAGATGAAACAACAGGATTGGCTGGGAGAGAGGTCAGGCTCCATCCCTACAGGTCCCCTTCCACTCGCTTTTTGCGGACTAGAAAGGAAAAATACAATGAAAAAGAGGGAAAAGCATTATTTTTTCCCCCATAATCAATTGATTTGACATAATTAAGAATATAAGAATGAACTGCAAACATGCTACACAACCTTCAACCTACACAGGCCTGTTAGTTTATCATGGAAGCACTAAGTGAGTCATCATGAGCTACGCGTTTACGCAACTCAACAGCGTGTGTCAGCGTGTAAAGATAACAAGAAGTGAGAGGTCATCACTCTCAAAGCTGCATCACACCGTGTCAATCTCCATACTGTTAATGCAGTGAATGTGTCATTCAAAAACGTCAATGCACTGACACAAGTACAGCCACACCCATGCGTCACACCTGTGCTACCGTGACTCTGACAGGATGGGGAGCTAAAAGAGAGGAGAGGTCACTGTGGACTGACATCTTATGAGGAAAAAACACATTGTAAATGCAGATGAACTGCTGAGATCTTGCAATTGTCATGACTCTTCCAAAGACACCAGGTGGAAGGTAATGTGGAGGGCGACAATTCACACAGCTTTTGCAATCTCAAACTGTTGTGTGTGTTGTGTGTGTGTGTTATACCCAGGTCGTTGTTCTTTGTGATAGCTGCAGCAGCTCTGGAGCGAGGTCCTTGCTGATTGAAGTGGTAGCCAAACTTCACTATGCTGTTGTTCTCTTCCAACATCTTAGCTATCTCCATCTCTACAGTAGTACCCAGCTGCTGCCTCTGAAGCACACACACAAATATCAGAGTCAGAACCTCATTTTGGTTTATAGCAGAAAATAAAGAATATAAGACCCAGACCACAGTGATAGGGTTTAACTTTATTAACTTTTACACTACTGAAAACTCTCAACAGGTATTTTATGTTTTATTCAGCCAGTGGTTTGTGTCAGTTGGCATCTTCTTCAGCAGCACAGAACATTTTCGACTACTTCAGGCTGAGTGAAATCATTTTATCTAAAAGAGTGAAAAGACTACCTCGGTCATAAGTTCCCTGTAATCACCTACAGTGACACACATTACATGTATAAATAACAAAAGAAGTTAGCAAAGAGAAATTAAAAAAAGAAAATACTTTTTACCATCCTAATCTTAATTTCACAGGAATTCTTAAAGATTTTTATAAACTAAAAAGCCTCTGATAATTTCAAATCCTGGTGTGCTGGTGCATGTGCAGACATATGTCACAAAGCATCTGGTACCTGGTTGTCTATCTTGATCTCTGTGAGTGTGTCATTGTCTCGCAACGCATCGACCAAAGCCTGCACCCCTGTCCCAGTGATAAAGTTGGTCTCCAAGTTCAAACTTCGCAACGTCTTGTTCACCCGCAGCATTTCGCTGAACGCCTGGGAGGAGAAAGAGGAAGTGAGGAAATAAAGCAAAGGCGTGAATATGGAGTTGTTGGGTGTGAACAAAGCTATTTAAAGCCTCCAATCCGCTCCCCCTCACCACAGCAATTGGGTCGTTACTCCGTGTTGCTGCCAGGCTGAACTTCTTGACGTGCGTGTTCTTCTCCATGGCTTTGGCCAAGTCCTTCAGTGTGGGAATTGGAATGTTCTGAAAAACCAACATAAGACACTCTGCCATTGGTACAGGGATATACACAGTACACACTACTCTCCACACACTTCTTGTGTTTCTGTGTACCTTAATGTTGTTGAGGTTGACCTCTGTTAAGGAGCTGTCATTGTTTTTTATCCTCTGCAGAGTCTCTTCTACATTAGTGGGATTGGGAGGCTCATCAAACACTGGGTTCATCTTCTCCCCTTTGATCACATCTAGAAAGACACAGACAAGAGGTCAAGATATTGATCCTTTTGGGACCTTTGAACTAACAGATAACAGTTCTGTGACTGTACTTACTGTTGTAACCCTCTTTACTTCCAGTCCCATCATATGTCTGAGTACTGGTGACCAGCGTGTGAACACCCAAGATCGCTGCAAACAAAAGCAAACCATAGACTCAGTAGCTGTGGTGAGGAATCGGTGTGCATGCATGTGTTCTACAGGTCACTGTAACCAAATCTAGAGGTCATTGCAGACAAGTGGTATTATTTTGCTCAGTAAGCCCTTTTATTCCCCCATCATCACACACAGAAAAGGGTGGTGCCTTGGGAAAGAGAGCCAGAGTAAAAGGAGCTTGTGTTTTACTGTTGCAGCAGAGGGTGGGCTCAGGCAGACTGAATGTTTCTCACAACTACAACATTGTGTGTACCGCTCCCTCATACAGCCTTTTAACAATTACTTCTTAGTTTTCTCAAAAGGCATCTATTCATTCTTACCTGCAAGATCGCACAGTTCTGTATCTGTGGCACTGGACAGGGCTTCCTCTAATTCTGGATCGAGGGTTGTGACTTCCTCCTTGCGTGTTTCCATTGGTTTCTGCTTAGGAACAAATGCTTTACCTATATGGAGAAAGAAGGAAAGGGCGATTAAATTCAAATTGTAACCTCAATAGGAGATGATTCAGCCCTCATAAAAATAGAGCAGACAATAAATTACTTACACATCACAGACAGACAGAAGAAACAGGTACATGCAGGCCGGGTGAAGGTTTTATGAGATTTTACACAACCTTCCATTTCTATAATCTCGGTGTTTCCCACAGAGACTTTAACGGTGACCCATTTTATTATTTATCAGAGAAACACAGAGAGAGATGTTATCTGGTATTATGTTACAAGGCGCGGGCACGGTAGATATTTTACAAGCACGGAACAGGTACTTGTAAAACAACCGTAAACAATGAATACACCAGTGCAGATGTCATTCGGTAATTGGTACCATGTTGGGTAAGGCCGATAGACAGACATCATCATGTTGAGCAGGCATCGTGATTGTAAAGGCCCGCCCCCTGGCAAAAAAAAATCTAAATTTTTCACATTATACCGCCATGTGAAAGTAGGTTTTAATCACCACGAACATTATCATTTCACATTTTTAAATCCATCAGCAGTACGCTTTATAAAGTCGCCTAAAAGACAGAACTTTCAGATCAGTTTCTCATCAGAAGGTGAGCCTCTTGTGGGCTTGTTAATGACGCAGTGTGTGTTCACTGCTGCTTTAATGTTACCTGGTCCATGTTGGTAAAATATCCACCATGACTTGTAACGTCATATGCTACCAAGTTTTTATCTGAATGAAGTCTGTGCGAGTGAACACATGCACATAAGACGACTGAACAACTCCCCCTTTGCCCCCAATGTCATCTTCCATCCCTGTGTTTCAATGTAGACATTGTCCGATTTGGTTTCGATCATTTTGATAGGCTACATCATAAATAAGCTGCTGCTATAAAAACAGAATTGCAAGTGGAAAAATCTAAACCACGAGTTCTGTGTCTTTTCAGCAACTTTATGAAACATGCTGCTGAAGGAGAAAGTCAGCAGAGCAGACACATACAGGGAGAGAGGAAACAAGGAAAGATGCGGGGCACGCCGCTGTTTTTCAGAACAAGACCATAGACGTGTAGGTGTGTGAGTGTGGGGAAAAGAGAAGTGAGGGGAAAAGCAAGGTGAGTAAATTCAAGTAGTGAGTAAACAATAAAACACTAAGATAAGGGGGAGAATTAAGTCGAATTAAAATAAGAAATAACCTACTATAAATAGAGAAATACCCTGTTTTATGCTTTATTGCACGCACAGGGATTTAGATCAATTAGTGGAACTTTCACTTTCCTTTGACATTTACTGTATTGTTTGTGTCCAAATCCAAATTAAAACCACTGTGATTAAATGTTGAAAATATAAAAACAATTGAAATTCTTGTTTAGACCACATACAGTAATGGTAATATTTCCAAAAAGGAGGTGAAGTCTGAACAACAGAAATGTGCTGCTGAAATAAATTTGGGACTCCTGCTATTTTACAAAACATTTCCCAACCATCAGTGGTTCAGACCAGCTGAACTCAATCCAGCCATGACTGTCCGACAACCGTGATATTGCCATGGTAACCTATCTGAGGGACGAAATGGAAAGAGTACAGGAAGTCATGGAACAATGACTGGATTCTAATCTAAACTGCACTGCTGGAGCAACAAACACTTGCACTGGACAGAGAGACCATCCAGTCTGTGCCATTTGTTGCCTTTCTATGTGCCTGTCTCCTTAAACAAAAACACCCCAAGAACAGGCCCTCCCGTCTTTCCCTACATCGAAGTCAGTCAAGCCAGCTAAATTGTTAAAACTGGTCCCTCATGGGGGCTCTGGCACTTCCTGAAAGCCAGTAAACAGTAAATACAGTCATCATGCAGCATCCTGTGCCAGCGCCTCTGGAGGAACATTTAGCCCCCCCACCCCCAAGGCAAAAAGAAGACGGGGCCAAAGTCCTGTCATCTGTGTGATCCCACAGGAGCATATATCATGGACTAAATGAGCAAAACACATTGGGGTACATTATGCAAAGCTGAGGGAAAACAGGAACATCAATAATGTGGTGTGGTGCCTGTAACAGGAGTATCAGGCGTGTTCTTTAGTATCAGACAGATGCAGGAAATGCTTGGTATGAAGAGCTTTGACTTGACACTCATGATCCCAGCAGAAGCCTGGCCCCCTTTGACAAAAAGGATTCCACTACAATGATGCAAAAAACTGCAATTTCTTACCAATCAAGGCAACAGATTTTGTCATTCGTGCAATCAATGCCTTAAGCATATTTTAATCTGGTGTGAGAAGTCATCGATTCCTGCCATTCACTCATGATGCACCATCCTGATGTTGCGCATGTTCATCACAGTACTGTAAAGTCTGTTTGCTTGGTTTTTTTAAACACAAGATAACAGTACATAACTTAAAGCAGTTTTGGAAGTAATTTCTATGACTTATGATAACATTTTACTCGACAAAGTAATTGCTCAGGTCTGGGAAAGCAGTGACATCACTATAACAATGTCAGATGAGGCAAGAAATATGAGCGTCCAGAATATCAGATAGGTAACAAGCAGTTTAGCCAGAATACCTAAACAAAGGTAACCGCAATGATGGCAATAACCCCTCATTGCACAGGAAAACCGTTCACCTACAATTACAGTTAGTGAGATAGGTCAGTTGAACCGGATATTGATGTATTCAATAAAGCATTTGCTTTCATTGACTCTACCAAATAACTTTGGCTAAGCTGTGAGTTTGTTCACCCAATATATGTTTTTATATCATCTCACCTGGACTACTGTAACTCTCTTTTTAGCTCCCACTCACAATTGCAATTTATCCAGAACTAAGCAGCCCGAATACTAACCAAATCTAAGAGGTCCTGTCATATCACTCCAATTTTAGCGTCACTGCACTGGTTGCCCATTACATTTAGAATACATTTTAATATTTTATTAACTACCTACAAGGCCATCCATGGTCTGTCTTCAGATTATATTAATGAACTTTTAACTCCTTACAGCCCAATCAAGCTCCTAACATTAGCTGCTCAAAACCTTTTAGCTGTTCCATCAACTGGACTAAAACCAAGGATGACTATGCATTTTCGGCTACTGCCCCTCAGCTTTGGAACCGCCTTCCCTTCAGGGTGAGATCAGCAGACTCCAATGCAGCTTTTAGGCACCTTCTTAAAATTCACTTAGTGTCTTTCTTTTCCTTTTCTCGCATCACTTTCATCTTTTGCCTGCATAATACTATTTAAAAAGGTGCTGTATTTTAACTTTATGTATTAAATATTTTAATTGGGCTTGTTTTAGTATAATCATTTTAGTATTTTAAATGCACTTCCATATATTTTGCACTTGTGTTTTAAATTCAAGAGCTTGTATTTATTATTATTATTATTACCAGATCACAGCAATTGACTTGGTGAGGTAATGGTAGAAATTAGGCCAAACCAACCAAAATGTTACATGATAAACCAGATGTTATAAACCAGGATAAACCTGTAAACTGAACTATAATTACATTTTGAGTAGTACATCTACAGTAACTGATTTATTGCCTTTGCAGTACCAGTTCACTGTTACACATGGCTGCTTAATGTTTCAACTCTAAAAGAATTCACAAGAAAAACTGAACATTGCAGGCATGCATGACGGAGTTACAGAGCTGTGTGTTTGTATGTTTTCATTGGCACAGCAGCCATACCCTCCAATATGACCTTAATAAACGTTAACAACAAATGCTTATCAGACCCTTCGCTTAAATGTTCCAATTAGCATAACAATAATTACTCAGGCAACCGGCAGCTCCTTCAAACGTTGCTAAACTTTTGTATTTTTTTCCGGTTTTATTGCTGAAACACAAATAACCTACGACAGAAATACAGTCATTGAAAAAGAAAGATCGGGGTTTTGGATTAAAGAGGAGCGGACCTTGAGTCCATCCACCAGCCAGATCAATGGGAACAGGCACCACGGTGGGTGCGGTAATTGCTTAGAAGAGAGAAAAGAGAGCCATATTGGCCCAGCTTTGACTTAAGGCTGCTCCTAAAGGTCCAGTCTCGATGAAATGGGACTCACGTTGGCCAAGCAACGGAATCAGAGACTGTTGTGCACACATCTTTACAGAACTGCCTGCACAACATCCCAGATCAAGCACTCGGTGGGCAGACCGTGCTCCCAGCTGTCAGCGTAAGACTCCGGCAAGATGAGAGGAGGTGTGTTTTACATTGATGATGCTTGGTGCTCAAACACAGTCCTCATACAACCTTGTGTTGTATAATGATAGATAAACAACCTTGTAAACTTGAAAAAAAAAATTCCTTTTGCTCTGGACAGAACCTCACTGAACATGCCACCAATAATGTGCACCTCTTAAAATACAATCATCTTCCTTCTCTGCAGATAACTTCAACCACCATGTAGCAAGAACCTCCTAGTGTTAATAATGTTGACAAACACCTGAAGAAATCAAAAAGGAACAGAAGAATTGAACAAAAGATTACAAAAACAAAAAATTCCCCAAGCCCAGGAACACAATGAGGTGCTGGTGGATAGCAGGATAAGTCTATGAAAAATCAAAAACAAACTACTTGTTTTTGATTTTTAATAAGAAAGGACTGATTATAGTAAAGTAATAAGAAGGACTGACCCAATATTATAACATTTAAGTGGTTAAAAGGCTGCAGTAGTTGCCATGGCATTTAAGCAGGCTGTTTCCCTCTGAAATTAGGTGCGTTATTGAAAGGAGACACACACACTCATGACCACATTATTTATCAGCAGGGGGTGAGTATAACAAGGGGAAGAGAATCAGCTACATTCCACAGAACCACCACAGTTATTTGAGTTTTCCATGTTGTCATAGGGCCACACACACACACAGAGGGAGTATAATTTCTAACAGGCCAGGGTCAGGGGGAAGACATTAGTTCCATATTTCCTCTCTAGTGAGGGAGTAGCATTAAGATCTATGGAGATCCCAAGAAAAGAATTTCCTCTAGACTTTCTACTCTACTCACTTTTCAGTTTTTTCTGTCGTGCTGTCACATAAAGCATCTACTTTTTCCCTCTTCCTAAAAGATTACCACAAGTATGTCATAAGACCTGTTTGAGTTGAACTAGTTTCTCTTGAGACAATCAGGTCATTTCAGTTTTTCAGCAACATTAATCCCATCTGCATCAGCAGTGGTTGTTAAGTTCATCTTCTTGTGAGACAATTTCCACTATAATCATCAAATGTCAGGAAACCTCTGATAATGGTGTTCCCCTTTGTGTGGACAACTTTATGATATCACAGACTGTTATAATCAGGATGCATCCCACATTCAGGGAGGCTTTTCACTCCTTTGACACCAATACTACAGGCACATACAACCACATTCAACTGCTGTAAAATTAAACATGACTTTCAATGGCATTGTGAGTGTATTGTATAGTTACAAGAGGACTACAAAAAAACAATAAATATCAATATAGCCACAAGTGGCAATAATCGGGATCTAAACAAGTCGTCAAAATGCAACATTTGACATTTTCAGAGGAGAACAACAAGATGACTTAAAAGATTGAAGTGATGAAAGAATTTGGACTTTGAGATAACTGCGGAAACACAAACTTGATTTTTACAACATTACCTTGAGAACAGAGTGTCATTATTTGTACCTGGCTACTGGGTGAAAAGTGTAAACCACCTGTGACATTTTGTGCTTCCAAGCTTTAAGTTTTAAGCAGCACAAAATATTTTTAGCAGAGAAGAATTGAAATAAAGTGTCATAAGATCCAAATAAAATAGAGAACTTAGACTCACTATGATCTGTACACCGTCATTGTCAGCAAGTCTGACTTGTTCACCTGGGGATTTGAACCCTTGAACTCCAGATCTCCAGAGTAGGTGACTTACTGACTGAGCCACTGGTGAGAGGTTGTTTTCACATACTTTCGCGTAAGTTGAGGTAGTGACATCTAGGGATGGGGCTCGAGACCCAGTTCCAAAAGGACCCAGTTCCAAAACTTCTCAAAACCCGAAAATCAATAAGGTTCGTGCTTATCGATACTGCTATCGAGACTTGGGGTTCATATGATGTAATGTGATGTCTCGAGCTTCAAATTTGATTTAATTAGAAAAGCAATGGATAAGAAAATCATCAGGCTGCAGTCTCTGCTGGCTCTTTGTCAGCTCCTACATACATACACACACACACACAGCAGCAGCAGAGCGAGAGGCTGCGCCATCACGCTGGAATACGGTGAGGGTTAAGTTAGGTCCAAACCCAGGATACTGTAAGTACGTGCAATAAAACGACAATACTTTATCAACACACCTATCTGTAAGGTAATGTTAAACATGTAGAAATGGTTAATTTAATCATCTCTTTCATCAGTATCTTATACTGTATGTTTAATACAAGCACAGCTAAAGCGAACTTGGCATTAGCCAAATGTTAAAAACAAGCTAAATAGAAAGCTGTCTGTCTGGAGCACAGACTGGTCTGTAGTCTTAATAAAAACTTAGCTGGCTGAGACAAGCCAGCTGCTCCTCTTTCTACCTGGTAACGTTACCTGCAGCCAGCGAGAGAGGAGGAGGGACTGATACAGACTGGTCTTATTCTTTCAAAACTGATGTCAGATAAAGTTATTGAGTTACTTTGCTGTTGTAAACAATAATGTTGGTGCTCTAGAAACAACATTTAGCTGTATTTAACATATTAAATTAAAAACAACCAGGCAGCTAATATGTACACTTCAATATGTTTTTTTATCACAAGTGATATGTCATCTCAATATATAATGTTATCTCACATTGAACATATTCCTCAAACCGTGCAGGCCAACCTCATGCCCGTTGGGTCTGGTCTTACAAAATAACATCACTAAATAATAGTAAAGTATCGATAGTGGTATCGATAAAGAATCTGATCGTTAAGCAGTCTCAATAAGGGTATCAATATCAATAAAAATTAACGAACCCTAGTGTCATCACATGTGCCAGACCCAGATAGTTTTTTCAGTTTAAAATTAAAACACCTACAACAGTCAGCCGTCAGAGATTAAGTGACAGTCAGAGCAAGCAATGGAAAGATTTCACACGGTAAACCAAGCTGAAAGAAATGATGATACAAGCACACACATAGACGTTAAGCCTTTTATTATATTGAAATATATTTAAAATGCTGATACATCTCAGCCCTCAACACAATCGGGGACGCCAGAATCTGAGCCAGCCAACACAACATCAATAAACAAAGATTCAAGAAATTTAATCCTAACCTTGCCTCCTACTTTGAAACACCCAACCTCCAATCCCCTGGTACAAACATACCTCCCCCTCACTGCTGTATGTTGCATAAGAGCAGACATGCATTAATAATACCTACAAAGACAGCTGGACAGTAATTACTGCTGTTTGTCTGTACTGCTGATCCGGACACAAAAACACACACAGACACACCTCAGTTCTTCATCCCCTGAGACATATGTTACTAACATGACAGCACCACACTTACGATGTTAATAATGAGAGTTAGGTGTGGTACACTATACAACACTATACAACCTCACTGCTAGAGTCAGTTTCATTGTCATTTCAATGACATCACTTGACCTTAATAGTTTTTCTCAATTGGAAAGCCTTTCATTACGTTGTCTGTGATGATCTGGACTCTACCTGTAAGTACTGGTTTATTTGAAGTTGAAATGCCACACAACAACAAAAAAAATCTATTAGTGAAAGTTATCAGATTCTGATATGCACAAGTGTGATTAGTCAAGTGAGGACTGTTCGTTGCTCTGTTGTGGACAGTTGTTCAAAAACACACACACGTACCTTTTTTCTCTCCAGTGAAGGGCACTACATCCTCTCTGTCCTTGTACTCCATGGCTTCCTTCTCCAGGTATTTGAGGAGGCTTTCCCTGTTGAATGACCCCGTTGCTTTCTTAGCTGTCTGGTCCTTCTGACGTAAGCCAGCTGGGAGAAGAGCATTCTGAGGAGAGGAGACGCATTAGACTTGTCAACTGATGAAGGCTTCAATACACTTGCTACAGACTTGGGTAAAGGCTAACAGCTAAAAAGTGTGTGTTGTAAGCAGTAAAGGTATACAAACATGCCTTCTATATAATGAAAACACATCCATTCATGCAATTAGTTGAACATTCCTGAAACAGTGTCATGCAGCGCAAAATACAGGTTTCCTTGTATTGCCACTCTGCTGCCCAATCTGGCCCAACGCCAGTTTGTGATATCAGTATCTCATTGAAGGTACAGTACATGTACTATGACATCCATATAGCATCAGTTTTATTTAAGCAGGCTGTTCTGCTCTAAAAGCATTTTGCCTAAGTGTGTACTCAGTGTGTACTAAACACAGGTCTACGGGTTGAAACTTCTCTTTGTCAGATACAGTGCTGCAAGCAAATGCTTCTATATCCCTCGTATCTTCAGATCTGTGTGGTAGTTGGCATAAATGCCAGATATATGAGTCTGACAAGTTCCCCAGAAGAGGAAATAAACATACTATAAACTAGTTTAACTTGTTATGTCAACAAAAACATCATGGCATAATATACCTAACATAAAAGTCTAATCAACTGTGGACCATTTGTTGTCAATGAGTGAAAACTTGGGGGAGGGGAACGAGGATGTGTGAAAAATGTTTGTCTAGCCAGCCTGTGCACACTGAAGCTATTTACACCAAATGCAATGCTTATTTTGTGGTCACAAAAAATTCTAATTTGTCTACTTAATAAGACAAGATCCAGATACTGATATTCCCCTACTGTTGCTGACCGTTTCCTGTGGGTCACCATGTAGGGTGATTTGTCTCACTCGGGGTAGACGGAATTTAACTGAAACGCCCAGGTGCTGGGAGGGATTTCATTCTCCTCAGCAGTCACAAATAAACAAACAAACACTTAGCAGGCTGCTGACAGAGCTACTTCATCTCAGACTCTCCGTTTAAACTATCCCCCAACCATGGAGGCTGGGGACAAAGTGGTGTGGTACAAAGGATAAAATCCTTTGCCCAATGCATTTCAGAAAAGACGAGTGGCATACACTTGTTGGTAACTTGTAATACTACATAGTGATCACTGTAGCATGTCTAAGATTGTAATGTACATTATTTGAGAAAAACTATGACACCAAATATTTATAAGCTTCTATAGATGCAAAAAATGCACAAAAGTATTTTTTATTTTTTAAAATTGGCCATTTCCCTATAAATCGCTTTGCCACAGGAACTCCCTCCCACCAAAGAGCCCTGGAGCTCCTCCAACCCTCATCGGAGCCTGACCTCAGGGTCCATTTCCTCGAGGGCTGTCTCCAGCTGTTTGAGCTCCTCCGCTGACAGGTTGTTGAGGATTTCATCTTCGTCGAGATCCTTATATTTGTCCAGGTCCTTCTTGTACGACAGCGCCATGGTGCCGGCTATAGCTTTCTAAGCAACACTGAGGAGCAGACCACAGCCACACTGTTTCTTCTCAGGCTCACTGCTCCAGAACAGGGAGAGGCGACCTGAAAACAATCAAGGGCACAAACACACACAAATAAACATTCATGATTAGGGACAGGCCAAATAATTCCTTTAAATTTACTGGACTAAAACAATGTAATGTTATCTCGTAAAATGAGATAAACATTGTTTATCTCATCCCTGTAAAACAATAGTCCATCACAGCTGGGCTCGATAATGACGTCTTGCAGTGATGCAAACACACACAGCTGGAACAAAGAAGAACTTCTCAGGCTCAGACAAATCATCTGATCGCTCCCTTGAGTATCACCAACAACTCTGTGCTACTTCAGAAAACATTATCAACATAAAAAGAAACAAATTAAGCTTATGGTAATGGATATGAAAGTGCATGTTTACATTTTCTTCTAGGGATTAACGGCCTGAAGAATTAAACAAATTGTATCAGTGCCAGGAAATGCTGGAGTAAACTACTGAATGGATTAATAAGAAAATAACACCACAGTTTAGATTAAATAAAGCTCAGATAAGTGAATGAGTAAGGGAGTGAGTGTGTACCCTGTCAAACAAAATGAAAAGGCTTCAGCCTTCAGTTCCCTCTCCCACGCCACAGCCCGAACACAAAATGACCTCATGATTTCCAGATTCCCTGCAGGACTCCACAGATGGTCTTGGTCCTAATCGCTCACACACTTTACTGTACACAGACTTCAACTTAAACTAGTATTTTGCCAACTGGCTGGCTTGCAGTATTGGCAAAAAAACAAAACTTTTGCAGTAAAGACAATGCTGTGTGTGTAATTACAGAATGAGCACAAGTACTTAGGGATATCGCATCAGTCTCACTGATTCATGTCATAGTGAAATACAGCACCATCTCTAAACTCAGTGACAGCAGAAAAAAATACTCTGTGCTTAAACTCAGGTTTAGCCAAGGATTTTTTAAACAATTAGTGCCATTTCCACAGAGCCGCCTGAGTGATTTCTCCAATTTAAAAGGAATTCCCTGAAGAGTCTGTGTTTCTTGTACTGTTTGGTGCCTTGTCTCTACAATCCAAGCTCTGTCCTGGACTAATCCTTCCCCTTCCCTCCTCCATTAGACCACTACAACTACACACATTCATTTCTGAAATGACTATGAGAGTCAGAGAAGGGGCATTTGCACGTCCGAGTGGCAGCACATAAAGCTGGGCCCAAATGTCAGCACCGATGACTTTAATCAAAGAGAATGAATATAATGATCTATAATAATAATCTCACCCCAACGTTCTACTGTACAGATGTTTATTCAGATCCCGAGAAACAAGAGTCAACACAGTAATGTCTAGTACACTGCTACTGCAGCATCCTGTTACAGCTAACCGGGAGGAAGTAAATCAGCCATTCAAGCTGCAGTGAAGCTGCAACAATTAATCGATCAGTTGTCGACTACTAAATGAACAGACAAGTATTTCGGTTTGAGTCATTTTTTAAGAAAGTAGTCCTCAGAAGTAATTCTCAGTTCCAGCTTCTTAAATGTTAATATTTTCTGATTTCTTTACTCCTCTATGACCATAAACTGAATAACTTTAGGTTGATATTTGAAGACGTCATCTTGGACTTTGGGAAACACTGATTGATATATTCTGATATTTTAAAAACCAAACATCTAACTGATAAATCAAGAACATAATCTACAGATTAATTGACAGTGAAAATATTTCTTAGTTGCAGCCCTAAAGCTAAGATAATGGTGCTAGACAAGTAAGTAGGGCTGGGCAAGGTGGATCTGACTTTTTCACACCACACCCAATTTGTTTTCTTAAAAAACATCCGACACAGACAAAGGAACTTCAGCAACATACTTTCAGCTTGGCAGCTCGTATTTGGGGTTGATTGTATTCAGCATGTGAATGATCCCAGGCTTTTCACCTATACGGGCACCATATCTCTGGCAATGTGTAATGCCAATACATCTGTAATGTCTTTCCATCCGAGAACCTTCTGATATGGATTACTAACGGGAAATGATTCTGCTAATGTCACCTTGTTTTTAGCAGGTGTTTTAGGTCTACTGCTGTCTTGTGCAACTCGCATGGAAACACAGTTTTCCCACTCGGCTGCCTGTCTCTATTTGAGAGTGAGCGCGGCTGCTGCTTTTAGTTGCTGAAGACTTAAGACAAACAGCGAAAAGTGGTTTGCTTGAGGTCACACACTGCAAAACCGAACCACTTCCAGAAGACTGCGGAGACATTGCCCGAAAAAATGACATGAAGGTGAAATTATGAACAGAGCATTAAAGAAACACAACGTACATCTAAATAAGTTTTATGTTAAGCATTATCTGAGAGATTAAAAATCCAATAAAAAAAATATGAAAATCACTTTGTGTGTTGCTTTCACAACAGCAGTCTTCTGTAAAGTTTCTCACAAGCCTTTGCCAGCATGTTTTTGGAAAAGGGAGTTTTGTCTTTCATAATCAACACTAAGATGTCCAGGCACACGAAAAACATATGGAGGCTTTACTGTGATCATAACTGTATCACCACTTAACAGCTTGCCAGGCTTCCAGAATCTAGAAACATGTTTAAAAATGTTGACGTTTGATGTATTCGGCCATAAAAACCCTTTCATTTACTTCCAACCAAATTTTTGCTAGCCAGTGAGAGCATATGGAAAGAATGGTTTTGTATCATATTGAGTTTGATTTATGACTTTCTTGGTCCTAATTTTGGTTAAATTACTCAAACTAATAATGGGATGTGCATAAGGCAATGACGAGCTGACATTTCTGGCCGGGATCTGAAAAATGCACAGACGCAAGGCAGGGATAAGGCTAAGTCACACAAGTGTGCACAAGTACATGCACGCGCGCACACACACACACACACACACACAAACACACATAATGCTCTTATGACAAGCTCAGCTTAAAATAACACAATTTACCATATTATCCTACTCAAAAACACTTCCCACTTTACAGACATATAGTTTAATACATTTAAAACAACAGCCACTGTTTACAATGAGGTCCAGTTCTTTTGAGTGTGCAGACAGAAGAGAAGTGGAGCACGCAGACAAGGACAATGATGGCAATGGGTGGGTTCAGGCCAAGGCAGAGACATAGATGATCCATTAGTACAATCTGATTGATTCCTTTCTCCTTCTCTTCTCTGCTAATCCTGCAAGGCAACAACAGATGGCTCTGAGCCAATAATACTGCAAACCTGTCTGCAGTCTTCACTCACCTACGCTTTCCTACACGGACCCGTACACTCAGGCGGTACTGTTGGACTCATAAACAAATGACTGGAGACTGTGCAAGGACAGAACCACAAAAAACACAATTTAGGTTCACCTGATAGGCTAGCTAGATGTTTAGTATGATCACATTTTCAGCAGTAAACTACAATTAAATAGAAAATCTCATCTACTGCATGTGTGCATAAAAGACCAAAAAATATTATTCTTGAGAGACTAAATAATTTAGTAGTAGGTCACAAAAAAACATTAAACAAAGTTACTGTAAATTGAATAGGTTTCTTTCAATTTCTTCCACGGGCAGAACAGGTCACGTTCTTTTGGAAATGAAGTAATAGAAAAGGGGAAGTGAAATGTAACATATCTGTTTCTACCTTTGTCATCATCACTACCTCCAATAAAGCTCACCCATGTTTCAAGTCAAATGGTGAGGCTTCATTTAATTTCAAAAAGTGGCTTATATCATATAACCCTCCACAGCTGAAAAAAAACACACTAAGTTTATCTCTGTCAAGTATAATTCTTGTGATCAACATTCAGGTTGCCTGTGCTATTTTGGCTCTCAGAGGCATAAGCTGGAAGAACAGTAACTTGCAGCTCAGACATGAACAGGAAGCCCTAACTGGTTATTACATTATTATAGAACAACACCCACAAAAAGACTATAGTTAGAATGACCCAGCTCTGCTTCCCATGGGACAAGAGTCTGTACTTCCTCCTCCCACCTGCTCTCCTCCACTTTTATTCTCTACCCTTCTGTCTCTCCACCCTGTTGTTGCTCAGTTCTCATGTATCCTATTTGCATTCAGCCTCCTAAGGTGTCAGAAATTATAGAAAACAGATGGAAGCAGACAGAGATAGCAACAGAGAGTCTGATCATGCTGTTACTAAGATATGGTGGTGAATAAAAAGTGTTTAAATAGTTATGGTGCAAATGTCATCTCAGTCAATAAAACTATGGCTGTGTTTCAATAACCATATTACCATGCTGTTTAGTACACCAGAATATGGTGCAATGTTATGATGAAGTAGTATTTCCCAACTGTATGCATACTGCATGCAACAGTACTTTGTAAGGGCAACTGCAGTACATGCAGAAAGTAATAAAGTGTGTGATTTACATGAACACAATGTATGTGAACATTTACATTATATCATTACTATTCTGAACCTACAACTCTTGTGGTGATGGCCACAGGAAGTGGGGTGCTTCTCCAACAAACACGCATAACGATGTGTACTCCCCTCTTTTAGCAGCACACTCCAGACACACACTCCATTATTATATAATGAGAACTGATTTTAAGGGGTGCCCTGTCTTTCAGCTCAGCATGTGAATAAGAGTGTGAATAATACAGGTTCAAGTAAGGCTGCCCCTTTCACGCCTTTTTAAAAACAGAGTCACTATTCTCTACTGTGGCTGCATTACACCAAGGGTGAAACTAGGCACTGACTCACAGCCAGGTTTCATTCTTCAGTGAAAGGTATGCAGGTTAAACTAATCCTATCTGGGAAGCCTGTTTATCTGCAATACCGTACTGCAGAAAAGGTGACATGGTAAACAATATCACCAGAAATGCCATGTCAGTAGTCACCGTGAAATTGCTTCTCGTTACAATACCTGCTTCACAGCTTCAGGAGGGCCACCTGCCTTCAGGCTAAGATGGCAAACCACAATCTTCCCTTTGCAGACGTCCTCCTTCAGATTTGAACCACACCCTTCATTCAACATTGAGCGCCTGCTGGTCAAACTACCTTTGTGAACAACACACATAACTCTTAAATCAGCTCTTGGAAAAGGAGTGTGTCAATAGACTCACTCACTCACTCACTCACTCACACAGTTACAATGACCTCGCACCTATCTAACAGATATTACAGTTAAAACCACGCCATTCCCCTAAACCTCCACACTGGAGTTAGTCATCCCACCAAAAGCACGACCTTTAAAAAAAACACTGAAAGTCTTGTCTTATAGTCAAACAGACAAACACTGATGGTACTGATGCCCTGTCTGTAAAATCTATTGTCTGGCTGACAAGGGTGGGCGGCTGAGATTAAATTAGTCGTATGATTACTTAGCAACAATCTAACACAATAAAACAAACAACATGGACCCAACTGATACCAGAATCATTAGATGACATATAGTAGTGTCATAAAATGACATATTCTATCGCACTACTAATCTAACGTAATATATAAATCAAGTAAGTTACTTGCTTAAGGCTGCTGCCGTCGCTGAAATAGTTTCATCCATCTCTTGTGGACATAGCGGGCTACGGAACGGCGTTAGCTAACTCGCTCTTGACATGTTTATTATCAACGTAACCACGCTGACAGTAACTTAAACATGTTCGTCGTGATTACCGTCGTCTAGCGAAAAGACACCACACAGCCAAGAAAGCTAAAGCCAGACCAAGCGGTTTACAGGACACCTACTTTGGCAACGTAGCTACATTTATCTGATGCAGTAACAGCATGCGATGACATGTAGCAGCTAACACCCTAACCTTTGCAGTTGACTGAAGTTGCTAGCCGTTTAGCTAAACCAGCCCGCTACACAGCACACATATTCAAGTGACAGTGTATAAAACAGTACGGCTAGTACGTTCACTGAAATTACATACTAATTCCAAAACCCCGAGGTATATTTTTCCTTACCTGAAGCTGGTGGGACCTAACTAAGGAATCTCCAAATAATGCCAGTCTTCCCAGTAAACGCGATGTCTTCAGCGGTTGATTTCTCACTCAGCCCAAGGGCGGTAACACAGGAAGAGAGAGGGAGAGCATTCTCTGAGTGAGGTCTGATTGAACCAATAGACAAAGAGTATGCGAGGCGTGGACCAATGGCGTAAATAAGCCCACCCTTTTTATCTAGAAGGACCTATCAGATGAGAAACAGGACAGTGAAATAAAATAAAATAAAATAAAATAAAATAAAATAAAATAAAATAAAATAATGAGCCACCATTTCGGTCTATTTCATTTCCAAAGTCTAAAAAGCAACTAATCTGTATCCGATGAACCAGCACTTTATTACTACTCATTATGATAACTATGTATCGCCCATAGACTGTATATAAAAAGGTATCTCCATGATAACTGAGCAAACTCCATCTGCTGTTGGAGACCCTAAGACGTAGTTAAAAGCCTTCCTAGAAAATCTGGTAAGTAGAAAGTAAGGAAAATAGTCAAGTGATAAGTCAAGTCAAATTGATTTATAACTGTATGGCCCAAATCACATCACAGCTGTTGTAATATGCACAACATTGACACCATCTGTCCTTAGACTCTGGATTCAGATAAGGAAAACTTACAATATGAGAAAGTGTATATATAAGAAATACAGTGATAGAAAATAAGAATGAAGTGATAAAGTTCAAAAATAATATTTCTTATGTAAAGTGCAAAAAGTTGAAGAGTTTCAGGGAAAATGTTTACATGTTCAGAGTGAAGTCTGTGGATCTAAGAAGATATTAGGCAACTTCAAGGTGACGCCAAGCAGTGGACTCCAAGCTACCTAGTACCACAGAGACCTGGAAAGACAATACACACTAAACACACACAAAAGGCAAAACTCGCAGACACAGACAGTTCTGACTTGTGTCTCTGGCTGCACAGGGGAGTGCAGAGTTTACCTGATCTCCTTTTCTCATACAAAAACTAAAAATCTCTTTCTGTCTTTCCCTGTCTCACTCACATAAATACCCACACCGGCAGTCTTTGTATAGGCCTGCTCTATTCTTGATTTTAAAGATCAGGGAAAGCTCATCCTCTTTTTACTACACTATGTTATACAAGAGTGGAGATAGAATTTCATGTACCCTCTCAGTTCAAACACTAGCCTATGTTCACTGCAACAAGATACCTTGCATGTGGCTCAGAAGGTTTGGGATGAGATGTTGAAAGTAGCCTATTGCTGAAATCAGATAAACGATATGATCAGCTAAGCTAAGCTGAAATGAAGACGAGTCCATGGATCAATACAGGTTAGCTGAAGGTAAAGGTATAGTTTCCTACAGGATGACAGGCAGTCAACATGGTCAAAATCTTCTGTGGTGTTAGAAGATAAACAATGCCCTGTGGCTGTCAAGGATAAGCAGGTATGGAAAATGGATGGATGGGTGGTAGCTGATTCAGTGGGCTATCCAGAGACAGATGCCCTGGATTTGGCAGGCATGTTTTATAGACATTCACAGATGAACCTACCATGGGTTTAGGAAAAATGAGACTGTTCCAATAGCTGTCAAGTGAAACACCAATAAAGGCTGAGCTTACATCAGCAGATGGCTGACATGACACAGGAAGGAAAACAATTCCATTAAATACATTTGCTGAAATGTGCATTCATTTTCTTATTGGAATTGTTATAGGCCTATAGGAAAGTCTGTATGTGGTTACTCATTAATAACTTCTGTTTTTTATAAATACATACAATCCTCTATAGCATCACAATGATGTTGCCATAATATTTTCATGGCAATAGAAAGTCAATTTCAAATTTTGCTTAAACAATAAACCAATAAAATAAGAAGCAAAGTTTTTATTCTGTTCTTGATATCACTGATTTTTTCACACATGGGATGCAAGATGTAGGCTACTGTGCTTTATGATGCTTTACAGACGCTGTGAATTTTTTCTCCATAAAATCTTAAGATGGGATAAGATAATGTTTATTGATCCTACCCCTGGGAAGTCAGCTTATTACAGTAGCTTGAGATTCAAAATGTACAGAAGAAAAAGTGATAGACAAAACAATATACATATAACAACAAGACACATATGTGGACTGTTACTTTAAGCTCTATTTTAGATTAATATGTGATGTTTATGTTCTCCAAAGCACTTGAGGACAGTGTCAGTTCATTGACAGCAACATTGTGGTTCCTGTCTTGTATTCCAAATATTCATTGCTTGATGACTCTATCAATCCAAGATGGCCAATCGTGATGGTCATGTGCTAAATGCATCAGACACATCTGTGAAAAACTTTTATTCAAGGAGGCCAATCGAGATAAAAACAATTGTAGCATGTACAAATAAAGTATGAATAACATATTTAAGTTTTACAAACAAAATATAGAGTAAAATGTAGGTTTTATACACCAAAAACCAACTGTCCAAGTATGAGGACGTCATGCAACAGTGGAGTGAGATTTCATTCAGTCTGATTTCTGTAACTGCCAGTATATCTATTCTCCTTTTTCAAAGATGTGATAAATTGTATCATATTATAATAAAACAGGCATTTAACAAATATATGAACATTGATAACAGTGCAGAAGTCCAGATTACAGTAATAAATGGCTACTTTTGATTGCTTTGTGGGTTTTCACATGAAATAAGAATAAGTACTGTACTCACCTGCTATAAAGACATCAGTTTCATGTAATCTGTTTCATTTGGGATGTTAAAATGTTATAACTGAGATGATCCAATATGAAGTTAGATAATGATAAGATATGCCACTGGGTTTCCAAACAGTTACATAATTTATAAATAAAACAGAATTTTGTAAAAAATAAAAATAAAATAAAAAAGAAAGAAAGAAAGAAAAGAAAAAGGAAAAATATAAATTTCTAATTTAGGCCAATTTTGAGAAGGCCTAATAAAAAAAATCTTTAAAAAATCTAGATAATGGTTTTAATAATTCATCAATTGCTGAAACAAATAACCAATAACATTAACAGCCAGGTTTTCATTCTAGCCATGATATCACACATTTTTTCCACACATGGGATGCAAGATGGAGCTTACACTACTGCTACGTTATGGTACTTAACAGATGCCATGAATTTCTTGCTCATCTTCTTTTATATCTTAAGATGAGATAAGATCACCTTTATTGATCCCACACCTGGGAAATTTGCTTGTTACAGCAGCTCAAGATTCAAGAAATACAGGGATAAAGGAGTGATAAATAGGCCCACACATAAAACAAAAATAAATTGCAATAGAAAATACAAGCTAGTTGCACTTTTCATTTATAAATATAGCCTATATGTGGCTGTTTATTATTTGTTTAAATGGAAAATATTTAAACAGAAAATATATGTCAGTCAAACCATTGCATTTAGAGAGCATTTTATTTCGTGGTGACCAGGTCCCCTGAGTTTACCGTGGTGCATCTCGCCTCCTTGCGGCTGTTAACGCTCACTACACAGGCGTATCGGCCTCAGAGTGAACTCGGAAGCAAAACCTCAAAGTCTGGCGATCATTTCCTGTAGGTCACATTTTACTACAGTTGGGAAGAAATGGCGGACATGGATGAATTGTTCGGGAGCGATGGGGACAGCGACAATGATCAGCGAGGTAATATAGTCTCATTTGATTGGGATCTTTGCTTTTTTTCATGGGTATCAAGGTTTTACCGATGCAAAGCAGAAGTTTAGCTTTGGCCGTGTGATGATCGGGAACAGTGGGACTTGAACGTTTCACAGATTTCACAGATGTGTCTTATGATTAGGATGTTTAACGTTAACTAACTAAACGTTTGTTCTGTCCTTTATTTTGTCCTCCAGTTTTTATTTTAACAAGCTAACTAACGTTCAGTGTTCGTGAAATATTAAGTTAGCTGACAAGTTGACCTGGAAGTCGGTCAAACTAAGGACTGCAATAACATTACAGTGTTTCTCAAGCACATGTCGAGGTCAGCCAGATGTGTTGGTGTAAAAGTTGGTGTGCGTGAAAATAGCATCGTGTTTTAAGACCAACCAGTGCATCATTGTCACCAACATGCGATTTTTTACACTGTTCAATGATGTTTTAAACGGCAGCTTGTGTCAGTATGAGAGAGTACACTGCAATTGTTTTTTAATTTATCACTGAGCTTTAACAGCAACGTTACATACACTATATAAGGATAAAGGACAAACGTACTGGGACACTCCTGTTCTAACACTTTTTTTCATGGTGTGGTTTTTGTTAAGGACAATCTTAATGCTGAGGCATACAACTTTTAGACAGAAGTTCTTCCAACAGTTTGTGTTTGTCCTTTTCCTGTTTCAATATCACAGTGTCCCCTGCACATAGCCAGCTCCATAAACAAAGGGTTTTCCCAATTTAGTATGGGAAGAACTTGACTGACCTGCACAGAGCCCTGACCTCAATCCTGTCGAACACCTTTGGGAAGAACTATAAAGAAGATTGCAAGCCAGGCACTCTCATCCAACATCAGTCTCTGACCTCACAAATGTTTTGTCTGGCTGAATGGGCAAAAATTGCCACAGACACACTCTAAAATCTCGTAGAAAACCTTCACAGAAGAGAAGAGACTGTTTTAGCTACAAAAAGGGGGAGGGGGGGCAACTCCATATTAATGCCTATGGATTTATAATGGGATGTCATAAAAGTAATTTGTATGTGTCCCGGTACTTTTGCCTGTATAGTGTATAAAAACCTAGTAATTAAGTTAGTTTCTCTGCAGACAGCTAAAAGTATCAGTCAAATCGTATGCCTTGCAAATACCAGTTTCAGCTGTAAATTCATTCAAATGTATGTAACATATTCAAAGTATTCATTTGGGGTTGACGACATGGACCTTTTTTGCAAATCCTTTATTTCAGTATGTTATTTTTCATATTGATAGATTTACTAAGTACCCACTTTATTAGGAATGCCTGGACAGTCTAATGCAACACAACAGAGAATATTGTTAATGTTTATTACTGAGTTTGTAGTTTGCAGTGGTGTTGCCACTATAATGCAGTCCCAGACAACACCACTGCATGCTACAATTGGAAAAGCAATGTAATCTGTGAGTTATCATTGTAGAGTGTGTCATGAGAGTCATAAGAATAATGAGTGGCAATCAAGAACTGTGCGAGAGCAATTAAGACACAGCCACCCTCTGTGAACTGATGTGAACTACGTGCCAGGAGAAAAACAGTCTGCTTTATTGTGTTTCAGAGTCTGGCTCTGGCTCCGGTTCAGACTCAGAGCAGGAGAGACCGCGATCTGCCAGCAATGCTTCAGGCAGCGGCAGCGACAGTGAGAGAGAACGGGATGATGATGATGAAGAAGAAGGCCAGGAGGCAGGAAAACCCAGTATAAATAAGGTGTGTGTCTGTGTTTGACTGATGACACTCTGGAAGTGCAGGAGTAGACATGCTCTGCCTGACTTCACGATAAATGTCAAATCATTATTTCTTTCAAGTTTAAAGGCTGATTTTTGTTTCTGAAACCTGACGTTGAACTGTGCTTCTTAATGGTCAGAACATGACCGCGCTCGATGCCAAACGGTGGATCACTTAATAATTCAGAGGTAGAACATTCAGAACAATTATAATAATTATTTTCAAACAAATATTCAGGAGTAAAATTAATAATAAATATCTTAATAGAAAAAGTAAGTGCTAATTTATTGAACATTTATTCATATTGTTATTGAGGAAAATTACATTGTGGTAATTATCATTATTGTTTCATTGCCCGGCCCTAGCCTGAATCCAATCCAATAGTCACTTAATTAAACGTTCAGTTTGTCATTTTAATAATACAGCTCCCACAAAGACCAATGAGGTGGAATGGGGGTATAAAGGCAAGAAATAAATGAACATTTCTGTATTAAGTTCTTTTTTTATTGAGTCTGCGTATTCACGTTTGGACACTGGGCTGTCAGTTACATAAGACTCTGCTTATTAACATACCCAGGAGGAGAAGTAGAAACAATTTCACCAAAAGTTATTGTTTTGTAGTTTTTACCATATATTAAATATTTGAATGTGATTCTACTGAATCTACATCCACAGTATACTGTAAAGATGGCGGTCTGTACATCAGCTAAACTTACTCACTTTTCCTTCTACCCAACAGGAGCTGTTTGGAGACGACAGCGAGGATGAGCAACACAGTCAACACAGTGGCAGTGACAACCAGTCTGAACAATCAGGGAACCAGTCGGACGCCAGCATGCACTCAGACCAAGGGGACAACGATCACTCTGACGCAGAGCAGCACAGTGGCTCAGAGCACGGCCATCAAGATGAGGATGATGATGAGGAGGATGGGGTCCACCGGTCAGATGGAGGAAGCCCAGCTGGCAGTGGGATGTCTGGAGCAGGGAGCCCTCAATCTGAGAGGGGCAGTGTCCGTTCAGACAGAAGGTAACCAAATTTGCTTTGGGCCAAGTGCCACAGACAGACTGGGGAAGTCAGAAAGTAATAAGTGTTTGTTTTGGTCTTTTTAAGGGATTTGTTGACAACAGTAAAAACATGGAATATTACCAGCCTTACCATTTAACTACAGTTGTAACAAATAAAAATTTGACAAAGATATTTGCTTCGACAATTAAAGGTATAGTCCATTAAATGTTGAAAAACCTGTGCTTCAGGTGACATCTTCACAAAGAAATCCAATTTAAGGTGACACAAACCATAGAAAAGCAGCCAGGCTTCACATTTGAGAAACTTAAACAATGATTCTGTTCAAATATCAACTAACACATGTTCTGCTGGTCAACTAATAACTGACTTATTGTAGTTGCTACAATAAGTCATGGCTGTATTGTGGTGACTTATTGTTTTAGCCCTCATCACAAAATGTACTTGTGTGTTTCTTTATCTGAAAGACAGAAAACAAAATAAAAGCCTAACCTGTAATGTTATTCTAAGACACGTTCCTGTGTGGTTGGAGAACCAGGCTTTCTTTTCTTGATCTATTTCTACGTGTTTTAAACCAGCCTGCACAGTGATCCTGGGACTCCGCAGTCGGGGCCTGGCACCCCTCACTCTGACGGAGAAGCTTCTGGCAGGGAAAACCAGTCAGATGATGAGAAGTGGGAAGGAGGGGGTAAGAGCGACCAGTCCGAGGAAGATGAGGAGAAACGTCATTACTCTGATGAAGAAAGAGAGAACTCTGATGATGAGGGGGCAAGGAACAGGAAGCCAGGTACTCCTAGGGTCTGGTGTTCAAATATGGAGGAAATATTGTGTTTGACCTGGATCATGAGGAAGCCTCTTGTGTTAATCTCCACACATTAGATTTTGTGGAAGAGGATTAGGGCCATATGTGAAAATTTTATCCTGAGCACTGAGGTTAATCTCACGATGTGTTATTAATCTTTCTCTTAGTGTTTTTGCATGTGATGTAATGTTCTTTTTCATTTGTAAGAAGAGTGTTCGTGTGTTCTGTACCTTTAGAGTCCATGCAGTCATGTGGAAAATATACTGTTTAATCACTTGTGATTTTATTTTTCAGATTCTGCAAAGGGGAGCGATAGTGAAGATGATTTCCTGAGACAGAAAAGCAAAGCCAAAACCGCCTCTGATTCAGATTCAGACAGTGATATCGGAACAAAGAAAAGTAAGAAAATGTTAACATTATACAGCTGTTAAATTTGGAATTTCTATTGGTCGTGTGTACTTCAGAGTAGTCCTTCTTCCATACTGTTGCACAGATAAGACGGCAGCAGCAGCAGACGACCTGTTTGGAGAGGCTGACGACATCTCTTCCGACAGCGATGCAGAGAAGCCTCCGACCCCAGGACAGCCCCTGGTATCTGTCTTTCCTCTCGCTCTCCTACTCTTTCCTCCACTGATCATCAAGCCTCTTTTAATTGTGCCGAATCCTTTTTTATAGAGTTCTCAAATCTCTTTCCCTCAGAGCCTCCCGCTAAGCCTCTCCGCGCTGATCCCTATTATCGCAGGTCATTGAATCATACAGCGTTGTTTTTGAAACGTTCTCTTCCTCTTCTTCCCTTCTGTGTCCAGGATACAGAGGACGGGATGGAGGGAGAGCAGGCCGAAGAGGAGCCTGCACCCGAAACTCGGATTGAAGTAGAGATCCCAAAAGTCAGCACAGACCTGGGATCTGACCTTTATTTTGTCAAGCTGCCCAACTTCCTGTCTGTAGAGCCCAGGTTAGAACCATAGCACTATCAATAAATACAATAAAAACACCCATTGTACTTGATGAGCGCTTAAGTCTTTTTAAAATGTGGGGGAAAGATAAAAAGATTGAAAATATGACTCTCCTCACTCCTTTTCTGAAACTTTCAACAACATCACTGGGTAGGATTTTTTTTTTACTCTGCTGCTAGTGAGGAGGAGAATTTATACTTAAGAGCGGCTTAAGTAAGAGAGTTTATACTTAAGTTTATACTTAAGTTTCTTTTGTGGTGTTCACCTAAATTTGTTTGGTGGCCATAAAAGCCTTTCCGTAACTTAAAGGTGTATATATATGTGATTTTCACTGATTTGCCCTTTTTAGACCCTTTGATCCTCAGTACTATGAGGATGAATTTGAAGATGAAGAGATGCTGGATGAAGAGGGACGGACCAGGCTCAAACTGAAGGTATATGTAGTCCACCTTTTGTGTGTATATGAATGTGTTTGTACTTGTCTATGTATGGGTTGAAATGGAAATACATTGAAAGCATTATCAGCCTCTAAGAACTCGTGTATGTGACGCTTGTCAAGACATTTGGAAGTGACTTGATTTTGTTATCAGACGAGTGACCAGATACTCTCCCGCAGGTGGAGAATACCATTCGGTGGAGAGCCAAGAGAGACGAGGAGGGTAATGAAACACGAGAGAGCAACGCTCGCATTGTCAAATGGTCCGATGGCAGGTGTGTGTTATGTCTAGCTGGGTTTTGGGGTTATTACACTCTGAACCGGATGTGTCATGTACTTTTCATGCTTTCTAATGTCTTTTTCTTGCTGCAGCATGTCCCTCCACCTGGGAAACGAGGTGTTTGATGTTTACAAAGCTCCTCTGCAGGGAGACCACAACCACTTGTTCATCCGACAGGGCACTGGACTGCAGGGACAGGCTGTGTTCAAAACAAAACTCACATTCAGGTAATACAATAACATGCCGTTGTTGTGTTGTTGACGGGCTGTTATTAAGACCAGTGTCTCACACAGACCCGAAGCAAAAACAATGAGTTGCTAGGGATACTCCTTCTTTCTCTGATAGCCGTAGACTAAATAAGCCCCAGGCTGCCTCTAATTTCAAACGGCGACAATGGCAGCCTTGATTCAAGTTGCATTCAGAAATGCATTCTTTGCTTTAAGTCCCTGGATCACCTTGTGAAAGCTGCCCAGGTTTCTCCCAATAAGAAGTGTGTAAGCCTCTTAGCGCCCCCAAGTCTACCTGGATGTTCTGTCTTCTCAGACCACATGGGTCTTGTAGGACACTGGCCAAAGCTCCTTTAATACACAACAACCCTCCACCCTCCCAGACAGGACATTGCTATTTGTTCTGACTGAGTATTATCATCAGTGTAGAGTTTTGATTAGGATTAGGGCTGAAGCTGCTCAGGGTACAAATGGTTAGGACACAGTGTTTTTCTTTTTAAAGTGGAGCTTTAGGCAACTACAGAAATAAATGGAACAAAAACATTCAAGCAACATGGACACAGAGTTTAGGCTTAGTTTTTTTCTGTTATTGCTGGTTAACTAATGAGGCTCAGTTTACCAAACAGAAGAGATTCTAAAAATCAGAGGTGGATTGTTCTGAAAACAAAAGGTATACCTTCATTCACTGCAACATTTTCTGCTTCGATAGGCTTCTAGTGGTCTCAGGACAGGATCATAAATTAGTTTAAATCATAGGTTAAATCATAACACTTTTTAAAAATAAAATGTTGCAAAAATAAATCCAGTATGACAAAAAAAGCTGATAATGTAGAGAGTCATTTTAGTTCCTGAAGAGTAAAAATTATTTATATTAAAAAAATCACTAAGCTGAGGCAGCGATACATGTTGATCATCTATGCAGACGGAAACAGACACTGGTGGGGCACGGCGTGGAAAACAGGCTAGTATTCGGTGATGTCTGCTGCCAATTTTAAACCATCCACAAGATGTCTGAGCTGTGTGATGCTAAAAGATGTCCTGTTGTGTTTTCCTGCAAACAAACTCAGATATGTATAACAAACTCAGAACACATTGTGTGAATCTTTAAATTAGCAAACATGTTGAATAAATTTCTTTCCTCATAAACTATACACACCAAACAGCAAATTAAAAAATATAAATCTACACTGTTTAAATCCAGGTTGGCTTTATATCTGTCTTCTTCTTCCTTACCTTTTGTGGCTCATTGTTACATTTCTTAGTGCAGTGTTTGGCAGTACATTGATGTGTTTTGCCAATTTGCAATGCACATGCTATCATTTTTGTGGTTAATTAGGCGTTTCTTGCAAATTACAAAAAAAAAAACAAGCACTGGGGAAATATGCACATTCACTTTTAATCTGACGTGGTGTGTTTCGGCTGTATTTCCAGGCCCCACTCTACAGACAGCGCCACCCACAGGAAGATGACCCTGTCTCTGGCTGACCGCTGCTCCAAGACGCAGAAGATCAGAATCCTTCCCATGGCTGGACGAGATCCAGAGTCACATCGCAATGAAATGATCAAGGTAACACTCTCACACTATCCATCTGTGCTGTTCTGTTTATCTTTCCTCAGCCCTGTTTGAGAAGCTTTTGTTACCACAGGGACAAAAAAGTTCGCACGAGGTCAGTTGCTGACAAGCATCATGTCCAGTTACATAAAGACATAACCAGACATGCTTACATAATGATGTCGCACAGTGGTCAGTGAAATGGATGTAGTGTCTGCAAGTCTGGGGGGTGTCTAGATATGATTTTAACTTGAGCACATTTACATCTGTACTTTGATGAGGTCAAAGTCTATCCAATTGCAGTCTGATCACCCAAACTGCATTTTAATACAAGGTGTAAAAGGGGTCTATAATTCACCAGATCTGTCCAACCTGCGCATCACTCAAGCTTATATTCCATATTTTGACACAGAACTCCTTTAACGTTCCCATTGTACCTTTTTAAACGTATTAATGTGGCAGATGTTCATCAGATGAGTTTGACTGCAGACTTAAACCCACTACTCCCTTTTCTTCTTTTTTCCCACCTTGACATTTCCATTTAAGTGCTTTATTTATCGCAGTAATGCATTGCTTTGTTACAGCATAGCAGGCCTTTACAGTGTGAGTATTTCACTCAGTATGTGCCCCTTAAAAATAGATGCATGCAAACCGGAAGAAGTATTTACGAGCACAGTGTGCGAGTAAAGACTACAACCTACCGTAATCAACTTTTTCATCAAGTCAATGCGCTCATCAGTGCCACCCTTCGTAACTTGACCAATCACAGCCTGGATAGGACGGGCCATTATAAAAAGGTTGACTGTTGCAACAGACTTTCAGATGTTGAAGTCATTATTATGCATGAATGCTTATGATTATTGATTATGAAGTTAGTAATTAGCATTATCAAATTAGAGCCAATGTTTTTCATGTACAAAGATTTAATGGATGTAAATAACCCACAGAAATGAAACTGCTGTATATTATAAATGTGGTAAGATATATAGTATGCTATTTTATATGAAATTATAAAGGATATAGTAACATCATATAATTAATATGTTCATATTATATTAACAGTAAACTAGAAATTAACATGATGCCTTTAATTTATTGTTATATTATACTAATACACTCATTATTCTAGTTACTCGTCCATGTTGTGGATAGAGCCTCTGTGGTGGACAGATGTGGATTTAGCCAGAGCCAGGATGCCATTGTACCTATATGTGCTCCTTCTAGCCCACCCTCCTGAGAACAACACCTTCACTTTGTTATATTCTACATCTGTTTTACTAAAGTTATTGTATAAATATAGTTCAGTAATCTTGTTTACAAAAAGTATGGCGTAGTTGGTTCTGGTGTATAGTGTAGCAGTCCATGGTTCAAAAACCAGGAGTCCCACATTCCACAAGCCGCAGAGAACCAATCACAATAGAATTCCCTGTAATCACTCATCACAGTTTTCTGTGATGAGTGATTAATCAGTGTTTTAAAAAGCTGTGTTCATTTAAATGCTGCTTTCAACATGTCAAATTTTAAAAAACAGTTTTAACATTTTAAAAAGCTATGTCAATATTTTAAGGTCCATGCAGGGTCCAGTTACAAATAATATGACAGCTACAGTGGCTTAGTAATAGCGATATAGTCACTGAAGTTGATGAATTAACTGTTTATCAGACCACAAATGAGACAAGAATTGGCTTGCTAGACTGGCTGGGTGGTTTAAACTATTCACATAAACAATGCACCCACCTTTTATGGGGATATATGACTGTTTGCTGTTTCCATTAAGGGTGTGCCTCAACTAAAGATCTTCAATCTTAAATTGGTTAACATTTTAATATGATACATGCTATATATTGACAGTTCACTTGCCCAAGACCATCAAGTCCGATTTTACAAAAAATAACCAGGTACAAATGAAATTTTAAACTTGAAGCTAGACCTTAAAATAATTCCCACTGGTGTCTCTCCTGGCAGAAAGAGGAGGAGCGGCTGCGAGCATCTATCCGCAGAGAATCCCAGCAGAGGAGGATGAGGGAGAAGCAGCACCAGAGAGGCCTGAGCAGCAGTTACCTGGAGCCCGATCGCTACGATGACGAGGAGGAGGGCGAGGAAGCCATTAGCCTGGCCGCTATCAAGAGCAAATATAAGGGAGGAGGAGGCCTGAGAGGTGCGGACAAACAGATCCAATGTTTACCGCAGTCACTTTCTCTTTTTATACTCTCTCACCAGTTAGACCAATTTTATGAAGCCACTGTGGTCTAATGAACATTCTCCTACTTTTGCCCCCTCTCTGCCCAATGTAGAGGAGCGAGCCAGGATATACTCATCAGACAGTGATGAGGGCTCTGACGATGACAAGGCCCAGAGGCTGATGAAGGCCAAGAAGCTAGACAGCGATGAGGTAGGTGTACTAACCTGCTGGATAGACAGGGGGCAATGTGATGCAGGACACGGTGGAGGTTTAAAAGCCATCTGGTCATATTTAACCTCATGTGAACTGAATAGGACAGGAAATACTGGTCTTTGTATAGAACGTACATTTCATTTAGCACTGAGTGATTCTGCAAAAAGTAATGTACTGCCAAGGAAAGAAATTCAACTGTAACATGACAAACTGAAAATACTGAAAAGCTGCACACATTTGCTGCTGTCAGCATAACTGACACTTGACTACATATCAGCGCGTCACCTTTTATGTTCTGTTGTGTGCAGGAGGGCGAGGGATCAGGCAAGAGAAAGGCAGAGGATGACGAGGAAATGGCCACCAAGAAGGCCAAGAAATATGTTATCAGCGATGAAGAGGAGGAGGACGAGGACGAGGATGACGAATGATTCACTTTTTTTTCATTCCACTGTGTTATCAGTGCTCGGCCCACATGGCATATAAGCAGCCATATTTTTGTTTTGTAGATTTTCTTAAGACCTGCGTGTGTGTGTGTGTGTGTGTGTATGTATGTATGTATGTGATTGTGTGTTTGCTTGTTTATGTTTTGTACAGCAGAGGTGTGAAATAAAGAAATAGTTGTCTTATGTAACCAAACCTTCCCAAGGCTTTATCTTTTTAAAAAAACCAAAAACATTATGATTCATCTGCATGAATCACACTGTTGTGAGATTATGAAACATAATTCTTAGTCCAGATTCCATACAGGAGTTTAATTGGAGGATAAAAGGAGGTTAATTGAATAAGTGTTGTACAGACCCTACCAATATGTTATCACTCATTCACATAACAAAACACAGCACTGACCAGATCAGTTTGGCTTTGAAGATCATGCAGTTCATGCAGATAAAAATGTTCCCTCATGAAAGAACTGGAGAGGGTAGTTGGGGGACTGGTGTTGAAAGAACCAACTAAACACCACCTGACAGGAGTGGCAAGAGATTTGGAAATTGAGACAAAGGAGCTGTACTACTGTGAGCAAAGGTCCTCTGCCTGCAAGCCCTGAGGAAGGGGAAGGAGTGTAGCTTGGATAATGAGTCGTATAAAAACAAGTTGACATTGTACCCACTCCATTCCCAACAGTTCCCCACACCATTACCCCATTTCTGCTAAACAACAACATGAAGACTACATGACAATATATTTGGTCAGTCGTGAAACACATCTTTTACTTGAGTAAACAGGATTTTGACAATAGCTGGATGGCTTTCCAACAAGGACCATAATGGAAATAACCTTTTAGTTATTTATTCTGTGTTTTCATGCCCACCTATTTATATTATATTTTTGGATCAGTGTATTTTGCCATTAGTATGGTCAAATAAATCTATCCAACACTAATTGGAAGTATAGAACTATATGGAAAACCAAAAAGAGTTTTTAACACTTTGAAGTCCACAAAATCTCCCACTGAATGCATATAAAACATCTGTTTTAAGTGCTACAATTAAAAAATATATGTATGTATATAAATGTTTTTATCTATGACATTAAAATCAAAGGTGAACGTCAAAATGCACTCAAACAAGACAGGTTCTTGTCAGGCTGGATGTTAGAGGCACAGAGGTGCATTAAACTTGTGCTAATTTAGCATGCTGGCATGTTGAAGTTAAGGAGGTATTTCAGATTTCAAATCCAATTGCATAATTCAAAACATACTGTGTGATATGATTATGAAATACTTAAAAATAGCAATTGGAGGATTCTCAGAAAGAATTCCAGTCCAGTTTCGTACGTCAGTGCTCCAGTTGTTAGACAGCAAGTGAGCTTTGGTGAGGTATTGTGACTTGATCCCTTTTAAAGCCACAGAGTGAGAGGGGAATGCAGAGCACAACAATCCCAGTTACTGATTCAAGTTCATCAGCCAGAATGACGCACAGTGTCGTACACACCCTCACACACACAAACACACACAGAAGCACTTAATTGGGTTCCCTGAGATAGATGACAACCCTCAAATCTGACCTCTCCCCCAGCCCCGTCCAAGCTTGCTACTGGCTGCCACCCAGAATACAAAACTGGTAAAATATTACAAGTGATTAAGTAAATGTTATATAAACTGGCTGCATTCTCTCTCTTGGCAACGGCCTCTGTGACATACACGCACACACACACACACAACTTTGACATGGCCACAGACTACTGTCAGTAGAGGGAGAAGTATCAAAGACTTCTTGGACACTGTTCGCACGCTACAGGCATGTGTACAAGTGAGGTTCTGTCAGGACAGCCAAGCCTTTGGTATTTTCTGAGTGTTTGTAATCTGTTACCTGAAAGTTTATATATAAAGCTGCTTGGTTGGAATGAGGTTATGTGTGACTACACAACTAGCCCTACATTGCGTAGGGCTAGTTTTAACCAGCAGCATTAGCTTTTCTATCATTTACTCAGAACAGGCCTGCGTGTGTGCAGATGCTTGTACACTCATGTTTTGCAGTCCACAGCAGTGAGTAGTCCTCTGTATAGCGCGTTCTAAGCAATATATAGTTCATACTATGAATGTTTAATGCTGCTTCATGCAAATGTTGTGTGTTGCCTTGAAAGAGAAGGTGTCACCAGTCGTGGTGTGCTGCACTATCTCAGACTGCAGTGGGTTATGTAAACCCAATTCCACACAGTGAGGAGTGGGGAGGAGAGGGGAAGGGCTGCTACACACAGTCAGCACTGAGTGATGGGGGATGAGACAGAGGGGAGGGCTGCAGTATTTCGCACTTCTTTTTTCTTTTCTCCTCCCCCTTCATTTTGTCTTTCTGTCTGTATCACTTCAGTTGTTTCTCCCGGCTATCCCTTCTTCCCTGTAACATCCCATTTTCTGTAGGGAAAGCACAGACAGCGGCAAAAGCAGGGCAGAGAGGGTATGTTTTCTATTCCTAGGGCCTTGCAGGCACACACACTGAAAGACAGCTGAGTCACTGATGTCATTGAGGGGTAACTTGGCCGCTGTTCTGCCAATTAGGCCCAGGGGTAGGGGAGGCAGCGTGTCAGTATTAAGCCAGGTGCTTCTTGAAGTAAACAGAGATGTGTTTTCAGTGATCTCAGCCTCCTCTTTGTTTGCCTGCACTGATGCCCTGGTTGACCTGAGTGTGTGTGTGTATGTATCCAGATATTACAACTGCTTATGTTCCCTGAGTCATACCTTCATTTCATCAGTTACACTGCCTTATATGATGAGAGTGGTGTTAGTTTGAAAATTAAGGAAGACAGGTATTGAATCAATACACTAAACTTAACTAATGTTTTGTGCCTCCTCCCGGACAGAAAGTATTCTGACTCTGTTCATGCTAAATTTTATTAACAGGGTTTATTCACATGAGTTTTTCTCTCCTTTTCTCTTTTGATTGATGAAGATATTTGCCTACTTTTGTACTTGTCCTACTTTGTTGTCTGACTTTGTTGGGATGGCCTAAAATGCTTTTATACGTTGTGTAAAATATTGAATGTCATGTATATTTTGTGTTATGTTTTCATAATTTGTATTGTCTCACCCAAATAGAGCAATGTTTTCTGTTTTCTACTTTTTTCTACTCAAAATTGTCCCTGCAGATCTTCTTTAGGGAGGAAGTGGTGTTAACCAAAAATGAATGCATATTGGAATGATTAGAAAGATATAGTTGAGCTATATTTGATGCTCGCATGAACACATTTGTAACCATAAAATATGGGAATATACAGTATAAGAGCTACAAATAGCACAGCCTTTAAGTTTGTTTTCTCTCCTGGAAACAGGATACATTTTGCACAAAACTTGAGTTTCTTATGTATAATTTCCATTTAATTTCACAGGCTTAGTCTAGTATTTCCACACAATCAGTAGTGTGATGCCTATATGGCCCAGGTCTTTTTTTCCTGTCTGTTATTGCTGTTTTGTTGTTGTTGTTGTTCACTTATTATTGTTCTATTAATTTAACTACCTCAATCACAGTACACAACTCTCTGTACCCCGACTGTATTTCATAGCTCGGTGCCCTTTAACCCTGTCTCAGTATGCCCCCTCTCCCTGCTGGTGCTTATATAAGAGGCCTAATAAATAAAATAGAAACACAATACTCTGCTTTCACCACAGGATCCTCAAACACTCACACATGACACTAGCCCAGAGACTGCAGCGAGGGTCTTAGCATTTTCCCTTACGCACAAGCAGGTGTGCATTAGTCATGCACACATACACACAAGCACGACTCTTACAGTTCAATATGATATGTTTTTTCCTTCTGACCTTAAGGATTTGGGTCAGCCTGTTCTGATGCTTAATCTGTAAACAACGGGTTACCTTCAACTGTGAGCTGCTCGGCACACAGATTACACTTGAGCTTTTACAAAAACAGACAAAAAAACAAAAAATAAACAAACAAGCAAGCTGACCCTCTGTGGCACAGCTTCTCCAGAGCTTGGGCCGCTCTTCTGGCTATCTAAACCCCCAAATGCACCATTAAGAACTGTATCATTATCTACAGTACCTTCCCTGGTGTTATATTTCATTATTTGTTATAATTCCATTACATTGCATACATTAAAAAAACAGTTCTCATTTGTTACACTCCGAGCTCAGATGTGAGTAAAGGATGGTAATTAACAGGCCCGATGACCTTTTAAAAGGCTTGACCAGTGTTCGGCAGTCCATATGGATTTTTGAATCTAGGTTTAGGCAGACCCATGCACATTCACAAGGGTTGCTCACAGTGGTGAAAGTACATTTACAATATTGTAGTATTTTATGTTACATACTAGTACTCCAATACACTGGAAATATTGTATTTTTACTTGTTTATTTGACAGCTAGTTATTTGCTACTTTTCAACTTAGGTTTTTACCAAACAAAAAAGACATGATGAGAAATGCAATAAATTGTTAAAGATTAAACCATAGCTCCCAACCTTTTTGACTTCTGACCCCTTACACAAAGCAGTGTCTTGTTGGTGGCTCAATACTTTTCAGATTAGGTTTTTACCTAAAAAAAACACACATTCTGATGTTGTGAAATGCAATGCATTGTTAAAGATTAAACCGTAGCTTCCAACCTTTTTGACTTCTGACCCCTTACACAAAGCAGTGTCTTATTGGTGAACCACGTCATGTTTTAGATGTGTTCAGATGTGTTGCATCAACTTCCTGCTTAAATGGTTTTATTTAAATAACAGTTTGAGTCTCAAAGAGGTAAAATTATCCAATATTTCACATAAACAAAAGTCTAAAAAAATGTATTACCAACAGGAGGTGGTCAGACCCCTAGGTTGGGAACCACTGGACTTGACTAACTAAACTTTATATAAAGAAGGTAAAACTAGCTACACCATGACTAATACATTAAAATGCTGATTACACACTTATGCATCAGAATTAATCAACTTATACTGTCATATATAATAATATGTTAGGCAGATGAGAATTCTTCTGCAGAACAAGTTTTATTTTTGATATTTGATGTATATTTGGAGTTAAATACAGGACCTTTACTTGTAATATGGCCTTTCACATTGTTGCATTGGTACTTTTTCTTAAGTAAATGATCTGAAAACGTCTTGCAGCACTGGTTACTCAGTGAGAAAAACAGGACATGTGATTTAACACAGATTAGATAATGTTGTTACACAATTTCTGACCCAGGTGTCATGCCTGCATCTTGTGTAAACAGCTTGACATGCAGGATATCATGGGACATCAAGTTTGAAAAAGGGGTTCTGTAAAAGGGGTGTCATTGTTAAATGTTTCCAGTTTGTATTAAGCCATGCAGTATTGTTTGCAAATTGTTATTAACCTGGAAGATCTGGAGTCTTCCTCTATGGGTAGGATGTCAAAAAGTATCTGACTGACCTCTTAACCATAGTTAATGATGTTAAAATCATCCTGTTTCATACTGTCTGACAGTTTTGTATATATTATCAGCTTGCACATACTATTTATTGAAGCTATATAATCCTACACTGGGTGAAATATTCTTAACTGAGATGTTTTCTGTGGCTGCGCTATTCCATAAGATAGAAATCTTACAGGTGTCTTGTATATGAATCAATTGACACACATTTCCCCAAATTTTACTCACTCACTCACTCACTAATCGTCTAATGCTTATGCATCCTGTGTTGCCCCGATGAAATTAATTTAAATGTGGTTACGCAGCATTGTTCAGTGGTCAGTTTTCTCACTAGCCCATCGACAGTGAGGTTTAAATGGGTTTAAACGTGAAAGCAGAAGATACACATCAACCACAGGATGTGTATCTTGGACCAGGATGTTGAGAAAACAAAGGAGAATAATGTTGTAAAAAAGAGCAGAGGATGCGAAAAAGGTGGTGAGGTCAGGTGTGGGCCGAAAGCTCGCCCAGTCTCCCCAGGCCTGCGGTATTTCAGAGCCCAGTGTGACTCACAGTACATTACACCTTATTCCTGACCTTCAATTATCTAACCAGCCTGCCAGCACCAAGCCAAGCAAACTATCTGTTTCTTTCTCAATCTTTCCATCTTATATATCGTCTCCCCACTGTCTCACCTCCTCAGTTAGATAACCCAGAGCATTTAGAGCAGGATAATATGTGACTAATGTACAATCTCTTAGGAGCATTTGCACACTTTGGTTAAATGTTCACTTTATTTTAAGTGATTCCTGACTGGGTGGTAACTACCCGTTTTCACAATTGTCAAAGTAACACAGATATTTAGAGTCCTTGATTTCAGAGCAACACTGAAACAAATCTGAAGAGATCTTAAATAGTTACTCTTTTTTACTGTGCATAATGCAAATGAAGCAAGAAGTTGTTAGCATTTCATCTGATAGCTTTAATGCTATAATGTAGCTCTAATGCCATAATGTCCCTCAGTCCTCTGGAACAAATTTGTAGGTAGCACTGCAAACAGGGACGGGTTGTTCCCGCATTGCTGGTTCAATGCATTTATATTCCCTTTGGGACTCTTTCATTTAGATGTCTGTTTTGATTGGTTGATGACTGATGATTAGGACTCTGTTGTCTTTGTCTTCCCTGGAGGCTGCAGTTATGAAATCACCCCACAGTGGACTGCTAAGAGTGGTGCTGCAGAGCAAGAGAGCTGGTTTCTGCTGAAGCTAACACCTTTGCCCTGCTCAAAACAGGCTCCCGACAGAGAGGGAATTATAAAATCTGGTTATGATTTTAAGTGTGTGTGTATGTGTGTACACCTTCTTCCGCCCGTTATCATCTCTAGTCTCCAGGTAACAGTTGCTTTCAGCTAATTACCTGTTTTCCCACCCTGTCTCCCCCTCCCTCTCTCTCAGAAGTCCCTGTATGTCTGCCACAGCAGTGCACAATCACTGGTACAGGCAGTGATCTTTTTCTTGTGACTTGGTGCAGTGTGTTTCTGGTGAGCAAGTACTTTTCTTCTACTGTAAATGATTCAGAAACAGCATCGTTAATGCCGTAGGATGCTGGTTATGTAATGGCATATACTGTGGAAAAGCAAGGAAAGCAGAATGCAGCAGCTTTAGTCATGTTGTGTATGTACAGTATTGTGTCTAACTGCAAATCCAAATTATCCCTGGGGCCTTTGGTCTTTACTCCCTAAGCTCTCTGTACTTCCCATTTCCTTCTGTCCTTTTTATAATTCACTTGGTTTCTTGAAAGTTTTACCCATCCATAGACTCACAACCCTTATGCCTGTTCAACCTACTCCCCCACTCTTGTTTGAGTAGGTAAATAGACTGGCTGGGAGAGCAGAGATCTTGACCATGTGTGCCAAATAGACGCATACACTTGTCCATCCACCCCTTTTCCATGACTGCAAGTCATTATTGCCATGGATACTTCCACAAATAGAGCATCAGTTGAGTGAGAACACCCAGTGCATTAGAGAAAAGCCAAAAACAAACACACACAGACACAGACACACACACAAATACACACACTCATTTCATACCTGGAGTGAGGGGACAATGGTCTAGCCTGCTGGTTAGCCTCTTTTCAGGGTCCCTCACATGCTCAGTCTGACCCAGTTTCAGTCTTTTTAACTTTGGCATAGCAGATAAATGCAGACAGAGAGGAAAGTGTCCAAACTGGGTCAAGACAGAAGTAGAATTTGGAGAAAACAATAAACGTTCAACCAGGAGAGACTTGACTGAGTAAACGACAATAATTTATTGACATGTGGTTCATTGAATAGGAGAACATGAAAAGTCATTTGGCAAATTAGACCCCATCGTGATGACGTGGTACTTTATTGGGGTGTTGCAGCTGCAGAGGCATAGAAATAGAGGAGAGAAAGGATTTAAAGTTTGACTGTGACTTCATGATTGGCTGTGCCGATTGTGGTAAAAACCTTAGTGGAAAACTAAGGGAGATCACCCAGAGTCAGCTGTTATAGAGGGCAAGAACAGCAAGAGTGGATGAGAGAAAGTGACTTGTGAATGAGTGACACATAGTCTTCCTGGTTGAAATCAAGCTGAGCTGTATCTGTTAAATAGTCACATTGCCTGTTAGAAGTGAATGGGCCTCAAAAATGAAAAGACATCAGATCGCTGTTTCTGACAGGGCCAAATTCAAAAAATCTGTTTAATTTCTTTGAGCACTGCACTCAAAATGTACTCAAAATAATTGCTGTTTGTGCAATGCTATATGCTATAATGCTAACAATTTTCAGTTATCAAGGTTCATTAGCTTAATATTATTTCTTTAATTGCAGCAACAGTTATAATGGCCCTAATCAGTACTGAACCCAGTGTGCTCGATAACAGCAGGCGGCTGACCTATAGATGGCTGCAGGGAGTACAACCTCTGGTAAAGCTTTAATCAGTTAAGAGGATTGATCTGTGAAGAGGGATTTTCTCTTTCAACATCATATTAACAATCACAGCTCAGCAGATTAAGATGAACACACATGCTGCCGACATTTCACCGGTAACAAGATGTAAATTGCACATAAGGAAAGGAGGGAGGCAGCCAGAAATCTTCTTCCAGAATGTCAAAAGCACAGAGGAAAGACAAAACAATGTCAGCATCTGATAAGAAAAGACGTTAACTTTAAAAATGAATTACCTTTACAACATGCTGTTACATGTAGTTCACATTAGATTGAATGCCAGTTTGCAGTCATAAAAGAGCTCTGACGACACAGACAAAGTCAACAAAGATGATCACTGGTCAATGTCTTAAATTCAACAATGGGAACATGACTGGGACACCTAGAGACATGATTTATAATATTGGGAAAAATATACACTCAAATCCAAACTTCATTATGGATGACTGTATGACTTTGGTGACAAGAGTAACCATGAATTTATTTAAATGGACCAGGTTTCAATTCCAGATGTATCTTTTGAAGATTTAATGTGTTATTTCTCCTAATGCCTAAATTACAAAGACTTGCTTTATATATTTCTATTTCTATTATATATTTCTATTACGTTCTACTTTTCCTCCACAAATTTCAAGAAATCTACTTTTTACTCTATCACATCTATCTGACAGATACAGTACATACCAATTTCTTGGTAAATTAATATTCTATTTTATATTCTATATTCCCCTTGCATTAGCACAATAAAAAATGTGCTCACGGTTTTGGAAAGATAGAGTTTTAAGAAAAATTTCAGCAAATTTGACTACTAAGACTTGTTTGACTTTGCTTTTTTCATGCAGTGTTGAATGCAGGACTTTTACATGGAAAGGATTATTTTCCATTGTGGCACTGAGTACACACACCTCCACTTGAAAGGGGGACTGACTGACTGACTGACTGACTTAACAAATGTCAGCATGCTCTGTTGCATGCTGGGAGGTCCAGGCCCTCTCTTAGTGAGGAATCCCCACAGCAAGCCTGAACTGAAACAGCAGCACATTCTGTTGAGGACGCAGATTCCTCTCCACAGGCAAAGACTTCTTCACCCTCTCTAAACTAAACTCACTGACCTAAACCTACTGCCTCTATGTCAGTCACTACACAGCCACCTCTGTGTGAAGCACTTCTGAAATTAGCTTACTCCCTTGTGTATTCTTTCATTTCTGGCTGTTAGGTGCATTGGCAATGTGAACAGATAACGAATTGGACTAAGATCATTTACTCTGTAATCCTGCTGAACTGTGCAGAGGGTTTCACATCTATGATCTGCTGTTTTAATTTGTCCTCAAATGTCTCCCATATTTACTGCTTTGATTTCCTCTGTAATTATTAATCACTTCATGATGATGCAGTCAACATGACATGCTGCAGGTCACCACCCATGCAACTATACTCCTCTCATCTATGGTAACAGCATGATGCAAATTGTGGGCTGTTAAAAATAGGCGGTGCCGTATATGTGATTTTGGTTCTTGGAAAAGATGAAGGTGAAATAGAAACCCATTCATGTCCAGACCATATAGAGTTTTTTGTTTCTTTTTCTTTTGTCCTTCCATCTGTCCTATCCTCTCCCCTCCTTGAGATGACAAATTTCTTCCTCACTAATCTCAAAACTGTTGTTTATTTTCTATTTGCTGTAGTGCGCACAGACAGTGCCATGTCACTAACAAAACTCCTACCTCAACACAGCTTTTCCTTGGCCTCTTCCCAGATTAATCAGATAGACCACATTTTTGCTGGCCATGACATGTCTCCTTGGTTAAACCCCCTCCTCCCCCATGGAAACTCTTCATTAGTTTCCACAGACCTTTCTTTTTTTTCTGTTTCACCGCCTTACTGTCTGGATTTCTTTTGTGTCAACCTGTCTGACAGGAGGTCGGTAATTCTGCTTAACTTTATTTCTCGGAATAACTAGCCTCTCCCAGTTCTCATGGTATGTAGGCTAAAGGTTCTCAAGTGCTAGATCTTCCAGGAGAGTAAAGCAGTGCTATAGTAGAGTATAGGAGCTGGGCAGGCCACATAACCGTGGGAGAGCAAGGACGAAGGTGTCTGCTGTATCAGCACATGTATCAACATATGCTCTCAGAGGAGAGAAGGAAATGAGTCACAAATTTACTCTACATTTTACTGCCACTGTCACACTTACTGTTTGTCTTGTTGTTTTATTGTAAGTCTAATAAAGGTGAGAGGATTAAAGCAGGTCTCTTCTGAAAATGTATGGTTTACCACATTAAGAGAATATTGATTATTGTGTGTTAAGTGTGTAAGCAGAATTTATTTTCATCATTTTGTGTCTATTTTAACATTTTGTCACTGTCCTTGTAAACCATGTATCTGTTAACGGTTAAGTTTTTATTAGAAAAGAAGAAAAACAACCCAGCTAAGTGAAATTAGTTTTCAGATAATACAGTGTTTTAATGGTGAGTGTTGAATTTAAATCCATAAGGGAAAACTTAATCCTTAAGTTTATCTGAAATATAAAAAATCACCAGAATTCAAGATACATGGTTTTTACATGGAAAGTGTTGATTTGCTGTATGTAAACCTATGTGTGTCTCCCTCAGTCAGGTAATTCTGCGGCTCCAAAAACTTGTTTGTCCCCAGTGTGAAGTTGATTCACTCAGAAATGTCATTTGTTCTGACAGTTCACTGGTTGGTTAATTTCACCTTCTAAAATTCCATTCTTTTATGGTTGTAAGAATTGCAAGATTGTTTTAAACATTGTAAAAAACTACAACAACTTCTTTAAACTTGAACAACATCCAAATTACACTGTAAAAACCGCTGATGGCAAAATCTCTGTGTATGACTGCCTTGGCATGAAAAGAAGGAAAATAAATGGAGAGAGGATGTGGTGATGAGAAAAACACCTATTTGTACAAAAACAGTGTGTCCTGGTTCTTTATCTGAAGAAGCTTGAAGTGTTCGGCTAATTTTTAACAGTGCCAGTGCTGTTGGCACTTGTTTTGCTCAATTTGATTGCATAAGACATCAAATAGAGTTCTGCACCAATAAAACAAGACTGGTTAGCCTCATGACCTGCTTTTGGAAGTGAATCAACTTACCTATTCTTACAAAATACTTTTATTATAGTTCAATGTATCGTAGAATAACCCAAGACACACCTGCAGAGATACAGACATGGTATAGTTGAATCAGTTAATTTGGATACCATGTGACTTTAGTTATTCTTGGTATGTTTCCAGGAAGATGTCACACCACACAAGGCTGCATGGTCGTTCTTGCAATGAGTCACTGAGGTGAGTTACTTAGTTTCATATAGAACACATTTTACTAGGAGGCAAGCTGTTTTATCGCTGACGTGAGATGAGTTTTATGTAGAACCTTGATCAAGGCAATATGAATTGGCCAAACTGGAAAATGTCTCCCATGTATGATGTCAGATATTTGATACAATGGGACATGGGAAATGGCCCATGCAATGCAGAGATACGTTAGTTGCCAACCTTTGGATGAAGGCTAATATTAGAGGACATGACCAAACATATGCACTAGAAATAGTACATCAGATTCCAAAAAGCCATCAAGATGCATGATATTGAATCATATATTTAAGACATGTATTTGAGAGTTTTAAAGGTCACATGTTTTCTCATGTCATGTCTGAATATGTAAAATAAAACTGAGTAATAATGAAACTCTTACTTTTGTGTTTTAATACACTTTAAAAGCCAAACTAGCACATCGTAAATGCATGGCTACTTGAACATTTTGCTTCAAGGAATGAGATGCTGTGCTGCCTGTTCTGACGCTATTACATTATATAACTGACCTCTGAAGCCTTAAGTACAGCCTCGGGACTTCAGGAGCGTGTACAAGAACGGGTATTTACTTATGAGTTTGTAGTACATACTGTTCAGTCTGTAATGTGTGTAGTATCTTTCACTGTATGCGAGTAACATGTGGGAGATGTTCTGCTTGGTTGCACTCACAAACCTGATGGGCAGACAGGAGCGCGAGTGCTTGGCAGCAGATGTAAGACCGCTGTTGCACACTTTGTGGCTCTGCTTTCTTATCAGTAAGTAGGGCACATTGACTAACTCACTCCCAGTGTGTCTACCTGTAAAGCCCTAAGCCTCAAGTCTCACATCAGAATGCAAATCAACACACAGGCCAGCCGGTGTTGTCCAACTGTTTCCTTTGTTTGACTCTTAGGCCCTTATTAGCACTCCTGAGGAAGAGTTCCCATAACACAAAAGACCCTGGTGAAGCAACCTGTTAATACATGGTGATGCATTGTATGGTCGGTATTAGGATTATATTTGAATATAGTATGTTAAAGCGCAGCTGCATAGGCCCTCTTTCAGATGAGGTGTTGAACAGTGGATTTGTATAGCTTTTTTGCAGAGAAGAGCCGCTCGATGCAGTCGAAAACATCTATGAGAGTGGTGACAGTTGGCTGGCAAACGTTACAGGCCAAACAATGAGTTGAAAAACACTTACAAACTCCCTAAAGCTGAGGGGAACTGATGAACTGTTTGATAATTCTCCCATTAAAAGGGAGCACTTAGCAATGCTCGAACATCTCAAAACTCTGTGATATTTATTTATTTATATACTTATTATTATACTGATTGCACCAACAGTCTTTTGCATTTGCAAGGTGGTTTTGTGTCCGAAATTTTTTTTTTGAAGTATCCTCATAAAAATTACAAATAAAGAAATTTTATTCTATTCTAAAAATATTTTTGGAAACACTTTAAAATAAAGTACAAACAATGTTAAAAGAAGAAAGGGCCTGATAATTACTTCATTATTAATAAGTAGTTCCTGAATATCTCAGAATTGAGCCCTGTAGAGATGATAATGGTGAGTTACTAGACAACAGGCTGAGAGATACCATATTAATGAATCTTTACATAATGATTAATTTAGAAATATCTATAAATCGACATACTGACCACTCTCGTCATGAGTGGTACATGATAATGATAAGGATTTAAATAATTACTTAATTCATTAATCATTACTTACTCTTTTTCTAAATCTCCAAGTAAAGTGACACATTATACTGAGGAGTTGCTAAATAAGCCCATTTCTTAACCATGTAAATGGTATACCACTTTACTTGAGAAGGCAAAGCTACTCATGAAGAGAGTGGTCCGTATGTTGATTCACAGGTAGTAACAAACTAATCATTATGTAATGATTTATTAATATAGTATTTCTCAGTGTGTTCTCTCGTATAACTTTCCATTATCGTCTATACAGTCCTCAATTCTGAGATATTCAGAAACTACATATTAACAATTAATCATCAGGTCATTCCTGATTCATTCCTTCCTCATTCCTGGGTCACAATTTTTTGTACCGTTTTGTAAAGTTGTTTTGCAGAGATACTCAATGTATCTGTGGACATAAGGACGTAATCACATTTTGTACATTTCTTACTGAATGCAATGTAAATGAATAAATCTGTGGTCACCAAATTGGATGTAGTCATGATCTAAATTCTCTGCTATATTGTATCTTTCCGGCTTTCTCCAATTACTTTGCTCTGTCTTTGTGACGTATAGATCTTCATTTTAACACTGAAACTTTCTAACTTCTTTTCCGCATGAAATATCTCTATTAAGCCTGTCTCTCGGCCACAGACGCTCCCCTCTCTCATGAAAGGGATTATTGCAAGGAAGTAGCCTATTTGTTCATGTACTGTCTGTGAGAACAGCGCACATGCAGAAGTGTTAGGCTTACTAACAAAGCCTCAAGTCCTTAACCAGAAGAAAACTAAATAGTGTGGTTGTGCTTGTTCACCTTTAACATTACCAATACAGATCATACCATTTCCTTGTACAGAGTTTGACATTGCCATAGGCAGCTGAAAATCTGGGTGAGATGTGTACGTGTTATCCTGAGATGTCAACAATCTCAGAAACAATAGAAGAGAGAGATAGGAGAAGCAAAGATAGGCAGAGGTTGTCATTCGCTTTGTGATGAAACACCAAACCTCAAAGCACCATCGTGTGCAATTTGCATGTGTATCTGCATGTGTAGCAAGTAATTTTCATTCAAGACATTGTTCTAGACAGAATTGTCTTCTGTCTGTTTGAGCTATAAACTCAGCTGCCACTCCACATCAGACACTTGTGTTGCTTATTTCTGCTCCTTTGCCGTTTGAAGAGGAACACAGCCTGCAGTGTTTAGCTGCTCACGCATGACTAAGACCAGTTACGCAATTAAACAAAAACAGCCATTGATTTCTCTCTTATCTGCCCTGATGCAAAAAAGTTAATACATTGGATTCTGATTACCCAATCAACTCTATTTATTCTCTCATATGAATCCATGTTGCACTGTAATCTTATTCAAAGCAGTCTCCCAGAAAGCAAGTTTATATAAAACTAATGTGCATTTAATCATTTTGGAAAGTAAATCCAATTGGATTATGTTTGTTATCAACATAAGGAGAAAACCTGGATTCTCTGCTGGTTCCCGGGGCGAGCCCGGGGTGAAGACTGCACCTGTCCAAGAAATACTCTGGCCCCATAAAACTACAGATTTTTAGATTTCAGTTTTTCCACATATTAAATAAACAAGACACAATGTGTTAATTAGTGTGTTTAAGAGGTGGTTGTCAGATTTTGTTCCCTAGAGCCAGGATAGTTATTTTCAGTCTTTATGCTAAGCCACTGACTAGGAGCCATATATTGAATGGACAACTATATGAGTATCTTCTCATCTGACTCTGATAACAAATGTATTTTTCAAAATGTTGAACTATGCCTTTAGTAGTCCGTAGACAGGATTGTCTTATTTGTACTGTTTTTGATGAAACCACTTGAACTGAGTTCTACTGCAGGCGTGCATAAAATAATCTGCATAGCAGTGATCATACAGGCAAATCATTGATCTAAATGCAGAGAAATAGAGGGAAAATATTTGAAATTTGAACTTTGGATAAAGTCTTTCATTAGATTCCTGAGCATCAGGGGGTATTTAACAGAGGTGTAAAACATTAGCCCTGGCTTGTCACCTTGGCCTGTCTATGGCGTTGGATTGATCTGAAAGCACATGACCATTCATTACCAGTTGTAACACATAGTACATGCAATTACACACACACACACACACACTGACACACACCACATACTAAACCCAGTGTATTGATCTCTCTCATCTATACTGGAGCACTTACGCAGGGACATCACACAAGGTGTTTTCATTTAGACAGAAAAGAAATGGGTCAGCAGGGAATAGAGGGGTGAGCAGAGGTAGGGGCTCCTATGTCATCTACCCTTATGTAACCACTGGATAATGATACAATCCTTCTATCCTCTGCACTGCCCAATCTCCCAATTTAATCCTTCCTGATAAGAGTTATGTAGGCTGCAAAGAAATGTTCAACAGATGCAAAAAAAGAACTCTAATCCCGTTTCATTTTTTATAAAATTATGCAATATATTCCTCAGCAGTGCAGAGGAGCAGAGATGAACTGAACTGCAATGACCCATCCACCAAAAACTCTGCTCCAACCTATCATCCCACACAAGGGTGTAGGCCTACTGTGGAGCATGTAGTGCAGCTGGGAAAACAGCACGCACATGAACACACACAAGTCTCCAAATTACCCAATGAACACACACCTCAGTTGGTCCAAGAACTGTAGCACTCCGTGGTACAGGATTACATGTTATTGCAAAACAAACCTGAGTTCAGTGTCCCCTGGTAGAGGAAGGATCCAGTGCAGTTGACCAGCAACAAGAGCGATGTGTTTTTACACTTCACTTCCTATCACAGCATGCTATAGTAGTACAGGTTAATGATTGATATTTTTCACAGGCCAATATGTAGGCTGTCACAGGCCTGCTTGTCATGTGACTGGAAAATCTAATTTTTAAAGCTGTGTTTTATGTAGTTATCACTTGAGAGGATAAGGGGACATCTCAGATAAAGACCCTTGGCATTTTTGCGGCAGGTCGCCCAGAGATGTATAGATAGCCAATCCAAGAGGAGCATTGTGAAAACCTTTAATCCAATAATTTGCATGCAGGGGTGGGCAGATCACAGTGACAGCTTGGCTAGGTCATGCCAAGATTGGTCAGACAGGCTCCCCATTAGACCTGCCACTCTGCCGATGGAACTGAACATTGTGTGCTTTTCCCCTGTTTTAGTGCTGCATCGATCCGCAGTGACAGACACAGAGGCAATGCAGGAAGGATAAGGAAGCAGTGCAGGGAGAGCAGCTGCAGTGCTATTCACAGACTGCTGCCACATTGAAAAGACAGGCCTGATCCAAGCTGGCTGCCTGACCCTTTGCTGGTAATCTTAATACCGTTGGCTGGCTGTGTTGCCCATTATTGCTACACACTGATGCACCATCAACTCTCTAGTCCTCCTGAGTTTAGCTGATGGGAAACTGAATAGGGATGGAGTCCAACATACTGAGTAATCTGTGAGTTTCAGCTGTGATCAGTCTGTGATGAATAGAATGTGCTGCTGTTCATCACCTGCAACACACACTCTGAAAGGAGAGGCCAATCAATCCTACACGTACTGCTGGTGTGACCCGATGTGGGATAAGAGGTTTGATGCTGTGGCTGTTTGGGGCTGGAGAGAAATGCAAATGAGTCCCCTTGAAAGTCCGAGAAATGTTATGTAATTGCTGAAAAATATGTCGCAGGTCTTCTAGCTGGGAACTGTATCATGACCTCGACTTGCATGAATACACAGAAACGCAGACAGACACACTCTATTTTCCAAAAATACCAGCGTTTGCATGCAGACATATAAAATTAGTCATTCACTGACACAGCACACATAGATAATTATCAGGAAAATCATCGGATACAGGACCAACAATATGCACAAACCAGACTGAGGGAGACAAAAGCAGGCGTTATGAAATATGTTCAGATAGTAGACAGTTGATAATGATGACACAGGATGTCCTTGATCTTATTTGAAACCCAAATATTATGAGTAATAAGACCTTGTAGACAGTAAAAAGAGAGTGAGCGGGACAGAGGTACTACGGTAACATTATCACACATCGACATAGCAGATATCATACACAGCCTTTTATCTATCTACCAATCTGTCTCTATCTCTCACTCTCCATTGTAGTGCTGTGGGCAGTGTGTTCGACGTTAATAATCAGGATTTTATGACCTTATTCAGACATTGAACAGTGAGCAGAATTTGTTTCATCACTATTGTGGATGAAAACATAGGCAGCATCTAACTTTGACCTTGATTTTTATCTTTATGGTTTTACTGTCATAAAAAAGAAGAAAAAAGTTTCCACTTATGTCAGACATTTTTCAAACGACTTTCCAAGAACTGTAAAATTATTTTCTACTTCAAATTTTAAGTTGCTTAGAGGATTTATTTCAATCCCTTTCAAGAAATCAAACTCTCGCTGGAGACAATGGAAGTTATTTTCTTGGTAATACCTGTTCTGGAGAGGATAGCATGTTTGGATAGTGCATAAGGTTTCTTTTTACACAACATAAATTTAAAATGATTACTCCAGTTGTCTAAATGTGTGCAGGCAAGCTTCCCTGGCTTTTAAGGTTACATCTAAGTTTACGCCATATTAATTCACTGTTATGCCATCCAAAAACATCCTGCCAATCTAGGACATTTGGCCGGGACAGTGACTTTGACCAGCTGTTTGCTATCTGAACCCATAGAGTAGTTTTAAACACACAAGCACCTACGAGTGAAACGTTTCTGTTTCAGTCCTGTTAAGAAACCTCCAGATTCCAGAGCTTCTGATCCTCTTACATCACCACCAAACACCAAGTTTTATCCCTGACCCCATACAAACAAATTCAATCACATCAGACACACACAATAGACACAATGTCCCTGCCAGATGCTTAATCATTTCTCTGCAGAAAATCCCGAGAATTGCCAGGCTTTTTTATTGTTTAACTGAGGGAGCAAGCAAAATGGGTTACATCACATCATTGAAAGCGTGGCTCATACCCCCAAGACAGACACACACACACACACAACAGAGCCCTGTAGGTTTTAGCATACTCAACTCGCAGTTGGTAAGAGGACAGCAAAGCAAAGGCTGACAGTCCTCTCTTCTCCTCTGCTCTCTTTTCATTTAGAATACAAACCATTCAGCAATATTTAATAATGAAAGAAACTTGAAATGTGATTCATGCATTGAGGAAGACTTGTTGCTGCTCTAACATCTATTCTTTGCATTAATATGTACAATTGATTGACCCTCCACAAGCGTGCTAGCCTCATCCCATATCACATACCACTAACAGTTGGAGTAAGTCATTCAAATTCCATCCCATCTGTCCTGCACACAGTAAACTTGTGTGTATATTTACACACTAATCTAACTGTACCTTACTGTGCGTGGACATCCTCAATGCTGACACAGGAAGAGAGAAACATCTTGTAACAGAAAGCAGTTAGATGAGACAGCCAGTTTGCTCTGAGTCAACTCGTGTGAAGAGGAGTCTTTTTCCAAAATCACAGGCAAAGACCAGATAGGTTTAAAAAATTAAGTAATCAATCAAGTATAGGAGAACGCAGAAAGCTTTTGCTGTTACAGTAGATCAACCCATAAAGGATGCCATTACGGAAACATGTTGACCCCCTACACCGGAGAGACAATCTCAGAGGGTGTGTAGGCCTCTTTCACAACACTGTGAAATATCCCAGTTATGTGGTATCTGAAGTGAACATAAGTGTCAAATGGCAACTGAAATTAATGGCGATGCAGGAATTCATGCCCTGTCTTGATCCATTCTTTACCATGGCTTCAGGTCCAGTGAGACAGACTGTTATATAACAGCAGACACGGTATAGAAAACAGCAGAAGAATCAGAGATCAGTAGTGGACATTTTGACTGCTGATGATATAGAGACCATGTTGCTTCTGTAAGTTGTGTTATGTAATGGCCTCTCACTGTACTCATTCAGGGTAATCAGTGATTAATTCATTAATGGTGTTTATCAACTGAGTCCAGCATTGCCCATAAGGCACATTACGGTAGACTGACATCTTAGGTAGAAACAATGAGAGAGCAGTCAGAGAAAAAGCAATATATACTCAAGCAACACAAAACCCACAGCTTTGCCCTCATTTCCTCATATGTCCATTCAGATATTTTGACAACACACAGCTGGTCCGGTCCCTGCAGAAGTATGGTTTAAATATCAAACATGCAAGCACACATTTCCTTACAGTCCAAAGTCTGTTGAAATGCCAGCAACCTGCACTTATGACAAGCAGATTGAGACAGAGGAGTGAGCCCTGCCAGCAGGACCTGTCTCACAGGCAGAGATCGGCAGACACTATGTGAGACTGAAAGTATAAGAGAGCAGATACGGGTGTAAGGAAGGAAAGAAATCTGAGTTGTCAGGCAGGAAGAAAACAGAAGCTTTGCGGGCATTTGTAGAATCACCACTTCATAAACCCCCCACTGATAAACACAAAACATTCCCGTTCAGAGGATGAACTGCAAACACATAAAAGTGTCTTATTGCACAGACATACTGTATATTGTAAAACAGTATGGTGTGTGCATGTGCTGTAATGTGACAAATTCTGCCTTGTTTATGGCTATATGTGCATGTATTTTTCATTTCATTCAAATGTGTTTTGGAGTGTTTTCCTAAGCCAAAGAAATGGATTGGAAAGGAAGAGGAGAGAATGGAAACTGGATTTGCAAAGGTCTCACCCACAAACAGGTAGGAAAATATTTAAAAACACGCTACAAAATTGTAGTTCTGCTTCTGCTTGGACTGGAACAAAACATGAAGACATAAATTATAAGAGCAGATCAGAAAAATGAAGATAAATGAGAACTGAGAAAGCGAGAAGCGTAAGACAGTAGCAGTGAAATAGAGAGACAGAGAGAGGTGGTGGCACTGGACCCTACTGGTAGTGGGTCTGACACACTGACAGGCCATGCCATACAGAGCAGTCTCCTCCCCTCTCCTGCCTGGCCTATATTAACTGTCCATGGAGCTCCACCTCACAACTAGAGGCACATGGAGTAGGATAACACACTGCCTAAGCTCTGAAAATACATTCACATAACCACACATATACAGGGAGATACTGGACTGCACTGAAAACCTTCCACCTGTCTGCCTGGCAGTGTTGGATATACAGTACATTTTCCTGGATTGGACTATTAACTTCTCTACCATGTTGCTCCGGTTGTCTCAGGAGAATTTCAGTGGCGGTAAGTGGCAAGAAGATTGCATTTTCCGTAAGGAACTAGTAGACATTTGGATCATGTTGGTGTTGATATTCCAGTTTTTGCCAAGAAATAAGTCAAAACGATTAAATGTGGAGAACGGATAAAACGTAAAGAACAGGTGATACGTGTGGTGTTGAAGTGGGAGTATAGAAATGCAGGAATGTGGCTGTGACACACTCAGATTCTCTGTAGAGGTGAAAGTGTGTGGGAGTGATACCACCGTCACCAGCAGATGAACTTAGGTAAACATGTGTGCAACTTCATTCGTCACACAAGAGACTCTGGACTGCAGGACAGTACAGTATCCATATAGAGCGTTACGGTAGCAGAGCACTAACAGTAACTGTAAGTGGCAGCAATAGATGCCACTGTTATGTCTATTTAATTGCATGTGAAGACTTGATGTCAACTATTTGTCAGAGGCCTGCAGAAGAGGCTGTATGGACCCCATGGGAGACACACTCCTAGTTGTTTGTGACTGGAATACAATTAACAAGAAGAGGGAGACAATTTTTTAAAAAATGTCTTCTCCAAAACAATTAGTGCGAGGGAATTATCGTATGACCCCTACAAGTAGGGTGAGATACAGCTTTACCTTCTGACCTCTATTCATTCATGTACAGCAGAGGGCAAAGAGCACTCATTGGGCAAGCAAGTGCCAATACCTTATCCACAAATGTGATTTTTAATTATTAATAGTTTTAATCAGAAGCAATCAGGGAGGGTTGTGAAAGGAGGCCAGAGGCTAGTGCAAGTTGAGCATATTATGTAGGCCTACTCTAATGAAAGGACATTTTAAGCGGTCTCTCTTATAGTTTCTGACTTGTGGAGGATGTAAAGTGTCTTGGCTGGGAGGAAGGATAGTGCATCCTTCAACAGAAGGACATAGGTTCAAAATGTCTCATAAAACCATGACCTCTGACCTCTGAGTAGCCCAGAGGATGGGAATCAAAACTTGGATGGTTTTGGATGGAGTTGCTAAACATTCATTGCAAACCTAGAATTCTTAAAGTAGGCCTATATTTCAATCATGCGTTTCCTCTCTTGTCCCAAAGTCAATAAACTTACCTTAAACACAGTAAGCTGTAGGCTACTAGGTATATCTCCGCAAACCAAATAATGAAATAAAGGCTCTGTTGCATGAATCTCCCTTTATTCTGTCTCTCTTTAGCTAAACCAGATACAATTATACATTATTACTTAACTTTAAGTCTTTGAGATTGGTGTGAGACAAAATCTCGTCATAAACAACGACGTCATTATACATAGCGTTATGCGGTAGGGTCTATATAATTTCGAATATCCAAGACAATGAGTCTTTCCCCAAGTCTGTCGCATCCCTCTCAGTGCGCATGCAGTTTCTGCTCTCCATCGCAGAGCCCATCCCGGCCTGTGAGAGACATCTGCATTCTTGGGCACATGGGTTCTCACATGGTCTGCCTGCGGATGCTGATGTAGACTGCTGCGGTTGTGATGCTGCTGCATGCATCCCTTCATCCATTCACAGTATCCACAGCCAGAGAGGGCCATACGCTGCAGGACACCGCAAATCCGCAGTCTGAATGACCGATCTTAGCAAGGAAAAACAGTGCCTTCGTTGATCTATTGACTTTGTTTTGCTCGGGATGTGTAAACCGCAGGAAGATCAGGGCGGACCGCCAAAAGAGAAACACCCTGCGCATCTCAGTGACAGATGGACTTTCTAAATCCGTAAGCCGCAGTGAGTGACCTGCATGAGCGATTTTCTCACTGACTAATGCAATACTGCGTGCCATAAGCTGAAAACAACGATAATTCCCACCAAAGACAAAAAACAAATAGGGGAAACAAATTGTGGACCGATCCGGATAACAAGAAGCCTATTTGCTAAGATAAAACAAACATGCGCTGTAGGCCTACATTAAAAAACAAAAACAAAACAAACGCATGTAAAATAATAGAAATACCAGCCTGTAAAGAGTTTCCAAGTGGATATACTGTCAGGCCTAACACCTACATTTGTATTATTTAGCCTATATACATTTATATTATATAATTTGGGAAGAATGTGAAATAATAGACAGCAAATAGAAAGGAGACAACATTGGCTAAATAGCGTGATCTATGAGATATGCAACTGTTATAGCTCTGGTCTGCAGCATTTTCATCTCTCCTTGGATAGGTAAAAACTTTCAGAATGTTCTTTTCCCTCATCTCTTATCACAGCTCATTTTGTTCATTGGAGGCAGTGAAATAAAACTGACAGCAAAAATGATAAAAGTATAAATAAATCTGTCTTTCTTTACATGTTTAGTAAAAATCTGTATGTCTTTCTTTACTTGTTGCTGGGATTAGCCTTTGTCAAAAGGCCTTTATAGCCTAGTCAATGCTTATTTTTTCAAGTTGCACCTGTGGCTGAACTTTGTTTTCAAGGTGCTATATTATACATAAATATGTTTATAACAGTCTTGTTTACTGACAGCGTTACTGGCATTATTGACGATACTGTTATCATAAATATTGAGCTGGATTTTGAATCTGCCGCTGTCACGTGACCCCCAACTTCAGCCAGACACGTTTTGAATATGACTCCGGCTGCTTTCAGGTACTGCTCGGAGCTGTTACATCGACAGGCTCCGTACAACGCTTACTAAAACAGCCCAAATACCTGATACATTGCAGTATTTAAGGCTGCTATAATCTTAAGTAGCTGTTTTTGTGGCTTTTGTTTTATTTGTTTAATTACGTACTTTACATATAACACATCACTTCAACCATCCCACATATTTATAAGTGCCTAACAAACCCTAGGAAAGGCATTACCAGAAAGATGAGACAATGACCAAGGGCTATATAATTTCTTTGGGATTATGAAAATTAGATATATGAAAATGCACATATAAGATAACATCACTTAATGTAATAAATATATTTTTAATTTAATTGGTGATAATGCAGTAGGCTAAATGCTGGTTAACCGTTTTTGCACGAGCTTCCTGCATCTAATTTAGCACAAATGAACAGAATAGTGGCTTTAGAATATCATTTATAGCTAATACAACAATATATTAAAGATATTACATTTTATTTATATACTTATTTGTAATAGGTCAAACATACCTTATCATTACAGCAAATTATCGTCTCATCATACAGTATAATCTGTGACGGTCTCTCAAAGCAGTTGGGATATTTCCGATAGTGCATGAAGGCGGCCTTGTGACGTCACCGCCGCCTTTTCAGCCTAAATGGCGATTGCAACAGATCCGCGGAACTCGAGATCGAAGAGCAGTCAAACCTCGTCTAGGTTTGATTAAATATATAACGAACCCAATGCGACGAATACGGACTGTAAGTAATTTTGTATATGTCGATTTGTGATGCTGTTATCTACATAGTGTGTCATTTCATCTGAGATTCGCGATCGTTTTTTAGCGATTTAACCGACGTCGGCTTTGTGCGGCTTAGTGAGAGGAAAGCCGTTACCACGTAGTCAGAAGCCTCCGCCAACAACAGCCCCTTTGTTCGCGGTATCTTCGGGTTTCACGTTAACGTTACGTTTGCTATTTAGGAATTAAAAGATGTTTTGAGAGCTTTGTTTTCCACGTATAATTTTGTTTGTGTTAGAGGGTGGCAGTGTTTATGTGATGAATTAAAACCAAGTCGACGGAGGTCTGTCAGTAGCATGTCAGCTTGCCGTAATGCTTCTATTTCTGGGGTTTTTCCGCCAGCCAGTCACAGACTCAGTGAAGGCCAAAGTAGACCGTATGGACACGGACAACTCGGAATAAAAGCTGGGGGTTGCTGTAAATGTATGATATGTAACGTTAAGCATCCTCGTGGATTTTAATCATAGTTAAGCCTCTTGTGTTTTATCTCACAAATTTATCAATACCCAGAAACCGGAGTAGCAAGCGTTTAAACCGGACGGGGGAGGGTTAGTTTCTATTATTGACACCACGCTTAACCTAAAGCCGGCGAATAACACGGTTTCTTGTTTTCCTATTACTTTTGTGAAATCCTTACCATATTATAACCGTAACAATGGTGAGGTGTGACTAAGTTTTCTTGGAAAGGTGGGTTAGTTTGTGGAAATATCCTGTTACATGAACTCATTTCTTTTCTGCCACTACATCTATTGTTTTCTTAGCTTTTTTGTTCTGTTTTTGCCTTGTCTTTCAGGTTATTCCCAAGTAAAATGGAGGATAGCTTTGATTGCGACTGTGGCGAGCTTGAGCCACCTGATCATTGAGAGCGAAACATTACTTTGAAGACATTAAGGTCAAGACTAATTTCAGTTTCATAGATCAGGTGACTTGACAGGAAAATTACAAGAGAGATACATACATAAATAAATAAATCTACAAAAAAAAGTGCATTTAAGCACATATCATATAAAGCTGCTCAGGACCAGTCATACACTGAATGTATCTGCACTGTAAAGATGCAACTAAATGCTTTTATAGTTTAACATAGTTTCTGTGCTTTTTAATTGGCCCCATTCCAGTCCATTCCTTTGCAGTATATAAACACTAGTCAACTAGGAACTGTTCAGTTAAAAATATCCACACATCGGAGGGGGAATTAAATTATTATTGTGGCTTATTCAAGATGGAAAGAAAGTTTACCCACACATTAGTGCCCCACATCTGACAGTGACGGCCAGATAGGGGGGACTTGGTAGTCATCTGTACAGGGGTCAGTTAGCTCAGCCTCTAAAGTGGTGCGGGAATTGTCGGATAAACTCCTGTTGGTGTTCAAGTTGGACTTGACACCGGTCAGAGACCAAAGCTTATAGATAACAGAAGCTTGGCACAAACGCCAAAAATAGTCATCATGGCAGAGAAGTTTGAGTCGCTGATGAACATCCATGGCTTTGATCTGGGTTCGCGCTACATGGACTTGAAGCCTCTGGGCTACGGAGGGAATGGCCTGGTGTTCTCAGCAGTTGACACTGACTGTGACAAGCGTGTAGCCGTGAAGAAAATTATCTTGACTGACCCCCAGAGTGTGAAGCATGCCTTGCGGGAAATCAAGATTATCAGACGCCTCGACCATGACAACATTGTCAAGGTAGGTTGCAAGGGGTGTGCAACAAAGTAGCAAAGAGTAGTTTTCTTTTTTTGAGGTTGAAAGAAAACTGAATGAATTCATGTCAATTTTAAAAACACTGACTTTCTTTTTATGTCACCAGGTGTTTGAGACATTGGGCCCCAGCGGTCGAAGGCTAACAGAGGATGTGGTGTCCCTGACAGAGCTCAACTCTGTCTACATTGTACAGGAGTACATGGAGACAGACCTGTGTCAGCTGCTGGAGAGGGGTCTTCTATCTGAGGGCCACGCTAGGCTCTTCATGTACCAGCTCCTCAGGGGCCTCAAGTACATTCACTCTGCCAATGTGCTGCACCGTGACCTCAAGCCTGCCAACCTGTTTGTCAACACAGAGGACTTGGTACTGAAGATTGGGGACTTTGGGCTGGCCCGCATTATGGACCCTCACTACTCTCACAAGGTAAGACCAGTCTCTGAGTAGCTGTTGTGGTCAGTCTTGTATTTGTGGGGAATTTGGAATCTGAATTTCATAGTGCATTGTCATGAGCGGATGCTGCATTGACTAGAGTTCTAAGAAGAACAAACATAACTATGTTTACACACTTTCTGGCCAAAAATGAGTGCTTTTTTGCTCTGACACGTGATGTTTACATTATTGCCCAGTAATGTGGTGGCCCCCAGGGTGACGCAGTTTCATAGCAGAAAGTAAACAAGATGCCGTGTGGTTCCTTGAGGTAACGCCTCTGTTTCCCTTGTTAGGAGAAGTGAGGCAGTGGAAAACTCAACCCTGGGAACTGAGGTTTTCCATTACAAGTGTAACAATTCAAAGTGGGAGCAAGCTCAATTCAAAGTGTAAATATACAAATGCAGTGTTTCCCACATACAGACTGTATATGGGCGGGCCGTACAGATGTGTTAATGGCCGCCAAGGTATGTTTGGTGACCCATTTTTGCATTTTGCAGAGAAACAGAGTATTTTGTAACATACACGCCCCTGGTCCCCGCCATAGTTACAGTCATTCTGTGGGAAAACGCTGAAATGAGTGGGTTTATGATAATGTGGCTTAACAGAGATGAAGATAATCCACATTCCCAGGTGGAAAAAAAACATAAAATCTTTGAATGTAGCAAGCGCAAACCAGGCGTAGTTCAGCCCTAAGCCTTTGTCAGCTTCTAATGATGTTCACTGCTTGAGGCTGCAGCAGATTTGTTATGGTCATGCTGCATTAAAATATATATATAGATTTATTTATATCTGAGAGTGCTAGTTTTCTCTCTGTTCCATTTGCAGGAGGGTGTAACTCCATTATCACGCCTATGAAATGTAGAATCAAGAAAATTGGGTCTCGCAGATGGCTGTTTTCATTGTGTTACAGGCTTTTTTCTTTGTCTTATCACATGTCAGGATAATGTAAACCACTGCATTAAAAGCCAGATGTTAACACACCAGATGTTGAATGTACACATTTTAATACACTATAAAAAAAAATTGTGTAGCAATATAATTAGCAATAACATGGGTTGCTTTTGTCTTTTGTATTAGAAGCTATGGATCACCCAGTCTAATTGGAGCCAGGTGGATGGCCTGTATTGCCCATGTGTGTTTCTGTCACCTTTTATAAAGGATGTGAAAACTCTAGTTGAAGGCCATATGGTGGTGTGATGTGAGGAAATCTAGGTTGGGAAGTCTTCCCCCCTCCCTCTCTCTCCTCTGTAGCTGCTGGATCTCCTTAGAGCATTGAGGCAGTCAGATGCCTACACGTGTCTCAGATTAGTCACTGGTGGGTCTGAAGTTGGCTCACGTGATTTGATCCCTCTGGCTGGCATACCCTCATTCATATCCCTTACACAGCCTGATCCTGCCCACAGCACACGTCACACCGAGATAGACTTTACACACACTTGTTTACCAGAACTGCTCATTTCCAGCTCACCACCACTACTAAGTTTTAGCGGTGTAGTCACATACACAGCTCTGACTTCTGTATACTCATGACTCATATCTTTGATGGAGACAATAGATCTCTCTGCAATAGGAAGAGGAAGGCGCAGGCTGTTAGTTGAGTTTCTCACACAGTTGAGTCACTGTGTGAGAAACTCAACCTCCCCCAACATTACTGTACTCCTCCCTTACTGCAGGGTTAACCTTGTGGGCTTTTTCCCTTCTATATAAGCAGTTTTTGCTGATGGAAACCATGCAGGCAAGTGGGTATTGAAAAGCTGCTTGACTGGGGTCAGCTCTCTTGTGTTTGACTGTTGTCTGCTGTAGTACTGCAGCAGACTACTGCTGCTGAGTTTTTATCAAGGATACAAATGCCGTAGTCAGACTGACTTTAATAGGCTTTGACCCTGCTGTCCTTTCCAAACAGTGTTGCTGTGTTTTGTCTCTACTATGATAACAATAGTTGTGTGGTGGAGGGGAGTGAGATTTCTCAACTAGCCACTTTTTGATACCTCTAGTCATTTGACTGTGCATCTGGTGTCTCACATCAGACTTGTTTTGAAAATGACCCAATCACCCCCACATGGTGCTCAGTGACGTGTGGAGGTGTTATAAAAAACAGTTGGTTTTAGTGTTGGACAGACATTTGGGTAAAATCACTGGGGGCAAATTTGCTTTCACAACCACCCTCTACTTCTTGCAGGCTGGGTGAGCAAGAGCGGCTGGGTGACTGAGTGCATGTTATTTGAATAACGTTGTTTCTAAATAAAGAAGCGCTCTTTACCAGTGAACCTCGGTTTTGGCATAGTTTCAGTAATGAGGTATCTAGATGCATCGGTGTTGTAGGCTCAAGGATTTGTTCCACCTTTTCCTCCCATGTTCCAACTTTTTTGCTTTGCTTGGGTTAATAAAAACATAACTCCTCATGATTCCCTTCAGGCTTTTATTAATCCTGCGTGGCTTTGTTTTAAGTATGCTGTATAAAGCTTGCCAAGACTACCTGTGTGTGTCTATCTTTCCATTGTCTTGGGAAAGCGAGTTGTTTCTGCCGGTGTGAAACCTTAAGTCCGGCCATCGTGGTGGCCCAGGATCAAGAATGACAAGAATTCACGTGCACTCATCCAACTTCTCCAACCCCTCTTCCCCTCCTTTTCCCAGCCGGCTCTTTGTCTCGTTGTGGGAGTTTTGCTCAGGGCCTTATTTGTAGTTGATTTCAAGCCTGTGTTCATTTCCAGTTGTAGCCTGCCCTTTTAAAAAAAGACAAAGAGAGAATGCTGTGGCTATAACACTCATCCATTTAGGTTTACCATTGGAAGCTGTTTTGGTTTCAAATGAAGCTGAAGCTGTAAACTACTCCAGCCTAGTGTAACACATTTTAATGTGTGCCTCAGTTAAGTGATTCCACATCTGCTCAGTGTGGCAACGCATGAGGTGAAACCCAGTTTAGTTTTTTACATGTCACATAATCTGAGTATGTCAAGTAATTTACTAGATAAAAGTCTTGTCCTTTTGGAAATGAAGGCTAGAAGCGCAAGACAAATTTGAGTGGGACATACAGAGATATATTGATGTAAAAAATTGTCTATTTGCATTTTACTATAAGTGAAAGTAGTTGCACTAATGTAAACTTGGAAAACTCTTGAATGTTGGATCTTGTGCCTCAGCATAAAATTCAGCAATCTGTGGAGATGTAGAGATTTTCATGAATGTTATAAAAAGAGTGGTTGAAGGGTTCACACAGAGGTCCTTTCTGCCACACAAGGATCATGCACACTCCAAACCACAACTGCAAGAGCGCACACACATTTGACCTAGTTATTCAGCCAGCAACAGGCCTGTCTGGCACCAGACTTCACAGGATCTAACAAGAAAAATACTGGTGAACAGATTTAAGGCTTAATGAATGAGAGGTGGTTTCCCTTACTTTTCCCCACCTGGAAAGATCCTGCAGTTTTATCGTTGTCTTCAAGAAGCAAAAGTAGCAGGAATTATGGTGTTGAGCATAACGTTCACCACGGCGTCTCCAGACTCTTTTCAGGTTTGTAACATGTGATCATTGTGAACCTGCTCTCATCTGTGAAGAGAACGGGGCACCAATGCCGGACCTGCCAATTTTGGTGTTCTCTGGCAAAATCCAGTCGAGCTGCACAGTACTGGGATGTAAGCACAGATCCCACGAGAAAACGTGCCTTCATGACAGTCTGGCGTCTGTTTCTGACAGTTAAGACTCAAATATATTCCGTGTCAACAAGTAAATCATTTTGGTCCACTGTCACTAGTTTCTGTGAAGCAGCAAAACAACCTTTACTGACATCTGATCTGGCCTGCTAAAGGTTGGTGTGACTAACCACATCCAGACACGGTGAAGGGAGCCTGTTATGAATCATTAAATGTCAGCCTGGTCTGATCAGGTGGTTAAGTTATTCACTAATTACTGCCAGAGGTATTGAGATGGTTTATGCTTTAATGCTCGTGTGCCTGTCTCGTGTGGTGAGTGGCTCACCTAGAGATCAGTGAACCTGAATGTTCACCTGATGTATTTTATGCCCTCAAGTTTGTTGCATTTATTTCTCTACTGATACCACATTCACTCATGTCGGACAGTTTTACTGGCTGTTCAGAAATAACCCCAGAAATAATGTGCATTTTAATACTTGATGTGCAGTATTCTCTGTCGAATACTTTCCACCTCAACACTATCGGTACTAACTACTACTGCAATTTAGGATTACACTTCATATACTGTACATTTCCACACTCTCTTACATTTATTTTTAGATTTGTATATTTCTTTGGATTCTACATAACAACTTTCTATTTTTTTTAAATAAAATTTCTATTCCTTTCTATGCCTTGATGTGCAAAGAAAGCAACTGTGACACAAGAATTCCCCCTCAGATCAATGAAGTATTTCTGATTTCTGTTCTGAGAATGGGTGCTTGACAGCCTTGCAGGTTTGAGTCGGTAGGCGTGACCTGTGTGTCTGTCAATACCTTGTAATTCCCCTCGACCTCTTTACAAGCGTCTTGGTAAAAGCCCCGGCTAGAGTTGAGACAGATTAGCTGGTTACCTAAAGGAAGGTGTTCTAGCTGCAGTCTTACATGGCGTGTCATTTATAGGCCCATTAGGCATGAGATTTTTTACACTAAATCACTCAGTACTCTGTTCTGTGTGGTAATGTGAGGGGTGAAACGAGCTGATGTAAGCTACTTAATTAGCCACGTTATCTGCCTCTGTAGCAAACCAATAGTAATACTAACTCTCTTAGCATGTTGCAAATGTTAATTTCAAGAAAATATTATCTTGAATTTAGCAAAGAATGACGTGTGGTCCCGTAGATGGGATGTCATATTTGTCGAGTTTCCTCTGTGTTTTTCGACAGGTGAAAATGTTCAGTGGTTCCCTTCCTTCGCCATCCTACACACACAGTTGACTGACTGCTGGCACCAACTTGAGGGGGAGGGGTCGTGTATCACTCTACGCTGCACACAACTTGCGGCATTACTGCACTTTCTGTCTTCGAAATAATATATATAATTAATATATATATCATTTTAGTGGTTTTGAAACCATGGCTATTACCGCGGGATATCTTGAAACCGGTAACTGGCCCATGCCTAAGTCCCATCAAAAAAAGGACGTGCAGTGATACACTCCAGGATAGAGTGACATCAAGTATTTGCAGCTAGCTTAGGGCAGAAACATGAGCCTGGGTCATTGGTGAGGCGACCATTTTGGTCTCACCACAAACTACACTGCATGTGGGGAAGAGAGGGCAGCATGGGTGTTGTTTTACCACCACCACCCCTCCCCGTGTGTGTGCGTGCGTGTGTGTGCATGTGCACATACATACACAATCACACAGGTCAGTTTCCTTTGTGTTGAGTGTTCAGTGAGTAGTCAGCCTATGTGTGAGAGTGGAGTGCAGATTGGTGTGAGTGGAGTGCGTGGCAGCGGGGGATTATCGCGCGCTCCCATACTGCTGACAGGGCCTGCACGTGTCGGCCCCCGGCCCCCCCATTTGTCTCTTCTCTCTGGGGTCTTTGTCTCTGTGCTGTGTTGTGTACGTGACCAGCACAGGACAGGTCTGTCAAGGAGACGGCACTGGGGTTGTGTGGTTTAGCACGGACCAGCAGGCATGGTTTGTTCTGGGATTTGTGTTAACAGCAGACAAACATGCAGGCACATGAAGTAATGTTAATCACGTTTATTTATTACTGAGGTAAACAGCGGATTTTAGAGCCTCAACCAAACATGAGGACACAACCGTTCATAAACCACGTGTTTGTAAAATATGGTTGTATCGTACTTTGTGTCGTTATTTCCCCCCACTAAACATGCCATGTCTCCTTCAAACACAGGGCCATCTCTCTGAAGGTCTGGTCACCAAGTGGTACAGGTCTCCCCGCCTGCTGCTCTCTCCTAACAACTACACCAAAGCTATCGACATGTGGGCAGCTGGATGCATCTTTGCTGAGATGCTCACAGGGAAAACCCTCTTTGCAGGTAAATGTTGATTCAGTATCTTATGTGTGACTCACTGTAACACCTCATATGCAAACACGCCGGCAAGCAATATTTGAAGCTGCTGACTGAGGTAAATATAGCGCAGAGATTGGCCCAGAGTCAGTCTGCTTTTATTATCCATAGTGCTCTCCTTTTTCAAATCTAGCTGCTGCTGCTGCTGACTGTTCTTGTTTGTTGAAAGTGCCTTGAGCTGAACACAAGGCAAATAAGCTATTTTCTCATGATCTGCTGCACTGAGCCTCGCTCAAAACAAACTGAAATCGGTCACCAAAGATGTTGAATGTTGTCTTACTCTTCTAAGAAAGCTCCTGAGGTTTGTTTGCCCGGTCTTTCAGGGGCCCATGAGTTGGAACAGATGCAGCTGATTTTGGAGTCCATCCCTGTACTGCGCGAAGAAGACCGACAGGAGCTCCACAGCGTCATCCCAGTCTTCATCCGTAATGACATGTCCTGTCCTCACACACCACTTGCAAAGTTGCTGCCTGATGTCAGTGCCCAGGGTGAGTACCACTTACTTATTCATACAGAAGTACTTGCAGGCTTGTGAAGTACACTCATAAACACAGACCAAAGACGGGTGTCAAGGTCATACCTCATATGACACTTTCCTACTTGATAATCTCATGGTCCTCCCCTCTCTCCAGCCCTGGATTTCCTGGAGAAGATCCTGACCTTTAACCCCATGGATCGCCTGACAGCAGAGGAGGCCCTGGCCCACCCCTATATGGCTGACTACTCCTTCCCCCTAGATGAGCCTATTTCTCTGCACCCCTTCCACATTGAGGATGAAGTAGATGATATCCTGCTCATGGACCAGAGCCACAGCCACAACTGGGACAGGTATGCTTGCTCACTTATTCCCTCGCAAATCTCTCTGTGACCAGGCTTGGAAATGCAAACTTATATATTTTCCCTGTTCAGACATTTTTCAGTGGAAAATAGTTTGCTTTACAGTCTGCTAAATAAACGGTAATAATGTGGAAAAACAGTTTTTTTGGATTGGTTAATGGTTTGTTTGCATTGTCAGATCCCTTACTGGAGCTTTTTTCTAAGTGATTTTGTGATTCTGTGTTCAAGTCCGTCTCTTTCATATTCATTCAGGTATCATGAGAGCCAGCTGTCCGAGGCAGACTGGCACTTGCACAGCACTCACGACCCAGATGAAGTTCAGGTAGATCCAAGGGCACTCTCTGACGTAACGGACGAGGAGGAAGTCCAGGTGTGCTTTGAATTTTGACAAACATTGATATACGCCTGTTCAAACGATACGTTATTTCTGTTTAGCTGAAATATTCATTTTGCATTCTTATAGATAAGAGTTGTGTGAAACTGTGCTTCCCAGATGGGAGGATACATAGGTTAAGCTTTTTGTATTGCTCTAAATGAATACATAACAAATAGAAAATGGCTTTCAGTGTTGTAAACTAAAGCTTTACCAGGTGTCTTTTTGAAGAGATAACAAAGGCTAAATGGTGCCTGTTGTCTGGTTCTAGGTGGATCCTCGTAAATATGCTGATGGAGATCGGGAGAAGTTCCTGGATGAGCCGTCCTTCGACTACTCCACTTTGTTCCTGCCTGACCGATCCTGGCAGGACGACGACGATGACGACCACCATGAGAACAAATACTGTGACTTACAGTGTAGCCACACCTGTAACTACAAGGCCGTGTCGCCCTCCTACCTAGAAAACCTCATATGGAGAGACAGTGAAGTCAACCACTACTACGAACCCAAGCTCATCATCGACCTCTCCAACTGGAAGGAACAGCAGAGCAAGGAGAAGGCTGATCGCAAGGCCAAGAGCAAGTGCGAGAAGAACGGGCTGGTGAAGGCCCAGATCGAGCTGAAGGAGGCAGAGAAGACCCAGAGTCCGGTGGAGAAGGACAGAGAGCAGGAGAAACACCAGACCGAGAAGCCTCAAGTCCAGCAGAACCAAGGCTTTGACTTTGACTCCTTCATCGCCAGCACCATAAAACTGAGTCTGCAGCCAGAGCCCTGTCAGGAGGTGGCCCTGCTCAATGAGGTGGGCCTCCTTAATGAGCTCAACTCTTCCGTCTCTCAGCTGGAGGCTCCCCGCTCAGGCTCCATGTCAAAGTCCATCAGTCAGGAGAAGGAGGAGAAGTGCCTGGTAAACCTCGCCCAGTTGGGCGGAGGAGGGTCGGGAGTCGTCTGCGGGGACGGCGTCAGGCCCGCTCAGCCCTGGGAGAGTTTTGGCTCCGGGGAGAGAGTCGGGGAGAACGGCTGTTTAATAGATGAAGCATGCTGGGACATTCGCAAAGAGGACCACTTTCAGAAAGAGAGTACGTACACCAGCTACCTGGACCGCCTGTTCAGCCGGAAGGAAGAGGGGGTCGGAGAGACTGTGGCCTGCTCGGAGACGGAGCCCTCGGAGGTGAGAGACCTGGATGAGAGCTTCCTCGGCAGGAACACAGAGATTGTGTTTAATATGCAGCTGGACTCTCTGGCCCTGCCTGGCTTTGACAGCACCGATGACTTGCCTCTAAAATCCATCCAGGCGTCCCTCACTCCCTGCGCTGTCAAATGTTCCCCACAAATTGCCCACAAAACATACAGCAGCATCTTCAAACATCTTAATTAAAGAAATATATATCCTCCCTCACAATCTTGGCAGTTTTGTTTTTATGTTTTGTTTTTTGTTTTTTTTTAAATATGGTATATTATTGTACTTGAATCATTTCATACCTTTTTTTATGGTTTTAATTTTATTTTTTTGTTTTTAAGAGTTGAGAGGAGTGAGTTATATTTAAAGAGTTGAAGTCGTCGCTCTGAGCCTTGATCACCAGGCCTTCATGAGTTAATGTCTACGCCCTCATTGCTAAACATGACATGTCACTTGCAAACTGAAGTACTGTAGATGAACAGAAAGAGAATTGGCTGGAAGAAAGACGGATGGGTGGTAGGAGAAGAATTCTGATTAAGGAGATGAGGTTTGGCTGTTTTGGGTGTGACATAAGGAAGGATGGTAACGACGCTAACATTGCTGTAGGCATTAAAAGTGCTTTGAAACACCCTCCTGGGTTGGGATACATCGGGGGGATGTCCTTTTTCTTTTAAACTTTTTGTTTATGACTGACATTTTTCCCCCGACAAAAGCTTCCTTAATAACCCTTTCATACTGTAAATCTGACACATGATGCCAGCAGCAACCATTATCGTAGGCGTTAATGTAAATGTGTTATCTACCTCAAGGTAACAGCCGCGAGAGACACTCGAAGCCGCACTAGTGCTTTACACACATGACCATCCTCATACCATGAAATAAAATGGTCGTGTAGATGAAATCTGTCTCACTTTAGCATTTAACATAGTGAGGTGTTTCAGTAATCATTATTTATTTCTAACAGATGTGCGATATTTATTTTATCAAAATGGTGTTATTTCAATGTGATTATTGAAGATTTAGGAGTTGGACAGACTTCCAGTTTCATTTCGGCACTATATGGGCGTGTAAGTGTCCTTTTTGTTTTACAGTAGGATGCAAATTCATCTGTTATGTTCTGAAACAAGTCGAGGCTTTCCATTTTCCACCAATATTGTTGAAATGGATATCATTCTTTTTGTTCATTTTGTTTTTTATTTATAGGTGCATTCTGTCTTTAGTGGAAAAACTGCTTAATGGTTTAAAGAAGCGCCTAAAAGTCTTAATTTTTTTTTATCTAAATGTAATGTAAAAAAATTGCGTGCATGGAGGCAAGAGAAAGGTACATTCAAAAGTAAAGTTAATGGTGAGTATAATGTATGTCAGTTTTAATTGTACTTTTTGTTAAATTTCTATGTACTTTTTCCAGGCAAGCATGATGAATTAGGTTAAGGTGTAGCATGTAGAACACGTATGGACTTTTTTTGTAATCATTGGTTCCCCTGTTCTACAAAATATCTCAAAATAAATTTACTGGCAAAGAGTTCAGACTGTGTCTCCTTTCTTTTTGGTCTGGGATGACTAACCTCATGACGGCACAGCCACAAGATCCTTGTCAGTGTAGAAGAAGTGCTGACTACAGTGCTGTCACCTTTAGACTCCACTTTTAATGATAAGTAGGCAGACTAAATTACACTGAGCGCTGGGGACACAAGCTTTGAATCATCAGCTAAATGTGGCTCTGGCTCAGACCACCATGTATCAAAGCTGTTGACTTGGTAAACAGAGTCTCACCAGCTTTGAGGCATAAAACACTGCAGAGAAACAGAATTCTATAACTAATGTTCACATTTTCTGGCTGCCTGTTTTGCAATAGAGACACACAACCTAGTGAGACTTTGAGTCTCAGTAGGTTGGTGTGTATTTCTAAACTTCTCTAAAACTTAAATATCATGACAACTCGACGATGTCAGATTGTGACTGTGGGTTCCTGCAGGTTGTGGTGACATTGCTAAAGTCACCCTGACCGTCAATTCTGGAATCTGGAACACCTAGTGGGGAGTCATATTTTCACTACAAGAACAGCATTTTGGTGTCTTTTTTTATCCAAAAGCATGTAGCCACATCAGTTTCCTGTAGTGCATAATTCTTAAATACTGGGATAGTGTGATATTTTAGAGTTAATTACCAAAATTCGGTGTGTAGGGGTACATTAATAGTCTGCATTTTAATAGATAAATGTTTGGCTTCATGCACCAACATGGGTGAAAACCTGATTTTTTGGATTTCACAGTAGGAGCAGTTAATCCAGTAAAAATTTGCTGCATTCAAAATGTTATTTAAGTAAAAGAATGTGTGTGCAAAACATACTTAAGTATAAAAGTAAAAGAGCATACGATTTCATATGGAATTATTACTATGATGCAAGTTGCAGCTGATCGAGGTGGGGCCAATTTTAATTTATGTGCATACATAAGCCAAACAGGTTGAAAACTGGTTTATGATGCGCATGATTCTCTGTGCAGACCAGAGACTCATGTGAACAACTCTAACCTTACAGGAAGGGAAAAGCTGTGGTACAAAGGCACGGGTTGTATTGCTATAATCAGCTACAGCTGGGCTGAGTTTTTTCACTGCTGCTACTTCCTGCTGTGAAAAATTAGGCCAGCTATGTATTGTTTTTCTGTTCACTTGGTAACAATGCAATCCTGAGCCACAGTGATTGAACCCTGATGGAATATTCTGATGAAAGGTAAGCTAAGATGCCTGACATTCTTTGACAAGTGATAGAATAAGAGGAGCACCTAAAGACTAAATGTGGGCTAGAATCTAATTGTCATGTGCCATTTTTACTCTTGTCCTATCTTCTGCCATATTATTTTTGCAGCTTCCTCTTTCACTAAGTCTTTGTTCTCTCTTCTACAGAAAGATGTGATGAATCTGATTTAATTGTCTGCATCTCTGCTCAAATGTCAACACACAGGTTTCCTCATTACCATCATCATGAGACAAACTCCTCTGGTCTCCTGACTGCCACTTGTGCCTCACCCTCTGAGGTTTCCCCCAGGCCCGGAGGTTGTCAGATTAAAAATCAAATCCAGGATAAGCACCTCCCCACCTGTCAGCTGACAGTAGTTAAAAACATCACCTGCAAGGTCATGAACACTATTCTCTTTCAGAGTCCAATTAAAACTCAATGTTGAAGATCTAACTTAAGCTTAAATATTGGGATAGTGTGATATTTTGGAGTCAATGTAAGTTTCTACAAAATTTCCTTCAACGGAAAGTACTGAAATTACTTTCAGTAAAGAGGAATTGCTTGGCAGAGGTCTTTGCAGGGCAGTTGAATAAATGTGGAGACAAAACACAAGCCTCCAATAGCTATCTGCAACAACTTGAGGCTCTCATTATGGCTCCTCAGTGTCAAAATGTGTGTCCATATTCAGTCGTGCAGAGTGCTGGGGACTAAAGTTAGAACACAAAGTGCCTTTATAAATAGACATCAGCTCTCAGGAACCTTCACTAACTACTGCCAAAGTTACATAGTGTCCTAAACCACCAACATCAGATCAGTTTATCACTTTATACAACTTCTAAGAAACCTGTGGTTTTGATGTCAAATTTACAATTTCAGCATTCTTGAGTGATTCCTTGCAGGAGAGCAAAGTCCACCAAAGTAAAAATATCTCTTTGGAAAAATCTAAAACAGCTACAATCAATATTGTTTTATCATAAAAATGACAACCTGTATCTGCAGCTTCCATCTGCTCATCAGAGGTTTTTAACAAGTTGCAGTTGATTGTTTTGCTGCCTGGCCAACTTTACTGTTTTTGTTCACACTCACTGCTCTCATAACATCGTTTTTAGCTGCACAAGTCAGCTGTTTTCTTGCGAAAACCCACTGTACACTACCTCCTCATCACCAAACAGCAGACAGACACAGTTAGTGACTAGCTGGTGAACACAGTGGAGCATTGAGCAGCTAAAGCGCCAGACATTTCCATCAGGACTAGAGTTAAAAGAGAGTGCAAGTTGGACTTGGAACAGTGGACACGTATGACACAAATGAATGATAATGTTGTCTATAACTGTTGGATGTGTAAATAAGTAATTTACACAATGTCTGCATACAATTTCAAAAGGTGAATGTGTCAGTGTTGTATTCACTACTTGTTTGCACTGGGCTCAAGTAAGTGGCCAAAAAAAGAGGCAGATAATGTCATATCCCAACATATTCATTTAAAGACTTTGTGGTTGCAGTGTTGATTCCCCCCTGCTGGCTGTGAAAAGCCTTCCTTGTGTTATTTAGACATCGGATACAGTATGCAGCTTCAGCCGTCTGATTTAGACAAACTGTGTGACCATATTCTGAAGTTACAGTGGTTTTTAATATGAAATTCCCTCTTTGTGTTGCCATTCCTCCACTGCAGCTCAGCAGCACCGTTACTTTGGAATATATCCACTTGGTTTGGCTGATTCAGACTGCTGAAGCCTCATATTATCTTTTGTCCCCCGTTTCATAAATTCAAAAATCGGCCACCTGATAATTAATTGTTAATAAAGTTGTTCCTGAATATCCCAGAATCTCGGACCATACAGATGATATCGAATGGAGAGTTACTAAAGAACAGACAGAGATACTCTCATGAAGAGAGTGGTCAATATGTCGATGCACAGATATTTATGAAGACCCTATCGTTTAAGCCTGAGTACTTGAAGGTCCACTGTAACTGCAGAACCTGCCTACGCCAATCTCACAGCATCATCAGAAACCAATCACATCCAGCTCATCACTTGTTTGACCTTCTGCCCTCAGGAAGACGATAAAGGTCTATTTGAGCAAGGACTAACAGAACGGCCAACAGTTTTTCCTCCCAAGCAGCCAGACCCCCACAGAATGCATAAAGCAACATCAAAATAGAGAGAATTAAAAGTTTTATTTTCACATTATTTTATTTTTTATTTTATTTTATATTTTAGGGTATTTCAGAGTGTAAACATTGAGTTATTGCTACATATCATGGCCACGATACTCTTGAAAACAAATATACTGTAATCTTAATGAAGCTTTCTCCACAACATTGTATTATTGTTTGTTTTTGATATACTGTATGTGTCCAGAATCCCCTAAAAAGCAGTACTGAGAGTGAGTGAATTATACTGGTGAAGAAAAGTAAACTGAAAAATGATTTTAAAAATCATCTTTGGGGGCTTCCAGAAAACGCCTGAGTACGCCTGAAAAGAAAAAAAAAAGGACAAGGAAGATAGTCCTATCACTTGTCCTCATATTCTACATTGTGGCCAGTTTTCCAAGCCACCCTCACAAGAAAGCCTGCATACATTCCCATCACAATAATGATTCCTTGTGTTTCCAAAACAAAGTTGACCTTTTACCGGACACTGATGTTTCCACTGTACGGTTTCACTCAAAAATACAGACATTTCTTTTTCAGTCGAAGGTACAGTAACACATCCAATGTGTATCTAGATAAATTGTTCTATAACCAATGATGTGCAGTACTGTGTATTTTCTGTGTAATGTAGCATAATGTATTTTTCCACAGACCTCCCGGGAGACACCACGGCTATAATTAGAAATGCAGTTTCCCACCACCCTCTTAAACTCACACTGGTGTATTTTGCCTTTTTATTTATATTCATTTGCACTGCTGATAAATGTGTGAACACCCTGATACGAGAGCACAGCAGCAAAGAGGGGAGGACAATTTGTTCCTCATAAAAGAACCTGTGTGTGTGTGTGTGTGTGTGTGTGTGTGTGTGTGTGTGTATTACTAAACCTACCAGAGTGCAGGGAAATGAACAGCATCAGCACTTACAGTGTGGTGTACTGCAAAACTCGGCGACTCAACAATCTTGCTTATTCTTTAAAATTTACTTTGAATTCACCAAGCATGCAAATAACTATCTGTGTGCCTAATGCATATAATGAATTGTTGTACAAAGATTTCACCCAGTCAGTATGTGGCCAAGGCAAAATGAGACAAGATGTCCCTGTGGTGTGTGTTGTTAGTCAGACTAACTCATGTGACGTGACCTTTCAGTGGTTATTAGCAGAGAAAATGAGGGAGTGTCAGCAATGTCACCTTCACTGACATCTTTACATTATTTACTCAGTGGTGAACCATTTAATCAAGTACTTGAGTATAATTTTGAGTTACCTGTATTTGATACTATACTCCACAACATTTTGAAAAGATAAATATTAAGCTTTCCACTTCACTACATTTAATAAACAGCTATAGTTACTTTAAGGTTTTTTGCACACAACATGCATTATAAATCAAACAGCCCAACGGAATGATCTGAGTACTTTTTCCACCATTATTTTTCTTAAATTAAATGTAGTTAACTCAGGTGCTCATAGGAACAGTGACCCAGGTTTCACTTGCTAAGCTTATTCCTCTTGTTCATATTGGGCATTAAGAGATCTCTTCTTAATGGACTTCCAATGGAACAATGTACGAGACTGTTTATCAGACGGCTGAAGACTTCTATTAAAACTTTTCTCACCAGATACTTTTGTTTAAGGTCTGCTCACCTCAGCTGTTCTGTTAAAACATAACGGACAAATATTTGGAAAAGGTAGCCTACTTAATTTTAAAAATAACACACAATAACAAACAGCAGTGATGCTATTTCTAATAATTACAGAGTTAGATATTTCATCTTGGGGGGGGTGGCAAGTCTCCAGTCTCTGGAGGGAGAGAGAGCAGCTCGTGTGGCAGCAGTGACTGACAAGCCCTCAGGGCAGTTCTATGTTACTTCTTCGTCCTCTCATATTGGACTGAGGGCAGACTGGACACTACAGTGACTCACTATTGCCTGTCAAGGCACAAGTTGTATAACAACACAGGCCGGGCTGGGTCTAGCAGGTTAGCACGGTAATTTCAGTAGATATATCTACAACACAATATAGTCTCTGACACGACATCAGAGCTGCTACTTTTTTACATTCTTCTGATTGTGTTAGTTAATTCCTGTTAAACTAAAATTCTGGCCATGTCTTACCTTTGTACCTTTGAACTGAGAAGAAATCAAGACTAAACTGTTACTAAAGTTGTATTTGGTGAATGATTTCAAAACTGTAACTCACAAAGATTGAAGCAACAGTTTTAAGGTGTTTATGCATCCACTGGAGAACTCTGTCAAAAAGTCACCAAAGCTCTGTCCATCAAAGACTTTGTCCATATGTTTTCCAGAGAACAGAACTCAGAGAAACTCAGAGAAACACAAAAAGAGTTGGGCTTGCAGTTTCTGAGACCTGTGTGTTTTTTAATGAGAAGTCATTTCACCAACAGAGCATCAAAAGGAAAAACAGCTCCGGTGCTGGAATAGTGTTTTCTGGAGATAATTTGAGTGGTGTTGCACTGCAAAATATCGCCTACATATGTATCACTTGAGACTCCTACATGAAATAAAATCATCGCCTTTGTATTTTCTTATTCATTGTGTGGGTGACATGAACTGGCCACTTCACAGTAAAGCACATCATGTAACAGTGGATACTGGATTATGTTTTCTGTGGGTAAATGAATAGGCCTTAAATTAGAAAGTGCAGAAAGCTCAAAGGGCGTACTGAAGGAGAGAAGACGTCCTTTGATATTAGAGGATTAACATATTTTGAGCTTGAATGTGGATGTGATTTATGCAAGAGAGCTTCCAGAGCCCTCAGAGTAATTGTGTGATTCTTCCACCCCCATAACAGGAGGCAGGGTATTGCCATGACACCCCAGTGCTCCACATATATACAGTAAATTCACTGTGGAAAAAATCACTTTGTAAAGACTGCAGCTGAGAGACTGTTTGTCCATCTGCTTGTTTAGATCTACTTGAACATGACTGAAATGTACAGAGTTAGCATCATATTATTCTGCACCGAGGCTTAATGTGCTACAATCATACCTTATTTAAAATACATTTTTTCTCTAGCAATATTATCTCAAATATACCTTCATTCGGGGGTTAAAGGTAAAATCCCAGGTGAACTTTGGATCAACGATGGAAAAATCAGGATTGTTGTGAAATGAACAGGGGTACTTTGGGGACTAATTTTGTAGTTTCTAATCATGATCAGTAAAAACAGTGATGAGCAAATGCCTCTTGTTTTTGTGTCTTCATTGGCAAATATATCACATTTCACAGCTTAACCACTTGGAATATTACAATTGTGGTGAAGCCAAAATAAAAGCTTCCAACCAATATTTCTGGTCCCATATGGTGACTGTTGGATAAAATCTGTAGAAGCAAAACTGTGTTTTGTCAAAACACAGAATGCTGGCTGAAATTTACCAGAGACAACTGATCTGACCCCAAAGGAAAGCACTCTATGAAACAAGAACACCACTGCCATTGATGCTAATGCACCTGAAACGAGTAAACTCGAACAACAGCAGTTTAGACCCACAAATGTAGACATGCTGATGTGTGCCATCTACAGGCAAGAAAAATAATATCTTCTACACTTCAAGGCAATTACGGATTTTTGTTTTTCTAGTTGCTATTGGTGTACGTAAGCGTTTGAGGATTTATTTGTTAAATTTTAAACCTACAAATGTTTGTTTAACCGAAACATATGCCACTGCAAGCAGGGAGAATGGAGAGATACCAGCATTCATGCCTGCAGGCTTTATGGTTTATGTCAGGTGGGAGTGACAAACTTTCTTAATGGCTTACCAACATTTGTAAGCGTAGACTTGATGGCCTATTACTATGTGGATTAGTATTTACTTATGGATTAACAACATTTTTGCCATAGTGTTAAAGTTGTATGCTATACCTTTTTCTGCATGTAGGGGGCAACATGATCACATCTAAATCCCCAGATTTAAAGTGATGTTGCTATTTCTTCCCTTTCCCACTGAACTGCATGAGCCTTTCCGTCCTTATCACTGTTGGTGTGCTCTTGAGCCAGGCGCTTAACCATGGACAGGACCAGTAGTGCTGCTCCCTGGCCAGCAAATCAGGCGTGGTTGAGAGTAGAGCAGGACTTTATGGCAGGAAGGCATTCCCACTCTGCCAAGGTTTTTTATCTGTTGGCAAGAAAGAAAGAAAGGAACAAGACCTTTGTATATGGCATTGCAGGCGACACTGCCTAAAAACAGTCGGATTCTTGCAAATTACAATCTAAATCATTCATGACTTCAACTGTTTTCTAGATTTTGTTATTGTCATCTGGTGTTAATCTATGTAATAAAAGACATATTAATCAATTTCTGAGCGATAACATGGCTCCATTGCTGTATCTAAATATTGGTGATGGGGCTACCCTTTTAATTGCATTTGAATCATAGGATGTGCCTTCAGGAATAAGTTCAAGAGTAGCCGGTCACTTACAATTCAGTAAAAATCTGGGTGAAAAATTTTAATGCATTAGGGTGCACAGGTGACGCTGGGACAAAATCACTCACCCTATAACACAGAGACCCGTTTACAATACCTGATACTGATACCTTTGGCTTGGTTGTGGAGTGTGCAGCAGGACGTTATGGAAGAAGAGCATTCACACTTCGCAGGGTGAAGATTTCTATCTGCTGCCAAGAAAAAAAGAGAAGACCTTTGTATATGACATCACAAAAAATGGGGAAAATGTAATCAAATATAAAGAATTCTATTGGATGTTGCTATGGTATGTCACTAGCAACCCATTTGCTGTACAAGAGCTGCATTTCTTAGATTATCTTAAAACATATGCATCCAAAACATTTTACTACAGAGATCCATCTGGTGGAGTGTATGAAAGATTGTTAAGACCTCAGATAATGACTGATAGTAAAACTACGAAGAAAACTGATAACACATGTCATGAAATGACACACAAGAGGACAAAAACATGTCACAAGAATCTAAGTGTTGTGTTTACAGGTTGCCAAGACACAGTTGTCTGGCTACAGGGGCTGCCTGGTGATTTACCTCAACAGGAGATTCTCATGAGTGTCAGAGTGTGTTTCACCAGAAAGCAGATCAACACACACACACACACTACGATAAGAGCAACAGTTAGGTGCACTCTGTCTAGTTATCTTCTCCTCTTGTCATTAAACTAAACAGGCTACAAGGAGAAATTTCAGGGACACAGTTTTTTGTGGCTTATGTTTTGCCATGTCATAGTGGTTTCAGATCAGAGGTCTCTGTCATGAGAGAAGCCGTCACTATTTTGAGTGGCTAAGATGAAGGCCAAGGCTTTGTCAGTAAGGGAGTGCACCTGGATGTTAGAGGAGTGCCACCTAGTGGATGAGCTGCATGGAGACCCCCAGAGGGACGACCTGTGTTTGCCAAACATCTTCAGGTCCAAAAAAGTGAAGCCGCTCACTAGGGTTCAGACTGGACCCACTTACCAGGTCTACCACACAGCCAGAGAGTTTCTGCTGGAGGTGCTGGACAGAGGAGCCATCCGGGAGCTGATCAGGAGAGCTGCTGGAGTTAAGGCAGGAGCTAACCGTCCGTCATGCAGCCAGAGCAGAGAGCAAAGTGCAGATCTCTCTGAAGGCGAGTATGCAGAGGCGCTAACATGGTTCTCTATAGTCCTACAGAGCGGTCTGTCTGTAGGAGAGAACTGCAGGTTTGGCTCTGAGCTGACCCTAAAACTGGATGGCTGGCAGGGTGTTCTGAAGAGAAACAGCTTCCAGACCAACCTCTTGTCTCTGACCAGACTCGGGGATGGAGACAAGTTGCAAGCCCTCTCTGCTTTCTGTAGCCACCTAACCAGACGCTACCAAGCCTTATACACACCTGGTCCCAACTTGGCTGTGAAGAAATACCAACTTTCCTATGAGCATGGTCCTTGCTCTCTCTCTCTTGCCCTCCTCTGTGACATGAGCTCAGGGTTCATCTGTAACATGTATCTGTACTGTCCAGAACAACTCCAGAGGCAGAGTAGGAAACCTGTAATTGAGCAGGTAGTCGGACACCTGCTGAGACCTTTCCGTAGCCACAGACACCCAGTTCAGCTGGACAGCTCTGCCTGGATGGACGGCAGACTCACAGACATCTTCCCTGGCTTAGGGGTAGATATTAATTTTGTTCCAACTGTTAAAAGGCCAGTCACTGACCCAACATCACCTTCAGCTCCGCAAGTCATGCAGCATCAGTTCCAACAAGCATGTGAGGACTCACTGCCTGAACATGTAGCCCACCTGCAGGGCTGGACCGGACCTGCTCTGTTCCCTCAGTCGGACCAGAAAGGATCAGAGGCAGATGTGTTTCTCCCAGGCCTCTGGGCGACGCTACACATCCTCTGCATCAACACATTTACGCTCCACACTCTGCAGAGCCAGAGCTCAGGCAGGCAGGTCCACTTGACCGAGTTCACCAGAACTCTGGCCTCTCAGCTGGCTATGGACAGCAACGTCACTGTGCCTGTTCTACCACAGCTGAACAGCACTTCATACCAAGAGAAAAGTTTAACAAATCATTCCAAGCAAAGGTTAGTCTTATTGTTTGTTCTAATGTCTAATAATATCCTTCAAAAAAGGCAAGCCAGAACAGTGGTACATTGAAACTTTCTATTTTTGAAAGCATCTGATCACTAAAAATATTTATATCAAGGCTATATGACTGTTTGATCTACAACAAACAATGAAATGGAAGTAAGGTAAGTGCCATTAATCTCTCTGTTAATACAGATTCTAACAGTCTCGCTGGATATTAAAGACAAATTTAAATAATATTTGGGATGCAACCAATAATTATTTCCATTAATAATTAAATGAGTTATTTTTTCAATAAATTGGCAATTTATTTACTTAATCGCATTTTAGATGATAGTGAAAAAGCCCATCACAATTTCTCTGATCCAAAGGTTCCAGATCCAGTTTTGAATGTTGTGACTATATTAAATTAGGATACAATGTGCAACATTGCACAGGAATAAAGATGTGGTTCTGCCACTGGTTTTGCAGGGCAAATACTTTCAGCTGTGGTCAGATAATGGAAAATGAGAAACAATGCCGCAGCTCTGCAGTGAGGCAGCAGAGGTGGACCAGACCAGGAGTGTGTGGTTTGGACAACTCTGGCAACTCCTGCTACTTAAACGCTGTGTTACAGTGTCTGTGTTCCACTGTCCCCTTCGTAGAGCACCTCCTCAATCAGGACATTCGCAAAGAGCTGGTTAGGTAAGACCACCCACCATCTCTCTTTCTGATTTGCTTGAAAATTGACAGCCATGTTTCCCCACCGGGTTAACCTCTGTTCATGCAGGTCTAAGTGCCGTGTGGCTGAGGTGTTTGTGCGCCTACTGGAGGAGATGTGGATGGGAAGGAGCTCCAGCTGTGCTCCTGTGGAGGCCAGGTCTGTACTGTGCTCCATCCTCCCCCCAGTTCAACAATGACTCCCAGCAAGACGCCCAGGAACTGCTGCTCTTTCTCCTCAATGCACTCCACGACGACCTCAAAAGGGTGCAGCTACATTTATCACATCTGCACTATCACTCGCCACGTACGTCTGTGTGATAAATTACTACACCAACAGAAAAAGAGTCAATCTGTGTGTGTTTGTGTGTGTTTTCCAGGTTGCAAAGCGTCAGAAGTGCTCCTCAATGCAACAGCCGAGACAAGCAGAGAATAGAAACTGTGCCACTGCAGCGGTGGAGTCCACCATTGTCTCCCACATGTTTGAAGGCCGGCTGAGCTACATGACCCTCTGCATGCACTGCGACCACCAGGCACACAGCACACAGACATTCACTGTACTGTCACTACCAATTCCAACAGACATCATTAAGTGCTCCATTCAGGTACCCTGTAACAGCTGCAGGTGCTTGCAGCTCCCATCTTGCAACATTAAAAGCATCATCAAGACTGTGTGCATGTGCATGTTTTAGATATTGGTGGTCTTGTTCTGTGCTTTCTCACAATTCTGTCTTGATGCTGTGCAGGATTGCCTGTCACTGTTCTTTGAGCAGACTACCCTGACCGGAGGAGAGCAGATGCTGTGTTCAGTATGTGGGCTGAGAAGAGAAACAGCAGTCCTTTCTTGTATGGACAAACCTCCCGAGATCCTCATGTTGCACCTGAAACGGTGGGTAGAAATGTGCCATTATCGTTATTATTATTATGAGGTTAAACTTCATAACAAGGACACGTTTAAAAAAAATTTAAATGTGTCAAATGCATACAACTTAAAACTTGTGGTATTTTCATAAATTATGTTAGAAGCTTAGAACCAAATTGTTTTCGAGGCTTAAGAAAACCTTTCGAGGCTTAAGAAAACCTTTAGGGCTCCTCCTGTTATTGTTAATAACAGGAGGAGCTAGGATTGATAAACTAAAAGCACTCATTTAAGAAGCTGTTCAGTGGAAGAAACCATCTTGTTGATTAGAGAGGTCAGAGAAGAACTGAAACACATGAAGGCTAAGAGAGTGACAATAAATACTCAAAAACACTAATTTGCCATTTTAATTATGCATAATTTCAGTGAGCGTAAACATTCATCAAGTTGTGGCCCATTCTTGTACATCTTGTACATAAACTAACATTACCCTGGAAATACTGAAGTGCTAATGTTGTGGGAATTATCAGCCCTTATAGCTTCTTAAATCAATGTGATCTTTGTCTCCTCTGCAGGTTTGGTTGCAAGGGGAAGAATCAAGTGAAACTGAGGACTAACGTTGTCTTCTCAGCAACGCTCGATCTCACCCCGTTTCTATCCAGCTCGGTAGAGAATACCTCATATTCTTCTTACTGCCTTTATGCTGTTGTGGTGAGTAAATGCATAGACACGTAAATTAGGAATCCTTTCTGCTAAAATAATTTTTGAATAATTTCAAGGTGAAATATCTTTTGGCCGTGTGTTTGACAGCAGTAAATGGTATCTAATGGTTGATAATTTAAACACAGAGAGTGTAGGTAGACGTTTTCATATGTTTTACACTTAACTTTTTTTGTGACAGAAAAAGTTTGAGAAGCACTGATCTAAATAAACCCTTACTTTCTCTAGAATCATATAGGTAATCTGAACATGGGTCACTACACAGCTCTGTGCCAAAATACCCTGACCCAGACCTGGCACTGTTTTGACGACTCAGCGGTCAGAGAAGTACAGGATAGCCTGGTGCAATCTCCAAATGCCTACATGCTGCTCTACAGCCGCGAGCCTTTTCAAAAGCCAAAGATCCATGGACTATGAGTTCTCTGACCAAATCCATGAGCCGCATGAGTTTCTACTTTTTATCAATAATCTGCTCCTTATTGGTAATCTTCCATAGTCAGACAACATCTCTGATACTTGATTTTTTTAAACCATATTCCAAATAAATGAAAAAATAAAAAAAGATCAAACATTGACTTGTGTGCCATTATTATAGCTGTTGTAATATTTATACACCATACTGTCTTATACCCTCAGCAAAAAAGGGACTAGAACCACGGTAGCTTACAGATTCTGAAGCAATCACAGACAAACACTAATTTGAAGCAGTTTTAATAAATAGTCATATGAGTTGTTTGAGGTTAATATAATTGTTATATCTGAAACAATTTTTTTTAGAGTATTAGGAAATAAAATCAACATGTACAAGTAAAAAAAAAACAAAAAACGATTATGATCTCATGCTAGGCAATAAAACTGTACTCAGGAAGCAGAGAGTCAAATCCTGCAACCTCAGATCTGTGGTCCATTCAAAACAAATATCAGTATAGGTTGTGCTTGCTCTGGTCAGTCAGTCGGTCAGCAAGTCAGGCATCAAATGTTGACAGTAACGCACTCCTTTAAGTGAATGAGGTCAATGTCTCACATCTTCATATTCTCATGGGTCAGTACTGAACTTAATCAGATAAATCAAAATTCGAGCCTCCCAGAAACATGTTCCTCCAAAACCATCATCACTTATAAGTCAAGAAGGGAGCCACATTATCCCAGTAATTGTTCCTCTAAATACTTTTTGTGTTTGAATATAATAATGTAAAGAGTTAAGTATGTTTAACAGAGAATGAATTCTACAACAAACTTAATAGAAGCAGGTAGGTTTTTTCTGTCACTGGCAGGACTAAGCAAGACCGACAAGATCTCAGCTTCACTTTTAAAGCATTCTGATTTGTAATGTCTGCTGTTAGACAATGTGTCCTACATAAACAACTTAAATTGATTGCATATTGTGTAAGTGCAAGAATTTGGCTAATATGAACAAGCAATAATCTCAGTTCCCTCTTCTCTTGAGGAAGAATGCCAAATTCAGCACTCACAGTCTCTTCTACGCCCTTTAAGATCATGTTAAACATCAAAAGGCTATCGAGTTAAACCCCTAAAACATATGGTTTGACTTTATGAATATGGTGATACCATGATGGTTGCTACTTTCAAGAAAAAAATAATAATTTGGTCACTTAACAGATAACACCTTGCCCTCAAGTATTTACATTTTTAAATGTGCAACATCAGCAGTGGTAAGTATGTACATGCCATCTAACTGTTAACCCTGGTGTATACAAGGTAAAAGAAAGCCCAAGATCAGTTCTATGATACGGCTATCCACACTGAGTGCAACAGAAATGACAGTGAAGAGTATCTGAACCAGCTGTCAGCCCTACAACACAACTAATCATGGTATAGAAGTCAGAGAAAAGGGAGCATCCGTTTAGTCTCTAGATTATCAGTAATATGAACACACGGCATGTTTAACAGGTATAAGGTCCTCTAGGAGCTGAAGCATTGCACAGTGGGCCTGCACCTTTCTCCGATCTGCGTCAGACGGGATCTCATAGCCACTCGCTCGAGTTAAGTCCTTGCGTGCACACACACACGACTAGTTAACACGTAACTACGTGCACCAGGTCCTCAGAGCTGCGATTTGATAAAGAAAAAAAACAACCTCTAGGCTTGAGCGTCGCTGCCCTGGTGTAGAATTCTGTCCCCGTGTCCTACAGCCTTCATCACAGGGTGGAGTAAAACAGGATGTAGGCTGCAGAGGACTTGACTGAGGAGGTGGAGATTTCAGACACCTCGTGGTCATCGAACTTGTACCAGCGCTGTTTGAGGGCATTCTTACAGTAGGCTGTGTAATGGCCGCCATCTAGACCGCCATAGTGGTTCTGGTAGTGGAAAAGAGGAAGGTTAAGCTTATTTAAACAGCAAGGTAATACATATTTACTTCACTTATAAAAAACCTGAGGCTGCAGTTTTCAGTGTGTGCTTAACTTATACTTTATACACAAAAGATAAACACATTGCTATGACCAGTAGAACTAGTTTATTATTGTCTTACTTTCCAACAACTTATGGACTCTGCCAACCAAAGGTCTGAAAGCTTTATGAAAGAAGTACAAAATATAACTACATAGCAATAGTAATAATAGTACATTGCTGTATAATGTACATTGTCTGCATCTCTGAACCTTCTTTTTATGATTGTACTGAGTATATTTGTTTTGTTTTTTGTTTTCTCGGTTTGCATAAGTCTACAGACTTCTGTCCACTCCTAAAACATATCAACGTTTATTGTGATTTTCTAACCATACACTTCACAACAGAATTAATTTCATTTCCACTTACAGAAACGCCATAAAGGTTGTATCTCTTCAGGCTCTGTTTGGGTCCGATGACGTACTGGGTCAGGTCCAGATTATCTAGAGGGAAGTCTACAGATGTCTGCAGCTTTTGCTTCCACCTTCCCTCAAAGGAGAATCTGCAGGAAATACACACATGAAAGAAATATTGGGTTAATGTGGTAACACTGAGAAAACAAGTCCAGAATAAAAATTCCAAAATTCTTGGAACCTCATCTTCTTTCACAAACAATAAAAATGCAAACTTGCAAACATCAATTAAGAAATGGTTTTACTAAAAGTGAAGAAGGATTTAGTCTTAGTCTACATAATTTTTAACGCAAACATCACTACAGACCGTTTTAAGTGCACCAGAAGAATGGGTGGGACCTTCCAGATCTCCAGTTTCTTGGTGGAATCTCTGTGAGCCTTGCAGTGTCTGCAGAACACTTTGTTGTTGTCAGTCAGCTTCTCCTCCTTAGAGAAGAGCCTCAGACAATCCTGCCAAAAAGCAACAAACATTTCAAACTTAATTATGTAAATAATTTTTCACTGCCTTCAACAATAAATCTGAGTACTGTTAAGGCAAAAACACTTTGTGCCTCAGTAAAGGACATACACATGACCGACCTGCAGGGAGCACTTGCTGGTGGAGGCCAGAGGCAGCGACAGGTACATAAAGGTCTCAAATATCCTTGACTTGCGATGGCAGGTCAGACACTGCACAGTGGACTTAAACTGCCCCTGGAACAGCGCTACAATGATGGATTCATTCAGCAGCTTGTGTTTGCTCCATGCCAGGTCGGCTGCCATCTGATCATCCAGATGGTCGTTTTCCTCTTCCTTGTATCGCTTCCTGTTGTCCGCCTGACACGAGACGGAGAAACAACATGATAGCACACAGGAACAACTGCAGTCCACTAAAGCAGATACAGACTACGGACTATACAGGTCATAATTATAATACTGCAGTTAGCACTGAAAAAAAACAGAAGTCATTGAGAACTACAGACTGAATTTCTAAGTATTACACTTTGTATTCAACATCTAATCTCTTTCAGTTTCATTAGCATGCAGTTCAGCCAGTTCACTCTCTTTAGGATAGGCAGGAAGATGTGAAAGGCAGGTGAAAACTTGCTAGTTAATATCTCATCAGTTAGACAGACTTATCAATTAGCCTGGAGAGACAAAGTGGACTGGGACTGGGCCAGCCTGAGGGCAGACAGGTCTAAACATCACACAAAAGGGACTTGATGAGATGGAAAGTATGTCATGAGAAATGCATGTCATCAGCTGTTAAAACCTAATTGGCCTTTGCATTTTAAAATTAATTAAATTTGAAAGTCTGAATAGCCCGTTATGTGAAATTGGGTGAACGCACTACTTCAACTCAACCCCAGGTGGAGACAGTAACACAGTATCTCAAAGCTACCGAACCATCTCCTCTGAAATGTTAACAGTGGCCTTCACTAGGAAAAACTTCTTTGAAAAATGATCAGGTTTTAATGTTTTAGTGAGTTAAAAAATAGAACATAAAAAAATCAAGCTATGAAATGATCTTTTTCTGTCTTTTCACCAATTCACTTAGTCCTACCCCCCATTCAAACGCACATGGAGCCAGTACACTCAGTCGATACAGGCAATGAGGCATGTCTTGGGTCTACATGCAGAGGTTCTGACAGATGCAGACACGCTACACTCACACTGCTGCAGGAGGACCAAGGACACACAGCTATTTACTTACTCTCTAATTTGCCATCAAAATGAAACCCAGTGAAAAAACAGAAAGAAGGAAAATGATAAAAGACTAAGTTTTATTATTAACAGGCAAATGTGCAACAACATACAGGGGTAGTAGAAAGCAGGCCTTAGAAAGACATGGTTAAAAAGAATAAATTACTTATTATTATTTATTCACTCAATATTTAATTCAAAGGTGAGTTATGTCTTAGAGTTGTGCTAAGTGTGTGTGCTACCTTGTTGAGGTCCTCATGGAGTCCATCCATTAGGAACAGCAGCAGCTCCTGGGAGTCTTGCTGGTCATAGCCAGCAAACTGCTCATTGATTTTGCCTATGGTGATCTTGAAGTCCCGAGGGCTGATGCACTTGTACAGACCGGCCCACAGGGCCTTCATGATCACACCAAACTCCTCTGCCACCTCCCCTTTATGGCCCAGGATGTTGGACCTGGCAGAGGAAGAAAACAGAGAGAAAGATGTTAAATATATCCTTAATTATACCTGATTCTTTATGGTGAGTAATTCCACTTGACCTGACCTGTTGATGTCCTCCAGGTAGTAATTGTTGTTAAAGTACTCAGCCATGGCAGGAGTGTTACACAGACACTGCAAGATGGAGTTCATGTAGCATGTGTTGCCCATGTTACGAAGGCCAGTCAGTGATGCACCAAGACCACCAAATGTAGGATTCAGGTTGCGAATTTTGGCAGCCGAAGGTCGCACAATCTCTACTTTAGTATAAGCTTTAGCAATAGCAGGTCTGGAGGGCAGAGGAGCACAATGAGAGAATAACAAACTAGTTTCTGCAGAGATAAGACTCAATGAAATACAATGTGTAACTAGATTATGATAATAGATAATTCATGCATACATTGTCCACTTATCACAGTTGCCTGAACATCCTGGAAGTGACTGGGGGCTGAATCCAGTAAGCACTGTTTCAGAAGATTGCATGACATATTGTGTCACACTTTTCTCTTAGATCTGTTCTAAATTTGGCTGAAAGCTGAACATTTTGACCCCAGGTTACATCTTACTATTGTTTCAACAGCATCCAAACTACTATATTTCATTGTGAAGCAGGTTCTGGCTACATGTTGAAATATAGTAACTGAAATGCTGTGACCATTAAATCAAAACTCAGTGTTGGCCCTGTTGGGATTGGTTCCAGGTTAACAACACAAATGGTAAGCTTGAAATATCCCTGTAAGCCTAGTGACCAGGAGAAAACACCCCAATGCAACAATCTTGTAAAAACTCAACTCAATTAGGTGGCAAGATATTAAAAAATGTAATTAAATCACACAAATACAACATCAGAAGCTACAGGGTTGCATCAACATCTCTCTGACACAGTGTCAACAATCAAAAATGTTCAAAAGCAGTATTCATTAGGCTTTATAATAATTTATAATATACAGGGATTTCCATTTTTTGGTCACTAAGTGTATGTTATAAGTTGGACTGACAAATCATACCAAGCAGAGACATAATGCATTCATATTTGCCTGGTTTATCATAAAACATCTGTGTGCCTTACTTGGTCTCTCTGTTGATGGTGGGTATGACAGCAGCTGTGGTCGGGGCGGTGGCCTTCTTCTGGGCCTCCTCTCTCAGGTCCTGGCTGATGTCAGGGGAGGAGTAGGAGCGTTTCAGTTTGGACTGTTCCCGCTCTTGTTCACGGCTGGTGTCCGGCTCAGCGGGTTGTGCTGGTTTCTGTTTGACTGTTGGCGGTGTGGAGGGCGGGGTCTGGGGAACAGTGACCTCAGGAGGGTACAGGTGGACACGGTTGGTTGGGGAATGGTAGTAGCGGTAGGTCCCAGTAACTGTGTCAAGGAACTAGCCAAAAAAATTGGGGGGGGGGGGACATGAAATGATTTAGAACATCAGGTGTGAGAAAATAATTATTTCTCAATTACAATAGCAATATCAACAATCTTTTTAACTTTTATCTTTCATCTTCAAAAACTCCAAATGACTGAACGTATTTCAGGTTTAAACATGTGGTACCTTCATCCAACCATCTGGAAGGCCCGGCACACTCCTACCCATCTCCTCACTCCTTGCTCTCGTCAGGGGCTCCCTCTGTGAATTAAACACACACACAAACACAATGCAGTTCACTTAAAAGTTCTTTACAAAAATATTTATGACAGAGTTTCATGGTAACAGGTACTTCTGAAGCCCAGTGTCTCAAACATGTCTGGCATTGTTCAACCATAAAACTGTATTATTCATTTACCAAAAAGTCTTGTTTCTGTGATGAAGAAATAATAATTGGTAAAGACAACTGGAAACAAATAAATTTGAGAATGTCTCCAACACTAAATCTTAACCAGTATTTAGATTGCATATGTGGTTGTTGCATTTATCTATCAAGTTGTTTATTATTTGGGTCTGTCATATACTCTGACTGACAGTGACGCAGGTTAAACACATGATGGCAGTCTATCTTAACGAGTCACCTCATGTGAACTGGCTTTGGTCAATGGGCATCTACAATATATTAGTAATGAATGTTGAGTTAAATGAATATGAATCAATATCAACGAAAGGACTCCCAGAAGAGAGAGAATGAGAGCTGGACAATAAGAGTTATTGGGGGAGATGTGACAGCACAAGCCCGCAGAGAGAACTGAAAGGGAAACTTAATTGCTACTTCTGTAATGTAATTCAGGGTAATTATATGGTTTAGTAGAAGTGTGTGCAACCACATTTGCAGATACCAGCCATCGCTGTGTAAAATGTGGATAAAATATGCATTTTGTAGTCCCACAACTTACAGCTGTATAAGAGGGGTATAACATTATTAGATAAATAATAATAATTATAAATAATAAACCTGCCTTTAGCATTCATTTTGTTTACGCACTTTGCCACAAACTATGGGGTGAAATGAAACACCAAACTGTAGTGGTAAAGAACACAGACAAGAGAACTCACCTTAATTTCACTAACAATATGATTCGGAATAGGGGAGTCCAGAGACATACTCTTCGAGGGTGTGTCGGGGTTCTGCTCCTTTCCCCTCCTGTCTCTGTCCTCCCACACCCTGTTCTCTTTGACTTCCTCTTCTTCTGCCTTCTGCCTTTCCAGTTTCTTTTTCTCCTGATTTTCATTCCCCTCCTCCTCCTTCCTCTTCTCACTATCCTCCCTTTCTTTCAACTGCTTCTCCTTCTCCCGCCTCTCCTCCTCCAAACGACGCTCCTTGATGCGTTTCTCCTGCTCTTGCTTTGCCTTCTCCATCATTGCCACCGCCTCAGAGTGTATCTGACTTTGTTCTTCTTTAGACAGAGAAGTGTTGGAGATTAAGGGTGGTTTGACTGAGCGGTCAGGGACAAGTGGTCCATTCTGGGCAGAGTCCTTTGCTGACCCGTTCTGGCTGGGCTTAGGCTCATCAAACACCCGGACAGAGGGTTTCTTGGTACGGTCAAACTGGGACAGGAGAACAAGAGGGTTAAACAAAACGTGAAAACAAACACTTGGGGTCGTAATGTTTGGTTTTCTTCAATAGTGTCAGGGTAGATATAATACCTGTGGGAAGGCTTTGGCTGTTGCAGGTGACTGGCTGGATGTAGGTGCCACAGGGCCCTTGTTACTATGGTCTAACCCAGAATTTGGGAAGCCTTTGACGGGCGAACCGATAACGTCTGGCAACCTGTCGATAACCATGGAAGTTTTGGATGCGGGGGGTTCTGCTGGTGCAACCCCGTTCACCAGCACATGAGCGGAGGGTTCCTGAGGCTCGGGTGAAACCTCAGGCTCTGGTTGAGGTGGAGCTGGAGGCTTTGGTTCCTCTAGGGATGGGTAGCTAAAATTCACTATTCAAAACAAAGAAAATAAATTAATTTAAGAGAGATTGATTTGCTTAGAAACATTAGACAAAAGAGGTCAGTAACACTGTACTTAACACAAGCCTTTACACTGCTACTGGTAAAGAATGGTTGTTCTGAAACTGGTCATGATGTACAATAGAGTTAATGTAGGAACATTTATTTTAAGAGCCTTTCAGGTGAGCCTCTAAAATGTGCTTTGGAAACTATTGTGTATATTTATTACACACACAATTTCCTATAGCAAGAGACCAGTAAAAGCTAGTAACAGATTTCATTTGTTTGGTGTGCTTACGTTTCAGGAAGGGATCAAATTCAGAAAACACAAGCAAAGTGTGGGAAGCAAGGAACAGATTTTGTGGTGAATAAAAAAATCTGACATCTAATGTATGACATTTTGATAAAATCTGGGATGGAATTGAGCACACTTTATTTTACAAATGTACTGATTGTCTTTGACAGTTTTCTAAAAATAAAATAGCAGCTACATTAACACTAACACTGGCAATAAATTAAAGGCTAGGAACTAAAAATACAAAGAGCCAAAGCTGTAAAATGCGTGCTGGTTATACTCACACTGAGGGAGGATGCTGGTGATATTTTGCCTCGGGGGCCGAACTTTAGCGTTGGTTGTGTACATAGGATAAAACAACAGCCAGTTCTCGTAGCCTCCCTCCAGCACCAGCGGCTCACTACGCAGGAAGGTGAAGCTGTCCCACTGTGGAGTGTGCAAACACATTATTGTACCTCACGGGAAAATTCTGGTGGTGTAATTCACACTATAGAGTCACACACAGGCAAGAGTGTGTGGGTGCACACACACACACACAGTTACCTTAAACAGGGCATCTTTGAGGCTCTGCAATGTGGTGCCCAGTGTAAGGTCTGTGACAGAACTGAACCAGTCCAGCAGGACTATATAATCCACTAATCCCCTTCGCTTCCAATGCTCTTTGGACACCTCTGGCAGCTTAGCCTCAATCTGACTCACAGTGATTCTGAAAAGGCATGATGATATTTCAATTCAGGAGATCAGGTTTAACAGTTCCTACTTTTTTTCTGTCATTATTTGACAATTAATGACTGAAACAGGGTAAACAGGGGAAAAAAGTTAATAGAAGAAATTAGATTATTTCATTCTATCACAACCAAAACCAGATAACACATTTAGTGTCAGATCAAAGAAACAACCAGGCCTTGTCCCCAAACCCTTTTCTCACCCTGGGCTAATGGCCTCTTCAGGCACGCAGATGCAGGTCTGGGCAGGGACCTGAATGTGAGACTCCTCAAAGTCTGTGTGGCTGCGGGCATCCATAACAATTATTGTAATGGTCTGGTCCTTCATCATGTGGAAAAGTTTCTCAGCTGTGATCCCACCAGCTGGCCCCGCAGCTAACAGATAAAGCCATCAAATCAACACAATAGACTGTACTTCATGGGTACAGGACTAAACGTAATGTCAGGAAATTTCAGACTTCTTTTGTGTTATACTGCTTACCTTTTGATGTTGCAGTCTTCAGCTCATTCTGTTCTCCCTTTACCTGACATACAGACATGAAAGAAATCGGTGCTGAAACAATCATCTTGTATACATTAACCATTTTGATTTGACTGATTGGATTGGGCTTGATTTTTTTCTTACATAAAATACCTCAGAAATGATAAAGATACCATTGCTTACAACAATACCTTTCATATTTGCTCATTAAGATAGTAGTGTTGTGTTATTACTGTTATGAAGTGAGAATAGATTAAAATAAACCCAACCACATTCATTTATATCATAGTGTACATTATAATGTCTGAATGGGCAGAGAAAATGTTTGAAGGTTTTAATCACATTTTCTTTCCCCAATAGGCACACAGTGTGTGGTACATGCTTTACTAGACTCAATCAAAAACTGCAACTAAACATCCACTTGCAGAACAACACTTTTAGAAACACATAGACTAAAACAGTTCTCATTGAAATGAAGTGTCTGCCTCATGTTACTTTGCTTTAATATGAGGATACAATGACATTATATCCATTATTTGACATTGTTACCTTTTTGCTGTCCTTTTTTACTGATGCTTTTGGAGAGCCTCGACCAGCATCTTTCTCTGTTATTTCCTCCCTCCTTTTCTTCTCCTCTTGTCTCTCCTTCTCCTCAAGTTTTTTTCGAACCTCTACTTCCTCATACCTGTTTAAAATGTAAAGATTACATGATTACACGCTCAAGTTTTGGTGTCCTAGCTTGCAGCTTGAGCATTATATAATAAGGTGCGTACAATCTAAGACAAAAAAGTCTTCAACCTGAGTTTAAGGCTTTCAGAGAGCTTCTCGGCTTCTTCAATGGCTTTCTTAAAGCTGTTTGGCCCAAGCATGGTCATGTAATAATCCTTTATACAATGGAATAGAAAAGAGTTACTCAGAAATCATTTTCATTTACTTAAGACATTTATTTACATAAGAAACACTACACCTTTAGATTAGCAAAGAAAATACACAGAATACAATATTACAACTATTAACTATACCGGTTGCTGCTTGAAGTCTGGTCTCTTCTTGATGATGTCATATACTGTTAAATACTTCATGTACAGCACATAAGATTTCTCCTCATCTCTGTCAAGGCGACACTCCTCTGCCGCCTTGAAGATTTTGCAGGCACTCTGAACATAGCTGCAACACAGCAAATTAAAAAAACACTTACAATGTCCTAGTTCAAGTTTGAGTGAGGACATTTGTTGCATTTTCCCCCATCTCTAGACAGAGACAAATTCAAAGTTCCTCTGTGTAATGAGTGTGTTTTCCAGGACTTTTGATTCATTACATCATTACTGTAGGCTATGCCATACTGGGTTGATAAACATGAAACATGAAACCTGACGTTACCTTCTGGTGCTTGTCTTGTCTGGCTTAATCTCAGCCTTTTTATTGAGGTCACCCAGAGATGTGGACAGATACAGCTCCTTGACCCCGGTGGACACTGCAGGCATCTTCGCGGGTTTTGTTCACTCAAAGCTCACAGGCAGGCAACCGGTCTGTACTGCACACAAGCTCTGAACATCTCTGGAAACATGTGATATATCACACCAAAATAAAGTCAACACACGCAGTTTCTAAAACGTTCACAAATTCATGTCGCAAATCGCATCTATTAAACATTTAAGTTACTGTTTACTTCCAGTATTATCAGTTACGTCTCAGTGAAATAACAATTAAACGAGCGTTGCCGTTAGGTGGCATTAAGCATTTAAAAATGGACAGAATAAGAATACATTACAATGAACACATGATGTCGTCGACTGTAAGTTACACCTTGCGTTAGCCAACATTAGTTAGCTTCTGCTTGTAGTCAGCTGGCGCAGGTAACTTAAGTCAACATGGACGACAACAACATGAAATAGTTTCCTACCTAATGTTAGCCGCGACCATTTGTCTTGACTGGGTGACTACTGGCCAGCCTACGAACAACTACAAGTACAAACCAACTACTGCGTTAATATAAACACCGTTTACCAAATTAAATGTTAACTAACCGTGTTACCTTCCGTGTTAGCCAGCTAAGCTAGCTACGTCAGTTAGCAAGCTACGCTCTGTGCTAAGTTGAGCGTTAACGGTAGGTTAGCTAAGAAAGGTTGTCACGGCTACAATTACATTTAGCAGTAAACAGATGTCCTCACGTAATAATACAGACACATACACAGTGGCCGATTGTTTAACAATGTAATGTTAATTAGAATATTACCTCCTTCTGATCGGTTGCTTACACTTTAGCTACTTTTTTGACAGCTGATTCCTGTTCCTCCTTTTCCTCTTCTTCTTTGAGGTTTTGCGGCAGCTGGTGTCCTTAATGTTGCATTACTGCCACCTTCTGGAATTAATTTTCTGCTTCACTGACCACTTTATCTGTCCGCCTGTCCCGTGCCATCTCAGTACTGCCCCATAACAGAGAAAAAGAAATCTGCACAGACCTTTTTATTCACATATAATAGCCCAAATTGTTATAGCTCAGTGGACATGCCCTCACATCTCCGGTATGCTATCATCACACTTTGTGGAGTTTTTCAGATTCTTTTGCATTGTTCATAAAAAACATTCTGACGCATTACTGTGATGTGTATGCCTAGTGTTCAAATGGCTGTTCTACTGTGATACTGTATGTTGTCCAGCTGTTACCTGTATATAAATATGTTCAAGTTTGCTATGTTTTGCTGTTTGTCTCTATTTCCCGTGAATTTTAGATTAAGTAGAACATTAGTCACCCCAAAGGAATTTAAGGCTTTAAACTTTCTTTTTCTTCTCCTTCTTCCACCCATATTTCTCCTACATAGCTTATAGATTACCAATCTCAGCTGTCCTTAAGCAATACCAGATGCTGCTCCCTGACCTTTAGTCTACTTGTGGAGTGGGCCAAAAGAAATGTGAAACATATTAGCCTACACAGATCAGCCCAGTAGTTGCATACAGTGGAAAACAGCAGTTCTAAAGGGATATTTAAGGCATGTCTTTATCAAAGCAAAGATATATATAGATAGATATAAACATTTTAAAAAGGCATAGTTGTATATAAACTAATAGTTGTGTCTGTGGAAGATCGTGGTCTAAAACCTAAATGAAACTTTAAGGACATAATTTTCTGTCCAATTACATTGTTGTCTTGTGCAACACAATTGTGGGGATAGCTTAAGTGACATTGAAATGAATCCATATATCATAAATGTTTCACAATCTGTTGTAAGTTATTGTTTGATTGTGAGATCAAACTTTTCAAAACATCAAACATAAACCAATAAAGAGTTTATATCGGGTTCAAAGAGCATCCAGAAGAAGAAGTTTTGCTTTGCATGAATTTGTATATTAATCACTTAAACAACAAAATGTTAACAAAGTGCTGCCCAGGATTAAAAGAAAAAAAAAATCCAAAAGCAGCTGCACAGGATTATCTGTCTTTTTCAGGAATGTCCTGTTAACACTCACACACATCCATAACAGGAAGCTGTTGTGTCAACATCAATAGACAGAATAAATACGTAACATAAAAATTCAAATTTTAAAGAAATACACAATCATACACAAAAAAACAATTTATAAAGAAATATAAATGTAAAAGAAGGTAAGTGTAGTAGTGGTAACAAGGAAAGGGCAAGTGCTGCTGCTCTTACATTTATACTGCCAGTCCAGATATCAACCTTCCAGTAATAAATTAAGAATGCTAAAGGGAAGGAAAATAACAATATAAGTACATTGAATCGATTATTATTCCACCATAGCTTGAATTTTTGATTGAAAATATGCTAAAGCTGCTGTCACCATGAGCCAGCTACCAAGTTTCTAAACCTAAACCAACGCCTAGATCCTGTTTCTCTTTTTTCACCATCATCATCAGATGTGCTGATGATTATCAGATGTGCTGCCATCTGTGGAATGCCCTCCCTGACACCTTGAGGGCACCTCAATCCACTGACTGTTTTAAAAAAGGCCTTAAGACATTTCTTTTTTGCAAAGCTTTTGGTCCCCTTTAGATGCTTTTTTTCTAAAGAGCTCTTTTTTTATTCTTTTATTTATTTTTTCCTAAACCTGTAGCACTTTGAGATCATTTGATGAAAAGTGCGTTACAAATAAAATGTGTTATTATTATTATCATCAATTTTCTTGTCATTATCAGTGTCTCTTTTATGCTTCTACTCATGTCCAACTACATGATCAAATCTTCTGTCTATGCATTGTTTCTGACTTTTGGTTTAAATGATCAAACCCAATATTGTTGTTTTTCTTGTGATAGGCTGATGTCATGTTGATATGTTCAGCTTATTTGAATAAAAGCAACAGAATAAGATCCATCAGGAAGCACTTTGACTTTGATGTCACAAGACAGTGCCAGAGCTTCAATTGCACAATTATGGTTAAACCTGCTTTCATCAGGTTCAGACTCAAAGATGTAAAGGCACACAATGAGCACAATAGTCACAGTGTGCTCTGCACCATATCACATAACACTTATTTCTCTGTGTTGTACCACACACACACTTACCATTACCTTAGTCATTGCCTGGTTCTGGGCTTCCTGTCTTCATTGGGATCAAAAGTCTATGAAGCAGTTATTGCCCAGATTCAAAGAACTTTGACCTCAACTGTAATTCAGAGAACTTTCAAATCCTGTTTTGTAGAAAACAAATGTACTGTCCGTGTTTTAAAAGATAACGAGTTACAAAGAAAATGTGTGATTAACAAATTTAACAGTTTGGACTTAATGACAGAAACATTATGTAATAGATTTGATGACCTGTATCTGCTGAAGAATTGATTGCCTCCATGGCTACAAGTGACCCACACCAAGGAAACGCCGCTCTCTCAGGTCACCAACTCCGGCCGCCCTTAGCGCATTATGAAGTCAGATACCTCTTAGGAAAAAGGGCAACCTCTGATAACAAGCTAGTTTCAATACTAGATACTGGTCTAACTGTCAGTATTAAATGTATAATTCCAGATTCAAAAGTTTCCTAGTCCTAGTTCCTAGTTCCTAGTCCCTTCTTCCTCTCTCACTTTAGATTCCAGAGAGTAGGGCACTAAACACATAACCTGGAATGTGCCCCTGAAGAGACCAGTTTGCTGATTGTCTGTAATGGGTTGTGTTAATGTGTTAAGGTCAAATATTATAAAGTATCACAAGCAGGGTATCAATGATTTGTGGGGTGATTTTTGAGACACTACAGCCTTTAACAGTGTAGTTATTGAATATTAAAAATAGGCCTACCTAATATTAGGAATGCAAAAGTCTTTTTTCCCCCCGCGACCCTGTGCGCAGGATAAGTGGTTGACAATGGATGGATGGATGGATGGACATTGTATAAGTGTGAAGTTATTGTATATCTCTGCAGAATGTGTTTTCAGCGTTGCACTTTGTAGATGGTCCCTGCACAATCGTCTCACAGCTGGCTGCACGTAGAGACCAATGTTATTTGTGCCGCTCCTAGGAAGACTCATTCATGTGAAAATGTACTTGTAGCTTGTTGTCTACTTAACTACGATAATAGAGAGGCATCGTTTGTGTTTTAAACACGTTTTGCCTACTAGTTATTGATCCTGGAAGCTAGAATCTGTAAATATAGGCTATTTCCAACTTTACCATTTTCTCGTAATTATGACATCTTTTCTCATAATTAGGAGATCCTGATCACCTAGTTATGACATCTTTTCTCGTAATTATGAGATCTTATCTCGTAATTATGACATCTTTTCTAGTAATTATGACATTTTTTCTCATAAGGCTCCCAATTTTTTTTTTCTTTGGTGAATGCAATACGCTTCCGTAGAGATACCAGCAAGAGCAAACCTTCGCTTCCTCTTTACTGGAAATCAACATCTAATTTGAAATCTAAACATGTACAACCACAAGTCTCTGGAGGGCAAGCAAAGGTCAGGGCACAAGACTGCAGAGACACACTAAATATAATATAATTATTACAGTATTTCAAACAGAACATCAAGCAGACAATAATTATCAGTCTTAAAACACAGGCCATCAGAGTTAAAGCACAGGAGAATCATGTTACCATATGTGTTAAGTAGTCAAGTGGTCTTTATGAAGGCCCCCCAAGAACCAGAAGCAGTAGCCACTAGTGTCCTTTTCTTCACGTTTATCTCATTCTCAACAGCACCTGTCATAGTCTTTCTCATATAACACTGATGTGTGCTTAACGTGTTTGAATTATTGTTAGATTTGCGTCCAACCGCTGGCACAATGCAGAGTGTGTGAACAGTCCAGGTGCTGCTCCAGCTTTTGTTAGAGTTTAAAAGGCAGCGGCAAGCTGTGTAATAGATAGGTTTGCCTTCATCATCCTATTACCTTTTACTGTGCGTTTATTCATTGTTCATGCTTTTGTAATGTCCCCTATACTTAATCTTTCTATTTGTCTCTGAAGAGGCATCATACAGCCCCAATATTGCTGTCCCCTAACAATCAGCTTCTGTAATGGGTTCAGGAAAGATGAGAAGTCATAGAAGAGAATGTTATTTGTATCAACTCTGAAAACATTACTACCCTTTTTGTCTGCCAGCTGAGAGAGCAGTTCTGTCTTGGAGGTGTATGCATAATTGGAGTCAAATCTTCTGGCCAGGCCTTGAATATGTTAAAAAAAATAGTTTTGTTTAGTTTTTTACATTTTGGGAAATATGCTTAGTTGCTTTCTCTGCGAGAGTTACACGAGAATATTGATACCACTCTCATCTGTACCATAAAGTGGTAAATAATAGCTTAGCACAAAGTCTGCAGGGAAACAGCTACTCTGGCTCTGTCCAAAGGTAACAAAATTCACTTACCACCACCTCTAAAGCTCATTAGATAACACATTGTATGTAGTGTATTTAATCCATATAAAAGTGTAAAAATAACAACTCTAGACACATTTCTCAAAATGTGGATCTGTAAGTAAGTGTTTTCCCCTCTTTACTTTTCAGACTGTCATGAAAGTCCTGAAATTTTCTGTAGCTTTGTTTTTCTGTTTTTCCTTCTTTTCTACGCTGATTATTTATTTCAAAACCCTTATAATGTATCTCCTAACTCTTTGGAGGGGACCTGAACTTTAGGTTGGGAACCATGTGCTGGACCAAACTACACAAAGTAGTTTGTGTAGTTAGCTCCATTAGCTCCACCTCAACAAGCTACAACAGTAAAATGCTACATGTTCATGCATGCATCAGTAGGTCTTTTAATAATATATAATAATGTTATGCCATCAGTGTGACCAACAAATGTCACCCCCAACCACTCCCACCATATCCCCACTACAAACATGACATGGGAAACAGACATGGACAAATTGCATTAGGCACTTTAAGGAATGTCACTAAGCACTTGGCACTACCTCAAATGTATACATATTGTACACATGTATCTTTGTGTGTGTGTGAGATTGCATTATGAATTTATACAGTTTTTTTAATCAACATACAACAGACACTTTCAAATGCTGCCAACAAAGACTCTCTGCCGTCCGTAAACTCAAATATAGATCCCTGGCCTGGAAACAGGCTCACGATAGCATGAGTTTTATCCCCTCTGCCATAGCACTATTAAACAGAAGTACTTGCTAAGTAAAAAATATGTTTGGTTTAGTGTCAATTTGCGTATGAAATAGACTGATATACAGTTTGTTGCTGTTGTTTAAATGTGATGTAGATATAGAATATGGATGTAGGTATAGGTATGGAAACAAATTTCCTGAAAAGGATAATAAATAATTTTATACTGTGTGCATACTGTATATATCTAAACACAGAAAACTGGTGTTATACATTCCAAACATGTTTCCGAATGTATGACAAATTATATAGAAAATATATCTTTTAGATACATAGGAAGTCATGTACAATCAATAATTATATGATTTTATATTGCACATAAAATAATTACACCTGACATTTTCTCCCCATATAGAGAATTTTTGTTCAAGGAGCCAAAGGATTGATGTTTATTGCACACAGAATATTTCAGTATTATTACATAAACTGTCAGTTTTACTCTTAAGAATATTGTACTATTGTGCTAAATACAGTACCACGTTTCTGAGATGTGATTAAATAAATCATTACCACCAGAGGAGGGTAAATATTTAGTGCAAATGTGGAGTTAAAAGGTGATGCGAGCAATGATTCAAAGACAGAACATGTGAAGGGCATTTGTTTGGTGGTTGAAATGCGTCACCACCTAAGGGCGTGTTCTTCACAACAGGGTCTATATAGTTCTGTCATTTTAGGCACTGAATATACAAAGCATCATTGCAGCCACCTGTTACACGCAACAAATTAACCCAAAGAGCTCTCATCTCAAAAAAATGCAGGCTGAGGAGTACAATCGCAGAGGTAATAACAGGTTCTATTTTACTATATACTGACTCGTTTTTCTATGTTGTTGTATTTCATTGCAAATAATGATAAGTAAACAATAGCTAAGGATGATGAATGATACATTTTAAAGGAGAACTCTGGGCAATTTTTAAGTTAATCTTGATTGTTATACCTTTGTGAGTACTGTCTATAGAAAAAAAACGAACAGGTGTAACACCAAAATCTGTGACTTTTTCTGTGAGTACACCCAAACGACGATGTTTTCCTAACCATAACCAAGTACTTTTGGTGCCTAAACCCAACCAAGTACTTTTGGTACCTATACCCAAACAAGCTACAACCGCTTCACATCGTCAACAAAGCTTCTGGCGCTTAACTTCCCATTTCGGTCACAGAATCTGATAGGTCACACATTTTGGTGTCACACCGTCTAAAACACTACTTAGGTGAATTTAAACAATGGCTAAGTTTCTAAATGCATCTTGTTGTCATGTAAGGGACCTTTTCATGTTGGACAGACATTTTAATTGCATTTTGTGTCTGTTAAGAGGCACAAAGACACTCTTTATGTAAATGACCCTATAACTGCCGTTTTAGCTACGTGGGAGCTCTGGGCATTAGCTGTAGCAGCTCCATGTTGCAAGCACCAATCCGTTTTGGGTTTTTTTTCTATAGACAGTACTCACAAAGGTATAATGATCAAGATTAACTTAAAAATTGCCCGGAGTTCTCCTTTAACAAGAATGTCATTCCAGCTTTTACAGTGTCTGTTACTGATCAGGTAAGGAGCTGGTAGACTACATCACACAGTACTTGGGCACCATCAGGGACAGGAGGGTGATTCCGGATGTGAAGCCAGGTTACATGAAGGACCTTCTTCCTGACACTGCACCTACAGAGCCGGAGGACTGGGAGAGTATCTTCAACGACATTGAGAAAGTCATCATGCCAGGAGTAGGTTCCTGCTGTTTTCCATCTTCATATCAGAAACGTGAAACTATGGCAAGGAAGAAAGTGTTTTCATACATTTTTCCCACAGGTTGTTCACTGGCAGAGCCCTCACATGCACGCTTACTACCCAAGTCTGACTTCATGGCCCTCTATGCTCGGGGACATGCTGGCTGATGCCATCAACTGTGTTGGATTCACCTGGGTGAGGGGACATCCCGCACTTTTTTTCTACTATGCTATCTAAAAACAACAAAAACATCACAATAATAAAGTCATGCCTATGCAAATTAATTATATTGGTTACCTTTGGTTTTGAGCAGGCCTCCAGTCCTGCATGTACAGAATTGGAAATGAATGTGATGGACTGGTTGTGTAAAGCACTGGGGCTCCCCTCCTTCTTCTTGCATCACTATCCTGGCAGCAGAGGTGGAGGCATACTGCAGGTTTGTAACAACTTGATCTGTTTATTTTACACCCATAATCTTCATGCAGACTAAGGTAAAAGGGAGCTTGTTATCTTTCTCTTCTACCTGACTCTCCTGTTAGAGCACTGTCAGTGAGAGTACACTGGTTGCTCTGCTGGCAGCCAGGAAAGACAGAATTTTGCAGCTGCGGGCTGAGCTTGACCAGGAAGTGGACGACTCCATCCTAAATTCAAGACTTGTGGCCTACGCTTCAGATCAGGTCAGTGTTACCACTTCTTTCACAATAACTTCCTATCAACCAGATAAAACTGATGTGCGACTGCTTTTATAGGCTCACTCCTCAGTTGAGAAGGCAGGTCTGATCTCTCTGGTGAAGATCAGGTTTCTACCCACTGATGAGCAGTTGTCACTGAGAGGAGACACTTTGAAACAAGCCATACAAGAAGACAGGAGGAGAGGACTGGTCCCTTTCATGGTAGGTATTGGACACTGGTGGGTATCATGGAGGTAAGGCGGTGTTTATGAGTAGATTTTAAGAATCATACCAGCGTTTTTTCATGTTTTACATCATGTTCTGTTTCACAAAACTGACAACTATTTTTGAAAGCAAGGAGGAATTGTTTCACAATCTCTTTCATGTTGGTGCATTTAAGGAAAGTCCAACTTCCACTCCGCTACATTTACCTGACAGATATAGTTACTAGTTACTTCACAAAAAATTATTTTACAAAAAACATACAAGCATATAAGATACAATATATTAATTTTTATTATGAATAAAGAATAACCCAGTGATTTCTGACCTTTTTGGTTTGTGAATCCTCATAAAAGCTGTGTCTAGTTGTCTAGTTGTCACATTTCAAAGAGACATTTCCCCTGTAGACTTCTCAGATGATTTACATCAAACAATGCTTTGGTCTCAAAGAGGGAAACTCTAAATTCTAAAAAAGAAAAAGCAAAGCTTAGGAAAAAGTCTAAAAAAGTGATAAAAAAGTGTGTATTTGTTTTTCTGTTTTCAGCTGTGTGCAACTTTAGGAACCACAGGAGTGTGTGCCTTTGACAATCTATCTGAACTGGGACCAGTCTGTACGTCTTCGAATTTAATCCCCACAATGTCTGCTATAACACTGGCTGTAAAGTCAAAATATTGTGTTGTTGCATTGAGATGCATTAGGAGAATTACAGTACTTCAATTTAAATATTTTTTGCAGGTGCAGAAGAGGGACTGTGGCTCCATGTTGATGCTGCGTACGCTGGCTCAGCCTACTTCTGTCCTGAGCTCCGCTGGTCCCTGGAGGGCATTGAATTTGCTCACTCTTTTGTCTTTAACCCTTCCAAGTGGATGATGGTCCATTTTGACTGCACAGCTTTCTGGTGAGAAAGAACATTGAAGCCTTATCTCACCTCCATAGACATAAACAGTATCAATGAAATTAGATTAGAAATTAAATACCAATAAATCCAAAGTCAATGCGAAAGATGCTTGTTCGTTGGTAATATGGTTTAACATTGTTTTCTCAGGGTGAAGGATAAATACAAGCTCCAACAGACGTTCACTGTGGATCCCATTTACCTCAGACATGAAAACTCACAGGCAGCCACAGATTTTATGGTACGATACTGACATGTCTTCACCAACTTAAAGATTAAATTATCATAGCGAATCACTTTGTGCAATCACACTACTCTTATGTTATCCAGCATTGGCAAATTCCCCTGAGTCGACGTTTCCGTTCTCTCAAACTCTGGTTTGTTATGCGCTCCTTTGGACTTAAAAACCTCCAGGCTCATATCAGACATGTAAGTGGCATTCTCTTCATGCAAATTGTTATAGGAATAAATGAGATGTTACCAGATGAGGGAATTCTATGGTAACCCACATAATTGTATTTGCTTTTAAGTTCTCAGAATTGACATGTAAATGTATTCTGTCTTTTAGGGGATTGAGATGGCAAAGCTCTTGGAGTCTCACATAAGGAATGACCCAAATTTTGAGGTTCCTGCTGAAAGGCACCTTGGCCTAGTAGTCTTCTGTCTGAAAGTATGTAGCACACATTTAGACTGTCTTCACATCAAAAAATGTTAAATTGAGTTTTATCTTTGTTAAGCAACATGTCTTTCACTGGCTAATCATTATTGTGATGTAAGACTTCCCTGTCACACCTTGTTCAAAGGTCAACAAGCACAGGTGAAGGGCAGATCAATATCTGTGATCATTAAAAAGAGCAGAAACCTTGAACTGATTTTGTGTGCAAGCTGTAGAGTTTTTTTGGCCCTGCAACATTTATGAATATTTTAGGTGATTTTTATTTTAGGAAGGAAATGCTTTGACTCAGGAGCTATTGAGGAGACTGACCCGGTTGGGCACCATGTACCTCATCCCTGCAGACATTCACACCAAACGCATCATCCGATTTACGGTGACCTCGCAGTTCACTACCGCAGATGACATCCTTAAGGACTGGAGAACCATCTCCAAAATGGGTTCCACTCTTCTGGCTGAGACTCTGAATAACGCAGACCAACCAAAATCAGTGAAAGACGAGGTGTTAGGGTCTGATGGAAACACAGAATCAGACACCAGTTCTGAGGAGAGAGAGAACGCTGCCTCCATGCTGGACAAGGCTGAAGTGGAGCTGTGGATTGACAAGGTTTGGATTCGATCTAGGAGGCCAATGCGCTCTCTTAGCTGCAACAGCGAGCCTCTGCCTTACACTTACACTGGGCCACTGTCTGGCAAAGACTTTGAAACAAGGCCTAGCCTTAAAGATGCTGCAGGTCCCCTCCCCACTCCATCAATGACAGGATCCGGCCCTGTGTTTAAGATTACAGAGACGCCTTCAAATCTTCTGGGTAAACAAGTCCTGAAAAAGCTGACAAAATTTTATAGTGTGCCCAGTTTCTGCAACCAGTGGGTGCAGTGTGGCCGCCACCAGCTGTGCTGCCCTGTGAAGGTTTCACAGGCAGCTCAAAAACACTTGTCCTCCACCTGCAGAAGAATGAACTGTATGTCTTCTTCTCCTGTAGCCAGCACAGCTCCTGCACCAACACCTTTGGAAACTGCCACGGCACCTAAGCACCTGTAATGACCTTGAAAGCAGTGTACAGTAGTTCATAGACACACTACCATTGATAATGAAGCAATTTACTACTGTACCAGGTGTGATGGCGCTAAGCCAGCACTGTCAGATCTCAGCAAATTGAAGATCACTATCTAACTGTGTCAATGATATTGGGATTGCTTTGCTTATTTACAATCTTGTTTTCAATATATTTTTATTAAAATGTATTTCAATCAAAATGACATCACTTGAATTATTTCAGTACACAATATTCTCCACAGAAGGTAAAGTAGCTCATCAAATGCGCTGTACATAAACACTCAATGTGCAGGTCATTTAGCATTATTTGGCATCCTGTATCACCTAAAACATAAAAATGTAATCTACTATTTGAGGTTGACAATCCAGTAATAAATGTTGATCTCATTCAGAGCCTGATTGTCCCCTCTGTGATGGAGCTGAATATCTCCTGAGTCATGGGCACATAGCCCTTATTGTCCTCCAGGTAGAACAAAGGGTCTCTGATGATGGCTGGGTTGAAGCCCTCCTCTGCCAACTTCACCTTCATTTGCTTAAATGTCCCAGTAACCACCAGTGCATCCTACCAAAAAAAAATGAATTTTCTGTTAAATTCCTATTTCCTATGTCATGTGTCGGGAAAATTGTATCTTGCTGGTGAGGGATTAAGTAAATAATTGAGTAACAACCAACCGCTGTCTTTGAGGAATTTATTAATAAAAGACAATAAACAGAGAAGTACTAAAACACATACACAGCTGGTCCAGAGACCTGCTGCTTCGGGCGTCTGGCCTCAAGCAAGGGGATGCATATTCATTTACACAGTCTAGCTTTCTATGTTTTGGGGAACAGAGATCCTCTCCCAGCCTTTAATGAATATTCCAGGAGAAGAGAGGAACAACAAGAGGGGGAAAACACCAAAACAATCTCACAGCTCTGAACTAAACTCTAGCAAACGTGGACCGACTAACATAAGTTGTATAGAAGAAGGTAAGGTTACTGATAAAAACACAATACATTTATATCTATAAGACATAACAATACTAGTAATAATAATAATAATAATGATAATAGTAAAAGAACATAGATAAACAATTAAATGTAAGAGGACACAATTTACTGCCATAACATCATGATCTTGCTAGTAAATTCAGCAGGACTTTGTTTACCTGTATGCGTATGAAACGGGGCCTTGCATAGCTGGGGAGGTAGTTTTTGACGTGTTGATATGTAGTTTTGCTGTCAAAGTCCATGTTTTCTTTTAGCTTTAGTGCCGCCATGCCAGCTCGTCCCTCATTTCCTAATCAGTGAAGGTCAAAGTAGTACGAATCATTTTTTGTTTTTGAGTACAAACAGTTCTTTATATGTTTCATATTATGGCTAAGTATATGGACACTTTAAATACATGCTTTCCTGTTTCATATCTTTCTCATTCAGGGTTTTTAAGTTAATTTGCAGGATTACATGGTTCATGGTTGCAGTGATTCATTACTGATGGGAATGTGAAAGAGGTCTTACTAAACATTTATAAACAGACTCAAACAGATATAGTGGTCAGATGAAAGGCTTTTACTAAAATTTCATATTTTCGAGATACACAATTTACCCCACATAAGATATTTCTAATAGCCATTATCCAATGAGTATGTCCTTTATCAGTCCTAAATCATTGCTAATAATGTAATTATTACCTGGCACCTTCACACCATAGACATTAGCCTCCTCGACGCAGTCTACCATGAGCAAATGATCGGCCACCTCTGTGGTTGCCACATTTTCTCCTTTCCATCTGGATTAGATGACAACACAAATATAGTATGTTCATAACCTAGCTTCATTGTTTTCATTTAGGACTGGGAACAGTTTGTTATCATTTAAATACAAGCATAGTCTGAGAAAACCTTTAAAATTTCCAGAAAATGGTGAAATAATAATTAAACAACGATTCTTAATTTTGGGGCGGCACGGTGGTGCAGTGGTTAGCACTGTCGCCTCACAGCAAGAAGGTTGTGGGTTCAAACCGGTTGCCCCGGCCTTTCTGTGTGGAGTTTGCATGGGTGTCCTCCCTGTGTCTCCCTCTCCGGGTGCTCCGGCTTCCTCCCACCGTCCAAAGACATGCAGGCTAGGTTAATTGATGTCTCTAAATTGTCCTTAGGTGTATGTCTATGTGTGGCCCTGTAATGGACTGGCGACCTGTCCAGGGTGTACCCCGCCTTTCACCCAATATCAGCTGGGATAGTGTACGGTGTGGGGGTTGGGGGCGGCAGTGAGCCGAGCGTATTTAAGCCTGCTGACCCAGACACCAAGGTTGGTGCCAGCGCCTTCCACACTGCATTGCCACATTGTTCTTTTGTTTTTCTCTGTTTTAATAAATTTATATTAATAATTGTTTAAGATCTGTTGCATCCTCCTTCTTTGTTGTGGCCTGACAGACCCACGTACCTGAAAGTGTCTCCAATGCGGTCTTGAAAGAAGATAAATCCCTCGTTGTCTATCTTTAGAAGGTCACCACTGTTAAAGTACAAGTCTCCCTTCACAAACACGTCTCTCAGCGTCTTCTTCTCTGTCTGCTGCTTGTTCTTAGCGTAGCCACTGAAAGGTGCTAGTTTTCCGATCTTTGCCACCAACAAACCAGTCTCTCCTGTTGGTGAAAACAACAATCACATGTATATGCAGTAAGAGCTAAAAGGTCAGGAGAGAGACATATTTTTGGAGAAGGCTGGCTCACCTCTGGGCACTTCAATACAAAATCCTTTGGAGTCTTTGACTGGCTCCTCTTTCTCTGTGTCGTATCTTATCAGTGCATATGGACATCCCATCTGAAAAACAACAAGAATAAAACACATGGAAAAGAAAAAAGTTATCTGTCATATAAAGAACCTTGAGTCGCACATTTAAATTAATACTATTACTATACTATACACTATAATAGTATTTACATTGTAACGATGCAATCATCACCTGTAAAAGTTGAATAAAAAACAAATACTTACTTTTTGGAGAAAATGCTCTTTGCCAATAGCTCCAACTTTGCCAATGTAGTTGACAAAGCCAACATTTCCTTCAGTGGCTCCGTAGCATTCACATATACGAATGTCTCCAAATCGCTGCAGGAAATCAGCCCAGGTGTCAGCCCTTATTCCGTTCCCCAAAGCCAATCGGACTTTATGATCTCTGTCATTGTCTCTCTAAAGGAGAGTGCAGGACCGGTGAGATTAAGGTAATTAACACCACATTATGTTTACCTTTGGTCTTGAGTACAAGCCATATGTCTCACTGCTGGAAGTGCTGTCCACACAAATTTAATGAAAACCTATTTAATGCTATTAAATTACCAACATACTGTTAGTAATAACACTACAATATATATATAACAATATAACTATATGTGATATTATCCTGAGGTTTACCTTTGGTGTGTTGCAGAGGTAGCGCATAATTTCTCCTATATACTGAACAACAGTCACGTTGTACTTTCTACAGTCATTCCAGAAGTGGGAGGCAGAGAATTTACGTCTTAAAACAACAGTAATGCCTAGAAATGGAGAGGCACAGATTTCAGCAACATACAATATCACACTCAGAGCACAGTAAGTGTTGTAAACTCGTGACCATGAGGACTTTGAAATACAAACAGTGGAAACCAGAGTCCTACCTGTTAGTTTAACCTTTAGTAAACTCATCAGAATATTGCCTGGATATGTTTTGAAGTTTAATGATGCCATGAATTACCTTTTTCTATGGCTCCACAAAGTCCCATCAGAAAGCCAGCACTGTGGTAAAGTGGCAGGTATATGTAGATGATATCGTCTGAGCGTACGCCAGCAATAGACTGAAGAAAGGATGACATCCATACTCTCTCATGGTTAATTACAGCTGCCTTGGGAAGACCTAAAAGATAATATCACCATTAGAAGCAGACGGCGCATATTTGTATTGTCCTACTTCTGTCGCTCAAGGCCTGCACACTAAAAATACGAACACAGATTAGAAGCGAAGGTCAGATTACCTGTGGTTCCTGAGGTGTAGATGTACAGCACAGGACTCTTAATGTTAATTTTGGCCCTCAGCTGAGGTGACAGAGGCTGGTCTGAGGCCTGCCGGATTTTATCAGAGAGGCTTTCAATGCCCTCCACATCACAGTGCTCACTGAGAATAAACACACAGATGCCCTGCTGCTTTAAGGTGGGCAACACCTCCTCCACAGCCCCTCGCAATTCTGAGAGACACAGACAAAAAAGGAGGTCAATGCAGTGACAACAGATCCAAACTGGATCTGAGCTAATTTAGTGTCTCCATAAACTAATTGGTCCATCAGAGAGAACTAATCTGAACTGAATTTGATTTTTCAACTGCAAATGTCTTGCAAAGTATGTATCTTGATCATATTTTTTAATTTTTTTCATAAATCCATGGTACATGTTTCAGCCTATTTTAAAAGACATTTGCTTTATTTAATGGGTGATATATAGTTAACAGATATCGACATCAGCATTTTCCTCAGGCATGGTTGTAACATGGGAAGAGTAACACAAATTCCACCAATGAAAGGTAAACTGTTAGGTGATCATTTCAGTATTTACCTACTTCCTCCCTGATCAGATATGGCGGTTTTTAAGTCTGGAAACAAGTACATTCAGAATATAAAGAGAAAAAAATGATTGAGGTAAGAAAGTACATTTTTTCACCAAGACTATATTTTGTTTAGTATCTATACTATTGCAGATAAAATTGCATGACTTGGCCTATATTAGACTGAAATGTAATTTATATAGGCAACATGTGATGCATTTTTCCTTTCTAATTTCAAACCACTATGCTAATACAGCTAGCTAAACTTTGGCTGACAGAGGGTTGTAACACTTCTTTCAAAAGAGTTACAATCATCCACTACACATAAAACAAGGGGCTTTCTTGATTTTAATAGTTTACCAAGGGCCAGATTGCGACAGCTGCCACAACCTGGCCCACCAAGCCTGCACTCCAGGGTTACCAGCATTAAGTCGTCAGCTCTGTGACCAGTAGACCTACTTCCCATTCACATGTTGTTTACATGTTTGCTATGTATCATCACTTGATCCTTTCCATAGACGGGGCTCTGTCGCTGCGTGCGAGTGAGAGAAGCATATTTCTTTTATATAAGTACCTGTTTTTGAAGCATATCATGGTGACAAAAGTCAGTGAAGCAAAAGGTGTTACAACCATACCCGGTCTGCCCTATTGAAGACTTAGAGTGGGAATTCTGGAAAACCAGTGTCACATTGTATTCCAAATGCAACATTTAGAAATAAATCATGCCGAAAACCTATCGATTCCCAGCTTACCGGCACCAGCGACAACGACTTTGGCATCACAGCAGGAGAAGCAATGCAGAAAAGATTTGGATCTGATGTTGTAGTTCAGCAGAGAAGCTATGCATCCCAGCTTGGCCAGTGCCAGCCAGAGCCACACAAACTGCGGTTCGTTGCCCAGGAAGAGGGCCACCGTGTCTCCCTCCTTCAGGTGGGCATGCGTGGACAGAGCTCTGGCCACTCTGTTGCTTTCTTTGTCAGCTTGGCTGTAAGTATAGGAGCTTTCCTCGAAAAGTATAAACTTCTTATGCGGCTGCCGCGCGACTTTGTCCAGAAAACAATCCAAAATGCTGTAAAACGGTTTCTGCTTCTTGAATTTGTTCACTCGCATAGAAATTTGAATTGCAGTAATTGCATAGCTCAAATCTTTCAGGATATAAGGATTTCTCAAGTAAATCAATAATGGCAAAATTGCCAAACCTGTAAGGGCGGTATATAAAATATATTCATCCATTGTAATCAGGAGATATGTGTCAGTCCTGCTGCTTTAAATGCCCTGAAAGGTTCAAGTTACAACAGCTTACAGCTCAATATACCCTCATTCAGTTTACGCTCCTTGAACTTTGAACTATTTTCTTCTAGTGAAACTAAAGAGCCCAAAGGTCCATTTGTTCCTGAGTTGAAACAAATTCTCCAACTGTTGCCAAATTTCATTGCAAAGTAAAATGCCGCGAGACCAGGCAATAGTGTGGTTCCAACTTTGTGCAGTCGGAGAAAAGCAACTGCGCGACGCCGGACTCGGCGCCTGCAGTGGCCTTGCTCCCGCGAGTTTTTAATGTCATGTGTCCTGGTGACGTTTTGCAGCGCCGGCTAAAATCGGACATGATTTCTAACCTTTTTATATACAGTCTATGTTTCTAACCAGTGTAACCGATTGACCCCGAGTACGTAGGCTACGGCACGGTCCTGACTCGAACCGGCGACCTCAGGTACGGGAGGCGGAGCAGAGGCGGACTTACCATTAGGCAAAGGTCAGCAATTGCCTTAGGCAGGCCCCAAGCTACCAAGGGCCCCGTAAAACGCCTCATAAACTTATGGTTACGATTTGTTGTCTTACTTTTCACCAGTTAATTATATCTCTAAACATCGATGCGCTAAAGTGCTATCCGATTGTTTGATTCATGATGAGAACCCCAAAGGTAACACTGATGAAGAGGAGCTACCCACCGGCAGTGTCAGCCCAGGTTGCTCAAGCAATGCGGGGCACATACATGTCAAGTATCCCGTTTTGGCCGGGAAAGTCCCGTATTTTACCCTTCTTTCCCGCCGTCCTCCCGTATTAGTATTTTCCCGTAAAACTCCCGTATTTTAACCTGCGTTATTAAAAATAATAATACCCATGTGTGATGCCCACTAGAGTGTAATCACATTTGTGTTTGATTTTATGGTGTAAGATCATCTAAAGTGAGACCTGTATTTTATATCCTTTATTTGAAGAAGAGTTTATGTGCTGTAAAACAAGTGTGAGAGGTTGGCCTGCTGTAGCAGCCTCCCGGCAGTAGGTGGCAGTGTGAGACTGTGGTTTACCCTCCGGGACCATGATCAAGAGCGCACGCTCCGCTGTTTTCCCTCAATAGCTGCGGAGACTTCAGCGAGGAAACACCACGTCTCTCTGTCTCACCCTTCTTCCTGTATTTCAGGTTAGTAATGTGTTAAAACATCACATAAGTCGCTGTAGTTTGTAGTGAATGCTGAGAGATAAGTTGAGTTAAAGCATAAGACTAAAATGAGCAGGTTTTGGAGGTATGGTTTCACAAGAGGCCCGCCGAGAGTTACGATAGTAGCGCGGTTCACTCTGTTAATAGCATGTTAGCGTATATGCTAGCGTGGGCCACACGTCTCCACTGTTTTGTGTTAGAATAATAAACTGGCTGGCTCCATAAACGTTGTAGCGTGTTGCATCATGTGTGTCCGCCTCCCGTACCTGAGGTCGCCGGTTCGAGTCAGGACCGTGTAGTAGCCTACGTACTCGGGGTCAGTCGGATACACTGGTTAGAAACATAGACTGTATATAAAAAGGTTAGAAATCATGTCCGATTTTAGCCGGCGCTGCAAAACGTCACCAGGACACATGACATTAAAAACTTGCGCGAGCAAGGCCACTGCAGGCGCTGAGTCCGGCGGCCGCAGTTGCTTTTCCCCGACTGCACAAAGTTGGAACCACACTATTGCCTGGTCTCGCGGCATTTTACTTTGCAATGGCAGCGAGATCAGTCATTGATCTCAGGCAGCTCACAGTGAGCTCACGCAGGTAGAATGTGTCCAACTTTACGGTGCCGTTTTTATACCCCGGCCCTGCAGTAACCTGCAGCTCACTGTAGACTATCAAGTCGGCGAAAGTCAGCCACCGTCATCTCGAACACACCTATACCCAGTCTGAGCTCTGTCACTAGCCTCGCGATAACTGCCACCTGCAGGTAGACGTTGGACAACAGAACTGTTTGCGCTCTACTCTCATGTAAAATGAACCACTCTGGCCCAGGCCACAAATACACTCCTTCCAAAACAGGCTTAAAGAAGCAAAGTCTGCAACAAATTTACAATAAAGAACAGTACAATAGTAAAAAAGTACAATAACTCACTAAAAGAGTAAAGAAAAGTTATGTGAAATTAAAAGAAACACTTTAAAAGAAAAGCAATATGAAATGAAAAGAATGTGTGGAATGAAAATAAAATGTAAATGTAAAGACAAGCAATGTTAAATGAACAGAAAATATGCAAATAAGCATTTAAATAAATACTCTTCATATATACCCTTTTGTGTTTTCTTTTAGGCTATAACACCTGTCTTAAAATGTAAGGGATACTGGAGCTTGGTTGAGGTGGTGGGACTGCTCGCGGTGAGCGCCGGAAAATTTCCCTTATTTTCAAATCCAAAACTTGACAGGTGTGAAGTACGTCTTTCTCAGATAAATAAGGACTGAAAAGGGGAGAACAAGGGTTGTGGAGGGCCCCATGCCTGTGTTTGCCTTAGGCCTCAAAATGACTAAATGCGCCCCTGACTATATTAAGCTACGGGACACTGCTTCGTAAGCTTGTTCCAGGTGGGTTGATTATCCACTGCACATGCGCAAAAACAGTATTGACAGCACCGTGGGAAATGAGAAAACAAATAAAGAAAAATAAAGAACAGGTAAAATCGACTTATTTCCTTTTGGTTTCCTGGTTTATTATATTTCTAACTTTCTGTAGTACATTAACTAATAAACAGAAAATATTATAAATTAAAAATGAAATTTACAAATCACCCTTTTTACATTTATCTGACGCTTTTATCCAAAGCGACTTACAATTGCTGTATATGTCAGAGGTCGCACGCCTCTGGAGCAACGAGGGATTAAGTGTCTTGCTCCGGGACACAATGGTAGACAGGTCACAGTGGGGGATCGAACCCGGGTCTCTCACACCAAAGGCATGTGTCTTATCCACTGTACCATCACCACCCCATTGTGACACTAAACAAAGCCTCCAAAAATAATTTCATAATTAAGACATGATACTGAGAAAATTACGCTTAATTAGCATAAAAATCAGTGTGACCTACAGCCTATAAGCATTGCTTTGTGGCACTGTTTAACCAAGACAATAACAGTGAAAACAAGTTTGACATTTACAGCTGCAAAATCAAAGATTAACTTCCTGTAAATCTCTGTCTTTTTTAATCTTAAGCAGCAAATTGATCATAAAAGAATAAAACCACCATTTCCTCCACCAGGATTGTTCAGACGCAGGGTATATATTATACTACAATTACACAACAACAGCAGTTTTGAGAGTGGTGGATTCAAAGGTTTCAGATGGCAGGGCCTGGGGGGAAATTACTTACCATGTCATAACTGTTATGTCTGGTCTGTTTGTATATTTACTATTTTCCTGTATATTTTATTTATAACGAAACATTTGATAAAATCTTGGTATGTTTTGTGTGTAAAATATTTAATTTCTAAAGTAACAAGTTACTTGAGCTGTTAGGATAATGTAGTAAAGTAAAAAGTACCATATTTCCCTGAATTGTCATAGAGTAGAAGAAGAATGCAGCATGAAAAGAAAATACAAAAGTAAAGTAGAAGTACCTCAAATTTGCACAGAAGTACAGTGCTTGAGTAAATGTACATAGTTACTGTCCACCACTAAATATTTGAGACTATTGTGTACATCCAACTTCAGTGTTGTTTTGTGGTTGGAAGGGAAGAAGCGCTTAGGATCCTGTTTGTGGATTTCTGCTTCACCAATATCATCCCAACTCTTCCACAGGACAAGCTCTCCCAGCTGAGTGACTCCACCGGCAAGTGGATCACAGACTTCCTGTCTGACAGGAGGCTGCACGTGAGGCTAGGGAAACATGTCTCTGACTCCCAGACTCTCAGCAACCTCCACCCACTTCACCCAGTTGACAGTGTCTATCCACGTCCTGGGCACCATCATCACCCAGCACCTCAAGTGGGAGCTGAACATCAGCTCCCTCACTAAGAAAGACCAGCAGAGGATTTACTTCCTGTGGCAGCTGCCGCAACCTGCAATTGTCACGAACAAGGGCAGACTGCAGTATATCATTCGCTCAGCAGAGTTTATTGGCTGCAATCTGCCAACGCTCTGGGACCTGTACACCTGAGGCGTGCAGGTATAATTGTACCCGACCCCTCTCACCTCGAACACAAACTGTTTCAGACACTCCCCTCCGGCAGAAGGCTATGGCCCATCACAGCCCACGACACTCATACTGTAAACTCTTGCGCATGCACTTCCCTGCACAAAGTGACAAGGGTGACAAATGACCTTCTTATGGCAGCTGATTCAGGATCATCATCACTGCTCATTCTCCTTGACCTAACAGCGGCATTTGACACAATAGACCATACCATCCTCCGGGACCGCCTCCACAACACAGTTGGACTGTCGGGAATGGTACTGCAGTGGTTTGAGTCCTACCTCTCTGGCAGGACTGAGCGTGTTATATTGGGAGAATGTGAGTCCAGGATGCTCCCCGTTACATGTGGTGTCCCGCAGGGGTCGGTTCTCGGCCCAATCTTATTCATTCTGTACATGCTACCACTTGGTTCTGTCATCAGCAGACATGGACTATCCTTCCATTGTTATGCTGATGACTTGCAACTTTATATCAAGACTGCCTCAAGCCCCTCCATAGCCATGTCACGACTCACCACGTGTCTTGAGGAGATAAAGGCATGGATGAAAAGCAACTTCCTCCAGCTGAACCCTAGTAAAACTGAGGCATTACTTGTTGGCACCCCTCATCAGATTCGCTCCTCTCCCATTTCTCAGTTCATCTTCGACAATCAGGTCATCACTTTCTCCTCCTCAGTCATAAACCTAGGGGTTCGGTTTGACCCGCAGCTGACCTTCAATGATCACATTAAACACATTTGTAAAATCTCCTTCCACCATCTTTGAAACATCTCCAAACTCCGTCCCCTTCTAACTCTTCCAGATGCAGAGAAACTTGTTCATGCCTTTATTTCCACAAGGCTGGACTACTGTAACGGACTCTTCACTGGGATGTCTGGCAGAAATATCCAGAAGCTTCAATACATCCAGAATAGCGCTGCCAGAGTCCTAATGAGAGTCCGAAAATATGATCACATAACTCCCATTCTACACTCATTGCACTGGCTCCCTGTTTCATTCCGGATCGACTACAAAATCCTCATGCTTACACAAAAATGTATCACTGGACATGCACCACCATATCTACAAGAACTCATCACCTTGAAACCCTCCCCCCGCACCCTCAGATCAACAGGACAATTGCTTCTTCAGGTCCCGACCACAAGGCTTCGTACCATGGGGGACTGAGCTTTTTGTTCAGCTGCACCACAGCTCTGGAACCAGCTCCCGAGTGACCTGAGAGCAGTACAGAGCCTGGACACTTTCAAAGCTGAACTGAAGACTTTTTTATTCAGAAAGGCGTTTTTGTGCAGATTGTTTTTATTGTTATTTTTTAGTTACTATTCTCCTGTGTAGCACTTTGAGATTCTTCGGAATGAAAAGTGCGTTATAAATAAAATATATTATTATTATTACAAAGTGTAATTTAACTAACAGCCTTATAACATTATATAACATACATATAACATTATATAACAGCCATAAAAAATTTTTTCATATTTTGTTTACTTCTTATTGTCTATTTTATATTTAGGATTTTTTTACTCTTTAGTGCAAGCTTTGTTTTCTTTATATTTTTTACTCAAAGAAATGGTTTTCTAGTTTGCTGGCCCACACAGAGCCTTGACATCACTCTCATCCAACACCTTGGGGATGAACTGGAATGTCAATTGTAAGCCAGGCCTTGCTACTAATGCTAATAATCACTAATGCCATAGAGGCTGAATAAGAGAAAATCCCTGGGTGTAATTTTCACGTGTCCGCATTAATTTGTTTAACATTTTTGTAGATGTAGTGTATATGCATATCCAAACAGTGAAGACTTATCCCAAATGTTTGCAACAATTCTTAAACCCAGAGGTTATCTTGGTGCAGCCAGCTGATTAAGTTACAAATTAAGTAGCATCTAGTGTCGACTTTGTGCCCTAACTTAGGAGAGAACTTACACACAGCTAGTGCATCCCAGTGCTGGTCCAGTCACCTATGCAACGTGTGTGTGATTGTATACTTTTGTGTCAGTATATTATATGTGTCTATAGGGAGGTTAGATCAAACTTAATAATAATTAACACTCTGCTTTATTTATCCCTGGAGGTGCCATTCTAATTCTGCCAGCCTCCTGACGCAGCTGAAAATCTCTTACTGACACACAAACACAGACTTTTGTCTTTAGGTCAGGTATCTATCACACAGACATATAAGTAACATGAACCATTATTGTCTCATCCTTTACCTCCTCCTTCAAGGGTGGCTCTTTGATCCGAGCAAACGGCGGGATATTCAGGAAGTGGGTTGGACGGCCTTTGAGATTCAGTTTGTTGCCGGCTTTACATACCAATAAACTTTTTATAGTTAATTGCCTCCTCAGCATTTTAGCTGAGGAGGCAATTATTGGTGCAACAACAGATAATTACTGTGTTCATTTTTATTCGCAATCTTGATAGTGTCAAGTCCTACTATGTTTTGAACGGATAGCAGCGGGGCCGGTGGAAAAGTGGTGGGGGAAGGAAATTACGGTAGTAATCTTTACTCATTACCATAAAAGTTGCTCTGTGTATCATCAGCTTTAGGGTTGGGACCCAAAATGGGTCTACCAATTGGCAGTAAAATGCATGACAATGTTGCAACATGTAAATACAGATATTTAAATAAGCTGTCTTCTTTGCTGCTTAGGGCTGTTCAGCTCAGATGCTGAGTCAGCTTTTCTTTCTCACCTCTCCCTAACCTGATCTGCTGTCCACATTCTGTAATCTGTCACTGTCGATCCACTGATGTCCAAACAAAAGTACAAGGACGAGTTTATTAAAGTTGGCTTCACCAAAGCCATTCAGAAGGGAGAGGAGATGCCTCAATGTGTAAAATGTGGGGAAGTGCTCTGTAATGAGAGTTTTAAAACGAAAAAATTGCACAGGCAAATGTTCCAAACGAAACATGTGCAGTATTGGGGAAAGTTCAGACATTTTTCACTGCCCATCAAGATCTCTTGATTCATTTAGGCACCACATACATGTGAGAATCTGACATTTCTGTAAGGGCAGAAAATTGTGACTTTAGCATCTCTTGACAAACAAATACAGGAACAAACTAAAACCTCAGAACGATAATTTGAAAAACCAGCTGGTTGAAAACTTTAACCTGCCACCGACTTTCAGGTTGGCATCATTTAAAAAAAAGCATGTTGGTGCTGATGGATGATGAGAGTTGAGAAAGGGGTGAAAATGTTGTTTTTGTTTACTTTTATGATGAAATAAATACATGCTGTTTGTTTCCTTCTCTCACACAGAGCTGATGTACGCCGTGGTGTTCAGTAACGTGACCATCATCATCCAGCGTATGTTCTCTCTACGATACAAGCATGAAGGACCTGAAGGAGAATGCTGGAGTACTTCCAGACCACATGGTCTGTCAACAGTCGCATAGATGTCAACGGGGTAGGAATCCCTTTCATTGTTGGTGACATGTTGTGCTTTTGTACGTTGAGCTGTCTGCCCTAAAGAAACTTCAAGGCAAAGTTTAGATGGCGTTTGAGCACTGACAGCTGTTGTACAGTCCATTAACCACCCTATGAGGCTGTAACTGTCAATGATCTTTCACAACACATGGCCAGTTGACATCCTATTGAAATTTAAAAAGGGTAACTGGTAGCAACAGAGCCCGTTCCTTAGTTATCAATCAGTGTTACAGCTCATTACATCTGTCACACATCCCCAGCTCCTTCACGACTTCCCTGATGAGCTGCAGGCCGACATCGCCATGCATCAGAATAGGGACATCCTCCAGCTGCCGGTCTTTGCGGGGGCCAGTCGTGGCTGCCAGCGCTCACTCTTCCTTCATATAAAATCCTCCTTCTGCATCCCCGGGGAGTACCTCATCCGTCAGGGCGACATGCTGCGTGCCAACTACTATGTCTGCTCCGGGTCTCTGGAGGTGCAGAACAACACCACGGGCCTGGCAACCTTAGGTTTGTCTTGTGGTCAAGGGACTTTTTTTAGCCTCATGTTTAAGGTGATCGTGTGTTATGTGTCATGTGTTATACTGTGGAGAAAGAAATTTTGTTATTGTTTTGATTTTAGGAGAAGGGAACCTGTTTGGGGCTGACCTGCCTGGACCAGACCAGGTGATCGCGACCAATGCTGATGTGAAAGTGCTGACACACAGTCACCTTCAGTATATCAATCTGCATCACCTGAAACAGGTGCTGGGACTCTACCCTGAGTGCGCCAGTGTTTACGCCTCAGGCATCTGCGACAGCCTCACCTACAACCTGCGTGTGGGCAGCCAGGACCAGGTGCTAAATATACTCTCACACACAAAAAACTGGTGTTAACTTAATGTGTCATTTGCTTGTTTTCAACACAAATTTAACAAGATTCCAAAATATTTCAAAATATTTCACTATTCATGTAATTATTATTGCAGAATTTCCAAACTATTTCCTGCTTTAATGTGTTTCCATTGTATTTGCTGTTTCCAGGAACATAGGTGCCCCTCTGTTTTGGAATCACAAGGAGGCTCTGATAAGTCCATTCACCTCACTCCAGCAACCTGCTCCCGTCGCCCTCTCCAGTTGCACAGCTTCAGCAGCCCCGTTCGCCCCATCTCCCAGGGGAACCTCCTGGGGATTGAGTTGCGGCAGTTCAGCGCCCAGCGAGGCTGCCGTTCACCAAACCTCAGCCGTGGCCTCCACGGGCAGAGCATATCTCCTACAGCCACCTGAGCCTCAACCTCAGCTGATGGAGAGTCAGGGGCTCAGCAAAAGCCTTCAGGTCTCAGGTATTCATCTTAATGTCATCTTAAATAGAATGTGTGTTTTTGGTGTTGACAGCACTGAGCCAAAGCGCCACCAGCTGCAAGGGTCACCTGGATGCCAGATGGTTGCTCCAACAATGGATACAACAGTGGTGCCCTGTCTCCTTCTGGGGAAATATGAGAGCACAGAGGAATGAAATGACAGCCAGGTGTCCAAAGAGTCAGAGAACAAGTTAAAGGTTCAGTGTGTTAAATTTTAGTGGCATCTAGCCGTGAGGTTTGCAAATTGCAACCAACAGCATAGTCACCGCTCCCCCCTCCCTTTCCAAGCGCACAGGAGAAGCTACGATGACCAGCACGTTCTGTCGGCTCTTGTGGTCCTCCATTTGTCCAAATTTTTTCTTCTTCTTCTTCAGTTAAAGTCTGACTCGTTTACTTTACGAGTGCTCTGGTAATAGAGATGCACAACAGCACACAATACCAATCTACGTACAGTCCAGCTTGCTCAAAGTGTTTCTAAAGACTGTGGAGCAGGATGGACCTCCTGATCAATTTTTTGGTTTGGTCCAACAGCACCTCCCAGAGGATTAACCTGCTTTTTGTTGCTTCATTTCTAGTTTGTTCCTCAATACAGTATTTCTGATTCTGATTCCAGAGTTGAGAGAGATGTCGACACAAGGGTCGACCTTTTATCATAAACACTATACACTGCAATCGCTCTGTAACATAATATTTTGGGAGTCATTTGCAGTGCTGTTGATTCAGGTATCACCTTTCTGATACAGTGTCGGCAAAACTTCCCATGAATATCCCTGATAGACACTGTACATGCATGCATGCATATATATTATATATGGATAAATGCAGTGCTTCCACATACTGTGTGTGTAACTTGGCATATCTCTGGAGTCACAAAGAAATCTTGTTTCACATTAATGCTGATAAATCCTGAGTTGTGTGCTAAGTCTGAATGTTTTCTCCTCCTCATTTGTCCAGACTCCGCTCAGGCTGATGAGGTCAGACGGAGCATCAGTCAACTCAACAACAAGGTAAGGTACAGTCTCCAATCTAAATTAAATCTGATTGGACCAAAGATAATGTATCAATCCACATTGTGATGACAACCTAGCTCTACTCGTGGCCCTTCTCAGGCCCTTTCAATTTTCTTTCACTCCCTTGTTCCCAGTTTTCTGTCTACTTTCTTTCCTATTTGCATGAGTTACCTCAGTCTGTGTCCCTTTGGATTTCACCATTGCAGAGGAGATTTTTAAATGGTTTGGTTCTCTTTTGGGAAGTCATCAGAAAATTAAATCCGGACATGAGTCTCAGATTAAATCCAAAAGACAGAAGCTGACTCTATAAACTCTTCACCCAGGTTAGGACTATGTCATGTCTCAGAGAGGGTGACCACACATCTGTGGACCAGCACGACTCTTGTTAGCGTCAGCCCAAGCGTCCAGGGTGGAAGTAGTCCAAGCCTTGCACCTCATGCTGGCCTTGAAGACTCTGACAACAGACTTCTCAGTGGTAGCCTGACCACGATCAGCCGGTCCCACTCCCAGCCCACTTTGTGCCTGCAGCCTCCCAGTGATGGTGATGGACGGCTGGACTCGTCTTCCAGTTCCTACAGCTCCAGGCCATTTCACGTGTGTATATAAGGAATAGAACAGATGTAAAGTATTTTTTTGTTCTGCATTTTTTATTTAGAATTCCACTGATCATCTCCAATTGGATGTTCTCCTAAACCCTTCGGGAGAGTTGAATGTTTCCTATGTTTTCCTCACCATTAAAGATTACACTGTGAAATACTGTAGGTTTAATTTCTCTCTCCACAAAACACTTTCTCAAGATCTATAATCCTATAAACATGATAAGTTAAACAGAAATTGGTGTATTCAGCTGGAAAGTGGGCCCCGTGAAGTATCTCCTACTTTCATTTATTACATAAGATTCTATGAATGACTGCTTAGTTGCAATGACACTATTCTTGTCATTGAGAAATCAAAACTAACTAACTCTGATATAAGCTCAACAACAAACACAGATACTCAGATCACACCTGAACACCTGAAGATAAAGACTTTGGTTCCTGGTCTTCAGGTTTAGCTGGCCTTCTAAATGTTGAGTGGGATTCACTTCTTAGCACAAATAAATAAAGTATGATCTCATGGTGTAGTCATCCATGTATAGTAAATATTTTAGTTTCACAGTCAGCAGTATCTGAGTTGACGGCACTTTACTTTAACTGCCTCTTTGCTGGTTCACAGTAGCTAAAAGTAAAAAGTATACTTCATAGCAAAACTTGAAATGTGTGGTTCTGATGTGTTAGACGATTAAAAACAAATCCCCTCAAATGTTCTCTTATCTGCTGCAAACACCAAGCACCTTACTGAGCTTGTAGATGTTACTGTCCAATCTTTTCAAGACCCCTCAGATTTCTCTTTCTCTACCCTCAGCCTAGAGGTCTGGCCCCTTCAAAGGGGCTCTGGATACTTAAATATATATAAAGTGGTTCAAATTAGCTCAGGATCTATATTTCGGCAAAATGCTTTTTTTGATACATTCTCCTGATAATACATTATATTCATCTGATGCTTTTATTCAAAGGGATTTGCAATATCTGTATTTGTAAGTCACATGCCTCTGGAGCAACTATGGGTTAAATGTCTTGCTCAGGGACACATTGGTGAATTGCAGCTGACTCAAACTAAATGTTTCACAAAATGTTTTGTGGAGAGCTGCATGAAATGTAAGTGTTTGTTAGCAGTGTCTCTGGGCCACATTCTCAGTCACCTTTCTTTAAGTGCTCGTTGCACTCCAGATTCATGGGGGGAAACTGAAGTCAAATTAGCTTTCTGATCATTTATGATTGGTGGTGTTTAATTTTTGATGGGATTGTATTACACTGAGTTGTTATTTTGTGCACAAGCATGTACTGTACATTAAACTTCAGTTCCAATAAAACAACTGCAATCTAAGGCTTGGACCCCCCAAAAGAGGCAAAAACAACAGTTCAGGAGGTCTTTCTTAACTATAATTGTAAATATTACAATACATTTCCCAAACTCATGCCTTACATTCAAGAATCTTGAAGTATGATTTCTGACGCCCCTAAAATGAACCGTAGCATTTCCTAACCTTGACGTTATTTGAACGTCGTGCCTGCCCACATTACTCGCGACTGCTGCTCCACTCCAGTCCACCACACGCTGGTGGAAACACTGTAAAGTTAATGTCAGTAGTTAGCTTTCTAGCTGCTTTAATACTCTTAACTTTCCTACCGTCAGAGTTTTGTAATTAGCATTTATTTTACTTTATTTTTATTATTGTAGATGGTCTATTTATGGCAGAAAATTGTGTCCTCTTACCTTTATTCTTTTATGTATGATCTTTTAATTAGGGCCCGAGAACGAAACTCAAGTTTGGCGGCCTAAACTTGAGAAAAGTCAACAAATTTTGCAAACGTCAGAGTTGAAAAATCTCGTATTTTATGGGTTTTGCGCATGGGCGTGGCAAAATGGCTCGCTAGCGCCACCTAGAAAATTGAAAAAAATTAGCCCCTTGTCCACGTTCAACCTACATGCACAAAAGTTTGTGGGGACGTGTATTCAAGTCCAGACACACAAAAAAGCCTCAAGAACCCATACCCTAAACTCAACAGGAAGTCAGCCATTTCAGCTTCAGTGTACTGTGCTCACATCGGCATCAAACTGTACATGTAGGATGAGAGTCCCGCCCTGAACACATGTACATGACGAACTTCACCCACAGTCATAGCGCCACCTGCAGGCAACAGGAAGTCACTGTTAACAAAGCAGCCCCCACCGAACGTTTGACCTACATGTATGAAATTTCTGTGGCACATGTATCATGGTCAGACGTACCAAAAAGCCTCTTGGAGCGATGCCCTAAACTCAATAGGAACTCGGCCATTTTGAATTTTGCGGCCATTTTTGGATGATTTACACACTCCGTACTTTAATGAACTCCTCCAGGGGATTTAGTCCGATCAATTTCAAATTTCTGCTGTGCCTTCTAAAGGCATTGACGATGAAAAGTTGTGCTATCTGTGAGTTTTCGTCAATGGCTGTGTCCGTGGCGTGCCGTCCAAAATCTATAATTTGCTGGGAAACAGGAAGTTGTTGTAACTTCAGTGTACATGCTCATATCTGCAAAAAACTTTACGTGCTTGATAACTGTCCCGCCCCCGAAGACATCTACACACCAATATTAATTCATATTCATAGCAGAAAGTGCTATGTAGTGCCACAAAGGCGACACAGGAAGTGACATATAACACCTTCGTGCAGTGTCCGAAGCGCGTAGCAAATTCACAGTCGTGCCGGCAGAGCTCCAGAATATTTAACACGGCTGCCTCACGCCCCCACGCGCTACACGTGCGAGGGCCCACCCAACGCTGCTTGCAGCTTTAATTCTTTTTATTGTTGTCACTATGACAAGTAAAAGCAGGGCAGACATACACATGAAAACTAGATCTTTTTACAGTAACAATCACTTTAATTTTTAGAAGAGTAATTCATATTTACAGATGTTGGCACATAAACATAAAAATCATATTAAGCACCATTCTACATGTGTTCTGTAACTGTTAAACCACTAAGTGCTATTCACAAAAGATAGTAGCTGTGAGAAGAATTCCAGTAGCCACTGTCTTATTGTTAGTTTTCCTTGGAGTCTGTCAGAAGCATCACATTGAAATACGCTCTCTATTTATAAATTTTGGTGTCTTTGCTGCGATGGGAGACCCCTCCTACCACTGCAACAGCAACACTATTATCCAAAGTAAAAGCAGCAGTCCCCACACTGGAAAGCTGCCATCATGCTGGTAAATCTACTATTTATGTTATCACTTGCCAGTAAATACGTCATTTATATTAACAAAGTCGAGCCCTTTACACAAACGCTTAAAAATAAATCCTACACTTCTGGTTCCCATTTACTTTTAATAAAGGGTTTATGCGCCCATATTATTTTAAACAAATTATATGAGTATTAATAAAACGTAAAAACGTTCAAGTCACCGAGCTGGAAGTTCATTATTATAAGTATCAATGCAGCCAGACAGAAAAACCTGGACAGTTAGTGAACACTAAAAACCTACTCATAATTTGATGCTTCCTGATATGATGGAGTTGTAGACCTGAGCTGCCAATGGTATGTAACTCTTCTCACGATCATCAAGGATGTAAAGAGGGTCCTGAACACGTCCTGGATCAAAGCCCTCCTCCACTAACTTCATCTTCATCTGCTTGAAAGTCCCCGTCACCTCCATGACATTCTAGATGGAATCAAAATACTCACTCAGGAACAGTATCAAAATATCATCATTTTTGATCACATGATGCAAACACAGTAAGAAATTTTTTTTTAAAAATCATGGCCAAATGATTGACCATGTGGCTCAAACATTAATCACAATCATTTTTATTTACATTTTTGGATATTAACATTTATTTTAATTAAATGTACATGGTGTTTCTTCCAAAAGTGAAATGCAGTGAAGTATATGTGAAACAAAATTACCTGTATCCTTATAAAGCGAGGTCGGGCATATGAGGGCAGGTAGCTAACCACGTGGTTATATATTTTACTTCCTTCAAACTGGGCACCTTCCTTCACAGTCACAGCTGCCATTCCTATCCGCCCCTCGTGCCCTACATTGCCAAGCAAATAAGAAACAAACAAAGCGTTTGTCTTTATTGACTAATTTACTACAAAATCATTGTCTCTTTTCGGTGTTCTGCCATTTGGAAGTCATGATATTCTTACTAAACATACTGTGAGGTAAAAATGTACAAAGAAAATGACCATCACCTGGCACTTGAACTCCATAAACATTGGCTTCTTTGAGACAATCACTGAGCGTCAGGATGTCAGACACCTCGGTTGTGGCCACATTCTCACCTTTCCACCTGTCAGCTCAAACAAGTTACAAGTACATATTATTTTTTCTTGTTGTTTTATTTTTAAATATAAGGAAATAGTACTTTTGACAGTCATGAGAGGAAACATATCCTCCCTTTGCTATCTCCTGTCTGAGCACCAAATACAAGTTTGCCCAGAACTTGCCCAGAGCTTTTCTAAAGGAGCATGGTTCATAACATGTTTTATTGTAAAATTATTGTTAAATTTATTGTTAAATATAATATTGTGAAATTATTGTTGCAGGGCTGCTGAAAAATGGCACTCAGTGGTCAACAGGAAATGTATGGCGCTGTGAACTAGAACAAAATGTTACTGTTAAAGTTGTGTAAAATTATCAAGTTTTGAAAGTTTCAGTAGAAAGATTATTGTTAACAATCACAGACTGCATCTTAAGCCAGAGGCTATTCATGAAAATACAAAAAGGAAAAACTGAAGCTGTTTTTTGGGGTAAAAAACATAAACCTATTTGTTTGATCTTTTATAGAATCAGAATAAATAACTCTCTTCTCCTTTCCAAAATTCAATGAAAAGTCTCTCTCGTAAACTTATTGCAGGTAAATTAAAGAGGAAAGAAATCAACTCTACAGAAACTAAAACACACGACACATCTCCCACGCTTTCTCACTTCATATGGATCTTACCTGTAATAAATTCTTTGACTATTGTCCTGCTTTTCACTTTTAACAGTAAAAGTTAAAAACAGTTCAAGTCTTTAATTTGTAGTTGTATAGTATGACTGATATTGCTGCATAAAACTATAAGAAATTCTGTTAAAAAAAAGAAAAAAGAAAGCATTATGTTTCAAAATTAAATCCTGGTGCAGAGGCGTTCTGTACCTGAAGGTGTCACCGACACGATCCTGAAAGTAAATGAAGTTGTCGTTATCGATCCTCATTAGGTCTCCACTGTTGAAGTAAAGATCTCCTTTCTTGAGAACATTACGAAGTCTCTTCCTCTCTGTGTGTTCTTCATTCTGCGCGTAGCCGACAAAAGGAGCAATGTCCGTGATCTTTGACACCAGAAGTCCTGTCTCACCTTAAAGAAAAAGCCAAGAGACATGTCTTTTACTGCCAGTGTCAATCAGTGGACTACTTGCCCCATCACTGGGATCCTGTTTTGGTTGGTGAATAGACCCTGAGGACGAGACATCCAGAGTGTCATACAAGGATTTATTTCTTCACCTGTGGGTGCCACCACACAGAGGCCATTGGCATCTCGAATAGGTTCATCCCGTTCTGTGTCATACTTAATCAGAGTGTAGGGAAACAGCTTCTACAGGAGGAAGTAAAGACATCAGTATTGCATGTATGTTCTCAATACGTCTTTATACCAACAGCAGAATAAAACATATACTTCTTATTATTACAATAGTTCATTTACATCTACAAATTCAAGGTGCTTGTACTTTTCTTGTTTCCATTTGATGCACTTTTATATTTCTACTCCACCACATCTCAAAGATAAATATTGTACTTCTTACACCACTTCCTTTGTCTGACAGCTTTAGTTAGTTGTTACTTTTAAGCTTACAATTTTTCATCCCCTTCAAGTGAAAACCATGTATCACCACATTTGGTGATTTGGTGTTTTTTTAAACCCTCTCCCTGGATTCAACATCTCAAAAGACTCTCATTCTTACCCGATGCAGGAAATTTACTCGTCCAATAGCTCCAATTTTCCCTGTGTAGTTGACAAATCCGACATTTCCCTCAGTAGAGGCATAAAACTCTCGGACCTGAATGTTCCCAAAGCGAGTGAGAAACTCTCTCCATATCTCTGCTCTGACACCATTGCCAATGGCCAGTCTTACTTTATGGTCCTTGTCATTTTCTCTCTGCATTTTCAAAAATAAAAAATAAAAAAAATAGATTAATAATTTTGCAAGTGCCACATAATTTATTTAATTTCATCATTTAAACTTAATTCATTTGAATAGTCATAGTTCTTCGTTCTGATCAGTATGCCTAATCCCTGTACTACATATGTAAGAATCTGACATTAGAAACCAGTTCACAGTAGCAACATCAGTGCAACCTAAAAATACTCATCTCTAAAACCTACTACAAATAAAGTGTAAGAAATACCATTCACTGTAACAAATGTGACCCTAAAGTTGCGTACTAGTCCAGGGATATTTGGCTGCCAAGTTACTTGATATGGTCTTTCTAAGTAAAGGCCAACATCTATTCCTGAGGTGACCAGATACAGACAAACCAGCTTGGGGGACAAGGTCACGCAGTAAATTGAGACTGCACTTCATGTGATGCAATTAGATACTCTGAATGGCAATACATGTAGACATAATTTCTAAAATACCGTAGATACACCTTTCATTGATCAGAAAAGTATGCAATCATTCTGATACTTAAAATATGTGTATTTTCCTCTATGTATCCATAATGTTTTGTGCTTTTAAATCACCTACAGATAATGACGCAGAAGGCTGGAACCCGATAGTTGAGATTTAATGATTTCTATTTTGGTAAGCCAGCTGTGCTGCACTGTGGGAATGTACAGATTTGGAAAGTTAATCTCTGACTAGATCTGCCTCAATGGTGGCTTGCTGCAGCCGGGTCACAGTCTTTGCAGATGTCTCAAGCGAAGGATTTGATACAGCAGGTTAAGATGGTAGAGTCGTGGCACGGTGCTCCAAGCGTCGTGCCAAAGACCCTGTGTGAGCTTGTTTGAGTTGCAATCACTCTGCTGAAAAAATTGAATTCAATCAATAGATAAAGGTTATTAAATAGGGTTATGATTTACTTATCACATCATAAGAGCCCTTTCATCACCGCAGATGACAGAAACTGCAATACAGCCATTTAAGCCGTCACTTGAATTCTATTCAAGTGTTCCTGCCCCTGAGTAAGAGGGCGGGTCGTCTTAAAGTTCTGCCAACCCTAAAAGAATGCCACTGGTTTAGGTGTCACTTGAGAGTTTTAACTGTCACATGATTGTGACACTGCTGTAAAGGCACCTCCACATTACAAAGAAAACAAAATGGGGTAAACCTGGAATAACTGATGATGCTTAGTGGCATAAGATGAAAATTAAAGGGCAAGATCAGCAACTTAAAATAGTTAGTTATTAATATTTATATATTATAGTATGTGCAAAACAAATTATTCCTACTTAAAAATGCTGAAATATTGCAATGCTCCTGAGTTTTTAGTTTTGCAGTATTGAGCTCTGCATGGCTGAAACTCCAGGAACAGTGAAAGTGATTTTACCTTCGGTGTACTACAGAGGTAACGCATCACCTCTCCTATGTACTGGACAACGGTCACATCATTTTTCCTGCAGTCGTCCCAAAACTGAGAGGCAGAAAACTTCCTCTTCAGAATGATAGTTGATCCTTCAGAATAAGACAGGAAAGCAGGATAAAAATATGGTGGCAACAGATTCAGATTCAGTTTTATATTTATTTTCATTTCAGCAAGTTGTGGTGTTCACAGCTTTTATAAAACATCAATATTTAGTTAGAAAGAAGAGATACAGCTGGTGGCCATTTAAATTAAGATATTAGGTTTATTATGGGATATTCACCTGGTGTAACATTTTTTATTGATCATAAAATACCACTATAGTATTAGTTACAGTATTCCTAGTTATTTCTACGTATTTTGAATTGACTGAATTAGAGATGAATTACTGTATTTCATATAAGAATTTACTGTATGCCATTTAACTGAATGTACTATACACAGGACTGTGACTGTTATGGGGCAGTATTGGATATCACCTAATCTGTGTGTGCGTAACTCAGGCTGCTTACCCAGACATAATAGTGGTGTGAACTTTAGCCTATTTAGAAAATAGCAGTTAGGAAGGAGAAGTAATCTGGTTTTGGTCGACCTGGCTCTGTACAGATTACTGGTTCAGAGTGACAAAAGACTCTTTGATTTAGTTTCCCAAAGGCTGGAAAACCTCAGGGAGGTAGAGATGGAGAAGGGGCATCTCTTTTGTGTCGTGTGGAAACGAGTTCAATTACGTTTACAATTATATACAATTCAAAAAGCACTAGCCTCATTTTTAGGTCGTGTGAGCACCTTATGTGCCACATCATTTTCTCAAACCATGAAGAACCACCCACCATTTCTTAATCTAAAGATTTCAAAATTACTAGTTTTTCTGTGACAGTGAATCTATGTAAAAAAATGCCTAACGTAGCGGTGGGCAATCTGACAATTTAGATTGAATCTCTGTGGCAAGAAATACTCTAAGATGTTGAGAATCTACTTTTTGTATAGAGTGCAGTATTTAATGTTCTGTTACTTTTTTTCCTAAACTGCACAGCGGACCCACATCATCAAATAAAAGCCAGATTGTAATTATCATTATGAAACCTGTGTAGAGTCTTTAATGAGATATTGTGTTTAATGTGCCCACCCCTTGTATGAAAACAAACTGAACCCGGATCTGGCATAGACAACCCATGATATCTCAGCTTACATTTTGGGTGACAGCCACTGTCACCACTCACAAATCATTTTGTTTGGTTATTTTGAAGTTTTGTTCGGTTTACAGTATAAAAATGCTATCTGTGGCCTGTTTGTTTACACACTAGGAAGGATAGTGTGACTTGTAGATGCATACATTATTTGTTTGTTTTAAAGCATATCTAGCAGTCGAAGCCCTTTGCAAACTTAGTGAACTCATGGATGTATAGTGAACCACAGCACAGCCTTTGGTGCAGATTTTACCTCTGACAGTCTGGCCTGAAAAAACAGTTATTTGGTTTTAGCACCTTGCAACATAGATGTCTTCTCCAGAGGTCAACTGTGGTGTTAGCCGTGAAAAGGACTGCTGTACCCAGCAATTCCAAATTAGGACACAAATGGAGGAAAACAAAACAAACCTAACAACACCTTGTTATCTCACTTTGGTATTCATCAGACTGTAAGGAATCTCTCACAGTCTTCACAAAGTTTTATGTGTGTGGTCTAGGGATGTCCAGATCCGATCACGAGATCGGAAATCGGGCCCAATCACGTTGTTTCAGACTCGATCGGAATTGGACGTTACCTCCCAATCAGGACTCCGATATAAATGTATATATATTCTCATTATTAACACATCTATAGTTATGTGGTGGCACAGAGTTAGACCCCACACAGCAACATGTGCAGCATGACATCACCTTGTTGCAGAGACGCTATAGAGGGAATGTGCATGATGTCACAGAAAGCAATAACAAATAAGGAACATCCTGGATCTGTTTTTTCACTCTTCTTTATACTTTTTTTACGTATTATAGAAGTATCGGATCGGGACTCAGTATCGTTAGATACTCAAAATCAAATGACTCGGACTCAAGGGCAAAAAAACCTGATCGGGACATCCCTAGTGTGGTCTGTCTGTTGAGACTACATCTCCATCGTCTCACCTGTCTCAATGGAGCCAACAAAGCCTATAACAAATCCAGCTGTGTGGTACAGAGGCAGGTTGAGGTAGATGACATCACTAGCCGTTACACCGTTTGATGATAAAACAGCCAGAGCTGTTACAAGGCGGTTTTGGTTGACCACAGCCGCCTTAGGGAGACCTGAAATACAACAAGACACAGACATCACAAACCTTAAATGCTATGTTGTCCCCGCCACATGACTGTAGTTGTTAAATCAATCAGGCAGGGATCCAAACTTTAAAGACAATGTTGTTGTGGCCACAGATTATCACATGCAACTGAAAAACAAACAGATCAAAGCAGCCACTCAAATACCTGTAGTGCCAGAGGTGTAAATATAAACTGCAGGACTTTTGAATGTGATGTGTGATCTGAGGGATCGAGGGAGTGGGGTGTCCGATGCCTCGTCCACTTTATCAGAGAAGCTCTCTATTCCTGGTGTGTCACAGTGTTTGGTCATCAAGAGGACGACGACACCCTGCTCTGTCAGGGAGGGCAACACATCCTCCACTGCTTCCTGTAGCTCTAGAAAGAGACATACAGCGCAATCAAAACCACTAGATAGAAGTTTTATTATTTTTTAGGAATGCAGCTTTACAGAAAATGCAAGTATGACTGAAACTCAACTTTCAGTTTGAGTTATAAGTGTGGAAAGTTAAGGAGAAGAGGCTGGAGGATGGTCAGTGAACAATGTACACTGCAGTAATTTGAGAACAAAAATACTGTTAGCAGTATAAAAAAGCTGTTCCAGTGACCTGAAGAGCTTTTTTGAGCCATCTGAAAATGAGGGTGAAATTGTCTACCTGAATTCATTTGAACACATTTTCCTTCTAACAAAAGAAACAGAAATCTCTATATTTTTCACATGAGCTTGAAATTTCAACTTCAGTTAGATAAGAAATTATTTTAGATTTACATTCAAATGGCAAATATTCTTAGTATGAGACTGTCATACTAAGTCTTAGCATAAGTATGTCACCACCATTTCCACATGACTGTAGTATTAAATCAATCAGGTAGGGGTCCATCCAAGATAATTCTTGAGAGCATACCATAACAATTTCAAACTTATGTTTCTTCATTCATTTGTGTATTTCTAAGTAGCCAAATGCTACTGAAGGGTATTTTCCACTATGCCAGTCTCTTTTTAACTTCTTCTAAAAACAGCTTGACCCTTTAGGCCTTTAGGCACACAGAGGTTAAACTGAACCCAGAAACCATATAAATGCCACAGCTATTTAAAAGAAACTTACATCCAACCTGAATGGGCGGTTCAAGTTGGAACCTGCTTCTTAAAGAGCAGGCCCAACTCCCTAAACTTAAAGTTTTGCTCATGAAGCACACACATGCATACCTGAGGCTGCTATCAACACTTTCGCCTTGCAGCAGTTAAAGCAGTGCAGCAGACACTTGGTGCGGATGTTGTGATTGAGAAGAGCCACAGGAGAGCCTAATTTAGCCAACGCCAGCCAGGTAAACATGAAAGCGGGTTCATTCCCCATGAAAAGGGCAACAGTATCCCCAGCTTTATACCTAGGATGAGACTGGAGCGCGTTGGCTATTTTGTTACTCCTTGTGTCTGTGTAAGCGTAGGAGTAGCGTTCATTTCCAAACACAATGAACAGCTTGTCTGGATGCGCAGCGGTCTGCTCCAAGAAACGATCCAAAACAAAAAAGAGAGGTCTCCTTCTTCGTCTCGACACAAACGTCACTAAAATCCGTAGCAGATCCCTGAAATATAAAATATCCATCCAAAGATAAGGAGAAAACGTTTTGAGTACGAATGGTATGATGACGATACTTGCTAAAATTATTGAAATTAAATACATCTCCAGCATGTTTTCTCGTTCAGAAAAGCCACAAGGTCCTGTAAAACATAAGTGCAGCCCCTGCTGCAAAATGGGGAATGTTACAAATACGGATTTTTTTTCAGCGGGGCGGGGCGTTTTCTCAGAAAGTAAGTTAAGTTCATGGAAGAGGGGAAATATTTTAAATAATTTGGAATACTTATGATTGAAGGACACACCGCGGTGAAGTTAGTCTTAAGCTCAGCAGCAGCGTATCGCTACTTTTATTGCACAAAAGAGGAAACGTTGAAAGTGACAGAACAAATTTAGCCTATTTAGAGAAGAAAAAGTTAAAGGATGTTTAAAAAAAGCACCCACATACCTCTTACACTTAAGGTCAGTGTGGGTCAGCTGAAAAGGCTGTTGAGGTTAAGGATGTAGCCTAAATAACGCTCTGCAGCTTTTCTGGGATCAGTTAATGCAGTTGGCTGGGCCAGCTACGGACAGAGGAGGAGCCTTCTTTCTGTCTTTGTCGGTTTGCATGACAAAAATTACATTTTTAGTTTCTTTGATCATTATTAGTGACATAGTAACATGGTCCGGTATTAGCGTAGCCTACTCTGCTAAGCAGTTTAGTCCAAGTTCTCAACCTAAGGGTCAGTCACCCTCCAAAAGGTCACCAGACAAATCTGTGCAGTGGAAGACGATATAGGGCTGTTAAGAAGGATAGAAGTTCTGCTACACAGATCTGCAATCATGTACTTGACTTTTCTCTTTGGAAATGTCTCTTGTGGGACAGCTAACTAGGCTACTCTCTGACATCTTAAACATGAATAGCGGCCATCACGTGACACTGCTTGTTTGTAAGGGGTTACAAGCCAAAAAAAAATTGGAACCACTGGTTTCATCTACAACAATGTAGATGAAGTATGTTTATGCAAAAATCTTAATCTGATTAGTAGCTTGTAACTCCAGCAGTCAAATAAATGTAGTGGAGTAAAAAGTACAATATTTTACTCAGAAGTCTAGTGGAGTTGAAGTATAAAGAGGCAATACATAGAATTACTCATGTAAAAGTACAAGTACCTCAAAATAATAAATAGTACAGTACTTAAGATATTTTCCTATTACTTTGTGCCACTGGTAATGGGACTACCCCTGTGTTTGAATATGGATTGTGGATTGAAACATTCTGATAATTGGCCGATATGCATTCAGGTACACACACAGACACAAACTCAATCAGAACACACACATATATGTAGAAGTTTAATCAGACACAGTCTTTATTATTTTTGGTGATACCAGAATTGTAAAAATGGTGATTCCCCAAAAGAACTGTCTTTTTCTCTGACTGTTCTTTTGTAGAATTTTAAATTCCTGCAGGTGGCACTCTTTTCTTTTTTTGTATGTGCCCAACTTTTATTCATTTATATGAAGCAATTGGTCTTAAAAACAAACCCTTATTTGGCCTCATTATGTGGGTTTGTAAAAATGGACACACAAGTTAAAGGAAGATACTGTTCAAAAATATTCAAACATTTTGGCATTGTATAAAATATAAAGTATATATACAGTTTTACAGTGCACATTCTCATTTATCAGAAGAAATAAGGCTTTGTTTAAGCTCAAACACAATGCATGCTGGGGAGTATGTCAATATGCATTAACTATGTTTTTTACAAACAACAATAAAATTAATAATAAGATAATAAGAGTTAAGTGAATACTTAACAGGACTTTAAGTCATACAAACTAAAGATCATTAGCTATGTCTAAAAATAGCACAGAGCTTTTTCATTGACTTAAATTGAAACAAGTAAATGTTTCCAATTGTGTTCTGTTAGACCAGCATTAATCAGCTATTTCATTTCAATTCAATATCTTAGACTAAACAACACTATCTGCTCTACTGTTTTCTTATCCTCTGTGGCAAATTACTTGATTAATGCAGCTTTAATGATAAAATAGCTGATTTCACAAAATTCTCCCTGTGACAAGCAGACTATTGGGAGCTGAAGGCATCCTTAGTCTGTGTCCTTTGAACCTTGAGCATTAACCATAGATTTCTATTTAGAAGGCATGGTAATATCAGGAGTCACTAAGGTCTTTGGGTTGTGAAACTCTTGTGAGCACACCTCAGTGAAGCATGTGGTGACAAAGCACGCACAAGGATATCTGTCTATTTGATTGTGTGAACTCCCTTTCTTAATCTTGCTTCTGAATTACTGAATAAATGAATGTACTCACTAAAAATGCTCAATTTATGTGCTTATTATGTTTCTGATATTTTATGCATTAGCAAACAAGATGTATTCGTGCAGTCATTGGTATTTTCTTTTGCAATGCAAACATGCCTTTAATTGATTTATACTGTTAAACGACCATTCCTAAGTCACTGCCTTGTAGGACAACAAAACATATTCTGCACAATGTTGCTGCAATGTTCTCCTCTGGAGCATTTAAGTTAGCCCAGCTGATAAGAATTTGCTGGCGTAAGGGATTGTGTTTCAGAAGTGCTTTTTCTCAAGTCATGTGAAAGCGACCAATGGTCTCAGAGGCACGTAGACCCACTCCTATAAAGCTGAGGCGCCTTTATTCATGAGAGCAAACTCAGAGGTGGATCCTGCGCTGCTGTTTGATTTCACTGACACACTCACTATTACATTGGACCATGCTGCGAGTCAGGTGTCTGAGAGGAGGTAGCAGGGGGGCCGAGGCAGCCCATCTGATCGGAGCCATGGTTGGTATTATGGTGGTTTCATGTCTTTCATTTTTTTTCCAAAAATTTTAGACAAAGTACAATATTTTTGTTTTAAAAAATTAAAAAAGCACATGTCAGTCAATGTGAATAAAGAAAGTATGTTCGACATTTCCTTCACTAGGCTTCATCTGAGCTGCTTCTTTCACTTGAGATTAGTTTAACTGATTTATCGATTCATTGTTTGTTTGCACTTTGGTTGGTGGAAATACCAAAATCTTGAAAAGAAAATCCAATCTAATCGATTCTTAGGGCTAAAAAGACAAACAGATTATGTCAGAGTCCTATTCCTTTATTCGTTTGCAACTGCTGAGAGAATTTTTTTTCCTTCGGTCCCTGAGTGACAGTGAACAGCTGTTTGGCACAGGTGCGCTCCCAAACTCAGTGACACTTGAGCTGATCCTGAGCCAGCAGTCACCACACTATCTGTGGAGATACTGCTTCTTAATAACACGTGTACTTTGGTACCAAACAAATTGAATTTCTTGTTGATTACTAAAGTTCACTGTGTTCTTTTTATCAGCCTACACAGTTTTAGCTTACTTGAATTAGGCTTTTTTTATGTGAGCTTGCCAGCTGAGTCTTCTTTGACGGTATGACACACACAGACTCTATTAATAATTATACATTGTATTTTCTATCTGAAAAAGTCTTCCATGTAAAGAATTGGCATTTTTTATACAAAAGCCTTTCTTGGTTTTAGTAATGTCACTCCCACAGCACATATATGCAACATTTGTGTTGTAAAATATAAAACAAGTAAAAACTTTCCCTCCTTAGCTTGGCCGGGCAGTGACTGGATGGGTGCAGAGGGCCTTCCAAAGCACTTCAAGTGCAGCAGCTGCACAGACGCAGCATGTCGTTGAAGAGGAACATGTTACTGAGCCTGTACAGCAGGAATGTCCTGTCTGCAGCTACAATGAATGGGACCCTCTTGAGGAGGTGATCGTGGGTCGTGCTGAAAACGCCTGTGTGCCTCCCTTCACTGTGGAAGTGAAAGTAAGCCAGAATGTCAAGATGACGTCTGTGAAACATGCAGAACATTTCCATGTGTGGGCCACTACTGTACAGAGATCAAGAGAGCATCAAAACTGTGAGATGACCTAAACTGAATTGTGGGGCAATGAGATTAACTCCATGTTGTCATATTGTAAACCCCTCAACAGGCTAACACATATGAGAAGTATTGGCCCTTCTACCAGAAGTATGGGGGTCAGTCTTTTCCTGAGGACCACTTGAAAAAGGCTGTTGCCGAGATTGAAGAAATGTGCAATATTCTGCGTCACGAGGGCATCAGTGTGAGGAGGCCAGAACCCATCAACTGGTCCCTGGAATACAAAACTCCAGACTTCACATCCTCAGGTAAATAAATTACTCACCGATAAGCCTTTTATATATATTCTGTTCCCACCAATATCAAATGTCTAAAACATGTGTAAAGAAGTAGATCACTACTCAAAGCCAATAATCCACAAAGTCACAAGTCAAACATAGTACTTTTCTTCATGCTACTTTATACTTTTACTACACTGCATTTCAGAGGGAAATGTTGTACTTTTTACTACTTTACTAAGGATATGGTCTGTTATGATCAGTATGATGCATTATTATAGACAAACACAAACAGCTTATAGATAAAATTAGCTTCCTAAACCAGCAACAACACTGAAGTACTGTTTACTTAATGCATCAATGATAAATGGTCCAACAATATCATGATGTAACACTGACAGGGTCTATTCTGTCTAACATTTTAGGTACATTTAGCTAATACTACTTATGTACTTTTACTTAAGTTTGTATGCAATTATTTCTACTTATTTTTATAGTGTTTTAGTGTAATACTGCTTTTATATAAGTAAATGATCTGACTACTACTCCCACGGCTGGTCTCACATTTAACATTGTATTTTTATTAAATATTCTATGTAAGCTAATCGTGTATTGTTCAATCTGTTGTAGGCATGTATGCTGCCATGCCCAGAGACATCCTTATGGTTGTGGGAAATGAAATTATTGAGGCTCCTATGGCCTGGAGGGCTCGTTTCTTTGAATACCGAGCCTATAGACCTTTGATCAAAGAGTACTTCAGAAAAGGTGCTAAATGGACCACTGCTCCTAAACCCACTATGGCCGATGAGCTGTATGATCAGGTGAGGCCTTACTTTGTGAGATTAATTTGACATGCCATACCTTCTGCTGGTAAATACTCAAGACAGCACATACTAAATGTTTCAAATGTGGACTATAGGGGATTTATATTTTTTGAAGGGTAGGGATTTTGTGTATAATCTCAACCCTCACAAATTAAACCTGCATAAAGCACCTTGTTTAGGATCTTTATATCACCTGTGAATTTCTTAGCCCGGTGCTGTTTATTGCACTGTACATGGCGAAAAACTATATGTTGCTGCTTAAATGCTAGAGCATAAATCATTATTACATGGTGTCATTCAGGACTACCCCATCCGCACAGTGGAGGACAGACACAAGCTGGCCGCTGAGGGGAAGTTTGTGACCACAGAGCATGAGCCCTGCTTCGATGCTGCTGATTTCATCCGAGCTGGGAAGGATCTTTTTGTACAGAGGAGTCAGGTATGAAGGCTGTTAAACTTAAAAGCATGCCTGTTATCTGATACGGAGGGTGACTTTTCTTAAAGCAAATTCATTCTTCTAACTATAAACCTAAATCTAAAGGTCACAACAGTCCGTTGCTTGAATGTCAGTCACGTGCAGAGCGACAGGCAACATGCAGAGTGAGAGATTAGATAAAGCAACATTTTGCCACAGCTCACCAGTAGATGACATAAAGAAGTCTATGTGAGCTTGTGATCCCCATTTGACCATTTAGGCTATTCACTCAACAATTAATACAGGTAGCCTACATAAAATAATGATGCACTGCAAACTTTGGGGTTTATTTGTAGGTTACAAACTACATGGGAATTGAGTGGATGCGTCGTCATCTGGCCCCAGACTACAAGGTCCACATAATCTCATTCAAGGACCCAAACCCCATGCACATTGATGCAACTTTTAACATCATTGGGCCAGGACTGGTGCTGTCAAACCCTGATCGCCCATGTCGCCAGGTACTGTAAGAGAAAACGGCTCACATTGCCCTATGCCACCCTCTTGTGGACTGATACTTTAACTTGGTTTGATAAACACTACAAAGTGCCCCATGTACACCGCTTCACCTTTTTCCTTTACCTTAGATTGACATGTTCAAGAAGGCTGGCTGGACTATTGTGAAACCTCCAACACCTCTGATTCCTGATGGTGGGTTCTAAAACCTATCTTCTCTTACATAAGCAGACCATTTTGAATATTTAGTGGAAAAAAGACACTCTCCCTTTTTATGTAGACCACCCACTGTGGATGTCCTCCAAATGGCTGTCCATGAATGTCCTGATGTTGGATGAGAAGCGTGTTATGGTTGACGCCAATGAAAGCACTATTCAGAAAATGTTTGAGAGTCTCGGTGAGTTCATAAATTCAAGTTATTCCAGCTTAAATTTGCATAATTTTCTGATCTTCCAATAATCTATAAAAGAACAAACTTTCAAGGGTTATTTTCAGAAAATAAGACTTCTATGCTACAATGTGTTTTTGTTGCAGGTATCAAGACCATAAAGGTGAGCATTCGTCATGCCAACTCCCTGGGGGGTGGCTTCCACTGCTGGACAACCGATGTCCGCCGCCGTGGTACCCTGCAGTCCTACTTCCACTAGCCTTGCCAGAAATAGGCAGTTTTTATTGAGTTTTGGAGATTGAAGCCTCAGTCCCGAATCTTAATACCACTGTAATTGTTAAATCTTAATTGGAAATTAATCATGTATGTACACACAGGTTAATGAAGGGTGGAGCTTTGTGATACAAAAATCTAAAATCTCAAAAAGTATACACATTTGAAATTTGTGTATTTTTAAAATGGGTGTCACCTGCAGCAACTCAAAGTCAAACCTGTGAAATATACATTATAATAACCTGTGTGAAACAAACTAATAATGGGGCAATCTTAACATGACAGGTGGCACCAACGTCTTTTTACTGGATTGCATCTTTATGTCCTAAATTTACATGTATGAATTGTTTTGATTTGACATTGCTTTGCATCACAAAGCCTTTGCAAGCAGTTCTGTTTATAATACATGATATATATATATATATATATATATATATATATATATATATATATATATATATATATATATATATATATATGTGTGTGTGAACATGACTTTACTTGAATCAGTAATCTCAGTATTAACTGCATTTCTGGCCTGGCTATTGCTAAGCTGAATTGTTCATGGCTTATACATCTAAAAGTCATAACTTTGAGGACAAGGTACAATTTGGTATGTGAAAGTCATCAAATAAGGACACAGGAGGAAAGAAGCTACTTCCCCATGAAAAGTCAGAAACCATCATTTTATTTTTTTCCAAAGTATTTTTTATTTAAAGAAATGTATAAGTTGTTACGTCCGTCATGAATCTATATCCATTTCTTATCGCTTATTATTTTGTAAAGATTTTAATTGATTGAACATACAGTGTTCTATTTATATTTTTCATACTCTTTATTGGATTTCCCAACAATTAGTGTTTTTATATATTTACATAAAAAGTATGCGGTCCATATCAGATATTGTATACCTTTTGCCTCGGCTGATTTCTCCTATTGCAAATCTGGGCCAGTTATATGCTACCAGTCATTCTCAATGCTTGGCTGCTTTTGTGTGTTTTGTTGTGAAGTTTCATATTTTATGATTCCTTTGCTGCCTTGGTGGATAGAAGATGTTTTCCCTGTTCAAGTCTACCAAGATATTTCTTTGGAAACAATCAATTCAAGCAAAGTTATGGCTCAACAGAGGAATGCAAGTGATGTTTTGTATTATGCAGCCTTATTAAATGTAATTAAAAAGAGCTGTGTGTGATCATGAATTTTCTTTTGATTATATTATTTGATTTAACATATTTGGTTTTGTTAATTGGACCATTACTAGTGTGAAAAAAATATTGCAGCATTGCATATCCTGACCGTTAATCTATATCACTGAGATATTTTACGAAAGTAAAAGTATTAGCACCACTAAGTTAAAGATATGTCCGGCAATCAAATGTTTTATTTAGGTAAACAAACCAGCAAAAAAAGTATCAAAAGTAAAAGTACTCGAGTGGCTAGAGTGGCCGCCTTCATAGAGTTATGTAAAATGCAATAATGTTTTGGTAGCATTTTAATATTGTCAAGGTGGAGTTTTTCAACTCCTTAATATGCCAAGTAGTTTTATCTATAACAATACATAATATTTTCTAGGCTGTTCATATATTTTAGTTGAAATTTTCAATGTGAAACGTAACTTCTAACCATAGTTGTCAAATAAATGTATTGGAGTAGAAGTATAAAGTAAACTAAAATGGAAATACTTAAGTAAAGTACAAAAAACATCACAAATACAAAGTTTACTCTAAGGAGAGTGGTGGAGTAAATATACTTAATTTCAGACCACTGCTGAATGCCACATGTTTAGTTATTTAACTAAACCAGTGGCCTACTTTATTTAAAGTAGGCTACTTTATTTAAAGTAGGCCACTGTGGGTCACATGAACCTGCAAACCTGGGATCTATTCACCTAGTTGATAAATCGCACAAGATGTACTCTAACACCTTTATGTCGGTAAACATTAACCAGGCTATGGTGTCAGTGGAGGGGGAATATTGCATCATATATTATCATGTAAACCGGACTACTGCCAATGCAAATAGGAATAGACTTTACTGTAAAGATTAAAAAAATGTTAACTGCTGTATTACTTTTATTAAGTTGAAGGCAGAGTATTGGTAACAATTTATTCAGTGGTTATCTGAAAAAGTAAGATCTTTTTTACTATGTTAAAATTAACTGCTATTTTGTGTTCAGAGGCAGTTTTTAGTTGATTAAAGTGCAAAAACGTATACTGTAATATAGCATAGTGTACCTTATGAGAACTACATTTGACTGTCTCAGTATTTAATGTTTGAAGTCTGTAAGACAATGGTTTTGAAAAAAAAAATACAATGTCAGAGCTTATTTTATAAATTGTATTAATACAGTGATCTGTTGTCTGATGCCAATAAAATTAGAAATTACAATATGCTGGAAAGATTACATACTAAAAGGAAAAAATGGCATTGAAATGAACTGTGAGAAAAGTATTGTAAGCCTGTTGATGTCAGCATTCTGCTGCCATCTAGTTGTGAAAATTACACATAGCACTCCAAGGTTTGTTGAACAATTAGAAATAAAGTTTAAAAATGACACAATCAGACAATGATGTTGCTGTGACATACATTTGCAGAAGGCAATACATGTTCTCCATAACCTGTTGGTAATTAAAACTCATTCATATTAAATCTAAATATCTTTTTTACTTTCTCAAACTTTAAATGCTTCCATCTTTATAGTCAGTCTTTGGTGTGAGAGACCCGGGTTCAATCCCCCACTGTGATCCTTCTACCAATGTGTCCCTGAGCAAGACACTTAACCCCTCGTTGCTCCAGAGGCGTGCGACCTCTCACATGTATAGCAATTGTAAGTCGCTTTGGATAAAAGCGTCAGCTAAATGAATAAAAAATGTAAAAAATGTAAATCTAATTAACCTTTTTCCGACCCTGCTGTGACAGAATATGACTTTAATGGGACCAAAACAGTCTGCTGCCAGTAGACACATCCTGACTATGCGCAGCTCTCTGACATTCAGCACAAGCACGCAGCCTATTTAACTGCTTCACCTTTGTCACAATGTGGCTTGGATCAGTCACTACAGGGTAAATGCTATCAGGCTACAGCTGTGGCCTGTGGCTGTCTCTTGCACTGATAGATCACATTCAGAATCACGCTCTGGATTGAAGGTGACAGTGTGTCAGGACAGGTTCACTTTAAGCCAAGTCGCTTCTCTTTGCAGCTGTTCAGTCATACCTCCATTACCCCCCCCCCATCCCCCTACACCCGTGCTTATATGTAGTCTTCCGCAGATGGATTGCTTGTTTGTACAGCTGCCTAAGTGCCTAATACTGCAGCTGCCTCAACAACTGCCTTCAAACAGGAAAATTGATTGGGATCTAGTAATGATCAAGCTTCAATGTCGGCAGGAAAACAACTGTCATGCTCTCAGATTCTCTTGACTAAGGGAGACAATACAGTCTGAATTATGTCCAGAACAAGGTAGACATCCAGAGGCTAGTTAATTTGTCCTGTGGTGGCTTGAACATCAATTTTTCCATGTGCTCCGCAAGTCCATCTTTTTTCAAAATTGTCCAATGTAGTAACCATACTTTTGACTCCCAGTGTAAAGTACACCAGAAAGTAGCTGGATATTCTTTTTTTACACCTCGTTACACCTTTTCACTTGATTTCACCTTCTTTGTCAGTTGATGCCAAAATTATGTAATATATAGCACCTTTCAAAATAAAGTAACAGTAGTCATATAGACTATTGCATTCTTGTATGTGGATGCCTACATACTAAATAATAAAACCTACTTATTAAAGGACATATCCAGTGGTTTAGTATTGCACTTCCATAAGGTTGGGGGGACCTGTAAAAGTCAGGTTTAAAAATCTAGATCTTACATTCCCCATAATGCTACCACTACTAGCTTTTTGTTAGACCCTTTTTGCCTGGTAAATGCCCCTGTATTTCAAAACTCATGTCCCTCATGTAAAACACACTTTCTGTTATGAATGACCTCCAGGCTTTCAAGATGTCCCTCCAGGACTTGGACAAAAAGATATTTAACAAGAGGTAACATATTTATATCTGTTTTCACAGGATGGACAAAGCTATGCATTGCAAGTAAAGACACCTTTATGTGTAAAAAAATTTGTCTTTTTTAAAACAATACATAAAACAACAGCCATTCAGCAGTTTGTCATTGATCCAGAGTAGAAATGATCCTGAGTTCATCCACATCAGTGTGGTTTCATGCAGAGGTTTTAATCTAATCCTTTGAACAAGGTGTCCTTTAACTTCTCTACTGCAACCTGAATGACAGTTTTGCACTGGATCATGGCCAAGAACTGCATGTGGAACAAAGATACTGCAAGCACAACATGTGCAGACAATGCATATTACATCAGCATGGCTGTGGTGTAGTAATAAAATGTTATGTTTTCTGTGTTTTGTCTGAATATACTGTGAGACACAGCCACTGAACTGTTAAAAAAGCTCAAAAGACATTTGGCGACATGAAATGGAGTAGCTACCAATTTTTACATTGACAGTTTGCGTTATTGTCTGCTGTAATATCCAGCCTGTTCTGTAGCAATTTAAAATGTTTAAAATCTGACAAAACAGTCATACGCTGAAGCTGACTACAATGCACACTTCTTTGACAGTTGTAAGGCACTTGCAAGAACTGATGAAGAGTACAGTTTTGACAAAAATCAGTTGCAAGCATCCACTGTGGTCAAAGTGGATTTGTTTTTTTACTGTTGTAGAGTTAATGTAGTGTTATTGTGGTGCTGTTGAGTCATTAGCAAGAGTCGATAGGATGAGGAGTATGATGCTTAAGTGTTGATATATCAGGAAGTATGTAGAACAAATTCACTATTATCTTTGATGAGATAAAAGTGCTCACTTGATAACATCATTTCCTGTAACATCTGGAGTAAGGTTTTTTATTTATTTAAAGTTTTACCTGCCTACACATGTAAAAGCTTGACTTTTGGAGTCTGCAAGTAATTAGTTTGTCCATGACCTTCTGCATGCTCATATTTTCCATGACTTAATGGTGAGTGTTTTGCCATGATAACAGTTACTTCAAAAAATGACTGTACAGTAGTTTTCTTACTACATTTTACCAAGACATCTATTGTAAGCTGACCTGGTGTTCTCTAACTAAAACGGTTGCCTACACAGAAGATGACCTTGAATGTTAGAAGAAACAGTATCACACCGACTCTTTGATGCACTATATGTTTCTTGTGCAGCTCCTTTTAAACATTTTCCTTCCATGGCTACATGATTTCCTATTACAGTCACAGACAGAGAGGATGGGGTAGCAAAAGTGGAAGGTGAACTACTTCAACAGGATTAGTGCTGAACTCCTTTCAGTGAATGGTAATGGATGACTTAAGCTTTATACACTCCAGATGCTTAGCTGCCTAAAAAATACTACATACAGTATATGCCCTGGATACATCTTTTTTAATTATTCATTTCCATACTTAACTATAAATTCAACTCTATTGTTTAGGAGAGTGAGAGAAGTCTCAAAATCCCTGCAAATAACACAGAAACTATCTGCAACTTTCTGATTTAGATGGACTGACTGAAAATGGTCTTCTAACTGCCTGGTAATGTTGCAATAGAACAGAATGGTGGGGAATACTTTCACCCATCAAATAAAATCTGCTATTTCCAACTGTTCAGCGGTAGATGAAAGTTATGGAGGGGGAAAAGGTAACTTTCTGTGTTATTGGAGGTTGATATATTTACACTAATATTAAAAGTCATATCAGAAATGTAGTTGTTTGATTTGGTCTGAAAAGGTATTTTCATATTGGAAGACATTTCAAATATACTGTACAAGCTTCAATGTTGTGACCTTTATTTGGGTAAGTACACAATTTTGTGTATCTTAGACTACAGAGCATAGGACACTAAAACTTGGGATATCCACTTTAACACAAATTATAATTAGTGGAAAAGGAATATGACACCCCTAATGTTTACATATAGTGTCTACACTGTAGACAAAACATGTGGTTTGACAGTGAACCAAATATAAACACATTACAAGTTTACATTCCTACAGTGCTCCAGCTAAAGACTGTAGCAGCACAAAGTACAATGATGATTACTGACAGCCAAACACACATAAATGACAGTGCAAACATGACAACAGTAAACATGTCATCCCCTCATGAATAATGCAGCCAGTTACTAAAAGCTTATAAAGAATTGAGCATGACCTGTCAGTGACTTCATTTATGTGCTGTCATCTATCATATCTCTAACACAGAGTTATTTAAAACTTAGATTTTTTGTATTCCACTGGTCTGTATTTGTTTTAGCAAAGCAATAAACCAGCTGAGGCTGTGATTTACAGTGATTTTCATGAAGTTTCATGTACTGTCGACAGAAACTTAATCACACTGTCATATGATTTGTTGCTTAAAGCTCCAAATAGAAATTATTATTGATACTAACCTTGAATCAATAATGGTCTGTAAAGTAGTACTGCAAATCCCACTGAGAACAAACAGCCGCTCTGTGCAGTGTTTAGGCTGTTGAAGCTCATTGTTATGGAAGGCAAAACATACAGGTGTTATTTCACACATGTTAAAGGGGAACCATATTTTTTTTTTACACATAAAAGGTCAGTTTTCTTGACATAAGACTTAACATCTGTTACTTTCAAGCCCTTGCCAAACAGGTTCACATAATGATGGACAACAGCAGCAATTCAGGATGTCAGTCTATACTGTATGTGAGAAGCACGTGAACGTGTTGTGTAATTACGGTCACTGTCAGAAGGGGGAGACAAAAGTTTCACACTGCAGGTTTAATTCCAAGTAAACAATGCTGATGATGTTATCAGGTTTATCTTAACTCTTCCTTGAATTCTACAAATTTATAACAGAAAGCCTTCGTTACAAACCTGAGGCATCGCATTTGAAAGACGAGTGTTTGCCAGAGACAGGAGGTCTAATGAAAAGCAGCTATAGGTTGCATTGTGAGAAATGTAGGATCCAGCATTTCTGGAGCTTACAGGGAGGGACTAGAGGCAGACTATCTCTGCCTCTGTTGCTTCGATTTAGTTCCTTTCTTTATCCTTCTCTGGCAAGTCTACCAGCTCTATAGAATTTCTGGAGTACCCCTTAAAAACATCCACGTCTTTTATTTCTGATGTCCACACATCAACAGCACCTTGCATGTCAATGCATCAAAATATGCCAAATCCCTATTTCTCAGTGTTTACACCTGAGTAGGATCCATAAAACATTTGCTAGTCAGATTGGCATATCCCATCTAGAGTACCTTGACTTCTGCATTACACACACATTCTCTGTGTAGCACACCCAGTGTCTTCTTTGGACATCAAATGACACACTCTAGGTGACACAATGTTATGTAATGCCACCAGTGTGTATTGCACATCCGCCGGACTGTAGGTAAATCAGCCAGACCCACATTATGAGCTGATATAAGCCTGCAACAGATATATTGGTACAGGAGTGTTGGTTGATAAGTTACAAGAAAGGTTTTGTTTGTGGTATTTTAGAAACTATTACACAGCTTGTTATAGTGCAAAAGCCTATATAAAATATTTTTGCTGACATGATCGTGAAAGTATTTTTGGTGTAGTTTAGTCCGAGTGCCACCGTGGGCTCATGTTTTTAAAGTTCATGGTTGATATTTATGTGACATTTCATATGAGTGATTAAATGAATTATATTAGCCTATTACTTTTATAACATTACTTGGTATCAAGATCAATCCTCATATTTATACTTATGTCTATCTATGTCTGCCAAATATCTGGTGAAACTAATCCATGCCTTTATTTCCTCCCGCCTTGACTACTGTAACTCCCTATCAGTCAGAAATAAATTCATCACCTACAATTAATCCAAAATGCTGCAGTTCATCTTCTGACTTGCTGCAAAAAATGTGATCATTGCATTACATTATTCATGTGACTTCATCACAAGTCTTTGAGCTAGAGTCCAAGTCTTAGGTCACTCGTGGTTATAATGAATGTTGTATCACCTGCTGCGTTCAATCCAGGCTGTTTATAATACTGCTTAGCTATAAGGAATTCTGTAACTGTAACTTGTTTTTTTTCACTTACAGAGAACAACAATGTAATGTGCAATGCAATCAATGACAACTTAGTAGCTACTGTCCACACATTCCCCAGAGTCTCAATCCAGTGTAACGTTAATTAAATAAAACTGTAATGTTACATGATCAGCAATAAACCTGTAACCTATTTGCAGCCAACATTAACAATTAACGTGATGGGAGCCAGCGGGACATAAAAGATTACCTTAATCCACTGTCAGAAGTTTGGCTAGTAAACAAACACTCATTCTTCTTTTCATGACGAATCGAATCAATGACAGTCGGAGTTAACCTCTCGTAGGTTGTAGCTAAAGCAAGAAGCAAGCTATCGTTAGATGACCAAAGCTGAGCTACACACGTTTACTAACCTTAGGTTACTCACCTATTTTGCGTTCAGCGCTTCTTTGTTTGGGCCTTGTTGGATGAAGTTTTGAAGCCAAAGTTTATGATGAATGGCACAGCAGCTGCCGGTGTTTATTGTCCTCTCTCACTCAGCAGATACGTAGTATTTGTTATGTAGGTAGGTTATAGGTAACGGAGTGAAGGGAGTAACAGCAAGCTCATCAGACGTTTCCTAAAAGTAAACTTTGTTCACGAGTCCTGCACCTTGAGTCGTCCACATCTCTGCTTAATATTGTTATATATGTCAGAGGTCACACGTTAAGTATCTTGCTCAGAGACACATTGATGGATGTGTCACAGTGTGGAATTGAACCCGGGTCTCTCACACCAAAGGCATGTGTCTTATCACTGCACCATCACCACCCCAGTGTTGTGTTTTCCTGAATATTTGGACTGAAGAGAATCTTTTTCTCTTACTAGAGAACGTGCATAAGAGTACGGAGGTATTTTAAATATTGAATGATAAAATAAAGGAGAATGTATTCCAGCGAACTGTTGAGCAGTGTTGTGTGAAAGTTGAAAAACTGTGTCAACAGTACAATCAAAGCAATGTATGTACTGACTATGTGAACAATAATCAAAAGACATTTCCACCACTTGGCTTTTGTTTACAACTGCTGGACCATTTGAGTTTAGCTTTTGTGACCAGTTGGAACATTTGAGTAATTTATCATCCTGGCATTGGTTCGATTCAGGAAACTGCCCTGAGTGGAAATGAAAGAAAATTGTTATTTATATGATTATTTTAAAAACCCAAAGATTTGGGGCTTTTCAGAACACATTTGTGGCTGGAGCCCAAGAAGCCACACTCCTCCATTTCAATCAGTTGCAATCCTAATAACAATTAAGCCAATAATCCAGTCACATAATTTCTGTACTAGTTAAATTGTATAGTTTTCTGTATGTTTTACACATTTTTTAATACATCATGATTGAAATTTAATTAATTTTGGCCCAAATGGTATATCATACACTTGAGATTTGAAGGAAAATGTTTCATTGCCTGTTCCAAAATTGTTACTACCACTGTAAATTAGCCTTGCTTTTCACTAAATAGAGGCGAGAAAAACCCACCAAAAACACCTTTCACCTAGTTTTCCTGTGCAATCTGCAGAAAACGTCCAATGAACTTGCACCCAGCTCACTGTTTGTCTGTGTGAGCTCTTTTCCTGCTTTCAAAGTTCCCACGTAAAACAGAGGACCACCCAGCGGCGCAGAGCACGACGCCGATTAGCTGCACGGAGCTCATTTGCATTAACGTCAGTAAAGGCTGTAGGTCAATCCTTGCGGGTGCTTTTATTGGATGTGCCGCTGTCAAGCAGTGCTGAAGAATTGGAAGGGCAAACGCCAGAAAAGGCAGAGAAAAAGACAAACATAAAATCAGCATTATGTAGCTCGATTCTGCCTTACTGCCGCTCTCATCAACCGTAAATAACCGTGCCGTCCCCGGTAATAGATCCGAAACTTGTGGACACGGAGCGGTCTTGTTTTGTGGGGGGTTTTTGTTGTGTTTTTTTTTAGATTTTTTTCCTGTGTGTCTCTCTCAAGCGATTGCATTCTCCAGAGGTGGTACATCCACACATTACAGTCTGACAGTCTCTACATCCCCTTTCCCCATACAGAATGAGAGAAAATCGCGGAGCCTGGTAACAGCCAATTGCACCCGGGTTTGGACTTCTTATATCAGGCGGATCATCCTTAACCTGGCAGCGGATGCCTGAATGGAGATTGCAAGCCATCCACCAAGACCTCTCTGCTTCCTAAATTGGTGAATTTGGGCTGATAAATGGAGTGTTCCGCTGGACTACACGGCATTATGTTCTACGACGGGTGTTTGACATCGGAGCGATTGGCCAGAATAACACCCCGTAGTGTGAATATTTCAGCCTGTTGATGATGAACCGCTCAGGACTGGAGCAAAGTGTCGTGAGAACCGGTTTATGGCCCATGTCTTGAGCTGAAGTGGGCAACCAGCTTGTTTAAGAGAGAGAGGGAGAGAAAGAGACAGAGAGAAAAAAAAACATAATTTTTGATGGCTCCGGGGTTGGGGAGGACGACTACACATGAAACCTTGGACACAAAAAATGGATAAAACTATTGCATGAAGCTGGCGGGGGACTTGCATGGTGTGTGTGTTTTTAAGGCCTACTTGATAACAGTGAAGTTGGGGGAAAATGAGAAAATGGTGATGTGGTACGAAGATGAGCCGGAATGAGGGATAAAATCGTGTTTGGGGATCTGAGCAGCTCAGCTGAAGAACAACGGAATCCAAGTTCTCGTGGATAAGACAGCTGCTTTGATTAAAGACCTCCAATTAACTTCATGCGAAAAAAGAGAGGGAGGAAATCAGCTTCCTGGTTTGAGGGTGGGGGATAGAAAAATATATTATTCATGCTTTGTGTCAGAGCAATTGGAGAACCGCCTTTGCTGTGGCCTAGATGATACATATATGTATTTATATATATATATATATATATATATTTTTTTTTTAATGAAACCTTAGGAGGAAGGGTGGACCTTTTTTAAAAAATACAAAAGAGGGTGAATGACACTTGGGTAGCCTCAAAGTAAAGCACTTGCGCAAAAAGAAAAAGGCTGAAGTGGGTTGAAGCATGGGCTGTGCTTCAAGTATTCATATCTCTGATAGGGTGGTCTACCACAGTGGAAAAGAGTCCGAGGATTCCCACTCACCCCAGCAGACTAATACCACTCAGCATCAAGGAAATCCTGCCTTGGGACTACCCCTAAAACCCCCGAGCTGTAAGGTGAGACAACTTATATTCATTACATTTACAGAGACAGGAACAAAATGTGACTGAAAGTGATAAGTATTTGTTTGTTTGTGTGTGTGTGTGTTACCTAAAGATGTTCTGCAAGAGGCAAATAACTATATGATTCCTATTGTGATTTTGTTGGACACCATTTTTCCAAAACTTAATTTTTGTTGGCAATATTTTGGAAGAAATATGCAGTATCCCAGGAGAATGAAATAGGGGAAAATCTGAAAGCGACTATAAATTTGACTGTTCAGACTGTTCAACAGCACAGCTGCTATATTGCTGTTTATTTAAATTTTGATTGACATTGCATTACTTTCATTTTAACTCCATTCAAACAAACTCAAAATCCATGCTTGACATCACAACTAGGCCATGATGCACACTCGGTGAATGGTTGTGGGGTCACAGGCCTCAACATTAACCTCTGAGGTATTGTTCTCTTTGTCGGGATACAGAATTTTTTTGGTAACAGTTCTTGGTCGCTTTATGTCTACATGATGTGTATGATCTTACTGCTAGAGTAATGCGCTTTATAGGACCCAAATTTTAACCATGAAGCACTGACATCTGTTGTCAAACATGGTTCGGTTGACACTTTGGTCTCTGGTTCACCTTTCTGTAAGTTGCGGTTTTCAATAGGATGTCCTGTTTTGTGGGATCTTATAAAGGCTAAACTTTGTGTCTCATGCATTCATAGAGGCATGTAACTGTAAGTGTTTTAAAAAGTGGAACGGGATATCTGAATGGAAAGTAGGGAAAGGATTGAGTGACATAATAGCAAAACATTTGCCATCAGTGTGTTACATCATCGCAAAAAATAACAGTCCCATTTGTGTATTGGACCACAAATAATTACACTTACATACAGAGGATAGAGGACAGAGGATAACAAAATGTACTGTGCCATCTTGTATGCAAGGACTAAATAGGTGTTTCTAATCAAGATGATGATGATTCCTGTTATTATTTAGCATTTATGTATTGTTTAAGAGGTTATGCACATAAGAACAACCTGTCACTCCTATTCAGATTGATAGGCAGATGTGTGTTTGGAGGAGATTGAAAGATGTAATTGTTTTGCAGCAAAGTTAAGAAGTGAAGATCCTGGTTTTTGTGTGTGCTTGCAAATGGCCCCATCGCATTTGTAGAAAACGCAGTAATTGAGCAATATTGAGTTATGAACAGTTATTTTATGTCTGAATGAAGAATAATGATGTAGAAGCCTCAAGCATTGCCACATTGATAATAAAAGGAAGGAAGCTTGCACTGTAATGTTTGCATGTACATCTGCAGGCATCTGCCATCACAAAATGTCCATAAAGTGTGATCTTGTGAAGTTAGTGGTGCATGAGTGTGGCTGTGTGTTGGTTGTTTTCAGAAATATGTGTGCGTTTGTCTGACAGACCGCAGGCTATTTGAGGGCCTCTGTCAAGCTGAATTTTGTGGCCAAATGTCACTGCAGGATGCAGTGAGAAGTCAGTGTGACAGATGCCCCCACGTGAAGACGCCCACTGTGCCTTTGATTGAATTAGTCCCCTGATTGACTAATGGTATACAAATCTCATTCGGCTGGAAATGGTTAATCTCTGTTGTGTAAAGTGTCATTGTTTAACATCCTCTGTATTTTCCCCTAGTGACTGTAAACATAATGTATAGAAAAGTAAGTTATAGTTGCTGTCATCAAAATTCCCGCATGCATTAGCTTTGCGGTCAAGAGTCAGTGACACCTACTATTGCTGCTGGTTTTCTTCTCCCCAAAAGAGATCAATAACAGTCACTGATTGGATTTAAAAAGGCCTTTTGCAGCACATTGTCATTGCAAAAAGCCCTAATTTCTTGCATTTTATTTGGAATATATTTGGGAATGAGAGAAGTCACTGTTTGATTTGAAACAGTACAGCTGTACCAGCTCCCAATAGGTGTCAGTAGATAGTAGACCTGAAGCGATTAGTTGATTAATCCATTAGTTAATTGACAGAAACTTAATCAGCAACTATTTTGATAACCAGTAATGCTAAATATTCTTCTCTCGAATGTGAGGATTTGCTGCTTTTCTTTGTCCTAAGTTATTGTGAACTGAAAGTCTTTGGGGTTTTTTCACTGTTGGTTGGACAAAACAAGCAATTTGAAGATGTCACATTGGGTTTAAGGAAATATGTGAAATGTAAAAAATGTAATAGTGAACATTTTTGATTTTTCAATATTTTAAGTGAAATAGTTAAATAATTAGCAGAACATAAAAACAACTTTTAGATGCAGCCCTAGTAGAAAGTAAAACCAAACCATGCCATCTCAAATAGTTTGTGTCTAATTATGTGTTTTGTTTTAGTGTCTGTGTGCTTGTTTGTGCCCCGGCTTCATTGTGACTCTGAAGGGAGCATATATCCATCCCCTAAAGGATGATAATAATACTCCACATCCACACATAGCTGGCACTAATTACAGCAAAGTGCACAAGTTTAGTGTATTACAAAACTGAATTAAGCAAATGGTAAAACTGCACTGTGTCTTTGCTTACATTTTTTTTTACACTTAGAAAGAGAGAAACAGGGAGAAAATGTGCAGTCGTCTACAGTGTGAGAAAGATTCAATAGAAGTTTGGGAGTGTGACGTAAGTCTTTGTCAAGGGTATGTTACCATCTGGGCTGCTCTGGTGATGATAAGCCTCAAGTACAAGGTCCTGTGATAGTGGGCATTTTGTGTGTGTTTGTGTACATGGGGCCAAGCAGACAGTGAAAGACTTCAGCCAAACACAACACCATTTATCTGGCCTTGACTTTTCCAGTCTGATTGCCCTCATTCAAGGAAATCAAGTAGCCCCCTCTGCAAATGTAGAATCAGTTTTACCGTTACCTCTTACTATAAATGGAAAAGGGCAATAAATGGTGCTAAGCTTATAAGTATCTACAGAGTAATACCATCTTGCTTGCTCCCTGATTCCAGCCTCTGCATGCATTAACATAAGTGGTGAAATCACTGAGCCATACCTCAGACTTCTCCCTTTAAAACCCTCCCATCCCCAGAAGTGACAAGGCACACAAGGTTGCTTTTCTAAACTAAAGTCTCAGTTGGAGAACACTTAACTTTTGCTAACACACAGCACAGAACAGAAAAGGTCTCTGAACCAAACACCTCACGTGATGCATCTTACTTTGAAATAGTGTGTAGTAAGATACGATACACCACTGACCTGGGCAGCTTCTCTCCATTTGTCAGTTTTGTGTGTGTGTGTGTGTGTGTGTGTGTGTGTGTGTGTCTTTTCAGTCTAACTTGAGAGTCATTGGGTAATTTATTCCAGAGGAGGGCAAAGGCTCAGCATGGTGATGAATTAATCCACTGTGCTTTTTCTGCTGGCTGAGAGGAGGGAGACTGATATTGGCTCTTTTTCTTTCTCTCTCTCTTTTACTTTCTTTCATTTGGCTATCAAATGCTCTGTGCTCTTTCCCTGTGTGTTGCTCTTGTCCTATAAAAATGTTTGTTCTTAGATATTACTCGCTGAATGTCTACAGTTAATACGTCTCCATCTGACTGCCAGCTGTTTTTGTCATCACAATCACATATGATTGAATACACAGTAGGAGCAGTCTCCCTCTATGTACCCACAGAAATGTGTTACATTCATTTGACTTCAGTGGTCCTGCTGTTGTCTTTGTCTTCACAGCTGCTGATTGGATCAAGTGATTGACTATGCTTATCTATGTCTATCAAGGATGTCATGTGTATATGTACAATGGTCTTTTATAGCTCAGAGCATGGCACTAACCCCTAGCACCATGCCATTGTTAGCAGTTTGATTCCCACTGCTGCAATGTTTTGGTGCTATAAGGCAATATGGACAAAAATATCCACTTTGATAAATGAATGGTGTGACATTTTGCTGATATGCTTATCTTTCCTACAGAGTGTTTAAGAAGATCAATACCACTCTCTGGAGGACTCTGGAGTCAGCAGCTAGTTAGCTTAGCTTAGCATAAAGACTGGAAACAGGGCAAGCAGCTAGACTGGCTCCTTCCAAACTACCGTTTCACCATTTTGTGTGTTCTACTTCCAGAAATTGTCTGACAAATAACTCTCTGTAAAACATGTCATTTTTGAGATTTTGTATGGATTAAACAAGCAAAATATAACCTGTTAATTAGTGAGCTTAAGAAGTGCTAATAGATGGATTTTGTTACCTTTGCACAGAGCCAGGCTAGCTATATCCCCCTCTTTCCAGTCTTGTGCTAATCTAAGCTAACCGGCTGCTGGCTGTAGCTTCATATTTAACAGCCAGACATGAGAGTGCATGGTATCTATCTTCTCATCAAACTCCTGGCTATAAAGGGAATACGCATGTTTCCCAAAGTGTCTACAACTATATTTGCTCTACTTTTTAAACTTACTGACATTAAAATAAACTTCACAAACGACTTGAGTACAGCCTTTAAAAATTACTTTAGCTGTTCATGAAGTTTTATTTAAACAAAACGTCAGCTGCAGTGTGACCCTGCATTTCCCTTCCTGTCTAGAGTGTCTGCGGGAGCAGTCAGCGGATACTTTTTTCTTTTTTTTTGCCATGTCATTTATCTCCAGTGGCACATGAGCAGATAGAGTTTGGGAGGAAACGAGATGGGGGCCCATGGAGCTTCCACAGTCCACTGATTGATGTATTGGCAGCTCTAGAATTTATCACCCTACAAGCTGTTTATATACTGTATACCTCCAAGAGTTTGGGGTAAATGTGCTACTACACATAATATATATTATAATGCATTTTATTTCCTATAAACAGCTCCAATACTTGACATCAAAGTCTCGCACTACTGACAGACTGAATGTTGATCCTGTGTAGAAATCAAGATAGGATAATATAATATATCCTTTTGTCACCTTGAGTGTAGATACAGTTGGTCTCTTCACCTCTGAGAGCTTGCTCACTTATCAGGTGTCAGTTGTGTACATGTACTTATGAAACAGAACCTCCCATTGTTTTTAAAATAGTCTTAACCAATAATGCCACATTCAAAGCTGGTTCTGCCCCGTCCCAGGTTAAGAATTTAGTATCATAAGGTCAGCATGTGATAGTTTCATGAGATTATGGAAATGGTGTTCTTCCAAAACAAGGCACTACAAGTGTTTACTTTGTAGCAGTGCTCTCTGTTCTCTGTCAGAACCTCACAGGAATGTAGATGTGAGTGGGCCCACAGGTCCACTGGTGGCCTTTTAAGCTCCTCCTAGACTATGTCTTTCCCAATTTTTGGGCTCCTCTGAGCTGTGAGCATCTGCAGAGTTGTCATGCTACTGATGTCTGTTTCAAATATGGTTCCCTGCTCCATGCATTTAGGCTTTTAGGACTGACTGGGGCTGAGACTATCTGTGTGAGGAGGAGAATGAGGAGATTTGTCATAGAAAACAGTCCTGTGTCAAAGGCCTTCTAGTTGTGCTGTTCATTGTAGTGTTTTGCAAACATTGCTACCAACACTAATGAAGTATATGTTGATCAGTCAGTCACTTTATTTGTTCCCAACGGGCAACAGGTTTGCAGCAGTGAAAGAGAAACACAAGAAAAAAAAACACAAAGCAGAAAGTCTCCATAAAACCAGACCTTCTTATTTTCACACTTTTGAACAGATTAACAAAAACAAGATATTAAATGTTTTAAATAGTGAGCTTTGGACAGACGTGCTTATAGGCTGATTTTGTGGATAGAACTTGGCTAGCTGTTTCACCTGTTTCCTGTCTTAATGGTATGCTAGGCTAAGCTAACAGGCTGCTGGCTGTAGCTTCATATTTACCTCATTTTCTGCTTTAGCCATTGCTTCAGTATTAATTTTTTCATGTGAATGTGCGGTTATGTGCATACCCTCTATATTAAGACTCCAATGTCTTAATCCCACACTTTTGAGTGGTTTTGAAAAATACACCATGTACAGAACATGCCATCATTGTTTTTCCAAAGAACATCATCTGAGTCATCTCTCTTCCATAGTGTCTCTGTGTCAGTGTCCATAGGTGTGTTTTTAATCTCCTCTGGATTAGAGCCTTATGTAGCGTTTGTGGACTGCTGTAACCATGAACAACAATAATAACAGCCATTTTAACAGCATCTGGTTACTAGAGTACTTTGGCCATTTTCACGCTCCAACACACCGCTTTCTTTACAGCCAGAATCAACTAAAGGAAGGGGTTTCTAAAGCACCAACAAGTGGGATATTTAGTATTAAATTATAGTCTGATGGGTATTTCACTGCAAAAATATGGCAGTTGATGTGAAACTATTTTAGAAAGTAGATGGATATGCTTCAGAAGCTTTGATTTCATTTTACTGACTTCTTTCTTCACTAAAGAAGCCCTGAGCAGACAAGAGCCTCACTGGATTTAAGTGAACAGGCCTGTAGCTTATTGGCTGTAGTAAACATGCAAGACACTCATTCACCTGATGAACAGGGCATTAAGCTGGCAGTGCTTGTCTCCTACCTTGTTTTAATGGACACAGCTATGACGCAAAACTCTCTGGAGTGTCTCCTGCCTTTTGCTCTGAAGATATACTGTACCCTGTTGATATATCCCTAACAATTTTTACAGGGCAGAGCACAGATGGTGCACATTGTTTTTGTAGAGTGTAAGCAAGCCGTGTGGGGTCGGTTCAGCAGTTCATTCAGAAACTTCACAAACCTTCTGGCTATTATATTAAGTAATATATTGTGCTATTTACCTGTAACAGAAATGTAAAACTCCATACCCACTTTACCGAGACATGACAAAATGAGGAGGTGGGTTTATTCAAAGTTCAGCCTTGTTTTGAAAATGCAAACATCTATTCACAATTCTATAGTATTCCACTGTACAACATATTGGTTAAAAAAATGTTCACCACTTTCTTTTCAGCCAGTTGCAGTTGTCCAAGCACATTCATTTATTACATTCAGTGTGATGCATGTAGCAAATGTATATAATCTAGATGGCGATTTGGAAGCTGTAAGAGAGCAGGAAATGTTTCAGTAGAAATTATGAGTACATTCCCAGTTTAAAAACAATTGAAATGTACATGTGAAACAGGGATAGACAGTTGAACACATATATTGTTTTCAAATAGTAGTAGCCTACTGAATCAATAGCTTAAACATTCCTGCACGTCAGAAGCACCTGTGTCATTTATTATACCTGTTGTACCTGCCTGATTACATTCCTCACATGTCATCTGTTTTAACTGTGTGCAGTGTGACCATAATAGCTGCTTGTTACTATAGGAAATATTATGGTATATTATACAAACATTTATCTATGTATGTACATGTATTTTTAAAGCGGAGTTATTTAATTAACAGTTTCCACATAATCTAACATAGGCTAAATAATGCATAAATGGTAAACCTGAAATCTTTTAATTCTGTTTTGGTCAGGGGTTGTGTTTAAAAAAAAAGAAGTTGTATCCTTATTGAGTGTTTTCATATCAAAGCTACAAAACCTAACTCTACTTACTATCGATCATCTGAGACCAATAGGAAAATTGGAAGCATTTGACAGAAAATAATCCCTTGAAAACGGTATCTCCTCACAAACTGTCTTTTTACATTACTGCTATTAATCAGTATTTCTTTAAAAGTTAGGTTTGAGATAATACAATTTCTATTTTAAAATTCATGAAAAATTCTGGCTAGAGTAAAGATAAAATTATTATTTAAAGGAACATTAGATGTAGTAAATGGGCTCTAAGTCTTAACAGAGTATAAAACCACCAAGCTTTGCTGTTGAGTTGTCACTATATTCATAAACATCAAATACTTTAAATGTGTAATTATAGTCATTGTACTTCTCCATTTTTTTCGGTTTACATCAGTATTGAATTTATATATTTCATATTTAATTGCAAAAAAGCTCAATATTTTAAAATGTGGCTTACCTTGTGGATAACCTCTTAAAGAAAACTCTGTTTTAATGTCAGTGTTAGTATTGTCATGGAAACCAATTCTTGGCTAGTGCTTGTGAGTATTCTAGTCAGACACCTGGCTGACACAATATTAAACATACATACATAAAAAAACATACACACTTCTGTTTATAAAGCATCTGAACAACAGCAGATAATCACTAAAACAAAAACACGGTCATTAGGGGAAAATCATAATTTTCTTTGACATTATGGAAGTAGAAAGAGGCTTGGTTTGTTTTAAGAGGATTGGAATGTTATAAGCAATCAAATACCTAATTGTAATCAGCACTGAATTTCAAATACCACAAAATTTACTGTAAAGCAACTAGAAATATTTTACTTCATCTGTCTAGTCATGTCACTAGTCACAGTTTGGACAGCAAGTACAAGATGAAGAGGTGAAATGGGGGGATTTAGATAAAGACAGCCACAGGAGAAGCATAAAAGTCGAGGACATAAGGTGATGTGATCTCATCAAATCTCATCTGCCTTTTGATTTCTATGAATCTTCAGTAGGTAATTTGAAATTCTACAAATACAAAAACTTGATTTTAACTAGGGAAATATTTGAGTGTAATAGCCTAGTTCTGTGGTAATCAGTTCTTATAGTACTTACAGTACTTATAAAATACTAGACTTACTTAGACACGAAATTGCTGTCTGCCTGGTTTAACCTTATATTTTTTAATACATTTTTTTCTGTGATTTTGTCTAGGTATTTTCTACACAGAACCTGTTTATTTTAACAGTACAGCAGAATATTTAGCAATAACATCTGGGCTTTATGCTTGTGTGTTTATAAAGTTCCATGAATGTGTGTATTGGCATGCAGTCATCAAATCCCTCGTGTGTGTGTGTGTGTGTGTGTGTGTGTGTGTGTGTGTGTGTGTGTGTGTGTGTGTGTGTGTGTGTGTGTGTGTGTGTGTGTGTGTGTGTGTGTGTGTGTGTGTGTGTGTGTGTGTGTGTGAATCAAGTATAGCTTGTGTGCCAAACCCGGTGCTCCAGCTCGTGTCACTCACTGATCCCTCATGCAACGGTGACATCAGTGCTCCTGTTTTAGCAGGTGAAGCGGAGGGGGAGTCCAGTGATTATCTAATGCTCTCACAGCCATCTGAAGAGCCCTGGAGAACCGCTTCTGATATTTTCAAAAACATCTAAGCTGTTCCAGAGAGGTGGAGCCACACAGAATTGCAGACGGAGCCAGGGTGGTGTGGCCGCAGTGCACGTATCGCTAATTCTAAACCTTTCTTTAGGCCACAGGACTGTGGTAATTAAGATTGTACAGTTGGGTATGGCTCTGGCTAAAAAGTAACTGTACACTAATGATCTCTTATTCAGGCAAGACGGTCTTTTTGTGTAGCTTGTTGTTTGTACTGCGCTTGTCTTTTTGTCATGTATTTGGCTGGACTGAGGAGGAGTGGCTGACTGCAATGGAAAGGTTCCCGGTAAGATTACAGTACACTGTAGTGTCACTGGACCAGGCAGTGTCCCACCTTCCCAAGCTCCTTTAGCTTGTCCTTTTGCTTTATTGGCCTTTGACCTTACCTGGAACTGAGCTGAGAGAGGGGTAGGAGAATGTGGACTGCACGTGCCTGATCAACAGCTGCCCCTGGTTCACACTGCAAAGGACATTCTGATGGCAGGCAAAGAAGCGGTAGAAAAAAATTGAAGATGTATTACTAATAAATGCAGGGGGGACACAGTGAAAGAAAAATAGAAAGACATGATCATAAGCATTCTTTGGTGTGTTTTTATATAGAGTAAAATTTGGGTAATATTTGGGATGAATAGGTGTGAATAAAAGCGGAAGCGAAACAGTAATGGTGGTGAAGGAGGCTACTGGGGGCAGAGGAAGAGGAGGAGGTTTTAGTAAGGGGTTGCCCCAGAGTTCTGAATGGCTTAGGATTGTCCAGGTCTTATGGGGATTTCAGGGTAATCTGGATAAGGACAGAAATACCTTGAAGGTGAACATTGGAGAAAGTGCACAGCTTGTCGTGGATCTGTCTTTAATTGATTAACACACACTGGTGGTAGATGCAGAGGACATCATCTACATACTTCCTTTAAAGGGGCACTCTTAATTTTACACATGAAGTTTAGTTTACTCTTCATGAGGTGTCATACACAGCTTGTGATAACAATTGTATTTTTTTTTCTGTAGTTTGGTAGGTTTGAAAATTAGTTTTCCCTGCTTGGGTTTGAGACGTACAATGTTAACCAAAAGCCTGTGCTACAAACTAGAGGTATTGGAGATGAAAGAAGTTGCATTTAAGAGGTGAGGAAGTTGTAATGAAATACTGTATATGGGAAAAGTAATATTCAGTGTTTTTTGGACCTGACCCATACTAGGGTCTAAAAGTGATGATATCTTTGCCTCAGCTACTTTTGTTTTGACCTTTTTTTTCTGTCCCCTAACTTTATGGCAATGCAATAGTAAATGGCTGCAGTACCCCTCTAACCAGGCATGCTTTCTGCTGTGTAGTTTGTAAATGCTGGCTTTCATCACGAGACTCAGGAGGTCTGGAATGAAGATTTGAAAGTTGGAATTTTGCTCATATTGCTGTCGGATTCTTAGTTCAGATATAAAACTAGTCAGGGTCATGTTGAGATCACATTTTGGATACATTCCAGTTACAATTTTCATACAAGTAATTTGAAAAGATTGAAGGGGAAATAGGGGTAAAATATAAATTTAGATAAATACAGCCACAGGAGACGCATAAAAGTTGAAGACACACTGTGACGTGATCTCACTAAAATCTCATCTGTCTTTTAATTTTAAAACCTCAGAACTCCCCGCCTCAGTTTCATCATCAGAGTTTTACATGCAGCAATGTAGCAAGCAGCCTCGTGTATTTCTCTCCATGTTTAATGAGTACATCTCTCTTCTGCTCCTGCTCTTCTTCTTATATCCCTGTAGGCTGGCTTGTTGAGGGCTCTGAGCACAGTCTCTATCCCTCGTCACTTGGCCTGCCGGCACAAACTGCTCCGCTGCCAGGCCTCAGTTACTCTCTTTGGCACAGTGACGCATAGAACACATACACACTTGAGCCACTATGGACACAGGGTATGCACATAGGCCCAGAGAGCGTCAGAAGCTGGGGGAATGCAGCATCTATTCTGATTATGTATATATAATCTAAATACACATTTTATTTAAGTCAAATAATAAACACACTGCACACATAGTAGCGCTTTGAGTGGTTGTAAAGACTAGAAAGGCGCTATACAAATACAGACCACGCACCATTACAAATTTTCTCTGTTGGAGCAGAATAAAATGTTGCATGCTGGTGTGCTGTACTCTTTTGAATATGTGTTGTTTTGTACTTCTATGCTTGCAGAGATTACATATCCAAGTCTCATTTTTCTTTGTTGAACTGTAAAAATCAGATTGCACTAGAGCAGCAGTTCCCATCTGATGGTTTTTGTGTGATGTCTAAGTCTATGCTTGCAAGGTGTGGAACACCAGCGAGAAACAGGGACAGGTCACTAAGGATGAAGTAACCTATCCATTTTGTGCAAACTCTGTATTTTTAAACCACGGACGTCATTCAAGGACATTTGGGACTGAATTCCAGGACAAGTTCTGTCTCATGTGAGTTGCTGTGTGTGTGTGCGCGTGCACTTGTGTGTACATGCGCACACATTCCTGTATGCTTGAATTTCCGCACTATCTGGTGAGGTAGGAGAGATGTCACTGTAGACAGAATAAAGGTCAGGGCGTACTCTGGAAGCACTGCTCAAAAAACAGTGTATGTGTGCGTGTGTGCTCTTTTATGCGTGACTAATTACAAATATCTGTAAGTGTGTAATAGTTGCACTAATTAAGCATCAGTTGCTTAATACTTCACTGCATTCAGTATAAGTTCAGTACCTCAGTTTGATGTGTTGCTTTTTCTGTTTTTTTCTTTAAAGCCTATGAATGTGTTCTTGGGTTAAGTTTAAGTTTTTCATTAACATTATTTGTAGAACTACTTTCATTGTGATTTATGTTTTGCTTTACAGTTATCTACAGCTGCTTGTCCAGCATACAGTATCTTTGCAAGCTTACTCAAATCATTAACTTACCATTACTTGTCATACAAGCCACATTTTTTTTACATTGCAGGCCACATTGTCACCTGTTGGTAGGTTTATAGAAGATGTGATGTCATGACAGATTGTATTATGGGCATGTTTGGGTTTATATGGCGTGATGCGTATCAAGGTTGTGATACAATATGAAGTTGCAGTCTGGTAAAAAAACGTCAGATTGTTGGTCTGACATGTATCTACATGGTGAACCTGGAGGTCTACATGCTGCATATTGGGCCTCAGGAGGTTCATGTACCTCAGTGTTACCATTTGGGATTTTGAGCATGGCTGGCTTGATGATATAATTTATTAGGGGTCCAAGCCCGAAGTGGGCAGGGAACCCGCAATTGCAAGGCATCACGGTTTCTAATGTGCCCATAGGTGGCGCTGTTATTGCAAATTAAAAAGGTTTTAAAAAATCCCATTGACTTACATTCATTTTATATGTCCATAACCACAACTCCGATTCAAAACAAATTTGGAAGATTCCTTCCCTATGGGCCCCTGATGATGCCTGAAAAATTTGGTGCAGTTCGGCCTAAGGGTGCCACTATAATCAACGCTCAAATACCCCATTCATTTCAATGGGATTTTCAAACTATGGACATTTTACCTCATAACTATGGCCCACTACATCGCACATTCATCGCACAAACTTATGTCTACGTGTTTGGGGGATTCAGCCGATTCCTATGGTGTAGGACACGCCTCTGTGCGATGATGTTTTGATTTTGCGAAATCGCGAAAACTGGAAAACCTATTTTAATTAACTCCTCCGAAGCCGCAACTCCAATCGCCACGGACCATCTCTGTACCGAGCCGAAGAAAGTTTGTAGAGGGAATTTTGATCCGACAAAAAACGGACGAATTACAAGCTAACAAATATTTGCGAAAACGCTAAAAACACGAACTATAACATAACTCTGGCTTGGAAAGGCCGATCAACACAAAACTTGACGACCTTATCTGCCCTGCCACCCTGAAGGGCTGTGCAAAATTTGGTGCAGTTACCCGCTAGTTGGCGCTACCCCAAAAAAATCCCATTGACTTACATTCATTTTATATCTCCATAACCACAAGTCTGATTGATACCAAATTTGGGTCAATTGTTTCCCGTGGGGCCCTGAACACACCTGAAAAATTTGGTGCATTTCGGTCAAAAGGTGGTGCTACAATCGAAGCTCAAATACCCCATTCATTTCAATGGGATTTCCAACCAAAGCACATTTTAACTCATAACTATGGATCACTACATCGCACATTTATAAACCTTATGTCTAACTGTTTGGGGGATGCAGCCGATTTCAATGGTATAGGACATGCCTCTGTGCGATAACGTTTTTGTTTCGCTAAATCGCAAAAACTCGAAAACCTATTTTAATTAACTCCTCCGAAGCTGCAAGTCCGATTGACACGAAACTTTGCACAGACCATCTCTGGACCGAGCCGAAGACAGTTTGTAGAGGGAATTTTGATCCGACAAAAAACGCCCGAATTACAACCTAACAAATCTTTGCAAAAACACTACAAACAGGAAGTATAACATATCTCAGGCTTCAAAAGGCCGATCAACACCAAACTTAGTGACCTTATGCGACACGACTTACCGAAGCCCTCTGTGAAAATTGGTGTCAATTGGCCTCTTGGTGAAGCTATTACTTCGAAATCAATGAACACTCCCATAGACTTACATTAATTTCAGATCTCCATAACTGCAAGCAACTTTCATTTACAACTATGGTCGTTTCTTCTCCACAGGCCCCGCCTTGGCTTGGGGGCCTAACATTATGGCACAATTAATCATGGCGGGCCAGGGCCGACTGCACGCCCTCCGCGGGGCGAGGGGGGCGACTGGCGCCGGGGGGCTTGGACCCCGTTTACAACTGCTCGCAGTTCTAGTTGTTATGATTATGATTATGATTATGATTATGATTATTATTATGATTATTATTATTATTATTAGTGCAAGTTGTTCCATCTCTGATACATATCAAAGATCTGGTCTTTCTCATGATGCCCAGTAGGAACCTCTCAGAGCTGCAAAGTGGTCCCATCTTTTGTGATCTTTCCAGAGATAAATTCAGGGTTTGTCCCTGTGGAAGTTTTTAAAAGAAGTTATGACAAGTGCTAGAGCTTAATGTGAAGTGCAAATTTTACATTATTTGGGGAAAGTAAAATACATTATTTAACATCTGCAAAGATTAGATTAGATTGAACTTACTCATTGTTATTCATTATGCAGAGGATGGGTAAAGATGACATCCAATAGAACAAAGAGGGGAAAAATAAATTAAATGAAGATCAAATTAGGGCTCAAAGAATTAGTAGATTAATGAAGTTGATTTACAGAAAAGTCAATGATTTTGAAACTTTGAGTCATTGTTTGTCATACCTTCAAGGGTAAATAGTCAAATTCCTTGACTCTTCAGAATATGAACATTTACTTTGATTTATATAAGTGTAAATGGATCTATTTGGGTTTTGGACATTGGTCAGCCAAATCCAATTGTTTATTCACTGTTTTTTTTCACTGTTGTGAAGTTTATTCATCAATTCATTGTAAACATAACACTGATTAATCAAATATGAAAATAATCGTTAGTTGCTGCTCTGGCTCGAATTTCACGCCATTCTAAAGTAAGCAGATCACTAAAAACAATTACAGATGAAGAGTTGTTTTCTTTGTAGATGAAGAGAATGTATACATGTGCCAGTGGGGAAAGAAGATAAAATATAGATGAGCCTATTGAAAATGTACACTACTGTAGCCAGTTATTATATCCTGTCATGTACACACAGTTGAACAGTTGTCATAGAAAGTGAACAGAGTCTCGTTGTTCATCTCATGACATCTGACAGACATGTAGCTGAATATGGCATTAAACATTTCAAATGAATATTTATTTTAATGTATGATCTTATACAACATTGTAGTTTTTGTTCCAGGAGGTTGGTCTTTCCTCTGTAGTGAGATAGGCAGAGAGAAAGAGAGGCAGACATATAGAGAGGCAGAGATAGAGAGTGAGAGAGGAGTGAGATAGAAATGCAGAGAAAGCGAGGATGTTCTGGGACAAACCGATCCACCGTGGCCTAGTTTCCCTCAGCCATGCTAGTGACTCAACTAAAGTCTTCTGCCTGACTGACTGTGGGCTTGGTCACCATGGATAAGACATGTGGACAGAGCCGAATACAGACGGTTGCAGTTATTTTTCTAAATGGATGAACTGCAGTTACAATAACACGTTACACAAATGTCTAATTTTTATTTGAGTGGGGGAGGTTGTGGTTTTCTTTTTATTCAGGAGTCTCTTTACTTCTCTTTGTCTACCATATTAAATAAGAATAATAAGAACAGATAGAAATATCAGCCAATCTGAAATATATATATATACTACATGTTTTATTTAGCCTTTTTGATGCATTGTTACCACCAGAGCAAGCTATATTGATTTCCAAACTGCTTTAAACACTCAGTTGTATCCCAAAGTGCTGTACAGTAAGACACAGCTGCATGGGCTGTAATTTAGAAAACATGACAGATGATGAGTATGAGATGGAATGTGTACATAACATACGTTCAGGTGACAGATAGTTTTGTTTTTCATCTAGCATGTAGATGAATGAGTGGGGCAAGAGCAAGGGAAATCTGTGTGCAAAAAAATAAAGGGAAGACACTGAATGAAAGGAAGTGCTAGTAACGTGGCAAGTTCAGTGTCTTGACTTCTGGAGTCTGGGCTTCACTGACAATGTGTGTGGTTTCTACTGCACCTGTGTACTGAAGTAATGGTTTAATATATTAATGTGTATAGGGGAATTAAATAAAATCTGTTGGCCAGTTGCTGGTCCTGGGGGAAAAAAATTGATTTTGAAAAGTAAATAGTACTATGAAGTCACTCCTGAGAGATTACTAAAAATACCAACACATTCAACTCTCAGTTCTAGCACATAACCATCACTTTGTCACTTAACACTGGGCCCAGAACCAAAGGGACATTGAGGATTATGAAATAATGGTGCATCTGATTAGTTCAGCCAAAAAAATCAAAAGAGTTTTTGTTTTTTACAGTTAAATCAGAGGCATGTATCATCATCTCTCTCTCTCGGCGGAAGGAGAAGTAGTTCATAAAGTTGTTCCTATAAACCAGGTATAATTAGATCATCCTGGTGACAGTAAGTTACTTATGATTAAATGCACACTCACTCCAAATTTCTAATATCTATCGATCCTTTTTTGTGAGTATCGATCCTAGACTAGGAAATATTGGGATCAGGAATATCAATATATTATCCATCCACACATCACTAGTAAGGAACGATTTTGGACACATTCGTAATTGTGTTTGATAGAGGTAGGTTAGCCTAAAACCTTGCACCGCATGCCTCTGAGAGGAAGGCCCCTTGTGTATCTTTGTTATATGAAAGTGGAAATTGTTCCAATACAAGACAAAGTGATTTTGGAATTATCTACCTTAAGGTCTCCTTGGTATATTATTCTCCCTTTTCCCCCCCAGTAGGCATAGTCAGGTTTATGTTGCTTTTAGCTTTGACTTTGAGGAGCATCCTGTGCAGTTGGCCTTACGTTGATGGTAGTTTAATGATTATCGTGAGAATAAATGTACTAAATATCAACCTTGTAATCCTATTTTTGTGTTGAGTTTCAGTCCTGAACACAAATATTTGGATAATTTTTTCAAGATCATAATTTCAGGATATCATCATATAGCTCCAAAATGTTAACTTTTCAAGAGCCATGAAAAACTTTTTTTCTGCTTTGATGGTGCATTTTTCAAAAAATCCTGTGGGTTTTTAAATTGTTTATTTATCTTGATATTTTGAATTTTCTCAGCCAACAAAGGAACAGCTTATCCTGTAGTTTATCTAAAAATAATGTATGAATATTTATGAATCTTGCATATTTTTGTATTTTTTTTTGTATTTTTTTGCAACTATTTGTTAGTGGAAATTAATTTCAGTTTAACTGAAATCAATGTAGTGAGGTGTTTGCCAGGCTGCTCACTGAACTGGTTTCAGGTTTGAAACCCCATTTTTATCGATGGCTTTAGCTCCGATCAGTGGGCAGCAAATGTAAGTGGCCACACATGAAAGTCAATTATTCTCTTTGAGGTAACACACACAGCATGGGCCGCTAGCACTACTATCTGAGTGGCTCAGCATGTGGTGAGGCTGATGTGTCTCTGTGCCATTTAGCCCTTCAGTTAGCTCAGTGTGTGTGAGAGTTAGTGTGTCTGACTGTCTGTCTGTTTGTCTGGTACATAGTGTGCGTCCACACCTGTGGCTGGGACTGCTCCCCTTAATCAAACCTAATGAAGAACATTGATTCATCTCCATTTGATTCACACTTTTAGACAGGAACACATATACACGTACGCAAACAAATGCAAGACACCCTACCACTAGTTGTGAGACCAACACTTTGTCTCCCTCCAAGGGAGAAATGCTGATCTTGTCTATTGTTGCTGTAGTGTTACCAGCTCTGCATATAATGCTCCACTTAACCACATGTGGAGAAGTTTTATGGAGGGACGAAGTGACATTGGGTTACTGAAGAAGAAGTGGTATTAAAGAGTGGGAGGGAGAGCACGCATGTTAGCTGGAGAGAGATGTGTCAAGGCAAGAGATCGGAAGATTGTAAGTGAACAGAGCAGCCATGCACGTTTTCTTAAGAAGCACGAGTAGTGCAGACATCCCAAGATTCCCTGCATCCTGGTCCCAGCTCTGGGGTGGAGGAAGCTGTTTACTCTTTCTATCTCTCACTGCTGACGTCGGCGCACCGAACAATGTCATCCAATTTCCTGTTTTTCACTTTAGTGGAAAGCCACTCTCCCAGTGTGTATGGTGTAGTGCGTGTGTGTTTGTCTCTTCTATGAGTGTGAGACAAAAAAGCTGGTGGGCTGGAGGAGAGGAGGAGGAGGAGGAGGAGATCTATAGGGCCGGATACACTGGGAGCAGGATATAGGGTCAGAGACAACTTTGCTATGTAAATACATTAGGTGTATTGAATGAGAGTAGCAGGAGACTGCATACTGTCCTGAATGCTGCTCAAAATGACTGTAGACACCTAGGATCTCTGATGTGCTCAGATAGGTCTGAACAAGGAGGAAAGGTTTCATGTCATGTCCAGCATTTAGGGCCCCTGTGATTGCCCAAAGTCTCCAGGTTCACTTTGTGGCAGTTGATTTGTTGTAATTAGATTTAGGGATTTAGTTGTTAAACGAATACGTCTGATCGGTATCAGCGCAGTTACTGAATTCATTTAATCACTGTGTTCCGTTGACTCACCATTTAATACCACAGCATCACTGGCACATAAAAAACATTCTAATGAGTTTCTCACAAATTGGCATACATATATTTAAAATTTGGGGGAACGTGAGCACTGGTATCAGCTTGTTACTTCTTTTTCAGCAGATATTCTGGATATTGGATTTAGGAAAAAAAATTGTTGATCATTGCACTCTAAACTACATTAACTGTAAATTATTTTGGCGATACAGTATACTCCACCTAAAAAAAACAAAACAAAAGGGCCTTATAGGGAAGGCTCAAATTTTTACATGTACTTATAGGCATGTGAATATTGTTTTAAGACAGAAACATGTGAACCTATCCTTTTAAGACAATACCTGCACAATTACCTAAGTTAGAATGACCTAAGTTAGAATTTAGCTGAGAGGTCTATTTTAGGTTTAGGTTTTGTGCTTACTTAGTGCAGGTGATGAGGTGATGAAAGGTGATGATTTTACTCTTCCCTCTTGATGTAAATGAGTTGGACATAATATTAAAAACATCTCTGAGTATGATGCAGCATAATGTAACAGCACTACAAAAATACATCCTCCAAATGACCATAAAGCTGAATCAGCACCTCTCTAAAACTAGTCCAAACAAAAAGTGAACATTATAACCTTCCTGAAGGTAGGATTTATTGCAGGACTGTTGTGTTAGACTATATTAGTTTTCATTAGGCATCCTAATAAACTTGCATCTGAGTGTATGTACACAATGCACAGAGGTTGAGGGAAACAGGGAGGTCAGTAAGGGCCCATAGCAAGTTTTTGTCCCAGGGTTCGGTGAGCGGTCATTTGGCCCTGGCAGCTAGGAATTTTTAGATGCTACAAATGCAATGGGGTTAGGTGATGTGGTTGAAATCATTAAAGTTAATAAGTATATTATCCAAATTCCAGTGATCTCTGTGTGACCGGCACAACACAGCAGCATGTAGCAAGAGGGCATGACATAGATTACGTAGGCATACACACCATGTCTGCACTCCTTGCCTGCCTGGCCTACATGCTCACTCACTTCCCTTGCTTTGTTTGCCTCTGGTTGAGTCCCAGCATGATGTTTGTGGGATGCAAATGCTTGGCTGAGTGATTTATTGTAGTGTGTGCGTGTGTGCACTGTACAAGAGAAGCATGTCGCCCAAAGAAGCTGGAGTGGTTCAGCGCTCTGTGTGTGTATGTGTGTGTGGCAGGCTGGGTATTCGAGTTACACAACCTCTGCTGCAGTTGCATTGGATGTGTCAGTGTCAGTTAGAGACGGAAGTCTCCCTGGATGGAGACAGAGCGCTGCTTAACACTCTTGTTAGGCCTCAGCTAGCTGGAGGCTTTGTGGACAAACTCCATACGTCAAGACCCTGACCTCAACTAGCTCACCAACAAACATGGTGGAAACATGATTTTCTGTGTGCGGTGTATTTTTGTGCGGCCATCATCTGTGACATTAACTCAGCCATAGTCTGTAGAAGAGAGAATGTTTTGTTTCACATCCACAGGAAAATGAATGAGTGGTTCGAGTCTCTAATCAAAATTAATAAAGCTGAGGACTGAGTTATTTGTTCTGACACACATGGTCAGAGTAATTGCAATCATATCTGACAACAGGAAAACTAGGTTTTGTTTGGTTAAACCCTCTTAGAAAAGCATGAGTTTGTGGCATTGTGTTAGTCCCTAATATATAGGCACACACACAGAAACACACATTAACAAACACATGCATACTGTCTCTCCAGTACACATGAGCCCGTCATGCGACCAGGTCCTCGTGTCTGTGAAAGATCAGATGATCAGATGATCACAGAGCATCAGCTTGTAGCAATCCCGATGCCACACTCCTTGTTTGCGGGCAACAAACGGCCTAGTGTCACGATGACGTCGATTTGGCTACAACTGAGGGCTAATCAGCTTTTTTTCCCTCCCCCCTTTGTTGTTTCATGGAGCTTTCAAAAGGCTTACAATTTAGCAAGAAGTGATTTACTGCTGCCCGGCATGCTCTAAAATTCCTCTCTGTATTCGTCCTCACATGTGTAGATTGTTTACGGAGAAGAGGAATTCTAGAGGGATGGCGGTCCGCAAGGGGCTTTGTTGCTATGGTTACTAACCCCTGAGCTGGGTTCCATTTAGCAGGAAGGAAGCTAAATTATTTGCAGGCAGAAAAGAGTAAGCTCATGTAGGGAAAGAGTAATGAGTTGAAAACCTGTGTGTGTGTGGACTCTGTCTTTTTTTTTCACAGCGCTACTCTTTCAGTTATTATGAAAATCAGGGGGTTAAATTACAAAGCATTTGTTTTTGGTGATTAAGTCAACAAAACTCAAACGTGAAATAACTGAGAAAATGTCACATTTATGATTTTTTTTTCTAATATTTGTTTTCTTCTTGTTATCTTTCAGACCACATTAACAGAGGTGCAATTTGGACCAATGAAGTTATTTAAAGACCCACTTCAGGTATTGTAAAACAGTGACAAACATCTGAATGATTGATGCTCATGTGCTTGAACGCATTCAGGCTGTCCACGGAACAACAGAAGTGCTCCAGTGAAATGTTTATGTCTCTATCATTTAGGTAGCTTTTAGCTGAGCAGCGGAGCTAAACTTGGTGTGACTGTCAATATTTGGTAGCATTTTTCTCGGATTAGTATTTCAAAACGTCACCCACTTTTGTTTGCAGTTAGAACTAATCTTGAATTTCTCAACTATACCACACCTCACTAGGAGATTAAAGGGAGAAAAAAAGTCCCCATGCAAACATTCAAAGAAGAAGAAGAGGAAGAAAAAAAAACTGTTAATGGAAGTATTGTGTGCGATGCAGTCTTCGGTTGTCAAGGCAGCAAGGCCAAACATTTATGACCAAGAACATACCATAATGAACAATGCATGTTATGGAAGAACTGCACAGAGGATCCATGGACCATTTTCGTCACTGCAAATAGGACATTCAATGGTTCATTATACAGTTTGGTACTGTGCTCGCTCTTTGGCATGCATTGCTGCTGGAGTCTTAGGAAAAGTCAGCTTTTTAGGAATTTCAGTGTATTTTAAAACTATACAAAATTTGTTGTCATCTTGGTTTCAAGGGTGAATTGCAGAGCTGAAAATGAATCAACAGCTATTTTGATAATCGATTAATCCAATTATTAATTTTTCAAGCAAATATGCCAAACATTTGCTGGTTTCAGCCGACCAAATGTGAGTTTTTGCAGCTTTTTTTTTGTCAGATATTGGATTTAACTGAACACTTTGGGTTTTGGATTGTTGGTCAAAAATAGGACATTTGAAAGAGAAATTCTTGTGATCATCAAAACAATCATAATGAAAATAACTGTTAGTTGCAGCCCTGGTATATAGCTCCTTCAAGTCAAATACTAATTTTTATAAGCAACCAAACACAACAACTGCTAAACTTAGTACATCAATGACAAAGTCACTGTGGTCCAAAGAAAAGTAATACAGTAGATGTCCTGTAATTTAATGCCATGTATGAGTGCACAGACTCAGCTTTATTGTCCGATGCACTTCAGTGTGGCCACAGTAGGAAAACGAGGTAGAGAGATATCCCCTTCCTGTTTTTGTCACTCACAGCTGATCCTGCCATGCCCTCCTCATCTCTACTCCTCCTCTTTTCTCGCGGCTCACAGGATCTGGTCGGGCCCTCTCTGTTTTCAACAATGTTTTCTAGACAGAGAGATCAGACCCTGCCAAAATTCTCACTACCCCCTTCAAACTATTTTTTTTCTGCTCTCGCTGTCTTTGTCTCTTTGATTTTTTTTCTCTGACTTTTCCATCTGTTTCTATGGAGCTTAAACAGTGTATCCCCTTACAAAAAAGTTTTGCTTTAATCTACTTTTTGGTATTGGTTTGGTTTTGGTTTGATTTTTTTTTTTTTTTTTGGTTTGTTGCGACTGGGTGTGTTACTGAGCTGGCCATATCTGTCTAGTCTGAGCACAGGCATCTGAATAGACCTTATCTCAGCCTATATTACTCTGTTCCTCCAGCTCTGCGGGAATGTTGACTTTTCTACCAACATCCCAATGTGGAATTCTGATATAATTCCCTGTGCGTACCAAACATAGCTGCAGGACTCCGTGATGATGTATTTATGACCCGGACACTTATTGCTGCTTGTAGGGAAAATGTTCATATGCGGAATATGGTTTGCATTAGCAACACTCCTATGGGTGTAAGGGTTCTGTGCTTCAGGCCTGAAGCTGCATTTTGGTACTTAAATAAAGCCTCACCGCCAGAATGAATCAAGAGGACAACTGTCAAAACAACCAATCCTATATCCCGTAATTGTGTGGAGGACAGTAGCTCTAGTTTTCTCAACAAAGTCACGTCTTTGTGCCCTAATTTAATTTTACAGGTGTGATGGAAACTTAAAACTGCAGAACAAACATTCCCTTCTTTACGTTCATTTTGCTCCCTGCCAACAGTTAGAGATGACGTCTGTTTGAGAGTGTGACTCACGAATCTACTCTTAGTGCAGTACTGCTCTTGGAGGCAGGCCTAAATCTCTGGTCCAGTATTTACGCAAGTAAGGGGTTTTATTGAAAGTATGCTGGCGAGAGAGAGCATGCTCTCAATGGCTGGTTTGACGGTAGCAGCAGCACTTTCTGCCACAGCCTTGGCAGACCGGTGGGAGGGGCCGCAGCCAGTCAAGGCCACCTCAACTAATTGTGTCATAGATCATGGCAGCGGACAATAAAATCTCTGACGCACTACAGTGCGAGCTGAGCCTGATCAATCAAGGCCTGTCCAATGGAGGCCTGAGCTCACAGTCAAGCCGCACTGCAGGTTGATTAGGATGACAGGTGCAAATAGCGTGAGTGCACCAATGATGATTTCACAACTCAGAGCTGTTGATACACTGACTCATTAAAACCACATTTTTACTGTAACTTTCTCTTGATGAACTGAAATCATTAGTGCAGGTCGGAGGGAGATCATTTATGATTAGTTTAGATTTTTCCTAATCAAATCAGAGTTTCATATCAATCAGCCCTGTAGCTCTCTAATGTTTTCCAATAATGCTTAAGTTAGTTAGTTAAAGTACTATACACCTACTAAATGACTGCACGCTTTGTTTAGCATGTTTTGCCAAAATGATGCATCCTTTACTTTATGAGTGATCTTGAAACAATGTGTTAATTTATTAATTTGCAACAGTTATTTATCAAACAAAAACATCAAAATAAGTATGTCCCATTTCTCAAATGTGAGGATTTGCTGGCTATCTCTGTTTTAAATTGATGTTTAAAAAGTGGACTGCTGGTCAGACAAAACAAGAAATTAGAAGATGTCACTTTTGTTCCAATGAAAATGGTAATGGGCATTTTCCTTGATTTTCTGACATTTTATTAACTAAATTATTAATCGAAACTATAAATACATGCATAATCAATAGTTAAACTGACAAAAATAATGGGTTTTCAAGCCAATGGTTTCACGTCATCCTGTGATCCTTAGTCTTTCCTGATTTTTTCTGACATTATGAATCACATCATTGCATCTTTTGAAGCACTTTGTAATGCTTGCTTGTATATACCTGCTCACATATAAGACTTTTTTCTGATGTTTGTTTGTAATCCTTGTTTTGTTGTGTTTTTTATCCACTTTTATATTTAAATATGATCTCATTTGTATTGTTAAGTATTTAAAAAAGTAATATATATGGGTAATAGCAATATGATATTACAATAGGTCACTTAATAAAACAAATTACTCAGTAGGATATATATATATATCCTGTATGCCATCTCTCTTTTTGCAGGTACTTTTAGTTTTTGCCAAAGAGGACAGTCAAAGTAATGGCTTCTGTTGGGCATGTGAGAAGGCCAACTTCAGGTGCAGCATGGCACGAACACCAGAGTCGGCTCTTGAATGCTTCTTGGAGAAGCATCATGACCTCGTCATCATTGACCACAGACATTCCAGACACTTTGACGCCGAAGCACTATGCCGGTAGGACAGTTCTCTCATCAGTACGCTTTGTGTTGTATTTCTAGGATGATAGGTAGTTTTGGTGGTACCCAGCATTTTTGTTCGGTGTTCCGCACCGCCCTGTCAGATGAACTAAAATAGTCCTTTAACACCTGTCACGTTCCAAATGTTATCCACGTTTGGAACATGACAGGTGTTTGATATTATTTTAAGCTAGAGTCTATTATAAGACTATTAATTATATGTATGTATATAGTTAAAATTTCTACAACTGAACTGTCAGTGTTTAGTTGTTTGCATTTGTACTAGCATGTATAACCATTTATCCATTACTTTTAGCCATCTATTTCAGCCATTATTCCATTAGTTTTAGCTAGACCTTTTTAAGTCAAATTGTAAATTCTATTTTTTCAAATGAGTTGAGCTACTCCACAATCTTTCTTCCCCCCTGGCAAGTACCCTGTGCTCCTAGTTGGGAATCACTGATGAAGTGGACACGGTTGAATTGAATTTGAATTCTGTTAGTGACTGCCATCTAAGACCAAAAACATAATCCAGACTAGATTATCTTGATAGGAGCAATTATAGCATGCCATTTCATGTGTTACAGTAGATTTAGTAGCACGTGTGGTTATGACTCTGTGGGAGTAAATCGCCAGCTCACTTTGCGCTTACCAGCTTCCATCGCATACTACATAGTGGAGTCATGTCAACGGGAAATAAGCAGTGCCTGCCCATACCACCCCTATCTTTAGCCTCTGCCCAAACCAAAAACACATTTACAAACATTCATTTGCCCTGCCAGTGTGTATGTTAACCCTATTCATTTTGGCCAATCCATATGTTCAGTGTACACGCACAGGCTCCGATGGGGAACTAAAGGGCCTTTATGACCACTGGCTGGGGAAAACCACAGGCCCTGTACACTGCATTCTTTCAGAGGCCTAGGCCTGCTCACAGAGTTCCTCCACTGGCCTCTGCCTGCCTGGGAGAATCGGAGCGTGAAAAACTGAAAAATACATTGATTTGATGCCACAGGCTTTTCCACCAGCTAAGGCCAGCTGCTCACTGGCTAAAAGGCTCTCTCTGTTTACATTCAGGTCAATTAGAGCGGCCAACTCTTCAGAAAACACTGTGATAGTCGCCGTTGTGAAAAGGTACGTACATCTTGCTGAACCCCCTTCCCCTTCTTGTCCTTTTTTTCTCGCTGTCTTTTTAAGCAGCTAACTTTTAGGAGTGTTGTCAGAATTAAAATGCCTGACTCAGTGGAGGTCTGTAGCCCCGCAGCCCGTCATATGTTCTCTAAAAAAACATTTGTTATTGCAATGTTTTGGGTGCTTACATGTGTTCTATTTTAAGGCCAGACAGAGAGGAAGCCTCTGTGATGCCCCTGATCAATGCCGGCTTTAATAGGGTGAGCAACATTGTGTGGGAATGTTTCTTCTGTTGCCTGTGTTTGTATTATTCTTTTGATATGTATTTTATATCCCAACTGTCAACACAGAGCAGTCTCAGACAAGAATACAGATTGTAAATCCTTGTTGTTTGCTTAGTAGACAATGTCCATCGAGTTCCCTATACCTGAATCATTGTTACTCATGGCATTATCAGCATTATAACATATTGTATAACATGTTAATATGGAAATGAGATTTAAGATGTCTATGATTGATCTGTGTTGCACTCTGACCTCCAGAGATATGTGGAAAATGCCAATATGATGGCCTGCTATAATGAGCTGCTACAGTTGGAGCATGGAGAGGTGCGGGCGCAGTTCAAACTGAGGTTAGTTGTGTGCTATACACAATGTAGTTACATGTTAAATTAAATTTTAAAGTATCCTTATTCAAACATTAGAAAGATTTTTTTAAATTTAATAAAAAAGTCCTTATATAAATAGATGCTGGACACTCTACTTGTTGCACACGTTAATGATTCAAATTTACTTGTCTCTCTCTCTCTACCTGTACAAGGGCTGCAAATGCTATTTTCACAGCTCTAGAACAAAGCCAAGAGGCCATAGAGATCACTTCTGAGGATCAAGTAATTCAGGTGGGTTTCTAATCAATTCAAATACTTATAGCTGCTTTTATGTGATGAACAATTCATCTATCTGTCTTCCTTCTTGTCCTCCTCTTCTTGCTTTCTCTCTCCTTCTCTCCTGTTTTAGTTACTGTTCAAGTCTTGTGATCCCTGATCTCAGTAGTGATAGTTGCGGTCTCTGCCCCTCTGAATGCCTCCTTTTGTTAACGTCAAAGCACTGTAGCCTGTGTTATCGTGTTGTTTTCACATAAAATATGTTTTTGAGCTCTAAGAAATGAGCAACGATTTTGTCAGCTTCTCTGAGTATGTGTTGTTTTGTTTGGCAAGGTTGTCGTTAGAGGTCATCATCTTAATTTTGTCTGAACTCACTGTGGAATTAATGAACAGTGGACCGCCATCTCAGATCAAGCATGAACACCCTTGTTACCTCTCCCTTACAGTACGTGAATCCTGCCTATGAGTCCATTATGGGCTACCAACGAGGCGAGCTAATAGGGAAGGAAATAATAGAAGTGCCTAAAAGTGAGAAGAATAAGCCTGATCTCCTTGAAACAATAAATTCCTGCATACGGAAAGGAAAGGTAATATGCATTCACAAAATCATCCCATCTACACTATACATTTCAGGCCAAACACAATTTTCAGTGTGGTTTACTTAATCAGGATCTTAATCCGAAACTCAACCTCACCACGAAATAAATGATCACCATGTGATTGCTGATACACGATACATAGTGGCATCTAATATAGTTGTCATTGTAGTCTATCGCATTTCATGTCTTATATTTTCCACTTATTCTGTTTATTGTTATGCACCAAAATGCCAAAGCAAATTCCTTTTTATGTGTAAACCTACTTGGCAATAAAACTGATTCTGACACTGAGATCATTCTTGTAAATAATGTTCATCTGCTCCTGCTCCTTTGTGTCTGTGCATGCATGTGTGCACATGCATCCATGTGTGCTGTAAATCTGCACCACTGGCCATCCAGCAGCTCTGTTTCATGTGCATAAGAACAGCAGTTGATGGCTGTGCTGTAATCTTACTACACAGAGAGCGAAGGTCAGTCCCAGACAGGCTAACAGCAGGACAGGCCTTTTTAAGCTGCCACAGCAGTCTATAGGTGGGGGGACATGAAACAAGTGCACCGGACTCCAGGAGCGCTTCCCCTACCCATTAAAGTAACTTGCTGCTCTCTGAAATACTCTGACCCACACCACCCCCCGCCTAACCTGCACCACAGACACCAACATGCTACACCCAGTGCACACCACAGTCCACATTTTCAAATCTTATATTTTATTTGTTACCTTGAATGGTTCTTATATATGTTCCTATGTCTTTGAATTATGTGTCTGTATGTTTCATTTCCTCTGTCTTTGGTTCTGTCTTATTATGTTTTAGGAGTGGCAGGGGATTTATTATGCCAAAAAGAAGAATGGAGAAAGCATTCAGCAAAATGTGAAGATCACACCTGTAATTGGACAGGGAGGGTAAGTGACAGTATGTTGAGGCCTGGCTGATTCAGTCTTGCTAAATGTAAATGGCAATAATTGAGACGTCATACTGGAAATTATATGAATGCATAATACTTGCATTCCTTCATTTTCCCTGATGTACTAATTGGCTTTTGTAATTCACAGAAAAATTAGACACTATGTGTCTATCAACTGGCCTTTAAATGATAATAATAAGGTGAGAGGTGTATCCAGTTTTTCTGATTTAATAATAAATGAAAAGAGCTTTCTGGCCTGCATGTATTAATACGCTTTTCTCATCTGTCAATGCAGAGTGATAAAACCAGTGTGCAGGCAGAGTCTCAGACAGGTAAGAGCCATCCTAAAATTCTCTCTGCTCCATAAAAATGCCCACTGTAGATGCAAGATTTTATTATGCTAAACCACACAAATGACTGTGGAGCTGTGCAGATTTGAGCAGTTCAGGTTCTCTCTGCTGGGCAATTATTAGCATTAGTGGAAGAAGTTCTTTCCATGTCACTTGTTATCTGTCATAAGTTTGGACGATCTAAGGGCCAGCATTGTGGTTGTCTTTTGGACGCATAATTTAATTCCAGTGTTACACAGATGATACACAGTGCTTATTTTAACTGATTGTTGGCAAACACCAAATATTTGTTAGACATTTAACAATGAATTCACAACCTGAGCTTTGTAAACTCAAAAACTTTGGAAATATGTCAGCAAATGCATTGCACCATACCAGAAAATCATTGTTTATTTTAATCGTGACCCAAATTTTAAACAGTAGACTAAGAGTGCACAATCCTGCTTTATCTAGCTGAGAAATATCTCAAAAGAATGTATTCTGTCTCTTGTTGACCTTGAAAAAGTTATCCGTGCTTTTATTTCCTCTAAACTGGACTATTGTTCCTTGCAGTATTGTGGTATCAACCGTAAAGCCAGTTCACAGCTGCAAGTGATTTCAAAATGAAGCAGCAAGGCTCCTGACAGGCAAATAAAACAGGGATCATATCTCTCCTGTGTTGGCGTCCTTTCACCAGCTCACTGAAAAGAAGTGAATTTGAAAGTTTGTTTATGAAGCTTTGCATGGTCTTACAGCACAATATATTTCACAGTAACTCTTATCCAATACCCCAAGGTGTTCTGATTAGGGGCCCTAAAGGTTGACCGCTTCTAATGTTGTGGTACAACCCAAACAAAAGTGTTCAGTCAGCATAGTAATTTAGCATTTTGGAAAAAATTTATTAAAAGCTTTATTTTTCTCTGCCAATCTACTTAGACTTTTTGTTTATATATTGTTAACATTTTATGTGTGTTTTTTAATTTCATTTCAAACTAAAATATATACTTTGACCATGGCAGAACTGTCTACTCTCACAAAGAAAGTTTCTTGCCCAGTTCTGTGGCTTTCTTTCACTTTATACTGTATCCCCACAAAACAACCATAATTACAGTAAAAATCCCTTTAAATAAAATTACACCCAGAATTTGTTGTTTTGGGCTGAGTCATACATGCTCTAAAGTCTAATCTAAGGCAGAAAAAACTTTTGAAACAAAGGTGTAAATTTGTGGAGGACAAGAAAATTACCTTTGCTGATTTAAAAGCACAGATCTGGCAAATTATATATAAGTATTGTTGGTGAAGCCATACCTGATATGCCTTATTCCTCTTTGTGATAGACCACTTTTGTCCATAAACTACTGAAAACACATCAGTGAGCCACACTATTGGAAAATACACACTGTAGTTTATTTTGAGTCAATCCAATGTCCTGCTGCTTTAAAATACTTACTAGCAGTAAATGTGTATTAATTTACAGCTGAAAATACTCCCAACAAATGTGCTATTTAGTTCTGTATGTGAGAAATATTTCCTGACAGTGCACAGCTGATTTAGAAAACAAGTCTTTTAAAAAAAGTTAATCGTCATTTTTTACCATTTTTTTGTAAATTTACATCCTCCATCAGCTTGACGCTGAGTGTCATATGGAAGTCAGAAAGTATTGAGCGATGGACTAACACACATTGTTGGATTTGATCATTTTTTGGGATTTGTTGAAACAAGCCTTATCCTTTACATGCATAGGGCATATCTGGCAATAGAAATACAATACATTATAATATGTTTTCTATCTATGGATTTGCTTCCAATTACTAGAGCATTTCCAGGGGCTTCTTTCGTGTGCAGAAAGTTTAATATACATACAGTTATATTTCACGATGTTGGGTAAGTCTTTAGTTTCAATTTTCCCCTTTTAAATCCCAACCATGATCAATTACTACAATTCTACTGTATTAAAACCTCAAAACGCAGAACTTCTAAGGAAAAAGTAGTTACAGGGATCAAAAACAGATTTCAACGTTCAGGTTGGACTGATTAAGGCATCTCATCAGCCAATCATATTATGATGGGGGCTAAAGTCAGCCTTGTCCCCAAACTTGAATTGTGTTTGTGCATGTTAATATAAGGTGTTTTCTTCTCCCCAGACATCCAATCCAGTAAGCACAAAGACCGGAGGAAAGGCTCTCTGGACGTACGATCCACAACGTCTCGGGGGAGCGATGGTGAGAGTGAAGGGAGATAGATGATGGAAACTCTGGGTGTTTCTTGTCAGCTTATGAAACCTTCCCAGTTGTCTGTTTGCAGCAAGTGTTGATTAGACAAACACACAAACACACTCATTGGAAGGTTGTTGGAAAACAGCAGCTTAATTTGTTGTTGAATTGTAATAACGGGATGTCTTTTTTTTTTCTGCCAGGGAGCTCGCAACGAAGGCACTCCTCAATGGCCCGAATCCACTCCATGACTATAGAAGCTCCCATCACCAAGGTGGGTTCATCTCCCTTTCCACCATCCCTCCCAATATCCATCATATGATTAGCACTTTGCACTGATGTTTTGTATCTCATGACTGAACACTTGATTTATGAAACTGCCACAACCGCCATGAGCACTTCTTGTACAGCTACTTGTACTGAGGCTAGAGGCCACACATACCATGTCAAGGGGAGATAGGCTGATAAAATGCCACATTTCATGCACAAGACAGGAAAGGATGTTGGACCAGAATGACCTGTTGTTTCAGTGGTTTATATAGTCTGCACCCAGGATAGTCAGAAACAGAGAAAGTCCCCAGGGATGGGTCATATGACACACTGCAGTTCCACTGCTGTATCATTTGACTGTGTAGTCAGTCCCTGTAGGCATCATCCTCTCTAGAATAAAGCACTGATAGAACTGCTAGTACTGTATGTGTATGTGAGTTAGCAAGAACTTGTGCTCTTGCAAATGCTTGCTGACCTCGCCATAGGTGTCCATTGTTAGAACCTGCACAACCTCCAAGTTCATATTCTAGAGAAAAAATAGTAAATTGCTCTGTATGTTTCCCAAGCATTATACAACTGGGCTTGTCCAATCTTGTTTTTAGAACTTTAGAAAAAAATGGTTTAAAATAAAATGTTAATGTCCATCTTACATGCTTTTATCTCATGCCTAGATCATTGCAACCTGTACTTTATTTGAATGGAATTGATATACATTACATTAATTCATTTAGCTGACTCTTTTATCCTATGCCATACATGTCAGAGGTCACATACCTCTGGAGCAACGATTGGTTAAGTGTTGAGAGTAAAGAGCGCTGAAAAAGGAGATCAATACCAAAATGGCTGACCTCTGCAAGAACACCTTTGCAGTTGACAGGAAATTATGTGACCTCAGCAGTGGAAGTTGGTGTTCTTCTGAGCGTTTTTACATGAATATTTGCGTAGCACGTGTGTCGTCTTGTTGTGGCATAAAAGGCGAGAAGGGGCCGCCTTCCTGTACCCATACACAACTTTCGTCACTGAATTTTGGTGAAATTGGCTCATATTTTATGGAGAATATATTTTCTGGTTTTCCTTGTGATGTTCTCTGTCTGCTGTGCCTCAACTCTCAGTGATTTACAGAGTTTCCTGATGGACAGATGCTTTTTAGGTAACTTTTATAAAAAGAATAATTTTTTGGCATATTTGCTAAAACTGATCCTGATAGTAGTGCATGAGACAGATAATTTGTGAAAAAAATCAGGTTCCTCTGGCTCCTCTTACTGCTCCTCATGCCATTTGCAAACATCCACCGCTCCCTGGACACACAACCAATCAATCTTTTGCATGACTTCAGAAGTTTGCAAACACAATAATTGAGAAACAACCATAAGTCATGAAAGAACTTTCCATCTCTCTTTTGCCAACAACACCTCACATCTCCGAAAACATCGTAAAAAAATTGAAGTTTAAATAACTATATTCCCACATAAAAAACTCTTAAAACAACAGTGGTATAACTGATAACTTACAGTTGTGGGTCTTCTCCTCTGCTACTGCAGCTTTTTGGTGTGAAATGCATTCTGGGATACATGGCTATGCAAGGTCCAAACAAGTCATCCGTTGCATGCACAGTAAAACGGGCAGGGCAAGAACACATCTGGGTATTTGACTGTACTTGGCTAGAAGCGGACTTTTGCTTTGGAAGAGTACTTGGGCTGTGACTGATGACGTTTTGCAAGTCCACAACAACACAAGTACAGACAAGAACGCAGATTGAGAAACAGCTCAATGCTCTTGCGGTGCTCTGAGCTCCCAGTCCAGGCAGAGTCAGCCTGTAAATCAGCGTTAGTTGAGGCAGAGCAGCTTGAGGACATCAGAGGAAAAAACTAAAAATATTTTCTCCAAAAATGACTCTAAGAAGACCAGCACTTACCAAACTCACTAACTTGTACATCTGTATATTTCATTTGTTTAATCTGTTCATAAACAAAAGTATGAAAATTACAGTTTGTGGCTTTACATGGGTTTATGTGTCACGGACTGCTTCTTGGCTGGGGGCAGTAACTCTCTGGAGTCTCTGGTGGCAACTTCACAGTGACATCACAAATTCAAAAAATCTTATTGATTAATTTTAGGGTGCTTCATGCCATGGGCCTTGTTATATTTGTGACATTTTAGTCCCTTTTAAAACTACAACGGAAAGATACTTTTTCATTCAGAGCCCAGAGGCTTTGGAATGACCTGACTGAACAAAGTTGGATTGAATCCATATCTATTTGAAACACACTTTTATTGGACAACTTGTCCTCAATTTACTTGAATTATCTTTATTATTTTTTTATCTTATGTGATCAGACACTGCTTTGCCTGTTCTATTCTGGTCCAATAAATATATTTTTATTGTAAATTATAAGTTTTCAGTTTGCTTTTATTATTGTTGGTTTTTGAAAATGTGATTTACAAATAAATATTTTTATTATTACAATTACCTTATCTACTTTGTCCTTCAGGTAATCAACATTATCAATGCAGCGCAGGAAAGTAGTCCAATGCCCGTGGCAGAAGCTTTGGATCGGGTACTGGAGATCCTGAGGACCACTGAGCTCTACTCTCCGCAGTTGGGAACCAAGGATGAAGATCCCCATACAAATGACCTTGTGGGTGGGCTGATGACGGTAAGCAGCAGGTCCTTTTGTGGTGGGTCCTTCGAGAAATCTGAAACACCCAAACAGCTTCCTTCTGCTACGAATGAATCGACTGCCATATTATAACACACGTCAGAGCGTTGGCAGAATTCCACAGTAATAACATGTCTACATGAATGTCCATCAACTATTAATGCTCATGATAATGTGTTAAATGAAAGAAACGGAGATTCAGGTGTGTGTGTGTGTGTGTGTGTGTTGTGTGTGTACTTTTGTGTTTGTGAGGATTTCTGTTCATATTCGTAGAGGGAGGGAGAGACAAAGAGAGACATTAACAGACAGTAATGGTGAAGTACAAAAGTAGAAAGAGTGCCAAGTTGGCAGGCTTGGCAACAACCCCAGAGGAAGTGTTAGATTGTCCTTTGTGCTCCTGTAGGCTGGAGAGGAAAGCCCACCCCACCCTTCATCCCTCCACCTCCCCACACCCCCGCTGCACAGACTCTGTATAGTCACACTCACATGAACCTCTTCCTCTTGACTCCACAGGCCTGGAAACATCCTGTTCTTTGGATCAGATGAATAAGCATGGCTTTACTTATACATGTACACTCTGGACACTCAGAGGCAGAGAATTGTTACACATAGTCCTTCCACAGGAAGATTTGTTCTGCGTAAGTGATAAAGGCTGATGAAACCTGAAAACCATGAGGTGTGAGTTGAGGTTTAGATGATTATTTGTGTAAGATCATAATAGTTTATGAGGTGCCTGGTGGCATATTTATTTTCTCGGCTTTGCATTATTGGTTTGTTGTGGTGAGGTGTTCTTGAACTGAACTCAGAATAGCCTGTGAACATTAAGAGAAGTGCTGTCATCTTTCTGGGGAGAAAGTCTTAAAATAACCAGTGTGTACAGAGGCTGCGCTACCATGAGACAATGCTCGGGTCAAAGATGAGCCAGTCTCCTCTTCCTTTTTCAATTGTGAAGTAAACATTTCATCCTGCAACACACACCCGTGTACTCACTAACGCCCAAAATATGTAGGTCTTGCACTAGAATGACGAGGGTGATATAGGCTTTCATTTACCTAGCTAACAAGAGGCAAAATGTTATCTGAGGGAAGAAGAGGCCTTCATGTTTTGTTTTTTTGGTTTTTTTCTTTTGTCATTTTAATGACACAGAATGGCCTGAGGACATAGTTTTAAATGACATAATCCATTTCACTCTGAATAATTTCATCATGGCTTCTTATCACAGTTATTCTTTGAGAGACATTTATTTAACAATATTTAAACAATATTTCTTCATTTGATGAACTGTAATGGATGCAAATGTATCGTAACTGTAATTGCTAACATAAAACAAGACAAGACAAAGACTCTACAGTCACACTAGATGTGCTTCTAGCTAAATGCTACTGTCAACATGCTAACATGCGGATGTTTAGCAGGTATATAGTTTATCATGTTCACCATCTTAGTTTAGCATGTTAGCATGCTAATGTGTGCTTATCAGCGCTTAAGACAAAGTACAGTGGAGGCTAATGGGAATGTCTGACCGATATGGGAGTTTTAAGTCCGATACTGATTTCAGTATTTGAGATTTTTAAATTCCGACTGCCAATATATCCGCCGATATTGTTTTCCCCCTTATTTTAAGAAACACATGGCATAAACAAAGATTGTCCCTAAAATTTTGTTATGTTAAGACCATACCAAGATACCATGACATAATGCAGTATAAAAATAAACTTTTTTATTGTTAAAAATAGTACTTTGAACAAAAGTACAACAAAATATATTCAGGTTTTGATAAATAAGAGTCAAATAAAACTACAGAAAAATTTTAATCATTTCTGACATGCCTACTGTAAATACAGATAAGCAGCTCGCAGATGTATTTAGAATACATCAAACACTATTGTTAGTTTAATTGCTCATTACTAATGTTAGCGCTCCTCAACTGATAAACACCATTGGCTTTGTGGCTAATTTAGCAACGGGTAGCGTTAGCTGCTGTAAGTTCTGTTAAACATTCTTTAGTAGTGAACTAGGGAGAAATGAGAGGACAGTTCACTAGAAGTGCCCCACTGTTTCAGAAATAAATCTACAATCACATCTGTCAGCGTAACGTTAGCCTCGACTACTCATCTACTGTAACATTAAACATCCTGCTGTGTGCAGTGAAAAACAGGAGGGTTAGCAAGGCTGGTATGAATTTTTTCAGGAGAGGAGAAGTGATCAGGGCTGTTTTTATTATTATATAAGTCATGTAATTGAAGTGACAAATGAACAACTCATTGTGTACACTGAGTGTGAAAGCTACCAGGAGAACTATGCAACACTCATGGCCTGAGGGAAAGATATATGTGCATCGGCTGTTATACACACCGATGCAGATATATCTGCAGGTAGCTTATATCGGCCGATAATATCTGCAAAACGATAAATCAGTAGGGCTCAAGTCATTAGTTAGGACATAAATAGGACATATTACATTTTTGACCTTGATGATGGCACTAGAAGAGGAAAGGTTTAGGGCTCAAAAGAAAAAACATAAGTTATTGCATTTCATCCTGCGAGGAACATGAATGTCTGTATCAGATTCCATGCCATGTTGAGACATTTCCCTCAAAACCATAAATGTCAACCTCATGGTGGCGCTAGAGGAAAATACCGGGGATGATAGTGGTCATTTCATGGCAATCTATTCAATAGTTGTTAAAATATTTAGTCTTGAAAGTTGATTGATTAACCAACTGACATTGCTACAGCTGCTCATGTGGTTTGATCAACCATTACTTTCACAATTCTTAATATCTAGTTTGTTATTCACAACTGAAACAAATCAGTCCTCTCAGCCGGGTCATTATACTTTTAACCACTGTGAAGCAGTGTTTGATTATTTGGGTGATAAAGTGTTACCCGACTAATAAGCACCATTTACTATCACAGCATGTGGCACTGCACAGAGGAAGACAAAAAAATAATGGAATAATTTACTGTAGGTTATCTGACATATATACGTAAATTATCAGGGTATAATTTGTGATACAAGTATAACAGATCATACATATGGTAATCATTTCCTAAACTGCATATTGGTTTCATTAATAAGCTCAGCATGGCAGTCTCATCCCTCCACTCACCCTCTGTACTAGTGTTGAAATTATTTGACGTGTCAACATAACATAGCCTCCAAAATATAGTGTCATAGCACAGATGAAACGCTCATGAAAGTGTTAATATGGTAAATCAGGAAAATTCATGGTTTATTTATTCTGCTGATGAAATCAGCTCTTGCCTCAGTCAAAATGCATTTACTTCCACAACTTTGTCAAAATCCAGCAACAACACATTCAGACGGATCCAGAGTTATAGAGATTCTTGTCATGGATCAAGGCTGTGATTAGCTCCTTTTAAAAATGTTAATTGGACATAACCTTAATATGTCCAGATACTTCTGGTGCTCTGAGGTTCAAAAAGTGATGTTCTTTTCTAATCTACTTTTCTGATGAAAATTCTCCCTGACTTGTGGCTTCATCTTGGTATTTTTCATCTTGTTTTGTGGGTCATCGAAACATCTGTGTTGGTTGATATCCATGTGCAAGTCACAGAAACATTACGGGTATCCCTCTTGCTTCTTTACTGTGAAATCCAACCTGTCTGTCTTGGTGCTCCTAGCACAGAGGACTTTTATTTTTGATCTAATGTAAGAGTAAATTTATCAGTTAGACTACTGAAGCCAAAGCATCCAAACAATTTCACAGTCCAAATTATTTTGATGGGCCTTGCAATGTTTTAACAGAGTGATGCTGAACTCCTTATGTGGTTGTTCAAAAAGGATGAATGTTGTATTTATTTACGGTTTATTTACAGATCAGTGCCTGACTCTTTTTGTTGTTCACAGGATGGTTTACGCAGATTATCGGGAAATGAATACATCTTTTCCACAAAACGTAAGTTTACATAAACCATATAGGAGGTATTATATTAAGTGCTATGCTACATTTTAGAGTTACATTTCTTCTGTTTCATTCAGAACAGCAAATTTCTATTCTATATCTGACTGCTTCCTTGGTTGTGTTTCTTCCTTTCCTCACAGAGCCTCACCATATCCCCAGTCATTTGATAACTCCTCTGTCATTAAATGACATCCCACCTCGTATCGCACAGACCATGGAGAACGAAGACTCTTGGGACTTTGACATCGTCAACTTGGAGGCTGCAACCATGAAACGGTGAGGGAACAACGCAGTTAAGGGTTATTAGAGGGATTGCGGCTGTTTTTAGTGTGGAGGGAGAGCTTGGGATGAGAGTTTTTGTGAAACTACCATGCTGAATCCTCCCACAGGCCTTTGACCTACTTGGGCCTGAAGATCTTCTCCCGCTTTGGGGTCTGCGAGTTCCTAAACTGCACTGAGGCCACTTTGCGCTCCTGGCTGCAAGTGATTGAAGCTAACTACCACTCCAGTAACTCCTACCACAACTCCTCTCATGCCGCTGATGTCCTGCATGCAACGGCATATTTTCTCTGCAAGGAGAGAGTCAAGGTAAATTAACAAATAATAATAATAACTGCTAATAAAGTATAATATTTAAAAAAATACATGCCAAACTTGTAAAACATACTAGTTTTGCTTCCAGAATGTTGCTACTGATCCATAGCGTAAACTAAAGTTGTAGTCTTTCAATTAGCCAAAGCAAAGCAAATAATCGACAAAACATTTGATAATAAAATAATTTTTAAAACAAAAATGCCAAAAATATACTGGGTCCAGCTTTTGAAATGTGTGCGTTTACTGCCTTTTGGACTATGATTTGGACAAAACAAGAATTTTGAAGATGGCACACTATTTTTCTGGGATATTGTGATTGTGTCATTTTTTTAATTAATTATTTGATGAGAATTATCATTAGTTGCAGCTTTACTCATTATTAGCTTTTTCTGCCCATGGAGCAGTGTTAACAACTGTAACATCAAAGCCAATGCTACATAGAAAAAAATTAAGGTTTTCTAAATACTTATAATTTTCTGTAAAGGTTTGATTTGAGAGAAAAACACGGTGACAGCTGGTGCACATGCGAGAAGTTTGCCCTTGGGGATTTCTGCCAGAAAGCTGTACGACTTGGTTAGGTTTAGGCACCAAAACTTAGGTTGGTTAAGTGTTTGAAAAAATAAAAGCAAAAAGCCTTTCCACAAACTTCTCCCATGTGCAGCACTGGTAGTTCATGAGTAGATGTGAAACGTCATAATTGTATACTTCATTGACAATAAGCATTAGCATGTCTACAAGTCTTCTCCCCTGCTTTGGTTGTGGGCCCAAACACATTTTGTACCTTTTTCTATTATCGAGCACAGCTCTCTGCTTAGTCTTGAGTGTCATTTGCTCTGTCTGTGCCTACATTAATCAAGACAGTCATGGTTGTGCCAAAGTGTGTCAGTAGTCCAGTAACTGGTTTAGGGCAAGCTGATTACCACAATGTCTATTTCTGATCTCAGCTGAGTGATCTTTCATTGGCTTAGCAAGTGAACTGTGAAGTTACATCACACATTAACGAATCCCTGGAAATCAACAGACAGGTTCGCAGATCTGTTATGTTGCAAATTAATTTACTACTAATTCTTCAATACTGTTTGTATATCTTTATTTTTTCTTTGCCTGTACTTTATAACTTTTTTTGTTACTTTTTAGTCCTGTGACATGTGATGAAAAACTCTCTGTATCTGCTTGATCTAGCTCTTCATTGTAGCTGTATGATGTGTACATACAGCATATTAGGTGACATTAGAACCACACAGATTTTACTCAGTCATTTGCAAGTGTTTGGTATCTTGGAAAAGCTTAGTATGCCTTATAAATGCAGCTAAATTAAGGTGACAAGTAAATCTTATTATCCTGTTAATAAATCATGACTGTCTTTCACAATGTAGTAGTTACTTTTTGGATCAGACTACAGGCTACACTGGATTCACAGCACCAAATGCCAACAATCTCTCTGGCTTCATATTTCCACAGCAAAGTTTAGATCCCATTGATGAGGTGGCTGCTCTGATTGCTGCTACTGTGCACGATGTGGACCACCCAGGCCGCACCAACAGCTTCCTGTGCAACGCAGGAAGTGAGCTGGCCATCCTCTACAATGACACAGCTGTGCTAGAGAGCCACCATGCAGCACTGGCCTTCCAGATCACCACAAGAGATGATAAGTGCAACATCTTCAAAAACATTGAAAGGTAAAAGAATCCCTACATAAGGAATCGGTCACCGCTAATACTCTACTCCAACTGTCCATCAAATAAGTGCATTGTGTGCTCAAAAGACCAATATTTACCTCAGCATCTCTAAAAGAGGTACACCAACAGTTTTTACTGACATGACATTGAGAATATAATTATTTCTGCTGAAGTATTCCTTTATTTTATTACAAAATCTGAATTTGTGAATTTGCTGCCTTTTGAGTGATTACACTAGGAACCCAGTTGTATGAAAATTATTTGCAAACAAATATTCAGTAATATACAGAATAGCTGCATCTGTCAATGTATAAAACTAGAAAATTCATATTTTCTGTTTTGAAATTCTTATAAGAAATTGTTTGTGCTACGAACATCACCTGAAGTCTCATAGGGTGTAAGCCCGAATATAAAAGCAATACTGTGTGTGTGTTGACAGTGGTGGGGTTGTAATGTGATTTGAGTCCCAAAGCAGAATAGCTCACATGTGCTGGTCCCCTCAGAGGGGGAAGGTGAACAAAGCATCCATTCATCCCCACTGTCACTGCAGTCAGAAGGGGGAAACCGTTCACATGGGTTTTCATGCTGTTTACCACACTGTCATCTCACTCTCTGTTTCTCTTTTTCTGCTCTCCCTGCCTTCCCCTCCTTTACCCATTTGATTTCTGTCCATCTCTATCTCTAGGAATGAATATCGAACACTACGACAGGCTATCATTGACATGGTGCTCGCAACTGAGATGACAAAACACTTTGAACATGTCAACAAATTTGTCAACAGCATCAACAAGCCACTGGCTGCTCTGGAGGAGAATGGGGTGAGATTAAAGATGAAATCATGCTGCAACGTTTTTAAATATTTTTATATTTCATACCTGTGTAGAAATAGTTGTTCTAATTTTAGCATTAATTTCAAAGCAGGAAGGACAGACAGGACAATTCAGGCACTAGAGAAACACAACTACTTTAATCTCATTCTGTCACAAACTGTCACAGAATCATATTCAGCCCGAGAGCATGCGAGCAACAATAATTTAAGAGCTTGAGAGATGATAATGATACTGTTTCAGGGGACTTGGGGCCTGTTGTTGCCTGGGACATCTTTGTGGGGAGAGAATTTTACAACTTGGTACCATCTTTCTCATCTGTGTGTGGAATGCTCAACACAGACATTTAAAAGTTGCCTTGCCCTTTAAAGGCAAGAATGATGAGAATAAATTATTTGATGCAGATTTTCTCCTCAGTTATTATATTTATTATATAGTCACTTTCAGATTAAACATTTCATTGTTTGCTAGAAATTATAACGGAGTATAAGTTGATATTCACAAATAAAAAAGAAAGGCTCTGTGGCCTTTGTGTCAGTTTAGACTTGAAGGTCTAAATAAAACAGACCTCAAGAGACTCATCTTGGCTTAGCAAAATAGACCGTCTGTACTTCTGCTGAACATAATTGGGGAATTCAATCTTGAAACATATAGTAGGCTGCAAATCATGTGACCGCACGAACCATGCAGTCTTCTTTTACATGTAAGTGTTGCAAGAGTTCAGAATGAATATGAACTGAATACAGGCTCCCCTTTTCCATTAAGAAAACTAAAACCTTTATCAGTTGCCAGTATTTATCTTCCCAGTTTGGTTTATGTACAGACACCGTCAGCTATTTCTAAAGTTATTCAGCTGCTGTGTGTATGCTATAAGGAGCTCTCTATTGCCACTAATAAGTAGAAATTAAGTTGTCATTGTGCTAATGGTCTTCTCTGGGGTTTTTTTGTTTTTTTTAAGGGAAGCGGCGATGAGGAATCTGTCAAAAGCATTCTGACATCCCCTGAGAATCGCATCCTTGTCAAACGGATGCTGATTAAGTGTGCAGACATCTCCAATCCATGCAGGCCACTGGAGCTCTGTATAGAATGGGCCGGACGCATCTCAGAGGAGTATTTTGCACAGGTAATGAGAAAAAAAGAACATGGTATTGATGGTGTGGAGAGATGGATCTAGCAGCTGTACTGTTATTTTTGTAATGTATGTATTTATTGTGCCTGATGATTACTTTTGCTGTCATCTCTGGTACAGACGGATGAGGAGAAGAGACAAGGTCTACCAGTTGTTATGCCTGTGTTTGACAGAAACACGTGTAGCATCCCAAAGTCCCAGATTTCCTTTATAGACTACTTCATTACGGACATGTTTGATGCATGGGATGGTAAGACACAGCATGACACAAACACTAGAGATATATACACTGCTATACAGTAAATTCGAAATTATAAGTGGCATGTAGAATGTTTGGTTTTATAATGTTGACATTTTGCTGTCAAATTAGCAACTATATGATCATCTTTAAATGCACACTTTTATACATTTGTCTTAGAGATGCACCGATTCAATATGGATCGGTATCAGAGCAGATACTGATCTTGCCAGGCTGATCTGGTATCGACTGGGATCACCAAGCCACATAAGATACAGTATTTTTGTCAATGCCATTTATAAAATTCAGTTTTTACACTCTCAGTGACATTCATAAAGTCATGGTGGGCCCCCAACTCAGTTGCAGCCACAGAAGTTCCTGACCTTGTGTTACCTCACATAAAAATTAATCCAGTGATTACTGGGAATCAGTACTCTGTATCTGCAGATATCCTAAGCTGAGGTATAAGAATCTGTACTGGGGAGGGGGGGTTGGATTCCTACTTTATTACATAAATGTATTAACAAGATAGTGGTGTTAATTAAAAAACACCTCAGTGTCACTAAAAAACAAACTATCAAATCTAAAATATCACCTTCTTTTGTCATCTCCAGCTTTTGCAGACCTCCCCAATCTTATGCAGCACTTGGACAACAACTTCAAGTACTGGAAAGGTCTGGATGAGAGGAAGCTGCACAGCCTACGACCGCCTCCAGAGTAGGTGCTGCAGTGTCTTGCCCTGGGACTCTGTAGTCTGGGGCAGCCCTCCTCTCTCGTGCTGGAGCGTCTCTCTCTGCCAGCCAAAGGGCCTCCTCGCCTTCACTCTCCTGCTTCTGTAGCACGTCGAGCGTCCACATGTCCATCCATACAGAAACCACACAAGGACTTCCTGACAGGCAGTTGCAGCAGTGACATTGCTGGGTTTACAACCCTGTCAGATGAGAACTGTGACAAACACAAAGCATCCTTATGAACTTCTCGTGCCTCTCAGGCATTCGCAGTGTAGCTGGTCAAGTGACATGACTAAAAGAGGGTCCTTACAGGTCTCCTGGCAAAACATCCGTCCTGTAATTACCACATAGGCTCTCTTGTCTGCCTGCGAAGTTGCTGTTTGAGCAAAAACTGCTTGTTTACTGAAGAAGCGAGCAACACTGGAGGAGTGAAGTGTGGTCTGGATATAAAGGTGTCCAATCACTGTCAGTTCATACAATCACCTTTGACCTCCATATCTGTGCTCGCAGCAAGGCGAGACAGCTTCCTCTGCCCCTGGAGGCCACACCATGAAAGAACACTCCACTGCTTTTTTTGGTTTGTTACTGGCAATATATTCATGTGTCCTATAGAAACACATCCAAGTTGACATTTGACACAAAACAGACATGTGGGAGAATGTGCTTTCTTTTTGGATCAGGGAGTGGGTCTTTACTTTGGGCCGCTGCTGAGAGACGAACACCTCAACATCATGATCATAGGTAACTAATTACAAATGATTTGGTATGTTAATTTTTCTTAGATGTTCCATATTTTCTATATTAAAATTCATAAATGAATTAGTTAATAAATAAGAACAAAATGAATTTCAAAAGGAGAGAGAAAAGCCAAAGCTGATGAAGAAAAATACTACTATAACTCTCAAAAATTCACAATTATTATTCATATGAAGCATTACCATATTAAACATTTTTATTTTCTTATCAAAAGTACAGTACCAGTTTGAATGAACACTTTTGTATTGCACTGTAAACAATATTAGAAATGTCTACGTCTCAGTGATTTGTCCAGGGATGGGATGTTGCATTGTAGAATAAGCTGTTATTGTTGATCATCAGGAGTTTATGTGTGTGTATGTGTGGGTGTGTTTGGGTTGTAGGTGTGGGTGCGTGGGTGTATTCATTGTTGCAACAATCCCTTACTCTTGGTTTAATGCTGTAAACCGCTTGACATTTGACAACAGCAGAAATATGTGAAAACATTTTGGACTTGAAAATTTTTTCTCCCAGAAATTTTTGTATCTGGTTTATCCTACTGAAAAGACTGCCTTATTTTATACAATATTTATACAGTACATCCCACTGTGCAACTGCAACGGACATCTGGAGTTTTTATTATAACATAGTCAGAAGGTTATGTTCACGTAAATCTCAATATTTTTATAGACAATGAATTTTACACTGGATTTGCAGCAAATGAGATCAACCATTATAGCTATCTGAATACCTGTGAATTGGATGGTCACACAGAGCATGTATACAGAGAACTAAATGGTTAAGAAGGATGTGGATCGCAGAGTTGTCTATCACTGTCTTTAAGCAGTCTCCTAGAGGCCAGCTTGCATTGATTTTTGATCAAACATCATTCTATTTTGGCCACTTGTCCAACATCCTTATGCACAGACCCAGGGAACAGCTTTTCATTCAAGGCTGGTTTCAGATTAGGATACTAATATATGTTAAAGATTGTTGCTTATTAAGAATATTTCCTCTTTAAACAGTATATAAATGCCATAACAGCTAAGCAAATGGTGGTTAATAAGATGTATTGACCACGGTTATCTTTGTTTCTCTCTTATGACAGAATTGTTCACTCAATCAGGGGATTTGTTTGTTCCTTCTGATTCACATCTTGGTCTGAAGGCACGGGAAAAAAATTAGAAACTATTCAATGAAAAATAAAATAATGTCAATTATATGTTTTCTGTCTATTTCCTGTAATGATTCAATGTCTGTCCTCTTACAGTATCTCACTAAAGTGAGTACACATCTCACATTTTTGTAAATATTTGATTATATCTTTTCATGTGACAACACTGAAGAAATGACACTTTGCTACAATGTAAAGTAGTGAGCATACAGCTTGTATAACAGTGTAAATTTGCAGTCCTCTCAAAATAACACATCAGCCATTACTGTCTAAACTGCTGGCAAAAAGTGAGTACACCCCTAAATGTCCAAGTTGGGTCCAATTAGCCATTTACCCTCCCCGGTGTCATGTGACTCGTTAGCATTACAATGTCTCAGGTGTGAATGGGGAGCAGGTGTGTTAAATTTGATGTTATCGCTCTCACACTCCATCATGCTGGTCGCTGGAAGTTCAACATGGCACCTCATGGCAAAGAACTGTCTGCGGATCTGAAAAAAATAATTGTTGCTCTATATAAAGATTGCCGAAGCAATAAGAAGGTCTGCATGGCTGTTGCTCCAGAAGGAATCCTCCTCTGAAGATTAAGGATAAGAAAGCCTGCAAACAGTTTGCTGAAAACAAGCTACTAAGGAAATGGATTACTGGAACCATGTCCTGTGGTCTGATGAGACCAAGATAAACTTATTTGGTTCAGGTGGTGTCAAACGTGTGTGGTGAAAACCAGGTGAGGAGTACACAGACAAGCAAGGTGGTAGGAGTGTCATGGTCTGGGGCTGCATGAGAGCTGCTGGCACTGAGTTCCGGTTCATTGAGGGGACCATGAATGCCAAAATGTACTGTGACATACTGAAGCTACTCAATTTTTTTTGCCAGCGGTTTAGACATCAATGGCTGGTGATGGCTGTGTGATGTTATTTTGAGGGGATAGCAAATTTACACTATTACACCAGCTGTACACTCACTACTTCACTACTTTACATTGTTGCAAAGTGTCATTTCTTCAGTGTTGTCACATGAAAAGATATAATCTTTCCTGTCTATTTTTCACTTGTTCTTTATTAGCCTACAACATGTCTATAAATGTAGGCTTTTAAATATTTGCACTGACTGAGTCTGTCTAGTTATCGAACTACCTCTTAAACATATTTGGCAAAAGATACATTTCAAACCACATTGTGACTGGCTGAAATCCTGGCTTGTATATACCATAAAAGGACAGTGGGGGGGAAAAAAACAAAATGAAAACTTTTTTTTTTTGTATTTCACTGTGATGGCGTATCAAACACTGTTTTTCTTTTTCCAGACTGGCATATGTCCAATTTCAACACTTAAATTGAAACATTAGATCTCAACTGAGGTAGGAACAAGTAGTAGGAACAGCCTTCTTCGGTTCACTTCTTATTTATAATATAAAAATATTTAAAACAATTTCTCTTGAAAGAACACAGTAAAGCATGATAGTTACATAAATGTTCCATATTTTCACAGTTGGTCAAAGTGAGCCTATGTAACTCTGGCTGAATAGTAGCCACCATCTCTAAACTATTCATCATTTAACTAAAATTCAATAGTAGCACACCTGGAAAAGAGTCCTACAGTCAGCAAAGTGTGTTATACAGCAATATTTACCTAAAGTGTTCTTTTTTTTATTTGTTTTTTATTGTTTATGAAGTCTACTTTTAATTTGGAAGAGGAATTTCTTATTTACAAAGTCACATATTCTGCCTTTGAGATATAGGTTTAGGCACAAAAAAACCCTTTGGGTTAGGGAAAGATCATGGTATGGTTTAAACAATTACTTTGTTATGGATAGGAAAAGATTATCATGTCTGGAAAAAGAAAGTGTTGGTTGTTGGTAGGAAATGGGAAATAAACAATGATCTCCCTTGTCTAATTCCCTTTGACTATTCTATTCACAGGAGCCTCCTCCCTTCAAGGTTTTATGTTGCTAAAGGTGATGCCATTCAACTTCCACCTTTGTCCCTGGCAAAGAGTCACACTGCTAAAGGTCCATGTTCGCTAAATAATAGTGTATTTTTCCTCTTTAATGCATTTCTTGCTCCACTTCATGCCATACTGTCTGCCCTAACATACCATTACTTGGAAGTTGTGTATTTTTTTTCTTCTGCCTTAAGGTACAGTCATACTGTCAGTAAAAATGTTCTCAGTCATCCAGGTCATAGTTAGCCAAGGAAGTTTAAAATAAAGGCAACTGGATGTGGTTAACAATACTTGAAAGCGTTTCGTCCTCCACCCAAGAGAATTCTACAGTTCTTACAACAACCTTAACGACTGTTGTTACAACATCCTGGTATCAATCATCTTGACAACGACCCCTCAGAGGTTAAATAGCTGAGTTTCTCAAACAGTCAGTCAGAAATGAAGTAGTCTCTTTGATGGGGGACGAAACATCTTAGAGTACCAGAAGATCAATCAGAATAATTTATTGATCCCCAAAGAAAATTCTATACAGATACTCGCATGGCTTAAAAGGAATAGAAATAATAACAGAAATTGTTAAATAGAGAATATAAGACAGTATAAAAAAATATATAGGTATGTATGACCAAGTCCAGTTGCCCTTGATTTTTAATCCTCGTTGTGTACAGTCGTACTATCTTTCCATTCAACAAAATTGTTCCACATTAAGGTCTGAATAAAAAGCGGTGGAAATGGGGGGTCTTACCTTTTTACATTTTCTACACTTAATCATGTATTTAAATCGCTTGACCTCTGATTTCTAATGATGTACAATTATGATGCTGATAAGTTACCTGTTAAACTCAGAGTAGTTAAACCATACACCCATGGTTAAAAAGAAAAAACCCAGGCAGTGTTTGGTTACGTAACATGAAAATAGCGCCATTTCCGCCGGGTCAGACTTTGCGACAAGTCGTCACAGGAAATCGCCGGCACCAGAGAGAGAAGCCCCAATGGCTACCGTCGTTCAGCGTCAACTATAAACTCTTACTTTTACTGCAGATTTTGTGGAGTGGTGCTATGTCTTCGGGAATGACTGGACAAACACCGTAAGTTTTCGTTTAGGTAGTTTGTTGTGAATACATTTGGTAACTTGAGAAACATTATATGAGCTAACACGACACTGCATATTTGCGCTGAACAGCAAGCTGGCCAGCTAAGCTAACGCTATGGTGCTTCTCAACTGTTAGCTGAATGTAAAGTAACCCCATGGAAGTAACCACGGAGGTTAGCTTAGCTTCACAACCGCCTAGCATACATGTTCCTGGCCTGCTAATAAACGTTAGCTTGTGGGATATAATTTGTGCTCTTAAAAGTGAACACCTGTCGGCGGCCCTGATTGTTTTGTTATCAGAATACTAGAACACCACATTCTTAAAATATATATGTTGGTAATACAAACGTCAATAAACAAGATTGTAACTAGCTAAGTTAGCGAGCTTCACCATTGCTTCAGTGGCAATTAACGCTAGCTAAATGTTGCTGTTGTTTGCTTAGCTGACAAACTGTTACCAACCGCGGCATAAAATAAAGTGTTGCCAGCTTCACCAAAAAGACAAGGAGTTTTCGACGAAAGAACTTTTAAGCTCTGATATTTACCTGTAATATACCTTTGACGGAGTAGCCTATAATTTTGCTATTGGCATCAATAAACTCCAATACAAGCGCAATCATTGTCGTTTGAAATATTGGACAAGGATGTTTTGCTCAACATGTATGTATGTCGTAAGTATTAGCATTAAAAGTATTAAGTCAAAGGCACTGAAGTCTACAATTTGTTTTATTTATGTATCATCACTTGAGATCATACCTACCAACATGGGGGTGGGGGGCACACGGATCAGGTCGTTGGTTCCGGGGACAGATGAGTTGAAATTGTGGTGAGTGGCGTGTGTGTGTAGATTATTTCATAGACTGACAACTTGAGGGACGTCAAGACAAACATCCAAAACTCGCATCCCTATGGGACGGTTATTTATAATAAAGTTAGAGGGCCATTCAAATTATGGGAGTTTCTCGGAAGAAACAACAAAATAGGAGGGCGCCAGGAGATGGCCTTGAAATATGTGAGAAATGCAGGATAAACGTGCTGGCAGGTCTGTTTAAGGTTCAAGAGATCATCTTCAAGATTAAAATGACATGTCAACTTAGTAATTTATAGACTTTTTCCTGTTGTTAAAATGGTATAGTAAAAGCAAATTGTTATACTATTAAATATTTTGTTTGTTCTTTTTTATTCCCAGGTGCCTAAGCAGCCGATGGGATCAGCCAGCTCAACCTAAACAGAGTGTAGATGTAAGGCAACAGAGGAGTAGTGAAAATGCAGCCCACCCTATCTCTTTATCGGGAGTCGTCAGCACTGCTACTTCAAACAATGCAGTTTCGCAGCCACCACAAACGGGAGAAAACCCAGCGCCTCAGGGAGGAGTTGAAATGGCTGCCGCCATGGCTGCTAAGATAAATGCCATGTTAATGGCAAAAGGAAAGCTGTTGACTCCTCCACCATTACTTGCAAAGGTGCACATAATTTAAAAAGCTATAGCAAATAATTATACATTTGTCATTAGAGAGCTCACACTTTTCCTTGTCTTTTTAGAGCCCCCAAAGTGTGCCTGTGCCAACCACTGCAGAAGAGATGGTGGTTACAGAGGTCGACATAAATGATGTACCGCTAAATAGCAGGGACATTCTTACTAAAGGCAAGACACAAGAGGAGGTAAGTGGAAAGTGGCAGTGTTACTTTTGTCACACCACACTAGTTAAGAAAATTTAATAGCTTTGAATATACATTCCCTAAAATCCCTCATCTTAATCAAACTTCCAATACCTTTTTCAGATCCGACAGTTTAGTGGAGCAGTCGTCTCAACAAAGGGTCATTACATGTCTGAAGCTGACAAGGGAAAAACAGGGTATGTACCAAGACTAGGGATGTTCCAATCAAGTATTTTGGCCCGATCCCAGTCTGAGTCCTTTATTACTCTGATTGTGTAGTACTAATCAAGCCTTAACTTTACTTAAATGTTGATTAAATATGTATCTGACACATTGAAAAATCTGCTTTGTGGCTATGAATATTTGGCACATCTATTCTTGGTATCGGCTTAGGGCATCCCTAATTAAAACACGATCTTGTTCCTGCAAAAGTTATATTCCATATATTAAAGTTTCACATTCTTACAAGATAACTTTATGTCAAGTGGTAGACCTAGGTTTATGGTATTTATTTATTTCTGTGATTTTGATTTTGATTTTTTAGATTTGACTAGTTGTTGCAGGCTATACACTAATCTTTGTCCATCTTTGCAATTATAGTGATAAACTGTCTCATTACTTACTTATTGCTTGCCAAAAAATCAAATCTAAACATATTTATGCAATGTCCTTCTAATTAAAATAAATCACAATTCACTCAGCCATTTAAAATTAATTTTCTGTGATTCTGTATTGTCCATAACATTTCTTAATTGCTTTCTTTCAGACAAAGACCTTTGTATTTGCATGTCCAGGGAAAGAACCAAGATCAGGTCAATAGTAAGTAGGACTTTTTTAACTGCTCAAAATGTCTCACATTGTTTTCATCTAGTGTAATTCACAAATGTTGTAACTCTGTTATGTGTGGCGTCTGATTGTATGTGGCTGATGTCCAAACATTGTTGACTTTTGTGAAACATCAGAGGCTGTGATTAGGATAAAGGAGATCATCTCTGAGAATGTGCTGAAGGCCTCAGCAGCATCAGGAGGACAGCAGGTGCCTGTAATGCCTCCACTCACACTCTACCCTCAGCCTCCTCGCCCCGTCATTCCCACACCTGTGCCACGGATGCCTAACACCAACTCGGTGCCAGGACAGGGACATCGGCCTGCCGCTCCTCATTCAGGGGTAGGCAACATCTATGTTGAGGTTTACCTACTATATCCCTTCCATGGGATCCATTACTAAAACGTTACCATTTCATTTAAGTATTTATTACAGCTGAACGATTCATTGCATTTGAGCTAATATTGCTAATATGATAAAATTATTTTCTGTGGTGACATGAAACACAAGAATAAAGCAGTCCCCATAGAAAGCATGACCATTGCGCGCTACGCTGTACTGTGACTTGTTGTATAATGACCTCAAGCTTGAAAGGACCGGACACTGCACAAACTTTAGTGTCAAACGGAGAATTAAATAAATTGTTGGCGGTGGCGGGTGAAAATGTCGGGCTATCTGCCACTTTGGCGGACAGGGAAAAGACACACAACAGAAAGACACGTAGTACGGTTAGTGTATTGTGGCGATTGGCACAGGGATTATCTGTGACGGCGGTCCAAATGAAACTTACCAGTCCGGAAGAGGCCCAGTCTGTCCTTAATTAAAGCCAGTGTGCTGCTTACCAACAGCATCGGCCAGCTACGGGGGAAGGGATGACTCTGGTGTTGTCAGAGAATTACTCAGCTTGTCTGTTTGACGCGAGAGGCTTCAATTAGTTTTATTTTCGCTTTTATTTTGGCCATCTTTTGTAAAACTTAAAACTGAGTTTTTTTTGTTGTTTACTTGCTGAGATCCAAAAAATTGTAATTAGATTATTTTCCAAAATCGTTCAGCCCTAGCATTTATGTACTGAGCCTTGTAGGAGAGATTTACCACTTGCTATCAGCAGGTATTTCCATACTGAAATTTGTTTTTATCCTGAAATGTATACATCATTGAAGTCTATCAAAAATGTTACCACAAAACAAAATTGTCATAGAAAACACATCATGCGTGCTTTTTTGACATGTTGTTTAGCTTATAAAGATGGGTAACAGACTGTACCCCCAAGCACATGAAGTAGAAACACAGATAATGTAATTTAATTGGATGAATAAAACTGATACATGATAACTGGAATTATAGATTTTGTATGAAATTCATTATGTAGCTTAGGTCTTTTGTGTTGAATAGTCATTGTCTGTGGCTTGTCATTGTGTCAATCAGGATTTTATAAATGGAGGTAAAGAAAGTGAGGCAATTGAAGACTATGTTGCCTTCGCTGATACCCACCTCCCAAATTAAGTAGCAGACAGAACATCCCTGGTCTACAGGGAAAGCCTTGGGTTACTGCATCTGCTTACAAAGCTGTTTTACCTCTAGTCAAACTTATTTTAGATGTCAATTAACAACCTAAGTGTGCGGGGCATCATAATAAATTACTTTCTCCCTTATCCTCAGAGTTTTGTGCACACAAAGATTTTTGTGGGTCTGGACCAGGCGTTGCCTTCATTCAATGTGAATGAAAAGGTTGAAGGTCCAGGAGGGTCGTATCTGAGTCACATTCAGACAGAGACGGGGGCTCGAGTCTTCCTCAGGGGAAAAAATTCGGGCTACATTGAACAAGCATCAAAGCGAGAGTCTTTTGAGCCTCTTTATGTCTACATCAGGTATGTTTATTCTGAATACTCACCATTGGGCAAACTCTAAAGTTCCCTTTTGGATTGTAATTCAACTTTCATGTGGTTGTGCTGGTAGCACTACAAGCCCAACAGTTCAAGCTGACAGTCAAACTAGGCAGTTGAATAGATGGGCACATTTCTGATCACTTAGAAAACATTTTCCCTTAACCATTACAGGACTTGATTTGACATGTTTGGTATAAAAAAGTTATTTGTCTGAATTAATTAAAATATATATTTGTAAATTTCTAACTGATACGGCCATATAAATCCTAAAACCCTGTTATTTTGCTCTGTGTTAGTTCTGTCCTGAGTCTTATTCATCATATTTAACAAAGGTGCTTTGTGTGTTTAAAACAGCCACCCAAATGCAACTGGATTGGAGGCAGCGAAGAAACTCACTGAGAGTCTGCTGGAAACCGTAAGTTCATGATCTTGTCACTAACCACAAATTAAGTTTGGGAGTTTTAATGAATTAAATGAGGCCCTAATGGGAGGTTTAAGAAGGTGAAACTATTAAAGCATATAGTTTTCACTGATGCCCACCTCCTAAAAGGAAAGTGGTAGAGTGAACCACCTGATCTCCAGAGATAGGTTATGCGTGCTCTGCACCTACCCACAATGCAACTCAATTGTTTAAAATAAGTCGGTGCAGCCTTTGTGGATTGTTATCTAGCTCTTTACATAGTTTTTATTTTCTGTTGTTCTACAGGTGAGAGCTGAACATGCCCGTATGGTGTCAATGTACACAGCCACAGGCTCAACACAACGTGAGTATACTTTTACGCTTTGCAACTTATTCCAACAGGGTGACCAAATATCAGGTACTAGCTGACTGCATTCTTCCTGTGGTAATTAATCCTCCCTTTACGTCTTTAGTGGCTCAACAATAGGTTGAAATAGTAGGTCACAGTTGACTCATGTAATATATGCTATTAACTCCACGTTCTATACTTTCATTTCAGCATACGCAGCACATGGATTTCCACCTAATAGCAATTACTCTAACCAGGGGTCCTGGTATAACTACCCAGCAAATGGGTATGCTGGTGGCTATTCAGCGTACCCAGGAGCCGGTGGTTATTGGAGTAATGCAAATGGTCCCCCAAGTCATTCTAACATGTCGACAAACCCTCCATCTTCTCAGGCAATGGTTCAGTATCCGGTGTGTCCTAGGAAACCGCATCCCTATCTCGTCCAGGTAATTACCAAAGATTAAGGCTGCCATGAATGATTGCTTTCAGCATTCATCTATTAGTTTTTTTGTCAATTTGATTTAGATTGTAAAATAGCTTGAAACATACTTATCGCAAATACCATAGCTTTAGGGTCTTTCTCGATACGATCAGCCACAAAAAAAACAAATATGGTATCTAGCAGTGGTTTGGCAATATTTAAACAATAATCTAATGGACTGATCAGTTACTAATTTCAGCACTAGTTTAAATCAACACACAACAGGCCTCATAAAACTTCATGTTTAAAGGTTTGAGCTCATTGTTTCTGTAATAATTCATATCATAATCTTGTCAAGACACATGAAACTTTTTTCTTTTGTTTATATCCTGCTGCCGCATCAGTGTGTATGTGTTGGTTTTGCTTTACTTAAGGATCCTGGCAGCAGGGAGATGGTGGAGCCTGAAGGATCTTTAAACACCCCCCCTGAATCCGGAAGTCCCAAACGTCATTTCCAGGAGGGTGCTAAGGAAGAACAGGTTAGCTGAAGAGGAACACCTGCACATATGACTGAAAATAGTTTGGTCATTTGCTGACAGTTTAATTGTCGGTCTTTACCGTTCAATAGAGACAATCACTGTGAAACTAAAAAAAACTACATGGATGCTCTCTCTCTATATGGTTAAAATTAAAATCATGCTTGTTAATGTAGGCTTTGCAGGTTAACCCGGAGTTGGCTGACAATTGAGAATTTTGCAGTTGTCCTGAACTGACTGCATCAGACAGATACCAGATGGGTGTACCTCTATAATTTTAAATATATGTTTTGTACTTTTCTGTTTAGCCTACCAACAGCTGTCCAGAGGGTCCTACTCCTCAGGAGTCTGAACTTCCTTTCTCCGGTGTTGGAGAGGAGAAAGTAGTAGAAAGGTGTGTAAATAGATCCATTATCCTTTGTATATTCTTCATGAATATTGCTTGGGGCAGTTATTGATATTTTTCTTTCTTCAGGATTCTGATGCCTCCACCACCACCTCCCTTTGTGGCTCCTGCCCCTGTTGCACGCAAAAGGCCAAGAGACGCTGGGGCAGAATATCCGCTCTGCCCGCCCATTAGTGCTACGTCAATGGGTATGCATTTCTTTATTTCCTAAAATTCTGAGAGCCTGAGTACTCAGATATTTCTCTTGTAGAGTTGTCTGTTGCTTGAAATGGCATCTCCCCCCGTGGAGGAATGGGGGAGGAGTGGAGACCTGTGTGAATCTCACTGGTAGAACAAACTAACACACTCTTCTTGTATATGTTTTTTGTCTTTCCCTTGTTTTCTCTCTCAACATGTGTTCCCGGACCTGCCTGTTATGGGTGTGTGCTCTGCTGCCGTTTCATTTGATATCTTCCCTCCCCTGGCTGTGGATCAAACGAACTCAAAAACCACCGCTAACATGGGGCTCCTCAATGGGTTTCCTTTTTGTTTTGTTCTCTCACTTTGCCCCCCCCCACCACCTCCTGTGTCTCCCACCTTCTCTCTACTTTCCTATGTCTCTATTTTTATTGTGCCCTTACAGGTGTTCAAGAAGAGGTGTGCGAGAAGAGGTCTAAAGTGGACGAAGATACATCAGGGCTAGTACCCTACGGAGGAGATTCCTCTGATGAAGAGGAGGAAAGGAACCATAGCAGTAAGACAGATAACTCATAACCCTTGCCCCGCCCCATCCCTACTGCCCAGGATACCACAGACCCAAAGTCTACATTCAGTATATCAACACACTTCTCAAACTCAAACCCCATAATAGGAAAAATCCACCCTTGCATTATTATACACTGTTTTGGGATGATACCAGTGTTTTGCCATGTTTCACCCCATGTACTGCAAGTAACAAATATCTTTTGGACTCTTTTAAATGCTTTTGTTTGACATTTTTCCTTCCATCCAAGCAGACATGGGGTTCCTTCATCTCCGTGTGGCACCTTTTTTTTATTCTTTTTTTTTTTTTTTTTTTTTAAATTACAGCTTTATAGTTTTTTATATAGCAGTAATGTAAAGTACAGATTAGTGGTAGTCAAAAGGCTTATGATGGGGAAAACACTGGTATGGTCTTTGAATTATCACAAATTTATGATTGGTGCTTTCCTGGAAGAAAGTTTTTTTTTATTTTCTGGTCCTGTGTAAGTTTTGCTTTATACTTTTGTTTCACTAAGTTTATTTTTTATGCATCTCCCAGAATGGATGTGAACATGTTGGGTTTTAGTCAAAGGTGAGCTTATTTAAATTTATGGCCACCTATAGAGCACATGTAAATATAAATTGCCTACCAACTAGTTCATTGTCATTGTGCACGTTTTGTAGCCACATGACTGAAAATGCAACACATCTTTTGGCTACATTTTATAAATTGAGGATATACAAATCTTTTCTACAGTGTTTTTCTCCCATGTGTTGTTGGTCTCTCTTTTTTAACTATTAGGGTCTAACTCTAAAACATGCACTTATCAATCTCTTAAATTGCAGAGATATTTTCTCTTAACAAAATATACCACTATTAAACAAAACAGTACATTTTAACAGTGTAAGTATTCAGGGTGGACTTTTCCTTTTAATGTGAATACAATTGTATAATAACTACAAATTTTCTTTTGTAAAACACTTTCATTTTAAAAGCATCTTTTGTTAATCAAAAACAAGTACCTTATTTCCTTTTTTTATTTAAACACTCGGTCTGCTGCAGTTGCTGATGGTATAAATACATATTGTAAAATTCAGTGAAACTTTTTTCTTATCTTGGAAAATGGTGTATGCCTGTTCCCATGGAATACTATAATAAAACAACTGAAAACCCCTTAATGTCTTTAGATCCCACACATTTTATATGGCTGAGGAAGGTCAGCAGTGGTATTTTTTGTTGAATTTGGGTATTCACAATGTTGAGGATTTTCTAGGGGTGTCACCCAGAACTTTGGTAGGTATTAAAACTAATTAACTAATTAATTAAAATTAATTTCACTTCCTACCAGGCCTGGGTTTTATTTCATGTTAATAGTAGATATTATTACTGGTGTCAGATGAATGCATACTTGGGAGCCTCTATGCCGTTGTGCACAGTAAGAGCTCCTGGGTTATCCAGGCCAAAGCAGGGATGGACATAATTTCGAAAGTGACAGTGGAAGGTGTGTAGGTGTTGTTCCAGATTCACATTAAAGAAGGACAGAGCCCCCCTCTCGTAGTCCAATGCCACTCCTATCCGCACTGGGTTCACTGTAATTCTTAGGTCAGGACTCCAACCTTTGTGTAGAAACTCATATTTATGCCTAAAAGGGGGGGGAAAGAAAAAGGTGGTAATGATTGTGGATAGCAAATAAGTTCTAAATATAAAGCTTTTTTCTCGTCCTGTTTGGGATTGTTGTCCCACTTTGTCAGCCATTCGTAAAGCAGATGCTGAATCATGAGCCAACAGCAGGATTTCAAATGGTTGCGGATTAAAGAAATGGAGAAATGTGATTGTTAAATTGCGCGTAGGCAGAATCACTAAGATGCCCACAGTTTAAACCACATCTAGGGCTTGTGCGATATGCTGCTCTGATTTACTAAATATGACAATTCAACGGTCCTGCTTTGTTCCAAGAAGGGTTGTCATAGCAACACTTATAACGTAACAGATATTCAACTGTGGGCTGTTACCTTCAATGGGCTTAGCCTTTTTTTTTTTTTGCTTACGAAAGGAAATTTTCTGGTGGCTAAAAATATTGTCTTGGCCCAGTTTCCATGAACTGCAGTAGTAGTCCCTCAGTGTGCTAATTGTATCAGATTGTCTGTCTGAAAAATCTGCAACTACTTGGTCTATGTAGTCCTATGTAGAAAAAGAGGTTGTTTTTAAGTGTATTTCAAAAAGTGACTGAGCAGCAAACCAAGCTACTTGAACCTTTGTTTTGTTTTAACTTAGATTATTTCATTTGTGTTTGAGTTCCCACAGACCCCACTGCTATTTTTCAATATTTTTTTCTTTTCTTCTGACACTATTAAAAAGAAAACTTTGACGAAGATGTCAGAATAGGGTACTTACCATCAAGCATTTTAGCAGAGATATTTTATGTTTTAAATGTTACAGGCTACAGTATGTTATCCTGTGGTGTGACGTTACTTACATTTTGGGTCAATAAGACTGAACACTGCAATAATAAATCCTAATAGACTAATTTAAATAGTACTGTGTAGGCAAAAAGATGACTGTCATCCCAATTACAGAGAGCAAATGAAAGTCCATTGTGTATACAGTAAGTGTTTACAGTAAGGGTCTCAGAGACCTCAAACAGAAGATTTGGGTTAAATCATATCAACATTAATGTTACCTGGATGGAGTGAGAATGTGTCTCATACACCAGGAGGAATTGTTTGCTCCGAGGTACGAGCTCCTCTCTGTGTCCTCATATGCAACTCCGATCCTAAACTCCGTCCCATCATCTACCTCAACTTCCCAGTAATGTTTGCCTCGCACAGGAATCAGATCCCCGAGGACAGCTACACATCTGTACACACATACACTTACTTTACATCCACTCATAAGGGGTAATGTAATAAGTTTCCAATATCTTCCGTCAGTAATCACTGTATAGGCTACCTGGTAAAGGTGTTATCATCTGAGGCCATAGCACTAATTGGCAGCTCCTCATCTCCATAAAACATGGTGAGGCCATCTTCAGAGAAGGACAGGCAAGGATGGGCACTGTCTTCCAGGAGATGGAAGAATGTACCTGCACAGGTAAACAAATATATGTCGTGATGTTAATCATCGTATAAATGTGCAAAGAGCAGTGATGGAAAGTATTCCATTGTTGTACTTAAGAACAATTTTAGGCATCTGGGTTTGTGTATTTCCATTTCATACTACTTAAAATACTAATATCCTGTAACAATTACTTGACATGTATAGTTAGTACTTAATTTTCAGATAAAAGTGTTATTAAAAATTATGATCAGTACGTAAAATATGATGCATTGTTACCAATTCAACTACCCAATGACATATCGAGCTGTTAAAATTAGCTCCACCTCAACTACTTACATGTTAATGCAGTGGTTCCCAATCTGTGCACTGGGACCCACAAAAGGGGCTGCAAGATATTTCTAAGTGTGAGAAATGATGATAAACTAAATTCTGCAATACAATGATGTTTGCTTTTGGAAATTCTTTGTAATCTAACTCAGACATATTCAAACTCAAGTCGACATTGTGACAAAACAGTTTGGAACCACGGTGCTAATTATGGTATCAAGGTGGTTTATCATACGACAAGGTTTTACAACGAAAGGAAAATGTGTAGTCCCTTCATGCTACATACATATAATTTAAGAGATAAATGTATATTATAATATGGTACATCATTCAATGATGTTTTAGCATAAAAGCCAAAAAACAAAATAACATTAAGAGAGGTTATTGTGTACTTTTCATACTTTAAGTGCATTTACTCATGTATTTCTACTTAAATAAAATTATGAATAAAAGGCTTTTACTTGTAATAGGATAGTTCTAATTTTGCATTGCTACTTAAGAAAATGACCTGAGCGCTTTCACCACTGGCCAAAAGTTCCACAAACAGGCTGATCCATGATGCTTCTCACCTGTTGTGGAGACAGTAATAACTTCACTCCTGTTGCTGGGCCCGCCGATGTTGACTGCTCGCACAGAGATGAGGTAACGCCGTCCTGTCTGCAGCTGGATCAGACACTGACAGGTGGGCACGGCTACTATGGACCTAGGGGATTAACCAATGAAACGGAAGGCTGACATCATTTCCATTTTTAAATAAATTAAATGCACAATGATGATGACTTATAGGATCAGCTTTTATTTCCATACTTCTACCAGAATGTTAAGACTTGTAGTACCATCCTGTCTCACAACTTCTGAAACACTATGTGGATAAATAGGGTGCTTAGCTTGGACCATAGATGCAGTTGAGTTAATCCAATTTAGGCTTCACTATGCAAAAATACACTGACTATTCAAATAAATGGTTTGACTGCTCTCTGAAGTTACCAGAAAATGAAATCCACGAAAATGACCCCAAATGCGAGGACAGTATTCTAGCTGAGGCTAACAGTGCTGCAGGAGCTGAAGCCAAGAATAGATTTTCTAGGACAGTGTGTGTCTTGATTCAGCAGCTCTATAACCATGGGACCTCAAAAATCCCAGGCAAGCACTAACACAGCGTTGCTTATAGATGTATTGAAGAAACAGCCTTATTAAAAGGACAGGCCAGTGAAGACAAATATCATGGGGTACTGCATCTTTGAAGCTCTGTTTATCCACTAGCTGAGCTAACTGAGCTATTTCATCTTTGTGTGTAAACTCTAAAAGAAGGAGGAAAGAAAAACACTAATTTCTTTCTGAGTTGAATCTGTCAACTCTAGGTGTATGTTAATAATACAGTTCTTACTCAGTAACACCACTCTGTGTGCCATCAATACCCATCTCGCTGAGCTCCACAGTGTATGAGTCTACAGGGTTGGTGTTTCCTGACTCCCAGCGGATCAGAGCAGCCTCTGGACAGCTAGTAAGCTCCCTCTGCTTGATCACTGGAGGCGAAGGCACTGGCGAGAGAGGAATCAAAGACTTAAAACTTCATTCTCTCTACCATCAATCATGTGAGGCTGGAGTGACAACAAAATATGGACAAATGAGACAACAACAATTATTTCAACTGTCACAAGTTTAATTGCGCATCATGTAGTTGTAGGAGTGGGGCGTTTTCTACCTGTCATGTACAAGGCCTTCTCGCTCGCTGGGCTGATGCCTGTGGTGTTGGTAGCAGTTACCCATAGTTCATATTGAGCATTGGGCAGCAGATCTCTCACAGTGCAGTGGGTCTCCTTCACTTTTACTTTGCTTTCTGAAAAGCAACCACAGATTTAAGAGTTTCCCACATCGATAAATACTGTTTCAACAGTAGATGGTGTTATTATGCAATGTGAATCTCTAGTCAGTGTCTCTGTGTTGTACCATGTGGTGCACAAGTGCTGTCTGCTGGTGTGTCCTCCAGTACGGGTCTGTAGTAAAGCTCATAGTACTCCACCGTGTCGTCAGAGAACAAGCTCCAGCACACGCGCAGGGACGTCTGGGTGGCAGAGTTGGGCATCTGGGGGTTGATTACTGGGGCAGATGGAGCTGTTTTACATTGAAGAAACATTATTAACCCGGTATTGTTATCAAGTCATACCATCAAAAGCACTAAGATAACCGTGCAGGAGCAGTTTTGCATAAAAAGTGATGCGTTACGACAGCTTGCTCTAGGTTCAGTTCAACACTGACACCTATGTGCTTTCATTTACTCTTAATCCTATTGCTAAAACAGTAACTTTAAAAGTGAATTTAATATCCCTTCCTTTGCAACCAAAAACAGTCCCTACATTCTCAGTTCTTCACTACATCTGACCCATGATCGTTCTTCCCATGTTCCTTCCTGGGGGATCCTGTCCCATCTGTAATGTGGGCCTATGCTTAATGAAGATTTCTTCTAGTGATGGGCTCTAATCATCATAGTCTCTCTCTGTTGCTAACCTCACTAAAAATTGTAATACACAGCTAATAAGCTAGTTAATGGTCTCTGGGTAACCACCACCACACCACTAACTCCTCTATGTTATAAACTCTACATAGGTGAACTGGGGAGTGGTTTGTGTATCAGACCTGGAACAACATTGATGGTGTCCATCATTGTTTTGACATCTGACAGGTCAGCAAGTGGTGTGTTAAACTCAAGGCTTGTAGCCAATGTGAGGTCTATCTCCTCTTTGGCAAACTCCTCGATTCTAATGTAGAACAAAAAGAAGGGGAAAAACAGCTCTGAGTATTGAGATTTAACATTGAGGTTAAGCAGCTTGTGTTGGATCAGTCAAAATGAATCCAGTTAAGGTCCACTTACTAGCTTACCCTGGAGCATTTTGTTGGTCTTCTGTGGTGGACAGACTTTGCTCAATTATCTTGGAGATTGACTGTTTCCATGTCATGTAAACTGAGCTACCTCAGTGCTCTGCAAAAAGCTAATGAGCGGACCTCAGGTAAGGATTTTTATGTCAAACTACTTTTTCCAAAGCCAGGAATTTACAGTTACACTCTGTGTACACTGTGTGCCTACTTTTATAATATTAGTCTGAAACTACATGCAAAAACTGCTGGACACACAATATTAACCCTGTGCCATTAATGGTTAGTCTTTTGAAATGACACAGCAGTCACCACCAGTGCATGTCACACCATGTGGCATACTCACTGAGCAGCATCATAATTACCTTTTAATGGTGGGCATAACTGTCTGGCGATAAAGGTCAAAGAAAGCAATTTAACAACAAAGAACAACAAACGAACAAAGAAATACTAATGAATACATCAGTACTATGACAGGAAAATCCTCTGCTGGAGCCATTTATCATTATTTATACAACAAGACCACAAGCAAGGACACCTTCAGGAAAAGCCTCTTGTCTTGGCTGCGGTAGATCTCCTGGGCCGTCTCGATGAGCTCCTTGGAGGCATCCATCGCCTGACCACAAGCCAGCAGCTGACTGTACAGGGCTTCCAGCTTGCCCTTCTTCTCCTCTTCTAGTCCAGCTGCCCTCTCGTCATATCGCTGAGATAATGTCTGCAGCACATCATTGTAGTGCTGCTCCAAGTGCTGCTCCTGACGGCCAAAATTATCCTGTGCATATATTCATACGATCACAGTGGCGCAGGCACAGAGATTTACACATTTATTATCTTTTAAGAAAATATGGAAAGAAAAGAAAAATGAGAGAAGGATGACAGAAGGGAGGTGTTGAATGAAATGGATGTGTTTGATTCTTAAGTTCAGGCCCAGAGGGAGACACTTTGAGTTCAATAAAACAAAAATAATAATAAAAAGTATTCCCACATGCTTACATAACCATGAATCAATATCAGAACACATTCTAACAATATGTTTTGCTAAACTAAAAGTATTTTAAGAGTGACATTTACCTCCACAGTGAGAAAGATTTCCTCCAGGTGACCTGCAAAGTTCTCCATCTCAGCAACCTTCCCCTGTAACTGATTCCTGATTCTGACGATCTCACTCTGAAAACAATCAAAAGTCTGTAATTCAAACCAGTAACATTACAATAGTTTTCAGCCTGTGCTGTTAGGACTTTCTGCTCATGTCTGTGGCTTGGGATAAACCAACACTTTCTTGCAGACAGCTCCATCTTCTGAGAATTAGCCACAAAACAACTTCACCTTTCCTTAGGAAAATAAATGAGCACTTGAATGTTTTAATGTATATTGTTTAATACCAATTAGAGTGAGTTTTTCGGAGTATTTTTATTAATATAATCAATGTGTGGCTCCTTGTGAGGGGACCCCAGGTGGTATATGTGTGTATATATCGGTATATTTGTATCGATTCGTTTTCTATCAGTATATTGTAAGTGTTGATTGAACATCCGTAGCTTGCCATCTTTATCAGACTACAGGATGACACAATGAAAATAAGTTTTTGTTGTTGTTTTTTTAAATAATTTTGTTATCCTTGACAGTTCTGAATAGAGGTAGACCGATTAATCGGTCGGCCGATTAATCGGCAGATTATTGGCATTTTTAACATAATCGGCATCGGCCAATATCCAAGTATATCAAGCTGATTATTAGGCAGGCGCATCTGTGGGCAGCCTAGTGTTGTCGTTTCGTTTATTTAATATATTTTTATACATTATTTATACAATTTATTTATATATGTTTTTTTACATTATACATTTTTAATTTATAAGTGCAGATTGTTCATTGTTCAAGTGTTCAATAAATGTTGTTGTTGAGAAAGTTTGTCTGTTAAGAAACTATCATTTCTTTTACATTTTATATTTCAAATACAGGTTAAAAACCAAGCAAATATCGGCCAAATATCGCCCAAAATAAATCGGCAGCATTAATCGGCCATCAGCCGACCCGGATTTCAAAAGATCGGTATCGGTATCGGCGTGGAAAAAACCATATCGGTCGACCTATAGTTCTGAAGACTGTATTTTGTCATTTGTGTTGTGGATGACATTGTTATATGCACTTATTTGTGTTAATATCTATTAATAAAATCAAAACATCTTAATGAATATGAGAGTTTTTATGGCTTGTTTATTCCTACTAATCCTTGTATTTCTAGGGGTTGCAAGTTCTGTATGTTGCCATTTTCACCATGCTTGTCCTCTTGAGAAATTGATTTAACTCCCAAGAAACAAGACAAACAGGATAAGAAAGAACAAGAAAATATAAAAGTTGTGTTTGTGTCCCCCACCTCAGTTTCTCCTTCCTTAAACACATCATCATCATCATGTCCATCTTCTGCCCCAGTGGGAGATGGAGTGCTGTCTTCACAGGGATCGAAATGAAGGGACTCGTTGGTGTCGACAGAGAACCTCTGGAAGGTGGAAACGCCTTGGGGTGCCCTCCCTCCTCTGTCTGAAACCACATTGTAGGGTTCCATGGTGGTCGACTCTCTGCTTAAGTCCTGGTGCTCAGCTTCCTCTGCAATCACATCTAGCAGGCCTCCTCTGATCTCATACAGGTCCATGAGATGAATGACTGTGCGAGGACAAAGGGTTTACAATTAATTTATGATTTGACTTCTGCCCTTTATGTTCTTATCTATAACAATCTATGGATCAACAACCATTCACAGTTAATATCCAACAAAATCCTGCATCAAATAATACATACTCTTCATAATTTAACCAAGCAACTTTCCTGTGCAGAACAATCTGTTAATTGAATGAATAGCAAATGAGCAGCTGATAGCAAATTTACCTTGATAATTCAGTAAACCAGTCTGCTCTAAACAACCAACAGTGGTGTCTGACAAGCCAACTCTGCAAGCAGTCCAACCTTCACCCAGAAACTATGACAAAAATAGACGGGGCTCAGATTGCTCACGGGAATGTCAAACATCCATGCAGGGAGTTAGTTATTTATCGAATAAAACATACAAGTTAGACTAATTAGAAGCCTCTAAAACCTTAATTAATTAGTAGAGTATTTATTTAATAGAGTTGTCATTATTTGCCGCCTTGAGGCGTTTAGGAGATGGAAATCCCCGAACATGTGAATCAAAGGTCAAAGTTGAACACATTACAGAGACATTGTGGTGCCTTCAGGATATCTCGTAAACTCGCACTTTGTCTTTCTATCACTTTTGCTCAGGAATACCGAGAAATACTCGACCTCGTGCGCACCAGTGCGTCGGTGATCAAAATTACAGGCTGGCACTTTTTTCGTGACTGCTGCAAGCAACTCTGAGCTGTTGGAAGGAAGGATGATAAGTTAACTGCTGCGTGCCATAAATAATGGAAGGGGTGTTATACGTAATGTCTTATCTAAATAATGTGCACAAAACAACAAGTATGTGATTGTCTCCACTGTGTCAGCATTATTTCAGTAAATGTGATAACAAAGCCTTCTAACGGTCGGGTTATCACTTTGTGAGAGGTTTAACGGTTTCGGTTTTTAGAAAGTTGCGAATATTTCTGAGGCGCATGAAAGCAGCTTACGTCACGCAAATGGCGGACGTTGTAAACAGAGCCAGCAGCTTCTCGGAGGCCGAAGTGAAACATCTCTTTTTAAGATGAATAACGTGGAGTGCGAGCGGTTAGATAGTCTGGAGGGCTGGGTGGCCGTTAAAAGTAACATATTTGAAGAAACTGAGACTTTTAAGCTGGGCTTCATCGTACAGTGGAATGTCATCGAGTGTAAGTTCGCTGTCACCTGCCACAACCGGACGTTACAACGGCAGAAACGCAAAACTGAAATTGCCGTCGGCGACCATGAGATGAGCTGGGCTGGACTCTTCTCCGTGAGTGACTTGAAACATATCCATCAGCAGTTTACTTGCGTGGCTGACATCTTGGGGGCCTGCTTCCCGGATTTGTCAGAGTTTGAAGATGGCAACATTTGGGACTTGCTCTTCCTGAATCGGAGGTCAGGTCCTGAGGATGACGACGAGAGGGATTTTGATACACCGTGTAGGAAACTCGAAAAATATTTCAGCACCGCCATTGACATCTGCGGGCGAAAAATTGTTCTCGACACGTTATTCGCCCAGGATGAGCGGGATGTTGAGGAGTACTTTGAAAATCTACAGGAGTTCAAAAGGAAGACCATGCAGGACGAGATGTCAAGGGCCAAGGGTCACCTGCGACAGGTGAGGGGGCGTGGCAGCTGTGGGATTAAATGAGCCGCAGGTGCTTACATCAGTACCATGGGTGCTGCATAGACTCAGTTGCCAGTTTGTCAGGTATACCTAGCTAAAATCAATGCAGTCTACAACAACCCTGCAATAAATCCTACCTACATAAACACTATGTAGGTCGGAACATGATACACGTGTTGATTCAACTTCATTGCCATTTTGGAGGCTTTAGTTTGTAGTGATACTGAGAGGTGTTGCTAATACTTTGTCAATCCCACTGAAGGTAGACTAAATATTAGAAACACCTTTCAGAATGACACAGTCCAATATTAACATTATTTTTATTTAAATATGTAATAAACTTAACCTTTATAAAGGGAAGGTGTATTGCAGGACTATAATAGGTTTATATGTACATTCATGACACATACTATACTTAAATCATTTAAAGACCACTGAAAATGCCATGAAACCAAAGATAATGCCGAACTTAAATACACTGTATGCACTTGTTCTTTTTAGTCTTTCCCATTTTTTTTCTTTCACACCTCTAGCCTGTGTGCAGCACAGCTCATAGCAGAAGTCTTAGAAGTTATCTTTGATGCACAAAAAAATAGATGAGGACAAACCAGACAAAATATGTTCAGAAGGAGTGTTTCACCTGAATAGAAGAAAAAGGATCGAGGATATAGTGAAGCCTGGGAAACCTCTGTACGCCCTGTGGTTCTCTGTTTTGTGTGTTAACCTGCAGGACTAGCACCACACAGTGGTGTTACAAGTCTGAAAGTGGACCTGCTATGACACAGCAAATCTTTGCTGTTCGTGTATTACAGTGAAAGCTCTAGATGTGGCAACACCACCAGTGCTAATGTTGTTTGTCAGCCTGCCCTTTGACATTTGAATAAAAGTGATTTGAAATGTAACTTATTACACAAGTAAATAACATGGTGAGAGATGCCTTAATGACAGTGTACAACTCCACACTCCAAGCCCAGAGATATGAGACACTGAGAAAAATGCAGTCAGTATACACAGCATCAGTAACATTTAATACAATCTAATACAACAGTGATATAGTTAATGCCATCTTTTATGAAAATGATATGATGTTTTGTTTAGACTGTTTCAGAGAGTAGGTTTTTAATTTGCATAATTTTCTACGACTAAACATCATATTGTCCGCCTCAAATGTATAGTGTTTTTAGCGAGCTGCAGAGCTCTTTTAGCAACAGGTTTGTTATGCCCAGGTCCTCTTCAGAGACTCAGGAACTCCCTTTCTACTTTCTGCAGTGATGTGTTTTGTCACTGACTGTCTAATGTTGATGACTAGGGTTGTGCTTTGTGCTGGGGAGTGTGGTAATGTTGTTGTCCATGAATATGTTGATGCCATATATAAACACTAACATATTAATACAGTCATATTGATGTTTACACCTTTTTATGGTTATTACGATGCCCTTATTTTTTATTGCCTTGAGATGTGATTTCTTACCTCTTGTCTGTCCTATATGAATCTGTATTTCTTATAGGATTGTAAATACATAAAGAGGGCAGGGAATCATATTGTACAGGTTTGTGTATTTTTATATTTAGATGAGATGAAATCATGTGACATAGAAAAGGTCACTTTTTTTCCTAACTCATCTCTCATGTTGCTTTCTTCATGCCCATTCTTACCCAAATCGACTTACCCAGCCAAACCCACCCCCCACCTTCATGAAATTAAATGGTTTGTTAATGCCAGATTTGAGGAGATGCATTTGCTGTTGTTGTCTGACTTCAGTGGAGACCGCCAGATAAATGATCGAGTGGTATTGAACCCTCAGCCCGCCTGCTTATGAAAGGACTAATATCGACTGTTATATTAGTGTGCTCAGATCTTGTATGAAAAAGTGTTCCTTGAGAGATTTTTATGTTATTTCCAATTCGTCTGAGACATGAAAAGCCAGACAGAGCAAAGACCATGGGCTCAGAATAAACAAAGGTAACAGTGTTTATGTCCTCCATTTTTACAGTTGCTGCAGAGTCATGCCAGTGCAGACCGAATGGTTGCGCTGCTCAGCATCTACGAGGAAGAGGACGGGGCCTATCAGGACCTGGTCACTGTGGCCACCACCTTCTTCCATTATCTGCTCCAGCCTTTTAGGGACATGAGAGAGCTGGCCTGCCTCTACAAGATGGAGATCCTGGTAAATACAGGCACACATTTAGCAGTTGTGCGCTTTTTTTAGGATGTGGTAAACCAGGGGTTTTCAGAGTGTGAGGCGGGCCTCTCTAAGGGGGCTCCAAACAGTTTCAGGAGAGGCTCAGTGAATGGAAGTGCAACAATATTACACTACTTGTTGCAATAGTTATTACCCTACATGTGTCAGAGTTCAGAGATACAGTAGTTTTTGAGAACTGTTTCCCCCCCATCAGATTCTGGAAGTAATAAATGCCTTGGGAAAGACCTTTTTTAAAACTATTTGGTGTAGTCAGACGTTATGTCAAACAGCAATATTAGGCAATTTTGGCTCAAATGTGTCTGTGGGATCAAATAATATAATCATGATCCCATAGGCATCCAGGACTTGAGCGAAACTTAAAATGTTGTGGGGGAGCGCTGTTTCCCATTCCCATCCCTGTTTTTTGTCTGAGGGGAGGCCAATAGTCTCACACTTTGAAAACCCCTGTGGGAAACTATTATATGCAGAGGATGCAGTTTGCAATTTGCTTTGGCATCTAAATATTCAATATATTCTCATTAGGAATTTAAATGAAATGAAATGAAAGAGGAGCTTCATGCAGATTTTGCCAAATTTAATTCAACATACACATTCATAGCCCCAGAATATATTTCAGACTTGTGTAATTGCTGAGCCTCGTACAGCCCTAATTGGAGGATTTACTTATTTCATCTTTCCGATATGGTTCAGATATACATACCTATAAACACATTGTGGTGGAGTGATGGACACAATTTGATATTTTTTACGTGTCATTTAAGAAAATGTGGGGTCAAATTACATTTTTTTACTGAACTTACTTAAAGGCCTAATTTATATGCAAGTGGGTTAAGTATCTGTCATCGGTACAGTGTAAAGTTGTCCCCTCTCTTGCTCATTGTGGTTCTCTGCAGAAGTCTTTGGAATTGGAGGACTTGGGTCCTAAGAGAATTGCAGCTCTGGAGAAGGAGGCGGAGGAGTGGAGAATGAAAGCAGAAGATGCAGTCGCCTCAATTCAGGACATCACCGTTTCATACTTTGCACAGACTTCAAAGGCTCTAGCTGGTATGAATTGCTGTGTTTGTTTCTCTTATTTGTTTATATATGAATTAATTAATGACTTTTATGTGTCATTCCTCAGCAACCAGGAAATGCAGCAGAGTAACCAGGTTCCAATGCAGTTTCAGACAAACAAAATATTTATGATATATGTTATCTAATATCCACACAAAATGCACAATGTCATATTCATCTAAAAGGAAATAGAAGATTTAAGGCACACTTTAAATAATTACAAGAAAAATAATAATATACCAGATAATTGCTCTGTGTGATAAACTTCATTGCTCAAAGCAAGTGTGTTGTTGGAAGTAGGAAAGAATTTCACTTTGTTTGCAGCCATTTTTCATGTAGGCATTTTGTGAATTCCCTCCATATTCTGAGGGATTTAAGACAACATCCAAAAGCAAAAGATATATGTAGATATAATTTTATATGGAGACACTCACTCCACAATCTATATGGCTAGCAATTCTAGCTATATTCATGTCCCTATAAACCAATTTGCTGGCGGTTTGTTGTAAGGCTTTCTGAAAAAATTGCAATACATGTGCAAGAGGCCAGTCAGGGAATGTAGATCATGACAAAAAGTAAATCACAACACTCACAAAACAATATTTGATGAACTCCTAAACACCTCAAGTATTAGTAAAAGTATCCATTAAAGCATCCATTTTTCTTTGTTACTATTGTTTTGTACCCATGTTATAATGAGAAATATAGTGTGCTCTGTGTGAAGCACACACATAACTAGCCTGTATGTTCAGGTATGTTAAAGCAGATGGAGGAGGATAAGTGTCGTTTTGGTGCTGCTGCCTGGGCATCTGCAGCTCCCAGACTGGAGAAACTACGTTTCCTATTGGCCAAAGAAACCCTGCAGCACATGAGGACTAAAGAGATGTGCCTCAACCGCAAGAAAGATGGCATCAGGAGAAGGGTGTGTGTCTTACGTTTTTTTGATAAACATGATTAGCATGAACACTGATGTAATCAGTCAGCACATTCCATGATGGTGTATTGGACTCTGACACAGTTGTAAGGGTTTATTTTTCATTCAGAGTTCCACTGCCAAGGCCGACACTGCTTTTATAGTGGTTGTAAGTCTGTAGAGATGTAACACGGCCCTTTATGTAGTGTATCTTTGACTTGGTATTCCAGTCTGATGTGAATCTCTGGCTGCTAAAGTCCTTTGATCTATTTATAAAGCCTCTCTAAAAACACAGAGAATCCCCTAGAGATACCCTCAAAACCTGCATTCATGAATTAGTGACTCTGTGTTTATATACATACTCAAAACGTGCCAGTTATATGCATATCAGTAAGTATAGGGGAGGTTTATTTCAAATGTCAGGATCACAGTACTTTGGGGAAATTGCAACGAATTACTTGCTGCTGTAGGGTGTCGTGCTGCGCATTTGAGCTTTTTGGAAGAGAACAGAGAACACCTTCAGCACCTTCACCTTTATGTGGCTGCATTATTCATCCGATTAAGCTCTTTAAAATATCAGGTTTCAGGATGCTGGTGGTATCTCCCACTGTGAAATCAACATGAGCCTTTGCAGAGACAGTTGTGTGTGAGTGTTTATAATGAGATCAGTAAGCTACACCTACACAGAATCTAGCGCTGGTGGCAACAATACTCAGGGGCTCTGTTGAGTGCGCCGGTGTACCCGCCTTTACATTTAGTGTGTGTGTTTGTTTGGAATGAGCTGAATTATATCTAAAATCAATTCACTCTCTCCAGCTGACGCAGTGGCAGTGTGTGTATTTGACATAATGCAAAGCTTTTAAAGACATACATACATACAAGACATACATATGCGTTGAATGCCTCGGCTCATAGTCTACATGTCAAGTATACTTAATATTACTGGGCTTGCAGGTAGCTGCTGGTTTCAGCTCATTTCATCACAGTATGAAAATCAACTCACAGAGATTAAAACAGACAGACACTAGCGTTGTTTTTATGTCAAATGGTTTTATCTGTAGTTTTTTTTCACCTGGTAGTGTTGATGAAAGCAGAGAATCCTTTGTAAACACCTTCTCATCATGTTCAAGGACATTCCAGTCCAACTCCAGACTATCCAGAGTGAGCTGTCAAAAAGCACTCACAAGCAATTGTGTCAAAACAAAAAGTGTAACCCAAAAGGCAAATAATTAGAAACGTAGACGTCATGAAAAGGATAATGTGGAGGATATTCTCTCTCTAAATAGGTTTCAGTTTGACAGCTGATTCAGTTCATTCAAAATGTAAGGTAAATAGTCCTTGCTTGAAATTGCCTCACCATCTCTCCGTGAGAGATTGGTGTACTAAGTTGTAAGTTTCTGCAAGTTAAAGTTAATTGCATATTCAAATATAAATAGTAAAAATAACATATGGTATGCTTTAGAAGATGGTCAGCAGTAAGTATGCACATCATCAAGTATGATCATCTAATGGGCCTGACGTGACATGTTTCTGTTGTTGGAGTACAGTTGGGCAGCCTGTCTGGCAGAGTCAAGAGCCACAGAACTGATTCTAGGTCTGCGTCTGAGGACGGCCAGCAGCAGGACACAGTGGACCAGCTGGAACTGCAGTTCTATGAAACCCAAATAGAACTGTACGACACCAAGTTTGAGATCCTGAAGAATGAGGAGCAGCTGCTGGTGGCTCAGATAGACACACTGCGACGGCAGATTAAAGGTAGATGTGTAAGCTACTTCTGATTTATGGAGGAAGAAGAGGTTTTAAATATACCACCAACATTTAATCACTATGAAAGACAGTGGTGTCTAAGGCTGCAACTAACCATTATTTTCATCGTCAATTCATCTGTCGATCATTTTCTCGATTAAACGATTATTTGTTTGGTCTAAAAAATGTCAGAAAATGGTGAAAAATGTCAATCAGCGTTTTCCATAGCGCAAGATGATGTCCTCAAATGCCTTGTTTTGTCGACAAAAAAAAGATATTCAATTAACTATCAGAAAATATTCACATTTAATAAGCTGGAATCAAATCATTTTTATCACAAAATGATTCAAACAATTAATTGATTATCCAAATAGTTCGTGATTCATTTAATAGTTGGCAACTAATCTAATATTCAGTTAATTGTTGCAGCCTTAGTGGTGTCCTTGTAAAGTACACATTAAAACACTAATTTAAAGACATATGAAGCACTCTGTAATTAATAACGTATCATTTATAAAAAATAAAAAATAAATACAAAATAATGAAGCAGAGAGAAAAGGCTCAGTTGCCTCACACTGTGGAACTGTAATCTACAGGTCCTCACACAAATTGCCATCTTGGCCTGAACAACGTATTTAAATTAATGTACTGGATGACATTTTTTGTTTCCTTACTTTGAAATGGACAATACCTTTTTAAATGGGAAATTACAGGACTGTTGTATTGGATGACATGGTGATATCTTTTTTTATGGTCACACTGTGCATTGTGAACAGGGTTTACTTTGGGGAAATATTTTGTTCATGTAAATATTTCCCTAATTGCTCCTCCTGAGACTTGGCATGTTTGCTTTCAAGTGGTGTATATGTGCCTGCTGTGTCGGTCTGTCTGTATCTGTGGTGACTTTGACTGTGTGTGTCCTTGGCTGGTAGCTAGCTGGAAGGAGGAAAGAAGGTGTCCTTTACCACTTGCTGCTAAATAAAGAAAGCTAAAAGTTAAAAGTTTATACTGTAAATTAAATACTCATCAGTAGGCAAGGACTTTTCTAATTCCCCCCCTTATTGGAATATAACAATTATTTTACTAGAAATCTACATCTGGTTGTCACATAGACTCTTACTCACGACTGAGATATGCAGACTACCTGATTTCTTGTATGTAAACATTGTGCACAAAAACATACATTCATTTGGTAAAGTATTAAGACAAGAAATTATCTGTTAACATGAGCTGCACTAGTCAGTTTACTCCAAAACCATAAATTTATATTTTTAAGTTGATGCAGAGTGAACCAGAGTAGTTTTTTCATGCAGAAATCTACCTGCATTAATCAGGTTTCTCTTGATAAAGAGACTAGTTTTCCTGTTGACATGTCATTTCAGAAGTGCATTTACAGTGTAACCTGCATGACATCCATGGTTAACATCAGGATGAGACCCAGGACACACTTAACTTTGCTTTGTGTGAACTTATATTGTTGTGATGCTGCACCTCGTTGGCTGGCACATGAGATTGTACAAATGTTTACGTAGTTTACATAGCTTACCCAATGTAAGCTAAAGTGATGATTTAAGTATTATACTTCTATGATTTTAAAGGGCTCCTTTAGGTCAGATACAGGGTGGGTTTTGTGACTGAACTGCATTTGCTGTTTTAGAACTGAAGGAAGAGGTGGTATACTATGATGTGTGTGAAGATCCAGAGGAGCTGCAGAGCATGGTGCACACAGGTATTCACCCTGCAGACTCTCCAGCTGTCAGTCAGCTCAAAAAACGCCTACAGACCTTGGAAACCAAGAGAGGCAACATCTGTGCCCGGCGAGCCTATCTCCGCAACAAAAAGGTGAGGATGAGTGCAATTCATTTATTCTCAGAAGACATTCTATTCTCCTATTAAAAAATTATTTTTAGTGGTATTTGGGTTATTTTTTAAATGGCAAATGTATTAATCTGTAAATACTATTGGAAATAGTTGCAAATTAACTGAAAGAAGATCTCAATCTCTATTTTCTCAGTGTAACTCCTTTATGTCCCCAATTGCTGAGTCTTTTTACTATATTGTTTTATTTATAGCACAGTCAGTGCATTTGGCATTTTGTCCTATTGCTGGCTGCATGCTCATTTGTGTGATTAAAAAGCATTTTATTGCTCAGAACAGAGAAGGAAGAATCCCCTAGTTAGAGGCTCCCACAAATTAGCCATAGTAATCTACAGGGACAAGAATTGCATGCATACATATTTAATAATGTAGTAAAGAAGAGGAACATTGTGAAATTAAAAAGGTTCTCCCCTAATTACTTGGGTGTTATTCGCCCCTCATTATCAGTTTCACTGGCATTTCCTGTACTTTGAAGGACAAGCACCCACTCATTTCTGACTACGGTGAGTTCATGTGTTTTTTTAAGTATCCAAGTATTAATGTTTGTGTGTGTTTTAGGATCAGTGCGTGGAGGCCAACGAGCAGAAGCAGCTGCTAGCCAAACAGAGCTCCATCCTCCTCAACCAGCATCATCAGGTCCACCTGGTAGGTCACCACGGTAACGAGACAACCCACAGAGATGTTCCCGCACCAGCATAAGTCTCAAATGAAACAGGATCCAATTCTTTCTGTCTAATAGCTCCCCACTGTCTCCCTCTTTTGTCCGCAGAAGCGAGAGAAAAAGAAAGAGGAGGAGCAGAGGCGGAAACAGTGGGTGGATGAGGAGCGAGAGAAGACTCTGAGCAGATTACGATCCTTCAGAGAGGTCAGGCTCCTCTATTGTGCTCTTCTATTGTGTCTGCTCCGCCTCCCCCTGCAGCTTCTCTTCTGTTAATGAAAACCCAGAGGCTCCTGCTTTGTAACTGCTTAATTTAATAGTTCAATAGTTCACCTCAAAATTAAAATTCAGTTATTAACTTCTCAACCCCACGTCAGAGGAAGTTCTGATGACTAAGTGCTGTGTTTGTGGACATGCTCTGTAATAGTGAGCTGTATACACCAGCTTAATTGCTGCATGGAGGACCAGAGCTTTGCCAGACAGGCAAGTGAGAGAGAAGGGTGTACATTTTGGACCTTTGTTTGGGAACAGAACAGTTGTGGTTTGATGTATGATATCAAACACTATTTTAGAAAATCCCTCAAATTTAGACGTGTAACACTTGTGACAAAGATATTCTGGTGGCATACTACTTTATAGTTAAACACTGTTGTTCACAACAGACTTCTCATTTCCATCTGCTTTGGTTGAATGCTATGTAATGCTGACACTGTCTATTAACCAATTGCTTTCTTATGTTTTTTTATATATCACTTTGATTCAGACTAAAATATCTTAGAAGTAATTGGTGGACTGTCATAACATTTTGTACATATGTTTATTTTTCTCCTTTAGGATGAATTATAGTTCCTTCCTCAGACTTCTCGTCCAGCGTCATCATTGTGTCACATTTTCAATTTGTCCAGTACTAGTTTGTGACTAAAGCGGTACTTCGTGTTTAGTAGTAATTAGCAAATGCTAGCATGTTAACACACTAAACCACGATTGTAAACATGTTAAACATTATACCTGCTTAACATCCGCATGTTAGCATTTATCACTGTCAGCACATTAGCATGCTGACATTAACATTTAGCTCAAAGCACCGCTGTGCCCAAGTAGCGAATCACAGAGTTGCTAGCATGGCTGTAGACTCTCAGTCTTCTAGGAAGTTATGGTACAGCTTGTGATACTACAATAACTTGCTCTTTACATAGTTCAATGCTTTTGATTGGACAGCGCTACAAATGTTTCCTAGCTACCAATATGCATGTTACTAAGAATAAGACATCTCTTGAGTTTTAATGGTGCAGCCTCAATTAATAAATCGCCTCAATTAATAACACAAGTTTACTAAGAACTTAGAAATCCTGTCCAGAACAGCTACTGACTGGCCTTTGTGGTGAGACTGCTCTGTCAACCAATCAATTTTATGGATTTTTTCTGTTTTCCTCTGTCACTTCATTTTTATCTCAAGTCTCTGTGAGACTTATTTAAAACAAAAGAGCATTAGACTGCTGTGTGGCATCGTCTTGTTGTTGTCTTTCTCAGAACATTAGACAAGATAGTGTCCCGATTTCTCAAACCATTTCTCCCCATCTTCTACCATCATGTTCAAGAAGCGTCATGGCCAGTACATCCTGAAGACTCCTCAGTCCAGGATTTCTCCTTCAGAAGTTCCATGTCCCTCCCAGCCGCTGTCCATAATCAGCCTCGGACTCTCTCCCCCCTTCTGAAGGACCCTCCTCCATCCGTACTGGACCCAGACGCAGTAAAACACCCAGGAAGAAGCAGTCTGAAGACATACCTATCCATATCTACTCTGCACCGCCACCTCCAACAATAAACTGCCCTACTGCACCTCCTCCGCCACCACCGCCTCCCCCACCCCCACCACTGCCCCCTGCCATACGCCCTCTACTTGTCCAAGCTTCGCCTTCCTCTGAGGACACACCAATGCCTCTCAGTGAAAAAGAGAACCCTCCTTTTCCAGCCAAGAACATGCTCAAACAAAATATAGGTGAGAGTGAAATACATGCAGGATAATTCAGCTTTTTTATGTGTCTGTAATAAAGGAACATCAAAATGTTGGATTAACATTAAATGACATTAATGTAAAATGGATTTCCATTTTATTTGAAAAAAACATATTACAGATGGAGTTGGATGTGTGAATTTGTCTGACTGCAGGGGAGGTTGTGTTTGTTCCAGAGAAAAGTGTGCTTGAAGTGTGTGTGTGTGTGTGCGCGCGTGCACGTGCGTGCGCCTGTACATGGTGTTCTGTCCTAAATTCCCAACTTCCCCCCAGAGGAGGCATTTTACCTCAGTTGTGGTCCTGCTGATGCTCACTCTCAGCTCCAGGGAGACACTAACGTCCAACACAGCTTTATTTTCCTGAGCTTTCTGAGTCATTCAAAAGGAAGTTGTTTTTAAAAACTGTTTTAAAAATGTGCACCAGTGACAACCTGGGTGGAAAATAGTGCTAAACATTTTTAGATGCTTCATCAGCAGTGAAATTTATACTGACAAGTGTAAAATTACAGACTGTGCATTATTGACTGACAGCAAAAAGTCTGAATTGTAAATGTGCCTGTTTTCATTTATTGCTGTATTACAGGAACAATGGATGAAGTGTTGGCGTCATTGCAGCGTGGACAGAGTCAGCTTCGAAAAGTCCCCGCTCCCAAGACAGCACCCCCTGCTGGGGATCCTAGGAGCAGTCTGATGTCTGCCATCCGACAGGGAGTCACCCTGAAGAAGGTTAGATGTTCTTATATATAGCGGTCCGTCTAATATATTTACTCATATTAGCTTATTTTAGATATATTATTATGGTGTATATGTCAGCCTATAGGACCAAATTGCATTACAGGAATGCAAAAATGGTTAATAAGCATTACACAGTTTGTCCCTCCGACAGCACTGACAAGTTGATTCTTTAATAAACAAATTTAAGGGATCCATGTATATTTTTCATTCCCTTTGTTTTTAAACTCCCAAATATTAATATCAGTATAGGCCTCAAAAATCCAGTATTGGTCAAGCTATATTAAGCCCAGTCTGGGGTGTACATCACTTGCTGCATGATGTGTTATTTTGAGGGGACAGCAAGTTTACACTGTTATACAAGCTGCATACTCACTACTTTACATTGTAGCAAAGTTTCGTTTCTAAAGTTTTGTTACATGAAAAGATAAAGTCAAATATTTGCACAAATGTGAGGGGTGTACTCACTTTTGAGAGCTACTATATGTTTTGGACTTTTCATGGGAGTTGTTGACAACAACAAAAATATAAATTATCATCATCCTTAGTGTAGTAGAGGAGTTTGATGTTACTATCCATAGTTTATGAGAATGCATGTGACATCTCATAATGACATTGATGGGAATAACTGAATGCAAAGTCAGTTTGAAAGTCAAATGCAATTGTAAATCCTGACTTATCATTTAGACAAAAATGTCAGCAAACTAGCTTTCTTTTCTGGTACAACATGTGTATAGAATCAGGTATTCCTTTTTCACAGCAGACAGTTTCTCATAGTAGTAACGATGGGTTACTAATAACAGTAACAATGGCTTTTTGAAAAATACCTATAAAGACACAGACACACACACTGGATGCTGAATGTTTCAGCCAATCAGCTGTCTATCAGAGATCCAAATCTTTTAATTTATTATATTTCATCACAATGAGTTTGTGGTGGTACCATAGACTCTATATAAAAAGGGTTGTACATAACTGAAACGGAACTGAGATATTGTCATCTCATGAAGGCACTGGCAAGGGTCACAGCTGACCCTAATAGACAGCAGCAGGCACAGGTACAAGCAATAAGTACATTTGTACAAGCAATAACATTTAATCTAATCTAATATGCATCTTTTTGTCAAATTCAGCGATTTCCTTTCAGTCCACTGTTAGCTGTCTGTTCTGTGTGCACTGAAAAAAATCTGCTGGTTTGTACACACACCTGGCTCTGTAAATGGGAAACAAACAAAGTGGCTTGTACTGACCCACACGACACTTTTCCATCCATGATTTGTGGGTCAGGTAACATTAAATCACTTGCCCACAGGCATTCTGCTTACTTTCTAGTTTGCCATGACATGCTACTGTTGTGATGTCAGCTATAGTAGCAGGAGAGTTGTGAGTATCGCTGTCTGGAGCTGCTGTACTATCTCTGGGACTGTCTCATCCTCTCTGCTTGTTAGCTTTGCAGCAGCTACTGTAGCGGCAGATGGCTAACCCACAACTTAGCTAACGTGAGATACATTACTTGGTGTGTTGTTTGCTCTCTATCATGCGATTTTTCATGGGATTGGATTTCTCCAGAATCACACACCCCACCTTTAATAATGGCTGTATCCATTTAGGTGACAAGTCATAATGTCTGCTACGAGAAAAGGTCTATTGATTTTTCAACAAAGTACAGTAATAGGAGGATGTAATATTAAAAACTGGTATTAAATTGACTCTCGTCATGCTGTAGATGGTTCCTGGACGTGCAGAAGTACCGAACAGTGCAGACAATGAGCTGGAGCGCAGCATCAAAGCTGCTATGATGAGGATGAAGAAGGTGGCAGCCGAGTCTGATGAGGATGACGAGACTCAGAGTACAGACTGGGACAGCTGAGAACACACACACACACACACACACACACACAAGCCAATGAATCTGTTCTCTTACATCAGCCCAGCTCTATTTTCTTCAAGTGTCTATGTTGCTGCCAAATTTCACCAAAATGGGATTACGCCTCTTCTGACTTAAACACGGCACTATGTTGAAAGTGTCAAACAGTAATCATATTTGTCCTTTCAAAATACCCCAGAGATGTTGTAATACATAAAAACAACTGAAATCAGGATTTAGTCTCCTCTAAAGCAGTTGGTTTACAGAAATCCCAAACTGAGCAAATGTTGTGCTTTCAGCAGTCATTAAGAAGAAAAGCCACGCAGTAGTACTGGAGTACAGTGAGTAAATGATTGCATTTCTCCCAACTCGGCATCTGAAGCTCTTTTGGGAGACAGGCACACAGCAGCTGGAGCCTGTGCTGCAGGCAGAGACAACTACATTACACAACTCTACTGTCTTAAATACTAATTTTCCCACATTACTGAGTATAAACTCGTCTGACTTCTGTTATTTTGAATGTAACTTTTTTTAAGTAGACTTCACCCCAACAAGGGCTACAGCAAAGTCACTTTAGTCGTTTTTGCGTTGTGTCCTGAGGTGTAGCAGTGTTAATTATTTGCAGCCTAATCATTTAAACTTTAAGTTTTTCTTTTTTTTGTCAGAAATGTGTGAACTTAAGTACAGTTTATACTTGATCTGTTATTTCTTGCTCAAAGATGCCATAACTAGCAAAGTGACATACATGCTAGATAATTTTCAAATAACCAATAGATCTGCAATGATTAATCAATTAGTTGTCAACTATTAAATGAATCGCCAACTTTGATAATCGTTTATTAGATTTGAGTCATTTTTTAAGTAAAAATTCTGTGATTCCAGCTATTTTCTGGTTTCGTTATTTCTTTTTGACAGTAAATTTAATGTATTTGGGTGATCAGTGATCAACATTTTTGACCAAACAACTAATTGATTAATCGATAAAAAATTGATAGACTAATCGACAATGAAAATAAATGTTAGTTGCAGCCCTAATAATCACTACTTCCGTTAAATTATAGAATTACTCGTGAACGAACAGAGCTCTGTCTCTACTCATGGTTGAATCCCCAGATAAGCTTGTGGACAGGTTATTGCTGATGTTTGGGGAAAACTTTGTACTTACAACCTTTTGAACCTTTGACACAAAGCACTTGACTTACCTGAACCTCTTAAAAAGGCAATGCTGTAATGTATTATGTACACAGAAATACAATACTGTATGGCAAACAGCATTAAATGGTTTGCAGAAGAAATTATTAATTGCTGCACTTTGATTCTGCAAAGACATGAAACTTATTCTATTGTGTTAAAGACGCGCCGATGATGGCTGCGGCTGAAACACACTTGAACCCGGTGTATTTCTAAAATAAAGGAAGTCACTTGTTAGATCATAAATATTGAGTGTTGGCGATTTCTTTTTAAATCATAAATCTGTTTCGGAGATCTTTTCTGTGTTCTTGCTGTTCCTGGATCTCCATAGGTTAACTGTAGCTGGGCCATAAAGAAACCCCCCTCTTTAAATGACTCACAACGTCTAAGAGGTGTCTTATCAACCTGTGACGGTGAACTCCTGTGAGTGTGCTTTGGCGGATTTGTAGCCCACATGATGATGAGTCATATTGTAATATCCATCCTGGCAGCCGTCGCTCGCACATCTCTCTCCTGCAGTGACAGCTCAGATATCCCCAACCAGCTGTGATTGGGTTTATTCAGCTCTGTGTACTTGGGGAGAGCAGCCGCTAGCCAGGCGAGTTATGGCTGCTCTTGAACGTCATCTCATTTGCAGGGCCGCCATCACTCTGCGTGCGTGTGAGTGTGTAAGTTATTATCATCCAGGTGATTAAGGTGGAAGACAGGTCAGCGTGCACCTTGGGGGAAGACACACATGGTAGGTATATAGACAAACCCACCAATCGAGCGTCAACATGAAATTCCGTAGCCTGTTACTATGGCAACAGCAAGTCTCAGTCGTAGTGGCCTGCAGTGCCATATCTCTCTCTCTCTTCAGAACAGCATAGTCTCTTAATGATGTTTCACCAACTCGCCCACTCGTCACCAGTCTCACAATGGGCCTTGCTGGGAGAAAGACGCGGGGATGAACAAGAGAGAAATGGTGCTTTTGCTGCATCACTGCTAATGCATTGATTTGAGCGTGATTGATAATTGATACAAGGCAATGGTTATTTAAATTATTCATTGTGTCTTATTTTTCATTTAATTAATTCACAATTTAATGTATAAAAAGTCAGAAAAGTGACCTGTTCCAGATCACAAAGTAAGATGTTTCTTTTATTTAGTCTCAAACAAAAGTCAAACAAGACACATGATCTAATAAAGGCATAGGATACTTGAGACTAAAAGTCTAATGTTACAGCCACTCTAGCAGCTCTGTGAGGCTGTGCTTAGAAAAACACAAACAAAAACAAGATATTTAGCAGGTATTATGTTTATAATGTTTATCATAGTTTAGTTTAATTTGTACTTAACACAAAGCATAGCTGAAGCTGTTGGGTATGTTATTAGTTTTGCAGATATTTGGTCATATTTGATTCTGACCTGCTGCTGGCGCTAGAGGAAAAGTCAGGGGATCATTAAAGTAATTAGGATTCCTCCTCAGGGGATCTCAGATGTGTGCAGAAAATTTCATAGCAATTCTTACAGTAGCTGAGATATTGAAGTCTGGACATAAGTGGTGGCACAACAGACATAGCCATCCCTAGAGAAGATCTAAAACTAAACTAAGAAGTCCTAAACGTGACAACAGCCAGAGGTTAGACCTACAGTATCATAATCTCCTCTAAAAGGTTGCCCTTTATATTAAGGCCGGTACTATTTATATGTACTATATACTATAGATTGTTTTGCCCACAAATTATCATAAAATAGTGATAACATAAACTGAAGAAGCTGGAACTAGGAAAGTCATTTAAGTGATTTTATCAAGAAAAAATGTCAAACTTTGTGGGTTGAAACAATGAAACAATTTCAATACATGTTGGGCTCGGGACTTTTTCCATGATGAGCATTATTTGTATTTTTATAGACAAAACAAATAAGTTATTGAAAAAAGACATGTGGATAATAAAGTTAATTTTGCATCAACAGACTTAATTAGTAAAATTTTCAGCACTAAATTGATGTTAATTCTGCATTTTGATTGTGTCTGTGCCAACCAGCTGATCTCTGATGGTGAAAAAGAACAGCGACTCTCAGGGACATCAACATCCAGGAGGTCTCATTGGCTGACAAAGACGAGTGACTCTTGTGTAATTAAAAAATGAATGCACTGTCAATCACTGTTACACATTATTTATAAAAAAAATATAGTGAGTGGGATTAAGTTGCCAAGGCAACATGTCCTGAGATCCACCCCTGCAGTTATTTCCTCAGTACTTTGAGGACGTTGGACTTCCATCCCTTATACAGGCGGATTCTGTTTGCTTTATTTGTCCTGATCTCAGAGAAATTGATATGTCACTGATTAAATCCCACTTCTTTTTGCTTTGCTTATATGTGTCTCTGTTAGGATTACAGCTATATTTAGTGCTATGTAAATCAACATCAGAGAAAAAGACGTGCGGTGGCGGAGCTTCTGTACTCAAGCCTCGATGGGATGCAGCTTTGGCGCTGTAGGTTCATTCCACCTCCTTCTGAGCTTCTCATCCAGGAAAAACGCCTCAAGACTCACAATGTCAGCATATTTGTAAGCTTTAACAGTAGTTACTTTTGTACATAGAACCAACAATACTGATATAAGTGGCCAATAGGTAAACATTCCCTCTCTCATCTCCTCTCTGTGGAGCTCTTGCCAAAATGTGGCTCACTAGAAGTTAAAAGAAGACAATAACTCAGCATTGTAATTAAACTAAATTTTAACAATTGTCAGTTTATACAGGAGTCACAAAAGTGCACAAGAGGCATTGCTTCAAAAGGAAGGATCATATGTTGTGTTATCCAGGTTCAGATGACTTATGAACAGAAAGAAGCAAAAGTCCCTTCATAGATATCCCAATTTTTTGACAAGATCAAAACAGTGATGAAAAAATATAGACTTCATAACATCATAGCATCGCCCCTAAATATGCCACAACAACATGTGCCTTTTGATTTCAAATATACCACGTTTCAAGATGGACTTCCCAAAAGCAGCCGTGACACCATCCTGCAAACAAAACCTCTGAAACAATTTGGTATATTTTATACATTATTGTACATCTACTGTATAGAGACATTAGGTTAAGTTTGATTTACTTGGTATATTCTAGAAACACGAGTTGCGGAGAGGCACCAAAATAAATAAATATGTAAAACAAAAAACAAGAATCTGACAGGGTTGTAGTGAAAGGCCCAAGCCATCTAATGTTTTCAGTGAAGTACACTTTCACATTATTCACCCATCAAGCAGCACCAAGTCCCCTCACCCAAAAATAACCACCACCATAACAAAAACTAGTATGTAGGAAGAACATCAACAGCCTTTGAGACATACGTCTTTGTTCTACAAATGGACAACACTACTATAGCACACACAAAGTCCTTTGAGCAATACACTACACTCATGGCAAAAAGGGGTTCCTATTATTAGTTTTGGATGTTTCAAACACCCAAAAGAGTGTTGATAAAGTCCTGCTGCAGTCCTTTCTCAGAGTAGTTTTTGTGCAAACACCTGTTTTGTTCTTTGACTTAGTCACCATATTAACATCCATTGATATTGTCGGAGTAGGCTCCTGCGTTTTCTTTTCATCTTATTTTACTAGTAAGGATGTTTGTTTTGTTTTTTAAGGTTTTCTCACAAAAATCAAGTTATTATTATGGTGATGGTCATCACTTGGCCAGTTCTCCTTGCCAGGTGGATTTAGACTCACCTGGAGGCACTTTGGGTCACGGCCGTTTGTCATATATGTGCATATAAGCTAATGAGTACAAACTGTCTTCTATAACACACCTGAGATAGACGAGAGGCAACAGCAAGGACAGTCTGTAGAAAGATTTCATCTCTAATTCTCTGAAGGGGCCACAAGGATTAACACCAATTATTACTTGAGTGATGCTGAACAGCATTGTCTTTGTGTGTTATTCATTTCAGCCCTTTTAAGTCCCCCCTTCTACTCAAAGCTCAGGCTGCCTGCAAAGAAGTGCCGCAGCCTTCAGGAAAAAGACAGATGGAAAGAATCTATGAACCCACCACCAGCTTTTTAAAGCCGTTTCCCCCCATAGAAACGGATAAATAAGCTCAAAGTGTGACTCTTGATTTAGTTTCAGAATGCCAGCGCACAAAATGGAGCCATTTGGTGAAGCATGCTGGCCTTCCTCCTGCCAGTCTCTCTCTCTCCCTCTCTATAAACATCTCTTTCTCACATTGTAGTGTTTATTAGAAGCCAAAGCTGATTTTCTGAGTGGACATCACCTTGGGGGAGTAGGTGCCACATAGTTTCTGCCCTGAAGACATACTGTAGTGAATATCTGACCTCTAACCCTTTCGACTCAGTGACACTTTTCTCAATTATCAACACCTAGCTTGGAGAGCCCCTGCCTGAACTCATGCAACTCGTCTATCTTCCCATCCAGAATATCCATGAACTTCTTCAGCTCGCCCTTCATGTTGCCTTGCTTTTGTAGACTGTCGCTGATGTCCATCTGAAGACTCCCTATCCTCCCCTCCAGTTCGTTGTTCTTCGTCTCTGCAGCCTGTGGATGGATATGGAAAAAAACAATAGTTTACAACAAATGGTGGATACAGTGAAATCATATTAATTTGTAAGAGGGATGTCAGAGTATTTGATGTACTGTAGCAGGATAGGTATGTTTCTATGTCTTTCTCTCACCAGAGATGCCAAATCAAAGACAGAGCTTCTCACAGCTACTGTCAAAAACAAGATAACAGTAGTTCACCTGGCTTTTCAGCATAAATTCACTTAAATAAATGCAGGTAAAAAGTAAAAGTAAAAAAACAATTAATTTACAATGAGTTCTGGGTATTATTTTCTAGAATGCTGTAAGAACCCTCCTCCACCACAATTTTCATCATCAGGGCTGATAACCAAGCTTTACATTCTGAAGCAGTCTTTCATACTAGCAGGCGACACGAGTGACACATTAATGCCAAAGATACCATTGAAGGGAGGGGTTAAAAATAGGAGTGCTAAATGGGTGTTGCCCCTGCATGACTGTATCCTCCAGCTGACTCTTGAAACCTGATCTTCACGTGGGGTGTCATCTTTAAATAGAGCCACAAACACAGAGGCAGAATAAGTGGGTTCCTTTTTCAAAACGCCACAGAAAAAAAACACATTCATACCATGGAAAACTGCAGCAGGAAAGACACTTTGAACAGTTTTACTTTACCCATCAACTTTTATCTGAATGGACAGTGGGTGAGTTTTCATTTTGGGTGTCGTTAATAGATGGAGGTATTCGAAAAATCCCATTGTCTTTGCTTCTTCTCAGTTTGGATAGCTGGTTAGATAAACTCCTGCTTCAGCCAGTTCTGTTGTCACTGTCATTCATCCAGCTGCCTGTTGCAGAAACAAACCAGGCAGTTGAGCTCTGTGAAGCACAAGAACTTCAGGCATGCCACTGTTGGTTTTATTCTACTCCCTGCCCAGCTTGAAAGGCAGCACATGCATGACAGCTTGGATGATAAAATCTTGCTCTGAGTCACACAGAACGGGGCGAGATGAGCGTCACTATCAGTGCAGCTCATGTCAGACTTGGCACTCACGGGGCGTACAGTCATTCACCAAGCCTGGCACTTCTGGTTTTACAGAGAGTCTTATATTACTCAATGAGGAATGAGCCTTGAAGAACAGGTGCTCTTTGTTACAAGACAGACGGACAGTGACGGGCATGAATCTGTATTGTTTTTGGCAACAGTAGATTCTCACCCAACTTAACCTCCCAGACACAACCCACACACTAGCAGACATGTTATAAGACTTGGTAATTAAAGCTCTTGGTAGAGCTCTCAAACAGTTTTTGTAGTCAGCAAAATATATCATATCTGCACTGCTAGGAAACTAATAAGCCATGACAGAGATGCAGTATCTCAGTTTAGCAGATGAGAAAGATGAAACCTTTTCAAAGATGCAATAATCCACTCGCTGTTATACTAGGAATGGACCTTTATTCATATATACAGAAACCACAATGTGCGTTAGTGAGATACACAGTAGGAATGTTGTGTCACCAGCCCTCAGGCAGAATGGTGAATAGGAACTCTCATTCCTTCCGTCTGAAAGCACTGCTTACGCCTCAGAGCCTATGTGTTACCTTGCTGTGACAGTCATTGTGTCCCCACGTGGCTGTAAGCTCGAGGTCTACGCTGCTCTCTGCCGTGCTTTTATATACTCTGTAAATTACACCTGAAAGAAATGTGGGGTTTGGAGGACTTTGAACATACCTGCAGTTTTGCAGTGATGCTCTCCACCTCGGCCATGAGTTGAGGGATTATCTCTGCCTGCTTTCTCAGGTTCTCCAGCTCCTGGGAAAAATACATCCAGAAACCAGTTAATAGCCAACAAATCACATCATCATTCTATATTGTTGTTTTAAGAATCACTTAACAAAAGAAACTGTTCAAATGGCTCTTTCCAAAGGTAACAAAATTTAAATACGCCGCGGTGTGGATTTATGAAGGGTTATATGCCAGGCTATTTCTTGACCAGGGGCAGTGACTTCCTGGATTAAACAAAAAAAAGAAGAAGAATGATTAGAGAGCTTTAGAGGTAGCTTTTGTTACCTTCAGAAAGAGCCAGAATAGCTTTGTGTTGATGATTCTCTTTTTCTGTCTGTTTTTTTTCCTCAATTAATCATCTCTTTGCTCTAAAATTGTAATCTCTCTGCTGCTTTAAACCAAACACACCACATGCAGTTTCATACCAAACGTTAACCCTTAAAGTACTTCCAAGCAAATTAATAATTAGCCAAGTCTTTGTAGTCACCTGCAGCTGCTTCGTTCTGTTAGTTCATGGCTGGCCGGCATTGGGGTCAACACCACACTGAATTCTTAATAATTCATAGGCACGCTTTTAATTGGAGGAGTTCAGCGTGTGCATTTCTAGAAGGGGGTGAGTCACTTCGCAGATGAGCCTCTGTGGGCTGTCTGCTGTATCAGTGCTCTGCAAACAGTGAGACTTCCTTCTGCAGCCGCTTCGGTCAGTTTTAGGAACATTAAGGCTGATGCATAGGACTGTGAAAACGCTGAAGCCACCAAAGGACATGATTCTTTGCTTATAATCTTTTTTTTTTTTTAAAATCAGCTCCAGCTCTTTGAACTACCTACTTCCTGTTGTTGTATAAGATATACCACTCTCAAAGGAAAGATTTATATGCTCTATAAATACTCAGGGTGCCAGGTGCTAAATTAGAATATCCCAGACACTGAGTTTTCCTCAGGGAATTTCAAAGGGTCACAGCATGGCCATAAATGTTATTATTTTGCAACCGTAATAAGGTTATATTTAAACCAACTGATTAGTTCATTCATTGATCAGATAATCGACAATCCACAACATATTTGAGGATCAAATAATTTAAAGTATGAAGTACTATGAAATATTTGCTTATTCCTGCTTCTGAAATGTGTGGATGTACTGCTAATCTCTCTTTCAATTTGTAAATTGAATAGCTTTAGGTTCTGATTTGTTGATCAAACCAAAAGGAAACTAGAAAATATCTAAAAGAGCTTGGCCAGATATCTTCTCCATACTTGAAAAGCCACTATGAACAGAAAAAATACTGAGATACTATCTTGTGCTGTTGAAACAGAAATATATACTGATTTAGGTACTCCTTTCCTCTCATGGTAACTAAATAGTGTAGAAAAAGAAAGTTTGCCAGAAGTCAGCCCTAATCATTTGCCTGCAGACAGAAACAGCATTTAACCAGTAACAAGCAAAAGGTCAAAAGACTGTGTGGCCGAGTAGGGTTCATTCTCATTAGAAATAACAGCACCATTAGGCTCCGCTGAGCTGACTGTCAGCCAGTTTGGATTATGAATGACTGATGCAGTGGACAAAAGGCAATGCCACTAATGATATTTGTGCCAAAATTCCCTGCTGCTCTGACTAGAAACTAAACCATTGGATGGATTTACATTCCCCCAGTCTATCTATTTTCACAGTGGAGATCAATTGTACCAAGATAGGACGGAAAACAAGTAAATTACTGAAAAAAATAAGCAGCACTGAAAGTAAACTGAGTGACAAAAACTTTGGACATGCATAAAGGTCTGAGTTTAGCTGGGTAGGTGAAAATATCAAGGTGAATCCATATAAAACGTAAGATCCCACAACAAACCTATCATTTCCTACTGAGGTATAATCACCTCCTGAAGGAGAGGTGAGGAAGTGAGTAAGAACAAGAGGTGAAGAGCTGGTGTGTACAGTGAAGTGATGTGCTGAAATATTGGAGTGAGGAAGAGAAAGTAGATGTGTTCTTTCAGGAGAAGAAGTGGTGGGAGGGTTACCCTAAAAAACTCTGATGAAGAAACTATGAAGGGGATTGAATTGAGCCATAAACTTTCAAAGTAAAATACATGCTTTGTTACAAAGGAAAACACATTGTTTTACCAACTCCTACAGACAACTCTGCTCTCAACACTGGCCCTGTTGTTTCAAGACAATGTCATGCAGACATTTCACCTGCTCTTTGTCATGTAGCTCCGTCTCCAGCTCCTGCACTCGTACAGTCAGTTGGGCGTTTTTCTGCTTCTCCTGCTCGGCTTCATTACACTGAGCTTCTAGTTCTGCAATCTATGCATGGGAGGAAAAAAGGAAAAGAGATTTATGGAAAATGTCAAGTTTCTATTGTGAAAAGTGGTCAACAGAACATATTCCCATGTTGTCTACCCATCATATATCTGGTAATGGGTATTTGTGAAATCCTAAATGTGTTGTATATTAAGTGGTGACAACAACTTGCAGCATGTCACAAAATATATCATTGCAACACCAGCCCAGCTGCAGTAAGAGCCCACATTGATTATGAAACTAAAATGATTCTATTTATAGTGGACCTCCAGCTCTACTTTGGTGCAGGGAACACAGAAGCTAATAAATGTACAGTACTGGATCATTTGGCGGGATTCGCACCACCCTCTGTAGAGATTTGAAGAAATAGATGATACCAAAGTTGGACAGACAATACATTAATTTTGTGATAGTTTTGTTCCTTATATAGAAGAGATGTTTCTAACATGACACCTTTCAGCCGGCAGAATTGATGGCTTGTGTACATTATTTAAAATCCCTGTACGAGTGCATAACTGTATTACCTTTTCCCTGAGCGTGTCACTCTCTTCCTTGCAGGCACTAAGTTGTTTCTTCCAGCTCTCTACATTAGCTGAGGACTCCTGCAGTGCGTCCACCAGCCTGGCATTATTTTCTCTTAAAGTCTGCAGCTCTGTTTCCCACTTCTTGGCGTTGGTGTTGCTGCCAGACAGGACAGCCAGAGACAGAAAGAGAGACAGAGAGGTCCAGGAGAGTTATTAATGGAAGGACATTTTTGACAGGTTAGTGTTGAAATGCCTGGAGCTTTTTGCCCACTGACATGACACATAATGCTACAAAATCTTTCCAGTCATGACTATTTAATTAGCTGTGACATATATCACACTGTCAGGAGATATTTAGAACATAAAAAAGAAATAAGTGGGAAAAGTATCAAACAGCCTAATGAGCTATAGCACTGTTACACACCAACAGAAGGTTTGTCTGTTCATAGAGTGTATGTTTCTGTTGTGTCAATTAGGTTGTGATGTATATTTAGTATGCATGGTCCCTTCCTTATGCATGGCTAGGTTTAAGTGTGCTGCTCTCTATCAAATGTGGGCAGACTTGCGCCGCAGCATTCTGCAGTCCTTGGCTGTTTCGCTGCCGTGACACACTTTCACAAAACCAAACCCCAATGCCTTGTGAATGCATAAAAAGGGGAAACAACCAGCAGTTTAGCGACACACAATTTTTGACGCATGGAAATGAAACAAATATCTTTCCTTTAACAAAGCTTTAGCTTCAGGTCCATAGATTCCTAATAATTTACTAGGATGTCTCCTGGAAGGAACTTTCCAATTTGAACCAGTTGTAACCAACCAGATGTGAAGTAAAGACACAACTGAATTAAAACAATTCATACAATACAGTCAGTAGGCATCATTTTACAACATATGAAGAATATGAATTCTTGTATATTATATGAATATAATACACAGGATTGAATATAAATACAATTTGTGTATAAAGTAAACTTCCACTAAAATTAGAATATCATGGAAAAGTTAATTTTTCCCTGTAATTTACATCAAAAAGTGAAACTTAATATAAACTGAAATATGTCAGACTTTTTTGGTTACAATCTTGATGATTATGGCATTACTGCATCAATGTGGCGGGCATGGAGACAATCAGCCCGCTTCTGACGTTGTCTCTGATTCAGGAGTGGAATGCGACATTCATAGCTTATTTCCTGAACACACGTGTGGGTGTTGGATCTTGATGCACTAACTCCAGCCACAGTCCATTCCTTGTGAAGTTCTTGAATGAGTTTTTCTTGACAATCCTATCAAGAATGCAGTCATCCCTGTTGCTTGTGCACCTTTTAACCTTGATTGTCTTGGGGATGATTCCACATGATTGTGGTTGTGTGTACTGAACCAGATAGAGATTAAACATTCTTTATTCTAACATATGTAAAACAAAAAAGGCTTGAAAGATTATCTTACCTTATGTGTAATGAATTCAATTAAATTAAATTTGAATGAAATGAAATGAATGAAATTGGGAGGGGGGAACAAAAAAATTTTGTACTAATTCTGACTTTACTCACTGTAGTTACTCTCGTGACCTGGAGCCATTTTAATCCCATCTGGAACCACAGTTACTGTTTCACGCAATTAACAATTTTTACACTGGGCATCTGGATTATATAGGCCAGATAATCAAATCACGGAGTAGAGCATCGTCATTCTTTAAATTAGATCAGATGATTTCTGAGCCCTTTGGAGATGTAATCATCCCAGCAGCAATAAAATGATAAGTGAGAACATTTGAGCAGATTGGTGCAGAGACAATTTAAAAAAATAAAATAAAACTGTGTAAGTGATCAGGAACTGCTGTTTGGAGTTAAAATTATATAATGTCCCTTAAAGTGAGTTTTTGCTGATGTGTGAGACCATTTGGATGACTCAGTAACATGTGAAATTGTGCACATGCTTCAATAAAATCCATGCGCTGGACCTTTAGATCGCCATCTAATTAACTCTAGAAAATACTTGAATGATTGTGATGGATCAAAGGTGAAAAATAAGCATGTTTTGTGTAGTATGGAGTGTGGAGTATATTTGATCCTAACCAAGCATTATGATCGGAAAGGTGTCATACAGTGAGTGCTTAAAATCACAGTGCAGCATTGGTACATGTCTCCTTCAACAGTACTACAGTGTTTTAAAGTACTTGTTGGAGTTGCTGAACTGCTGAAATGATGCAAGAGAAACTCGAAACGGTTTCCTTCTTGGCAGAGTAATAAAGTAGATTTATCACAAAGATATACTGTACACACTCCCTTCTTTGTTTTGGTTCATGTAAACTTTTGTATTCAATTGAATTTAGATTATTAATTACATTATTCTCATTGTCGTGATGCAGCGTAGGCATGAGGATGAAGGCTTGAGGAGACACTGCTATGTTATTAATTACATATAAAAAAGGTGAATTTATCATGAAGGGGAAAACACATTCAGAGCAAATTCAAAGCAAGTCACTGTAAAGAGGTTCTTCTCATGTTTCCATGAAATGAAACCTTACCTCTGTTCTACTGCACTCTTCAGACGTTCGTTTTCACTCTTCAGCACAGCAGCCTCCGGACCAACATGAGAGATTTTCTCATCATCTGTCCCATTAATGCTGGATGCCTGGTTCGATGAGGGTGTCTCACGTCCAGACTCCTGGCAGGGGACAGAGGGAGACTAGTTATGTTTCGGGGCAGGTTTGGATTCGGTCAAAGCTTACCTGCAGCTCTCTAAAAGGTTTCATGGGTTAAAATCTGTCTCCTAAATCCTGCTCTGACTGAAGAAATGGCCCTGGGCTTCTTTCAGCGAAACACTATCAACAACCAGGACACGTCAGCTATGACAGCGGAGGGGTGAAGAAAAACGGTTGCCAGTATTTATCATGTCATACGGCCCAGCAGCTTTCTGTGTCTCAGAATTGAGTCTGATTCCTGCCATCTGGAGTCAATGCAGGCAGAGTGCAGGCCTGCCAGCCGGTGACCTTGTGGTAACTGCTGGATCTACCTTGAAATCAATGCTGTTTACTTATTGACAGACATTTACTTACTGACACTTAAGATCATTTGTGTAGAACTTAGAAACGTTTATGGTTTTATTACTCTTACTTGCTTCCTTATCTTCTTAATTGCTGTGGTGCCTGCCAAGTAACAAGTAGCTTAGAATGACCTTTACCCTCTTATTCATGATGACACAACTATTACATTAATATGTTCTGTTGTGGTGACATTTGAAATTCAACACGAGCTTCATACAGACCTTTGTTCATATAAATATATATATTTATTTTAAAAATATTTGAATACTTTATTATGTCAGAAGCTATTTCTAAATACAGCATCTGTACTTGGTGTGAAGAAAAGTTTTCCATATCTTATTTTCCCCACAGTGCTGCCAGTTTTCTCGCTGTAGAGGCCATCAGTGACTGTAGAGAAGACAGTTGGACAGCAGAGGTGTTATACTGAATCATAATTTCAGTACCTGGGAGTGATTACTCAGCGTCTCCACCTTCTCTTGAGATTTGTCCCTTGCTAGCTTGGCTGCTTCTTTTACCTCCTGGAACTTCTCAGCAAACTGAAAATATGAGATCGACATGAAAAGGCAGTGATGATTAGTGACAAAACTTTTGTTTCAAAGTTTTGGGAGATCATGGTATCCATTATCTAGTGATAATGAGGATTTTAGAATCAGATATACCCTTAAATCCTTTTATGATTGCTTCGTTTCCCCACCTGATTTTCAATTAATAACAAACCTGACACTGTCCCACTCAAGTTTTAGAACAAATACATAAATCAATTGACTCTAAGCTGTAGGGATGCTTTTGTGACTTCATGTGATGCTGTCAAAATGTTTCCTCTCACCTTGGCCAGTTGCTGCTCCGAAGCGAAGCCAAGTCCAAACACAGTGTTGGCCCTGCTGTCCGCCCACTGGCCAAACTTCTGCGATGTCTTTGTGAACGTCATGTTTGGTGTGATGGTACTGTTGATGATCACCTGTTAGGACAGAAAATAATCATCATTAGTTTCTTGGCCCAACTGGAGATCATACTGGTAATAAATACAGATGTAGAGACATCCAGCATAATTGTCTGGTCCATCTGACCAGCACACTCCCTCAGAAAGATGCCTGCTGCTAGGTTTTGAAAATTGTGTGTCTCTTTCAGCCAAGACATATTGGAGAAGGAGCTCCAGCAGCTGCATTCACATGATGAATAGTCCTATTGATTTACCAAAGGACAATCCTCTATTAGAGCTCCATTCATAGCAGAGTAAGTCTGTAATACCCTGCCCATGTCTTTCACCATGCCCAGACTGACAAGTTTTATTACAACTGGAATATTTATTATTTTGTCTTGATGATCCATTTCATAAAAACAATCCTTTTGGGGTTGAGTATAAAAGACTGCCTGAAATGAGAGGTAAGGCCATACCACACAGACTTTGCTATGACTTAATGATGACTGACACTAAAAAGGAAAGATAACACATATTGTTAATGGCGGTCTTATAACTGCCAAAAACTTTTAGTCCAAAGACGGCTGCTGTCTCACAATCACAGAAAATGGCTGAAATGTTCATAACATTGTATTACTTGAGTGTCTGCTGCCCAAATTAATAATGCAAAAACCTCTACTCTGTAAAGTTTATGCTTCATGGGACATGAACAGAGAAATGTCACATTAAATTCACTCAATTTCTTGTGGTCAAGCAGTTGTTGTTTAGAGGGATACCACCATAGGGTGGGAGAAAGTGGGTGGGGCAGGTATAAACTGTAAGGTTTATTATTAGTTTATTATTTGTACTGGACATTTTGTTTCACAATTTCAAATGAAGATTTGACACACACAGAGACACACTTTGCAGCAGTGACTACTGAGCCACTTACCCATTAGCAGTCAAATTATAATCGCCGTATTTGCTACATTACACATTCACCTGTTGTAGCTATGCAGTAAACCAGCTGCCAAAAAACATCTGCTGCAGTCTAAAATTGTAACTAGTACACAAGGCAGTGACATTATTAAAATAAAACAGTATTTAAGCCTGACCAGACTGTGCTGATCTGTGTGTCCAATCTTGTATGATGAACAACTAGATGTGCATGTAAACACAAGAAGCAGCGAGCCCCAAAAGCTCACCTGGTAGAGTGTGCCCATGTATCAAGGCAGAGTCCTTACCGTAGCAGCCTGGGTTCAAGTCAAGCCCAGGCCCCTTGCTGCATGGCATCCCCTCTCTCACCCCTGCCTATCTTGTCGCTTTCTACTGTGAACTAAAGCGGAAACGCCAAAAAAAAATTTTTTTTAAAGAAACAACACAAGTATTTTTATTATACTACTGTGCATACACAAACTCAGTCTCACTATCAAGATATAAGAGAAGTCAAAAATAGCACACGCAAATTACCCCAACAATTAAGAAACAATAGAAGACAGTTTAATCACAGTGCAGCCCTTGTTTCATAGCAACATGGCACTGAACACAGGATTCGAGAATTCAAATTGCTGACAGATTTGTGTCCTTTTCTACGCTCCCACCCGTCTCCATCTTCATCTCCATTTTTTCAGTGGCTGAGGTGTTAAAACACTTCACACTGCATCATTACTGGACATAGAGACCCAAAAAGCAGGACTGAGCTAACACAACAAGCACATTAGCATGCAATCAATACCCTGTTAGACATTTGTGTCCCATTCAAAACAATGCTAATGGTTCCTAAAGTAAGAGATCACAGCGCATACACAAAAAATATCTTTATCAGTGTCACATATTGGAAAGATTACAGTTGCAAAATCTGATTCAGGCTGCATTCCTGCTGCTGCATCAAGAGGGTTATAAAGAGGTGCTAGTAATTTAAAATAAGGCACCATCAAAACAAATGTTAGGTAATTTCCTCAGAAGAGGAACTTGGGCAAAACCTGAACAACACTTACACGTCTCATCTCAAGCAGCTGAGTGAATATTTAACAGCGGCATCAGAGCAACAGCAACAGAGCTCACCGCGCTGGCTCAAAGACAAGTGTTAAGATAAGATGAAACTTTAATGATCATTGTGGAGAAACTGGGCTGTTGCTGCATGAAGAAGCAAAAAACAAGGAAAAAATTAGGTGAACAGATGGTAAAGATACATACAGCACTAGAACATAACGCCAAGAAGAAATTTATTCATCAAAATGCAGTTTCCTTTTGAAAAACTGACACAGATTGTCAGAGCTGCCAGCCAATTAGAGTCCACATTTCTTGTCAATTTCATCCCCTTTGTTTGCTAAAACTCTGTCATGTTCAGAACTCCTGAAATGTATTGTATTGATGGTTGAACACCAACAGAAACATGAGTATCAACAGATAAAAAGGTATAGATAATGATGTGGGATCCCAACTAATGTTCTGTGAGTTAACACACAACTACCTGGTTGTCCCTGTGCCCTGCGACTGTGTGCAGGATTGTTTGAGTGTACGCCTTAGTGAGCAAGCGAGTGAGAGTGGAGGGTGTGACAGAGGGAGGGAGAGCAGAGTGACGCTGGCAGCTGTGCCGGTGGTGAGCCGGGCTGCGGATCAAGTGGCACATGAGGCGCAGACCGAAGCTCATCGGGCCAATAGCCTCGGGGTCAGTTAGAAACTCGGAATCTGCCAGGAGGTTATAGGAGAAATCCTCCACGGTTGATTATGTGTCTGCAGAAGGCACAGAATCTGCAGAGTCAGTAACTAAGATAGGAGATGTAGAACATGGGAAAGGAGTATATGGGAGGGGAAGACATAACTTAAGTACCAAATGCCAGAAGACTTTGCCATAGCTGAAGAAAAGGACACCCACTACACAGAGTGGTAGTTTTTTTTAAATGCTAAAAATGTTATGTTTTGTCTTTCTAGGGAGCCAAAACTCTAGGCATCATCATCATCATCATCCCACATATTATAAAAGGATTTTTGGCTAAAAAAATTAAAATTAAACTTGAATAATCTGCTGATTTAAAAAGGTAATTTTACTATTACTACACATGATCATAATATATGATTACCTCACTATTTTACTGTGGCCAATAGATTTCAGTTAATTCTAGCTGAATGTATGGCACCATGTTGTTTGAAAGATACATATAAAACTAATAGCAACAAATGGACAGTGAGGATGAGGAACAGGAGGAGCTGGCAGCAGTAGTGTAACTGAAATACAGCCAAAGCAAGGCGAGATGATGGTCGCTGTGTGATGAAGAAATGTTAAATATTTTTTGTATGTCTGCCAATTGCTTTAATTACCTGATGCATTTCAACTCATCATACATTAAGGACAGCAAATCCACACTGTTCCCTGGTGGCAATGGTGCAAGTCTGGCTTTCCAAGGGAGGGTGGGGGTTCACCCATTAACAAGTTGGGGTTGGGAGTGCACCACTACCACATCAAAAAGAGAGGGCTGTTTCTGTGTTTCCGCACAAAAAGATACTGACTTGAGCTGACCCTCATGCTTTCCATAATCATAGTAGTGGCAGCTTAATATAGATTAATTAATATAGATTATATGTTCATTTTGTATTAAGACTCTGATCTTCTCCAGAATATGAATGTATTGAAGAAATATGACATAAAGTTGGATCAGCCGGCTTCTTTGACATGCAGGGCTCCACAAAAGGTTTGTTGAAATTTGAAGGGTGTGCATGTTGGCTCCTCTGCAATCTATGGTTAGCCGTAACATCCTTCCATGCATAGATATACAGAGAGCTTTACATGTATCTTTGCAGAACTACAATTTAAGCTTGAAACTACACTAAACAAATGGGCAATTTCAGTCTCAATAGAGACATACAGGAAATCCAGCTTCTCAGACTGGAACTATGATTCTGCCTGCCTTAAGTCTTGACAGTCACCTGACGCACAGCAGCCTTTTCATTAGAAGTATAATGATTTACATTAAATTCATGTTTTTTTTTATATTTACTCATTTACTTTTCCTGACAAAAGTCAGAAAGTCAGTGATATGCAATGCTGTTTACAAGCATACTGGCATGTACCAGCTTTAGTATGAGGACCATAATCCTAATGGATGATTGTTTTGGGACTTGTATCAACCCAGTGCATTCTCTCATCATGGCTGATGATAGGGCAGGGAAGTTGGCTGTAGGCTACAATATTGGAATATACTGTACATTAAACTAGTTAAAAACTGAACATCAGGCAAACCTACCAACACATTAAACAAACTCACTTAGTGGAATTTGAATTCTTATTCTTGGCAGAAACCTGTTTAGCTCGGAAAGTTCTCACACTTGGAATAATTCCTAAAATGCAGCACAAAAACTCTTCACTGTGTTGTCATGGTGCTCGGTACATCACTGTATAAGAAGCACATTTCAGGATGAGCAAGAGTCAAAAGTGGTGATATGCTCCTCTACTTGCCATATCATCATCAGCGAGTTGCAAGACCCTCAGGAATAGACAAATATAAGCTGACAGTCTGTCAGAGTTAGTGTGTACAGCAGCACAGACTATTGTTCTGGACAGACCTGTCTCCCTCGCAGCTAGCACACAAACTAGAAAATATATTTAACATTTATTTGATATGACTCAACATTTCCTCACTTTCGGTTACTTTGCTCATACCGACATCACTTATACTTACTTAAATTAACTGGAAATGGATAAAATTGAAATCAGCAGGAGTCATCTCTTTTCAAATTGAGCTAACATCTTATTTCATAAGTTTTAATCCTCCTTACTCACATATAGCTGCTGCCTGCAGACATTTTATGACACATACAGCTCTGTTATAGGAGAGTGCAGAGACAGGAGGACAGGGAGGATGACAGGAGTGGGAGAGCAAAGAGTGGACCGTTGGCCTTGAGGTTATAGATGACATACAAAAATATCGATGCATCTAGACAGAAATAAAGTAGATTTACCATCTCTTTCTCACTAAGAAAACAGATTTTTAGTGAGGGACTTAAAAGATGGAACAAGTGGTATTGTCAGTGCTGTAGTTCCATAAGTGCTACTTGATGACATAACAGATTAGAGTCTTGCCTCTAACTGTGGGAGAGAGCTATTTTGAAGTTAACAGAGCTTGACGCAACAATGCTATGCACAAATAGGGAAATAATACATTTTAATTTACTTTTAAAAGGTATTTTTATTCTAAATTGTAGTGAAAAGCCCTGATTTGCACAGGAAAATGCGTTCCTGATCTAAAAATCAGAACAGAAGACCAGGGAGACACTTACTCAAACCTTTGTTTCTTCTTAGAAATAGCAGAAAATGCTTGGGTTGCAAATACTCTGCAATCAGATATATCTATGAGTTCCCTTTGAGACCCACCCTTCAGCTGTCGGGTTGGTAATCCTAAAATTGAACTCAACAGGACCTTCACCCTAACAGTAAAAGTGCATGGTAAAATAATCAACACTTCCCAACAACTGTCAAAACACTCAGTCTCTGGAGTGGCTCTGCAGGTAATCTGTGTGATTTAAGATTGTGCCAAAGGTGATTGTCTGGCAGTGTCAGCAGAGGGATACCGCTGTCATAACCCTCCTCCAGTTTTCACACAGAGTAGACTCTGATTGCCATGGAAACACAATCTACTCTTTCAGTTAGCGTAGAAGAATGTGTGAATATGGGATACAGGCACATTCATATGGTGTCTCTTGTCACATGCAAGTTTAAATCTTCACATCATGCTCTTGTGATGACAAATCGAAAATCATTTTGTAAAATGAGCTGTGTTTACTTATAAGCCTCTGTGAATGTTGACACGCACACAAACATAAAATCAGGATCAAAAATCAAAAGAAGAAAACCTGATCCAGTGGTACTACTATTTAAAAGCTCTATTGTCCTGGCTGTTGTTGGTGACAGTAAATTACAGATAATTTTGTTTAATTGTGACTCAACAGATATGCAGCTCTTAGCTGCTCTTGTTAATTTGTTAGGGTGGATGTTTGCTGATGTTCAGACTTTGGTTTCAAACTACATGTTATTGTTGTACTGAACAAGTAACACATATTTGCACGCCTTTAATTAACTCATATCTATAAACATGATTTAGCTTGCAGCAGGCTAAATCACAAATCCATAGTGCTGAAAAGATTAGTCAATTAATCAATTCATCAATCAAACAAAAGTCAAAAGTTTTGATATATCTAGCATAGCGTAATTCAGGCAGGCAACAAAGTCAAGCTCAGCTCACAATCCCAGCACATCAACTGATAGCAGCCATCTTAAAGCCAGCCACATCAGCTGACAGCTCAGCTGATTCCTTTCTTAGCATTCATTGGCAAATTCCAGACAAGGCACCTTATTTAAGCTGCTACAGCCCACCTACCAGCTGCCTCTGCCAGCAGCTCATAACCCACAACCACCCCAGCTCCGACTTTCAGGCCATATCGACTAATCATGTAATTTGGTATCAATGCCTGCTCTGTACTGTACCAGGGGAGTCTTTTTCTGCAGCTCTCTGCTTCACGCTTTCCATGTATGCACATGGATTGGCAGAGGTCCCAGAACCGAGCCATACCACCAAACATAACTACAGTGGCACAAATATCAGTTTCTTTGATGAAAGTTGTCCTGGCTGAACTACATAGCTTGTTTGTCATTTATCAAGAAAAAATGCTGAGCCTACACAAGTTTCAGTTCTTTAACTGTGGAAATGTTCTGCTCTACTTTGTAAATGGGTTATGTTTGGATTTTGAAGTTAGTCAGACAAAATAATCAATTTGAAAACCTCACCTTGCACTCTGAAAAATTGTGATGGGCAATTTTCGGGCAAAATGTGTTGCTGAGTTGTTGTTTTACATATATAAAAGAGTTTGGTTTCATGTAAGGGAAAACAGGCAGCCATAAATTACTTTCCTCACATCACAAGCAGCAGGGCACAAAAATTGTTCCAATGTTAGGTTGATACTAACCAATAGGAGCTGCACATGTAACATTAATAAATTTCATAATTCCTTTTGTTCAATTGTGGCTCTGAGTGCTTCTTCAGCCTCAACTGTCTGTCCTGAGAGACATTAAATGTTTTCCCATCATCTCTTTCTGATATGGTTACACACAGACACACAGTATGTACGCATACATACTTTGGATCCATCCACGCTGATGATGCGGTAGCTGTTACGTGTGCTGTCATAAAAATAGGAGACGGTGACGGCCGTCTTGCTGGCAGGGACCCAGTTCTTCTTGGTGGTTGGGTCGATTTGGAAAACATGGGCCCTGGTGGTGTAGATCGGCTGCTCCCTGGAAAGCAAAGGAAAGAGGAGAGGGACAATATGAGAGAAGGATCACTTAAGAACTGAGTTCTTAATATTACATTATGCCTGCAGAGATACTGTGCAGTGTCTCGAGAGATACAGAGTCCTTAGAGAGTCAGCATGGATGGGCTGGTGATAATGTAACACAAACCCTAAAGCCTTATAGCAACCCAAAGCCATTAGCACATCAACACCCCCTTCCCCTCCCATAGGTGACGCTAACACATATCTAGGTGTTTGTGCGAGACTGTGCACAAGTTTGTATGCACTTTGCCCTGTGCACCAAATACATTTGAGACGTCTGTGAAGGTTCTCAGTCATTCAGGTCATAGTCATCCAAAGAAGGTTAAGTCAAGGGCAACTGGATTTGGCTGAAGTACTAGAACATGTTTCGTCCCTCATCCAAGAGACTTCTTCAGTGAAATGACTAGTTACGAAAATCAGCCATTTAACCGCTGTGCATCCATGCCTCCATGGTTGGGATGCAGGTGAACAAAGAAGTCACATCATAGGACACCATGGTTTCATCTGGGTCCAGTTTCAGTATTGAGTTTTGGATGTGGTGAGGCGTGTTTCCAACCAAGGGGGCTATAGTATCACCAGGTGCACATTTAAGAAAGAGAGGGTGGATGGTTTGAAAGAGATGTCAAGGAAGCCATTTACATCTGGATTGAGAAGCAGTCGCTGAACAGAGGAAGAGGTCTATGCCACCGCTTATACCCCATTTACAATGCTGTCCTTTCATCACTTCCCAGGAAACGTAACAAATGTTACCTCTTGGCGTTCAGACGACTGTTGTTACATTTATTCATTTAGCTGACGCTTTTATACAAAGCAACTTACAATTGCTAATTACGTCAGAGGTCCCAAGCCTCTGGAGCAACTAGGGATTAAGTGTCTTGCTCAGGGACTGTGTCACAATGGGGGATTAAACCCAGGTCTCTCACACCAAAGACAGGCATATTATCCACTGCACCGTCACCACCCAAATCTGTGTCAGGAGTATTACATCTGCAAGGAGCACTAATGAACGAATGAATGAAGTGGTATTGATGATCCTGGCAAACAACCCCACAGAGTTTAAATAGCTGCGTTTTCCTACTAGTCACTACTGAAGAACAGACAGAAGAACTGAAGACATCTCTTGGATTAGGGTATTGGATTCTAGTATCTTCAACAAAGTCCAGTAGTCCTTGACTTAACCTTCTTTGGATACATGCAAGACAAGTATCTACCTGTAGTCAAAAAGACTTGCTGTCATCTTGCAAAATGAAAAACACCAACTTCAAAATTTCCAGTTTTCAGTAATAAAATAAACAAGAGGTTGACATCATGCTAAATAATGTCATTATTTTTCCAAGAAGAAAACAAATTAATATTTTAGCAAAGTCTGTCAGAATTAGCATGATGTCTGTGGTGTGTGGACGTTGACATGTGGTCAAAGATTAAGTTTCCTGGAACATGTATTGCTGGACGTAACATTACCCCAACAAAGTTTATTTAGAGAACCATGTGCTTGGTTAATAATATACAGCCATTCAGAAAGTAGGACTGGCTGGTATAACTATTATCATATGTCATGTTTTGGTGTATTTACAAACTCATTTTTAGCTGACGCTTTTATCCGAAGCAACTTGCAATTCCTATGTCAGAGTTCACACGAACCCAGGTCTCACACAGGTGTTATCCACTGCACCATCACCACCCATAATCATATGGTGTAATCATATTGTGATGATACGAACTTATATCATATATCGTGATATTAGAACCATATCCTGTTGTCTTTTGGAACTTAAAAATATAACAATTACTCTGAACAAACAGTGCAACTTGGCAGAAAGTTGTTTTTTTTTAACTACAGAGTGAAAGGGTGTAGGCTACAGCTACAGCTTATTCTGGCCACAAAATACATATTTGATATCAGAAGTAAAAATCAGACAAATTTTACACTACCCCTGCACTACTATATCAATGCCAATATGTCGTTCCGGTCATACATTTTTATATTAACTCATTTGATTTGTACTTACAACTTCAACAAAATGACTTGTTGAAAAGTTTTATGTGGAAAACAGCAAAAGACATCACACTGAGCATCAATTGGATTATTTTATTATATGATTACGTATACTATATTTGCAGTCATCATGATCTGTATTTGTTTAATTTCAATAAAAGTTCTTATTACCATGATTTCAGCGATATCATCAAGCCATATTAGAATTTATTGCATTACATTATTACATTAGTAATAAAGTCACATTACTGTTCTCTTTAAAGTCTGTAAAACATTTGCTCAGTTTCTGAAAACTCTGTTGATTGTACAACAGCTCTTAGCCATTTCAGCAGTGCTAGTTTTTTTTCTTTGGCTGGCACTGACTGTCATGTTTGCCATAAAAACTGAGGCGACTTTTAGAGGAGGAGCATTTCACATGGTATACAGCCAGCAGCTGTAAGTTCTTCCAACACCAACACAGAGTGATGTGAGTACTGTGAGAATTAAAAGGCATCGAAAAACTATTAAAGTCAATGGTAAAATAATGTTTTCAATTAAAACTCTGAAATTAATCCTGTAATAACACCAATGGTACATCACCTTTATAGAGCAAGCTACAACTGTATTGGGAAACATTGTTAACATGACTTTCATCTGTCTTGAAAACTGAGCTTCTGAGTCATCTCAGTGACCAATTATAGCCAGCATTCACATAACTCCAGTTCAGTTTCTGTCCTTCCTAGTGGTGTGTTCGATCATTTTATCTAATTCAAATCCATTATCGGATCTTCTTACTGAATCCAAATCCTTCTGAGTCCCCTATACAATCTGTTTAAGGTTTAACTCATAAAGTTTTTTTTTTTTCAAACTTGGAGCCAAATCTGAAATGGAATTAGCTATCAAAACTCAACTTAACAATGACTGCAATGGGGAAAAGTTCAAAATCATGTCATCTATCTTTGAGAGGCTGAAGTAATCTGCCTCCGAGCAATGAGCAGCTCGCTGCCCATGTGATTCAGAAGAGCATCAACATGGGAATGAAGGAGCAGAATCAGACCGCCTGTTAAACTTGAATGACTGCAGACTGAAAAATGCTGAAAATGCTCCTCCTCTTTATGACATAGACAAACACACAGATGGATCGCCCTCTCTCTCTAGACACTGATTATCCTCTCTGTGTCACTCGTACACACACACACACACACACACACGGACTCAGATGTTGAGAGTTAAAAGCTGTAGAGAAATATGTTTTAAAAAATTCTCTCCCCTCCTTTCTATGTTTTCTGTTAACAGCATCAAAGTGAACAGCACACTATAGACTTATAGTACTTCAACTGGTCTAATATAGTTAATAATACAGGTGTTTAATCAAATGTTGAAAAAGGCTACTCCAGCTATTGTGTTCATTCTGATTAATAAAAAAAGACATAGGGAAAATCTATGTAAGTTTTACTACTGTTAAATACTTTAAAGACAAGAATTTTTTTTTTCATACTTTTCTTGCTTTACGAGATTCAAGTCCCATGTTGTCACATTTAAGAATATTTCTACGACAAGGAAGTGCAGCTTGTGGTAAAAATAACCACATCTGCATGCAACACAAGCATATCCTCAGTTCCTTACAAACTATGAAGGCACTCTACACTAAAAGAAGACCACAGCTGAAAGCGAACAAACTGGTTGCACTCCATTTATGGTAGTGCTTTACAGGGACTGGACACAGCAGGTTTGAATTATCCACTGGAAGTCGTTTTCAAAAGGTGGGTGGTTGTGATTGTCTTCTATAAAGTTCCAAGAGTGAGTGATAATTAAGTTGAGCGACTGTATGAGAGGGATCAGAGGATATATTAAAATTAAAAGGTGCAACACATCTAATATTGTCTTTCTTCATTTTAGACTCTCCCTCTACATTTCCTCAAAAGTCAACGCTGTTAAGACAGTCTGAAATTGGTTGAACTGCGCCAAAGCACTGCAAGTACTGAATTTGCCTCGGTGAGTAAATCCCTTATGCTACAGATTAGCTTCAGATCAGGGCTACTGAAAACAATAACACATGACAAGACATCACTAATCTCTATAGTACATGGTCTTCCCACTTGGTTACAAACAAGCTCCCAGGAGAGAGCTTTTCCAGCAAACTTCCGACAACATCAGTTTTGTGTTGTAAACTACTTGGCCTTGGTTTACTTTAGTGACATAAAATGTGTGAAGTGGGCACATGGGTACTGAGCTGGAAACAGGGGCACAGCCACACTTTGCTTGGCGTGGCAAAAAAAATCATTCATGCACACCATTACTAATATTGCATTTTTAGAGCACAGGTGTGTGCTTAGAAAAATAAGCCTAAATCTTAATCATCTGAGAGCATGTTCTTAAAAAGTCACTAACATGATTCCAAACAAATGGCTGTTAATGCTAGTAGAAACATAACTCCTCGTCCTGTATGTCAAGGTTTGACATTTCATTAACATGGTACAGATGGTACCAAGAGGACCTTCAGTTCAGTATTACTTTAATACACTACAATGAGTTCCGGGTGAAAATAGTGTCAGGCAGGCAGGCAGGCAAAATTCATGAGCTAATAAAGCTTTTACTTCCATTGGGATTATGGTTCTCACAGAAATGAAAGCCTAATACATTCACTGTCCCCTTTAAGCCTAATCTCAGTCTTCATCTGTTTTGGGAACAACAAAACCCATTACACAGATCACTGTTGTCGCTTTACGTACATAAGCGCACACACACGCTGACCTTTGCAGTGGCAGTGACTGGAGCCAGCTCACACTGGCAGGGGAAGAGAAGTGAAAGGCCACTGCTGAACACATGGATGCACTCACACAACTGCTGGTGGAATCCAGTGATCTGCTTTTCCGAGATAAAAAGCATTAGGTTTGATTGATTTTACTGGGGGAAAAAAGAAGACGACATTTGGGACTTTATGACCGCGGAATTTTTCGTGCCGGGTGCTCTGTCCCCATCTGGTGCTTTAAATAATTTACATGTGTTTCTATGTGTGGGGAGCAGGTTTGAGTAAGTCTGCACTGTCTGTGCCGACGCACACCTACACACCCACCTCAGGCCCATCCACACTGATGATTTAGCAGTAAAAAAAACTATGAGTTTGATTCTGACGAGCAAGTGAGTTAGCAAAAGGCTGCCATGTTAGTGTGATAAATAACTGCACTATATTACCTCTGAGGAATATGGAGCAGCAATATTGTGAGTGATGCACGACTAAGCCTGCTTGCTTCTTGTTCTCTTAAATCCTTTCAAATGTTGGCTTGATCACCACCTGGGGTTTACTAAAACAACATATTCTCCAGAGTTAAAGGGAAGTTTGCTAAGAGAAGGATAATCCCGCCGTTCGAAGACGACATTTTAAAATGATGCAGGATGACACCGTGTCCTGAGAGGAAGTGTGAAGAACAGCAGCCAGCTTCTATCTTTGACTGAGAGTTTGAATGGTGATTTTAATGCAAGGGGTTGCAGTCATGTTGCATTTGTGTTCTGCTACACCTGTGGAATTCATGTATGTTTTTCAGCTGAGTGAGAAAACAGCCTCGTCCAGATATATTTATTTTAAGAATCCGCTGCAGGCTCAACCCTAAACAAAACTTTCCTCATCATCTACCTCTCTATCTACCTCTCTATGTGAATGAGGTTTAGATATCGACAAGTGACGTAGGAATCTGAGTTCAAAACTCGAACAGGCTTTGTAACCTGTTGAACAGGAATCAGCAGTTTCATCAGCTTCTGATATGCGCACTGCAACATTCTTCGTTCCTATAGAGAGTGAACATAACGTTACTTCAGCAGCTCCAGACCTCACGCATAACACACCACACACGTGGCAACGCATATAATTACAAAAACATAGATAAAGGAGTGTAAGGGTTGAATCAAGTGCTAACATGAAACAAAATATAGAAAGGCAAATACAGTATGTATGCTATATTTCAATATTTTTGTTCCTTTTATGTGATAAGTTGATGACATTTTTCTTAACTGGCAGTACTGTTATGGAGGTAGGTCTCTAAATGGGTCAGCAAAGAGATAGCATCAACACACAATGTCTGGGTGTTTCACCATGTTTGGAGTGTGAAATGGGCTGAGGACGAAACAAAATAGTCAGCTGTACATCCAGGTACTATTGGATAAAGACCCGCAGGCGTAATATGAATGAATGAGACAGTAACGCTATAATAGGATCTCTTCATTAGCAACACAACATCTCTCTGCCAGTGGGACTTCATAAAGTCAATAGCCTTTTTAGAACTATTCCCCCCTCTGAATCCTCCAGAGGTAAAACCCAAACCTGAACAGACATTTTCAGTGAAATGCACCACTTTATTATTATCATACAGTGACCTGATGAAAGCGCACTACTGGCTACATCAATTACTTATTATACTGCCATCAGAATATGTATAAAATTCTGTCCTTGAACTTAAGTGGTCTGACAAAAAACAAGGAATTTGCATTTCTGTCTGTTCAAAGAACTTTAATGACAAAAGCTGTATTTTCACTTGTCAAATACCTACAGTACAGTAGGGGGATGAACACTGACACTTATCCTTCCTCACTTTCTCTGCTGGTGCTGCTGGCAACAATACACTAAGTCACAATTGACTTTTCTGTTGCACCGAGGTAACAAAAGAACATCTTCTCCCAAATCTGTTACAAACAGAAAATGAGAAACTCATATCTGGCTCACAAGGTGCACACATCTGGGGACAAATTAGAAACAAATGTGTTGTGAAGACTAAAGTGGCACTCACTTGTGAACATGTAAAAACGGAATTTATTCATTTGAATTCTTATTAACCAGTGTAATCCTGTTCATATGTCAGATGAACAGAGCTCTCCATCATTTTTACCTGCGAGGACTGCTGGAGAGCAGAGCTGCCTTATTAGTGAGAGCTGTGTTTTGTCTGAGTGAATGAGCAAAGTAGGCAGGAGAGGAAAGTGCTGCGGGATCATCACTACAGCACCACCTGGGCTTTTAACGCATAAACATAATGTTCTACTAATGATGTCAGGAGGTCAAAGAAGGGCAGGTTTGCCCACAGATACTGTACCATTCAATAACCTGGACTGTAAGATCCCTGTTGAGTGAGACACATATTTAAAACTGAAATGCTGTGTAGCAGAACAGAAAGGATTAATCAAAGGAAAAAGAGAGCTGTTTCAAATATGTGATTTTATCACCAGGGACTTTAAATGTTTGTTTTTAAGGCATTTCAGCTTCATTAGTTAGTTATAACCAGTGTTGGACAGTAACTAAGTACATCAAGTACTGTACTTAAGGACAAATTTGAGGTACCTGTACTTTACTATTTTCATTACACTTTCTACTTCTACTCTGCTACTCAAAGGAAAATTTGGTACTTTTTACATCACTACAGTTATGACAGACAGCTTTAGTAGTTACTTTACAAATTACACTTTTTGCACAACATAACAAACATATAAAGAGTTTATAAAATATGATGTTACCCAACAGTTTATTCAAGTACAGCTGAAATGACAGAAAATAAATTTGCCACTAATTTGATCGTTTAATCTTCATGCAAAAACATTTTATTCATAATGGCTGGTTGGACAAAACAAGCATTATGAAGATGATTACTTTGGGCTCTGGGTTACTGTGACAAACAAGTACATTATCCTGATTATACTTGCATATTAAAGTAACATGTTCAATGCAGCACTTTTACTTCTAACAGACCATTTTTCAGTGTGGTAAGAGTACTTTTACTTAAGTAAAGGATCTCTCTATTTCGTCCACCACTGATTATTACAACAAACTTCTTACTAGGACTGCAACTTACAAATATTTTCCATTATCAATTAATCTGCCGATTATTTTCACGACTACCCATTTTGTCTAGAAAATGTCAAATAATTATGAAAAAAAAAGAAAAAAAGACTCTTCATTAACATAATAAATGACAAAGAATAGCAGCAAATCTATACATTTGAGATGACAGCATGTTTCACATTTTTGCTTAAGAAAATAACTGAAACCATTAATCGATTATCAAAATAGTTGACAATTTTCTTTCGATTGACTAATCGTTTAAACTAACTAATCACTGCAGCTCTACTTCTTGCACAGCAGAAAATTCTTATTGACAGGTGCGTGAAACCAAGAATTAAAAAACAAAAATCCAACACACTCACATAAGTGAATTTGATCCCTTGTACTCACTTTACTAATGTTCCAGTCTTCAGAACTTCATGATGGATAATTCATGAAGATCTCTGGATTGAAATGTTGTTAACAAAGTGAGAACAAATGATCGACAGTGACTGAGATTATCGCATTTTGGCTAGGTCTATTTGATGTTTTATTGTTTTTCATAAAGTGGACAAATCTATTAGCTGACTGACAAAAAACTTGACAATTTTGACAATCAAGTAAAAATTTCAACATTTTGTCAAACATTTGCTGAGTTTTCTATGTATTTATTAAATGTTGAATTGAACTTCTGGGTTTTAAACGGTTAGTCTGACAAAGCAGGTCATTTAAGATGTCACCTTGGGCTTACAGAACTCATGATGGTATATTTTATAGCGTAAACCAGTGCTTTCCCATCTTTTTGAGCTTGCATTGTTTATAAGTGTGTAGGGGGTGGGGGGGTTCGCTTCTCTTATTTGAATGCTTTTCAGAACCTTGAAGAGATAAAAAAAAACAGTTGTGTGCCGCTAATATCTTAAAAGATATAAGTTCTTTTCGTCATCCTGGGAGATTTTTATATATTGGTATAATATCGTATACGTAACATTTGTGTGAAATTTTTAATCTTCCTAATGTCAGTTTCAAATGTTTTTATCACTGTTTTTAAATTGCCATTATTAAAAAGTGACCTTCATGATTATTATCATATACTATACTGAACTGTGCCTCATGCCATTACAGCTCATCGCGACAAAGGCAGCAGGCCAGATTCAAACCAGCAACCACAGCAGGTACCCCTCCATCTCACTGAGGCAAGAGGATGCATAGCCCAACTTAATCTGAGAGCTCAGAGAAAAAGGAAGTGAGGAAGTCTCCCCAGAAGCACAGCATGACAGCAGATGGCCTCCCAGGCCTCAACCATCTGGTGAGGAGACGTCCAATCCGCCGTCAGTCTGTCCCCTTTCATTTACCCACGATTCTTTAACAGTGAGACCTGCTTCTACACCTCTACTACACCTCTACAACCTTCACCTCCAGGGTTCAGCCACAGACACAGAACACGCACTCAGATTAGGCTTAAAGTCCACTCTCCTGCTTGGGCAGCCAAGAGACCCAATGCCAAGTCACATGTCACAGAGCCTAATCAATGAGTGTTAAGCCTGTAGCTGTCATTCTATGGCCAGCCAAGAGATTATCATATATCCCCATGTTAGGGCTGCTCCTACCATGGCTTATTTTGAATAGCAATATGCTGATTGCATTGCGGTTTGCGGGACTGCTTATTAAGTTGGAAGGAGCTGTCCAGCAATCTGAGGTTTATTTTGGTATAATGCCAGAAATGCAACGCTTAAGCTGTGAAACTGTACTTAAAAACACAATTACAAGCACTTTTTTCTCCCATTGTTAACATCATAATATCCACAGCCTTTTTAAATTCAGAAATCTTTAGATAGAGAGAGATAGAGAGATAGAGAGAGAGATAGAGATAGAGATAGATAGATAGATAGATAGATAGATAGATAGATAGATAGATAGATAGATAGATAGAGATTTATGATGTATCGGGCATGCTGCACAAATACAACATTATAATTTGGACTAATACCATACATTATTGTACTTTATAAAGGAGGTGGAAATGCTGTGATCAATAACAAATGTGTCAAGGTCAAGGGGGTACTGATAGATCACATGATCAAAGGCCTATGGTAGGAATTATACTAAGGGTTTTAATGTGTGTGATTTATAGTTAATCTATAACTCCAGGAGCCGAGAGCCTGCAGGGACAAAGGCACACCTGCAAAAAACACCACAAACCATTTGTAGTTCCTACTGCCAAACACACAATTTTATCTTTATTGACTGGTCACTTAGGGCAGGACACATTGCATCATTACCAAGTGTAATCAGGAGGGAATATATTGCATAATTAAGCACCCATATGAATAGAAAAATGAAGGCTAACGGTCCAGGAACTTCACTGTTTAAAACTGTTTTATAATCAGATTTAGAGCTTAAATGATGAAACAATTAACTGATTAGTGATTGACAGAAAAATAACTATATAACTATGTTAAGTAGTAGAGAAACAACAACAATTCCCCAGTTTCAGCTTCTCAATTGTGATGGCTTCCTGCTTCACTTTGCCTCATTCAATAAGAAACTGAATATTTTCAGAATTTGAAGTGCAGGTTGGAGAAAACCAGCAATTTAATGATGACACTTTTGGCTTTGGGACACTACAATGAGCATTTTGTTTCAGTTTTTAATGAAATGAAAGAGACAAGAAAAAAAGATTAACTGCATATTAATTTATTACTATAATCATTCACTCACTAGTTGCAAGCCTAGAAATGATTATCAATAGATAAATGTCATATGACAAACATCTGCTGGTTCCAACTGCTTAAATGTGAATATTTTCTGATTATCTTGGTCTTCTGTAATAAATAATTTTCTGACTATTTTGGGGGGTTAGGCTGCTGGTCAGACAAAACAACTTGTGATAGGCATTCTTCTCTATTTTCTCACGACTTAATTTATTATACAATTCATAATGTCCTGAATCAAATATGGTTGGAACAATGACTTGATTTAAAGAAAATCAATCATTAACTATTTTGATAGTTTTTATAATTTCTTAAGCAAGTCTAAGAATGTTAAGCAAGAATGTGCTCTTCTTACATTTTACAGACTAAACAACATTGTGTTTACAGACAGGCTGGCCAGATGAAACTTCCTGCGAGCTTCTTCCTTTCCACCTTCCAAATGTATTCAGCTGCCCAATGATACTACTGGTTGGTGACTTGACAAGGACCAAAACCAGTCAACTGGAAAAGGGAAACTTGTTGTCATGTGTCTGTCAGTAGGTGTGACCTCCTTCCTTGCTCCAGGCAGTCCATTGGGTCAGTTTCATGACACAACACTACAGAATCCTTCCAGTTTCAAACCTGCTTGATAAGTAAGCCAAACTCTTCAGAAGGAGTCAGGACTGTTGAACTGGTTTCTTGCACATGAAAAAAATCAAACATGCCCACTCAGGAAAGACACGCACAGGGGCACGGTGTGGCACTTGTTATTCAATTAGGTATGTTGTATAACATAAATTACTCAAGGAGCGGTTTGATTTGAGACGGAATTACTTACATCAATCTGTTATTATTGCAATTCCTAACTCAAATAAAAGCCATGCAAACAGCAGCCTACTCCAGAAAGAAAAGGTAATGTATGTAGCTGTGGGCTGGTGATTGCATAACTATGGCATTGAGCCACAGAGCAAACATTCCCATCACAGATGACTATGAGGCAAAATAATGTACCCTGTAAACAACTGTGGGAGTACACCACTACCTTCAGCCCTGTGGACGGCGCACACACACACACACACACACACACACACACACACACACTCCCAGGAGTACCATGTATCCTTACTAGTGTGCCTGCAGTGTTGACTTTGACACCTCCATATCATAACCTTCTCCCTCTCAAAACCATATTACTACAGACAGATAAGGGGGAGCTGGAGTGTTCAAAAGTGGAATTAGACCAATTAACCTGATTGCCTGCTCAAAAATTTTAAATAAATCCATAATTAAAAATATGGCATTTTCGCACATGAAATCGTAATATCTCATAGACAGCTGAAGGGCATCTTAAAATTTCCTCACACCGCGATTAATCTGGATATAAACGACCAATTGGGGTCTTCCTCAGCTCCCAGCGCGCATAGGAAAGCGCTGGGGAACAGCGACCGTGATAAACAAATTTATTCAGAGGCTTGACAGATAAACTGGACAGTTGTAGAGGTATTTTGGTATATTTTCACCGCACACACGCAGAACATTTCAGTCAGTGCAGGTGTCGTTAGAGGCGCTTTCTGGATTACTCACCCCATTGCCGCTGACTTCAGGAACAACTCCTTTTGATATGTAGGCTCTATTGGCCGTGGGTTGAGAGGAAAATAATGTATTTAAAGCGCAGGCAAAGTCCAAAGATGATTAGCAGTCCAAAGAGTTAATTCCCCGACCGCCAGCTTCTAACAAGTCCTCTTGCTGCTGAGAGACAGCTGAAATATGAGAGCACTTCTTCGTAAACTCGCTTCACCGGGTTGTCAAGCTCAGTCTCACTGTCAGAACCCCGGTCATTTCAGGAAGTTTTTTTATCCTTGCTTGTTTGTTTTAGCTCGTCAGATAAATCCCACTTCAGAATGGCTTCTTCCTCGCCGTCTTCAAACAATCGGCGCCGATGAATTAAGTTGCATTTCGCTGCTTGCTCGCTGCGCAGACTTTCTTCCTTCCCGACGGGATTGCGTTTCATTGAAGGGCAGCACCAGCGACACGGAGCGGCTTCCACCTGCTCACGCTTCTGTATGAGCCGAACCACCCACACTTTTTAAACCTGCGGTGTCTGCGATTTTAGTCGGAGTTTCACCCGAAAATGTGGTCTGAAACCACAAACCATTAAAACCGATAATAAATTCAGGTCAAGTGACTAAGATGGCTTTCACTAGCGGGCACTTTCTCATAAATTAAGCTAAATAACGGTTAACGTTATAGCAAAATGCATGTGACAACGCCACTCATTAGCATCTCAAAATATGTATCTATAACTTGGTGTTAATGTGGGCCTTTGGTATAAAAATAACAAACTTTCAACGATTTGATATTCACCGTTGATCCTGTTTCAAACTGACATGTATCAATCACTTTCAGGTGCGCGCGCTTTCGGAACCTTTGAAATATGTTCATTTGTTTCGGGGGAAGCATTTTAGGGTCGTACTGGGATTTCTTCAGACCAGTCGTTTATGACAATAATGTATTAACGTTAATGTGTAGCAAAAGCTAAACGAATTCACGTCGATTAAAGGTGTGTATTCGTGTTAAAATGCGCTCAACATTAGCGTTATTGTGTTTTGTGGTTGTATGAATATTTTGACAAACGTTAGCTAATCGCATCAGGTTCAGTCTAGTTTTGTTCCGCATGGGCAATGTGGCTTAGCGAACAGAAGACACGTCAAAATAGACGTATCCGCCAGTAAAAGAATAAAAACATATAAAAACGTTAATATACAATACAATGGTTAATGCGATAGTTCTGCAATTTAGCTTTCAATTTCTCGTTGCAGCATGGCTGACACCACGGTAAACCCGGAGTACGAGGAGCTGTTTGCCCACAGGTTTTCATCGGAGGACCAGGAGTACCAGCAGTATGTGAGCCGGCCACCTGACCCCCCGCCCATCGTCGAGGACTGGAGGAGTCGTGGAGGAGGTAACCAAAGAGGCAGGGATAACAGGTAATGCAAAGTGGCCGAGATAGCTACTTCAGAATCTGTAATTTACATACTTAGAGTTAATGGTTATCATGGCAGTTGTAAATAAATAAAGCTGTAGGATCTTGTAACCGGAGGGATATGATTTGATAATGGCAACACTGTAATGCAGCATAGTATTTGAGGCTATATTACAGTAAAGGGATGTCACAGTGATTTAGAACAACAACAAGGAGTTGGGGGACATGTGAGGGGATGAGGCATGCTGTTTAGTTCCTCTGGTTCCATAGTTTGTGGATAAGGGCTGTTTTATAACTGACAGGTTAGATTGTAATTATTGTAAAAATAAGCTCCACCAGAAACAAAGGAGCCATATACAATTGTTTTCACATGCTGATAGGCACTCCCCATGACTAGTAAACAGGATTTTTATTTGTAACTTAAAAAACACCATGTCTCTGTCTTTATCCAATCAAGATTACAATCTGAATTTCTCCAACTAATTATTAGGTATTTCCTTTCCAAAAATACTCCATCATAATTGGGCAATACCAGAAATCATCAAATTACAGCATAGTGTGGGGCTAAAATCATCTTAATAGGGTTACTTTTTCCATTTCTGGTGAGGTTTATTGATTTCAACTCATTTGTGTTACAAAAAAGTCTTATTATATTATAACATCATACATTATAAATCACTTTACAAGCAATGGTTATGAAACAAAGACACAATATTAAAGTAAAAACATAATAGCAATAATACTAAATGGCAACTGCAAACGCAGAAACTCTAAAGATCTGTCGTTAGTTACTTAAATGCTTTTACGTGCACTTAACAGCCAGGTTCTTGTCAACTTTGTTCATTAACCTGATATATTAATCAGGAGAGATCTGATTTCTGTAATTGGTATTAAGGATAAGAGAAACCCAGTAAACACAGCAAGATTTACTCTGGAAAAACCATCTTTCATGACATTTTAAAATACGTGTGCATTTCTAACTGTATTTTTACACATTCCGTTTATTACGTGCATTAGTACCTGTTGTTCAAGATTGATTGTTAATTTAATTTAGTTTCCATCTAGGTACCATGATCGCCGTGGACACGGAGGACGAGGTTGGGGAGGAGGCCGGGGTTGGGGAGGGGACTATCGTGGGCGAGACAGAGACCAAGACAGAGAGAGAGACAGAGACAGAGAGAGAGACAGAGACAGGCACTGTGGGCATGGAAGTGGGTATCAGTCACGCCCTCCAAATTCCAACCAGGGATATAACTCCCATCATCAGAGACCACATTATGACCGCTACTGATCTCTACACTAATCTCTCAGGTTTTGTCAGTATTATAGTATTTTTGCAGTGTTATAACTTGCATTGCAATACTATATGTGGCAATGTGCAACTGTTTTTTTTTTTTGACTCTCATTACTGCAGTCTCATAAGCGAGGGCTGAGCAACATAACAAAATTAGTTATTCAATGTACATCATTGCATATGTGTGGAACTTTGTTAATATTGTGATACACAGTTTTATTGTTTGAAATAAAAATCCAAAGCAAATACTCAGTCAGATTTATTTTTTTTATCCCAGAATGATTTCTGTAATGTGACAGTGGAAACTGTTTGACCTACCCTTACCTTTTCCATACCTAACACAGTTGTTTTGCCATATTGCTTTATATTGCTCAGCCCTGTAACCATATAACATTTTCTCATTACGTTTTTGGGAATGGCAATAAGAGCATACTTGGAGTATCAGTACTGGAACATTTAAAATGATATTTCTCTTTCAATTTTTCAGATATGTGGGCTGTTTTTAATAATGTCTGATTATCACAGTACAACTGGGAAAGTATCACTGAGTTGTTTCGTGTTCAGACTGCATATTTTACATGTTTTGATACTGGATTAGGAATTATACAGTTTGGTTGCAATAGTGATTCTGATTTTCCATAGAAAATCAATTTGTAATGCAGCTTTATTTTTCTGTGTCACAACATTATGTATCGATACTCGCAAACTGAGCTGTTCATATCAATAAACATGTATTTTCTTAAATAGTGTTTTGTCATGTTATAGCGCTCAACAGTTAACAAAATTTAACTCTGTATCAGTCCTAGTCAGCACACTAACATTAATTATTACAGGTGTTTTGTAGGGATCCACTAATTTAAAATGCTGGATTGGTATCGGTGCTTATTAAGGGGATTGGACATTCAAAGATGATTAAAAGCATAAGCTAGATACACACCTATCAGCCATAACATGACCACCTGCTAGTCATAATGAAGATCTCACAATTTGACCTACAGTAGCTTGTCTGTTGGATTGAATCACATGGACCAGCGTTCGCTGCCCACATGCACAAATGAGCCTTGGTTGCCCATGACTGTCGCTAGTTCACAGCTTGTCCTTTCTTGCACCACTTTTGGTAGGTGCAGACCATTTTGGAAATGCCCTGACGCAGTCATCTAGCCATGACAATCTGGCCCTTGTCAAAGTCACTCACATCCTTACGCCTACTCATTTTCCCTGCTTCAAACATCAACTATGAGGACCAAAAAATATATATTTCTGCACAAATATGACCTAAACATGCTGAGATTTTCACACAAAGTAGACCAAGAGAACCCAATTAACAAATAAGACAAAAAATATACTTGGTCATTTATTAATTGAGGAAAATTGTGTACTCTGATATTAAATATCTGTGAGTGGCGAAAGTATTTGAACCTTTTGCTTTCAGGATCCCAGAAAAAGAGTTGTTGATGCTCATCAGGCTGGAAAAGGTTACAAAACCACCTCTAAAGAGTTTGGACTCCACCAATCCACAGTCAGACTGACTGACTGTGATTAAAGACCATTGCTACCCTCCCTAAGAGCGGTCAGACAACAAAGATCACTCCAAGAGCAAGGCGTGTAATAGTCAGCGAGGTCACAGAGTAACCCAGAGAAAATTAAGTGTTCACTGAAGCCACATTTCACCACTTTCACTGTTTCAGCCTTTAATGTCTTACTCATGGATGGCACATTAAACGAAATGCAGAACAACTGTACTCTGTGAGGAAGAAAAACAGCATTCACAGTAAATGACTCAGATGAGAAGCCTAAGACAATAGTTCACATTGTGAAAAGCAACTGAAATATTTATGTACATTATTTATACATTATTGCTACTTGCATCACTGGCTATGGCATATGTAGCTCATTTCCTTAAGATGTCAGCGTCTGTGTATCTCAGTCAATTCACAGCAGCTTTGGACGCACTGGTCCAATCCACTAACCCAGATGTAGAAATATTCTGCACTGTTTTATCACTGCTTGAATGCCATTCTTTGGTTTCTATTTATAGCTGTGGTGAAGACAGGGTTAACTCTTCATTTAGACCTCAGCAGAGGAGCAATCAGCTGTGATGATGAGGGAGGAGGTGAGGGAGAAAGTGGTTGGGGGATGTGCTTAAACTGGCACACAGTGGGGAAAGCTGCCATCGCCACTGTAATCAGTTTAGATTAGAGAAACTTCACCCTACACTGCTGCGTCTTACAGAGCAATGGTGTGCTGGACAGTGATGGAGACAGTAAAAGCAAAACTGATTTATTGGCACAGAAATTTCAAAAAGTAATTTCAGTGTCATAGCAAAGGAATTAGATTAGTGTGTAGAGAATAGTTTTGACTAGCAACTAGTTAGCTTAGCTTAACATAAAGACTTACTTAAACATAGACAAAAAGCTAGCCTGAATCTGTCCAAAGTTAACAACGTGAACATAGCACATCTAACCTCTAATATGTCTCTAATATATTTGTTTAATCTGTACAAAAATAAAGTATACATACAACACATTGTGGGTTCTATGCGGGCTATGTGCCAGATTATTTCTTGACAGTATGTTACTGAAGCAAATAAGCGTATTTCCAAAAATGTCAAAAAGCCATATTTTTCATGGAGATATCTTTTGCCATGGCGCTAGTTTGTTGGCCCAGACCTGGTCCAGACAGAAAAATAACATCTATTAGATGTATTGCCATGCAATTTTGTACAGATATTCATGCTTCCTAGAGGGTCAAGCATACTGACTTTAGTGATCCCCTGACTTTTCCTGCACCGTGAAATTCACACTTGTGGTCTTGAGTGAAATATCTTGACAATATTTGATGGATTGTCATAAAATTTGTTGCACACATTCATGTCTGCCTCAGGATAAATTGTAATTACTTTGGTGATACCTTAACCTTTCATCAGTTTCAAACTTTTCTCTAGTTTATGTCCATCAGCTGTACTCCATGTTTAGTGCTAATTAGCAAATGTTAGCAGAAAAGGATGCTAAACTAATTTGGTGAACATAAACATTATCCCTACTAAATATTAGCATGTTAGCATTGTCATTGTGAGTGAACATACTGATGTTAGCATTTAGCTCAGCATAGCCACACTGAGCTACTGGCATGGCTGTAAAGTAATTGTCTCTCTTTTGTCACTTTTTCTATGTAAACATACTCAAAACCTGCTTTTAATGTGTATGTAGTATTGAATTTAGTACACAGCTGATACTGGGGTTTCAAATGAAAACTCAGTCCTGTGTAAAGTTCAAACTACTACCAAGACTAATCCAATATGTTAACAGTCCTTTGGGTGCCACAGAGCATTACTCATTCATTGCACTCATCTTCTTAATAGAGCATAAAGTATTTGGATTTTATCATCATTATCATTATTGCTATATTAAGAAATAAATCAACATTACATGTTTCACCAAGGATTCATTTAATTACAAGTCTGTTGCGTATGACATTTCAATTAATAAGCTGTTAAGGCATAGTGAGGCTTGTCTAAATGTAAGAGAAGGAAAACAAAAGACAGAGATGCACAGTGGAGGACCAGTGAGAGTCACCTCGGTCTGGTCTGCTGGGCTGTCAGGCTTCATGTTGCTTGTTTGTGACAATGTAATGTGACAGCAATGGAGACAGTGTGCTGGGGGCCATGTCCTTGATGATGAACTCATCCACTACAATCATTAGCCCCCCATACACACATACACACCACATCCCCCTGCCCCTGAAGCACTCGGCGACCTACATCTGGTGTTGGAGAGTGCAGGGGCTAAGGTTGGCCCAGGCCAGCCAGCCCCCAGCAGACAGTGGGGAGTGTTCATGTAGCGTGTGACGTGTGTGAATAGCATAGTACTCTAGCTCTGCTCTTTGTGTTGATATAAATGCCCGCAGCTTTGTGAGGTACATACAAGTCCATACACCATTGCACCCTGTCACATGAACACACACATGCGGATAGTAAGCACTCATACGTGTACTAAGACTTTAGAATATCGTAGTTGCTGCTGCAGACCAGGTTTGATGACATCTTGTCCCCTGCTCATCCAACTGCATGCTCTACGAGTTAATCATGCAGCTACTTAGGTCATCCATGTAAAGACAGTGGACTCTGCTGCTGAAGGCAGCTTGTTAGTCTGATTAAATCTGGTGGTACCTCCACAGGAAGATGCAGGCAGGAATACTCAGTCATGGAAGAAGTACTCAGATCCATTACTTAAGTGAAAGTACCAAAATGTACTTAGTAAAGTTCAGTAAAAGTACTGGTTATTCAGAAAATTATCTCCTGTGACTGATATATTATTATGACATGTGAGATTGTTAATACTGATGTATTCATGTGTAAGCAGCATTTTACTGTTGTAGCTGGTCGAGGTGGAGCTAATTTGAACTACTTTATATATGGTTAAGTAGTTTAGTCCAGTGGTTCCCAACCTGGGCGTTGGGAACCACTGGAAAACTAAAATTCTGCTACACAAATTTCTCAAAACATTATTAAAATATTTGCTATACTATATTTTTTGAAATATTGTGAGTTTTACTGTACCTCATTTGGCCTTGAACAGTTATTTACATGACACTATCCGAGTGTAGATCTCTCTTTGGTGGAACTGCTAACAATTCATAGACATCTGAAACAGGACAGGGGGCTCCAACAAGACACTGCTTTTAGTAAGGGGTCGGGAGCCACATTCAGTTAATTTACATTTCATTAACATAGTGCCAAATCAAAACAGAAGTCATCTCATTGCACTTCCTCATTGAGAGAGCAGAGAGACAAGAAAGCACAAAGCTACGGGAGAGGGAGGAAGTCTAGTTGATATATGCATTAAAGGGATAAAAATGTGTACAGATCAGATGGTGAGGAAGAGAAGGAGAGAGGAGCTCAGTGCATCATGAGAAGTCTCCCGGCAGTTTAGGCTGGGAGACTTTATTTTTAGAGGCAGCATTATGGTGCGTTCCATTTGTAATGGGAACCGCACCACCCAGCCTTTGTGATTCAAGATGGCTGCTCTGAGTATCAACAGTTGGTGAAAGCTGTAATTTATACTGTTTATTAGCACTTCTGTGTACTTGTGTCTCATATATATAATTTTCATACACAAAGTGGTGTCCAACTGCTGTCTGTTGATGTGTTTAGTATGAGTAAATACAGCACAATGCGTTTTTATTGACCAGCCTAACAATGGCTAACCTGGCGAGTTGGCCGAGCGAGGTTTTTCCGACTTTTGACTGGAACGCAGTCAGCTCGGGTGTGATGTCATTTCCAGCTCTGACTTCCGAGTTGGTTCAGGGCTCACGTGAGTCAGCCCTAACTATAAGCTTTATCAGAGGAAAAGGAAAGTCTTAAGTCTACTTTTTAAGTCTGCCTCCTGAATCCAAACTAGAACCTGTCTACACAGGAGATGAGCTTGATAGCTGAAGGCTCTGGCTCCCATTCCACTTTGGAGACTCTAGGAACCAAAGTAACCCTGAATCTAGAAGCAGTGTTTTAGTGCTGTAATAGTGGTCTCTGAGATAGTAACGGTGATGGAGCAGTGGATAAGACACATGCCTTTTGTGTGAGAGACCCAGGTTCTATTGCCCACTGTGACACATCAACCCCCAGTTGCTCCAGATTCATGCAACTTCTGACATATACAGGTGTCATATAATTAGAATATCATCAAAAAGTTGATTTATTTCAGTAATTCAATTCAAAAAGTGAAACTTGGATATCAACTGAAAAGTATGAACATGAAAAGTATGAGCATGTGCAGCACTCAATACTTGGTTGGAGCTCCTTTTGCCTGAATTACTGCATCAATGCAGCGTGGCATGGAGTCGATCAATCTTACCTCTTTTCCACCAAAAAAGAACTGGTTCGGAACTGGTGCTGGTTCAAAGTTGGTTCAAAGCTGGTTCAATGTGCGAACCTTCTCAGAACCTGTTTGTTATTCCACTGACTAGAGAGCCCAGCGAACGACGTCATTACGTCACTGTGTATGTGGTAAAAGAACGGTTCCAGTCCAGCAATGAGTTGGTGCCGCTTTGGAACCAGTTTTCCTGGTCGAGAACCGGTTCTTTTGCTGTCGAAACACAAAGAACTGGTTCGCGAGTAGGCAACAGCTCCGAACCAGCTCTCAAAATGCTTTGATGGAAAAGGGGCTTCTGTGGCACTGCTCAGGTGTTATGAGAGCCCAGGTTGCTCTGATAGTGGCCTAGCTCTTCTGCATTGTTGGATCTGGCGTATCGCATCTTCTTCTTCACAAATGCAAAATTTACTTTCAACAGAGAACACAACTTTGGACCACTCAGCAGCAGTCCAGTCCTTATTGTCTTTAGCCCAGGCGAGACACTTCTGAAGCTGTGTCTTGTTCAAGAGTGGCTTGACACAAGGAATGCGACTGCTGAAACCCAGGTCTTGCATACATCTGTGCATGGTGGTTCTTGAAGCACTGACTCCAGCTGCAGTCCACTCTTTGTGAATCTCCCCCACATTTTTGAAAGGGTTTTGTTTCACAATCCTCTCCAGGGTGCGGTTATCCCTATTGCTTGTAAACTTTTTTTCTACCACATCTTTTCTCTCTATTAATGTGCTTGGACACAGAGCTCTGTGAACAGCCAGCCTCTTTAGCAATGACCTTTTGTGTCTTGCCCTCCTTGTGCAAGGTGTCAATGGTCATCTTTTGGACAGCTGTCAAGTCAGCAGTCTTCCCCCATGATTGTGTAGCCTACAGAACTAGACTGAGAGACCATTTAAAGGCCTTTGCAGGTGTTGAGTTAATTAGCTGATTAGAGTGTGGCACCAGGTGTCTTCAATACTGAACCTTTTCACAATATTCTAATTTTCTGAGATACTGATTTTGGGGGTTTTATTAGTTGTCAGTTATAATCATCAAAATTAAAAGGAATGAACACTTGAAATATATCAGTCTGTGTGGAATGAATGTATACATTATACAAGTTTCACTTTTTGAATGGAATTACTGAAATTAATCAACTTTTGATATTCTAATAATATGACTAGCACCATATTGTATAGCAATTGTAAGCTTTGGATAAAAGTGTCAGGTAAAACAAATGTATTGTAATAGGGTAAGCCAAGTATAAGCTCTTTAAGATGTGACTGTGACCAGGGCTTTGTAAGTGAGCGCAAAGATTTTAAATTCTATACTGGATTTCAAAGGTAGCCAGCGCCAGAGAAGCTAATACAGGAGAAATATGATCTCTCTTCCTGGATCTTGTTAGTACACATGCTGCAGCATTCTAGATCAACTGAAGAGTCTTAAAGGTGGAGTAAGCAATTTTGGAGAAATCCAACAGCATAACAACTATCATGATATAGGGCAAACAACAGCACAGCAAGTAATGTACGTAACATTAGCTAAGTTGTGGTGAAGTGTCCCGCATGGTTAAAAAAGGTTTAATAATAAACTTTTGTTACAGTTGCTGCTCCGAAGCACGCAGAGAGGATGGGACGATCCCAGAGACAGCACAACAGCTCCAGACAGTGATACTCACAACTCTCCTGCTACTAGCTAACATCACAACAACAGCATTGGCTAGATTAAGTAAGATGAATGTCCATGGGCAAGTCATTTAACATTACCTGACACACAAATCATGGCTGGAAATGCTGGAACAGTGTTCTATGGCGGGGTGCGGGCCACTTTGATTGTTCCCCAGAGCCAGGGTTATGTACAAATCATAGGCAGGCTACAAACCCCAGATTTTTTTCAGAGCACACACAGAACAGACAGCTAGCAGACTGTGAGGAGATATTCGCTGAATTTGACAAAAGATATGTAGATAATTCCTTACCCCACCTTTAAAGGACTTATTTGGGCAGCCTGATAATGAGGAATTGCAATACTAAAAAAGTGTAGTTTTTCCCCATCATTTTAAGTCTGCTTTTGCAATGTTACGTAGGTGAAAAGGCAGTCCTTGAAATTTGTTTTATGTGGAAGTTAAAGGACATCCTGATCAAAGATAACTCTGAGATTCCTTATCGTGATGCTAGAGGCCAGGGCAATGCCATATAGAGAAACAAAATCTTTAATGTGTTTCGGGGGTGTTTGTGGCCAAGTACAGTAACTTCAGTTCTGAGTCAGAGAATTGCCGGTTATCTAGGTTTTTATATAATTAGGGAACGCCTAACGTTTAGCTAAATGATTTGTTTCATCTAGCTTAATCGATGGATAAACAAAATTTAACAGTGAAAGTTTTATGTTTCCTAATAATATTTACTAAAGGAAATGTATATTGTTTTTACTTTTACCAGATTTTGAACCCAGAAACATACTTCAGACAGTTTACAAAGTTTGTAAAAGGTGTTTATTGTAAAGGGAGTGGGGAATGGAGATGACATGAGTCGAAGATCTTGGCTGCACAGAGTGTGGCAGACAGTGGCTGTAGCAATCAGGGCTTGCTGGTATTAAAATGAAGAAGCAGGATTTCAACAGGGTTTTAACTGAAAAATCTGACAATAATTGGCTGAAGAACCAGGGTAGATAAACTTCAGCTAATTAGGTTGATGAGAGGCAGGTGTGAGTAATCAGCAGGTAACTGGGAGCCAGGAGAGAGAGTAGACCAGTGACACGCCCACAAACCCACTCACAAACTGAGAGACAGACAAGACAAGAAAACAAGGGAAGGGAAAAACACAAAGAGAACCTAGAGTCACGGCTTTGAGAGTGAATATATAAGATGAATGGGATTAGTCCAAGCAAGGAACCTTGTGGGAAAGCGTGACAAATTTTGGTGTGCATGGAGGATTCATCGTAACATGTACAAACTGAGATCAAGCTGATAAATAGGACTTTAACCAGCTTAGAGCGGTTCCTTTAATGCTGAATAAATGTTCTAGTTTCTGTAATAGGATGTGATGCTCAGTGGTGTCGTATGCAACACTAACATAGCATAAAAAACAAGTACAGAGACAACTCCTTCGTCTGATGCAATCAGAAGGTCATTTGTTATTTTCACCAGTGCTGTGTCTGACATGTCATCTGAATTACGCATAATAATTTCAGTGCAGAAATTATGCTGGTGTGTGAGTGATGTTTGACTGTCAAAAATGGAACATCTCAGTTGTCTTTTTTTCGAGGGAGGGACATTCTTGGTTTCAGCATTGTATAACATGTACATTTTGTTTCCATTCTTCAATTACACATAAGGATGAACAACACCCTGAAGCAATACAGTCATTTTACTGGAACACCCAATCAAAAATGAGTCACATTACAAACACCTGAGACACTTAAACCATCAATTATAGGCAGTTTTGAAAGAGGACATTTTAACATGTCACAGTATGAGAAGACAAAATGTCTACTGTGAAAATGGCCTATTTCCGACAAGAGAATATATATATGTTTTTTAAATGATAAAAAATTTAAGTTCATGTGAAAGGATCCTTTCTGTATTTTTTAAACCTGGGCTTTATTTTCACATATGTTGGTGGTAAAAGACTAATATGCACAAAAGGTTTTGAAATCTGTGCAGTAGATGTTTTCAGCTGACAGCTATGAACATTCTGTAGTGGCTGCAGCATATTTGTTTGATGGCAAAGACCTGACTGCAGCCAATCTGACTAGCAAACTGTAAATAATAGCTTAGACTTTATAGATTATTATTATAAAAATAGATCATACAAAATATATATTTTTCAGGCAGATACAGGAACAATAGAATCAATTACTATCAAGGAAATATTAGGGTAAATATATTTTCCTGTTTGTACAACAAGAAAACCACAAAGGCCATCCTCTTCTCTTTCCTTTTGTGAACTTTAAACTGTGAAAAGTCACAAATTAGCAGTTTCAGCTGACATGATCAAAGCTCAATACCCAGCAGTTTAGTGGCTCAGGGGGTTAGTGATGCTCACAACATAGTCCTATATACACTATGTATGTGGTAATTAATTATAATTAATTATCCAACAGTCTTATATCACTGGAATACAGATTACATAACTCCCACCAGCTGGACAAGTAGACACACACGCACACACACACATTTTATCCCTGCAGGTTGATAGTGTTGTGAAGTGGTCTGGACACACACACAGAGTTGGATTTCACACCAACACATTCTGTATAAATGATAAATGTGTTTAAATGGATAACAGCCACTGAGGATGTGTCATGCTAACTGGCTGTACAGAATACTTAAATAAATAAAACAGCTAAGAGTAATCACTCTGGAAAATTGCTGGATAGGTTGCACAATGAAGTCAAATTTGGATGACTGTTAGAGTGCAGTCTCGGACTAACCTAATTTAGTTTTCAGGGGCATCTTCTAAAAGTATTATATGAAGCCTTGAAATAACTGAAATATAATTTCTTAGATAGGTATTCCACTGACCGATTTTGGAGAGTACTATCAAATAGGGCTACAACTAAGGACTATTTTCTCGATGAATCATTAGTTCAGTCTGTAAAATGTCAGAAAATTGTAAAATAAAATGTTGATCAGTGTTTCCCAAAGCCCAAAATGACATCCTCAAATATCTTGTTTTGTCCACAACCTAAAAATATTCAGTTGACTGTCATAGAGGAGTAAAAAAAACAGAAAATATTTATGTTAGTGACATCCCTTAAGGCAGCAGGACTGAAGATTACAAGTAGAAAAAACCCTCTGTTGGTGTGAAGTTTAAAAGAAGTGAGCTTAACAGACTCTTTATTTCTACTGGAGGCTAGTGGCTCCAGGCTACACTGGCTGCTACTAGCATAACACACCAGAATCTCTGACAGAACTGTCAGTGGCTGAGTAGTGGCATTGTGGGCACTGTAGGCAGCAGGTTTTGACAAGGAAGAAGTCATGGTCTACATCTGGGGCCTCAACCTTGGTCCCCTAGTCGTTACACATATAGGCCCTGAAATTGTGGATGTCGAATTTAGTGGTTTGGATAAAGATTTGCTTGTTTGTAAAAACTTCAGTATTTCTTGCCTATATCCCAAGCAAGCTTGCCCTCAAGATTTTGATTATTTGGTCTTTATTGATTGTCTAACATCATGTTTGATTGATTCAATTATTTGCACAGCAGTAGTTACAATCATCAAGGATTAAGTCAAATATAAAAAATTAAGGGAAAGGACAAGTTCAAAAGATTATTTAGGTCTAATAATAATTGACAAATATACAACATTTGCTTGATATCTCATTCATCACACTGTCTGGATTGTGTAGATTGTTTATAAATGTTCTCTTTTTGTATTGTGAGAAAGATAGGTGTAATAAGCTTTGATCTCACCCTACATCTTTTCAATCATTAATCATTTGAATTATAATCTGTTTTTGTCATTTACTCATTATTTTGTGGCTGTTCAAGCACTAGGGTGCATTAGTGTATTCAGATGATCAAATCATCATATTATACATATTATTCCATTGTGGTTTCCCAACATACAACAAACAACATTATAAAAAAGAAAACCAGTACCAATATAAATCAGGCCATGAATCATTTTATGACTTTCCAGTTTGACCACAGAATTTGCCTTCATGGGGAAACAGGGTTGTGCTAAAACAATATTTCTCGTTTGCTTTTGGAAATATACTTTCTGGCTCTGCAACACTTGAGTCCTGTGTAGTCATATGTCATGGGATGTCAAAAACAGCAGAGGAATAAATCATCTCTCCTGCTCACAGTGTTCAAGTAGAAGGCTCAAAATAAGAAAGACAGCCCATTCTGCTGCTATCTATCCACCCACTCATCCACACACACACACACACACACAGCCAAACAGACGGAAATACAACCACACACATCAGGAAATCACAAATCACTGTCATGGATTTGTAATCTAATAGCTGTAAGAAACCATCCACACGCTTAAGTTATTCCCCATAAGCTTCATTTGCCTCTTTAATGCCTCAGTATGAGTGGAAACGTCCCCCACCTCTGAATACATTACAAGCTTGTTTTTTTATAGTCCCCTAAGACCTTGAAACATTGTTTTACACAACACAGGTGAGAGCACAGGACTGTAAGTTCTGAAGACTATTTGTCCTCCTGGTTTTGAGTGTTTGTGTCTGGTGGGTGGTGAAAACCTGTCTCTGAAACTGAGTTTCTTGGTTCTTTCTGTCTAAGTGGGCAGTCAGCGGGAGAAGCTCTCAGATCCCGGTGACTCACCTGACAGCCTCCATGGATCACTCTCCTCGTCAAAGCCCACTCACAGCCGTCTAAAGTGGCCTTATTTCCACCGCCTTTCTCATATGAATGTGCAGATTATGCAATTTAAGAGCACTTCATCTCTGTGCTGTAGACGCAGCTTTCAGCACGGCTTTATTTTATTCTTGCTGGCAGAATAAGAACAGATCACATCCACCAAGAAATAATCTGGCATTACTGAGACTTGCAACCGGATTACAGAGGACAAAACTGAGGCTAAACTGACAATCCTGATTATTATTATTATATTTATTGTAGTTACAGATAGCTTCAGGTACAATATACTGCTACTAATTATGCTGCTTTTTTGGCATCTTAAACTCTCATCAATTGCAACTGATATTCCACTGCAGTACTCTAATAAAATTTAATGTCTGTTGTTCAGTTATTCCATTAGTTATTGTTCTTAAAATTGAGGGCACTGCAACAGAGAACATGATTGGAATAGCATATGATTAGAAGCTGATCATCGGTCAATCTTTTTACTCAAGCACTCCACGCTATGTAAGTAAAACTTTGACGTATGTGTACATAAGTATTTCAATTTTAGGCCTATACTTAAACTGTCAGACATATAAAGTACTTTTTACTCCACCCTATACTTGACAACTATAGTTCCTAGTTACATTGTAGATCCAAAACATTAAAACAGTTTATAAATCATTTTACACTGAGATACCCAACGTGACAAAGTAATTACAAATAGCAACCCCTGCACCAGCAGCAACACTAACATGCTTGTTATGTGATAGTGTAGGTGATAATGTGATAATGTACATAATAATATACGCTTTACTTATTAATACTTACTTAATATGAAAAAAAAAAGAAAATTAAAGAAATAAAAGATTATTTCAGTGTACTCTTTGCAGCTCTGACCATATTTGTTTTAGAACTTTCACTATTGCTAATAGTAGTATAGTTAGGCACTAATACTACACTATAATACTATGAAACTTTAGGATCAGTTTTAAAGTTGGGAGTATTTTTATACTCCCAACTTTTTATACTATTTTCATACTCATGTCAAATATCCAAATACTAATTTTACTTGAGGGATTCTATCTTCTGCTACTTTATGCTTCAAAACATGTCAGTGAAAAATATTGTACTTTTTTACTCCATTTCATTTATTTTACAGCTAGTTGCTTTTCAAAATATTTTGGATAAAACAAGACAGACAAGCTTCTCAAAGGCAACATATTGGTAAAGATTAAACCAGTGCTCAGCAACAATTTTAGTTTGTGACCACGTAGAATAAATCACTGGTTGGGGCTCATGTTTCAAATTTCTCATTTTAGCAGTTCCATCAAAGAAAAACTCCCTACAGTAAAGGGCCTCCACCACGGTACATTTATCTGACTCCAGCAGCTTATCCAACTTTTTCCCTCAGATCGTTTAATTTTAATAACTGAAGGGCCGCTGATCATCTCACATCCCCTCAGATTTAATCCCCAAGTCGGAACCGCTGATCTACACATCCTTCCTCCTCCCAGTTTATCTATTTAGTAAGTTTAGTTTAGTTTAGTAAGTAAGTTTGAAAGCTGGCTGTATGGAGTATCTGGCATCACCTAGTGACAGAAAGTGGAATTATAAAAGCTGTACATAAATGATCTACTGAAGACCAACTTTGATCACATTTTTTGTCAAAAAGCTAAAACCTCCATTTAATTCACCATCAAAAGTCCTACAACGTTCTTCTTTTTGTTGTTTTACATTTTAATGTTGTGATAAGCAAACATGAAGTCATAAATTACAACATGTACCACTGGCAAAGTTACACAACACACAGATCCTTAATACAATGTAAAAGTACTCTAAGACACCTGCTGAATAAATGATAACAGTGCACAATAAAAAATATGCAAATGTTATACTTGCAGTAAATGCATCAGCAAAAATTGACACTCATGCAGGATAAACTCCTGCACTGGCAGCTTAATGATAACACAGTGACAGGACATCAGTATTTAGATAATTTACAACTGATTATGCCCAGAAAGCTTTTTTTTTTAATCCCCCCACACCAGAGCTGTGATCATGTCTGTACATCACTATTGTATAGACAGATACACACACAGACATACACACACACACACACACTCTTTATTCCAAAGGATCATGAGGCACTATGTATATCTCCAGCAGTCCAGTCTTCCCAGCAGTCTGAAGTCTCCCTGGTTCAGTGTACCTGCGTGACACTGTGTTGCGTCTAGGTGTGGTAGATGATCTCTGGTATCTGGCCGTCCTCCACTGATGTACCATTGTTATTTCCAGGTGAGCTAAAAAAGAAAAAAGTTGTCTTGGTCCCCGTTGCTGATTCCTTGGTCACTTTCTTCAATCCTTTCGTGCCATAATGGGAGTCTGGGCCCTGAGGTGTAAAATTACAAAGCAAGATTAGGTGCATCCTGATAGGGGGAACTACAGATCATGTTCATTTATGCAATTTAAGAGATATTTTAAATTGAACAAGTTCAGACTGACCTTTAAGGTGGCACATGCAGTGTAACTGACATTGGGTAGGATTTCCACAGGCTCTTTGAACATCACTCTGAATGTGTTTGCTGTGCCGTCACAGCTGAAACCTGTGTCGTTCTGCCCCAGTGTAATGCGTTTGTCGCTCTCTAAGATCTACAGAACAGGATTATGTCATTAGTGACTGAATAACAAGGTGCCAAGGAAAGATCTACTTCTACTATACTATAACAACTAAATATACTATATACTATAACTAAATATACTATATACTATAACAACTAAAACACAGCAGCGAGTGTACTTTCCGTTTCTGAGTTCATCTGTTTAGTTGTCTATTTTGGTTGGTAACTGAAAGCGTTGGTTGTGCTCAATCATTTTAGTATCTACTATGTCCCTTTCAGTGTTGTACCCACTTTTATACCCAAATTATACCCACTTTGGTGGGCTCTAATTGAAGCATAATGCAATGTAAAAAGTGATGAACATGAGATGTGCTGCATCCAAAATAATTCCACTGTTCATTCAAGTATTTTCTGGGACATTTTTTATCTGTGTTTTAATGTCAACAGTAAACAGTGACAGAAATCAGGTGAGACTCAGGAGGGATGGCATGCAAAAAAGGTCCCTGGCCTTACTTGAACCATGGGGATGGTGTGATTTACATGGTCAGCGTAGCAGTGCCTTAGATTACCAGGATGCCCCATAAATCATCAAACTTTAATTTTTACATTTATCATGTAATGTGACAATTTAGGCTTGTAATTTATTTCTGTAAATTGCAGACAGTCGATATTTCAAAAAAATCCAAAATGTGGACAATAATTCAGAGGTCTGGAACCAGACTATGACCAAGCAGCACTAACTGCATTGCACCTTATCCGTTTAGTGTTATAACACAGTTTTTGATAACTGACAGTAACACAGTACACAACGCTCTGCAAGTGTCAGGGTGTGATGTTTGAAAAAGCAGCCACTTTAAACTGAGCTTGATCATACAGGGAAAAATCCACTTTAAGAAAGGCAGAAGTACCACTTCACATTTTCTGAGGTAGTACACATACAGGAAATCTTTAACTGAGGAGGAATTACACAACATACACAATGAGGGAAAGTGGATTCACCAGAAAGCAGGGCTGGGGATCAAACCTAAATACCTCAACATCTGAACAAAATGTACCAAAAAGTTTCAGGTGGCATCAAATACTTGCTCAGATATGTACTTTTTTGATCAGACAGTTTCTGATTTAAAACATAAATTTTCTTTTTTAAAAGGTTCTTGCATTTCTGCTGTTTTATATTATATTGGTATTTAAACTGGTGTATTGTATCAATGTTAATATAAACATTTTTAATTATACCAACCAGAAAATGTAAATTACAACACTTTCTCACAAACACACTGATGATATAAGCAGTTTTTTCCTATAAAGTCAAGTTCAAAGCCTTAATGCAGAACGTTACCTGTATGTTGACCTGATAGTCAGTGGGTCCATGTATTGAACCATACAAGCCAAAACCCACTATGGATATTCTTCTGTTAACATTGAATCTATGGAGGAAGAAAGACAGAGAGAAAATTAGAAAAAAAATCCAACATGACTTAAATTCAGTTTGCTCAGATTAACAACTGACCGCTAACGTTTGTCATCTCACCTGATTCTGTCGCTGGTACCACTGTACCCCCATCGACTCTCAACCTGCTGGAATCTATTAATGCTGCACTCCTCCCCCCTGAGGCAGCAGCGAGGCCTGTCAATGTAGTCGACCCGTGGTTTGGGGTTTACTGTAAAGTGTAAAAACAGATTTACCACCTCCCGATCGAACAATATTCCAGACTGGGCAGGCCCTGTTGCACAAAAAAGAATATCAAACTGGTTTCTGTTGTTTATGTATGATACACATCAGGAACATGATGAATATGTTCAGTAATGCTTGTATTGGTCAGTATAGCGTTAAAATAAAATAAAAATAAAGTAACAAAGCAGCATGAGAAACAAGTTATATTTTTGTGATGGGCTTACCTGCAGCAAACTCCTCAACAGTCATGAGCGGGAAGCGGATAAGTGGCAGGGCTTTCCCCAGAACCTTCTGTTTGTTCTCCGAGGTCGGGGGAAGCTGTTGTCTGTAACACTCGGCCTCTGCCCAGCGTACAACTGCCCCAAACAGACGGTTCTCCCTGATGCTGAGTGTGTCTCTTTGCAGCACTGCACATAAGGTATCTAAAAATACACAAAAATACAGAATAGCCGTCATCTCATAACCAAAGATACTGTTGAAAAGGAAGTATTTTTGTCAAGAAGACTCACATACCAAGGTCGATGTCTGTAAAGCCCTCTGCGTTTATTGCATCCGCAGTGCTTTTGTCTATGGTGTCTAAGCAGAGACTGGCAAGTTGAGGCTCATCAAATAACCTTGCCTATAGTCAAAGCACAAAAGAAGCCATGTGTTAATTAGTCGGTACCGATCATTTACTTTAAATGCACAAAGGGAGAATCGCTGCATTTTAAAAAAGCTGGGGAAAAGTTAAATGCTTTTTTAATTACTAAATATTGTGTAAGATTATAAAGATGTAAAATGAAATTTCATTTTTATGGAAATACTACAGTTTCCCATATCTGGACTTCCCATGATTTAGGAAATCCTAATCTAATAAAGTGGCAAAAATATCCTTCAAATTTTATAAAATGTTAATGAAATCAAAATGAGTAAACAAGCAATGACAATGATAAGAGTAGACTGATTGGAGTGTGTCTTTTGTGTTCTGTTGGGTTACTTTAGGGGGTTTAGATTACTATTCTTCCTTTACAATATTGGACAGGACAAAAGGAGTGTTTTTTTAATCAGCAATTGGCTGCACATGCAGCCTAAAGGCAGTCAGAAGCAGAAACAAAATGCTGAACCCAACCAAACGGCAGCATAAACCAAAAATAGAACAACTAATGTCATAAAAACGCAACCATTGATGGCTGGAAGGTGGTCTGGTGTGGATACAAGGCAGTTTCCAGTAGACAGATAGAACAATGTTATTACATTATTTCATATATTGCTCCAGAAGACAGCCTTACAATCAGACCAGCTGTTATTAAAACCATGTATTCCTGTCCTGCTTTAAAATGATCTTATTTTGGTGCCTTAAAGAGTGATGTCACCTAAAATACTATCAACGTATTTTCTCACTTTCTCCTGGTATTGTCTGGCCAAGAAGTGGGTTTTGGTTTTCTGTGCTGAGATTAGGACACAATCGCAAAATTCTGCTGCCATTCCAATACAGTTGAGGTTAAATGGCAATTTATTTGTGGTGCTCAAAGCATCAAAATATACATGTGAAAAACCATCCAAACAGCAAAGTGTGTTTCCAGAAAGAATGTCCCAGATGCTTTGCATAATGACAAGAAATCAATAATGTCTTTTTTATTGGGACTGTATTTTGTAGAAAGTCGATCCAGTGGAAATTGATCACAGCAATATCATGAATTATACCGCCAGACCACCACTGCGCAATTTCTAGAAAGACATTCCATTTTGCTTTGATTACCTAAAATTACAGAGACAGATAACTCAAAACATCAGCACATTAAAGCCAAAAGTATATGTCAAAACTGATTTTGGGATAACAAGATATTCCAAAGGTGGCAAACTAACAGTCCACTGAAAGTTGTTTAATGCCAGAAAGCTTAAATGTCAGGTACGTATTAGAGGAGATGTGCGTGACAATAACCTGAGTGAGCAGCATGAATGCGTTGTCAGCTCTGAGGTGCTTGGTGAGGAACTCCACACAGTGACCCTCCAGAGCAGGCACAGCGTACTTCTTAGCTGTATATAGAGTTGTCATCACAGTCTCTGGACCAATGTGGACCTCGTCAGAATACAGAAACCTGTACAGAGGAAACGGAACAATGTATGCGGTCAGTCAGGTATTCATGCAGTGTTATTCGGACAAGTTTAGCCATCACATTTTAGGCTGGCAAATCTGAAGACAGAAATGAATTTGCAGTATGTACGTGGTGTCAAAATAGACAGTGTTCTTTAAAAAGCACTACCAAACCTCAGTACTTCTTTGTTCAAATGCTGGCATCAAATGTCTGATCAGATTTATAGTCTTGTTCTCTAATCAAACAGTAACTGATTTACATTTTGCCCATTTCAGACTGTATTTGCTTGGGCAGTGCTCTAGTACAGACGGTCGTCTACAAAACATTTACCATTAGGGTTTTTTTCCTCTTTTTTTGAATTGGACAAACAGGTAAGTAAAGAAAAATGTGCTTTTATATCTGGTGCCAGACATTGCATGTACTACTATCATACATTTCAAAAGGGAGCCCGGCTCTAAAAGCATTTGTGAAAACTTTTCTGAAGAAAAAAAAAAAGTGTCAGTAGTGATACATTATCACACATGAACATAACTCCTTTTTATACATTAAATTGCAAACAAAGAACTTGGTCTCCTGTCCCATGCTCTACAAATAAAATCAGCCACAGAAAAGGTTCCCATCCAGAAGAACTCATCACATATTAAGGACATTTTACTTGTCCTTAATCACCATATAATAGGCATTAAAACATAAAATAGATTTCATCTTCAGTCTTACCTCAATCTCCTACCAACCAAAGATTTGTTTCTCTTCTGCAAGACCAGGAAACCAGTTTCAGCCTGTTTCTCTAACTAATTCTAATGTACCTGAACGTAAATGAACGAGATCTTTTGGTTAAATTATGGTTCACAAGAGGCTCCACGCACAGTAATTGTTTTTCATCTAACAATATGTTCATAATTTAGGCACCAAGCATCAACAGACCATGTTTCTGCACCACCACAAACAATTTGTGCTGAGTATCCCGAATATTATGCTGTAATCGGATTTTGAAAATTAAAAAAGCAATCCATCAAACTAAATAAAGCTATCCCCTCACTAATCCAGAAGTCAACGCTCAGTTCCCCAATTAAACATCTTTCTAGTAAGCCTCTGTTCAGGTATATTCATTATTGATTTACCTGCTGATTCTTTCTTCATTAAAACTGTCATACATTTGGTCTACGACTTACAACAAATAGTGAAAAATGCTCATCTTAACGTCCAAGGGCCCAAGGTGAAGTCTTCAAATTGCTTGTTTTGTCCAACCAACTGTCCAAAACCTAAAGATATTCAGTTTACTATCACATTAGACACAATCACAGGAAAAGTTGCAAATCCTCAAAATTTAGAAGCTCGAATCATTTTATCTTGAAATAAATCCCTTTAACAATTAATTGGTTATCAAAATGTGTGCAGATTATGTTTTGTTATTGAACTAATCAAGTTGTTCAACTGGTTGTTTCAGCTCTGCAGTATACCTTACTACACTGAGCTTATGCTTTTAAATATACAGGAGGGCCTCTAATGGTCTGAGGGTTATAATATTAAATGTACCCACTGTTACTGTAATGATGTTCCCATTTAGTTATTGCCAGTGTGCAGTGAAATAACTAAACTGCATCCTCCTTCAAATGTAACTCAAACTGAAGTTTGCATGACATTCAGATTGACTGCTAAGTGGGCTTTAATTTGGTCCGTGCTTGGTAAACACCTGTCCCACCTGAGCAAGGCGAGGAAGGCTGCAGGCTCCACATCAGGCAGCTCTATTTCAGTCGAGGTTGTGGCCATCCCCCCGTTGAACATGGCATCAAAAACGGCACTTCCAGCGGCCAGGACGAATTTATGGGCCGGAATCCTCTGGGCCTGTCTCCCCTTCCCCACGACGAACCTGACGTCGCTGAGCAGCTCGTTGTTGAAGAGGAAGGCGAAGCGCTCCTTCAGGGAGCTCTTGGTCGCCTGCCAGTTGTACATGGGCTCCCGGTGAAGGCCGAGTACAGGCGGGGAGGCGGACCGGCCAGGACCGGAGGCTGGCACGTTGGAGATCACTGCAGCGGCTCCAGACTGAGCCGAGTTAGACGCTGCCTCCTGACCGTCATGGTTAGACGCTAAGCCGCCGCCGCCGCCGCTCCCGGTCGCCATAAAGACACACTTATATTTCCTATTCAGCCTCTACAACGAATCGTTAACAACACGCGAGCATACACCGACCGTTGTACCGTATGTGTCGTTATTTACGTAGTATCCATCGCAGCGGACGCCATCGATCTTAGATGTTTAGCTTTACATCCATGCTAGTTACCTGCTAGCTTGCGTCTCTCCAGAAATGACGCAGGCGCACACTTTGTTTAAAATACTTTTTTTCCATGAACCTTTATTGCTGAATTCAAGAGCAGCAAACAAACAAGGCAGCAGTGCCACGAAAAGGAAACAAGCAATAAGAGCAATAGTCATGTAGGAAATTAAAATAAAATGGCATTAATAAATAAAAGAGAAATCTAAGGAAAAGAATCGAGGGAAAGATATGATATATATCACAAGGGTATTTCTTTCTCATTTAAGGAGGATGTGGTAGTGGCTGTGCCATTTTGTTTTTATTAGTAGATTAACATTTACAGTACATTTTCCAAAATGATATTAAATTATAAGGAAAGACAGTATGACTCTCTTTATAATTACACAGATAGAAAACAAATACAATGTATTGGAAAGAAAAAAATGCCTTAATTAATATACAAAATGTTTTGAACATATAATGGCCTGTATGTTCAAAATAAACTAGAATCAGTTTCAAAAGAATAAAGAAGAAGAATACATTACGTTAGTAAGTAGCCTAAATGATATAAAAAAACACAATATATAAAACAGATTAAATTAAAATTACAAAATCCCCCCAAAACCAACAAGTGTGTGTGCGTGTGTTGGGGGATATTACAAAATGTCATAATACCATAATGTAAAATAAGCCATTTTTACATCTATTTATAAATCAGTGAATAAACATATATATATATATATATATATATATATATATATATATATATATATATATATATATATAAAAAATAACATTATTTATAGCCTGTATCAAATACATGTATACATTTTCAAGTAGCTATTTATAAATATATTTATAAATTATTTGTATAATTAAGTTTAATTAGAGTTTCATATTGCCTGGATTACCTTCTATAAAGCACGGTATTTGTTATTAAATAAATTACATATCCTGCTGCCTGCTATAAGATTTCTAATCGGCCGCCAGATGTCAGTCTGCACTTTCACAAACAGAATATAAACAAACCTTTTTAGCCTAATTATAGATAATAATAATAATAATAATAATAATAATAATAATAATAATAATAATAATAATAATAATAATAATAATAATAATAATAATAATAATAAACAAATTATGATTACTTTGCTAAACACAACTCAAGAACGAATTGCATAGGAAGAGGGAGAGAGATAGAGAGGGACAGAGGGAGAGAGGGAGTGAGAAGGGAAGGGAGAGGGAGGGACAGAGGGAGAGAGAGAGAGCTCTCGAAAAAGACTGAATAACAAGACAGACATATTTAGAGGTAGATAAACTGCAAGTTTGTGCTTGTTTAGACTACATTGTTATACACACCGCGAAGCTACCCCATTCCTTGAAATATGACTCACAGACTATGACAGTTTTTTTGCGGCTGAATAATCTGTAATTCTCAATTCTCCTACAAGATAAATCAGTCAAAACCGGACCGCAATGAGCGCGTCTGCAGGGACGGGGGTGTTTGTGCTCTCCTTGATGTCCATCCCCATCTGCTATTTATTTAATTCCCTCATTTACAGCAACAGGTGAGTAAGAATAGGCCTACATCTTTTAACTTGTGCCTGTGCCTCTTAATTGTTCTGCTGATGAAAACAACTGTTAAATTACCACCAGTGGAGCAGTGACCAGCATCATTTGAAAATTATTTGAAAGATATTTTTTCAAATATAGATATTTTTATTTTTTTTTACACTGGTTCAGTGCTGAAGCTTTCTTATTTGCTGGATGTACAACAGTCCTCATCCTGGCCATTTCAGCCCGTTTTATGCTCAAGAAGAAGGCTCCAGTAGATCCTTTTTTCTATGGTATGAATTCACAAATGCATGTTTTTGCAGTCTTTGGAGAGAAATATTGATTTAACACCAAGTCATGAGCTAGGGTTTCTATCTGATTTTTAATTCAAGCTATATTTAATACTGAATCGAAGTTATTGTATGTGTTATACAATTTTGAGTTGTTAAATGAATAATATAAAATATAAAAATATAACATGAAAGTGATACAGTACAGTACATTATGTTTGCATTGTATCAATTTCGAGATAGAAATGTGTGATTCCAGGTTTAGCAAACATAAAGTGTTTGCAGTAAACAAAGTGTTTGCAGTAAACATTGGGTGACAAGTGGTTTTGTCACCCAATTGAAATTAATTGAAGCATGCATCTGTCTGTCCAGTGTATGCAGTGTATGCATTCGTCAGTGTGGTAAATCTGATCATCGGGCTGGAGCAGGACAACATCATTGATGGATTTGTGACATTTTACCTCAGAGAGGCAAGTATTGTGTTCTATTCCTATTTGGGAGTTGACCATATGTACCTCAGTGCATTTTTTTACTGATAAGTGTGTGCTGTGTTTCAGGCAGATCCACATATTAAAACAGCATATGGGCACATGATCTCCTATTGGGATGGCTGTGTGCACTATCTCATGTATTTGCTCATGATTACTGCGATTACTTGGGGGTAAGAGCTGCAGTGTCCACCTACCACCTATCCCATCAATCTTTGTCTTTCAAAGTGTAATGTGTTCATCTGGGTTTGACAATGGCAGTGTTACGTGGTTTGCACAGGGACAATTACCGAGCCATTGGACTGTACTGGGTGGGATCTTTTCTTATGCATGCCATAGTCTACATTCTTGGGAATGTTGTGGGTAAGTACACTAAATATAATGGAATGTTTTTAGATTGCTAGTTTAGGGCGGCCCCTGTAACCTCCCACATACTTATCCGGAAAATACAATAATAGTTCAAACTTAGTAGACTTCAGACTAAAATTTAAAAATATGCACATTTTACTGTAAATACTGCTACTTTTAATGCTTTGGTTTGTGTCTGAGAGATATTAGCTTGTTCTGTCTTTTCCCAGGGAAATATGGGACCCATGTTAGTCCTCTCTTCCTTCTTCACATGCTGTATATCTCAGTGTCTGTCTGGGCCTGCTTTCACATCTTCAGCCAGCCTGCCGCACGGGACATTCAGTTGACAGTAAGTCAGGATCAAAACTGGCAGTTATTTTAAAAAAGTATATGATTGAAGATCCCCACAAATAAATTTTAATTGACTGATATATTCGGTATGAGATAATGCCAAGTGTGCAGAGCAATTTTTATATAATATATATAATATAAGACCTCACAAGTTGAACATATTTTTTTCAATATTGTATTTTGACTTAACGTTTTATTAATTAAACATTAAAGTGAAGTGAAAGACATATATTATACTATACACAAGGTGGTTAAACGGACAAACACAAACTCAAAAAATGGGAACTACCAAGGACGTATACACTGAAAGTGATACACAGTATGTCTAAAGAAGCCAAGTTCAGTCCTTCAGTTATAAGCAGACAATGTGCACCAAGTACTTGCCTATTTTTTTCAGTTCAATACAGTACAGTTTGTCACTTGTACTGCTAAATAGATTGTGTGGCTGTAGGAAGATGCATTGAAGATTCTACACAGCAAAAAAACCCCAAACAGTTTGACCATCATATTGTTGCTTTTTCTTAGAGCATCCAGGAGGCTGAAGGAAAAAGTTTACTCCAAAGACCTCTGGACCTACTGTTCATTTTCTACCTCATTCCTGCTTTTGCTTTCTGTGTCTTCAGAGGGCTGGTAAGAAACCATAACCATCAACCATAAGAAACCATCAACTGCCCAATGCGCATACGGTGTTAGAAAGATTTCTTTATGTAGAGTACTTTCACTATTTTAAACTGTTTGTGTTTTAGATTGTCCTGGACTGTTCCAGCAAATGGTGTCAAGACTACGCACAACAGTATGAGCCTTACCTGAAAGACCCTTCAGCCTATTCTAAAGTACAGGTAACTCAGTAACATAAACACCAAATTCTCATCCTAACACTGCCATTACACAAATATCTGAAGCAGTAAATTGTATCCATGTTTTTCAGATGCTGGTCAGCATGCTGTACTCTGGGCCGTACTACATCATTACTATCTATGGGCTAATGGTCCCAGGATGTGAGTGGATGCCAGACCTGACTCGTGTACACTCAGCAGCATTGGCACAGGTACATCCTGGTGGTTATTCCTGGCTCTTGGATAACTTTCTTAGGATAACTAAGCCATTGCTCTTAAAGATCCTGCACTACTACGCAAGTGTTTTCACATAATCTGGCTGATTAGACCTCTGTTCAGGTTAAGGGTGAAGCCTGTCTGACTCCATCTTACCAAGTGCAACAAAACAAAACAGAGAGTCTAGAGATGTCAATCAAGCATAAAGTTCAGATAAGAGGTGTGCTGGGTTCATGTCATATGAGAGTTGCCGTAATTACCTGTTTCCAAATTGTAAATAGTGTTCACATCAACATCTGAGTTGTAATTACAAAAGTCAGACTTTTCTTTTCATCGTATCCAGCTTGGCAATTTATAAAAAGTCAGACGCCTCTCTTCCACCAAAAGCCATCATTCAATGTAATCAAACCCATATTTAATGTTGAATTTGTCCTTTGATTTTAACATTTCACTCACACATCATTTTATTTACTTTTGTTTATAATTTTATGTCTTATGATATCATCGTAGCTTTGTTAATTTTTTTAGAATTATTATTATACTTTTCTGTACTTAACCAAGATGTATCAGAGTTAATTATTTACATTTAAACTAGAACACCAAATCTATAGACAATATCTTTAATTTCACAATATACTACCAAGATACAGAAAAGATAACACTGAGCCATTAGACTCTAACTCTCTTTATAGATGAAACAATTGCCAGGGTAAATTATCCAGACTGTGTTGTGACTTTCATCGTTCGCATTCACGCAAAGGTCGTCTATATGGAAGAGTTCCTGTGCCAGCCCTTTTCCCCCCTACATGACATCATCATTCCAGGTAGATTAGGCAATGCTAGACTGACAGTGGGCATCTGGCCAAGTTTAGGTTCTTCCCAAATGCTCTTCTCTATATAATGATTGCAGATTGGTCTCTGTTGAAGTTATTCTTCTGTGCAGTCAAAGACCAGTGGATCAGCATTAACAGATATGGTCTGAATCAGCACAAAATACACTGCTGTATCTGTTCACATCTAAAGATGGAAACTGAAGAGTGGTGGGAGAAGCTAGTGAGCCAATCACATTGCAACTATACAAAGCAGCTGTTGTGTTTGAGCTGCAGGCTGACGCGTCACTCATCGGCGGGATAAGGGCAGGAGCTGACTTCAGACCAAAAGGAATGGTTGTATTCACTTAAATGTCAGCTGTTCTGCCACACTATAAATAGGGAAGGTGATGCTCTGACAGCTGTGGTTGCTGTGAGGCATGTCCTGTGGGTTTTTTGAATGGCTTTCTATGAATAGGTTACTGGCACATATCAAACATCAAACATATCTGAGAATGATATACGAATATACGATATACGAATTTGTCTTATGGGTCATCAGTCCATTAAAAGGATAATCCACCCTAGAACAATTGTTCCCTGAGCTCATTTTGATGTTGTACTTATGTTTTCATTTAATAATTCTTTTTGTGTGATCTGTAAAATGTTGTCAAGATATTTCAAACAATGCTACAAAGGAACATGACAGCACACTTTTTTTCAGCAAGCATCCAGGATTTGGTATCAGAGGATTGACTTCTGGTTTTACAAGTTTTGCACTGATGTTTAACACAAGAACCCATGGAGAAATAAAGCAAACTCCACAAAAGATCTCATTAGACAAGAATGCAAAGTGGCTGCATGACATGATACATTTTGAATCATTGTGTTTTTCCTTCATGAAAAATGTATCAGCGAGACATCATCTTCATGCAGTTGTTACATCCAGAGCACAAGATATTGTGAAGACTATGCAAAATCTTTACAAGCAAGTGAATAAAACAATGTTCCTGTTAGTGTGAATAAATTAACTGTGAAGCTTTTAGTCACCACTATCATTTTCCCATTTCCCCCTCTCTGCTTCACTTCACAGGCCCAGTTCTCTCATATCGGTGCATCTCTTCACACACGGACGCCGTTTTCTTACAGAGTGCCTGCTGACAGTCAGCCTGTCTTCTTGCTGATCAATGTCCTTTACGCTGTGGTGCCTCAGGCTCTCTGCTACCGGTGCTGCACCAGGCCTGCCTTCTTCCTCAGACCAACGCCAGATAAAAAGACTGAATGACACATGGTCAATGATGAGAGTGGCAGGGAGAAAAAGTGTGCCAGGGATGCCAAGAGTGCCTAAATAAAAGGACTTGCAAAGTATTGCTCTGTGTTTTTGCTGTTATTAGCAGTTTCTATTTTTGGAGAGGGAGCTGCCACCTGCTGAGTGGAGGTATTGGAAAAATGACAAAATACTCCAGTGTCAAACAGTTCCTGTCATCTAACATGTACGTTCTGCTGCTTATTGTGAAATGTGAACATAAAGTGTGTTTGTGTGTGCAAAGTTCTAGCAAGCCCAGGAAGTCACACACAATGTTACAGTACAGATGGTTTTGTATTTTAAGACTTGTGTGTGATTCAAACTACTTGACAAAACTTATTGTTCTATTTTTTTTGGTAAGTTTTTTGGTTACAAAAATAGCTTTCTTGTGGAAATATTTTTTCACTGTATACTGTATGTTATCAATAGGAATGTAGTCACTATCTAAAGTGCAAATCAATTTATTTGGTGTGAAGTTGTTCATTAAAGATGTTAAAAGCAAGGAGCTAAGATTGTTGATACATTTGGTTTAATTTGAGTGGACAATTAAGCCTAACTTAAAATTAGCTTTTATCCCCTGGCTTGTACAATACTATTTGAATGTTTACTATGAATTTTATTTTTGAGCACACAAGATAAAACAAAAATATACTTAATCTTTGAATTTCTCGAATGGGAGAAACTGCCTTTTGTGTTTTAACCCGGAAGTATCTTGTGTCCACACTACTGCTTCCGCTGCCACTAAGTAGGAAAATAAATCCGCACGCAGCTAACTAACGTTCACAGCAAACGCAAATAATTCAGTTATATCAGTACTCAGGCAAACCAAACCCACTTAGAAAATATCTCATCAATTAAGAGAACATTTAGCGTAATATTTGTTTTAACGCGGATGAGAAGAAATAACGAGGCTAAAAGTTGTTGACATGCTAATGGCAGCCGAGCTAAGTAACTAGCTAGCGTTAGCTAGCTAGTTGACTGTGATGGCAACATCAACTGCACTCAGTTTTGCTCCCGTGTTGAGGTATGTATCTCTCTTTAAGTCATGTAGTAACGTGATGATCTACTAATGTCTGGGTGGCGGACTGCAATAACATAATAAACAGAATAAACGCTATTACATTGTCCTAAAGTCAATGTAATAACGTTAGTCCTGTCATAGCTACTAAGCTAACTGCTTTAAAGCTAAAGTAACGTGACATTTTGAGTTACCGATAATGCGTTTTTTTAGACTTCAGAAAGATGTTTTAACAGTCTGCTAGTTATGTGACTATACTGCAATATGCATATATACCGTATATTTTATAGTGTATTACATATATTAAACTTTTGAAGCACTCAAACGCTAAGCTAATAACACACTGCTCAGTATATGCAGAGATTTTGTTAGGGGTCAGGGAGGTGTTGATTCATTTCTACGTTATCACAGTAACTTAAGACCGTATTTTATCTTCATGATGCACTGCACCTAGCGCACGACTGAATACTCAGACCAGTGGTTCTAAAGGTGTGTCTATCATACTCTTGTTTGGATTGCATTATCAACCACTGACACACTGAGATGTTTGGAGGACAAGTAACCAAGTTAATATTTTACGTTTAAAGCTGATATTTTGAATTTGGCAGCAAAGATTGTAATGCAATTTATCTTTTTTGTTACGCCTGTTACACCTCAAAATGTCTGCAAATGTCATTTTGTACTGTAGTCAAAAGCAACGCAGGGCTGCTCTGAGGAAAGAGAGAAGAAAACGGAAACGGCAAGCTCTCGCCCAAGCCAGAGGAAATGGTATGAAGATAGCTGTCATGTTGGTTTAATGTTTTCTATAGTTGTGGCTGCATCTTTAGCCAGACTAACCACAGCATTCACTCTGTTTTAGGTTTAAAAAATGGAACGCCTGATGATGAAGAAATAAATGATGAAGATGGGGAGGATAACGATATTGCTGAGGAGGAAAGGTAGGTAAAAACTAACATCAATCTGCTGTCCTGCACCTGGCCCGTCACTGATAGGCATTACTGGAACCTTGCCTACACAGTCTTTATTCATTGGCATTGTATCTGAGTCATGTCTGGCTTGTTTTCTCAGGCTGCGGCTGCACGAAGAGTGGCTGGAAAAAGAGAGGCTTGCCCAGGAGGAATTCAGGCTGAGGTCTGAGAGGGAGGAAGCTGCAAGGAAAAGGAAAGAGGAGGAGGAGGTAATCTACTGTCTGTATTCATTATAAGGAGTGTTCACACTGATGAAGTACTGTAGTGGTTAAGGGTCGGTCAGGAGACAGAAGCTTGACTGTGCTTTACTGAAGACTTCAGTGTTCATTCTGGAGATATTTTTTTGAATGTTTTCTTAGTGTCAACAAATCCCATGGAAAGACCAAAACCAACAATGACTTGATCCTATGTGTGTGTCCAAAGACAGAAAAGTAATCCCCTTCACTAATGCAATAAACAAAGAGAGTTCAAGTTTCAACAACAACTATGGGAGTGACAATTTACAGTTTACTCCCAAATTATATAAATAATTGGACCCTGACAAAGGGGATTACTTCCATCACTTGCTGTGTTGATTAATTAGCTATTTAACCAGCGTACCCAAGCCTGTTTGGCCGATTATTCTAAATAAAATGTTAAAATTCACTGGCTTTATCATGTCTTTTTGTGTTCACAGCGGATGATAAAAGAGGAATGGGAGGCCCAGCAGAGGAGAGAACAAGAGGAAAAAGAGCAGAAGCAGCAGGAGAAGCGAGGCAGAGAGGTGATACGGGCCTCAGGAGGATAGAGAAAAAATAAGAAATATATCCTCTTCTACTTTATCATGACTGTTTATATTATCCATCCAAAAAGGGAAGGTTCAGATAATCATAAAGTTAAACATATATTACCAGCTGAGTGTTTCTTTTGTAAAATGTGTTTTATGCATTGCACCTGGTTCTTTTTTCCTTGACTGAGTGGTACAAGCAACCATCCAACTCCTTAACTAAGATACACACAAAGAGAAAAACCCTTCAGCTCCCACAACAAGGATGTATCTTTTACTTTGTGTGAAAAACAATCTGTGAAATTTCTTTCCAAACATCCAGAACTTTTGAAATGTCAGTCCTTGTGAATGTGGTCTTAACACACAGTAACAGATATGCTGCAGTATGTTGACCTCTACACATTTTCACCAGCCGTGTCTTTACACCATTTGTAGGAGGCTGTTCAGAAAATGTTGGATGAAGCTGAAAATCAGGTATATATATTTATTTATTTAAAATAGTGTATTTATTATATTTTCCACCAGGACAATATTGCGACTGTAAAATGTACCACTGAGTACATGTTTTATTCACAATTGTTTAATAACCAAATTAAAGAGATTTCCATCAAAATTGTGAAGTTATGTATTTAAAGCCAATATATCGCCAATCATGTTATTTCAGTCTCATATCAAAATCGGTGTTTTTCTTGCCTGTGCATTGATCATAATTAGCCTGTAGATTTTACCAATTGTGTTAACTTTTATCAAGAGTAACTTACCATGACCAAAGCGCTAGAATATTACCAAACCTCTGTTACCAAAAGTGCATAAAAACTTGTAACAGAAGTCTTGTGACCATGTAAAAGTCTCAAAGCCAAGAGGTATATAGAGTGTATAATTTGACAATGTGACAAGTGTAACTCTTCATTGTAGTTTAAATTCAAACTAATTGGTATATGTTTTGTTAATATGCTCACTTCCAGCTAGATAATGGAGGACCATGGATGAATCCTGAGGCTCCTGTGACGGAGAACTCTGAGAACTTCGGGACTGAACGTGACGTAGCCAACTGTCCATTCTTCCTTAAGACCGGAGCATGTCGATTTGGAGACAGGTACTATTTGTTTCTGTTTTGCTGTGACTTGCGACATTAAACTGAATGTACAGACGCATTAAAAAAGTCTTTCCCCTTTCTGTGACTATACCCTCTTTTGTCTTTGTGAGTCCAGATGCTCTCGGAAGCACGTTCATCCCACAGCCAGCCCGACTCTGATGATCAGAGGTATGTTTATAACGTTTGGCATGGAGGAGTCACGTCGCGATGATTACGACATTGATGCTTGGTTGGAACACAGCGAGGAAGAGCTGCAGGAATCTTTCCTGGAATTCTACCATGATGTCCTGCCGGAGTTAAAGAGTGTTGGCAAGGTGGTGCAATTCAAGGTAAGATTAGGATCTCAGGACAGACGTGTTTACATTCATGAAGTACCGAATTACAGTCAGCTTTCCAAAGCAAAGTAATGTAAAGTAATACAATTTCTTTACGTCATCTTGTCTTTATGTAGAGAAACCCAGTTTCTGCAATCAGAATAGGATATTGGAAAACCAGATTTCCCCAGCTAAATTTCTTGGCCATGTATACGTAAACGAGTTTCTGCATTACACATTTACACGTGCATGACAAAGACTTCACATGGGGAACACATTCTTTCTGTGCCAGCAGTGCGGCAGGATGAAAGGAAATGTCATTACACGATCTGATCCACCTTTGTTTTCAAAATAATTTTATTCAAAGTCTGACTAAAACTGAAACTAACACAAAGTAGGCTCTAGAAGTCTGACAGTTTTCACTCATTTGCGGTGTAAGACAAAATAATGTAGAAACCTCTAATCACTAATACACTTACTTTAAGTAAGACATGATTTCAGAAGACGATCACGATAATGGAGAAATCAGATTGCTGACCTGTTACATGTATTTGCAGAGTAACAGTAGTCCACAGTAACCAGTTTATTACAGTTCATGTGAACACGTCTGATTTCTCATAGAATCCAATTTCCTAATGTGGTGTAAATGTACTCTATGTCAAGTATGTCTTGAAGTACCAAGTCAAAGGCAACTGGACTCACTGTGTATGCCATAAAGATGTCTGACCACACATTTAAGATGCATTATCAGTTAAAGGAAGTCAATATAAAGTAAGATTTTTGTTTCTTTTATCTGGGGAGTAAAATAAAATGGATTAGGTATGAAATGTCTGCATAATGTGTCACTAGATGTTTTACCTTTTGAATACTTCGATGTTCATTCACTTAATGGGTGATCTAATTATTACCATTAAAATACATATTTGGTTTCATTGCTACCTTTACTCTAGGTCAGCTGTAATTACGAACCACACCTGAGAGGAAATGTTTACATTCAGTTTGACACGTAAGTCTTCACACAACTGCTTCACGACTTTTTTCCAAGTAAATAAACTGTACGCGTTTGAATGTTTGGATAAAACTCCTTTGTTCTGTTGTCTTTCTTGAATGTCCAGAGAGGAGCAGTGTAAGGAGGCCTTAATCAAGTTCAATGGGAGGTGGTACGCTGGCCGGCAGCTTCATTGTGAGTTATGTCCCGTAACACGGTGGAAGAACGCTATATGTGGTGAGTTACTTACTCATACTCATATGAATTTTTTTCCATTTATTCCATTTATCTCCAGTAATGTCAGCCAATATTCAGTTCAGTGTATTTACTATCTTGCCTGCATTTGTTTTTTCCTCTCTCAGGATTGTTTGACAGACAGAAGTGCCCCAAAGGGAAGCACTGTAACTTCCTGCATGTATTTCGAAACCCTGGCAATGAATTCTGGGAGGCTGACAGAGACCTACACATGTCACCAGACCGCAGCGTCAGGGGAAGTCGCAGAGAGGCATGGCAATCAGAGCGTTACGGAGACCGATCGTGGAGGCAACGTCACTGCAGCAGGAGCCCGCTGAGATCTGAGAGATCGCATGCCAGACGAGAGGGCGACAGGCGGAGGAGCAGGAGTAGAGAGAGGAGTCGAGAGAGGAGGGCCTCCCATCAGCATAGAGAGGACAAGTGGTCTTCCAGATCCAAACACAGTGACAGGAGGAAAGACTGGTATATGAGCAGAAGTAGGGACAGGTCGAGGAGTAGAAGTAGAGACCGAGAGCAAGACAAGCTGAGAAACAGGAGTAGAGAAAAAGACAGGGAGCAAAAGTTTAGGAACAGAAGTGAAGAGAGAGACGGTAGAGTCAAAGACACAGAAATTTATGGAAAAGCCAGAGAAAGGTCAAGAAGCTCAAGCAGAGAAGGGGAAAGAAACAAGCGAAGTAGAGAAAGGAGCCCCAAGAAACCAGATAGAAATGGGAAAATCTCTAATGATGATCCCAACACACGCCGCCGACACAAACAGTCCAAAAAGAGCAAGAAAAAGAGCAAGAAGAAGCACAAAAAGAAAAACCATTTGCCTGAAGAGACAGGCTCATCTGGTGAGTCTGAAAAGGAGAGAGAGTCAAAGGAGGAGACCATGGAGAATCTCACTGCAACAAGTCCCCATCGGGAGATAAATGAAACAGAGCTATTTCAGAAAAACAATGATGTGGATGAGAGTCCCTGTGTTGACAGTGAGAAGACTTATTTCTGAGGTGAAAAGTGAACAAGTGAGCCTGCTGGAAAAGGTGACAGGACTGCCTCTTGTGGCTTCTACATAAGAAAATCTGTAAATTTGGTTTGGCTTTTCTCCTTATAACTATGACTGTATAGAGAGGAATACATTCTTGAACAGTCACTTGTCAGCACTATGTGCATATGTGAATATTTTGCTCTTGTAAATCGGTTAATGTTGCTTTAATAATTGAACACTTGGTCACTACTGTTGCAACTGAGTAAAACAAAAATGAAACAAAAGATCCAAAAATGGGGTTTCTTTCTGAATACATTTATTTTTAATAATTTGAAAATATAAGAAAAGAATGTTGGCAAATGTTTTGGCAGTGTTTAATACAAAAAATGATTCCTTTTCAAAAATCAAAGATGAACTCATTTAACAACTACTTATGAATTCAAGAGAAACACTTTGTGGTTTTGAGAATGCAGATAAAAAATGTGACTGCGTTTGGATGAGTATCTATTCATTACTTGATGGCTTGTTTTCCTGCATCCTACTAACAAGTGAACAAGCTGACAGTGATGAATATTAATGATGTAGCCTGATATGTGCACTTCATCTCCTTATGTTCCTACTCCATTAAGAAACTCAGGATAGACCAATCTTAAAATGCATTGGAATAATTACATAATACTGGTATGTTGTGTAAAATAACCCCCACATAAATCTTTTTGTCAAATATCCTGCAGTTCTAAATCCCTTTCCTGCCTAGTTAGCCTTCCATAGACACCATTGAGAAGGTAAAACACAGTGTTCTTTGGTCATAGGTTAGTTTTTAAGAGTAAGCCAAAGTTTTGTAATACATAAAATAGTGTGTCTTTTATTTAGGTCACTATCCTATCCTTAAGACTTATCTTCAGAGGCCATTATAAGCTTCAGTGTTATATATTTTTTGTCAGGAAAATTTGTTGTCAGAAAAATAAAGAACAGAAGACAATTTTAACAAATATGAACATTAATTACACAAAACAGCTCATGTTTACCAAAGGTAAATGGTTAGTCTTGAAAAGGAAATATGAAAAGAAATTATGGTGGGGAATCACCAAACAAACTTGAACAAACTTATTTAGTGTAACTGATATCAATTATGAGTAACTGTTAAATCTCATTTAATTGGTGTCAGTGATTCCCATAACAGCACGAGTCCCACTTGGTGCCTCTCATGATTACATTTAAATCAGAGAACTGATCATCAGGTCTCCTGAAAAAATTAATACTTGATCTTTAAAAAAAACTCTTAGTAACACTCAAATAGACTCTTCTAACCATCTGAATGAAAAAAATATATTTCCACTCCACCGAAAATAAAGACTTTGAAATTGTTTCCAGAGTTGTCTCCCTGTTATCTAATCAAGAGTTGACAGCACAAAATGACTTCTCCTTGCTCAATTTGAATGGGAACCAAATTCGAAACTTATCAGCTCAATTACTATATAGATGATTATGTCCTGTATTTTATATTTACAAACCAAATTATGTTTTAATATTTTGCTGTTTTGCAAGAAGAGAAAAGAAATATGCCATTTCTGCCCACCTGGATTAGGACAAAGTCAACCTAAGAAACAAGTTACAAACCTTTTTACTGTGCAGCAGACAGAATATTTTTTCATCCAGATGAAGGTAGGAGAGTCTGAGAATTCAGGAAATACCTTAAAAGTTATAAGTTTTATTGAACGACCTGGATTTTTTAAAGATCGCAGAGTATTCATTTTTCATGAAATCAGACACTTAGCTCTGTGACTTGTATGGGTGCAGCTATAACAGCACCTTAAAAAGTCCTTTAAGCCAAACAGCGCACACAACTCTGCAATTGGTGATAATGGATGACCTTGATGTGATGCTGGAGTTTTTATGTCATCGCTACATTGTACTCTGTGGAGTTTTAAGAAGTTAAGGGAGTGAAGTATGCCAATAGTACTGCAAAATACAGTGAGGGAGCTTGTACATAGGGGACACATTAAAACCATAGTTGGCACCACATTCAAAGGACATTACAGGATAGTACAGTACAGAGTAATACAGTACATAGATGGTGATTATACACATACAACACTGACACAGTGAACAGGAGAAGATAGGATAGAGACATGGAGGTTGCCAGATCTGCATCTGGGAGAAAGAACTGCGAGGCAGCAGCATGAGGATTTATGTCAGCCCAATTTCTTCTAAAACGCTCCGTGGCGCCTCAGCCTCCTGCAGATGAAGGAAAAGACAGATAAATATTCCTTCTTGTTATGAATTTTGCAGCACAAAGTACGCCTCCAAATTATAATTAATAGTACATGAGTCATAATTGCAATTTACTAAATGTGTGATGGGAACAGGTCATTCCAGTGAGTTAAACCTTTTGCAGGGCTGCTGCACAGTCAGCTATTAAACAATAAGACTGCATGTTTTGCTATAAATAAAACACAGAGCGCTGATTCTGTTGACTGCAAATGACTACAGCTAGACAGCGATGCAAATGTGCAGGACAGCACTTGCTCTATCACACTGGCACAAGGGAGAGGGAGGTATTAATTAAGTGATGCAGGCTTAAAATGAACAGATGACGGCAAATGACAAATGAAGCTAGCTGTAGAGCGCCGCAGGGTGAAAAAAGCGATGCTTCAACATCTTGGATGTACGCTTGTGTATGGTTTAACATTAGCATGGCTGTGTGAAAATTTCTTTACAGAAAATTTAAAAGGCAATTAAAAGATAATGGATGAGTTAAAATAATTCTTAAAGCAAAAACATCACAAATTTGCTGGTTCCACCTTATCAAAAGTCAAGATTTGCTGATCACTTAATCAATTAATTGAGAAAAACATCAGCAGGTAATAATAATCATTAATCGGCGACCTACTCCACGTACATTTCACCCAACGCTATAGTTTGCCCCTCAAATAGGTTCAAGTATGTTTACAAAGAACTGTGTGTACCTCCTGCAGCAGGTCAGCCTGCTCGATGGCCTTTAACACGTTCTTCTTGGATGTCTCCTGGGCCTCTCCGCCCAGCAGGAACTCGTCCAGGATAAAGTAGGCCTTCTCGAAGTTGAAGATAATATCCAACTCGCACACCTGTTAAACCATAACACCCCAAAGAGCAGCAGATCAGAAGAGAGCCTGTCCTAACTGAAAACTTTCTTTCTTGCAGTAAATGTTTTATTATTTTTTTCCCCTCTCACGATCACTCAACATGTTACAAGTGTAAAGTTTACAAGACTCACGCTGCCAAAGTATTTGTCCAGCAGCTCCACATATCTATGGATGATCTCCAGGGTGATCAGCTCGTTATCCTGATCCTCTACTGCACAGCAGAAATACAGGCTTGCATATCTAAGGAAGTGATGAAATAAAAAAGGCGGCCTGCAGATTAACATGGCGATGATGTGTACAAACAGAAATGCCTTTGCTATCTCAGAAAAAAATGCAACATAGTGTTAATGACATGGCAGGTAATTTAGCTGTAATCACTGTCCACACTGAAGAATACAGATCTGTATACTGAAAGAAAACACAGGGACTCAGCTGCAGTCACACAACAGCTGGTCTTTAAAGGAAAAACGTTAATGTAGGCAAGTATTTGGTGCTCTTCTGTATTAAAAAGTCAAAATTCCATTATATTTACTCCCCGAATAAAAGTGTATCTTTTAGGTTTGATGACTCTACTTTTATGGCTACATCATGGTGTACATTGGCATTGGTAAACCAATGAAAGCATCCATTTTTAAACAGGTCTGCCACTTCAACCCGTCCATCAAATAGAATAAAACGCATTTTTAAAAAAATGAAATTTGAATTAATTTGAAACAACATCTCTAGACCACTGTAGGCTTTACTCAGATAGGATTTATTGCAGGGATATTACATTGGATAAATTAAACATCTCTTCCAGTGCTGCAGTACTGTGTCACTGTCTCCTGGGTGTTTTGTTGTTTGTCTTTGTTTATTAGTTTTGTCTTTATTATATTGACCACAAGGACATGTCTTTTGTATTTTTATGACACAGCAATCATATGTCCAGGAAAAATCAGGCACTCCTTATATGTTTGTATCACTGTCTTCTATTGTTTGGCAGTTGCTATTAGAGAGGAGGTGTTTCTGGCTTTCATAACACACCAGAAGGTGAGATCTAAATGCCAGAAATCTCAGTGCTTCACAAAATAATCAGCAAATCGTTGGTTTCCATAAACAAGCCATGGCAGATACACAAGTGATGTAAAAAACTGAATATCAACACATCTTTGGGCGTTTAGATTATTATGTCAAACTATTTCCATAGGCAGGAATAAACTCAGTGTGCTAAAGTTGGCTGCAATATGTTATGATAAGCAAGTGGTCAGCAGCTTTCGCAAGATTGATTTGATTTGAATAGATATATTTGATCAAAATCAAGCCTGTTTCAGAACACGTTACAAATGAGTGGACTAACAATACTGAAAACAACCTGAGAGAATCAAGCTTGTGCTGAAAACCTCATTCTGATGACAAGAAAAAGGTCTGAAAAGGTCTGAAAAGGTCTGAAACCGCAAAATTCATCTGGACTGTATGTTTGTCCATGAGTGTAAAACATACTGTAGACAAAGAAAGTGACTGAAAGGATATCACAGGCAGTATTTAAAACTTCTCTTATTCACTTACCTCTTGTACACAATCTTGAGGTCCCTCCATTCCAAGAAACTGCACATCTTGGGCTTCCTGGCCAGTATGGTCTGCACCAGGTCTCTGGAGATCTTCTTCCTCTCCTTGTCGGACAGAGGCACATACCATTTCTGTAACCGCAGCTTTCCCTGCCGGCTGAACAGCAGCATGAACTGCATCTGAGCAAGGAAGTTAGCTGAAAGTTACCCACGGTTGAGATGAGATAAATATTAACTTACATTGTTTTGAGATAAAAATATATTAAAAGAGGTGAAAAATAATAGTGGTAAAGGGACCGGTTGGTCGGTGGGACGTGATCTTTCATCGTGTTTATTATTATTTATTCATGAGAAGAAAGTTCATTCAGTAGCGGTAACGTTACGTTAGCTCTTCTACTGGAATACTAATAAGAAACGCCCAAACAGGAAATGCATGTATTATTATTTTCGACGGTGACACGCCCTAGCCATTTGATCATGACGTTATTTAAAATTTTGTAAATTTGACGTCCAAGAGTTTTTTGCTCAAAGTTTCATTAGCTTTTGTTAGCTAGCCTTACCAAATGGCCACATAACAACACGTTATGTGTCATTTGCGCCCCCTCCTGCGACGCCCGGCTAGCTACAGCACATACGAGAAGTAAACACGACTCTTTACCTTCAACCAGGCCTTCGACTTAGTCTCTCGGACGACTGCTAACTTCAGTATGTTCAAGCGAAAAATACGCGATATTTCTGTGGGTAAGCTTCTTAGCAAGCTTGATGCTAAACTACCTAACGTTACCGGATGGTGGTTGCTGGTGAAACAACCACTGACACAGTTGTGTTGTGATTGGCTGAAAAAAGGTACAGCTATCGATTTTGATTGGCCGAAAGATTCCGTTATTCGTGACGTTGGTCCTAGCACGCAGCTATGGTTTTCTGACTGAGGCTGAACGTTTTTGTTTGTTTTTTTTCTTATTTTTTATTTCATGAAAGACTGTGGCTGAAAGTTGCCACAGTCGTTTCCACTTATCTTTGGTAAAGTGTTTTCCTACCACATGACAGTTTTATGTTCTATATACAACTACAACAAACACAGACATGCAGGTTTCATCTGCATGCAATCAGAGGAAATATACATAAATACAAATTAACAACATCCAGTGTTAAAAAATAAAGTCATTATTGTAAACTGTATGGGGTTACAGTAGTGTTTCATGTACCTACAGTATTTGCATGTCTACAACGCGCAAAGTATATAACCTGCTTTTAACCTTCAATCGACAACAATGGGTACGTTGTAACACTTTGTAAAATCTGACGCATTGTTATTAATGAACTATACCAAAAGTAGTTAGCTCTGCTTTGACCAACTACACATTAATGCATCAGTAATTTACAATATAATAATTGTAACAACATAATAAATATAAGACTAATAATAATATAAGAAGGGGCAACTTTTGATACTTTTTATTTTTCTGTTGATAACTGTTGATAACTTTTTATGTTGCTGTTGATAATATACGTTGATTGAAGTAATCTTGAATACAGGACTCACAGTACTGACGTAATTCAATACAATACTTAAATGACCTCTTGTGATTATATTTTTAATTCTGTTATCCTCTTGATTTTTTCTTGTTTTCTGATGATGTTTGTTTGACTTCTTAATTCTTCCTTATAGCACTTGATTTGTATGAAAGTTGCTTCACAAGTAAACTTGAACCTTTAGGAAAGGTTCCTGCCTGTTTCCATTTGGATTATGCCTGAAACCTTGGAAAGGGAGGACATAAAGGTCATTTTGCGCGCCCCCTGTCGTCAAAACATCAAACAACAAGGACATATTGTTTTTTCCCAGAGCAGATATACAGCTACTTACATACGTAGCCTACTCCTCACGCATAGGGCCTGGCTGTACAGACCAAGCCGTTTGACCACACCCGGAACACCGGGCTGTGGGTTGGTGTGTGAGTGCAGGTTGTGCGTTTAGCGTTAACAGTATTTGTCTTCAAAGGCAGCAGGATGCTACTCAGCTAGCAAGCTCTAGCAGAGCACCAGCCTCTGCAGACGGTGTCAGATCAAATCCGCGCTGCAGACCTACACAGGGATGCGTCACTGCATGGTAAGTCACCTCAGTGATTAAGCTTCTATTGGTCACTTTATTTATAATATACTCAATTTTACAAACAGGCAAATGGCCGAGCTTTAAGTGCCGTATACTTTTTCAGACATAACTTGTTGTGTGTGCAGTGATCAGTGAGGATGAGGAGCCGCAGTAACTCAGGAGTGAGGCTGGATGGCTATGCCAGGCTGGTCCACGAGACTATCCTGTGCCACCAGGTGAGTCTAAAAATACGTACTAGGATACAGGAGATAAGTCAGTTCTGTGAAGCTGAAGAAGTCGATGTTTTACGGAAGTTGCGCTTCCGTAAAAGTAGCTATGCCACAGTGTAGAAATACTCTGTTACAAATAAAAGTCCTGATTTCAAAATTTACAAGCATTTGCATCAAAATCAAAAAAAGTCAAAGTTAATGACGTCTGCTTCATGGGCCATTTCAGAATCAGATATATATTATAATAATTATAAAACTAAGCATCGTTTTAGTGTTGCTGGTAAAAGTAGGGTAATGGAACAAGGTTGAGCTGCATAGAGATAAACAAGGGGTGAGCAAAGTTCAGCCCTTGGAATAGGCTGAGGCCTGGAAAACTATTCACCTTTGTCTATCAGCACTTGAGCTCATAGTGAGGCGCTATTAACAGCTGTCTAGTTTAAAACTGTGACCCAGAGGATTCACAGCTGATGGAGAACAGTGTCAACTTCACTTACAAAGCATGTATATGCAAGGGGCACAATGAACCTAAAACTATTTAAATTGCTGTATTAGTAACTCACTAGCTCAACTTAAAATCTCATTCATTTTCATTCAACGTTATACTGTCATAATGTTTTATTAGCCTGAGCCTCTTATCTAAAAAGATGCGTCCTTTCCTGCCATATTTTTAAGAATATTGAATAATATGATAATAAGACACTTTAAACAGTAAATCATAATACAAATTAAATTATTTAGAATGGAAAATTATTTAGAATGGAAAGTAATTGATAGGTCAGTCAAAAGAAAATAAATTGATTACAAATAGTAAAAATAGTCTTCTCAGATGTGTAGATTTGCTGCTTGCCTTGCCTTATGTCATAGTAAACCTATAGACTTAAACTGTTGGTTTGACAACAGACAAAACTGACAAAACTGTCACTTTGGAAATTTGTGATATTTTCTTATGTTTTTCTAAATAAAATGATTACCAAATTAATCAATAAAATAATTTGCAGAAGAAATGATAAGAAGTTGTTATCTGCAACTCTAAAATATGTTTTTGTTTTGATGTTCATTGTCAGACATTCTCTTATCTGAATTATGGAAGCTGGTCAGTAAAATGTTTACAGAGAGTTTAGTGAGTAATTCAAATAGAAACTGTAAATGTGTTACAGTCGTTATTTTAAATTAATTCCTTGTGTGTGTGTTTGTTTCAGAACCCAGTGACAGGACTTTTGCCCGCCAGTGCTCAGAAGAAGGATGCCTGGGTGAGGGATAATGTGTACAGTGTCCTGGCTGTGTGGGGGCTGGGCATGGCCTACCGCAAGAATGCAGATCGTGATGAAGACAAGGCCAAGGCCTACGAACTGGAGCAGGTGTGTTTATGACAGAGAGCGAGAGAGGGGGTTAATGTGTACACCAGTGTTTGTTTGTTCTACCTGTAATACAGTAGTACATGTAATTCTTAGTACTTGTAACTTTGAGTAATTTTATAGATTTAGTGATTAACAGTAAATCAATAACTTTAATACAATGTTTGATTACTCTGTAATAAAATGTTACTTGCAGTTCTTATTTTAACTATTTAATTATTACTTTATGGATTAAATAAAGTAGGTTTATGTACTAAGGTACATTTTAACAGTGATCACTGTCTGAACAAACTACATTGTCAGTGACCACAAATCTTTGAGTGATTCGTGATTTCTACCTAAAATAATTTGAGTTATAGTGACATTTTGTTTGATTTTTCTATAATACTGATGAAGTTGTTGGTTGTTGGCAGAGTGTGGTGAAGCTGATGCAGGGACTTCTGCAGTGCATGATGAGACAGGTAAGATACACATGTGCTCACATCAAGTGTGTTGTTATGCGGGTGCAGTGTGGGGACAGAGAGGACCCAAACGCAATGCTCAGGGGGAAGAAGGTATATTGAGGAAAAAGTAGGTATGAGGGACTGGAGTGGAGGGAGGGGAGGAAGCCAGGGAAACACAGGCACGGGGAACCGGGGAAACTGGGATCAGAGAGCCGGGGAACACTAGGGCCGAGGAAGCGAGGTGAGGGAGAACTGGAAGGACGCCGTGGGGGAGACCGAGGAGGAAGGGCAGGTGAACGAGCCCAGCTGACTGATGGAGACTAGGGTGAGTGAACCTGGGGAGAGAAACAGACACATAGACAGGGTTAGCGATGCTGCAGGAACAAGGCACAGGGAAATAGGTAAGAAATCAAAAAACATGTGAGCCTGAACGCAGAGATGGCACCGGGTATGGAGCTACGACGATCAAGCAGGGATTGACTGAAGAACCGGGGTAGAAATACTGGCAGAGATGAGGCTGATTGCTGGCAGGTGAGGCAGGCAGAGGAGGTGGCTGATGAGGAGCAGGTGCGGATCGTTGGCTGGGCTCAGGAGCGGAGAGAGAGAACACGGGAGGAAAACGGGGAAGCAGGCAGAGTACACAGAAAAACAGAAACACTGAACAAAAAGGGAGAAAAACCAAGGCACTCACTGTCAGCCGGGCTGCCACCATAACACGTGTACTTTTAAACATTGTATCCTAGTGGTAGAAAATCCGATAAGCCTGTGTTCTGGTTCTGAGAATATGTTATCTCGGGTACTGTGGTATTTGAACAGACTGTTTTATGTAAACAGCTTCTCTGTGTATCTGAACGCATAGAGTGACATAGGTAGTCAGTCAGAAAAACTAACTTTCCAATGATTAACACTATGTTGGTGATCTACACGTTGTAGTGAAAGTGATAGTTGAAGCTTGCCTGTTGTAACATTGTCTATTAGTTGTTGCTCTTTACTTCCATTACTGAAAGTAAGATAAAGATGTCAAATCCACAGCAGAGTGTTGAAATGCCACAGTGGTCGGTGACCCATAAAGCAAAGAGGCTTCATTCTGTAGCTGAGATGTCGTCTTCAGTAGACCTGAAGTAATTACTCTTGAGACTTATTGGGATATTGAGCAGTCAAAAGCAGCAGTGCCGTATCTGAAAGATTTATAATGTCCTAATCATATGAATTACACCAGATCAGTCTTTTCCAAATCAAAATTATGACCTTTCAATAATCAAAAACAGGATATGGAGCATAAGGGGTCATGTAAATACACTCCTTTAGACTGATTTAATTGTGAATTAATGTTGTTAGGTTTCATTTTTGAAGTAATATTTGTGCAGGAAACTGTGTGTTGCAGACTTAGGTAAATTAAAACATCTACTTACACTGAACAAAATTCTAAACGCAACACTTTTGTTTTTGGCCCCATTCATCATGAGCTGAACTCGAAGATGTAAGACCTTCTTTATGTACACAAAAATCCTATTTCTTTCAGTGAGTTTAGTAAGCATCTCCCCTTTGACGAGATAATCCATTTACCTCACAGGTGTGGGATATCAAGATGCTCATGAGACAGGGTGGGTATTGCAGTTTCACTGTATTGAGGGGATGCAGGGGGGTCCGGAAACCAGTCAGTCTGGTGTGACCACTATTTGCCTCACACAGTGCAACACATCTAATTTGCATAGAGCTGATCAGGTTGTTGATTGTGGCCTGTGGAACATTGGTCCAGGGCGCTGTCCAAGTAACCTCGCCATCACGTCTGGGGACCCCATATCACCACCCATCTCTCTCTTCTAATTTCCTTTCTGCTCTATATTCTACAATGTAGTACTGCCTAAAATACCCCCCAAAAAACTGTCAGGATACTGAGTTTTCATGCTAATCCCGCCATTTTTGGTCCATTCTGGCCCAGACAACACAAAAACTGTAATGTCAATACTGATGTGTGTGCATAATTGCATGTTCATGTGTCTTCAGGTGGCTAAGGTGGAGAAGTTCAAACACACCCAGAGTACAAAGGATTGTTTGCATGCCAAATACGATACCCCCACCTGTGCCATCGTGGTTGGGGACGACCAGTGGGGGCATCTGCAGGTGGACGCCACCTCAATTTACTTGCTGATGCTGGCACAGATGACGGCCTCAGGTACAGTAGTGATGTTTTGCCTTTCTGTGTGTCTGTGTTATCTCACTAAATTGAATGTGACTTTTGCACGCTGCTTGATCAACTTCATTATGCAACAAACATGTTTTGGTTGCTGAATTTGTCACATTATAACACAGGTCTTCATATCATCTCTAACCTGGATGAGGTAGCCTTTATCCAAAACTTGGTCTTCTACATAGAAGCTGCCTACAAAGTGGCGGTGAGTAACATTTTGTAAAGTTTGGGAGGGGGTTAGAGGCTGACACGTGGAATTCTTTGAGCAGTTCATTGTCTCCTATTTAGAACAAGGTTTCAGAACACTCAAGATACCATTACACATTACACACCTTACACACCATTGTTTTTTTAAGCCTGGCCGAGGAGAAAGGCAACAGCATACAGAATGCGGACACAATGTAGTAAAAAAAACAATCTGCCGAATCCCTCTGGTCTACAATATATAACACTCTATTCCTAGCTATTCCATTAGTGAAAACTCTTTTATCTACTATTCTTGAGTATGAACTAGAATGTATCTCTATCAGCGCAGCTGTCATCACCCTGAAAGGGTGAGAGAGAGAGGCAAAGATCTATGGCTAAGGATTTCTATTTCTATTTCAGGGCACAGTTAGTAACCCCGAGTGTGACCTGTATGTGACCCCTACCTCACCTGTTAACCAAATTAAGGCTACTAAAAAACTCACAGCAAATAGCCAACTGAAAAGAAACCATCAGAGTAAAAACAAAATTTTACACATCAAAATCAGTTTCCAGGTGTTGGGGAGTACTACTGTGGATATGAAAGAATTAGTGTAAGGCCTTTGGTGGATGGTTAATTGCCCTCAAGTAAAAATGTCTGCTTGAGGCTAACAGTTCAAAGCTATGTTAGCCATTACCTGCTTAACAGAACTGAATATCCAACTGTACTGTTGGTAGTCGAGTTGAATAGTGGATAATTCCTTTTTTTTCTCCCGGTAGGATTATGGGATGTGGGAGCGAGGTGACAAGACTAACCAGGGCATCCCAGAGCTCAATGGCAGCTCTGTAGGAATTGCTAAGGTACAGGAGCCACATATTTATTTATTTATTGACAGCATTTATGATACACTATACATTAAAGACCAAAAGAAGAAAGTGTATAACGTGTTCTGGTGCATGCATTTGTGTGTGTGTGTGTGTGGGTGCAATGGGTTTGCAGGCAGCCCTGGAGGCCATCGATGAGCTGGATCTTTTTGGTGCCCATGGAGGGCCCAAGTCAGTCATCCATGTTTTACCTGATGAAGTGGAACATTGTCAGGTAATAATAATAGCACACTTTAATTATATACTATATTTTAAAGTCAGATCTGCTAAATAACCTGGGGCTGGACCTCTTAGGGCTTTGTAAGTAATCAGTAATATATTGATATCTATTCAGAGTTTGGATGAGGTGGAGATGGGAGAAGAATTTTCAGTGATGCCAGAGAGCAAGGAATTACAATAATCAACTCTAATCTAATAACAATAATCTTATAAAGGCATGAATAGCAGTTTCTAGCTTTTTGGTAGAAAGAAATGGTCTTATCCTTGAAATGTTTCAGAGATGATGGCAACAGGATTGAACAATTGAGTTGAACATGCTGAGGTTCTGATCAAGTATGACCATTTCTGCAGTGCTTATTGAATGGGACATTGAACCAAGGCTGTGATATTTGTACCTGTCTGTACGTTTTCCCTCAGTCCATCCTGTGCTCCATGTTGCCAAGAGCTTCAACTTCAAAGGAGATAGACGCTGGTCTTCTGTCCGTTATTTCCTTCCCTGCCTTTGCTGTTGAGGATGCTGACCTGGTTGCCATCACTAAGTCGGAAATCATAAGCAAGCTGCAGGTATAGACTAAACATAAGAAATCCAAATCATTTGTTTTGGACGATGAAACATTACACAATTCATTATTTTACCCTAAAATGTTTCCATGTACAAACATGTAAGTCAGTCAGAATACTAAAATTTCCACTCTTTGGTGTAATTTCAGGGTCGCTATGGCTGCTGCCGCTTCATCAGGGATGGATATCGTTGTCCTAAAGAGGTAAAATATTGTGCATATAACATCTGCAGTGTCATGTTACAGATAAACACTCAACATCAAAAGTATGAAATGAGAGCAGAAGTGCACTTTTTGAGTGGATGTCACAGGTGGTTTAGTATGAATATTTTTTTCTGTTGTTATGTATTGTATAATTTAAGATACAGCTTCTACTGTTCCTGTCTGTTGTGTCACTAGGACCCATCTAGGCTGCACTACGATCCTGCAGAGCTCAAGCTGTTTGAGAATATTGAGTGTGAGTGGCCTGTGTTCTGGACTTATCTCATCTTGGACGGCATCTTTGCTGAAGATCAAGAGCAGGTAATAAAACCAAACGCACTGCTCCATATGCAGTTTATCCTGTAATCACACAGTCATGAAGCCACTTGTGCTGCAGATGTAAAATTAAACAATTACTGTGTAATTTGCACAGGTGCAGGAGTACCGTGAGGCACTGGAGGGCGTTTTGATCAGAGGGAAGAATGGCATCAAACTGTTGCCTGAACTTTATGCTGTACCACATGACAAGGTATAAATATAGCAGATGTTATTTTATTCTAGTCGCATTCTAGTTGATGGTCTCACAAAACCTATAAAGAAAGTTCATTAAATAAGTGTTTCATGAATGGCCCTTGCTTTTAAAATATTGGTTTGTTCTTATTTTGGACTGTACAGTCCCTTGTTTTTCATGGAGCAGCTTGAAGATGTGGCTCTGATGTACTAAACAAAATTAAGTTATTCTTATTTGACAAAATAGTTTTTTTACATATTCTTGATTGTTAGTATTTCTATTTTAAGTCATGCTATTGCCATGTCCAATACTTTGTTTTATTACTAGATACCTGCAAAACTAATAACATTCCCATCAGCCTTAGCTGTACTTCGTTTAGGACTAGCAGGTGTTTAAGCATGCTAACTAAGATGAGCATGTTAAAATGCTGATGTTAGCTCAAGTAAGTACTGTACAGCCTCACAGAGCCACAGCATGGCTATAGACTCTTCTTGTTTTTTATCAATATAATAATATATAATATCACTCTTATGTATTTGAACAACATTTTTCATCTTTCTTTGGTCTATTTTTTTCTCTTTCATCTGTTTGTTTTTGGTCTGTCCAAGGATTATTTTGTACATATCACCCGTATACTATGGTAATGGTGGGGTTATCTGTAATCCTGTCAGATATAGATATGCTTGGAATGTTATTATGCTTTATAAATGGCAATAAAATCAGGGCGACTAAAAGTGTTTGTTGCATCTTGATTGCTGTACCTGTATATTTGGAAACCACAGAAGAATAAGAAAATATTTTGCCTCTTACAGGTGGAGGAGGAATACACCAATCCTCACTCAGTGGACAGAGTGGCCATGGGGCAGCTGCCGCACATGTGGGGACAGTCCCTCTACATTTTGGGCAGTCTTCTGGCCGAGGTAGTCACAGGACCCTTTTATACCACCTCTAATGATATCTTGCAACACTTGGCTGCTATTTGTTATTACCGTTTTATATTGGAAAGAAACGGAAAAAGCACTGCTATGAGATGTCTTCAACAGACAATGGAGTCAAACAGAGCACATTTCTTTTTTAAACACTGTTTAAAACAGTAAAACCACTTAAAGTGTTTTCTTTTGTAATAACTTATCACCTTGTCTCTCTTTTTCTTTATGCTATAAGGGTTTTTTAGCACCAGGAGAGATAGATCCTCTCAACAGGAGGTTCTCTACAAACTTCAAGCCAGATGTTGTGGTACAAGGTTGGTGATCAGTATTAATTTGAGTGAAATGTGAGCCCAGAAGTTAGATTAAAAACTTGTCTCCATCCCTAACAAAAGTAGTTTTGAGCTCTGTGATTGTGTCACTCACCTCAGCTGTGCAGCTGTGTTTAGTTTAGTTTAGTTAACATTATGAGAGAGGGGACATAAATCGCATACATCTTCCAAATATCATGAATGTCCAAAGCTTATTTCTAATGGTGTTTGGATGTTTTTGTTTTCCTTAGGGAAAGCAGGAGATCATGTTTTTCTTTTTATTTGTTTGTGTAAGTTTGTGTTGTGGCAGAATCGAAGGAGATCCAAGAGTTGTTAAGTGATCATGGGATCATGGTCCAGACGATGTCAGAAGTTCTGCCTATCAGGGTCATGCCTGCTCGCATCCTGAGTCATGTTTACGCCAGACTGGGTAAACAAGCACCTAGCACTCCTTAAGCTACATCCATTTCATAAACAATCTCTATCTATACTATTTGGCCTAAAAATGCATCTCATGACCCTTCACGTAGAGTGGGCATGTGCATGCGAATGTAAACAGGTCTACTTTACTTTTTGTCGTTACTCCCTCCACATGGGGACATAGATTGAGATTGATGACGGATGGCCCTGTTTCAGAAACAGGTTAATACAACCGGAACAGAACCTAGCTACCTTCTAACAGAACAAGCTCAGACTGTTCATAAACCGCTTCGATACAGGGTCAGTTTGTGTATGTGTGTGTTTGTAAAAATAAGATTAACATCTTGTGTCATTGCCACAGGGAACTGCAAGAAGTTGAATTTGAGCGGGAGGCCCTACAGACACATTGGAGTTCTGGGAACATCCAAATTCTACGAAATCAGAAACCGGCCTTATATATTCACTCCCCAGGTAAAAGTATCTTGAAATGTTGTGATTCATAAGCAAGGCTAGGTTGAAGGCAAGACAGTAGTAATGAATACTACCAAAGTAATATTTTGGTTTCTTTCTGCCTGTTTTTTCTTTTCTTCTTTACTGTGCTCGCTGTCCAGTTTCTGGATCATCACCATTTCTACCTGGCGCTGGACAACCAGATGATTGTGGAAATGTTACGAACAGAGCTGGCCTATCTCTCCTCCTGCTGGCGTATGACAGGACGGCCCACACTCACTTTCCCCATCACCCGCAGCATGCTGGGTAATAAGCCTCTTAACTCAAAGCAAATCAGTAGTATCCCATATAGAATTCTTTATAAGTGTATATATATATATATTTAAATATATATATATATATTTAAATATATATATATATACTTTATGTTTTATACTAACAGGAAAGGACACAAAACTTGGACACAAATCAAACTGAAACTTTAGAATGCTTCTGCCAGTTAAGAGACAGCAAAGGTTTTTTTTATAGGAACTGGATGCCAGATTCAAAGATGGTGCCACTGTCCTTATGTAGTGCATAGTGGGGAAATAGAGACCATCAACAGCACATTATTTTTTTTACACTGAATTCTGACTGTTTTGATAAGTTTATTCTTTACACTGTCACTTTTTCCATGTACACACTACAGTACGCAATATTTCTTTACATAGGATGGTGACAGCTATGCCCCGTCATACTCTGCCTCTGATTGACTTACCATGATATTCTTTTCCAACCCTAACCAATCTTGCTCCTCTTGCCTAAACCTAACCCACCCATTTTCACTTAGGGATGTACTCCCTTTGGTTGCCTGCTGTTTAGACATTAATGGCTGTGTGATGTGTTATTTTGAGGGGACAATTTCACTGTTCACATGGAGACAAAATGAAAAGATATCAAATATTTACAAAAATTTACATAATATTTATTTGTAAAATAAATGTAAAGCAGTAAATGATCTCTACTTGTATTGACCAACAAAAAAATGCACAACATATTTCTGTTTCTGGTCGTTATACCATTTGTCAAACTGAACCTGAGCTGCATTTTAATTTTTAAATAGCATAGGCCATGTAAATGCATTTATTATGATTATTATAATCACTACTGATAATAATGAACACTAACAATATTAATTAGGGGTGGGTGGGTTCTGGAAAATTTTTGTTTGTGTCCTGCATTCTGGTGAACTTTTCTGCACCAATTTATTGAGGAAATGTGTTTATTTACATACAAGGAAACACAAAATTAAGGTGACAGGTCACAATTCAAAACATAACAATATAGTTGAATATAATGCAGTAAGGCTCTCAGGCTTTCTGTATTGCTGTCAGATATGTTTCTCCAGTATATCATTTCTCCAGTATATACTTTTTTCATCTTATTTCATCCCTGCTGTGTCAACACACAAGTAGGCAGGGTACAAACTATGGGGGAGCCAGGAGGGAGCTTAGCTCCCCTTAATAAGACATCAGCTCCCCTAAAAGTATGATTTTTGATATTTTGGGAAGTCTCTAAAATATTGACAGCATGCTTTAGTGCCATTAATTTGTATATTTCTCTATCATCATGGATTATGCGTAAAATCAGGAGCATCAGAATTCATCCAGCCAGCGGGAACGATCACTGACCGTCCGCAGCGAGTTGGTCGCTCCACGATCTTTTGGCCCTGGCCCTGTACGCTCCACCGCCCCACTCCCTCTCCGGTATGGGTTAGTACGACCAACGCACTGTGAACGGTTTGTGATCGTTCTCTCTGGCTGGATGAATATTACGCATGGTCTAAGCACTACTGCAACTGGGGGCTCTCCGCATGTCCGGGTCCAGGTCATGTTACATGAACTTCAAACAAAATGTAGCAATATTATTGCGAGTACCCTCCGTTCTTTGAAGACCTGTAAGACAGACGGCATAATGAGTATTATTGCACATTAACACTGAAAATATATATATTTTTTGTTGTTGAGTTACATACGGGGCTAAAGCCCCAGAAAAATGACCTGGTGACGCCGATGGCAGTAAACTAGAATTTACATACTTTTCATTTCCATATGATTATTTTATCAATTTTTTTACTGCACTTAATGGCAGTTATTTGCTTTTTATTACCAGAAGATGAAGATACGATTGATCCGTGTATCCTAGCAACCCTGAGGAAACTACAGGATGGCTATTTTGCTGGAGCAAGGTCTGTTACTGTTGGTAACATAAGACATCAAACCATTACTGTGAATAGGATATCTGCGTTTTGTGTTGAAATGTCTGTAACATAACAGTATGTGTTACTTGTCTTGCTTGTGTGGGTATTTTGTGTGAATGTTACTACAGGGTGCAGATGTCAGACCTCTCCAGTTTCAAGACCACTTCGTTCCACACTCACCTGAGCTTCCTGGATGAAGAGAATGATGACAGCTTACTTGAGGATGAGGTTGAGGAAGATGAGGATGAATATGGAGAGGAATATAACTACTGTGGGCCTCCAGGTAGTTAGTGATGAGAGAGTGTGTGTTTGTGTGGGTCTTTTGCAGTCATATTTGATTATTTAGTTAAACTGTAATTAAAATAGTTTATGTATTTAACTCCAGAGGGCTCAAAAGACATGTTTGACCAGTACCTCACCCAGCTCCTCCACAGCACCACCACCAAGAGCCATCTACCTCCCATCCAGACGGGGCAGCACCACGTTTTCAGTGCTGAACACACCACCAGAGACATCCTGTCTTTTATGGCCAAGGTCCAGGGCCTGAACATGCCCAGTGAGTTAGTCAGTTAAAGTCTGTTGCTCTTTGAATAGTGTTTGCTGTAATGCCGCTGTCCATGGTTTGGGCTTAATTTAGGTTAAGTATTTGTTGCTGCCAACTTTGTTAATGGCAGCAACAAAGACATAGACTAAATATACTGCTGTTATCTAGACCCTCGTTAACATGGCTCACCATGTTGTTCAAACACATACATGCAAAGCTTCATAGAATAATATTGATTGACACTTATCATAAGAGATCAGAATTTAATTTATAGAGGCAAAAACGGCCCAATTTTGAAACCTCTTACTCAATATACCTTCCAACCCTTAATCTTATCTGATGCAGAAAACAGAAAAAGGACATGTTGTTGGGGTTGTCACAAGCTTAAGTGGGAAATAAGTAGAAAAACTTTTAGTAGGGTAAACAATCATAACACAAATCATGTTAAATGAAGCACACCAGAAATGAAAATAAATTTGGCAGAATCTCAAAAATACTAAAAAAATTTGTAATACGTTATTTTGATTTGTGTGTGTGTGTGTGTTTCAGAGTCTTCCATGTATCTACCTGTGACTCCTATTAAGAGTAAACACCGCAGATCTCTCAACCTACTTGAAGTTCCTCATCCTCAGCATGGCCCACATGCAAAGCAGGACAAGGTAAGCACAGCAGATCCTTCATCAAGCAACCTCATTTCTCTTGTGTTTCAATTGCTCTGAAGTATGTTTGTCTTACACTGACATTTCTCACAAGTCCCACAGTGCTGCCGATCTGCACCTGCCTCGAGACTCTCAGGGCAACACAGACTTTGCAGCGTTGGTGAGGCAGCTGAAAGAGTGTCCAACTCTACAGGACCAGGCTGATATACTCTACATCCTTTACATAATGAAGTATGGACATAGAGAAAACTACACACACACTGAGCTTATTGTATGTAATGGCACACTATTAAGTAATTCTTTTTCTGATGACCAGAGGAGCTGATTGGGCAGTGGAGTTGTTAGGTCCTGGACAGGGCGGGGTCAGCGTGCGCTCTCTGCTGGAGGAGCTGTATGTACAAGCTGGAGCCTGCAAAGAGTGGGGACTCATCAGATACATCTCTGGAATACTTCGCAAGAGAGTGGAGGTCCTCGCTGAGGTTTGTGAGAAGTCAGAGTCATTTCAACAGGGAGGCTAAGCAGCCAGTGAGAGACTAAACTGAAAAGTTATTTATCAGCAACATACAGTTGGCTCTAGATAACCCTTCATATTAGATGTTTTAAAATGTTAGATCTGATACAAAACTGACCTGTGGAAAACATGTCAGAGCCTGATGTGAATAAATAGATTTTAAAAACCTTCTGATCAAACAGGTATCTGGAGACGGTTACAAACTCCACATTCTTTAATTTATAGTTGCCAAGAATGATTAACATAGGTCCACTGATTTATTTACTGTTGAATATTTCTTTACAGCTGCAAATCGTGATGATGGAAATGGCAAACAAGATTCAATATATTTAAAAGTTGCACAAATTAACTTTACATCCTATTTATATGTTGAAATCATTCTTTCATGGGTTAAACACATAAAGAGCATTTCCACAAAGAAAAATGTTTCCTATTCTCTGTCATTTTCTCCCGCTAAAGTAATCACCCTTCCAGCTACAACACTTAAAAACTGACACACACTAACATCTAAACCACCCTTATAGAATCCACTCTCGTCTAATCAGCGATGTCCAAAATATGAATTAACAATCACATAAAATTTCTCACAAAATCACTATCAAGCCATGTTCCTGGCGTCCTCATCTGATTCCATCACCAGGGGAAAAACCCTTGTTTGTGTACTATATTAAAATAAAGAAAAGGCTTTAACACCATCTATTGACCATTATAAAAACTGCATCATAACCCACTGACCCCAGTACTCTGCCTTACTTGAGGATATACCTGAAGAGTAATTTGTGTAGTCAACTCTGGGGGAAGGCTCCTCTACTACAATAAATTCTGAGATAATTTTAATAATTTTATTCTGTATTTGTCATTTTGTCAGGCCTGCACAGATCTGATTTCCCATCACAAGCAGCTGACTGTAGGTCTTCCACCTGAACCCAGGGAACGAGTCATCACAGTGTAAGTCCTAGGTATTGTCACAAAAACTGGTGATGAGATTTTGTGTTCACAATAAGGCTTTTTTGAAGTACGTACCATTTAATAACCTGACTCTTCTTCCTTCTCCTTCTTCTTGTTCTTCCTTCCTTGTTTCAGCCCGCTACCTCCTGAGGAGTTGAACACTCTCATCTATGAAGCCAGTGGCCAGGACATCAGTATAGCTGTACTCACTCAGGTAAACCTTTAACCTTATGGACCGCTGCAGGACCTTTTCAGACACTAATCTTTCAGCTGTGACATGTTTGCTTCTCATTCAGGAAATCATGGTCTATCTAGCTATGTATATGCGCTCCCAGCCTGCTCTGTTTGGGGACATGCTACGGCTCAGGATTGGACTCATCATGCAAGTCATGGCCACTGAGCTGGCTCGCAGTCTGCACTGCTCTGGTAGGAAAACCAAGCACACTTACACACAACTGTGAACATACATAACTGCGCAGTAAACATTAAAAAATGTTTGACATCTTTATAGGGGAGGAGGCCTCTGAGAGTTTGATGAGTCTGAGTCCTTTTGGCATGAAAAACCTGCTGCATCACATCCTCAGTGGCAAAGAGTTTGGGGTGGAAAGGAGTGGTGAGCCCCCCCCCACCACACACACACATTTTTTCATTGTGTTTACAGTACATGAGTTCTTGTTAATTTATTGCAATAAGTTGCACTCTCAGTTTGATTGAGAAAGTCAGAATAGTCAGAAATCGTTATCGGAACTATTTTGATAATAAATTTGAGTAATGTTTTAAAGAAAATTGTTTCATTAAAGTTTCCAAAATGTAAATATTTTCTGGTTTATTTACTCGTTTATGATAAATTCCATCAATTTACACATGTAAATGGAATATATTTAGGTTGTGGACACAACAAGACATTTGAGGACATGTCCTTGGGCTTTGGGAAACACCAATCATCATATTTCAGAATTTTCTGATATTTTATAGATTGAGGAAATCGACTGACCGACTGATCAGTTGACAGTGAAAATAACAGTCAGTTGCAGCTCTAAGTGGAAATCTGCCAATGTTAGCATGCTAACATGCTTAACTTGGTGGACGGTGAACATTATATCTGCTAAACATAAAAATGCTAGCACCTTTTTTATGGCTCTGGCACAGGAAGATGTCACCATTTATAAGGTCTGCTGTGCCCTGTTGCTGTCTGTTGTTTTTTGTTTATATTTGTATCTGTTCATCAGTGCGCCCAATCCAGTCAACAGCCACCAGTCCTGCCATCTCCATTCATGAACTAGGCCACACTGGAGCCACCAAGACTGAACGCACAGGAATACACAAGCTAAAGAGTGAGATAAAACAGGTGGGAAGAATTAAATAAAAAAACTGGCTAATAATCAGGGTATATCTTTGTAAATATGCTGTGGAATATGCATCTCTCTCTCTCTGTCTTTTTGTCTCTGACTCTCTGTCTCTATGTGAGTAGAATAACAGTGTTCTTGCTTTTGGTTGCAGCTAGATGACTCTCGGCCTCACAGTGTGGGTTGGGTTTGATAATATATAGCATGTGACTGTTTCTAACGTCGGTCTAAACAACCAGCTAAGTCCTGCTTATAAACCACTAACTGTGGCTCCCTCCATAGATAGAACAACTTTCACTTCATCACATATCAGCAGGAGAACATGCTTTGCTGGAAATTCATGAGCTCTTGATCCAGATTTTGATTCAGCTGCTTTTAAGTAGTCCACGCTCATAACTCATTTTGTGATATCATCTCAGCGTGGAGTGGCATCATTTGTTTGTTGGACAGTCTTTCTTGTGATTAGTCATGCAGAACAGTTATTTTGTTTCCAAGAAGCTTTCTCACTCGTTGTTTTTTGTAGAGTTGTGAATTAGACTACAGAGGAAACATGCTGATAACATTATTCTCTGTGCGGCTGCAGTAGAACCATGTGAACCATTTCAAACTGTTCTCTGTCATCCATATCCATGTGTAGATCTTCAGCGGCAGTCTCTCTTTGAGTAGCAATGTCACATCTCCTCGCTCCACGGTAAACCATTTCACCTCACCTGCTTCAGACTTCAAACTTGGTTTGTTGCAGTTCGATGTAGTAAGACACCAAAAACAACAATACATTTATCCTACTATCAAGTATTATCTGTGTAGTCAAGGCCTGATATTGCTTATATAGTGTCTAAACTTAACTGTTATGCAAAAACACATATTGGAGACAATTAATTGCACATTGCGATATATACCATTATTGCAATAAACATGGCTGGTGTAGTCAAATCTCCATCTTCAAGTCCGTCCCTCTTTTGACAACCTAAGAGGAATAAACCACACTGAATAACACTATTATTGCGATATGGCGGCCATTTCAGCGTTATAGCTCTCAATAATTTGTGGAGGCATATGCTATCAAACAGGCTGTAGCTACACAGACAAGACTTTTAAAACTAAATTAATTGTTTAGAGTAATTGTTAATAAAACACAAATAAAATTCAATAACACCAGCCTTGTCCATCAGTATGTCTGCTGAAGTGTCTTGCATTGCCAATGTAATAGAGCATGAAATCAATATGCATGAATGACTGCATGGATTATGTAAATAAGGATATGTGTCATTGTGTGTGTGTGCATGCGTGCGTGCTTGCGTGAGACTACTACAATAAATATTTCAACTTTATGTATGACCAACCTGTATGCTATTACTCTTGTCAGTACACTGTATCATGTAAAAATGCTCTGTTCACCACCGCAAATCATAAACCTGATAATGCATTTATGTGCAGAATAGAAGGAAGACCGATTTTACCCATCTAAGTCTGTTTACAGAACTTGAAGAGTTCTACTGCATATGCGTACAGTGTCAGTTGGGTCTGAAGACTAGGTTGAAAATTAAAAAAATGGGGATGTGGCATTAGAAAGAAGTAAGTTTGCTAGACCTCTGTGGGCCACCCCTCATTTTTGTTTGAAGCTAGCGACCTAGCCCGGGTCAAACCGTACCGGCCGCTAGCTTCAAACAGAGTGAGCAGAGGGAAGTGGCTTAGGAAAAAAACTGCAGTTTTGCCTGCGTGTGCGGTACAGACACTACTGACAAGTGTAAGGGTGTAAAGAAGGAATATAGTACATTTAAGGGTATGTTCTAACCACAGCGTTGCAGCAGTCCCTCCACTCCCAGTGGGATCCTGTCCCCAGTGGGCCCTGGCCCAGGAGATGGACAGCTGCACTGGGAGGAAAGACAAGGCCAGTGGCTGAGGAGGCGCAGGCTGGATGGAGCAATCAACAGAGTACCAATGGGTTTCTATCAGAAGGTCTGGAAGATCCTGCAGAAGTGCCATGGCCTGTCCATAGATGGATATGTGTTGCCCTCTTCTACCACGAGAGAGGTAGCATCTGGCAGACATGCAGCTAAAGCTGGATTTAGGACTTTGTGTGTCTGCGTGGATGTGGATGTTTTTAATTCTGTGTTTTCTGAGTAGATGACCGAGGGAGAGATCAAGTTTGCGGTGCAGGTGGAGTCTGTCCTAAACCATGTTCCTCAACCAGAGTACCGACAGCTGCTAGTGGAGACCGTGATGGTTCTAGGCCTTGTAGCTGATGTGGATGTGGACAGCATCGGTGGCATTATCCATGTGGACCGCATCCTGCATTTGGCTAATGACCTGTTCCTCAGTGACCAGGTACTGCTACAGTCAAGAGATACTTTTTGTTTGAAAGGATGTCCATGTATTTGTGCATTTTCACCACAGTTCACTCTGTTCTACCTCTGCATCCCCAGAAATCCAACAGTGCCATTGATTATTTCCTTGAGAAGGATCCAGCAACAGGAATCTGCAACTTTTTCTACGATAGCGCCCCCAGTGGCAGCTATGGCACCATGACCTATCTGTCCAAGGCGACAATCACTTATGTCCAGGACTTCCTGCCAAGTTCCAGCTGCCTGATGCAGTGAAAAACCTGACTAGTATGTCTCGCTGCTCCTGACAAACACCTGAGGAGACAGGTTTAGTTTTGTAACTAAAGGATCAACTGTCCAAAGACAGCAAAGCTTCTCGTTATCAACTCATACAATTCATGTGGTGCTTGTAAGTACTGACTATCAATAACATCTGTAGCTCTCATACACTGATGTAACATCATAGCCTTGGCAGCTGATTGCAAACCACTATATAAGAATTTGTTCACTATATAAGAATGTTTTCTTGTCTGGATTGTGAACTTATTTATTACTTAAGTTAAACATGCTACTCACATGCATTGTATGTCAATTGAAATTTGCAAAGATATAAGCACATCTCTGTGCTGTCGGTTTTGTGTGTGAGAATATTATATTAGCAGTTATGTCTTGTAATTTAATATGTCATATTTTACTGACCCTGGCAGTTATCAGAAAACCTTTTGATCATTAATGTGCACACTATTTCCCTCAAACCATTAATTGGTTCATTTTAATTGTTAGTTTTATCTGTATTTATTAATATATTAATATATTGTTTTACTGTAGATACTGTGGGAACAAATAATAAAATATCAAACAAAAAAACAATTTGTAGCCTCAAATGACTTGATCACCCACTCCCCCAAACCAAATGAATCATTTGTGCATATGAGTTCACACAAATTGGACCTCTGATAGCTCCCAGGCTCTTATTGTTGACGATACTGAAACTTGTTGTAGTCTTGTATTAACATTAACCTGTATGGGAACAAGAATCATAGTTTTCTTTGCCAAGATGTTTTTGTCTTTGTGTATGTGTTGTGTGTTTTGTACAGTGGGTGAAAATTAATCCATCCGTCTGCATATGAATGTCACTCCAAGGTTTTGCTACAGATGTATGGCATTTAATTCACATACTGAGAAAATAAACTTGTGAAGGCTATTGGAGTACAGTGAACTCATTATTTATCTTCAAGAAACCAGTTTCAGATGATTTGAGCTTTGTGACATGGTGCATTATCCTGCTGGAAGTAGCCATCAGAAGATGGGTACACTGTGGTCATAAAGGGATGGACATGTTCAGCAACAATACTCAGGTAAGCTGTCATGTTTAAATGATTCTCATTTGGTTCTAAGGGGTATAAGTGTGCCAACAAAATATCCCTCACACCATTACACCACCACCACCAGCAGCCTGAACGGTTGATACAAAGCGGGATAGATCCAAGCTTTCATGTTTCTGAATGTTGTAGCTGAAACAGAGACTCATCAGACCAGGCAACATTTTTACAAACTTCTATTGTCCAGTTTTGGTTTAGCCTGTGTGGATTGTAGCCTCTGTTTCCTGTTCTTAGCTGACAGGAGTGGCACCTGGTGTGGTGTTCTTCTGCTGTAGCCCATCTGCCTCAAGGTGCGACGTTCAGAGATAGTATTCTTCATACCTTGGTTGTAATGAGGGGTTATTTGAGTTACTGTTGCCTTCATGTCATCTCAAACCAGCCTGCCCATTCTCCTCTGACCTCTGACATCAACAAGGAATTTTTGTCCAGTAACAGGACATTTTCTCTTTTTTGGAGATTCTCTCTAAACCTTTGAGATGGTTGTGCGTGAAAATCCCAGTAGATCAGCAGTTTCTTAAATACTCAGACCAACCAATAACCATGCTACAAAGTCTCTTAAATCTCCTTTCTTCCCAGTTCTGATGCTCGGTTTGAACTTGTTGTCTTGACCATAGCTACATACACTGAGTTGCTGCCATTTGATTGGCTGATTAGTTATTTGTGTTAACAAGCAATTGAACATGTGTACCTAATCAAGTGGCCGGTGAGTATATATACACAGTATATGCAGGATGTATACAAAAAGTCTGAAATGGCAGTACAGCCAGATATTGGTAAAGTACCAGAGATCGGAAGTATGTTAAGTCTATTTATTTGCTTAGCATTGTCAGTTATACCATACATGAGGAAAAAAGTTTTGAACAACTTTCATCCCAGTGCTTTGATTTTGAAAGACTGATAGCAGGAAACATAGTTAAATTATGACATAAAAGAAAAGAAATTAAATTATTAGATAAATAATAAATAATATATTGCAATTACTACTCTATTATAATAATTTATGCAGGTTACCTATTTATCCAGCTGTTCCTCTATGGCTATGAGTTGGTTTAATTTTTATTTTGCTTACACATATTTAAAGCAGCTATAACTGATATTTTGCAATAATTTATCAAATGACAAAGTGAAAACAATGTAACAATGTGAAAAGGCTGCTCTTGGAGCTTTATAGCTCTTTATAGAGTGGGAAAATGGTGGGCCTGCTCTGGACCAGCATTAGACACTGAGGCCCTCCAGTGAGACATGCTCTAGATCCAGTGTGGGCACAGAGTGGACTGTTCTGTGAGTCCTAAGGTTTAATAAAAGTAATGAATTTGATCCTTCTTTGTACCTGCAGTACAGACTTGACAAAACTGTATTCACATCATTACTATTGTGTCCATATGCAGTGTAACTGAGTAAGTAGCAGTAATATGTCATGTTTCAAATACTCACATGCACTGATTAATATATAATAAATAATCAATACCAGAATAAGGATAAAAAATGTTAAATTACAAATGGAAAGAATATAAATATGTGGTACGCTCTAGTTGATGAAATGAAATATAAGCAAAAGCCACAGCCTCAATAAAATTTAAAGCTATTTACATTTAACTAATATTCAAAATTCAAATGTTTTTTTGTGAATCAATTAGAAAATACAGTTTTAAAGGTATATTTTTTATGTTATGTATTTTAAAGCTACTCAAATCTATTTAACAAGTTGGACAGACAGTTAACCATTCACTGGGAGTTCTAAGATCATGTGTCCACAGGTTCTTTTGGTTGTGAAAACCACAGTCAGAGGATGATACGCTCCGTCAGTGTAGTCAAAATAATAGTGATCCTCGCTTATGTGTTATTTCTTGTCTCTTCACACTAGGAAAATACATGACGAGGGACAGTCTGTTAGAGACAGTACTGACTCCACCTGACTAGTGCTGTCGAGCTCAGCTAGCAGTGTTTGCTGTTGTCCTTGGGAGACATTTCTTCCAGCTGTAGGGGGAGAAGCGATGGGAGGCTGGGCAGGCACATTTATGTCGACCTCTTTGGTTCACACACAGGTGAGAACACCCTCCATTCTTCCGACTGCACTCATTGATGTCTGGGGTATAGACAGCGAAATGAAGAAGAAAACTCACTCAGTATGGATAATTACAGTGAATATTTACAGAAACTCTCCAATTAATATGAATTGCACTCATTTCCACTTCCCTATTTGCAATAAACTGTTAATGTGAGACAGAAGCAAAAATTAAACTGCTGAAATGTAAAGACTGCAGCTTACGCTGGATAGAAGCATCACAGGATAAAGATAAAAGTATATATTAATACTTTTTTTGTTTAATTCATCCCCAGCATCACAGGATTTAAAAAAAGAAGTATACGAATGAATGGTTTTGTTTAATTTTTCTTTCATTAGTTCAGTGTTTCTGATTAGGGACTGCTGCATAATGAGGATAAGGAAGCCCATGATAAATGTCCTGTCAAGTTTCAGTTTCTGCAGTGCTTCGACTGCAAACATTTGACTTTATAAACTGGTGTGAGATACAAAATATTTTTTTAAGTGAATTCAAATATGTACTTCACCTGAGAGTATAACTTATTGATGCACTATGGTCCACTGGGGTAATATTTTTTACTAGCTGGGATTACTGGTTCACTACACTGGAAACTGCACAATGGTGGCAGATTTTTGACTAAATAATAGTAAAACGGGTGCAGTAAGTTTCTGGAGTATCCAATGGTTGCGTGACAACTTCACTGCGATGACACCAAGCTAGCTGCTTCCTGTGTTTCCAGTTATTATGCTAACCGGTTGCTGGCTACAACTTCATTCTAGACAGACAGATATGACAGTGGTCTCATGTAATAGCAAGAAAGCGAATGAACGTGTTTCCCAAAATGTTGGACTACTCCTTTACATGAACCTGATTAAATAGGCCATTTATAATATAAAAAAATGTTTTTTTTAAGGAGAAGTAATTTTGTGCAGCATGGCCTTCCAAATTATTCACAATTTTGGAACAATCCTGTGTTTGAGTATTAAGTTTCCATCTTCTATTATTGTTATTGTTGAGTTATTGCCATAATGTCTTGACACAGATACACTAATAATGTAAAATTGCCCCATATAACATACACCATACTGTTACAGATGTGTGTGCATGACCCCACTGACCCTTGCATCGTCGTCCATCTCTATGGAGTGTGTATCCTCTTGGGCAGATGCAGCGGTGAGAGCCAGGTAGGTTGACACACTGCCACTCGCACATTTCCTCCTGACACTCATTAATATCTGTGTGAGGACACAACGAAGAAGCTCAGACTTTTGCCCTAAATTAGAGAGAAATCTATAGATTTTTTCCCTTACCTACGCATTCCTCCCTGAGAGTGTGTGCAGTTGAATTCTCAGGTGTTATCGGTTGCTTCCTGTACCCAGTTGGACACTCTGCAATGCAGCTGTGACCATTTCCGGCCAAGATGTAACCGTATGTGCAGGAGCATCGGTAGGATCCTGGTGAGTTGTGGCATTGCACCATACATGGTCCAAGCCCCTGATTAACAGCACACTCATCTATATCTGAATAAGAAATGGAAGTTTAGGAGAAGATGAAAACCAAGCTTAAGTCTACACCTTTTCTATTTTTTTTAATATTCTATTGTATGGTTATATTATCAAAACTGCAGATTTAAGGCACTAGGACAGAGGCGCACTGATAGAAAAACATATTTTTGCTCAAATTTCATGCCAATCCATCTAGCAGATGTTAGCTATTTCAGGGTGGAAAGTAGTGGACCGACATCACCATCCAGAGAGCCATACTTCTACCATGGCTAAAAAGAGCAAGGCATGGTTCATTGTAATGTTTAGCGAGTGTCCCCTAACCTTGGCAGTGGCTGTCTGCAGTCTGAAGGCTGTAGCCAGCAGGACACTGGCAATGGAAGCTCCCGGGGGTGTTAACACAGCCGAACACACAGCCTGTTACAGCTACAGGCAGCAGGCACTCATCAACATCTGGAAAAAGATGGACAGCGATGTAGAAAAACACCTTGCTTGTAGATGGAAATTATATAAACAGACACACACACACACACACACACACACACACACACCGGTGCAGGAGGTCTGGTCATGAGCTGTCTGAAAGCCGTCATCACAACTGCACTTATAGGAACCAAATGTGTTGATGCATCTCTGCTCACACTGGTACTTCCCCTCCACACACTCGTCTAAATCTACGCACAAAGATAAATATCGTAAACACATATCTTGCGCTGGTTTGAATTGCACAGATTTAATAAAACACACACTCTTGTGTACAATCAATCTGACAAAAACAGACAGACCCGGCGGCACCGAGATCAAAGAAAAAAGCAGCAGATGAAAAGTGGTCATCTCCCTTGCTGCTCTGAATCAAGCTGTATTCTGAAACCTCACTGATGTTTAGCTTGCTGTTTTGGCCTGTAATAACACAGATGTTTTCTGACTTCCTGTTCTTCACAAACAGGAAACAAGGATGTGCAGAAAGAGCTCGGCAAGCTTGTACATCAGCTCTGCCCTATTTTTCCGAGAAAGGCACCATTTCCCAAGCTGATGTTTCTTGATATATCTGCCTTTTCTGTGTTAATGGTCCATTTTTTTTCATTTTCGGACACATCTCTACATATAGAAGGCCATGTGGACAAAGTCTAGTCCGGAAAGAATCTCATATTTTGAAAAGAGGACCAAAATAAATAAGACAGGAATTTTTCCAAGCCTTATTTCATTGCAGTGGAATTTTCATGCTAAAACTAAACTATAATCAGTCAAACCACAGTTGTTCAGACAAGACTATATGTCAAAGTGCACACATAACATAAGAACACTATTAAATAATATGATATCAACACCATCCACTGGTTGCTCTCACAAATGATAGGTTGTCTGTGAGCAGGCACGTGTAACCAGTGCTACAAGGTGATCATGCTGCCATAAATTTCACAGGTACTTATGCTCGTCTCTGAGCCATGAAAGATCAAACACATAAGACATGTGAAGGAGATTCCCTGTTGTGTTGTAACATGCCTCGGTGCACGCTGTGTTGTCATTAGGAAGAGCCTAGGCGGGGTCCACAGAGGAATTCACGAAGAACATTACTTCACAGTGAAGAAAATACAAATATGCTCACCTTGACATGTTCGCTTGTCATCCAGCAGAGTGAATCCAGGTCTGCAGTGGCAGTGAGTTCTGGTCTGGGTCTGGTTGGAGCTCTGGTTGTAGTGCTGGGAGTGAGAGCAAAGCTGGGAACAGCCTCCGTTGTTAACTGAACATGGTGTCAACTCTGGAGACAAACAGTAAAGATGGAGGGTGGCTCGTTTCCGGGGGTAATTAAAAGTTAAAGGGTCAAGAGAAATTAATTCAAGCATTTATGTGAGCTGACTTTCAGGGTACTTTCAGATCATTATTAGAGAGAGGTATAGCACTGGAGACGACCAATTGTGAATGTTTAACAACAGTAGAGGCGGTTTAAAATCTTTGGCACTTTCATTTTTCAATGAAGCACTGGTGTAATTATCTTTAAAACAGATAACCTTGGTGTTGGATATCTGTTTTAAAGATAATTACATCAGCACTTTTTATCCATTGCTAGGACCCATTGCCTCCAGGAATGTTTTCCTACTTTTACTGGCATTGAAATATCTTGCACTTCTTTACCCGGCCATTAGCACGTCATTCCTTTCCCTTTACAGCAGCAACATCACTCACCGAGACAAACAGGTGTGATTCCGCTCCAGGTGCCCTCTTGCTGACAGTAGCTGTGTATGTCTCCATGAGCCAGCGTATAACCAGGGTAGCAGACATACTGTATGTAATGTTTGTATTCTCTGGGATGTGGATTCTCTACATTACGAAAGTAGAAGGTTCCATGAATGGGCACAGGTGGGTATGGGCACACAGATCGTCTGCTGAACAGAGATTCAGTGGTGTTGGAGGTGTTTGAAGGAAGGGCGACATTAGGCAGCAATGTTTTCACACTGGGCTCAGTGGAGCTGGCACTTGAGAACATTAAGGCAGAAAAGGAGGGAAGTGGGGGTGACAAGGAATCTGAGGAAGCAGGTGATGAAGTGGATGAAGAACTGGTAGAAATTAAATCAACAGCACCCTGTGGTGTGACAGATTCTCCAACTTTGAGCGTTTTTCCACTCTGATGCACAGGCAGAGCAGATTTTGTGAGGTGGAGTGGTGAAATTGGTACAAACATCACAGTTGGAAGAGTATGTGAGACAGCAGCATTTGTGATGGCAGTGATAGCTTGTGTATTGGCTGGTAACAGTGGAGGTGGTGGTGAAGATGTTAATCGCTCTGTTTCTGCCACCAATGATGAGGTAGATGAGACAGTGGTAGATAGTTGTGATTTAGAGGCAAACAGTTGTGTAACTTTGTCCACCCTTTCTGTTCCCTCACGTGAAGCTTTTGCACCTGATCCATGCCTTCCAGTTCCTGTTTCTGCTCCTTCAGCTTTGTTTGCCTCCTGAAGTTGGGCCTCAGAATGAGTTGTTTGGACCTCATCTTTGACTTTAAAATTTAGGAACTGATTACGTTGCTGCAGCTGAACTTTTGGGTTAGTCTCTTTAATCCTCTCACTGTTGGACATTTGGGATGTTGTATAGCCAAATTTGAGGCTTGTTTCTTTGGAGGCTGTATTAATGAGGGTATCATAGTGAGATTGTTGCTGGGTCTTCAGAACTACGGCAGTCTGGACATTCTGGTGTAAGTTTGGCTTTTGCATATTGACAGCTGAAAGCGAGCTCATCATGTCAGACTCTAACAAGGAGGGAGGAAAAAAGATCAAATTAAGGGCAGTTAAGGACAAGCCAAGTCTATTTTTACAGTGACTTTTGAACATGACTGAAAAGAAGGTATGAATATAGTTTAACTTTAGCTACAGTTAGTTTCAGTTGCAGTGTAGAAATAAACTTCTTCTTCTTTTACCTACTGCTGTTTTGAATTAATGAGTTGGTATTACATGATCAAATTTAAAAAGTTTAACATTTGGATACAAACATTACATTTCTTGCAGATAGAAGTTAGATGTAAAGATATACCACATCTATATAGCAAATGAAACCAGCAGCTGGGTAACGTAGCTTAGCACAAAGACTGAAAACATGGGGAAACAGCTAGCCTGGCTCTGTCCAAAGGAAGTCCACCTGCCAGCACCTCTACAGCTAACTTTTTAATCGTATCAAGAACAAAGAGCCAGGAGCAACCAGAGACTCACTGCTACCAGCCAAGAAACAGTCTGGCAACTTGACTGCCCTAAAATTGTTCTCCTCAGCTTGTACTAAGTTTTGTATGTGGATTATACTACCTTTATACAGAGACAAGCTAACTATTTACCCCTTCCAAGCCTTTACACTAAGCCAAGTAGTGTAAAGGCTCCAACTACAAAACTCCAAGTACAAAATTTACCTAACACATGAAGTATCAGTCTTGTCATCAAACTCCCAGCAGGAAAGCAAATAAGCTTATTCTGTAAAATTTCATACTATTTCTTTAATAACAGAGCTTTTCATGCTCACCTTTGCATACAGGCTTTGTGGTATTCCAGGTGTGGCCCTTACAGTATAACATTGAGGGCCCATTTAGCCGAAAGCCACTATTACAGCTAAAGACGGCCCAGGATCCATCCTCATTCACGCTGCTTGTCCCGTGGGTAAGCGGCCCTGGGTTGGAGCAGCCAGAGCCTGAAGGGGGGTGGGGAGTTGTAATGGAAAGTGATTCAAAGTTAGTCTGACTGGGACTTTTGTTGCCCATGTTGCTGTCTCCGCTCAACTTCTACTACACAACTTTCTACTGAGTAATGTAATAGAAAGTTTAAAAAAGTAAAGTAAAAAAAAACTTAAACAATTATTGTTTTCCTCTAAATGCATCTACCAACAAAAACAGAAATCGAAATCCTAAATTTTTTTCCAGTGCATGTTCCTCACGAATGAAGCTCCTTACCAACACAGACTGGGGTGTCCCGGGACCAGTGTCCAGACACACAGCTGTTGGTTTTGTATCCATGGAGCTTGTAGCCAGGATGACAGCGGAAGATCACCAGCAGTCCTCTGTAACGGAAAAATGTCTGCCCGTTCTCCAGGTGTTTAAAACCACCGCATTCCTCAGCTCCACACACTGTAGACAGTTTCACAATGAACGTCTGCTTCTTTTAACACACAATTAAACAAAATTAACTTGAAGTAGTACCTGGAGCATAGATGCAGAGTAGAGTGACCAGTGCTGCCAGGAGCTCCATCTGAGTTCCCATCTGAATGTGTGTTTAGGATGACACTACAACCGGCTGAGGTGAGATAACAAAGGGAAGGCTAAATACTGAAATACTTGGAGAGTGAAAGTGGGAAGAATCAGAGAGCCTGAAGATTGAGGGGAGGGGAGATGGTCTGGGGTTACTACAGGATGGGCAGATGGGAGGGAGAAAGGGAGAAAGGAGGGGTAAGTTGGTGCATATGCATATCCATGGTATCAGGGAAGTGTTCTTTTTGCCTGCATTATAGTAAGTTGTAACATTATTACTTTTATTAACATTTAAAGTGATACACTCAGAAATAAGCAATTGTTAACAAAAGAGAGGGCAACATCTAAGCAAACAATCAGTGTAAAAATTATTCCATCTCGACTCCTCCATTTGTCTCGCACCCTTCACTTCTGTAGTCTCTTGTAAGTAGAGTGCATGTGTGTGCGCTGCACAAATTGACACCTGCAGAAAAATCTGAACCCATCAATTATTCAGGATGCCTGGGCCTGTTTAACAGCTCTCAACGTTTGGTAATTATAGTGGGCAGAAAGCCAGAGTGAAGTATCATATGAACACGAACAAACGCGCACACACACACACACTAAAATATACACAAAATACAACTCTTAATTTCAAGCGAGCCATTTTATTCATTTTTGGTTACACACACCAGCTGAAACCCTTACATTAGTGTCAGTGTGTTCCTATTTCTTCTAATACTGAAGCCTTCAGTCATCAATACATGTAATACTACAGTACTGATGTGAACATAGCTAACAGTGCTGCATCACTGGTACTCCTGCTGTATCTGTGGTACACTATGTATCTCACAACTGCGGTCAGAGGTGGCATCTGTACTAAATCAAACTCTACCTAAAATATGTAGCCCCAGAACTTGCTCCAGACATTTTCTAGTAGATTTTTTGACTTGGTTCAGGCTTGTGTGGGTTCTTGGTGACTTTCCCTGTGCACCTGTGCCAGGGACTTCTTTCTTCTGCTAACAGAGGGCAGACCTGGCTCAGGAAGTAAGTAAGTTAGTCTGATCCCCAGCTTCTCCTGTCCACGGGTCCTTGGGCTGACGATGAATCCCCGTTGGGAAAAATCCCAAATTCCCCAATGGGATTCATCGTCTGGGAATCATGAATGACTGTACCAAAATGTATGCCAGCCCATCTAGTTGATATGGAGATATTTCACTATACAAAAAAAAAAATCTTTGGCCTCCTGGTGGTGCTAGATTAAAGGTCAAAAGTTCACCAAAGTTCATCCTCTGGGAAACATGAATGTCTGTACCACTTCATGGCAATCCATTCTATATTTATCTAGATATTTCACTTCAAAAACTAAAGTGGTGGATGGAAGCAAACATGCAAGACACTGCCATACCTACAGAGAGTAATTGTAAGGTCACCAAACACTACTATTTTAAAGTGTTCAAGTATTTAAAGGTGGATTTTTCCGCTAAGAACTTAAGAAATAATAAATGATATCATCTTATCTCTGATTTACTACTTTCTTTCCTACATGAGTTTCTCTGCAGGACGTTCCGCAAGTTAGCATTCAGATTCTTCCCTTCATGAATACTTGTCTCCATCCATCTTTCCATTGAGTTGCTGATCCTTGTTGTCCAGTTTGTGTACCACTCTGAAGGCCTCTAGGAATTCAGTGAAGTCTATACTGCCGTCCTTGTTGAAGTCAATACTTCGGGCCAGATCATCGATGGCTCTGTCGTTGATATCAACCCCGAGGTGGGCACTGAAGAGACGCCAGGTGTGACGAAACTCCTCGATAGAGATCAGACCTGAACATGACAACACACACACACCCACCCACGTTACCTACATCTTTAAGGAAAAAATTCAGAATTATTGACACATTGTCTCCAAATAAATTCAATACTTTTTTTTACCTGAATGGTCTTTGTCTATGATGTTGAATATTATCTCAATGTCTGTCCTGTATCTAAACAGAGTTTCAGCCAAGTTTGGAGTGACCTAAAATAAGCAAAAGGGGGATTAAGAATGTGAAAAATGTATTGCAAGCCTACATGTGCATACATAAAAGGCACAAAAGACACAAAATGGCTTGGGCTAGCAGGCTCCTCAGACAGAGTAAAGTGTCATTGAGTGCCTCTATTTGTGCACACATTGCATATTAAATTCTCACTTTTCTGGATTCAAATATTTGTCTTAGTTTAGGAACAAGTCAGTAATGACAATTACTTTCCCTTTCTAAGACTTAAATCATGATACAAACCAATCGACCCACTGTCATCAAGTTTTACAAATTCCTGAAAAAACTATGTAAGGATCAAATAAATGTAGGAATAAAAATAAAGTAAAGTAAAATACGAGGATCTCAAAGTAGACTTTAATGTCAGTACTGAGTAAATTTACTTGGTTGCTTTGATAAGAAGACCCCTTTGCTTCCCTGACCTGAGGCAAAGAAATCCCCGGTCCCATATCCTCGAAGCAGGACTGATACTCCACTCTGCCATCTGGTGCCAGATGGGCTAAGTGCGGACGAAGTGTCCTCCATGGCACGTCTAGTCTCAGGACAGACTCTAATACCTGAGCCCATTCACTGACCGACACCCTACCTGAAAAGAAATATATGCTGACATATAACAACTCCACATACCAACCTGGGTTAAAAACATGTCAAGTAAGGAGTGGAGTGAGAAAAGCGCACCGTTGTTATTGTAGTCAAACTGCTGGAAGCCCAGCATCAGTTCAGAGCGATGGGTGAACAGCTTCTCTTTCAGGGCCCTGAGAGCAGAGCCTTCAGCTGCTCGTACTCTGCAGACAGACATGAAAACACAGGTCATTAACTATGATTGAAAGATTGATCTCTCTTACATTATTTACCAATTTCCATTATTGATACATTTGTCAAATAATTAAACATTTTTGTCTATACAATGTCATTAAGTAGAAGTGGAAAATGCACATCACGATTACACAGAGCCAATGGTTGCATCTTCAAATTGCTTGTTTTGTTTTAAATTAAAATTATAATATATAATTAAAAACAATTTAAAACAGAAAAATGCAGAAAATCCTTACTTTGGAGAAGCTGGAACCAGCTGATAAATGACCTAACCTATTAATTGACTGTCAAAAGGGCTGGCATTGAGTCCAGAGCTTGGTGCAGTATACAGTAAACTTTACACCGAGCTGTATTAATCTGCCCCATTTTAGAAAAAAAACACACATCAGACACCTGTCATACCTTTGTGTTAGGGTGAGTTTGCGTGTTGTGCGGCTGACTTGGTACTGGTAGAAGCGAGGAACCAGTTCTCTGCCCACTTTGATGTACGCACCACGGTTGCTTCCCTCCTCATAATAGTTTGACGCTGAGAAAATGGTGATTACCTATAGAACAAACGCACACACATATTTCTCTAGACTTACACATGTTTGGACAATTTGATTGAATTTATTCCCATGTACCCGTCCACCATGACAGAGCTCATATCCCTCCTGTTTGCACTCATGGGATCTGATGAGCAGCTGGAGTCCGTGTTGGAGCAGCAGTCTCTGGCTGATGTCAGGGCCAAAGTAGCACCCTCCTCCTCTGAATGTGTTGGGACTGCAGCCTTCCTGGGTTTTAGGGTCACTCCACAATATATCCACTATCTGCAGGAGAGAGGGAAGTGCTAAATGAGATGCAGATAGGGCAGAGGTGACCAATATTCATTTCTCTCCTACTGAATCCACTCCTCTGACCTGTTTCCATTCCCGTTCATGTTGTGGAGGTGTAGGAGGGGGAACAGAGGACAGAGAGTCCAGGAAAGGCACTTGGAGAACATTGATAGTGTAAGGCATGCTGGGAGAAGACAGGCACGGATGTGGCGTGAGGCTGGATGGAGTTCGAGGAGAGCAAAGCGAAGACGAGGAGGATGAAGAAGAAGAGGATGAAGTGGAGGCAGCGCTGTCTTGTCGGCTGAGCTTGCATCGTCTCTTTCTAAAGAAAAAAGGGGTAGAAGAAGTGGGTCTGTCTTATTGTACACTAACCTTAAAAACCATGTACCATCTGTAAGAGTCTGTGGGCTGCTGTCAGACCTCTGGATAGGGGTTCTTTGGTTCTTGCAGCGGCTGCGACTGCTGCTGGGACGAGAGCCGTCTGTCGATCTCATTCTTTTCATCTGTCTGCAGGACTGACCGATGTCCAGCTGCTCCAAACTGTGTCTGGGAAACCTCAGGGCAGATTTCACCTACAAAAGCAGACAAGGAAAGATAAAAACAAAGTGAAAACCAATGTATTTTTTTTTCAAAATGAAGTTCAAATTGATGTATATCAAGATTGAAGAAGTCTTTTGAGACAAAATGGTGATGTTTGATTTTTGTCTATTAAACAGGAGAGGCTTCACTTGGTTTTATTTTCGTTGGCGAACTGAACTGAACCACAAACTGAGTATTTTTTGTTTCCTTACTGGGATATAGAAAGATGGACTCCTAGGAGATTTGAACTGAGATAAGGACTCATTAATTGGTGGTTGAACTGTGGGTTTTGTATTGAGCACTTACTGTATAACACACTGTGGTGAACTGTTTTTCTTGTGGTCTGTAGGTAGGCTGACCTGATGATATTATATCATATTATTTAATGCCATGACTTGACTCTCAAATTATCTTTCTCATATTAATTTGATACTTCTTTGCTTCATTGCTCATAATAATAATAATTCATGCATCACCTAATTTTATCATACCTCACAAGAAAGAACAGCGTATGTTTAATCTAGCTAATATTGTGTTGCTGCTTGTTCCCACTGACCTTGTGCCTCTCAATGGAGCTGAGGAAGTCCAAGTCAGTCTGGTCTGATATTCCTCCGTGAACTATCAGGATTTTTCCGTCAATGACTGTTGCGACTGGCAGAAGGCTGAAAACGTCCTGAAACAGCTGGAGGATCTCGCGGCTATGAATCTGCACACAGTAAAAAAAGAAGAATTTTACAACATTGGGTACATTCAAGCTCTACAAGCTGTGACAGTCAACAACTACATCCTACAACCTGCATAACATGCAGCTTAGTTCTGTACATAATAAAAGCAGAATAATGAAATGTATATGTAATTTACCGTACCTTATATTTCTGCATGACTTCTTTTGTGAACCCATATCTGATATAACAGAGTAAAAACAGTGTTTTTTTTTTATCATTTTACTACTCTCACGCTAGTGGTAAGCCTAGACTGATGGTTGTTTTCTTTCAACTTTTCTTCCTGCCCACCTGAGGTTCATTATGTGGTCTTCATGGTTTCCTCGATTCAGGTGCATGTAGTCGGGGTAAAGCAGGAGGTAGGCGAACAGGAGCATGACCACTTCGATCGACTTTTTCCCACGGTCAACAAAGTCCCCATTAAACACATATGGCGTCTCCGCAGAGGGAAGGCCATTCTGAACAGCAGCAGCGTACCAAATAAACACATTGGCACAAACTTTAAATCAGATCTTGGAGAAGTCTTGAGTTGCATGCTGCAGCTATGTTTGATGTGGCTCTGCCTGTCATGAACATTTGTTTGTTTAAATCTTGTGTGTATTTTTATAAAATCACATGATCCTGCATAAAACTTGACGTTGCTGTAAAATCGGTGGTGAATGATGCTAAATAAAGTGTAAAAAAAAAAATTATAGCTTTACCTTATAAAATATGAGAAGTAAGTCATCAAGCCGCCCATGCAGATCACCTGTACCAAAAGGAAAATCACCAATGGAGAAATTGGAATCCTATTTTTTACTAAAATGATATCTGATTTACAAAGCATGTCTAAACAGGACTGTAAATTGCTCCACCTCAGCCACCAAACAGTGTATGTTTTTCGTTTTAAGTATTCTTGAGTTTAATGACATGCGAATCTGCAGGTGGAGGCAGCCATGGAAGAGGAGTCAAGTGCCTGATCAGTGTGCAAACAAACAAGACCTCCTTTCTTGGAACCCTGCCATTAAGATTCCGTTAACTGTAGCAGCATCACAGCAGCATATTGTTTGGATAACATTTTCACGTTTTTGTTCTCATTTGCAAATGTGTACTGAAAAACAAAAATTATTTTGAATCTTGAATTAACAAGTGAAACTGAGATCATGGTTACACACCACATATAGTGATCTCTTTGGTGTAGGATGTTGACAGGTGGATGATGTTGGGCATCTGTTTGAGGAGCTTTTTGGTCTCGTAAAGCAGCTGCAGAACATATCTGGCATGTAGTGTCTGTGTGGAGGAAAAGGAATGAGTTCCTAAAAGCGCTCAAATCTAAACCAGACAATCAAAAGGAAGTGTAAGAGTGTGAGTGAGAAAGAGAGATCAAAGAGCAATAGTCTGTACCTGCTGCTCCTTAAATGCACTGAGGAGGGCATTTGTATCAGAGACGGAGAGAGGAAATGATAGTCGGGGTCCTGTGTATGATTCTGGGACAGAGATCAAGTTGTAGCAGGTCTCTCTTTCTAACCAGGGTTCGACCACCGGGTCTAGCAGCTGGGAGATCAAATCTGGAGGACACAGTCATTTTCACTGGCGGACACGACTCATTCTTACAACTGTAATGCTAAAACGAGGCATTATCAATACAATCTTCAACTACATACTGCTATATGTGATCTTATGTCACGATTTATTTTATATATAGTGTGTGATATGGTGTTACTGATACTGATAGACAGGAATGTCTGTTTTTGCAAATTCAGCTGTCATGTTCACTTATCCACACCTCTACCCATAATGGCCTAAAACCAGATATATGATAAACAGTTACTGTATATATACAGCTATAACCAGCACTGAAAGCAAAAGTTGAATCCCAACACTGTGTTATGCTTCCATAATGACTTAAATTAATGTACTGCTTTGATCCATCATGAATTTTGTCAGATATATGCTGAATTGAAACCATAAAGATGAGCTCCATGGATTTTATTCTGTTTTACCTGTTCACAGTCTTTGAGAGTGACTGCGTATGAAAAAAAGGTAATTTATTGAGTCAGCGTTGGGTGGAGCTTAAAGGTTCAGTGTGTAATATTTCAGAGGATCTACTGGCGAAAATGCAATATAATATGCACAACTATGTTTTCGGTGGTCGCCATGTTGCGCAGCCATATTTCTACAGAAGCCCAGACAGATAAACTTCTCTACAGAACGCTTTTCATCACTACATTAAACACGACAAAGAAGAAGTAGTAGTAATCTTGGTTGTCTAGTTTGTTAGAAATAAGAAGAAGTGACATTTAGACAAATGGAGGACCCCACATATTATGTAGCACAAAAGCCGACAGAGAGTGTTGCCCACTGTAGTTTTTCCTACGCTTTTGCAAAGGGAGGGGTGAATGGTGAGTGAGCAGTTTGTTGCAAAGGCAACCCTCACCACTAGATGCCACAAAAATTACACACTAAACCTTTAAGACTGCCAGTTTAAAAATAAAAAATCTGGAGGTGTAGAGTTAGAAAGAGGTGCCTTTTTCTGACCTCTGTAGCCCGCTCCTCATCTCTGCTTGATATAGCAGCTCGAGGCTACAATAGCCACTACTAACATAAAACACCCAACTCTTCGACCACTGACAACTTTGGTCAGAGGTGCATTGTGGGTAATGTAGGCGCCAGGTTTTGACAAGGAAGAAGAATGTGTGGAACAGATATTAGTGGTTCCACTTCCTTTGTAAGAAGGCACTGAATTAACATATCTCTTAGAAAGATTTTAATTTGTAGCTCTTTGTAATAAACAGCTTGTCAAAACACCACATCCAGCTCTGTGTGACCTCACTGTTGTATTAAACAACCACTCTAATATGCTAATGAAGCTGATGGCCTCTAATTTATGCAAACAAACAAGGCATGAGCAGACATCTACCTACGGGCTTATTTCTCTTTTGTAAGGCTTTTGTCTATTTCCCCCTTAGTCTCCAAATAAATGTCCTTTATTCTGTCACATGCACAAACACAGAGGCAGACAACAGAGTCTGACCTCTTTGTATAACTTGTGTTGAACACAATGTAAAACCCAAGAACAGGATGTGCTGTAGATGTTCACCAATAAGGGTTGAACTAAGGATTATCTTGTCAATGGAGCATTATCATTTTTAGCTGGATGAGTGGTCAATACATACTTATGCCACAGCTGTGTCAGTGCAACACACCAACACATTGGCCTCCACATTCACAGTAGTTGCTAAGCAACAGGGTATAAGCAATTGCTTTCTAATCTAGACCAAAATACACTGGCATGACTAACAAAAATGGGGTTAATTTGATGGAAGCAAAAAACACATCTATAATCTTCTTGTGTTAGAAAAATTAGTAGAAAAAACTTGTTTTAATCATTCAGTGTCACATATAATAATACACTGGCTAAAAAAGATTTGTTTAAAGCTATAAAAAATACTTACAAAATGGCTTCACAGATTTAACCCTTGTGCCCTCCTCGGGCATATTTGTACATTTTTCTAGACTTTTTTTTTTAAATCTGGTGATCATTTTGGCTGTTTTATAGTTTTTGGCATGAAATGTCGCAGAAACTCTTCTTTTTGGCAAAATTTTTGAATTCCAGTGTCTTTACTCTCACATGTCATTTATGCACTAGCTATGCATTTTGTATATTCGGACATCTTCAGTGGCAAAAGTGTACATGCACAAATAAACTGCTATAAAGTGACTATACATCAATATTTTTTTCTGCTTTTTTTTCCATAAATCACTTAAACATCTTCTCCCCTGCTCAAAACTACTAAACATTTAAACATTTTCAGGATTTTAACCCTTTAAATGCCAGTTTATTTATTTGAATGATTTCATTATTTATTGCAAAAAAACACAAAAAAATAATTATTTTCCATGAAATAAACAGCAGGGGCCTGGGGCTTTGGTGACAATTAGAGTCTTGGATATGTCAAAGATTTGCAACAAAATTGATTTGATTGCATTAGTATTTTTTTATATAGTGTCAGATTTAAAATTTTGCACCCTCCGGACAGCTTCGTGGCTTAAACTGTACATGCACAAAACTGCTATGAAGTGACTATACATCAATATTTTTTTTTGCTTTTTTTTCATAAATTACTTAAACAACTTCTCCCCTGCTCAAAAAATATCAAACATTTAATAATTTGCATGATTTAACCCTTTCAATGCCAGTGTAATTCTTTGAATTATTAATTATTTAATTCAAAAACACACTAACAGTGAATTATTTTCCATAAAATAAACAGCAGGGGTGGGTCTTTGGTGGTAATTAGAGTCTTGGATATGTCAAAGATTTGCAACAAAAATGATTAGATTGCATTAGTATTTTTTATGTAGTGTCAAATACTCCCTCTGGACACCTTCGTGGCAAAAATGTACATGCACAATCAAACTGCTATTAAATCAATATACATCAATATTTTTTTCTGCTTTTTTTTCCATAAATCACTTAAACAACTTCTCTCCTGCTCAAAAATACCAAACATTTAATAATTTGCATGAATTTAACCCTTTCAATGCCAGTTTAGTCATTTGTATTAAATTATTTATTACAAAGAAACACTTAAAAGTGAATTATTTTCCATAAAATAAACAGCAGGGGGGGTGGGTCTTTGGTGGTGATTAGAGTCTTGGATATGTCAAAGATTTGCAACAAAATTGATTGCAAATCTTTTGAGGAGGGCACAAGGGTTAAGTTCCAGTGCTAGGCTGCTAGAATGCTTTATAGTGCAAAATAATAAAGTAGAGTAAATTCCTACATGACAGCACATGTACTCTAAAATAACATTGACTTTTCAACATTTCCAAATAACAAGGATCAGAGTTTTAAATATGCATAATACTATCTAATCTTAACATTCTGTACATAAGAGTATTTTGGTTCCTAACCTGGCCCATTTCCATTCAGCTGAGTGAAGTTGTCGAGCATGAAACTAAAGAAACTGGAGAGCTGAAGAAAGAAAAAAAGAAAGAAAGAAAGAAAAAAAATTGTTTAAGCTTTATGATGCTTCTGAAAATTAGCATACAGAAATGCTGAGAGTCACCTGTAGCTGGTCCTGTTCCCCGGCATATTCAATGGACTGAAAGATGTTCCAGGTATATCTGCGTCTCATCTCCAGACGGGCCATGTAGCGCCGGTACCATCGCTGGATCAAAACAGCGGCCTTCATAGCTACGACAAAACACCAGCTGTTACATTTTATGTTTCAAGTTTAAATATCTGGAGTGACATACATACAGTACATGAATAAGACACGTGAGACTCTTTAGTATAGCACCGGAAAGTGACAGGATTATTCCTTTACATATGCAACTCTCATTCAAGAATGGATTCTGATCCAAAAGCTCAAGCTAATTCTACAGCAAATTTTGTAAATTAGCAACACGTAAATATGCACACAGATACATGCACACATCACAGACTGATCTCTAGAGATGAGCAGCATCTTACTCAGAGCCGGGCTGGGAGTCTTAACTGTGTCATCTGTAAGAAGAAAAAAGAAAACATACAATTCAGGTCCTGGTAATTGAATAAAATCATGTGCAAGGCAAGATACACACACACACACACACACACACACACACACACACACACACACACACACACACACACACACACACACACACACACACACACACACAGTGAGAGATAACAAGACACAGGGGAGGTCATGAGCAACAGTGGGACTGGAAAAACTAAGCAAATTAAAAGAGCTTTCATGAGAAACAGAGCTCAGAGAGAGGAAGAAAGATAAGACTGGAGATAGAAAAGCACCATCTGTCAAACATCTGGTGTGCAACAAGTCTGAGGAAAATTTACTACTGCAAAAAGAACGTACTATTGTGTTGATGCCTAAAATACTCCACCATAATACTGCTGAAAAAATTGAATTGAATTTCCCAAATAATGTTACGAAATACTTTAAGGAGATTGACAAGATAGAAACAGTGTAAGTGCAAGATATTCAGTTTTACTGTGACATAAAACAGACAAATATTTACATTTGAGAAGCTGCAAACAAAGAATGTTTGACATTTTTGCTTTAAGTTACAAAAAAGATGTATTTAATTTTCTGTCGATTGAGTAAATGATCAACTTGTCAAGTCAAAATTGGGAAATCAGTGTGTATGTTGAACTGTAAATATAATTTTTGAGATCTTAAAATAAAAGCTAGGTGTTTGTATGCAAGACACGTAAGTTACACTATGTTTGCTTGCATCTGTGAAGGTTCTCAGTCATCCAAGGAAGGTTAAAGCCAAGGGCAACTGGACTTTGTTGAAGATACTTGAAGACGGTACATCTCTCATACGAGAGACTTCTTCAGTTCTCACTGACTGGTAGGGATGTTGGATGTTGTGGGTTAGCGGTCAAGACAATCCCACAGAGCTTCAATACCAGCGGTATCTCTTATTATTCAACCTAGAAGCCTCTTTGAAGTTATTTCTCAAATGTATGGCTTATTTGTGTTCAGCTTGTCCCACACAACAGGTGTAGAAAGATGTCAATTCTAATTTGATACCTGTATGTTTCAAAAGTCTAATCTTTCCAGCTGATGGGGCCAAAAAAAGTCTTGGAATGACAGAAGAGACCATAATAACAACTGCAACTGACCTTTTGAACCAGTAAAATCTTTAAACCAGCCACACATCTTTACCTCTCTCCACTCCTTTCCTTTGTGTCTCAGTAGCAACAGAGGTGCCACATCCCATGACGACCCAGAAGGATGACAGTTTTTCCTAAGCTATGCCATGAGACCTGAAAAGTAAAACCTCCATTGTCGTCATGCTGCATCAGATGAAACCTAGAAACACACCTGCAGGGGTCAGAATTGATTCTTACATGAATATATTAACATCAAATTAGTGGAGAAAATTGGCGTTATGGCTCAACCCTTAAGCAAATGTTCATGAAAATTCAACTTCAATTTTCAAACCTCGGGTTCCAGTAACTAAGCCCTAGAAGTAAAACGAAGGTTGTAAATGGCTGGTATTCACGCTTCAACACTCAAACAGCCCGTGCTTTTAGAAGATCAGAAAATTGGTATAACAAATCAAATTAAAAGATCATTTGCATGGATCATTTCCCCAAAGCTGTGCTTATTTCACAGTGTTGGTTTTTGATGGTTCCTACCTGCAGTTGGTGTCCGCGCGATCCGGAAATCATGAATGGGACACGCAATCCATGTGATGAATAAAAAAACAACTCTTGCTTGCATCGAAACTGCAGACAAAGGCCAAACGATTGTTAACAGACGATTTACGTGTGAAAGCTAATAATAGCGGAGAAGCTGTGCAGGACGCAGGAGCTCCAGCAGCAGGAGAGGAGGTTGAGGCACCACCAGGTGGAGTGAAACCATATTACAAAAGGGAGGGATCACTGCTCATCCTTCAAATGACGTTGCAATACTTCCAAACATAATTGCCATCATGTCATGACTATTTAGCCTCACTAGGTGCCACTTAACATTGAGTATTGCAATAATGTTACTAGAACTAGCCACGAAAACGCTGTGGATTATTGTGGTCCTCATGACTCAACGGCCTTTATTCTGTCACTATACTTTTCAGCCCCATTTTAACAAGTTAATTTTTATTCCAGCATTTGTTTTGTTGTGTGGACAGACATTCAGTGACTTCAAGGTTATTTTATACCTCTTTTTTAAGCCAAATCCAACATCCACATATGAAATTAACTAGAGGGGATCTGAGGGGGGCTAGTTGGTTAATATACCTTAGGACAGCTCAACTGACATTTATATTAAAGGCAAGTAGTAGGGCTCAAGTTATGCTTTCATTTTCTGTAGTCAGTTTTGAATACAGAGACAACTTTACTGGATTTGACTGGGAAGTCTCACCTTTTTAAAAATTTGAAAGAGAAAGCAGCTAGATAAGATGGGTCCTACAAAAGCATGTTAGCCAGAAATATGTAAAAAGAATCCACCATTTAAAGTGAAACAAGAAAAAACAAAACACCAGAGGAAAAAACAAAACACCAGTCTTTGTCAGAGGTTTTGAATTTGCATTCAAAACCTCTGACAAAGACTGTCCCTAAACCCTCTTGAATCTCAATTTTTCAGCTATTTTGAAGACACAATTTGTCATTAATATGTTCAATAAACAATCAGCAATGAGGTGAGGACTTAATCTCTTACTATTTGGCATCATTATACAAAACTTGCATATAGGCAAAGATTTAATTTAGAATAAAGTCTTTAATAATAAAATAACATTCATGTACAGCTTAGGTCCAGCTCTTCATGCAGCAGCTCTCATATGCATTCTCTGACGGACTAGTGTGACAGCAGCATTGATCTCCTGAAGTGTGATCACTTTTAGTCTGTTGGTTCTTGACAGCCGGGAAGCCTCCAAGCTCACCAGTCTGAGCAGGACTGGTTTGGGAAAACTGAGCCGACTGGCCATGAAGTCCGGACTCCTCATCTCAGCTGGACAGACCTGCAGAAGAGATGGAAAGTTGAAGCAGGTTTTAAGCAGCATTTTAGGACACTTTTTATGGTCTCCATCCAAAACACTTTAATCTGTACAGTCCACTGGGAAAGACCTGCTATATTGTTAAAATCATTCTATTAAAAGAAAAAAAAACATAAGTCTTTGGTCAAGTTTTAAATACCACATGCCCACTCAAGTTGGTGCTGTTATTCTAACCTCTTTATGAGCTCTGTAGATGAGAGTGGAGTGAGCTCGGATCCTCCTCTTTCTTTTTGAAGCAAACTTGTGTGTGGCTTGGAGAGGAGCTTTCATTTCGCTGTTTAACTTGGTCAAAACACACTCAAAAAGAAACCAACTGATGAAATTAACAGTAGCTTCTTCAGAAGGCCAAGCACAGGAGCAGGATAGGAAAAAGAGTGTGTGAGGAGTGAAAATGATGTTTTAATGAACACAAATTGAAAACAGCTTTGCTTAATTAGGCTTAATTGCTTTTACCCACCATGCTTTGAATCCCTGGGTGTTCAGTTCAGATGCCTGAAGCCTCAGTATCTAGCATGGAGAGAGAAGTATCAACACAAATATTTCTGTCCATTATTTTGTGTATTTACATTTTACCATGTTAATCCACCTTTCCCATAATTTAATTCAAACTTCATTTAGCAATAACACACAATAGAAACACACAATATCAGTTTTTTTTCTTTAATGATAATAATAAAAATAATTCAATTCAAGTATGTTACTGTTAGATTTACCCCTAGATGCCAGTGAGTCAAAAGAACCATGGCTAACTATACTAATTTGTCATTTTATCTCTTTAAAAATATTTTTTCATTACTTCTAGAAGTGGAAATGAAATGTTGGCTACACATATATACATTTACTTAATTTTCTATCTTTCTTTCCTCATTACATACAGAATTAATATTAACATGATAATGCTATAAGAAAAAGCAGAATACATACAAGAATAGCGATAAATTAACCTAAAAGTAGACCTTCTGGTCAATCATATGGATCACAAGGCCCAGCATAAGCCAACACCACCCTCCAGCTCCTTCTCTCTCACTCTCTTGCGTACACACACAACCCAAATCTGTCACATGACCAATTGACCACTCTTGCTGTTGTTTTTTCTGCAGGATTTTTGACTTGACCCCTGTGACTGTGCAGTGATTTCCAGAATGTACGGTGGTGCTGGTGGTCGTTGATGGTGGTGCGTGAACAGCTGCAGCAAGGGCTTTGTCAGATAAGGACGGCATTAGGTAAGGCCATTAGTGTCCTGTGGATTATTGTAATCCAGCCTCTCTATCACTGCTGCCTTGGTTGCTCAGCCTGCAGTCGGTCGGTTGGAAGATGGCTCTCAACATGCAACGTTTCCTGCTGGCCCTGCTTCTTCTGGGAGCTAACGGTACGATCTCAGTCAGTTTACACTTTGGTCCTTGTTAACCCATATTCTGTGTCATTTGAAAGCAGAAATCTTTGAAGGAGTTAAGTCACCTCAAACTTAACATGTTGAAGAAAACCTTGAAACTCTGATCTCAAAGGACAAACTGATTCCTAACGGGGAATTTGACAAATACATCAGATTTCCTCATTAATCCTTAAGATTATTATCCAGGTTTTTCTTAGGTGACATCATACTTTATTCTCTCTGTGTTGTGTTTATTTACCTACTGTATATGTGGTTAAATTGACAGACTAACAATTGAATCTCTGATTTCAAAGGACAAATTGATTCCTAATGGAGAATTTGACAAATACTTCAGATTTCCTCAGTAATCCTTAAGATTATTATCCAGGTTTTTCTTAGGTGACATCATACTTTATTCTCTCTGTGTTGTGTTTATTTACCTACCGTATATGTGGTTAAATTGACAGATTGATGCACAGATTTTGTTTGCTACAATGGATGACTACTGTGTCCTAACAGTCTTGTTTTGTTTTTTCCTCTGTGCTTCTTTGGCTGGCTGACATTTGTTTCATCTTTCTGTCCATCTGCCTGAACAGTGTTCATCAGCATTTATGCTCAAGAGGTATGAAGAAACCTAATCAAAATGTCAGAGATGACTTCACTCTTTAAAACCAGCAGTTTAAATCAGCCACGCCAGAAATATCCCAGCTTGGAGTTTATGTCTCTCCAAGACATAAACTGGCATTGGTCAATATGATTTCCACAGAAAAAAACACAAAAAATCTGCTGTGATGAGAAATAAGAAGGTTCCGTCTCTGCGGCATCATTGTCTTTTCAGCCATGAGTGAATTTTTTTTTTCTATTTTATTTCTATGTTTTGCAAATGACTGTTTTCTATTTCTTATGATACTATTTTAGATTGCATGTATTAAATGCTGTTTGTGTGTGTTTACATGAGATTGGAGTGTCTGAGGCGTGGACCAGCAGGTCTTGCAAATGTGATTGTGAAGGAGGAGAATCCCCGACTGAGTTTTCATCCATTGGGACTGGCTCTTCCATGGTGCGAGGAGTGGACTGCATGCCAGGTTAAAAACCATCAAATACAGCCTTCTCTCTAACCCCCTTAGTGCCAATAACCTGTGACTTTTTTAAAAATACACTTATTCATTAATGCAATTGAATGGTTTTCCTTTAGTGCACTTACATCTCAAACTGATGTTTTGTCCAAGTGTGAAATTACATTTTGCATCACGTGCACTTTCCCACACATTGAGCACGGATTTTCCAAGCTCTAATGAGGGCATTCTTTGACCTATTAATTAAGCGATTTTGTTGATTGGATGATCAAAATGAATCATTAAACTTATAATAGTATGGCAGGTCAGTTCATTTGACCATAATGTAAGCTGACTGAGAGAGTGGCGGACAAATTTATCATGCTGTTACCTGCTGTAAATGTACAATGCTGTAGGTCTGCAACTAAAAATTACTTTTTATTATGAATTAATCTGTCAAATATTTCTTTAGTTAATGGATTTATCATTTTGTTTTTGAAATCCAAATAAACTCAATTTACTATAAAATAAGCAAAACTGCAAATCTTCACATTTAAGACGCTTAAACCACAAATTTTGAGGCATTTTCATTAGTTAAATGAATAATCTGCTATCAAAATAGTTTCAGGTTAAATTCCTGTAATTTGATTAATTAAAGAATAATTTAAGTTCTACCATTCAGATGGATGGAGAGTTTAAGTGTAATAATTCTTGTCCTCGTCCACTCTCTCAGTCAGCTCACACTTACTATTATAAGTTTAATAAGTGTGTGTGTGTGTGTGTGTGTGATAGAGACAGAGATAGAGAGAGGGGGTCTATATGTACATGTACATGCATGAATGCATTAGAGTCCAGATTTGACGCCACAGGGTGGACATGCTCCACTGGACATCCTCAGAGACGGTGATGCAGATGGAGCTGTGAAAAGAAACAGAAATACCTTCGCTAACGCTGCACAGTCAAAATTTACTTTCTCGTGAGGAGATTTTTTTCATTCATGGAAGTGTAGTTGATCATGTTCAAAAATGCACAAAGAATTGTTGTATCGCACAAATACAAACCAAAAAATACTTACTTGGGTAAAAATGAAACTCCATTCTAGACCTTGGAAACAGCAACAGTCAATATATTGATCTCAACATCCAGTCATACTTCGAAGCACATGGAAATGTCCATTTTTCACTTCATTCTGTGAAAACGGCAACCTGTTTTGAGATCTCTTGCAAAGACACAAACAAACAAAGATATCTCATGGCTGCCTCATTGGGCCTAAGATGTAACCATCAGATTTGAATTATGTCAGGCTTGAAGAGAAGAAGGCTGAATTGATGTACAGCAAGAGGGTTTTCCTTGGTGAGTCAGAGTGTCAAGTGAGCCACAAATCACATGGCAACCAGTGACAAAGAGGAGAAAGGAGTTCAGCAGATAATCATTATCTCAGAACATGATGCTCAGATTACGGGGCTCTTAATAGACTGTGCCAATCGCACAATCACAGAAACCAGTAATTATGGACCTGGTGATGATAAATGATGAGTGAGGCAAACTTTCCTGCTCAGGCTCAGACTTTATTCCACCTCAATTCCTCATGTCTCACCTCTTGGTTTTTCTATTAATTCAACCATCTGAATATGTTTCTCTTATCTCCTGGCTCACACAGGCTCTGCTGTATGCGTTGTAATACTGGGATTAGACAGGATGTGACCCTGTGCCAGATAGGCTTAAGCCAGTAGTAAGAAAAGTTCAGCAGGTTTCTGCTCCATGCATCTGCAGCTGATGTTTTTTTTCTGAAACTTTCAGAAAACAAACATCACTCATGTGCAGCTCTCATCTTTCTCATAAATTTATTTAGAATATATATGACTGTGTCAACAAAGGACACTCATGTGTTTTTAGTGGAAGTGAGAGGGCAGATTGACAGATCAAAACATGGGAGCAACACAGAGCTAAAGCTGTGGATAGAGCATGGCCATCTGTCCGCCTGCCGCCCTAATGGACATCACTGATCTCTAACTGGAGAATTAAACTGCAGGCTTTTAGGATGGGATATGGTCTGCTAACAGTGGGGGCTTTGGGAGCAGGACGGTGTGATGATAGGACTCAGCAGGGGTGAGGATAGAGAGAGAGGAAAGCATAGGGAGATGGAGAATTAGGGACCTACTGTAGAAAGGCTTAGCAATGATCACTTGCTGGTCACATTTCAGTGTATTAATGCTTAGCTGCTGGCAGATGTGTTTGTGTTCTCCTCCATCACGGTGATGACCTTGAGATCCATGTATCCAGGAGGTCTGTTAGTGAAAAACACGGGGCTGGCACCTTCATATATCCCCAGAGTGCAGACTGAAATCCTCTGGTAGGGCACTGCTAGCTATTCCTTGGTCTAGGCTGAAAACCAAAGGAGACAGCTTTTGCTGTCAGTTCCCATACACTGTGGAGCAGTCTACCAGAAGCTTTATTTTACATCTTATGAAATATTTCTACAAAACTTTGACTTGTTTATGTTTTATTTATTGACTATAAGCCACTATGTGGTGTGTAATTTATTTTTCCCTTTCCTTTTAACTTTTATATACTTGTTGTACACCTCTCTGTGTGATACTGATTGCTTTTTGAAGTGTCTGTTTTGCATTTTGCACTTGCACTACCTGTACTGAAAAGTGCAATAGAAATAAAGTTATTATTATTATTATTATTATTATTATTATTATTATTATTATTATTATTATTATTATTATTATTATTATTATTATTATTATTATTATTATTATTATTATTATACATAACAAAAGAGATTTAAATAAAGACCTCTTATAACTTTGTCTCCAATCTACCTGCAGAGTGTCCGTACCACAAGCCTCTAGGCTTTGAGGCCGGATCAGTGAATCCAGACCAGATCACCTGCTCCAACCAGGACCAGTACACTGGCTGGTTCTCATCATGGCTCCCAAGCAAGGCCCGGCTTAATGGTCAAGGCTTTGGGTAAGTACATGCCAACATGTAGACTTCATATTACCAGATTGTAATTCTAGTAATCTATTTTATAATAGAGATGTGTTTTGATTTTAGCTTGTAAAATGTTTCCTTTGCCAGAGACTGTTCGGTCTCAGGGAAAAAAACCCTAATAAACAAATGTCTAGGCGTCTGCCATCTGTTAAGAACAGTATTATAAAAAGTGTACTCACAGAAAATGTAACCCATCTCTCATTAAGTAAGGGGCATTTGTTAAGGTTGGCATGCCAATATGCGTTTGCTTAAAAATATAAATATAAATAAGACAGTCAATGCAAGAATATGTCAAATGAAAATGCTGACTGATGCTGACTTTGCTGACTGATGCTGACTATATGTAGTGTATATATATATATATATATATATATATATACTATATATATATGCTTACTGCAATATATATATTGAAGTGTTTATTTCTATATATATTATTATATATGATAATATATATTATTATATATAATAATATATAAATATATTATAATTTTATACTTTATAATCTTAATCTTTTTTTCCTTTTTTTGGTATCTTGTAGTTATGTGGTATAGCCATTAAACTACGTGCTGGTGCTTATTTAGTTTTCATGTTCTTACCGAACATCATTTTAACAGACCAAAAGACATTTTGAAATGAAAAGTAAGAAGACCACACATTTAAATAATAAAACTAACAATGAATTCCATTTAGTTTACTATAGGGTCCTGGTATTGTTTTGTAGGTATTATTCCAGTCACTGTCACGCTAGTGTCATGACTTACTGGGACAATTGAATAGAACAGAGCCATCGTAAATGTTATTAGTACAGTAACAACTGTGCTTTTCCTACTATGAAAAAGGCACATAAACTGCTATATTTTCTGCCTCTTTTTGAATTATCCGCTCTGAGAAAACATCAGCTTATAAAACTGAACCAACGTCCACGTGCGCATGTGGACGTTGCATTACACACAATGATTGTGTTTCTATTTCAGGTGTGCCTGGCTGTCTAAGTTCCAGGACAGCAGTCAGTGGCTGCAGATTGACCTGAGGGAAGTGATGGTGGTGTCAGGGATCCTCACTCAGGGTCGCTGTGATGCTGATGAGTGGATCACCAAGTACAGCGTTCAGTACCGCACAGACGAAAAACTCAACTGGATTTACTACAAAGACCAGACTGGAAACAACAGGGTCAGTTGAATCCTACACAGGAGTGTTTGACACATTCAGAATGTGTAGGTTACATCTGACACCACAGTTCTGCCATTTAACAACACAGCACTGATTGTCTTAATGGTGATGTCATAAATTGAAAAATTTCACATTTTAGACTTTTATTTTTGTGAAAATACAGTATATTTATTTTAGTAGATTTTTAATATGTTAAATATGTGTTAAATTTTAATTCATTTTAGCTGATGCTTTTATCCAAAGTGACTTACTATTGCTATACATGTCAGAGGTGGGCTCTGACAATGGACAATTTATTTTTGATGTCTCAACTACAATGCTCTCTTGAACAAGTTAATTAGCCAAAGAAATTGCTTTTCTTTACTTCATATCTTTGTAAATCAAATCTATATTTTTATTTTGGTCTGTTGTACTGACAAAACAAACAATCTCAAGTTGTCACCTGGACCTTTTAATTTAGCATTTTTCTGATATGTTGTAGATTTAAAAACTCTTTGAATCTGTCCTGACTTTTCAATCCTCTCTCCTCAGGTGTTTTACGGAAACTCTGACCGCTCCTCGTCAGTGCAGAACCTCCTGCGGCCGCCCATCGTGGCACGTTACATTCGCATCCTCCCCCTCGGATGGCACACACGCATTGCTCTGCGCCTGGAGCTGCTGCTCTGCATGAACAAATGTATCTGAACCTTTCCTCCTGCCATCCCAGAGGCCTTGTCCAAAACGTCCATCCATACCTGTGTGGTCAGTTATTATATCAACAGATTTAGCCCCCTCCAGCTACATGTAGAAAACCATAAATTGAGACAATAATATTCTGTTAAAACCTTTTTAAATACACACTACAGTTTGACTTACGTGATTTCATTAAACCATTTGTTTGATATGCTCAATGAGCTTTCATTCACTCCACTCTCCATTGTCTGTGTTAAACCAGTCTCACACTGGGGGCTTTAATGTGCTGAGTTCTCAATAGATTGTTCCATTTGAAATGAAATGGCATAAATTCAAAGCAATAATTAGGCATCGAGAGGGAGAGCTAGCGTTGCTATGGAAGTTGTATCCACTGGTCTGAAATAAGCTCTTCCAAAACATTTCTGTCCTTCTGTGAAATCCTGTCTGCTTCTCCTGATATTTAATGGTAAACAGGGAATTTTTAGTTCTGCTCTCAGTTAGTCTCTCCTCCTTATTTTCCCTAAAGGATACGTCAGGTAATATTCTACATTTTTCTTACTGTCAAAAAATCCCATGAAAATAATAAAAAATTGATCGTACCAACAAGTACCAACACATTTCCTTTATTTTAAATATATTTATTTTATTATTCCCAAAAACTATTAACAGCACATCAATGAACCACACTATTGCACTGGGTGACATGTTTCTTCATTGTTAAGATTATAGGCACTATAGTTTATCTAAAGTCAATACACCCCTTTCTGCAGGTCTAAATACTCAGTGGGTCATTGTGTGACAAATGTGTCTTAGTCTGCAGCTGAAAATTATCCCAAACAAATGCACTATATGCTCCTGTTTGAGTAATGTTTGCAAAAAAAAAAAGTCTAGCCGTTTTAGGAAATTATTAAATTATTAATTATTGTGTATTAATCCGCAACTAAAAATAGTCACTGACCAATGCACTATTTACACCAGTTTTGAGTAACGTTTTGTCTGAACTATGAACAAGTGGTCTTGCCTGACAGGCAAGGCTGACACTAACAAGTTGTTAATTCGGGGATTTTCATGGGATTTGTTGATAATGAGAAAAATGTGAAACTATGCCAGGCCTTTTTTCAAATATGCATGTGGTCTTCCTTCCTGTTTTCTCTTTTGTTCACCATTTTAAACTCAGGCACTTTTGGAAAAAAACATGACTCTTCAGTGCTATATAAAGACTGGGGGATGTAAAATTCACTCATATTCAGATGTGGTCTTGTATTGTGGTTATCTCCTGTTTTTTTTTCTTTTTCTTTAACATTTCAGTTTCCCATGGTGCTTTGGGGATACATTGGAGTATTTACTAATTCTGAATGTGTGTTCTTTGTTCTTTGTATGTTAAAAGTATTTCCTTGGTGATATATGTCATGTGTGTTTTCATGTTTTGTCTGTGCTATATAACAAACATAAGCCGTTCAAAAATGTACAGTTGGCTTTTATTATGAGACCTTATCATATTGAAAGTAGAATGGTCAGTATAGATACACTCTATTATTTCTATTTACACCCTGTAAGAAGTGGGGAACAGCTTAATGAATAAAAAGAAACAACTGATGTTTTAGGAAACACATTCATATTTGTGAACAAAAATTCTTCTTCTCTTCTCAGTTCTCAGTGTATGTGACTTACTGGTGGTTGAAGCCTCCATTTCCATCTGATGTGTTGAGTCAGTAAGCTAATATAAGGCTTCGGGGTCACTGGCAAGGCAAGCTTTGTCATCATTCTGTCCTATTAATGATATAGACAAACCCACATCAGCAGTCACTTACAATCATTAACAATCAGAATTTTCCAGAAACACAACATGGAGCAGTTTTGCCTGTCCTGGGACATGTTCAAGGACGAATTGAAAATAAAAAAATGTATTGCAGAGCGATGTCTTGATATTATATGTAGACACTTGCTTTAATCACAGTCTCCAACTGGAAATCCTTCTCTGTGCTATATTTGGCTCAAATTTAACTATCCACAAATTTGGCTTGTACAATCTGCATCAGTCTGAGTATTTAAAAAAAATGTTATTGCTTTCAATCAGCCATGTAGTCAATTGGTTAATTTGCTTTTTTACCTTTTTTTGCTATTGTATTTTCATCCTATTGAATGGATGAAACAAAACATGTAATTCTATCGAAACTAATCTCTCACTTTGGAACACAGATGTCTTCATTTTTGCATGAATGCATCCATCCTTCTTTCATTCACTTTCTTCTTCACTTTAAGCTGTAAAACCACTGAGGAAGAGGAAGGAAGGAAGGATAAAGGTAATACTGGAAGGAAAACTTTGCTGTATATTTTGCCTAGGCAGCAAACAGCATTTTGTTCCAACAACCCAGCTTTTTTATCATCCACAGTCAGTAGACAACAAGTAAATGCTTCTATGAATAACCTAGTTAGATCCCTGATCATGACTATTAATATTAAAAATAAAAGTTGTAATGAGAATACAGTAGGAAAACCAAATTCAGATTTACAAAAGGCATTTACAAAAACTTTGATAACACAATATTTTAAAATGTACACAGAAAATGTAAACACACACATTAAAGGATAAGTCTGGTGTTACTCCCGCCATCTTTCTTGTTGTCAACAAATCCCAGGAAAGAAACAAGACCATCAATGTGCCCCAAAACAGCCTTGTATATAAACAGCACAAGGGGCTGCGTTGGTGGTTTTGTATTGTCCTGGATACTGGTGAGAAATGATTAATGCATTTAAAGGCTTATTAGATGCCAAAACACTACACAGTGTTTTATAATACTCTGAGATAAGATTTTTTAAAACCCTGGAAGGTTATCACAGCAACAATAATTGTAAAATAATCAGAAGAAATACAGCATTCACATTACAAGCAACACGTAATCTACCAGTAATGTGCCCTAGTATGTATTTGAGTGATGTTGCGGCAAAAATTGAGCCAGGTTTAACTTTTTTGCCGGATGATCATGCATTGTCTTACCCCTGCATTGGCACCCCCACTATGAGGGCTGCGTTTTTCATACGGGGTTAATGTCAGTCTGAACGTGGCCCTGGTCCGTTTCTCAATACTGTCTGACTTCCCCAGGAGGTCTCCCAGACCATTGGTTTCTCCTTAAAAGTCAGAAATGTACTGTTTTATTTTTTAAATTCCAAAATCATGCTGATGACAAAAATCTTTTTATTTATTCTTTTTTTATTTAAAAGATGTCTTAAAAGTTAAATACTTTACTATTTAAAAAGGTTAAGTCATTGTAGTTTTGTGCAAACATTACTCAAACATGAGTAAATAGCGCATTGGTTAAGGACTATTTTCAGCTGCGGATTAATACACATTTGGTTCTCTAATGAGCATTTATAGCAGCAAGATGGTGTACAGTTTTTGCAATTGTTTCTAAATACACTACAGTGCCCTGTTTCATGGTAACAAAGGAAACTGTCACGCAGTAAAAGTGTGGCTCTATAGTGACTTTCTAATAGTTTTTAGAGCAGTAAGCTATATCAGGTTTTGGATACACAGACACACTTGTTAGTAGCGTATTGGTTTTGGTGTTTTCATGGGATTTGTTGACACAGGGAAATATAAAACACCACCAGACTTAAGCTTTAAGATCTTAAAGGTCGTAGGTGAGGTATGCCTTTTTGCAGAGTGCTGTCCTACTATCTTAAACACTTAAATGTTGTATTTGAGTCAGTCAGACCTCATTTCAAGAGGCTAACATTTCACTACCAATGGGCACCAAAGTCTTGATGCCGTTACTTGCTGTTAAGGCAGTAGACAAAACCAACATGGCAGCACGGAGCTGGAAAGCTGTTTTTGCTGATGAATGAACTGAGAGACTGAAAATGGGGCTTATTTTAAAATGGTGACACCAAGCGTGGGACATAAAGTGAACTGACAATTACTGTATGTAATGCACAGAGCATAACAGTCTCGCTCTGGCTTTTCTGCTGCTACCAAACCCTGTTGACAAATAGCCCAACTGTTCACAAAATTTTTAAACTATGTCATGAGGGTGATGGGCAGATTTATACCAGATGTAGTGTCTGAGTTTTTTTCCCACTTTGGGCAACAAGTATTTATCAATATTTCTTTACATTTTGATTAAACAAACAGAAAAAAGGGAGAAAACGTAACATGATATAACATGAAAATCTGTTAATAACATATCAAATTGAACAAAAAAGGACATTCACCATTATTAAATATTCCTTGACATATTGTATTATCAACACATAAATATCTATGCATTTCTTTGTGTCGAAACTAAAGCTCTTGCAATTACACATTTAATTCTATATTACCTTATAATATTCCCATATAACCTACATACTGTGTCATTTATAGCTTATATCCTTGAATTAAAATCAAATAAATATTTAATAAATAATGTTGATATAAATCTTTTTTTGTTCTTATCAAATATCAGAGCTTGAAAAACATTTGAGTTCATTTGGCCACCATTGTGTGACAGTGGCTGTCTGATGTGTTGCTGTAGTGTCCTGTGAGCAGAAGATGGCAGCAGAGAGGCCGCATGGGCAGTGTCTCCTTGACAGGAAAGATCAGTGTTTTCTGATATTCTAACCTTGTTAATTAGAGATAGAATAACATACAACTGATACAGTACTGGCATCCCGAGAGGGAGTGGGCCCTTTTCTGTTTTTGACTCTCTAAACAACACTGTTACTGGTGTTTATGTTTGGCCTGTCAACGTCTAGTCTTTGTAGATTTCAGAGACATGAGCATCAATAAATAACTATGTTTCTGAATGAGGACTTGATCCAGTGAAATAGGCTTTCATGTAAACTTTTACTACAGTACCATGATGTCTGCATTTGGCAGATGCTTCCAGGATGAAGATACACTGGAGGTGGTGTGGTTTGGGGTGGCTTTAGAGCGCTGTCTCCTTCAGGTCGTTGAGGTTTGGCATCCTAGTGCGGGAGGCTCGGGTAAAAGTGGGTCCATTCTGCCCTGGTTTGATGCCCAGCTGTTCGGGGGTGAACTGAGCGCCCTCTGCCCGCTGTAATGCAGACACGTGCCAGCTGGACTCGATCTGTCCGGGGAGGGGATAGCTGGCCTTACGGCTTTTAGCCTGGGCAGAGCTGCTCACCCCAGGGTGCCCCCTGCTGTCCACGTGCCCTCGAACCTCAGGGTAGCCCGCTTTGGAGGGGGGCTGAGGGGGGTTGGGGAGGGGAGCTTGGAAGCGCAGGTCTGGAGGAGGAGGAGGAGGCTGTCCTTGATTTGAGGAAGAAGGGGAGAGGTGAAGGAGTCTTCGGAGTGACTTGAGTGGTTGACTCTGTTGCGAGAAAAAGAGATACAGTTGATCTAATGATCTTAAAGGATGAGGCTTCTATATTTTTCTAAATTTCTACTAATTCCACTAATTCCTCTCAACTCTGACTGTACTATCCCTTAAAGTAAATGTAGGAATAATTGTCACATGTGAAGACATTTCTACAAGGCCAATTCTCTTTTATATTCCAGTTGGATACTACAATGAGCTGTACAGGATTTGAAGGGAACAATATTTCTTTCTTTCTTTCTTTCTTTCTTTCTTTCTTTCTTTCTTTCTTTCTCTCTCTCTCTCTCTCTCTCTCTCTCTCTCTCTATCTCTATATATATATATATATATATATATATATATATATATATATATATATATATATATATATATATCTAGCTAGCTTCTGTTTCCTACAGCTTTTTTGCAACTATTTAAATTTAAGTACATTTAAATAAAGTACGATATAATCAATTTTTGTGCCTGTAAACTATATATCACACACGCTCATGTAAGCCATTTGCCAAGACCTGGTAGGGTCAAAAAATCTGTTACCATGCAATAAATACAACTTGTGCATACAACTACCTGTACTTGTCTGCAAATAACATGTTTGTGATAAGTTACCAAGAAAGTGGATGACATTCAAGAAGGCTGACATGGAACACCTTTGCCTCACTTCCTGCTGACAACCCCTACATTTCAATACAAAAATCCCTTTGTGCAAAGTTTTTCACATTTCATATGATATCAGAAGCACAAATTTGGGTTTGAGTTGTGTGCTACAGAATGACTTTTGGCGCCACCTACAAATAGCTATTAAATAACACAATTTACATATAATTTACTTGTTTATGACATATACTAAGGGGCTATTTTGGTTTGAAAACAACATGGCATTATGATAAGGTCATTTTGATGATAGCCTGTGCTCTGCGCGATGATCTTCAAGCTACAGTATTCCAAACTATAGTCTCCTTTTATGTACAAACCTGAGAGTGTGAGTCTACCGGTTTGTCTGGTGGCCAGTCAGTAACTCTCTCTCTCTCCCTCCCTCTTTCCCTCTCTCTCTCCCTTTCTCTCTCTCTTTCTCTCTCCCGTTCCCGTTCTCTTTCTCTTTCTCTGTCCCGGTCTCGGCTCTGTTCTCGCTCCCGGTCTCGGTCTCTGGATCGCTCTCGGTTTTTTCGTCGGCTGCCGTGGTGGGAGGATGACTTGGAGCTTCTCTGCAGGGACAGGTGTTCTTGTCCGTTACCAGGAACCTAACAGAAACAGAAATACATATATTATTAGCTATCCAAATTATGCACTTACTCAACGGCACATCTCAGTCAAATCACATCTCAAATCCTGGTGAGGTTCTTCATGCAAAGCTTTGGCAGCACTAGACAAAACACAGTGAGGTGGTGATGATGATGACTTCGTACAGAAAAAATGGACAGGTTCTCCACAAGTTTTGTGCCTGAGTGAACTATAATATAGAGTAGAGCGGCAACAGATGATGTTCTGATGTTCTTTGTTATCAATTAATCTGTGGTTTGCAATTGGAAGTTGATGTTTGCTTCCAAAAACAAAAGACATCAAAATGAATTTAATATAAAACAAGTTGTAAATTCTCACTTTTGAAACGCTAAAATCAGCAAAAAACTCTCTATAAGAAAATGAAGAAGCCGATTTCCCAAAATGCTATATGAGTTAGTATGAGTTTGGACATGTGTGGGTTTATGTGCGTACAAATATGTTGACTATGTTCATGAACATCATATGATTATTTGAAAAGGACAAGTCTCAGCGTGCAGAAATATCGGCCTCACAAACAGCACACATTGCGGCATGATATCAGTGTCTTAACAATGCAATGTGAATGCAAGGTGATTGCATTTGACATACATTATAGCGAGAGAAAATAGATGCACAAACACCGTGCAGTATTAGGCTGAAAACATATTTGAAATCCTTTCAATTTGGAATATTTCTCAGCCAATCAATCATCAAGTGCTTGAGAGGATTTCAAACCAGGTCTTTCTGGTGAATGCGGTGTGAGTTAACATGCAGCTGTACTGTTGAGGGTAGATTACTGGTGAGGCAGGGTAGGGTGCAGGAGGCTGGTGTTGTACCATGGGCGAGGCGACTACGGGTAGGACTTTGACAGCTGAGTTGTGCTTTAAGCTATTCTTAGAGATAAAGAGGGGGAAAAGGCTTTTCTTGATGCTGGGGTTCCTCCCATCCTCCATGTCTGTCTGTGGAGCAGAAGACGCATAGCCACAACTCTCAACACAAATCTCTGACAGAAAGTAGAAACAACTGCAGTACATCTTCAACCATCTAATTAAATACCACTTACCAAAATATACAGGGAAAATATGAATATTTGATTGTTAAGATAAACAAGAACTAACATCCTGGTGCGGGAGGCTCAGACAAACATTTAAGGATAATTCTGTTAAAGTACACCTTGTGCCTTCTCTGTAATTTTGGCTATTATTTCTATCTAACATTGTAGTATCCAAAGTAATTGACATGGTGAAATCACTACAATGCGGTGTGCTTGGGCACAAAAGTGGTAAGATTACCCAGACAGATTGTAAACAAGCCAACATTTTAGCCAGGTTACTTTGTTTGGAGTTTCCTGCTCGGGTGCACAAGCTTCCGCTACACTGGAGAGAAAAAAAATGCGGAGACTGTAACCTTCCTCGAATTACTAGATGAAATGAACATGAACACCATATTTCCATCATGTTTGATATTTGAGTGGCATCTTTTAATTACATCATCTCATTGTGCCCTCTTCTGCAATGATTTAATGGCATGGAACATTAGCACCACGGCAACAATTTATCTCAAACTCTTATAGGACGTGGTCCTATTATACTAATTTTTGTTATAATGCACAGTACTGCAGCACCTCTTTTCACATTGTGTGTTGAACGCTCTGTTTTAGCTACAGAGCAGAAGCATATCAATTCAATTTGATCTTTGTTGGGAGTTGCATATGTGCAGTAACTAACTAAGGACTACTGGCCAATCAGAAACAGAGTAGGATGAGTCCTGACAAGCCCAGGGCTTTGGTTCAGCTGTACATGACCTCCATATAAGTGGATGAAAACTTGCCTTTGCATTTTCTTTTTCCAGTTGTCTAAAAATTGGACGTGTGAAGGTGCACAACTTCTTTAGGTACAGTAGGTCAATGTTGAGGTAGAAGCTGGCCTATAAACTGTGATTAATGTTTACAATGTACAGTTTGGGTAATAATTTTAACGTTTAGCTTTGTTGCCTCTTCCAGATAAGTTTGACTAACCTTGACTAACAGTATGTCTTATTGTCTGACTGCTCGTGTTTATTCGTCTGTTGCACTTTGCAATGTTGAAGTGTCATCAGATTGAGCAATTAGATTGGTGAGTCCAGTGTTCCTGACAATAAGAATGATGGTGGAAACTAAAAGAATAAGGCCCACGTTGTAATACAATAGAATTACCCGTTTACACTCTCTCCGGTAAATATTAGTGATCATTCACACAGTTAGCACTGTTAACAGAGTTTTCAATGATGCCAGAAGATGCTGATGCTACAGATAATAATTTTCGAATGAATTTTATAGATAAGGGAAAGAACACACAGAACCAAAGGAAATAATTGTTTTGTATGAAATGACAGGTGACGACTTCAATGATCTTACTATTTGTGTCTTCTTCTTTTTCTTTTTAATGGCTCTGAAGAAGCCTTGCTTTTCCTTCTCTTTGGCTGGCTCTGGAGGATTCATGACCATTGCCTCTGCGGTGGTCCTACATGACAAATGTGGAAAATTGTTCATATGACTCATGCTTGTAACTACAAGCTCAGGATTAAATCGTGACTTCGTCCCAGGTGTGTTTCATATGCTAGGGGAGAAACTAAATAGATAATGCAATGAATAACACTTTTACTATAATATCTACTATAAAATTTAATATATATATATATTTTACTATATACTCTCTTTTATATAAAAGAAACTGGTCCTAAAATAACACAATGAAGGCCTGTGTTTGAATAATTCTCAGTATTAAGATTTCAACTTTAAGTCAGCTAATAACTAGTAAGAATATTCTTTTCAAAACAGAAAGATAAAAGAAGTAGTAGTGTTTCTTGTTCACTTATTATTAAACGTGCACTCTTACGGTTTATGACAATAAATACAGTAACAACTGACAACACAATCAACACAAGGAAGAGATTGTTTGTTTCAATCAAATGGCAATACCACCTTCTTGAGTTTTCTTTCATTTCATTTCAGTCATTTAAAGACTGTGGTACTCAAGCAGGTTGCCTTGACACAAACTTGAATGTACAGTCAAGTCAAGAAAAATGCCATGACAGTTCAAAACATAAATTCTCACCAGTCAAAAGCTGTCTGGCGTTTGGAGTGGTTGGCCATGGCAACAGGGTCTCCGGATACAACAGGTACTACTGGCCCTCGACCCTGCCCGACACCGTCATGGAAAGAGGAGGAGTTATCTGGTCTGGGTGACGGGACTGAAGATAAATAATGAGGAGGGAAAGTTATTAGAAGTGCATATTTTACTGAGGGGTTAGTTGGTAAATTTTAAAAGGACAATCTGTCTTCAGTATTATCAATCTGTGATTTTTAATATTTCTGGTGGCTATCTATTCTGCCTTTTAATAAATTACGGGATTTAAGGATATTTATGAACATAACACATGCATTGATCATGGAGATGTAGGGTCATAACTAATAAACAGACTGTTATGAAATGTTGTGCAGGCATTCGTGATCCCCGGAGGAGAAATCCAACTGACTTTTACTGAAGTGCCACCAGCAGGTACACATGTATAGATTTGACTGAATTGTCTTAACAACCATTGGCTGGACTGCCATTGAATTTAGCACAGACATCCTTATGAGAATGAACTGTAATAATTTGATGATCCCAACTTTTCCTTTAGTGCCACCATCAAGTCAAAATACAATTTGTCCAATACTCCGATTTATAACCAAACCCCTGCAAAACAAACAACATTGTACTTTGTGTTTAGTGCTAATTATCAAATGTTAGCATGCTAACACAGTAAATGTAAGATGGTGATTCTGATAAACAATGTACCTGCTAAACATCACCATGCTAACGTTATCATTGTGAGAAAGTTAATATAATGTTAGCATTCTAACACTTGCATTTAGTGATTTGCTGAATACAACAGTCAGTCTTGTTTATTTTATTTATTTTGTCTTATTCCCTTTGGGCTTGTTTAAACCTTTATTATTTTAAAATTCTATTTATATATATATATATGTGTCTTTTCATGTTTCCTTCAATTTCTTTCATATCTTGTCTACTTGCCTCTTTCTGTGTTACGTAAAGCACTTTAAATTTATTTGTTGAACGGTGGTACACAAATAAGCTTACATAATTAACTTTCCTTACACTGTATGTGATGCCACACTACACATACTTATTTGGCGATTCCTGTTCCTTACCTCGGTAGAAGCTGCCTACTCTCCGAGGCATGGACTCAGTGAAGATCATCCGGTTTTCCTTAGAGGAACCTCCATCCTCACCATGGGGGTCGTGATACATACCGACCTAAGAAACACACACATCATGTGGACACACAAACCCACAAAAACACACACGGACACACAACCACACAAAGTTCCTCAGTATCTTCAGTATTTTTGTTGATAATCTCCATTTAATCTCCCTTTGTTACTTATCATTAGCTATCACATTCTTTGCTGCCTCACATCACAAGACATTCGGGACAATCTTAGAGCTTTTCAGTGGGGTTACATTTATATCAGCGACAACGTGCAGTGAAGCTGTCGACCAGAGTAGAAACAGAAAAAGCTATGGAAACCAGCGGTCAGAAGAGCTACTGTCTGTGTTTGGTGAACTGGTGGAAGGTAGGGAGGAGTCAGGGGGTCGGACCTCATTTTTAGAGCGCTGTGTATGAAAAGCAGCAGTGTTGTCCCTCGTAGAGTCTTTGATGGGGGCACAAGGGTGGCTCATGTCTTTAGGGGACTGCTCACTCTGTTGAGAAGACGGACAGGCGCAGGTCAAAGCAGACTGAAGAAGCACCATGAAGCAGAGGCAACGAAAATGTGAGACAGTGACAGTCCCAGCACACACGCTTGTGAAATGCCCAGTCTTGCACACACACACACACACACACACACGCACACACACACACACACACACACACACACACATTTTCAATACAAATATTAAAGGAATGATTCACCCACAGGCACTCTTACATTGTTTTATATCTTGAATGTGTGGGCTTGAATGCATGTCAGAAAATGGGGTACTTATCTCTGCGTGTTTACCCATTTTTTATTTACCTGTCTCATCGTCTCTTGCTTAATATCCCATATTCACTTTCAACAAATACTAGTGAACGGCATTAACTTGTGGAATTTAGATTTGAGTTTTAATTGTGCCTAGGGTGACAACTATTAAATTGTTGTGCATTCATGGTCCCCAGAGAAGAAATCCAACTGACCTTGTTATTTTTCTCTGTTTATCCCCTGACTTTTACTCAAGCGCCACCAGTGGGTTCATATTTATGGATGTGACTGAAATGTCTCAACAACTTTCAACAACTACAATGGATTGCCATTGAATTTGGTCCAGACATTCATGACCTCAACTTTAACTTGTGGAGTTTAGATGTGGGTTTTAATTGCAGTTGGAGAGCTTATACTTATAAACCCAACATCTTACTTACATATTATATTGTACAAGGTAAATTTAACATTAGCTACAAAATTGTAAACTAGAAATTTAAGCACATTTAAAGGAGACCTATTTTGCTCTTCCATATTTTATGACTTATCTACAATTTTACAGTGATGGATATTCATGTTAAACATGAAGTTTAACATGAACAGTCAAAGTTTCAAATAATGAGGTTAAAGTATTTTAAAGAACTCCCTCTAAGCCAAAACCTCTGATTTCCTCCTATTCTGAACACTCTGTTTTGAACAGCTTTTTCTACAAAGGGCTCCGTTTGACAACACGGAGCTAGACAGAGCTGGTATTCCATATATGGTCATTTGCTCGCACAGCTACACTCAGGCTGTATTCTGATCCACAGTGTACATGAAGAGCACTCCCTACTCCCTGCTCTAGGATTGTCTGTTAAGGGGAAAAAAGGCAAACGTCAGTTCCGCCCAAGCAGGAAGTTTCTGTTCAGAAACCTGGGGCGAACGTGGAGCGCCATTGAAAAGGCTTATTAGGAGTTGGCTGTTCACTTTCTCTGGTGAGTATATTTAGTTTTAAGACTATTGTTCGCTAGACAAAATTGTCAGCCGGTCATGTCTGGTGGTGCTGGTTGCAAAAAATAAACATGGCAGCGCCCTATCTCCTCGCCTTAAGGCTTCAAAATGGCAGTCTACAAACCAACGGGTGACATCACGATGACTATGTCCACTTCCTTTATACAGTCTATGGTTCCACCGTGTGTTACCCTGGTAATGTAAATACCTCGAATACCCGCTGATGCTGTGGACATTTACTGAAATTAAATATTAAAAATATATTGAAACAAAAATAGGTAAATATACAAAACCTATATTTCTATAACTTCTTTTATTTCTATTCTATTGAAATGTAACTTGTGAATGAAAGTGATTGGATAAAGAAATGCAATGTCATTCTTAAAAAGATTCATATGAGTATTGTTGCTTGTAGGTTACCTAAACTCTGAAATAGTCATATAAATACTGCATTAGTTAAAACGACAATAATTACAGATAAACAAACTCTTTTATCTGTTCCACTATTCCACTGCGGTGGAAAGGCTTATGGTTAATCTTTCTTGTCAACTTCCTGCAAACTGATGAACCATTGTTCACTTCTGTCCAGTTTTCAATGCCCTTTGAACTGAACATGTGCTTCTTGCAGTTTGGAATCTTACTTAAAATGGCCGAATAGACTGTGCAGTTCTCTTTTTTGAACTTTGAATCGTGCAAAGCTGCCTTAAAGGAGTCTCACAACTACAATATAGGACTGGAAATGCAGTATAATATGTCTCCTTTAAAGGTACAATATGTAAGAATTAAGACTACTCTCCACCTGTCGAATTCCTAGTCCAAGCTGAGCTATACTATTGGATTCTAGAAGTAGAAAGTGGTATTACAAGACAGTGTGGGCCAGGGCTCACTGGTTAGCATGCTAACTTCAGTAGATATTATGCTGTTCAAATGTTTTAAACCTAAATTCTGGCCATATCTTTCACATTGCACTTTTAAGAAAGTGTCTTTTTTAACTGACACCTTGGTAAAATGACCATCAATCATACTGAAATTTCAACAAACTACAGATGTTGCTGTTGCCATGGGGCAACTCCTAGGTGTCAGCTGCCCAGACTAGCAGCCTGCTCCACCATCAGTTCTTTGTCAAATATGGGCTTTAGGCTAGGATTTAAAAAATACTAATTTGAGCTGGGGTAAAAATTCACCCCGCATAATCCCAGCAGCATGAGAATTTTTAGACTAGGCAGAAATCAAAATAAATTTTTGTTTGTTTAGTTTAGCTTTTTAGTATAATTTTACAGGAAAATATTACAATTTTTTACAACAGTGTTTCTACCTGCTCAGTTACACACCTCTATTTTTTAAATTTTATCTCCTATACATTTGTGTCTAAATGTTATTTAAAACCCTCTTTAGTATGACAGATAATTCATTCTGGTGGAGAATGAGACCTAAATCCAGACCTAAATCCCTTTTATTTTATTACAATGTATATTGTTTTTGCGTAAACATTTTTTTCAGTGCAGACATCTGTTTTTCAAAAGATGAACTGCTTTGCAGTTTATTCAATAATCATTTATCACTCTCAAAACAAAAGGTAAAAAGGTATCCTGACTGGCTGCTCAAATTAGGCTGTTGAACACTGTCCAATATTGTAGCTTTGGTAGTATTGTCTACAATTAGCTTTTTATACCTGGGCCCTTAGTGTCAGGAATTTAGGGTGAATGTTTCCTTTAAGTACCACCAGACTCACAGGACTGTCTGCCACTAACCCTCGTCATGTCTTCAGTACAGTCCTCTCTTGAAGAGCTCACTGAGTGTCCAGTGAGGGTGGTCCGGTGTTGCAGTTGAGGGGAGAGGAGCTGCAGGCTACTGGCACGTGTCGGTATCACCTGCCCTGGTGCAGGCAAGCCCGCCATCCCACCCTCAACCCCGTGTGGTCGGTGGCGCTCCCTCCTCACATACATGGAGTGGCGTTGAGGCCGTTGCTGAGAGGAGAAGGGGGAGGTGTAGCCCAGGCCGTAATGATAAGACTCATGTGGGGAAGGCAGAGTGTGAGTGGAGGGCATCACTGCTCCTCCTGGGTCTAAGAGCTCTGGAGCACTGGCCTCCTCTGGAGATGAAGACCAGACAAGAGCAAAAAGACCAAAGTTAATGGCACTTCAAGTAATTATTATATTTATTTTTGATTATTTTATTATTTTGTTTTATTACACGTTCAATATACTGTGGAGACTCCACAGTGACATCTTCAAATGTTTTGTTTTGTCCAAAATCAAGGATTTAATTTACAGAGATAAATAATAATGAAAGAGAAAGAGATTTAATATTGAACTGGACATTTTTCTCTGTTATTTTTAATTTATGACAAAACTGTACAGGTAGATTATGAATTTATAACTCATAACTTATAACTTGTGTAACTTGTACAAACACTCTTGTGTTTTAGGATTGTCAAAGCCAAAAGACCTATCTTGAAAAATGAAAAATGTATTTGTCTGCTTTTAAACTACACATACCCATGAACTAGAGCTACACTAAAGATTTGGAAAGCATTTTCAGAAGACTTCATAAGACATGGGCTCTAAAATCCAATGAACAATGTAACAAAACACTGATTTACTGCATCTTTTTTCTGTATGGACAGTGAATGTCATAGGCAATATGTCAGTAATTTGACAGTTTTCTGGTTTTCTGTTTGTTTTTGTGGGGCGAAGAGGGCTGAAGAGATCTAGTGTTTGATGCAACAGATTTCTCAGAAAAAGACAGGTTCTCGGTTTAAAATTAATACTTTCTATGGGATCCAATGTAATAAAACATTTCTGCAAATCTGGTTTATTGGTCTCAAATTAAAGTAGTCAGTACCAAAGGCAAAATTGGAACTATTCTAAGAAAGAAATTTAAGATCATGGTGCAAAAATGAGTATACCCCAATGAATGTTCCAGGAGAAAAACCTGATACAATTGTAATTAACAGGAATCTACCAACAGTTGAGTCCAATCAATCATCACACAGGTGGCTACAGGATAACTGACACTTAACAGCGGTATTTAAGAGAGAAAATCCACTACCATTCAATGCTGATAAAATGGCACCACATGAAAATGAAATGTCACCTGAGACCTGAGAAAGAAAATAATTTCTTTGCACAAAAAAGGTCAAAAAAATTAGTAAAGCATTGCTAATAAGTTTGAATACTGACGCAAAGGTGATCCAAAAATTCAAATAGAAAATCAGCATGCAAGTTCAGCAAAGTTGGTTAAATCATTAGAAAGTCAAACTGGGGTCAGTGTTTCCCTTGAAACCATATGACGTACACTGCAGAGGAGTGGCATGCATGGCTGTTGTCCACACAGGAAGCCACTGCTTAAGCCCATGCACAACAAAGCTTGTCTAGAATTTGCCAGGGCCCATGTTGGCAAAGGCAAAGACAGGCGTTGCAACTGTGAGGAGTAATGAAAATGAAAAATGCATGGTACCAGCAGGTTTGCATGTGTGCTGCAGGTGATGGGTTGCATTTCATAGATGGCATCATGAATTCACAGATTTACTGCGAAATACTGAAAGAGAAGATGTTACCATCACTTTATGCCCTAGGTCGCCAGGCAATCTTTCAACATGATAATGACCCAAAACATAGATCTAAGGCCACTGGTTCATTTCTGAGGAAGAACAGGATGATAGTGTTTCAGTGGCCAAGCATGGCAGCAGACCTCAACCCAACAGAACACTTGTGGGGAGTTCTGAAAAGACAAGTTCAACATCATTCCCCATCCAGCATCCAGGACCTAAGAGATCATTCTTCAAGAATGGAAAAAGATAGATGTAGCTGTATGTCATCAACTTGTTCATTCAATGTCTGGAGGACTTGTTTCTGTTCTTAAAATTCAAGGATGATACATAACATAGTACACTTAGAATTTGTTGTAGGGTGTAATTAATTATGCAACACCTCATTTGAATATAATAATTACTCTAAAGATGCTAGGTGACCACACTCCCATGTTATTGAAAAATAAATGTTTTGTAAAAATGCAGCAAATTGGTCTCATAGTCACTGAGAAAAGGATAAGAGTCTTAATTTTCAAAGAGGTGTTCTCATTTATGCTGTGCACTGTACATAGAAAAAAAGCCTGAAGCCAGAGGCAATTTCTCTATTCTTTATTGTGGACAATGAAGTTGACTTTTTAATACAAATCTGACTCTTAAACCTGCAGTGCAAAACTTTCTCTCCCAATCAGACAGTGAAAGTAATTACACAACACTGCCGACGTATTGTGTTAATGATGTATCGGCTGTGCCATGCCATGAGTTAGTGCTGTTGCTAAAGGTTGCTGTCTCCTTTACCCCTGGCAAACCAATCATTGCTGGTTGCCTAAAAAACACATCACTACTGGTTCGCCAGTGTGGGAATGTCTCCACAGAAACCAGATTTTAAAACTACTGTATACTGTGAAATACAGAGAGATTTATCTGGTGGTGATAAGCTTAATCAGCATTGTGTGAAGTCGTTTGGCAAGGTTTTGAAAGTAATGGATGTTCATTTATAGGTAAAATTCTTGCACTCCAGCTTTAGACCTACCTGGTGCTAAAGATTTATGTCTGGATTTGTGTCTGGATGAGGAGTCAAGTGTGCTGCTCTCCATGCGGACATTGCCGCTGCTACGAGAGGCGGGGCTGTGCCCGGATCGATCACTGTGTCGAGTAGAAGGGCTGCCTGGTGGCCCTGGAGGACCGGAAGGGGCGTTGAGGTCTAAACAGCTGGCAGGGAAGAAACGGGCACCGGGTCCCACACCTGCTGTCACATTGGAGTTTGGGTCTTCTGGGTGGAGTCGAACATCGCTGAGGTTCCCCACAGATTTGGCATCACTCAGCGCGCTGTGGCTCTTGGACAGGCTGAGATAAGAGGCTGAACTCTTAGAAGAGGAGGACATGGATCCGTGGGCAGAGTCGGCCATATTGTGGGCATGTCGGACATGTTTTTCTGCTCCAGACTGCAGTGTGTTGGTCTTGCCTTCCAGAAAGGTATGACGGCCGGCTTGCTGCTGCTGCTGCTGCTGCTGCTGCTGTTGCTGCTGCTGCTGCTGCTGCTGCTGTTGCTGCTGCTGCTGCTGTTGCTGCTGAGAGCGAGAGGAGCTGGGTTTGCTATGGCCATACTTTGCCCCGTGGTCCGGCAGCTTTGGGGAGGGTCCCAAGCTGAAATCAAACTCCGTCTTGCCTTTGGCTTCTTTGGGACTGAGGAGGTGTGGCAGGTTGTTATTTGCCAGGTCTTTGTTGGATGAGGCAGAACGATTAAGGGTCTGGGACATGTACTGGGCCTTTGGGTGGAGTGTAGGACTTAAACTGGATGGGGGAGGTTTGTTACCATTAAGGAAACCCTTGTTGCTGAGGTGATGGAGATCGCCATGGCGGGGGAGGCTGGAACATTCTTTGCTGTTGGAGCGACGGCTCGTACTCTTGGTGTGACTCCTGTTGGGGCAGATGAGGGAGTGTTTGTTAATACACTGGCATTATATTAGGCTTCATCTTAAAGTCCTAATCCTTTTAGTTGGAAACCCTCTCTATTCTCTATTCTAATTTTGTTGCAGCCATTATAGCAACTCTCTTCTTCTTCATCTTCTGCCACCTAAAAGTAATTTTTAGTACAATAAAATATGGGAAAAATAAAATAAAATACTATATCAAGATAAAATCAAATCTGAGAAACGAGGCAAATCAAATCGGACATCAGACAAAATAATACAAAAATGGAAAATAATAGTATAATAGTATGAAATAATATCAGCCAACCCTGATCCCTGCATGGGATCAATGTAAAATGGTCAAAATGGTCATTGTAAGATGACTGCAGGCAGAAGCTGTGACAGAAAGTAAAAATCAAGGAATGTAGTCTAACCTTGTAGGAACGGTGTTCTCTCCATGATGGTGTGTTTTCCTCTTAGAGGAGCGTGGTGGGTTGGGAGATGCAGGAGAAGGCCTCTCTCGCTCTGCCTGCCTCAGAGGCTGGAAGGCCGGATGGTTCAAACTCTGCTCTGTCAGAAAACGCTCAGTAGGGTTTAGCAGCAACAGGTTCTGATGGGAAAAGACATATTGGGGTATTTTAATAGCTTGCATCTAATTTTTTCTTTATACAAATATAAATTATTGACAGAGACTAACAGGAATAAGTGGATAGATTAAGCATGTATAACGCATCATGTTCAGAGCTAGAGTTTGAGTCCTTAAGAGTATTTCTTGGTGTTTTACCTTCATCAGATCCAACATCAAACCACTCAAGATGCCTTGGTATCTTCTCTCCAAAGTCTGAGGATGACTAACTGAGGGAAACTGGAACACACACACACACACACACACACACACACACACACCGGATCAACTTGGTATCCAAACGGAACTTTTTTGTGCTTTGAAAATTACTATTACGATTTCCAACATACAGTAGATCTTCATGCCAGTAAAAAGTAACTCTCAGTTGAAATCACACAGAAATATATCACTGGATCACACTAAACAAAATAACAAACACACACACACCCACACGTGCACACACACACACACACACACACACACACACACAAAAACACACATTAAAACACAAAGTCTTGTTCGGCCTTCTGGGACATTTTCTCTTGCTGCTAAACTGAACACCAACCACCTATCTCATGAGTCATAGCAATCCACTCAGTCATGGTACTGGGAACACTGCCACGAGAGAGACAGAGAGACAGATAGAGAGATGAAAGAGCTGGAGAGAGAAGGATAGGAGGTAAAAAAACAGAGAAGAGGAGGAGAAGGAGAAAGAAGAAGCAAAGAAAAAGAACACAAGTGATCACAGAAAGGAAAGAAAAGAATCGTTTTATACCCTGATTCCATGAAAGCGTGGGTTGTTGTAGAAGAGTTTCATCTGCTCTGCAGGAAGCGGCCCCAAAACCTTCTGAATGGTGAAGAGCTGGAGATAAAATGAAGCAACATCATAGTTAATAAGTGACAGTAAACTGCATTTGTACACCAACAAGACTTTTGAGCTATGAACACCATGTCTAAAACTCTCCTTGACCATTCTTTGTAACATTTATGAACATTTTAAAAAGGCTTTAAATGTTACACGAATAGTATCAAAGTTTTTACTTGATCTTGGAAACAGCAGTTGATAAAACAGTCTCACCTCAAGGTCCATTTAGTGCAGACATTTCGCAGTGAGATTGTTATATCAGCTGCTGTTTCCAAGATCAAGAACAAACTTTTAATCTCAACTTTTAAGCCAACGTGGAGAAGACATCCTTAAAGTTCTCAAAATAGGAAATGTGCAGTACATTTCCATGACAACTGGGCAAACTCTATCTGCTGATGAAGATCATGTGACATGATCAAACAGCTACTGAATAGACCTTTAGGATTTCTTTTTCTTAATTATGGATATTACTGCTGTCGCTCTTAAAAAATCAAATTAACTATAATTTTTGTGGATTTTTAAAATGTTTTAACTTCATTCAAGAGACTGCATTTTCCTCTATGAGTTTCACACAAACTTGTCTACCGTTTATGTTTAAATTTGCATTAACTGATTTTGTTTGTCCACTTGGGAGCAGCAGAAACAAGCTGTAAACAAAACAACAACATATTATTGCCTTATAAACATGTTAGCAACTAGTGGCTTTTTTACACATTGAGCAGTTATGAAATAACATTACGGCAAGGCAAATTTACTTGTACAGCACATTTCAATAAAAAGGCAATTCAAAGTGCTTTACATAAAACATAAAAGCAACAAAGAGCAATATAAAAAGAAATTTAACAATAATAGTTAAATAGAAAATAAAAAAGATAAAACAGCACAGTGAAAGCTACAGTGCAGTACATTAACAGTAATTGGGAGTGTTTGTGTCCACCTGATGAACACCAAAGTCCAATAGTAACTCTCCTTTTAGTTTTCTTTTCCTCTCTACGAACTCTTACAGGAAACATAATTGTATCTTTAGATGCTAAAAGCTCCACTATGTTCACCAACTAGCCACTGATGTTGCATATCTGTTGTTTGGTGGCATGCAGTCACTTTTAAGAGCTAGTTGCTGAAAACAGCTGCAGGTAAACTAAAACACTAAAATAAAACCCCCACACACATAAAAACCAAAACAATGAGTTAAAGAGTTCATATAAGGCTCGTATTCAGGTTTAAAACCTTATTTAGGGGTTTTACCAGAACAGGTTTATACAGTTTCATTTTCAAATAGCACCATATTTTTTGTCATACTGCACATTGCTGCAGGTCCTCTTTTCACCCTGTGAGTTGAACGCTTTGTTTTAGCTACGGAAGGATACATCTCACCTCTACAAGATCTTTGTTGGGAGTTGCACATGCGCAGTTTCTAGGTAATAGCAGAATAGTGCGGGCCCTGGGCTTAGCAACATTGACTGGAGCAAAAGTTTCAGGGTGGTAAGTTACTCATTTGTAACAAATGTATCTTTCATCCATAAAGTTTAAACTGAGCTCTGTCTCTACATCACAGAAACAACTTTATGTCCACTGACTGCCTGGAGGGAAGCTAGTGTTTGGAAGATAGAGGAGAGGTGTGTGCTGCAGCTCAGTCTGTTTTTCCACCGGAATTTTTGAGGACATGTCGGAGGAGCCGCTTGCTGAACATTACAACGCGCATTTTGCTGTGTCATCACAGGGATAAAAGGGAAATGGCTGGACTATAAATGAGCTGTTTTCAGGCAGTTCAGAGCAGAGTTTTCTGTGGGAGATGGGAACTCCCTTTGGGGTGGACTTTGGACTTTTTCACTTTGCAAACCTATTACATGCACAAAAAAGATATATTACTCAATAAAGGAGAAGAAAAAAGCCAAAAAGTATAATATGACCTGTTTAAAATACTCAGTTAGGGGAAATGTGGAGTCAGATGAGTATGACATTACAAGCCACATATATAAAATAACTTTTTCCAAATTGTTTCCATAAATTTCACATAATAGTTGGGATAAAATATGGGATACTTGAATCCATAAAGTTTCATGGTGACTTGGGCTCTAAATACTAAAAAATGCGGAACTTGATGAATAAATACAGTGGATTAGTTGTTTGAGGTTCTACAGACAGAGGGTTTTCTATGTTGTAGAGATTGTACAAATTTGAGTTTGGGGTTTATATAGATACATTTGACTGGGCTTTTTTAGTCGATAAAATGTCAAAAAGTAAAAACAAATGCTTATCTCCAGATCCAAGAACCCACCATGTCATCTTCCAAATGCTTATTTTGGCTCATCCAAACAATCGGTGTGCAAAAGATATCTTTCTTGTCCAGGTGTTGGGCCCATTTTCAAAAGGATCCACAACACTGTTTCTGCTGCCTTTAAAATGCTGCATTTTATTACATAAGAAATTTCAAACCCAAATTGTCTTTTCATCAGGCCAGAAGAACCAGAAAAGTTGTGCATCCTCACAGTGGAGAAGCTACCATCTATCACTGCACAATCCTTGCTGATTAACTTTCTGTCGAACGGCTAAGTGACTACTGGAGTACTCATTTTATCACTACTTGTGGCTCACCAACCTGATCTATCTCACTTTCCCCTGGAAACAAAGGCTGCCCGTCACTCAGCTCCCCGAGGATACACCCCACAGACCACATGTCCACTGCCTTTCCATAGGGAGCCCTGAGGTGGATAGAGAGTGAGAAAGAGACAAAATGTTATTTATGTACAGAATGTCAATGATAGATTGCGATGAAATTATCAGTTAGATTGCAGCAGATTGATGATAGTGATGGTGAAAATGAGAATGAGGATGATAGGGGTGAAAATGAAGTCACCAAATGAAGAGCAGATGATTATGACAATGACAGTGATGGCATTTTTAGTGGTGGTGAAGTCAAATAAAATGATGGATGCTGTGTTTCTCATGGAGATACTCAAAAAGAAGATGGTCATTTCTGAGGGAACAGAGCTGAGGAGTCTGGTGAGAGATCTGGCAGCAGAGAAGCAGAGGAGCAGTGGTGTTGGAGGGAGAGAGTATTTGAGTGGGCGGCATTCAAACGCTGTCTCAATAAATGTTCCAGGGCATTTACTAAATCAGGCTACAGCAGTGAGGCTAGATGACGTTCAGCTGTCTCCAAGCTAGAATGGACATTCAATGCAGCAAAAGTATCAAAAACAACTGCGAAACAGAGATTTGATCTCAGGATGTGGTGTGTACGGCGGTTCTTGTTGTAGCAGGTGAACCATCGCCTCTTTTTGGGGAGAAAAGTAACACCTGTTTCCCAGTGATCTGAGAAACAATGCGGGTGAAAAATGGGAACATGGAAATAACAAAGACACCAAAAATAATGTTGATCTCAATAAATAAAATAGAAATTATTAAAATACTATAATATACAACTTACCATATGGGTGACATTTATTTCAAAGAACCATAATTTTTAATTTAACCATTGTGCTTAATTAACATTGACTTAACTTAACCACATTGTCTGGGGTCCTACAGACCCTGCTGCAGTATTTATGATAATAAAAATCATCATAATAATAATACTAATAGTCAAAATCATTTTTCACAGCTGTACCATGTTGATACTGTAAGCAATAAATCATAAAATTACAAAAAGTCATGATGTATCAAGCTGATAAATCCATGTTAAGTATATTCCTTCATCAACAACCCACCAAATACCAAAAAAAAGATCCATTTTAGATAATTTCAATAATAAAAAAAAAAGTCCAGTGTATTTCTATCTGATACAATCTTACACAAAAACTCTGAAGAGATAAAAAAAAATGCTGCAAATGATTAGCAACAGCCAACAGAATGAGGTCCATTTTTCACTCTTCTTGTTTCTCACTTAGTCTCCTACACACACACACACACACACACACACACACACACACACACACACACACACACACACACACACACACACACACAGACAGACTCACCCCAGCAGCAGCTCTGGAGAACGGTACCACCTTGTAGCCACGTACTCAGTGTAGTTGGCATCTGTTCCTTCAGAAAGGTTACGCGCAAAACCTGAGCCAGAGTAACATGGAAATGAGTAAATCACATGGACCTGATACTGTATTTTTGACATCCAGCACTCTGTGATAACATGCAGACAATTTGCAGTCTTTCAAATAATGGCATAAATAGCTAATTAGTAAGAATAAAGTACAATCAGCACTCAAATCGTTTGGACGGCTACAGTGACAACATGGTCATCATCTCATGTGACCAGACTCCAATTAGTTCTGTCACTGCAGGCGGGCTGAGACCATGCTTTAGATAACTGGTGTACACGGAGTTAATTTTAAGCATGAAAAATCACAATAAAAAGAATGCCAGCTCCAACAGTGAATAACAAACAAATCTCACCCCAGCTGACTCAGTAGGGTTGCATTAGCCAATTATGCAAAGCTGATTGACCGTGTGATTTTGCAAAGACTCATCCAAATGTAGAATACACACCTGGGAAACTGTAAAATGACAAAACTATGCTGTATCAATACAAATTATTAGTATTTTACAAGGAACAGGTGCCTAACATTAACCTGACTGTCTTGAAATATACCTTTGGCAGATTCATTATGATAACAACCCCCGGAGTACATTTTATAGTGCTCGATGGCACAAGGTGACAAATTAATGGTGGGATTTTTCACAAGGAAGTGAGCCCAAGAAATCAAATGGACACAATGAAATCACAGAATAACTCCAAAAATCACAGATAATTTGACAGCATAATGATGAACCTGCACATACAGTGTGATATCTAATACATCACCAGTAAACGCAAATTCAGTCTGTTAAACACATTCCTGGATTTTAAAATGAGTTGCCTTTATCTGACAAGGCAAATGTGCAGAGAATGTATGGTTTTACTGCACATGTAAATCTCTCGTGACAATATGGCTGCTGTAAAGAAGAGAAGGAGAAGAACAATGACTCACCAAAGTCACAGAGTTTGAGAACATCCTCAGAACTGATGAGGAGGTTTTCCGGCTTGATATCTGGAAGAGAGACGCAGACAAAAGGCTGTTAACAACATGTTTCAGTTACAGCATTTTATCCTACAACATTCTAATACACTGTTATGATATATACCTAAAAACATGACTTCTATCTGCATCTTTGACAAACTAAACTTGAAATTCTGTCAGAGCCACTCTTTTCGCTCAAAATAATCTTGAGTTGAGAAACTGAAGTAGATGTGCTCGGCAGTACAGACTGTTAAAAGTACAGAAAGGCTCCAATATGTGTTTTCTGTGAGCATTAATAAAAAATACTTCATAACAAGTGATTTAGTCAAGTGTTGATTCTTGAAGACCTGTTTTTCCTTTATACAGCCCAGCAGGTGCAGGGATTTGGATTCTAAAACGTTTTAATTGTTTTGATTTTCCACATTTTCTTTATTCACTCTACTATTTTCTGTAAATATTATTTTCTCATGTGAAGACCTGAATGCTGTTTAAAAGGCTTCTCTACACTGTCAAGAAAAAGATTGTTGGGAAAATATATTTGTCGACCTATAGGCAGCGTAATTTAAATCCCTTCAAGGTTCAGTGTGTAAGGTTTTAGTGGTAATTGGAATCAGTGGCTCACGGTACATTCACATGCTCCTCAGATTGTCCCATTTCCTTAGTTGTGAAGTTGTTCTTCTTACTTCAGTGTGTGTTCATGTGTTCTTAAGTTGGAATGTGGAATCAACATGGACGCTACTATAAAGATGGATTAGCATTATTAGAACATATAAAAACAGGGCTCAACACAATGTGTTGAACTATGACGCAAAAGGGATCCTCAGTGCGCTACAAACTGACGCAGATGGGTCTTGACCATACGTGCCGAGTCGGGGAGTGACAAAGGGTTGGATAATCAGAGTGACTGACCTGGCCAATTTCTTGTTGGTAAGGGAGACATTTTGTAGATCACTTCGAGCATCAAAAGTGTCACAAAATTCTTGAATCATTGCCAGATTCCCCACCTCCCCTGTTTTATGTGAGAAAACTTTGATTTGAAGACTCAACACAAGTAGCTGACATTGACGTTTTGTGGTAGAGACATATAGAACTAAAGATAAACTCCTCACCTCTGTGTACTATCTCATTCTTGTGACACCAGTTGATGGCTTTGATGAGCTGGTAGATATAGCTGCGGACTTTATCAGGCGGTGCACCATTGGGCAGTTCCTCTAAAAGCTCCAGCATGTTCTGCAAACCACAAAAAAAGTACCTGTAGAAAATTATGCTTGTGTAGCTGCAGTGCCCTTTAAAATACGAATGTTTTTGATCCTTTTCCTTTTGCATCCCCCGACATGGAGAGAGCTCTGTTGTGAAGTTTGTGGATGACACCACCATCCTCGGCCGAATTTCAAACAACAATGGGGCTTCATATCGGGAGGAAATTCATAATCTTGTAGAGTGGTGCTCAGAGAATAATCTACTGCTCAACGGCATCAATACTAAGGAGCTGATTGTTGATTTTAGGAAGAAGGTGATTAAGATACACACTTTTGTCTACATCAGTGGTGCTGAGGAGGAGCAGGTGAACAGTTTGAAGTTCTTGCGAATCAGCATCATAGAGAACCTGACATGTCATCTCACATCTCCACGCTGGTGAAGAAAGCTCAGAAACGACTGTAGAAGCAATAGAAAGCATTCTGACTGGAAAGCATTCTGACTGGAAACATCACAAACTGGCATGGGATGTGCATGGCCCAGGACCAGAGGGCTCGGCAGCGGGTGATTAAAACTGCTTAGAAGATCATTGGCACCCATCTTCTGAGCATCAGTGATATCTGTGAGGTGAGGTGCCGGCGCAGAGGTCAAAGAATACTAAAGGACAGTACCCACCCAGCAACAGCCTGTTCACCCTGCTGCCTTCTGGGAAGAGGAGTTTCTGCTGCCGCACCACCAGAGTGAAGAGCAGCTTTTCCACAAAACTATCAGACTCTTAAACTCTAATTCAGCACTGCTCCATTGATTATAGTTTATTTCTGTTTACCATTTTTTTTTATAATTGACTTAATGTAATTAATGTATATTAATGTATATTGTCTTCTATGTAGCATAAGAGAGTTACACAACACAATTTCTTCTTCCTTGTTATAATGTTCTTACTTGTTATAATGTGACAATACCTACCTAACTACCTAAATAATTCTTACAGTGGGGATTCTTGTTAGGTTTTTTGTCACCAGGGAGTGACAGGGGACCCCATGCTAAAATGACTCGAGTACAGTATGAAAATAAAACCTGTCATGAAATCAACACTTGGCTGGATACCCTGGCAGCACAGTGGGGAATTCCATTATTCACCAACAGCAGAGTTCATTTGTTGCCATGGTGAGGCTTTTTTATGCTTTACTGAGCAGTCTCAACATCATGAAACTTAGAGTCCAGATACAGCAGAATACAGATATGTAATGCAAGAATGAATGTGTACACAGTGAAATAATAATGATAGCTGACCCTCTCAACATATTCAAAGACAAGATAGAGTTTCCCCCTCCTGCGAAAAGCCTCCTTCAGCTCGACAATGTTGTCCTGCTTCAGCGTCCGAAGCATCTTCAGCTCCCGAAGAGTTGTCTCCTTGACCTCCTCATTTTCTGTGCGGATAATAAAGAGACAGAAATGATACATCTGTTTGGCTATTCCTCTGTCGCTCCCTCCTTTTCTCCCTCCCTCACTCCTTCACTCACCTTCGCTGTCTTTGAACTTCTTAATGGCCACCAGCTCATTGGTGTCCTGTGAAAAAACGAGGATGTGAGTTGTGTTAAGACTAAAGAAAACAACATAATGAGTTAAACAAATGCCTCAGCAAGCTAGATAGACCAATACAAATATGCCTAGAACATTAAGATCAGAGTAGAAGACATAGAAAGTACTTGTAGAAGGAAAGAAAAGTGAGGATATTTCTCTTAATATGAATTTTTTGATGTGTGCCCAAGAGCCATGCTGGTCCTCTTTTTTCAATTATTTCAATGCAGGGCAGTCATGAAAAATAGCATGTCCTTGGCATAGTTAATATGCAGCTTCAGCTTCTTGCAGGTTGCTTGATTGACCTTGCTGAATTTTACAAGCTGGTGTGGTTGCAGATCGAGAGATTTACCATAACTTTGTTTCAAAGGCTGTGCTGTGCAATTGCTGTCCTGCAATGTAATGGTTTAGACATTGCATATATGTTGTACAGTTTTACTGGAAAACAATATAACGGTAGGTTTTGTTTGTGATAAAGGTTTTGTAATTTTCTGTATGATATATATATATATATATATATATATATATATATATATATATATATATATATATATATATTTATGAAAAGCTTTATTTAGTTTTGGGATCCACGTACATTTTTTGTAGCTTTTCATAGAGCTTAAACACAGGTCTTTTGTTTTGTTCTTCAAAAAACCATAAGACACACATAATCACACATCTTCAAAGTTTTATTGTATTTATATCTACTATTGGGTATATTGGGTAAAACACTGAATAGAACCGGATTGACATCATGCTTTCATCACCCTTTCTTCAGAGTCAAATGTCAGTCTATAAAATGAGATTTGCAATGGATTTTGAAGGCTTAAATGTTTACCCCACTGCTCTGTGTTTAAGCCCAAGAAACTGGTGAGGAGGAAAATATCTGGTTTAACATAAGATTACTCCATGTTTATGGCCTTTGTTAGCGAACAGTGAAAATATTTCATCAGCCATAACATTATGACCACCTGCCTAATATTGTGTAGCTCCAACTTTTGCCATTTAAACAGCCCTGACCCGTTGAAGCATGAACTCCACCGGACCCCTGAAGGTGTGCTGTGGTATCTGGCACCAAGACGTTAGCAGCAGATCCTTAAAATCTGGGTATTCTGGAGGTCAAGTCAATGCCTTGAAGTCACTGTAATGTTGTCACAAACCATTTTTGCTTTATAGCAGGTGCATTATCTTGTTGAAAGAGGCCACTGTCATTAGGGAATACCGTTTCCGTGAAAGGGTATACATGGTGTAGATGGTATGTTTTCAAGTAACAAGGTTTCCTAGCAGAACATTGACCAAATCATCACTCTGACACCTTTTCTTTCAAAACAAGCATGAACTTTTTCAGCAGTTTGCTCCACAGTAGCTTGTCTGTTGGATCGGATCACACGGGGTCCTTCCTTGGACCACTTTTGACGGGTACTGACCATCGCAGACCACAAACACACCACAAGAGCTGCAGTTTTGGAGATACTCTGACCCCAGTCATCTAACCATTACTATACTATTGTTATTATATATACTACTATACTGTTCAAGTGTGAGGACAGAATGTTCACTTGCGGCCTAACATGTCATGATTTTTCAGGAAAAAATAAAAAGGCAGTATCTAAAAGACAAATTGTATTGTTTTCCAGTAAGTTGTTTTTTTTCTAAATTCTAAAAATGAATATATTTGCGTCCATGACATTTCTGTGCACACATCCGTGATTAAATGAGGAACCCGTCTATACAATCTTAATGTTGGACCCATGTGGCTGGAGTGGGTAATGACAGTGAAGGAATTACAACATACAGGCTAGTCTTCCTCTGTCCTCTGCTATGCTCATGTTCCTCTATTGTCCTTTTGTTTAAGGAGGGTCAGACAACAGAGTCAACCTCTCAGTGTCGAGATAAGCTGACGAGGAGAGGAGCTGCACGCCGACTGGCAGTGCTCTCGCTCACACAAGCCGATTGTTTGACTGAACGTGTTTATAAATCCAAAGCTTTCTGTTTAGAGATTTACACTGCAGAGATGACTGAAATTAAACAAAGTGGATTTACAACTCTAACAACACTTAATCCTAAAAGTAATGTTACAATTTCTATTGGAAGGAAGTGTGTATCTGAATAGCAAACTGGGAGATTTACTGTGGCAAAAAGCAGTAAAAACCAGGCAAAATAGAAACACATATACAGGATGTGAAATTTTAAGCTTGGTGGCAGCTTCATGTAATGTGCTGATGAGGCTTGTGGTAATGTGTGGTGTCCCTGACCTCCACTGATTTACCTTTTGAGCCACTGTTAAGCCAGCACAAATAAAAATAGCCTAATTTTCTGCTGATGACACGAGCAGTCCTTCATTGTCACATTACACAGAAGAGTAAAACCAGAACGTTTTACCCAAACATCATGAATGACATTTTTTTATGTTATGATAAAGCTGCATCCAGTTTTAGCCCTTGTATAAACATATACATTAACTTACTGTATTGGTGACATGGGGTATATATATGTGTGGGAGAAAGTGATGAAAATTTTTGATCACAAAAAAACAAACATAAATAGCATTTTCTTTTGCAAACACACGTACACACAGTGAGGTTTCACTTTTATAACCAGTGAAACACCTTGGCAGTTACAAAGCCTCACTTACATAAAATAAACATTTGTCAACAGAAAATTCAAGAACACACAAGCAAATCACATTATTGGCATCACTAACTTATTTGGAAGTAATATCTTGCAAGAAAAGTGAGAACTATAATGTTCAGTAATATAAGGATATATACAGAAAATATACATTTAGCAATATTGGATTTCTTGATTTATCAGGTATTTGATTTACTGAATTATATAGAGACATTTCCACCTGGTTATGTTATCCATTAATGGTTTCGCAATATGGCAATTTTAACTCTTGGTCTGCTTACTTTTTAGGGAAAATGTACAATATTTATGTATATGTTTATTGATGTTGTAGTGGAAAATGACTTGAACAATGAACCACAACTGCCAGCTCCTGACCACACTGCTGCCCTTTTCCTCTTCAGAGATGTACTCTAGCTAAATCAGTCAAAGTCCGCATCTGAAACAAAACCTCATTTGAAACCGAAAAAACTAATATAATTTTCATCATTGCTAATAAATTTTTTTCACAGTCGTCAAATCAAAAGTAACTAGAGCCCAATGGGATGTCTTCAGATAACCTGCAATGTTTAACTAACAGTCAAAAACCACAACAGTATTCTGCTTGCACAAATTTAAAACAGATAAAACCAACAAACCCGTGAGAATCTGTTACCATGCATGCTCTTGCTAGTATCTATTGTCACTTGCAGATCTCTTACTATATTGATGCTTTATTGATGCTTGCATGTTGTTCCTCAAATGTAAGTCGCTTTCGATAAAAGCGTCTGCCAAATGAGTAAATGTAAATGTAACCAGCCAATGTTTGGTGTTTTTACTTGACAAACTGCTTAAGCAATTAACCTGTCATCAAATAGTCAAAGATCCATTTTCTGTTGATCAGCTACCACTAATGAATTAACATTTGACTTTAGCAATACAATAGAGCATAGAGATACTGTATAGGCAGCAGGAAACACTGGCTAGCGTGTAGGTTGTGCTATTGTTGCTCTCAAAACACAAATTCATGATAACACATAAGCCTCCATACACACACCCACATACGCTAATACAACACTTCCATAAAGTGGCAGAACATTGCACAAACGCTAGCACACATTCGCTCAGCTAATTAAATGTTCCATCAAATACACACTGTACTGTAACTTATTAATCATTTATATAGGAACACACATTTAAAATGCATTTAATTTTTTTGTAGTGCAGTAAGAATCTGTTCTGAGTCACCTGGCTGGGTTTTAGCCCAGTGCTCAGATTCTCTTTGATTCCCTCAACCATACACAGGTCTGCTGTTGATTCTTAACAGGGTGACCCATTTACCATCAGCATAGTCTCCATATTCAATACCTCCCTCTTCCTCTCCTCCTCTCCATCACACACACACACACACACACACACACACACACGCTCACACGTTGCTTCTCTCTCTCCCTCTGCCACCCTTTTCTCTTTTGCACTGCTTCCAGCTGAGAAAAGTAAAAATAACTGCTCTCTTGCAGCAAAGCTAAAAAGCTTTTATTGCCATGGTCTGACTCTCTGGCTCTAAATGTGAAAATGAATCCCCTACACTGTTACACACTGTAAGTGGGACACATGTCACATGTCACTTCTTAGTAACCCGTGAAGTAAAAGGACACACAGTTTAACATAAACACACTTTGATAGCTGGTATTTCAATTAGTATCAAATGAAAATTTAGAGATTGAGAGAAAATGTTGAATTGAAAAAAATGTAATTACCTAAAATGTTATTGGCTTAGGGTTGTGCTATGCAATTATGAAAACATATTGTGTGTCAGCCACAGTATCTTTTCTATGGTACACAGCAAAGATGTTCGCTGTATTTATTAAAGATTGAACAGTCCTTTTTTCACGCAGTATGAACGAATATGACGAATATGACAAATCTCCTGGTGCTTTCAACACAGAGAATATCAGTCATAATCAATAACTAATGGCTACTGTCTCTCCTGCTTGAACTCTCTATCTCTCTCTTTCGCTCATGAAAATAACCTATGCTAGCTATTGCATACAAATAACAGTCAGCAAGCCAAGTCAGTTTAATATTTATAAATACACTTTTTCCTTTGTGTACTGGTGTTGATAGAGAAACATTTGTCTCACAAATGTAGCATTTAACTTGAACAAAGACTCTAACCAGAGCACAAACATTTAAGCAATGCCCACATTACAGACAGATATATTTGGAAGATTAGACGATGGAAATGTGACAACAAATTTCCACATTCACAGTTGCATTCTGAATTTCAACACATCTGATAATGCAGATTGTCCTTAAGTTTAGCTTTTATATGCCTCAGTTGGGTTGCAGCTTCCCCTCTCACGATCACATTCTGCTTATGTCCTTTGTCCTTTGTTCATAGTTTAAGAATGCACGCATTTGCATTTTTATAATTTCATCTAAAATTTTCATGAGGCACAGTGTTGAGAGAACTTCTTGGTCAAATGAAATAAACATGCACAAATGTCACGTACAGGAAAAGGGACCACAGGACAAACATCAAACACTCACAGTACTCCCTAATTAATCAACCTTTTTTTTAAATTCAGAAACACAAAGCCATATTGGTTTCACCCCAGTTCCCCTTCATCTGTCATACAATGTAGGCAGATTCTGCTGCGACTGTCACTCCTCCCACAGTCATCCGTGTAGTTAGGTGTTTTTCCTAAATATATTATGTTCATAAATGCGCTGACAATAGGAACGATATATAACATTGCTTTGTCCACACAGATAAATCTTTACTACAGAACATTTCAGAGTAATGTCAGTCTGATTCAGTTTAGGAGAGTCCCAGTATGTCCACAAGTATCTAGGTAAAATCTTTAAATAAGTGAAGAGATACAGAGTGGATCTAGCTGTAGTATTAATAAAGAGAAAAAACACTGTTGATATAAATTACTGGCTGATAAGAGAATACAGTGCAGTACAGACTGTTTATCCCTGCCAGAACTCCAGGGACCAAACCAAACTTATCTCCTACACATTACATTTATATACAAATTTGTAACAGAAAAGAGGTTTTGTTCTTAATTAATGCATCTGCTAAGTTGTAAAATCTTGATCTTGAATGTGTCAGCAAAATTTTCACTGACAATGTGTTAAACTTGTTTTCCCTGCAGTATCTGCTCTTGCAATTCAATATCCACTCTTAGCAACTAAGGGTGTAATTTTCACTGGTGATGGGGTGGATATTTCCCCCACATTTTCAGAGTTTCAGGTTGATTTTCTTACTGAAGTCTGTCTGAAAGTGTTCAGCCACCACCATAATCTGCATGAGTGAGGATGTGAGCAGATAAAAATGCTGATACACAATCTGAGTGGCCATTAATTACTAGTGTGAGGTCAATGCAATGGAGCAGCAGCAAGTGGTACAGCGAGTGCTTTTTTCCGCCCTGACTCTCATCTCTCAGGGTACATAAAGGCTGCCTAACCTTATTGTTGGAGCTGTATGCAGCCTGAAAGAAGTACATGCAAAACTACACAGGCATGAAAAAAGAACTCATTTGTTAGTTAAAAAAACAAAGAAATCACATAATCTATGTTTTAATTTACAGTTAACATTGTCCTAAAAAGATTGTGGACCTGAACATCAGTCAAAAAATAAGACACACAATAATAAATATCAGTGTAATTTGTTAATTGTGAGATTGGTTTAAGTGTTATTTTAAACTTTAGGGACTTAAATGACAAAACCAGATGTATTATGTTTATTACTATGTGTGTGACAATATTAAAATATGATGATATTTCTCGTCAAGTTGAAACGCTGACTTACGATATCAGCATTCTGCAGTGTGAGGGTGAAATTAGCATAGCAAAATGCATCTGCATTGCTTAGCATTTTGTGACTTGGCAAATAAAATACTATTTTAGCAGTCATTGTATTTCATAATTGAAGATTTACTAAAAATAGTCTTTAAATATCGTCTTGTGAACCCAATATCGTGCATTGTGTATCGTCTCGTCTTGTGAGCTCACATTCCTATTTATTACAATTTAACTGAAACCATAATGTTTCCTGACAGGATAACTGAAGACCCTAAAGTCCTGCATCATATATCAGACCTCACTACAACTTGCACACAGCACACAAGGAAAATGTGCTGAGACACATAATGCAGACAGCAATTAGGTTTCAAAGTATAATTGGTGAAACACAATGAGTATATAAGAACAGGGTTACCCAAAGACCTTAAAATGGCATTTAGCATTTTAAGAAAAGTGCCACAGGCTTGATGGAATGAGAATTATAGCTATTATGCTGATTTATAAGATAGATTATTCACTTACAGTTTTGTTCAGCAGTAGTAAATGTGGACATGGCTATTTTTGTAGCTCTGTGACTCATCATGGTTTCCTCCTAAAGGGCACCTTAAATTATCTTTAATTACAATTTCCAACTTTGCTTTTTTACACATTGCTGGATAAAGAAAACTGAGAAGTCTTTGTAAGTCTTTGTCTGTGTTCAGACAGAACTGCTGAAAATGGCACATTTCTGGCATGGTTCTGGAATATCTATTCATCTACAATACATTGTGATTATCTAAAATATGTACATCTAGGTTTTCCTTTCACCACTGGCGAACTGAATTATTTATGTTGAAGGCAAAGGGCTCCTTGATTTCTACCCTCTTTATCACTATCACTAATAGGTATGTCCTGCAACTATTTTGTCAATACTGAATAATGTTCAACATCATTGGTGGTGCAGATGTCTGAATAAACAGGGTTTTTTCCCCTTTGATGTCGTAATGCATTTATTGTATTTTATCAATCAAAATATCAATTAATTTCATGTAAAATGTGTCCTACTCAATCCTATGATAAATTATGGTGACAGTTGATGGGTCACCTTTACAGTAAATGCTTCTTTTGTTCAGATTAAACTGTTAAATAACATCACTTTATTAATGAGGCCTTGTTTACAGGTGATAATAATAGTTGCTGCAATCTGCTATTAACCCCATTCCTGTCTCATTTGTTAGGTGTTTCATCCATAACAATGTTGAGATTGTAGCATTCACTTATGTACTGTACAGCTTTCTAAACATATTGTTCCCACTCTCTGAAACACCACCACTCCACACAAGATAGACAACATGCCAAAGACTATATCAAAAGCCAGGCTGGAAAATGCCTCCATGAACCAATCATCATACTCAAATATCCAACACTTACTCATAACTAAATGACAGTATAGATTGTTTGCCAATCACTCCCAAAGCACCATGTATGACGGTTGGCGAAAGCAACATATGTGACAGCTGCGGAGTTTAGGCACCAAAACTATTTTGTTATAACCTAAATATTAAGTAAAGCATTATTGTTTGGGTTAGAAGTAGGGATGTCCCGATCAGGTTTTTTTGGCCTTGAGTCCGAATGCGAGTCATTTGATTTTGAGTATCTACCGATACAGAGTCCCGATCCGATACTTCTATAATACTTAAAAAAAGAATAAAGAAGAGCGAATATGTCAATACAATTCCAACTAGCTGAAAGTTACTTAAAATGAGACAATGTCACTTTTTAAAGATGAAATAACACATTCCTTTTTTTTCTTTTTCTTTTCTTTTTTTACAAATGATCGTCTAACTGAATTTATAAACAACAAAACTCACATTTGTTCAATTCACTACACTCTGGAGTTTTAAAAAAAAATCCAATCTACGCTTTAAATGTGGAGAAAGTCTAACATTAAATCTGTAAAATCTGTAATTAAACTGAGTGATAACATACCTACATAACAAGTAGTACCAGCTGCGCGCAGCCACACGTGAGAGAGGACAACAAACACTGGCAGCTGCTGTGCTATTCATCATAAACTTTGGCTTTAAAACTTCATCTAACAAAGCCCAAACAAAGAAGCGCTGAATGCAAAATAGGTGAGTAACCTAAGGTTAGTAAACATGTTTAGCTCAGCATTGGCCATCTAACATTAGGTTGCTTCTTGCTTTAGCTACCACCTAGGTTAAGAGGTTAGAGTTTGTTTACTTGCCAAACGTCTGGCAGTGGATTGCTTCATCATTTACGTCCTGCTGTCTGCCAATCACGTTAACATTAACGTTGGCTGCAAACAGATTACAGGTTTATTGTTGATCATGTAACATTAAAGTTTAATTTAGTTAACGTTACACTGGATTGAGACTCTGGGGAATGTGTGGACAGTAGCTAATAAGCTGTCATTGATTGCATTGCACTTTACATTGTTGTTCTCTGTAAGTGAAAAAACAGGTTACAGTTACAGAATCCCTTACAGCTATGCAGTTTTATAAACAGTCTGGATTGCACACAACAGGTGATACAACATTTATTATAACCACAAGTGACTTGAGACTTGACTTGGACTCTTGCTCAGAGATTTAAGACTTGACCTTGACTCATAGGTGTCATTTACACTGGGGATGCTGGGGACTTCCCCACCACATTTTGAAATGGCTGATTTTGTCCTTTGGCCTAAACTGATTTTTTTGAAAGCATTTGTTAAAAGTGTTCTGAAAAATAGCTTGCACCAAGACATGTTAAATAATAAACTTTGAGAAAGAAGAAACAAATGTGCATTGTCCAAAAAAGTAACAGGCTGCTGATTACTGCATTATATTCTGTAATATTTTTCTATTAATGAACTGTCACCTGCCAGCTGAATTTTTTGTTTCTTTTTTTTATAAATCAAGACAATTCCACCCTAAATTGGAGGAGAAAATGTCTACATAATGCAGGAAATTAAATGTTTAATGGCCGAAATCTTCTGGGGGTGGCATTTCATATTTTTTCAAAATAGTGTTAAAAATCTTCTCATCTTGGTTTTGAGCATTGTTGGGTCCCATGACGCAAGTGTATCATCGTGCCCCTAATCTGAGCCTTTATGTCCCCACCATTTTTCAACACAAAGTGACGCCCTTGCTTGGACACTAGCTCATTGACTTAAGACTTGACTTGGACTCTTGCTCAGAGACTTAAGACTTGACTTGGACTCTAGCTCAGTGACTTGAGACTTGACTCGGACTCTAGCTCAAAGTCTTGTGAGCATCTCTGGTCGCAATACATGACCTGGTAACTGTGCAGTCATGCATGGTGGGCACTGCTGGATGAGTCACACTAGAAGGCCTTGCTTTCATGCATACAGAACACAATAATGGCATAAATTTAAATACTTTTTTGAAGAGGCACAACTAGAACTCACAATATACATCAGCCCCTGATGAGAAAAGGCTAAACCATATGACTGTGCAGGTCAATACCGTGTTAAGTTTATGAGTTTGCACACCATAAACAACTGGTGACATAAATGTACTTCCCATATTGTGTGTTGTAATTACCATTGTTGATGACATTTATGATTTAAAATCTACTGGTGGCAATAAGAAAGGCTAGAAGTTATTTAATATTCTGAAACTGAGCTTGCTCATACTTATGTTTTACATTAACCAGAAGTCCAATAAAACAGAAATACTAGGAATCCTCTTCCCATAACATAAAGCAGTCGAAAACACCCATGACAACTTCCCAAAGCACAAAGAAATGCCCTTAAATTCCTTGTTTTACCTGTCCAACAGTTCAATTACAAAAGCAGGTAAAATATCTTCACATATGAAAATCTGGTATTTGGCATATGTTTGGCATTGGCACTTCAAAAATCACTCAAACAATTAATCGATTATTAAAATGGTTGCCAATTTTTTGTCTACAATTTAACATTTGATTGTCCATCATTGTCTGATTTTACCATCTCAGAATACACTGCAACACAAATACTTCATATCACAACAATGCAAGCTTAAACATTTTCACATAAATACACCTACAGAAATGACAAATGCTTACCTTATGTCTGCACTTAAGCACCACTCCATATGCTCCTGGGTAGAGAAATGGAGAGAAAGACACAAAAGATCAATGAAAAGTGAGACTGAGACGTGTGGTTAAGTTTCAACATCTTAATTACGCTTTGGCCTCCTAAACCTTGAACAAACATGTTCTTAGAAAATAAGTGCAGTAAGTGGGAACCACCAGAGAAAAAACTGTTAATAGGTGAGGCGGAGGCATACGTACTCTCCCACACACTCAACACACATGTATGCCTCTACCTTTCACAAGTACCCCACACACACACACACACACACTATACCTGTAGCTTTCTGTCTTTGCTAAGCATACCATGTTCTCAGATCATCCATATTGATGTCAGGTCTACAAATGTAAATCTGTTTTTCAGGAAGGTCAGCCAAGACTTACATTGGTTAATTATTTTCAATTTCTTTCCAAACTGTTTTTGTTGCCATTCAAATCACACATGGAGCATAACATTTGATAAATGCCGCTGATATGAAACACTATGAGTCTACTCCCAGTTGTGCCTGTTCCAGTTTAATTTTTTTAAAATTCAACTAGGGAACGAGGCAAGAACAAATAAATCATCCCACATGAATAAAACTACCTCCATAATATTACTCACTGTTTTCACCTAATGCATTATGCCAGTTTAGTATTATTATATTTTGTAATAACATGCATTATTCCTCAAAGATATTTTGCGTGATGGACAAATAAACAAACAAACACATTGAGCTATAGCTCCTCCCTCATGTAAGTAATTTACAAAAGGAAATCACCTTACAGAAAAAAATCTGTCACATATTACTTAAACAACAAATTAAATTGCTTAAACAACAAATTATTTTTGTGTAACCACAAGCCTTGTGGTAGCTGTGGTTGGTAAGAACTGGCAGAATCATTGTTTTATGTTTGTTAAATGGACCAGCTAAAGATACCATTTCTTTATCTATGGATATGGACAGAAACACGCGGCAGCTGTTGCAAAAAGGGTTCTTTTAGACAAAGGAATTTTGTGAGCTCTGCTTACACGTAGATCACAAGTGGTTGCAGCATCACATTTTACAAATAATGTAAACTCACAAATTGCACACAGATTTGTCGTACTGTAAGGAGCTCTCACTTGGGTACCCGGTACGCTTGTTTTGATTCAAAATTAACATGAGAGAAAATGAAAGAATTCAGCAACAATTTGCTCATACTGCAATGGCATTAATTTGCAATGCCAAACAAACAGGAAAACATGATTTCTTGGGAAATAAAGTTGAAATAATAAACTAAGAATGATGACATAAATTTAAAGTACAGTTAAATTATCATGAAAATTGCATTGTTTCCATGTTGAAGAACATTGACTTTTCATTTGAAGAAAATGTGAAATTTTACGTTGGTAAACTTCTGCCATCACAATTATCTGAAAGATGCACAAACAAATTCTACACATTGTGACTTTAAGTCAATGAAAACAGTTAAATGCAGTTGTCTGTGTATCTAACTTTTTGATTAATGCATGCTGACAAGCATTGATGTAGATCACAGTTAGTGAGAATTATCAACAGTACAATAAACACTCAGCTTCTCTGTCTTCACACATTACAGTGAAGAATGCAGGGATGCATGTCAGTCCAACCCAGTGCAATGAGCAACAAATGACGCTGTTGACTGAAAGAAATAATTACTGCATGGTTTGATGTAGGAAGGACGTGTGTGTGGAATACTTGAGGGTCATTTGCAGCTAAACTTTAAAAACATTTTTATCCTCATTTATTTCATTTTCTGGCCTGCCATCAATGTTGTCACTGGAGCAGGAGTTGACCAGCATCTGTTCTTCAACAAAACACACAAACAGAGGCACACATGCACAAAAAACGTACTGATGCACACACTCAAGGTTTATGCTCATGACCTCAGAAAAAGACAAGACAAGACACATACAGAGTCTAAAAAAAGATTGGCAAAAGCCTAATACAAAAACAAACATGTCATGCGATCAACATGCGATCTAGTGAAAATATGTATCTCCAAATATGGTTATTTTCTGAACTGTCGAAGGATCCAGAAAGTCCTTCAGACTAAACGAACAATTGGGTCTTTTGTCACTGCCTACCAAAATCCAGAAGTGGAAAAGTACTCAGATTTTTTACTTAAAGGCTAAGATTGGTGGGGTTTTTTTTAAATCATTTTCTCATGATTTTGTGGCTATGTGACTAATTGGGACAATATTGAATTTGGTCCAGTATTGAGCAAATGATCTGCAGTCGGCAGCAGCAAAACAGGGGTGCAATGTAATCCTTGTGGGCCATTGAGCCCCATCAATGTATGACCAATAAATATAACCTGTTATAAATAAAGGGCTAAATATAGTCTGCTTTTGCCAGTAACAGACTGTGATTAATATTATAAGTGTGTGACAACATTATGGAAATTATCCCCATAGATTTTGATATATAACTATAGACCTTTTAAAGAGTGAGATTCTTTTTGTTTAATCAGTCGCGGTTTCAGTGTTGTCAAAACTACCAGACAACCTTGACAAACACATAGTTTTATCTCTCTGGACTACCACTGAATTAGCTAGTTTGTTTGTGTAACTGTATGACATTGGCATTTTTACACTTTTAAAACACCAACAAAACAAAACATTCCCCGCAAAGATATGTTGCAGCCCCATTTTGATGCTGCCAACTGCAGCACTCTCTCTCAATACTGGACCAATTTCAAAAAAATATTGTCTCAATTAGTCACAGACACAAAACATGGGATAATAGGGTCCAGGCTGCAAAATACCAAACTTACCCTTTAAAAGCTCTGTATTTCACAGTTTACCAGAGTTTTGTCTGCGAAGACATTACCACGGTTGCAGTGATGTGATGTGTTTTAAGCCAACCAGCAGCGACTGGTTTGCCAGAGTTGCAAGGGGAAGTAAGACACAGCAGCAAGTAAGGCAGAGCCTATACGCCATCAGGCTGTCGACAGTGTTGTGTGACAATTGTGTGCCGCTAATTTAAATTACTTTATATACAGCTACCTTGTGAATCCCGTCGTTATCTAAACCTGTAACATTAACATCATATTTTATTTGTTGATTAAATTTTATATTATTACTCTAAATCTGCAAAGTAACTAGTAACCTAAGTTATCAATTAAACTTGGCAAAATGGAAGCAACTGGAAATTATTACAAAATAAATCTGTTAGAGAAGAGAGAGAGAAAAGCAACAGAGAGGCAAGCATGACACGATTTTGTTGTTGCACTGATGAAATTGTTGCTGTTGAAACTGACACCAGACAGCAGGTAAACATGCAGGGTATTTTGACTTTACATCAACAGCAAATTAATATGGGAGCAGACCGGGAACCAGGGAAGGCTTCTTACTAAAAATCTGATAAGATATACTTACAAAAGAGGGAAATATGGGAATAAAGACAGGTCTAATATAAGCCTATTTCAGATAAAGACATGGCTCTCTCTGCAGTTAAAGTAAACAAAGGCACTGGAAACTACTTGACAATATATGGTAAACAAATGAGTAATGCTGTTGTTTTCCTTGTGAGGACAGTCTCAAAGGATTACATACTATTCTATGAGAAACCTCTCCAACCTCACAGGCTCACAAACCCCTTTATTATCCCTCTGCTCAATGGAAACGGCATCTTAGGCTGATTAAATACCCAAATCCCCATTAAAAAATACAGTGGATCTGACCTCAGTAGCTCTAATCACCAGGCTCAGAGTTGTAGGTTAACAACAGTAATGTACGGTGCTCTCGTTCTACAAACATGCAGTAAAATCTACTGTGTAAAACCACCCACCTTCTCCTACAATGCCAAGGACTTCAAATTTATTCATCACATCACCGAGGGTGGGGGGTCCTCCAGCAGGTAAAATGAGGTGCTCTGGTTTCAGCGAAGAGACTCCTGCTTTGACCGGCGGCTGATGGTGGCAGAGGCCTGACCACACCCCATCTTCACTCGTCTTCTACTTCAGCTTGTCTCTTCCTCAATCTAGAGATCCCCTTCCAGTCTCACGTTTTTTAAATGTCAGTTTCTTTAATTTATGGATCTGACTCACAATGTTTCAGTTGTCTCTCAAACTTCCTTTATTCCACGTCTTGAGGTTGTCCGTCTATCCAAACCTCCACACGGTCGTACCTGGAAGACCAGAAACAAAATAAAAAAGGGAGGTTTTAAAATAAGCTGTCGACATGGGTCATTCCAAGGTCCAACCTCCAATCACTCCTTGCACCGGTAGCACCTTGCAGTAGCATGCTGGTGGTATTCCTGCCACAGATGGTGTCTAACTAGGACATGTAGATGTACAGAAAGGCATTTCCCTAAGGACACATTTCAATCACATGACGTCCACACACTCCTGTCTAGTCCCCTCAGCCACACATTCAATATGAAGGATACTGCAAAGGTCTAGAGTGAAAGTATAATGGCTATTATACTTTCACTAGTACACTATTAAGCCCTGCCTGCTTTGTGCAGGTTTAACTTTGTAGTTCACTGACATATCTAAACAACAATCAGATACACTGTCATAAAATTTTAAATATCTGAACAACAATTGGATGGACTACCATATGATTTAGTGCAGCTATCATGTTACCAAAAAGATGAGTCCTAAGGACTTTAGTGATGCACTGACTTTTGCTTTTCTTTTTTAGTGAGATGTATCAATGGATATTGGATGGACGGCTGTGTCAATAACTTTAATTTATGAACAAATATCCGTAAAACATATTGACACTCCCATCACAATCATCTGTCAATTGTTTTGTGCTTTTATATACAGTCTATGGTGCTAACTGGCAAATGGTAGCATTCTAACACACTAAACTAAGATGGGGAACATGGTAAACACTACACATACTTAGCATCTGCACTGCTATTGTGAGCATGTTAGCCTGCTGACATTAGCATTTAGTTCAAAGCACAGTAGCCTCACACAGCCGCTGGTCTGGAAACAACGATGAACTTTAGTAACTTTGGTGATCCTCTTACTTTTAATCTAGCACCTCAACTGAACTTTATGTTGTACCCACTTTATAATTACTTACAGCTCTCTGTTGCTGCCACATTCAAAAAGTTCACCTGAATTGGCTGAAATGTGTGATAATTTAGCATTCTCACATTCTTAAATGCTAATACTCAGCCTGTACATTGCTTTCTCTCCAATTTCCAAGAGCATATTCTACATTTATACACACTGTTTTGTTTAGGGAATAAAAATTATATCCAAAGGCTCCTTAGATCTTCTCCTGTCACTCATCCAAATACTGACCACGGTTATTAAATGTCTCTTTTGTGATGCGAATACTGTTGGACTGGAACCATCAAATATTCTCACAGTATCAGTCCAACTTCATTTGTATAACACTTGATTTATTCAGCAGTGCACAAACACTTTTATGTTGATTTGGCTCATGTGCCTGTGTGGGCGTTTTCCTATGCAGTGTACGGTCCACACAGCTAAGTCTTCATGGGAAGTGATTAGGTGGATGTTAAGGCCATCCATGGCTAGTCATTTAAGAATATGGTACTGCCACTGGGGTGTGATTAAATGCATAGGCTACCTTACCTCATCTCAATAGACAAATATAGCCCACTCTAAAAGCCTGCAATTGGAGCAACCTGGGGTGCATTAGTTCCTGTAGCCTACTCAAGGAAAATGTTCCTACAAAATGGGTCCAGCATAGTCAGTTTATTGACAAGATGCTCCTTCTCCTTGCAGCTAAATGGAAATAAGGTGGACACCTCATTGAGAAACTCCTAAAAATATTAAGAACAAACTGAAACATCAATCCTGCAACAAACGCCTGTTGGTGTCTGCATGCAAAGAAAAAACCACAGGAGTGAGTGAGTTTAGGAGTGTGAATTTAATGGGTAAGGTAGGTTCGTGCATGCGTCCGCGTGTACGAGAGTATGTGTGTGTATGTGTGTATGAGGTGAGAGAGAGAGAGGGGGAGAGGATAGTATCTTAATACTCTCTGCACCGAAACTGCGTCTCTACCGTCGCTGCGTTGCGGAGCGCACCACCATTCCATCGCTGTCCACGCGTTTGTCAGCCTACACAGCAACCAGTGCATACATTATAACGGTCTTCACGGACCAATGTTCACGACAGTGTTGCACAACAATACCCACAAATTGCGTTTCCCATAAGCCCATAATTAGATATAATTTCACGCACTCAAAGAACATCAGAAAATAATCCATCGCAGCCCTTTCATCATTAGCCTACACCACTGAACCCCCCTTTACCTGCAGATGTGATGTGATGTGTCGCCTGTGTGAAGTGTGAAGCACAGAGCATCATGCCCATGAAAATGATGATATGGGAAGACGAAGACACATCATGTGCAGCGACATGAGGGGGGGGGGGCAAGCGCAAGGGCCTGTGCGTCGTGACACGATCAAATATCCTACTCACTCAATCTCTGGATGGAGATGAGACCGAATCCGCAGGCATAACGCCGATGACGGGGTATCCATGTACCGTCAACAGTTCTTCTGTGGCTCCGTGTTAATAGCCTCAGTATCAGCTGGTTATAGCAGCAAAGTCGTCATTCCTCTGAGCGACGCTGCGGACAGCCAATAGAAACACGGACGTCTGTGCGTTCCAGCGGTGGTTTATACATCCATCTGAGCTGTGATAAAATAAAACTTTGGGATTTACATTGAATCCAGCACATTATTTGTTAAATCTTAAGTAGCCTATACCTAATATTAATCATCCTCCAGTAATACACAGATTTCACACTGTCGCGTCCTGCACTGCTGTTGCTTTCCCCCTTTTGGTCAATCCATGTTGTGTCACTGATTAAAAATCTCCCTGCAGCTTGTCTCCTCTCTCTCCCACCTACACCTCCCCTTCATGACTGCACTAATTGGCGAAATCAGTGTGAATTCACTGGATTCACAGACACTGGGTCTGTTTCATAATGAGCAGGTGTTATGAAATATTTTGTATGCTGCAGCCACAGGCTGTTGCACGAATCACCTTTCAAAGGCCATGTGGTCTGTGTTTGACCTCCACACCAGCTCATTTAGCTCATTTTCCTCACTGCAACAACGTTATTGTACAGTTGTAAAAACTCGTATTAGTATAATCATATTAGTTTAGCGCTTAAATTTATGTTGTTAATGTATTCCGAATATACATTTGTTTCCCCTGTCCAAGAGCAAGTGGTGGAGGGGCATTTCTAATAAGCTCCAAAAATACTACATTTTGATAGGCTTAAGGTTAAAGTACATAATTATATGGAAATAAAACTTCAAAAATCAAAGTAGCCTTCTCATTGTGTAGATTGACCCTTTTATAGTGCTATTAAATATATGCTGGATTGCATTACCTATACATTAACATTTAAGCAGCTTTTTAATGCTGTAGATGGTTGAGATGGAATGAATCAATATGTTGAATAGACTGAAATCCAACAAAGCAACATAATTTATAAAGGTGTAATTTATTGTGTTTCAAAAGCTCATAATCTAAAGTAAGTAGCTGTCACATAAATGTAGTGGTCACTTCGTCTGGAATGCAGGAAAATATAAAGTACCATAACATATTCAAGTACATACTGTAAGTGTACCACTACCCAAGTTTTCATAAGTGGGCAAATATGATAGGACAGAGTGAGCCTGAGGTATTATTGTCAGCTAGTGACATTTTATATTTAACTCTACAGTCGTAGTGCAGAGCTGTACTTGTAAAATGTGGAACATTTGGTCAGAGTCGTCGCCAGTGAAAAACTTTCTCACCTATTTGATGCCACATTTTGTTATTGGAGAGAAATATATGGGTAATAAAAAAAGTTGAATAAATTATTTCACATTTTGTCAGTGACAGTTTCACTACTGTCACTGACAAAAATACATATGAAGTTTTTGACTTGAAATTTGGAGAAGGGCAGACATTCCAGGCATTACATCTTTGAGGCAGCTGTTTTAAGTACAGTTACTCCAGTACTCTGCGAAAATTCTCAGGTCATAGTTTCCAAGGAGGGTTAATTAAAGGGCAACTGGACTTTATTGAAAATACTTGAAGATATTCTAATCATTAATAATCATTTGAAGATATTTCAAGTATTTCACCTCTCATTCAAGGGGCTTTTTCAGTTCTGACTGTCAGGGAATCACATGGCTGTACTTCAGACAAATCTGAGGTACTTGTACTTCTATTTCTATTATGCTGCTACCTTATACTTATACTCCATTTCAGAGGAAAATAGTGTTCTTTATTCCTCTATACTACAGGTTACTTTACAGATTAAGATTAAGTTACAAACAAAACATAGACAGTTTACCATAAAATAAGACACATTTTACTAATACCAGAGAAATTAGCTTCATTTTGTTTATTTATTAGTTTATTTGAATAATTTAATAAATTAATATAAAACGTTTGTAATCAGTCTAAGATGGACCATTCTGTGTAGCAACTTTTGAAAGGGAAGTAGCCTACAGTTTGCTGATCATATTGTGTGCTCTTAGATCATTTTAATTTTAAATGCAGGACTTTTATTAGAGTATTTTTCAATCCAGCAATAATCTCCATTATTAGGGATGGTTCATTGTATTCTTACAACGCTTCTATCCACTAATGGCTTTTGCAAATGGTCTGTACTTTTTTTTCTTCACTACCAGCCACTGTCATGAATCTGACCTTCCAGTAGGCTACCTGCAGTCTCATCTATGTCATTCTCATCACCTTTTCCTGCATGAAAAAGAGGAAACCACAACACGTTATACGTTCAAGTTTTCGTTTCCTCACCACATGCAGTTTATTATCAAAACCCAACATAAAACAATATCCGTCTTAATAAAACGACTTATTGAAAATTCCTCACCTCTGTCTTTGCTTTTTTTAAAACCTCCAGTGGAAAAATATGAATTACAGCACTACGTGGTGGACATGCGCGGAGCTGCAGCGAATATGGCGGCTTGCATCTGATAGAAAGTGAGGAATCTCCCATCAAAATACCTTGTTCAAACGGTTGGTACGGCTCATGCCTCATTATTACTCTCATGTGCTGCCGATAAAGGGTTTATGTCGCGTTTATTTTTCGTGGCTGCGATCAAAAGCGCTCGGCTTTCCTGCTGTTTGTTTCTGCAGCGATAGATAGATGGCAGAGGGTGTTTATACCGTATCCTGTGCAGACGGACAGCTTGCTGCGTACAGTAGCGATATTGAACTCTGCAGATTTCCCTTTGCTTCTGTTTACTGGCTTCCTGCAGAGGGTTACACTGCAACTAAACACCGCGTTTGGCGTGGTCCTACAGCCTTGTAGCATCACGCTCGTTGGTATAACGTAACGTTAGCAGTCTTTAGCCTGTATAATGACCACTGTCCCGCCCACGAAATGTGACCGTAAACCAAATGAAAATGCGTCACAGACTTTTCTTCAGATTAAATTGTATCTTCTGCTGATTCAGGATTTCCCCTCCGAATCTCTATCCTGCAAATGACAGAAAGAAATGGTCTTATTTATCAACCACACATGCAACCTAATAGGCTTCCACAGACGTGTTACGCACCTTTAGCTAAATGTTGGCACAAATTTGGATAAAAAATGTTCTGAAATGAAAGTTTTTGGATATGAAACCATTTCCTAAAATACCACCCTGGAGGTGACGCCCTTCAGCGGCTCACACCCGTCTCCTGAGTCCAAAGTGCCTTAGCCGACAGAGGAAACACCAAGGAGGCTCGTTTTCAGTCTGGATTTAGGTTAATCTTATTATTGTCCAATATAAAATAATGTAATTATTAAAAAAAGAGTTACTTCACAGAAGGATGTGCTGCAGGATAAAGTATTTTATGATTTAAGTAATAACACATGTAATATAGTATCAAATGGAGCAGGAAATAAAGGGGTGGTATTTTTTTAGGTTGGATACTTTCAAAATCTAGGTGTCTTGCTAGTTTCTCAAACGTTGCCTACCCCAGCTTTAAGCATAAAATTATCTGCTTCCACCTTCTGAAATGGGAGAATTTGATGAATGAATGAATCTTTTCTAACTTCTCAAGCAAATGTCAAAGATTACCTATAGTTCCAAGTTCTGGGTTGTGAGGATTTCTTTAGCGCTGCAACTAAGACTATTTTCATTATTGATTAATCTGCCAATTGCTTTCTCAATAACTCCAAAAGAAAAGTCACTGTCAACATTTTTCCAGAGCCAAAAGTGGCATATTTAAAACACACAAATATTCAGTTTATACTCTCATAAAACAAAGAAAAGCAGCAAAACCCCCATACTGGAGAGACTAAAACCCCTCCAACCATTTGAGCTGATTGTTTCAGCCCTATATTTGCTGCTTTTCTTTGTCTTATGTGATAGTTCACTGAATATCTTCGGACTTTGATCTTGTTGATTGTACAAAATAAGCACTTTGGAGACGCGGAAACAAAGTCAACTTTACTTAGGTTAATCTCTCTTTAACATAAATGTAGGTCAAAAGTAATCTTGTGACCTCTGAGAAATTAAGGCCCTTTTCAACTTTTCAAATGTTGTTCTGCTTTTTAAAAAGCTGTTTTTTAGTTGTGCCAAAATATCATCTAAAACTCCTGTGGGTGTTAATCCTGCGTAATGACAAATGACAACAAATTCATTGCATTACTTGTATTACTATGTGTTGTAAGCATGTAAAAGAAATGTGCAAATGTGATCAGTCTCGAAATCAGTTACTAATCTTTAGTTATCAAGCAGAAAAAACAATCACACTAATTTCACCTTCTCAAATGTCAGCTTTTGCTACTTTTCTCTGCTTTATTTCGTTTGTAAATTGAATATTTTTGGATTTTTGGACTGTTGATTACAATACAAGCAATTTTAAGTCCTCACCTTTTGCTGTGGGAGCTTGTGAGGGGCATTTTTCACATATTTCTGATGATATGTAGACTTGCTTAATTAATTAATTGGAAAATTAATAAACTGATAATTGATTTGGTAATGAAATTAATCGTTAATTTATGAAAAATACTGAATTGACCTTCTGGGACATGCAACTTTAGGTGAAGTATTTGTGTGAGCATCAAATATGAAAAGGCTAAATGGCTCATATTGAGGTTTAAAAAATGCATTACATTATTTACAAGTTTCATGAAGTTTAAAGTTTGACATGTTTTTTTTTCACATGAGAAAAACTTCTATCATTAACATGTTGACAGCTCCTCCTGTCAAGTAAAAGTTACAACCTCTCTCTGTCAATTTTCAGAGCTTCTCACTGTTCAGGTTCGTGAACATTTCACTAATCCCAGATAAGTGGCTTCCTTAGTGGAAATGGAGGCTGTAAAAATTAAGTGCTTCCTGGTCTGACGGACGTTTTTTGTCTGACCCTCTTGAGAGAGGCAGACAGACCAGTGCAAACACTGAGCCTGTCTGGAGCTGAGAGAGAAGCAGAGCTGGAATCCTTTTCATGTTGGCCGGCAGACGTCCCACATCCACACGTCTTAATGGTTTTTTATGGCAGCTTGGAATCTTTATGGCTCCTTCAGACTCAATGGGATTCGCTGCAGAGACAGAGGGGTCTTCAGAGGGAGGACGGACAGCCGCAATACATTACAGATGCTAAAATGTTTGAAACACAAGAAAAGGAGACGTTCTCTGGCTTCTGGAGATCTTTGAATTTCTGGATTTAATTTGGAAAGTATTACTTTTTTGATTCGGTGGTACCTTGGATTATTTGTCTGCTTCCCTTTGAGCTATGCACCGACTTTGCAGGGAGAGGGACTATGCTCACAGTTTTTGTAAACCTCGATGTTTCTGCAAGATTTTCAGCATAAACAGTGTGGTAACAATTTTATTTTAGTACTTACAATGCCTTAAGATGAAAAGTTATTAGAGTAGCAAAGCAGCTAACTCAATCTTTATGGCAAGAGTTCATATAGACTATGGAAATTACAACACATGGGCCTACCATTTGTTGGACCCTTTTTATTTTAAACCCCTTACATCAGAATGAGGGCACATGTTAGTAGTGTTCTTGCTGTATGATAATTATCTACCATGAACAATTAGTAGGATTGGATGTTTTTATTGGGATCATCTTTTATGAGTATGTGAGTAACATATTAGATATTATCACATGATTATAGTAATGTGAGCTGAAACAATATTATTACCTGTGACAATTACAGAATGAAACCTGAAGAAAACAAACCGCAGCAAACAGAGTATTTAGATGCAAGATATTTCCATCTAAATTTCAGATTATCTTGTTTTCCTAATCAAATCCCATGGACCCCCCCCACACACACACACACAAAATTAGTTACCTTGTCTGCAGCACTGTGTCTGAAGCCCAAAAGACTACAAAAAAGTGTTACAGATCTATAGTTTCACTTTGAAATAAAAGTAAATAGTGCATTTGTTGGAGACTATTTTCTACCATGGATTAAACATATTTGGTGCTCTGCTGATGATTTATATAATTTATTGATTGACCCACAATAAACTACAGTGTCTGTGTTCATGGTAATGAAGGAAAATGTCACACAACATGTGTCGCTCATTATGTTTTTGCTATGGCTTTTGCCACACAGATATTACATGTTTGTTTGATGGTTTTCATCTTTTCGTCTTTTCAATGGATTTGTTAACAATAAGAGGAATATCAACCACACTTAACCTTTAAAACTAGAAGTATATTACCACCCAAAATGTCAAGGCACGTGTGTTTGTGTAGCACCTTTCAATAACAAGACATTTCAAAGTTCTGTACATGAGACGTAAAAGGCCTCAAGAAAAGGCTATATAAAAAGACAGGATAAAAATACTCATTTAAATAGGATTTGATAGAATAAAACAGAATAAGAGAGACTGAAAAATAGAAAACAAATTACAGTGCAGCCACAAACAAACAATATATTTATGTCCTATAAACAGATGGACTCAAATTTAAATTGATTCAAGATGAAGACAGTGGGAAACAAAAATCTGATTGGAGCAGATCTCATGTATTCTGGGAGTTTGTTCCAGATATGTGGTGCAGAAAAACTGTATGCCATTTCTCTGTAATATTTATGACCCTGGGAAAAGTAAGCAGACCTGTCACAGACGATCTGAGAGGTCAGGACGGTTCACAATGGAGCAACAGATCAGAAATTTATTTTGGCCCTAAACCATTAAGTGCTTTAAAAACCAGAAGTAGTATTTTAAAATCAACCTTTGAAAAATAGGAACATGAGTTTATCATGTAAATTCACATTCTCCTAATATTGATTGGGATGTGTGTCAAAGACTCATTTCAAAATAATTCCAAGATGTAGTTTTAAAGTAGTTCTGTGCATTCTGCTATTTTTTAATTTTGGATTAAAGTTTTTTGGACTGTGTCTCTCTAGTGTCTGTGTAGGTAAAAGCCTGTCTGACTTCACCTCCTCTGCAGCACTGGTCATCATGGGGCGAACACCACACAAAGGTAGGCGTTAATCTCACCTACCACACTAAAAAAAAAATTATTAGTTTTATTTATTTTTTCTCTGTTCTATTCTCTAGAACTATTACAATGTCATGTTTTATGCCTTCGTTCAGTAATTACATTCTGTGTATCAGTAGCTCCCAAATTCTGATGAGCAGTTCAATCGTCTTTTGATTTCAGATCAAAAAGAGGAGAAGGAGAGACGAAGCAGCATCACAGCAGGCTCTGCTCTTGACAAATCTAATGGTAAGCAGTTCTGATCTCTGGCTTGTTCCTCTTTATTGTTGATCCTTTCATTACCGGTTTAATATGAAAGTTTTTGATGAAGCCAATTCTGTGTCCGTTCTTGCATTTACAGTAACCTATTTGCCTTTTTTCAGCAACTTCTGTTGTAGTTTGACAAAAGCACTAATACGTTACACATTTTTAGCAAGTTGTTGATGGGCACTTAATCCAAATTCAACCAAGATCAACCTTATCTCTTACAAACATTTAATGGCACATTTCTTCCATGCTTCCTAAACTGTGTAGATATAGCAACTGAGGCATTAACAAACATAAAATGCAATCCATTGTACATGCAAACTAATTTACTTAAATTAGTACGTATAGTAAATGCTGAGATTTTGGTTACAGCTTTGTGGTAAAGGCCTATACATAAAACTTTTCTTTTATAAAAAGTATTTCTTAAAGCAGCTACAACCAATATTTAGCTCAAAGTAGTGAATCTACAGCAAATTATCAACTAAATCGGCAGCTCCCCTCTTTATAGCGCTTCAGCTCATTTCCGGATCCTTGTTTAGCTGTCCCATCCATAATTTCAGTGTTAGTATACTCTCATCATTTTCATAGTGCCGTTTCGTCCACTTCAGGCAGCTGTTTACTGAAAGCTCCAAAGAAAGAGCATAAGTAATTAATTAAGTAAGTAATTGATTTATAAATATGCATCTCTTTGCTAACAAATTCGCCTTCTCAAAATAAAAAGTGATGTTCACTCAATGTTGTGGTCACAAAATATAATTTATTGCAGGTTTAAGACAAAAAAACAGCACTTCAGAAGATTTATTCCTCCTAAAAATGTTTTGTAAGATGAGCCCTTTTCTGTTTAGATAATAATATTAGGTCAATTATTTTGTCATACATTTATTACTTGTACTTTATAGCTGTCACTTCACTATGTTTTCTCTTACATTTTCCTATAACAGTCAATACTTTTTTGCTGTTGTTTTTGTAGAACCATTCAGTTGGGAAGACTATCTGAGAGAAACGTCCTCCACTGCAGCGTCGCCTACTTGCTTCAAACAGGTAGCTGATGGTTAAGAGGCATCCCATTATTCCATATAGATCCCATCATTAATTTCCCTTATATAGTTTCTTTAAATGTTTCCTTATATTTTTAATATTGTGAAATACAGTCTGCAATGGCTCAGGACAAACATGCTCTTTCTGATGTTTTGTTGGTTAGGTAGAGGTGTTTAAAGTCTGGTGATACAACAAATGATCCAACTAATAAATGTTGTCTGTGGAGCCAAAGCCTGATGTATCTTATTCTTCTGTGCCATTGTTGTCTAAAACTACAATCAATGAGCCACAGTCGCTCTGATTGATCATTCATTACGATGAACATAAGCATAGAAATAAAATGAACTTGTCCTTTAAATCTATTGGTGCAAGCAAAGTGTGCAAAGTGTCATCACAATACATGACCGTGAATGAGGCTCCCTGTGTGTCTGTGTGTCCCTCTACAGTCCAGAGTCCCCCCTTCTAATGACTTTAAAGCAGGCATGAAACTTGAGGCACGGGACCCTCGCAACTCTAACTCTGTGTGCATTGCAACGGTGATGGGCATGATGGGTACTCGTCTACGCCTGCGCCTGGATGGTAGTGACAACACCAATGACTTCTGGAGGCTGGTGGACTCGTTAGACATTCAACCAATAGGAACTTGTGAGAGGAATGGAGACATGCTACAGCCACCGCTGGGTGAGTGTCTTTAAACTGGTATGTATGTTTTTGTTTTTGTTTTTTGTGTTTTACAAGAGTTTGTTTGTGAAATATTTAAATACTTGGAAAATGAACAATATCTCAAATAACAAACAAATATCTTACTTTGTGATAGAAGTGTTGTAGGATTAAAATGCGAATGTTGTATAATGAATAAGGACCACACTTTCTGGGACAGTCATTCAGTACTTCATTGCGAGTACTGCATCAGACACGCCAACCAAAAACCTCCCTGTACTTGTAAAGCGACTTGTAAAGTTTTCACAGGGTCTCTCTTGTGTAGAAGCTCTCAGTGCTTCCCAGGGAAAAGTCCAAAATGAGAAAAATTAAAACGTAACATAAAAATACATTAAAACTTAAGGAAACCATGAAAATTAGGGAAATGTAACACTAAAAGAGGCAACGTGTACCTTTTAAATTAAAAGACTCCCTGCAAAATCCACATAGGATTGTACAGGAATTTATAATGCTCTTTTCATTCAACTTAATATACTCACTACAACAGATATATACATGATGATTCCAACACATACACACTTAATTAGAATATAAAACATATAACATTATGTTACCATTATTTGAACCTGAAAGCCCCTACACATTAATACCCACACCTTCTCACATAGGCCCTTTTTAACTATTTGACTAATTATCAGTAGACCAATTTTCATGACTGTCTGGGTGAGTACAGACTGTGCTTCACTGACAAAGGCCTTTTTGACATGTTACAGTAGAAAATTGCACCAGTGGAAATAGTGAAATGAATGATGTCTGAATTCCATTTAGCTGCTTCAATTTTAGCCTGAGGAGAGCTTGTCTGCTTCCAGAGCTTTGAATCACTGGTATTGCATCTCTGATTTGGTCAGCAATCCAAATCAAGTTGACCAGCTAGTTTTTCAGGAAGACCACTCAACAAATACCAAACAGATCAAAGTATTTTATCACACTGTTGCAAAAAAGTATATAAATCCAGTTTTAACACACAACCTAAATTATCCAGAAATATGAGGTACCTCAGTGTAAACACCATGGTAAAATCTCTGCCAGTCTGCAAATTTAAATCGTCACACATGCATTTCATCATAATGCCCACCCCGTCTCCATTTTAATAAATCCGACCTTGTGTTGTGTTCAGGTTTCAGGATGAATGCCTCCTCGTGGCCCATGTTCCTCCTACGGACGCTAAGTGGAGCAGAGATGGCCCCTGCCTCTGCTTTTAAAAAGGTAATGACACCTGGAAGAAGCTACGGAAGGCTAATACTGATATTAGTTTATTTTAATTCATTAATAATTTAATTCGTTAATTTTAAGTTGTCAAAATTGAACTGACAGATATGATGACACAAAATGTATTAGTTTTCTTCTAGCTTCATGAAAAAGAGTGCAACAGCATTAAATGCTGACCTTATATGGGGATGGATAAAGCCATGAGAACAAGATGTCCTAATCCCCTCAAAGTCAATGTTAAGGAAACTACGAACATTTTGAAACCAACTAATAAAAGCTGATTATTGGCTCTATGGCTGGGATCGTAGTTAATACAACTAAAAATCTTGATTTTACAATAGGAAATGTTAATAGTGTGATTGTAACTTTTTTTATTGTCATTATTTCAGTAATCAGCACAGACACAAGGGGGAAGGGGACTCTCACACATCAGCATGCCAGTAAATACATAGTATTTATTATTATGTTTAATCATTAGTAAGCGTGTTATAAATATTTTTTCATAATTACCGAAGTGATTTTGATAAAGAGAACATTCTGGTTCAGATAATTATACTATGAAATGTGTATTTTGGTACATAATTTCCCTGCTATACCAGGTTAACTTTTGCATAGCTGTTTGCTTGACTATAAAACAGAGTAGCTGTGAAAGTATAGTATTAATTTGCATGTTTATGTGCACGTATGTGTGTGTGTTCAGGAGCCACCTAGCCCTGTTAAAAACTACTTCCAGCCTGGTATGAAGCTGGAGGCGGTGGACAGGAAGAACCCCTACCTGATTTGTCCTGCCACAGTGGGAGAGGTCAGAGGTCAGGAGATTTTCGTAATGTTTGATGGCTGGCGTGGGGCCTTTGACTATTGGTGCCCCTTCGACTCCAGGGACATCTTCCCAGTCGGCTGGTGTAGCCTGACAAAACACAGCTTACAGCCGCCTGGAAACTTCTGTAAGTGCTGCTTTGATTCTTTTTTTCTTGTCTTGTCTTGGTTTTAAGCAATTTTTTTGTGTCTCAAGAACAGTAGATGAGGGAACTTGCATTAATACCACAGGTTTCCACTACAAAGTAGATCATATGATTTGATGATGGCAAGATACTGAACCCCCAAATTGCTCTCGGCTGTGCCATTGGTGTGTGAATGTGTATGAATATATATCTGTTTCTGATGGCAGAGGCACCTTACCCTCTGCCTCAGTGTATGAATGGGGTGAATGTAGGGCTGGACGATTAATTGCATTTGCGATGTTATCGCAATGTAATACATACAAGATTTTCTAATTGCCAAGGCTGTGATTAGACTCTGGTAACATGACATCCAAGAGGAAAGCAGTCTGCAGAGACCTTACGCTGTACCTTAACTTGTTGTACAATGGCCTTAAGCTTGACAGAAGCTGAAACTACATAAACTTTAGTTTCACACATGGAATGAAAGTAGCACCCGCCATCGCGGGTAGCGTGTTGGTGGTGGGTGAAATTGCCGAGCCGTCTGCTGCTTTGACGGACAGGAAAAATACCCAACAGAAAGACACAGAAAGACGCGTGTAACTTAGTAAGGTAAGCGTATTGTGGCGATCGGCGCCTGTGTCACACACACACAACCACCAGTCAGCTCAGAAAATATCTGTGAAATGGCGTTTCAAACTAAACCCACTAGTCCGAAAGAGGCCCAGTCTGTCCTGAGTTACACCCTGGTTACAGCCAGTTCGCTGCTCACCAGCATCGGAGGCTGCGGGGTGGGGAACTCCTTTGTTTTGGAGAATTAAACACGAGAGGTGCCACTTGGTTTTATTTTCGTTGGCCAACTTTTGAACTGAACCTCAGATTGAGTATTGTTTGTTTGCTTACTGGGATATAGAAACCACCATTGCTCCTAATAATAATAATTCATGCATCACCTAATTTCATCACAACACAGACCTGAGTCATAAGAAAGAACAGTGTATGTTTAATCTATCTAATATTGTGTTGGTCATACCGTACACTGATTTACTGCTTGTCCGTTTTGAATAATACAGAAGGTGAAGAGCTTAAAAATTAATCATATATTAAATCATAATATTGGTAAAAAAATATTGCAATTAGATTCTTTTCCAAAATATTTCAGCCCTAGGTGAATGTGGTCTAGTGTAAACGCACTGTGAGTGCAGAAAGGCAACTAAGGCGCTATACTCATACAGACCATTTACCATCCAAATAAAGAAAAAAGTAACTATTCCTAAAGCCTCAAGATTTAATTTTTATACTCATTACTAGCACTTTGTGTCTAATTAGTGGTCTAATTAGCTAAAATAAAATATGTTAACATACAATGGTGATTAGAAAAGTTGTTATGTCATAAAAGATTCAGAATATCGCTATTTAGTCCCACAGATACCTTTAAGGTTAACATTATTAACAGTCAGAAGATGCTTGTGTATGACATTGAGACTAAAATAAACTTATTTTTTGCTCTGATTTATTTGGTTATTCTTGTTTTAAAGGTGGACAGGTGTTTCTCAGATCTTTAAATGATATTATCCATTTTTCACCACTAGAGAGCAGCAGACCACATATTCTCATGTATCTACTTCATCATCACAGCCTATGAACTGAGTTGTGGCAACTTTGCCATCTCAGCACAGCAGTAGAGTGGACTTTAGAGTAAAAAATGAAGCAAATGATCACCTTGATTGTTCTGTGCTTAATCATCCCTGATACTGGGTGTCATATTTCTGTTGGCCATAGACTGGAGCCATTATCAAGACAGAGAGGCCTTGTTCAGAGCTACTTGAATCCATCCGTAAGGGTGGTGATGGCGCAATGGATAGGACACATGCCTTTGGTGTGAGAGACCCGGGTTCAATTCCTCACTGCGACCCATCTACCGTTGTGTCCCTGAGCAAGACACTTATGTCAGAAGTGTATCTGACATGTATAGCAATTGTAAGTCGCTTTGAATAAAAGCGTCAGCTAAACGAATAAATGTCCACTTTACATTACAATGTCTCTCAAACTGTTGACTAGAATTTGCTTTCTTGCCAGCAGTCAACTTACTCTGGGGCAAGCTGTGACTAGTGATTAAAAAAGCACTAAAATCTTTCACTCAAGTAATTGTAGCAATACCACAATATAGAAACACTTAAGAACAAGTAAAATCTAGAAGTTAAAGTCCTGCATTCAAAATTTCAAGTATTAGCATTTAAATATATTTAAAGAACCAGAAGTAAAAGCATAGTGTGTGATTTTTTTTTTTAGTATCTATAGAGGACTGCACATGAATCAACAGTGACATTTAACAACATCAATCCAAATGTTAGCTCAAGGGCTAACTTGCACATGTAGTTTTGACACTTTAATGTTGCAGCTAATTTGAACTACTTTATATACTGCTGAGTAGATCAACAATTTATTTGTTTATTATATGTTGTATTAATAAATGATTACTATACTAATAAATAATTTATATGAATAAAAACTTGTAACTGCTATGACTATAACTGTAGCAGTAAGATAAATGTAGTGGTGTAAAAGTACAATTACTATTTTACTCTAAAATGTAGTGGAGCAGAAGTAACATAAAATGGAAGTAATCAAGTAAAGTACAACATTGGACTCAAGTACAGTACTTGAATATATGTACTTTCCACCACTGACTGTGACAGCTGCAGAACAGAAGAAATTTGTGTTGTATAATTATGATTATGGTCTGTTGCATCCGAATTGTTTGTTAGAAGAATATTAACTCTAGATTGTTGTACTTTGAATGCACACTAAAATGTTCATGTTCCTTGTGAAAGTCTAGCCATTGACATCCATTTTAACTACCATTAATGGTTCTTTTTCATCATTGATTAATCTAGACAACTTTTAAATTAACAAAATTATTTAGTCTTTAAAATGTTGGAAAACAGACAGTCTTATTTCTAAACCGCAAGTTGATGTCTTGCTTGTTTTGTCAGACCAAAACCAGAGATATGCAATTCACAATGATATGAAACAGAGCAGCAATCCTCACATTTGAGAACCTGAAGCCAGCGCTGTTGGCTTAAAATATCAATTATCAATTGTTACCCGTAGATTCTCTAATCAGTTAATCAGCAACGTCAAAGACAAGTCTTATCAAAAGTGTGCAGTGTTTATATGTTTCATAATGGAGGCAACACTCACCACTGAAAGCTCCTTTACTGATACATTTGAATGAAATTCCACCTCAAATATTTGGGGCCAAATATAAACATTTCCTAGTGCCATATATCCAGTAAACTTTTAAAAACAAGTGGCAGGGCTTCCTGAAAATGTGTGACTGTGCGATTGACATGTCTGTGAAACAAAGGTTACTAGGGAGTGAATTACTAAAGAAAAAATGTTTTTGGTTGACTTTATATTTTTATTTTTGGGTACAGTAATAGCTAAGTAATTAAGGGGTAAAAGTAAGTACATAGTGAAAATAATGAACATGAAATAATGTGTGGTGTGATTCACTAGTAAAGTGTCAGTTGCTTTATTCTAATAGTATTATAAATACTTGACATAGTACGATTGTGTGACATGATGTAGATAATTATGAGTACCAAGCAGTAGTAGACGATACATAATTTACATAACTATTTATAACGCTTTTTAGACATTTGAATGTGTTTGTTTTGTTGTCCATTAAGGCACTGGTTTCAGCTGACACAGGTTTGTAGAAAAACTTTGGAATAACCAAGTCAATTTATGAATGTTAAAGTCAGAATTTCATTTATGTTTTCTGTGTGTGTGTGTGTGTGTGTGTGTTTCTGCTCTGTGTTGAGTTCTTTGTGTTTGTTGGTGGGCTTGTGACCCGTAGTTCTAACCTCCGCATTGAGTCTGCAGAGTTCTCTGAAGATTCAGCAAGACTGCTTGAATAGATTACAGTTTTGGATCTTTTTCTCATATATTAATCATCCACTGTTTTACATAACATTACATAACTATGGGCTGTTTTTTGAATGTGTGAATGTTTGGGCTGTTTTTGGCTCCATTTTGCCCTTTTGAAAGATGTGACAAAGCAGCTTGGCAGTTGGAGTACAGCAACAATCACTGATTTTACCACAGAGACACAGATTTAGTCATTTAGTGTATACCCAGAAACAACAAATATCAGGTTTTGAACCTCTGAATAGTTTTGTGTATGTCATCTGATTTAACTGAGAACTGCCTCTGTCTTCTTTAAAGGTACAATGTGGAAGATATGGCCAGAATGTTAAAATAGGAACTAGCATTACTTTCTTAAAAACAAAACAAAACATGCTCTAACAGGCATTGTTTCAAAAGTTGTTATTAATCATAAATGTTTACTATCAAACTTTTCTTTTCTATTTGGACAAGCAGATGCTTAACAGGTTGTAACTGTAATTGTTATAAGTAAAAAACGTCTTGAAACCTCAGATGTTAGTGAGATTAATAATCTATCCGTAACCAGTTATCCACAAATTTTAGAATAATCCACATCCACATTTAGGTCATTCAAACAAATGAACCATTTTCCAAAATTCTGTGATGTTTTGTTTTCTTCACATTTAAATGATCATTTTGAAATTCTGAAATTAACAATATATTTTAGATTGAATGCTTCTAGAAAACTGTCTACTTTGTAGTTGGTCTTTATTTCAAAGAAACAAAAAAACAGCAATGAAAACAAAAGTAGACAACATCAAAAATTGTATTTACTGGTGGTTTTGTAGTTTTATGACCAAGTTTGAAAAAGATGTATATTATTATTTTTTCATTAATCTTAATATAACCAGGTAAGCCCCGTTGAGGTTAGAACTCTCTTTCTTAAGGGAGGCTGTGCCACCACTGCAATGGAAATAACAATACTTCAAACGCTAACAATACTGTAGATACTTAATAGATAGATATTCACATTTAATAGTAAAATTACAACTGAGGTTGTAAAGACACTGTTAAACACATGCTATAATGACACCGACATGAAACAGTACCTTATTAGTTTACCTGTTTTCATGTAGCATTTCCCTTAATATTATTTATGTTAAATGTATTTGTTTAGTCTGTGACACAAATACTTTTTCTTTTATAAATATTATAACTAATTTGCAGGAGCTTCCTGTGCTCATTTGGCAAGGAATTCAGGTTTCAGCTGTTTATATATTTGTAAAAAAAAAGGTTTGAGAATATTTAAAAGTGCTTTTCTAACCTAAAGATTTATACACTTTGTCTGAGGCCCCATCAGATAACTTTCCTTATGTTCTTTTATATACTACTATTTTTTTCCATTGACCCATGCGGGGCCTCCTAACTTTGATAAAATGACAAATCATTCTGTGTATGTGTCTGCGTAAATTAGAGCTTTGGTTGATATTATTAAAGTGTGAAGGCAGTACTGAACTATTAATTATCAGTTGGGATGTAATTATATGGTAATTATGCTCAGCAGTTACAGGACTACTTCACCATGTGATTAGTTCTAATGCTGAAGCTTAATGTTCAAAGTTTAGCTGTTTAGTTTTTGGGAAATATTCAGATATTTGTCATTCATCAAAATCACTTTGACAAATAGCTCTGGAGTGTCTGTTGATTCTGAAATTGGGGTTTTAGCAGGTGTAATAAATATCAATCATCATGTTTGCTGTTATGTTACATTAGCTCCCATCCAGTGGTTTCCTCCCCATTCACTCTGTTGTTAGTGCCCACTGGTCAGGAAACATGTGGTTTTGAATAACCTAGACCAACAACCTTCGTGATTAATGAGGAGTGTTTCTGTGTGTGTGTGTGTGTGTGTGTGTGTGTGTGTGTGTGTGTGTGTGTGTGTGTGTTTGGTTTTCCTCCACTTTGTTGATGGATGACAGCAGTTACACTTCTGTTTGCTCTTCAATGAATGTTCTCAGTAAAATGTCCTTGTGACTACTAAATTCTTTGAGTTGAATGGCTTTCCACGGTTAGTCAGTCAGCCATATTTTTTAGTATGAAAAAAGTTTTGACACACCCAGAATTCATGGGATATTAGTCCTACTTATAATAGTCCAGAGCTAGGAAGCTATGTCTGACCATGTTAGATCTAAGGGACAGTCAAAGTCTTTATTTGTAAAATCAGCCCTGTGCCTGCAGACCTACTCAGGACAGATTTACCCTTTGTATGTGTGAGCGCAGTGTGGAGGGGAAAAAAGCGGAAAGAAAGGATCATTTAAATCACCAGACAGCAATGTTTGCATGTGAGTAAGTGAATAAGTAGTGCTTAGTTGTGGTGTTAATGAGGTGATAATTAGCCGTACATGTGAGAGAAGAGAAGAGACTCTGTAATTACATCTACATTTAAAATTTCTAATTAGCTTTCATCAAAATTGTCCTGTTGCGACCCTGCTACACATTTTTGTAAGAAGCTACAGAAGATGCCAAGATTGGGTGTCTAATTATTTTCCTTTTTGTACAGTAAGCGTTCATCTTCATGCAAATTTTTTAAAATTTGTTGTATTTACATTTTGTGTGATACGTCTTTGTCTTGTTGGTTTTAAATTGGGTCAGAATGCAGAATAGTGCTTTCTGAATAATGTATGAAAAATACAGCATGTCCATATTTTAGCAGATACAGACACATGGCAGTTGTTTTTGTCTAGTTTTCTAGTTTTTTGCCATCTTCTGTCTCTTATAGTCTGTATTTGGGCAAATTACCGTACAGTGATTCATAAATGTAGACAGAGACAAGGTTGTTAGTAAGGCATTTTGACACAATTTTACTTTGATTTTAGTATTATTAATGCTAATATACTATGATATCACTGCATTCATAAAAAAGTGTCTAAATGTGTTACGTCCTTTTTGATGGAACTTTCTAGCTCTTCTTTTATTTTGAAATGATCACCCATCAGCGTAATTTGGCCCTCACAGACTAAACAAATACAATTCTCAGTTGCTGTCCTGACTAGAAGAGATGCCTGAATAGTGTCAGATAATTATATATCAATAAGCCATATCTCATGAAGAAATGCAAATGTTTGTCCATTCAGAAGCAGATTAAGATGTCTCAGACTAACGGGACTTTTCCCATGCAAGGCTTCCTCTGACTGCTCTGCTCCACATTGTTCTGGAGCTGGGGTTATATCCGACTGTGTGACTGTTTCCTGACGCTGGACCTGGCCATCTTTCATCAGGGAATGTCTGAATAGGCTAGGGTTACACTGAGGGGGCACCTCCTTCTGGGCTGTGAGAGGTTGTGTGTGTGTCTGTGTGTGTGTTGCGGGATATCTTGCGTATGTGTGCGCCAGCTCCAGGAGTATGCCCCTTTTCACCAGTTTCAATCAGGACTCTTCTGATCCAGTTTAACCCTTTACCACCCCTCTCCCCATCCCCCATCCACTCTTGCAGCCCCACCGTTAACCCCTCTCCACCCTAATTTCCCCCTTCCCCAGCGACTCACTGAGAAGCAGGTGACTGATGTAGACTGTCGATATGGCCTACAGATAACATGAATAAAGGGCAAAACTCACCCCCTCCCTACTTTGCCACCCCCACCCACTCTTCCTTCCCTCACTCTACCCCTCCCCAGCCCCTATGCAAATCTAAACAGCGCCCCCCCTCCCTCCTGCTCATTCATTGGGAGGGAAGCTTTGCAGCGGCTTCAACAAGCAGCAGCACCAGCGTGGGCTTTGTTGTGGACTACTGCTGAGAGAAAAGAGAGGGGAGAGACACATGGACACAACTGACAAAGCAGCTGATAGAGAGACAGAAAATAGACAATGAAGTACATATGAGGACTGTATTTTAGAGAAAGTTAGGAAGAGGAAAAAACAGACAGAGAGGGAAACAAATCAGCTAAAAGAGAAATAGTTGTTTCAAAGAGAGAACCAGGAAGCAACTGTAATGAGTGACTAGGATTGTTACGGACATTACTACTACTATCACTACCACTGCACTGTTACTACTACTGCTGTTACTACGAAAGTTCAGCTTCTTCGGTGGGGATTTCCTGGTGAGTTTGATATGTTTACCAAGTCGTTTCTTTTTGTTCTTTGTCATAAATGAAAGAAAATAACTTTTTGAAAGGCTCACAGTTTATATTACTAGTATTTTTTATATATGTTTTGGGATTGTATTTTAAAGGACATTTATGACTTGGTCTACCAGATGCTGTATATTGTGAGTTGTAGCAATAACATGTTTGTATACATGAGACAATATTTTCTGTGGAAGTATGTGTTCCTTTTTTGGTAATATGAGATATATATATCCACTAAAACTTCCCTAAAATGTAACGAATCAACGGCAATGAGTACTGCACACATTGAAATTAATGAATGATTAGCTCAATTTAGGAAGGAGCAGTGGTGTCTTTTTGAAAGACTAAGTGAAATAATTTTTGCTTTGATTTGCTCAAATTGTTCCTGAATAGCTATTACCATTTACTAAAAAACCCATAGTACCTTCATGCTATTGTCTTGTTAAAACCTAAAAAGGGAAGTGAAAGCTAAATCTGCTGTTAATATGAAAGTTGCATGTTGTTTTACAAGTGTAGCAGCCTCCTACTTTAGGGTAAATTATTAAAGCTGCTGTTCACACTGTTTTCTTTGTTTAGCATGAAGACTTTTGGTTTGACTTGCATTCATTCAAATTCATTGTAAGAGACTAGAGGCCGGCTCTAGTCAGACACAATCGAAGTCTGCAGATTGAGCAGTATTGTTTGCTGTAATTAAGTTTGGAGCTCTATGTGTTTTGGCCATGTGTTTCTTTGTGCATCAGAACTTAGTTTGCAGAAGGATTAGTGAATATCAAGTATTTGAAGTTATATGATCAATTCAAAGGTGAACGTCCACACAAGTTACAGTGGAACAATAGTTATTTTCTTTTTTTCCCATCTTTTTAAAGCTGGTGTGCCATTCTGAACACTTTGTGCAGGAAAACATAGTTTGTGTTTATACTTTGTACCCTGCAGCTATTTAAGTTACTTCCCCTCTCTGCTATCTGCACACAGTCACACAACCTGCAGTTTATGAGTTTCAGACTGCTTCAGATTCACACCAAATAATAGCCGGTGTGTGTGTGTGTGTGTGTGTGGACTGCTGTGAGGGTGCTTGGCATGTCAGGGTGGGGGGGTTGTAATCAGATGAGAGGCAACACTGTGGAGCCCCTCCCCCCCAGACAGCAGACACACTTCTCAGCAACCCCATTCTCATGCATTCACTCACACTCGCACACGTTTCCTCCGGCAGTGGCTTACACAGGTCAACGGGTCGAGTTGGAATTATATAGTCATGATCAGTGCCATATGTCTCTGTTGTTGCATTGCATACATGCTAGGAAAACCTTACTCAGATTTTTTGTATGAGTATGTTGTTTTTAATTTGACATAGTGCAGATTCAGTTTTGTTCAAAATTATAAACTTGATTGCCTTAATGGTTTTACATATTTTTGTCAGTTTACTACAAATCGCATTTTAGATCACATCTCGCCATTGTGCAAACCATGCTGCTGTGTTTTAGAAATTTGACTGCACCCTTTCTACCATTCCGGGCCATTGGTTACTATTGATTTTCATACAGTGCAGAAATAAATGTAAACCAATGGCTGCCAGGAACAGGAAGAAAAATATAGTATATATACAATCTAAAACTGCATATATAGCATAGAGCCAACACTATGCATTGCTTAATTGATTTGCCAATTGAAAATTAATTTGTAACAATTATGATTATTATTTTTTATTTAGCAAAAATACCAAACATTTGCGGGTTCCACCTTCTTAAATGTGAAGATTTTTTATTTTTCTATTTTATAGAAATTTAAATAGAATACTTGTGTGCTATTTGACTGTTGGTTGGGGAAAAAAGAAAGCTGAAAATGTAACTTTGTGCTCTAAGAAATTGTGATGTGCATTTTTCTAAAATTGTCTTGGCCCAACAATTAATCAAGAAATTAATAGGCAGATTAATCAATAATGTCTATGATAGTTGCATCATTCGAAATCACTTTTATGTAGTTAAGGAGCTAAAATTGCAGCAAAACACAACTGGTTTGATCTTTTAACCCCTTTTAAAAGCAGTCTCCCAATTGTGGCTCAGTCATGAAGTCTGTACAGCTTAACATTGTTCAAACCCACTGTTTTTTATTTTGCAACCATCTTGTGTTTACTGAAGGGGAAACTGTGTGCTGAGGGCTACAGTCCGAGAATGCCATGCTCCTGTGTTTTTTAATCAAATTTAAGTACAGAAATTTTCCATAGATACCAAAATATGTCTGTACATAGCTGTATTTTGCAGAAAAGGTGAATGAAAGGATGCACAAGACATTTTGAATGTATTTGATAAAACGGTGCAACCAATAAAAGCACAGTCTTGGGTTTGAATATTTCACTCAGTGTAAACATCACATTGCTTCAAAGACAAGCTTGAGCGAGCTGAATATATATGATACTGTCAGACAGTGTGGAATGAAATGCATTTATAAGCAGATTTTCTTTGAGTTGTTGTAGTTAAATATGCAGAGGTGATAAGTCTTTTTTAAACAAATGTGGTGATAAACTAATATACGGTAGAATATGACATTAATCACCAGTGTGGAAGTCGTGCATGCTGCTTTGGTGGCTGTCAAATAATGTGAATGGATTATGTTTTCTTTTTTTATGATTGGTAAAGATCAGAGAAGGCCCCCAACTCAGATTTCCTATGGTGAATTAAAACCCGCTGATACTGACTGGTACCCTGCAAACAAATTTTGATCTGCCTTTGTAGGGCTTATGGCTTCTAGCTCGTTGTGAATAAGTGTGAATAAGTGTGCCACTGTGCATGCAGGTTGGTATCGCTGTGCCTCTGTGAGCATGCTTTGTGTTCCTGGTGAGCAAGTGAGCTTTCGCCCCCCCTGAAACAAAACACCGCTCTATTCTATGCCCACTTTCACTCATTTCCCAATTAAGCAGCTTTCAGGGTGCCCCGGCTGGCCCCTGAGAGAATACTGTAAACCTTCTATAGTCTCTCCATATCGCCTCAGTCAAGGAGGCTCTAATGAAAGCCATGGCCCCTTGAGAGCTTCCACATGCACTCTCAAGCCCCTGCTCTCACCAAGCAATACATTTGTATTGAAACAGGAGATGGTTATCTTTCTCTCCTTCTCCCTTTCTTTCTTTCTCTCTGATTTTTGCTTTCTTGCCTTCACACATTCTCTATGATAATTTTGAGATCATATCAGGGAGTCACGCTCACGGCTAATGAAGACAGAAGGGGGTGGTGGTGCCACTGCTTTGTGTTTTATTCCTTCCTAACAATGGCTGTTTTCTCACTTTATTGTCACTTTCTATCTGTCTTAACCCCTAAACGATTTGGCATTTTGGAATAATATTTCTTTCCTGTGCAAAGACTTTAAGTTGGAGGGTGTCTGTGATATATTTAGTGCCTTAAAGCAGTTTGCTAGATTTTAAAAGGGATTTTTTTTAGGTCAACCATAGAACCTATTTTTAAACATTTAGTTATAGGTGTTTACGTTTTTATGAATAGTGCAATATTGTATTTCAACAGCAATAATTAGACTTAAGATTTCACACATCTATCAATGTATAATCACAATCTGTTCAGGTCAGCTGATGAGTAATAAGAAATTGCAGCAGCAGCAAAGTCATGTTTTGAGAAGGTGTTTTTGAATGAGTCCAGTCTGTCCAAATCACACAAATAGTGGTTGGGAAAATTTCCTATATCTGTCATTGCAGAAACAAAAGAGATCTTAATACATAAAGATGATTTGGCAACAGGCTATTTTAGCCATAAAAATCATTCATAAAACAGACTTCATTTAATATTAATTATAGCTCAGTATAGTTAATTATATCATGCGTTTTATAGGCTGAATGTCTATGTTTGAGTCTTATATTTCATCTCAAATGAAATATATTTTACTGTATTCTAACTTACTTATTAATGTTTTACCTGCTATTATTGTTTTTTTCTCTTGTCAGTATGCATCTTGGTCACAAACCAAATTCAAAGTATCTTTATTAAAAAAAAATCCTATAATTATTAGCTGCTTTTTTTAAGCTTCAATTCATCTTCAAATCATCATCTCATATCTATTGCTGTGTATGGAAAGAGTTTAAGTCCTATCACCATAATCACAGTTTTTCTTCTGTTGCTGGAAGCAGAAGGTTTGAGGAATTGACTAGCGGGCAGGCCGCTGGGGGCTTGTGACTTCAGACTCTGATTTCAGCAGAGGGAGTGGCTAAATACAAAAGGCTTGCCAATCACTGAGGACTGAAAAATCAAAACAAATCTCATCTGCAGGTTCATTCATTTCCCCGATCTTTTGTTTTTTTTTCCAAATTTCTTTTAAATTTTTGGAAAATTTGGGCAAACACTATGAATACTATCATTAGTGTCCGTTGAAATGTGACATAAAATCTAATTATGTAAACCATGCCTCATGTCAAGGACCTACAACAAAGTTGATTCTCTGCACGTCTTTGTTTAAAGCCTCTGTATGTGTACAGAGGTCAAATCTAATTAAGATGTTTTGTGTGCTTACAAGATGATATTTTGTGCTGCAGATTTAGAATTGATTTACTTTAAAATATGTATAATGTCCATATGAATGTCATATAATCATCCTCTCTAATGATCTTTAGTACAATCTAATATGTGGAAGATGTACAACATATTTTTTATCTATTCTTTCTGTCTGTCTCCCTTCCGTATCCCATTTTTTCCAGTTACCCTCCCTGGTGCACTCCTAGCCCCTGTTTCTTCCACCTCAGCCTCCCTCACGACACGCCGCTCCTCTTCCAACTCCTCCTCCTCCATGCAGACCTCATACCGACTGCCCAACCCCTTGCCACCCCTCCCTGTGCGCAAAGGTGTCCGAGGTCGTCGTCCCAAATCCCAGACTATTGCTTTGTTGAAGGCAGCAGCCGAGGCTGCGGCGGCAGCAGCAGTAAATGGAGCATCACAAAGCCCTGCCAGAACTAGCTCAGAGTCCCAACTGGCCCCCAGACCACACAAGAAGAGAGGGCCCAAGCCTAGGAACAAGGTGAGATGTCACAAGAGTTGTAATCTGTTATGCAGCGGTCCGGTGACTCTGACATTTTATAGTTTATGTATTATGGCAGAAATGATTTTGATAAAGAGGAGACAAGGTCAGAGGTAAACCATTCAAGGGAGGGAGCACTATTTATGGATGTTTATTCATGATAAATGAGGAGAACAGCTTTGCTTTTAGAAGCTGTTTTATGTGCTGCAGTGTAGTACATGTGTAGCAGTGAAAGTGTTAAAACACACATTTAATAAATCATTAACTAACAGCTTTTATACAGAGAGTTGATGAGAGAGGGTTTGTTTGTTTTTGCTCCAGAGGAAGCCTCGGGTGGTGCAATCCCTGGGGGCACCAGCAGTTACAGGTCCATCTCCAGAGACCAGACTAAACTCCAGCCACATCTTAGCAGACAACAACCATAGCAACGGCTCAAGTGTAGTTTGCACAGGTAAATTGGATAACAGATACAACTAAGTCTGATGCCTGAATGTGTACTCATGTATTAAATTTCCCCAACTCTGTTGTAGTGAATTCTAGCTTGACTGATAGTCTCTCTTTGTATCATTCCAGTGTGTGTCTATGTGAACAAGCACGGTGACTATGGCCCGCATCTTGACCGAAAACTAGTGCAGCAGCTCCCGGACCACTTCGGTCCAGCTCCAGTCAATGCGGTGCTTCAGCAGGCTGTTCAGGCCTGTGTGGACTGTACGTACCAGCCCTCTGTACTGCTGTCATTCCTACAGAGCCAGTCCCACACAGGAGGAGAAGTCATCAGAGGTAAATCCGGTGAACACTACAGAATGTTCACTCTGAAAGAAACTTTAAGCAAACATCATTAATTTGCTTGTTAACTAACAGTGCAAAACACAAATGTAGTCAATGGTAAATTATATAAAACAGATAAAAGGACCAAATCATCACATTACAGAAGCGTTAGGTAAGCAGATTTTGTTACCTTTGGAAAGAGCCAGGCTAGCTGTTTCCCCCGTTTCCAGTCTTTATGCTAAGCTAAGCTAACAAACTGCTGGCAGTAACTTCATATTTGTTTAGACATGAAAGTCAATCTTCTCTTGTAAATCTTGGCAGGAAAGCGAATAAGTGTATTTCCCAAAATGTAACGCCATTAAAGCCTGCATAGGCAATCAGCCAGGTGTAATTGGTTGAAGCACACGCTCATAGGTCATGAATCTTGCCTGTGTGTGTGTGTGAGGAGGAGAAAAAAAAAACTGTGCCTGTGGCAGCAGCTGATGTGAGCACTGTGTCCGTAATCAGAAATGACATGTGCGTCTAACCTGGTTTGGGATGCTGGGATTGGGTCTCTCTTGGGGGGCCAGATTGGGAAGGCTATTGGTGAGGCTGAAGGGGTGGGGGGGTGTTATTTGTGGATTTGTGCAGGCTTGGCTTGGGTGGGAGGGAGTAGTGCAGTGTGGGATGGGTTTGTGCTTATAAAGGGTGGGTGCTGACCCTAAACCATCTGCTGCTTTTCTTTAGCTGTGAATGTATACAGTGTGTGTGTGTGCGCGTGTGTGTGTTCACATACAGCACACAGACTAATAGTTGTTTGTGTTCTACCCACCAGTGCGGTCAGAGCATGGTATCCGCTACGTGAAGCTGCCCTCCGTCTCCAGTACGTCTTCTGTACTGCGGTTCCTGGAGAACATGTGCCAACATCTGGAGAGTGATAGTCTGTTCAGCTCCCAGCCGTTCAGCTCCTACAGCAACAGCACACGCTTCTACAACAGGACCAAGTCAGGTGGGTAAATGTGTGGATGGAGTAACTGTAACGGGAGGGAATGACGAGCAGAAGTATTAAAAAGGAAAGGTTAGAGAATTAAATTAAAATTCATCGTAAATCATTTCTACTGTGACAACATATATATATATATATATATATATATATATAAAATATATTTTTTAAAGATTTTGTTTTATGTTAACTACATCTTTGTTTCTAAACAATCATAACTGTGGTCATGTGTGCTGTGCACATCTCTGATCACTCGTAGCTCAAACACTATAAAAACTAATGAGACATTTTTGCTGGATTTGCTGTTGCTGAAGTTTGTGTTTCTGTAAGCAGGGCACTTAAAGCTAGGGTAGGCAACATCAGAGAACCAGCAACAGACAGCTAGAGTGTGCACAGGTAGGTAAGCAGAGCAGCTGTCCCACGACAGCCACAGATACTGGATTTTTTATTCACTTTGAATGAACTGAATTTATTTCAGGATATCCCTCTTTTTCGAGGGGGTCCTGCAACATACATACATGCATGTACAGACAAAAAAGTTAACCAAACAGTACAGATACATAAACATAAACACAATACACAAACATATATACAAAACAATAACTCGCTCTATATGGCAAACAAATTGGAATACATTGATTAAATCATCAACAGAGTGCAGTAAACAACTTATTCACCATTTATCGATATACCTTATGACAAATGTAACATACAGGATAAAGTCACATCTTCATATAAATGTCCAAATAAAATCATGATAAAGAAAGTCACAATTTTAGTCATACTACTGTATATTCCACATAGGCTATATCAATTCTTATACGTAATACTATTGGTACCCCTAATAACAAAAACATGTAGTTTTAAAAAAAAAGTGATATAGATCTTAAGGAAAGAAGAAGGTTATTCCAGTCTTGAGTGGCTTTACATTTTGGTGTCAGTGCATTTGATTTATTGATTGGTGATGGGATTTAATGAGTATTTCAACAAATATAACACATAATACTTCTGAAATAAATGTCTTGTTCTGTCCTAGCTTTAATTTGTTCTACCGTGCCGACTCATCATTGCTAATACTGAATTACATATTCTTCCATTTATTCCAAACAAACTACTGTCCCATACTCACCAAGTAGTTTAATGTTGAACTATGGAGTTTGGTTTACTGCTTACTGCCAATTTTTATAAACAGGGGTAACTGGTGGGAGCTGAGGTAGCAAGAGTAAGCAACAATGATCATGGCTTGTTGTGATAGGTTGAATTATTTAACTTAAGAAGAAGAAGCAACTTTAACAGAGAGCTGAAGCCCCACCCTCTACAAAACATTTTTAATTGTGGGCTAAATACAGAAAAATCACAGGCCAAATTGTGAAATGTTCGGTATTAAGATGCTATTCTCTGTCTTTTTGATTCTGTCACGTTTAATCAACTGAGGTAAATGTTTTCATCAACTACAGTAGTAAGTAATCCAGCATTGTAGGTCATGTAGTTGTTCAAAATGTCAGAGCCTCTAAGGAGTGCAATGTAAATGCACTTTCTTAGAAATAAGCTCAAGACATATTTTAGTTCATTAAAAAATATATAATGTAAATTATATCAAAAAGCAAAAAATGATAAAAAACATTTTTGTATCAAAGACAGAATTTGGTATAAAGTTAGACCCCCGACAAAATGGGTTATTTTTTTGTGCGTATTTAGATGCATTTTTATGATCTTTTAAGATTGCTACTGAGAATTTATGAGGACTTTTCACTACTTTCTCATTTACTGGTGCTATGTGGTTTAATGCAGATTTAGATCTAAATTCAGATAAGAGTAAACATTTAGTTAATAAGATAACAAGTTTAGAGAAAGTGCAACATTAAAGGCGTATGTCACTTTATGATTGTGTGGATAGTACAGTGCAGTGCAGCATTTTTCTGTTTTCTATTTGCGTTCACACGTTCCAAACAGTATCTCTCTCACCCTTTCTTGATACAGAACCACTGTCTCACACTGAGAACGGCCTTTCCAATGACGATTCCGCAAAGGATCCCGCTAACAGCAGCCGCTCCCTTCACAACGCATCAGACTACAGAGCAGCAAAGAAGGAGCGGCCATATTACCCGGGACAGACACCGCCGCCCCTACGTCGCGTCAGCTCCAACCCGACCGAACTTGGCCCAGTGTGTGCACACAGACGAGTGGAGGGTAGGTTTACACACACACACACACACACACACACACACACACAGTCAACGGGACAAAATGAGCTAATAGTTGGGACATTTATGCCCAACTTTTTCCATCTGCTCAAAACCCTGGATGTGGACAAGAAGAGGATGGTGGTCTTTTCCCATAATAGTTAGTTAATCCTAGTAATATGCATAAGTATGACTTGACATTTGCTGTTTTTCCTCACTTTTATTTAACATGGCTAAATTTGACACCTTTACCCATGGCCTTGTTAACATCTGACTGTAACACTTACAGATAATAAAGTCATGAGCGGTAAAATATTTGATAAAGGTATTAGTTTGATTTGTCTTTCCTTTCTCTCACCCCCACACTCTACAGCAGCTAGCTCAACAACAGGCCCGGACCATGTGAAACAGGACAAGGAGGGTTCAGGGAATGATGCTTCTTCCTGGTCAGTTGATGATGTTATACGGTTTGTCCAAGAGGCTGATCCCCAAACTCTTGGCCCGCACGTCGAGCTGTTCAGGAAACATGTGAGTATTGAACTCTGTCTTCTTTGTCCCATTTAAAGGTCAACAGACTACAAGCTTCCTACCACAATTGTTTTCACTCACTGTGCTGTATCGTGTGGTTGCCTGGTTAAATAAACTCTCCTGAGTCTCTATGCTCCAGGAAAATCAGACTGGAATTTCCACGTTTAAGTCACTGTCATTTTAATCGAATTGATCTGAGAGGAAGTGCTTGAAATGTGACCCCATGTTGACAGCTTGCTCCTCTCTCTACAGGAGATTGATGGCAAAGCTCTGATGCTGCTGCGCAGTGATGTCATTATGAAGTACATGGGACTGAAGCTGGGCCCGGCGCTCAAACTCTGTCATCACATCGAGAAGCTGAAACAGACCAAACAATAGAGGATGAAGTCCCACTCTGTTTTCTCACTGGCAAACAAACACATACACACAGACACAGACACACACATGCAAACATGTATTCTACAGGGATGTAGTGCAGTGTAAATCAACCTGAACCAGGGTCGTAGCTACCATTGAGGACACTAAGGTCAAGTCCTCTGTATGTTGTGTAAATTTGGGGGTTCAGCAATTGTTTTAGCAATCTGCAGGGAGTTTACAAAGGAAACTTACACATGGTCATTTTATGTCATATTATCTTAGAATCAAGCTGTTATAAACTGACTATTATTTGGCCAAGACATAAATAAACCAATATAAACAAGCCATCAAGCTGGGGAATAAAAGTGACAGAAAATATAATTATATAGAATGAACAAAATATGAAAAAAAATCCATGTAGTCAAAAACATTGGAGATGTTCTTTTTTGTTTCTGGTCAGTTTTTTTTGTTTGTGGTGGGGTATGCATTAATGACCTCAGTATTTCTAAAATTCTGGCTACGGCCCTGATCTGAACACACAATTTTTTTAGTTTGTAGACCACAGTTTACCTTCACATTAAAACATATACACAGTGCATCATGAATTCATCATTTGCATAAGTGTAATTAGTAGAAGATATCTGAGCATAGGCATGATTTGTGTTCATGTTAGTGTCTTTTTGCCTTATTATAAACAACTGGAGATCATAAGTTACCAGACGTTTAATTTGCCTTTTACACACACACACACACACCCATGCACACACACACACACGCATGCACACACATGCTGTAGGTTTTGCAGCTTTATCTCTTCAGATATGTTAAAATATTTTTTCCCTGCTTAGAATTTCAGGATGGATGCTCTGCACTTAAGATTGGGAGAGTTAGTTCAGGTACTGGCAGTGATCATCTCACTGCATCATTTCTGATAATGCAATAAAGTTTCTGAATGACTGTGTCTGTAACAGACTGTCAAATTTAGTTTATGCAAGCTAGTGAATGTATGAAATCATGAGCATTTTTAGTAACAGATACTAAACAACTGGAGTCCCCTAGTTAGGAGAGGCGTTACAGGGTTCCACTCCAAATTGTTGGATAAGTTGTCTTTCTTCCCTGAAATCAATCATTACATACATGATTTCTGTCCTCAAACACTATTTTTTGACAAAGATCTAAAAATAAGTTTGGCAGACAAGACACCACTTTCTTTAAATGGTGGATATTTTATTTTGTAAGATAACCTTTTACCATTTTCTGCAGCGTAAGCTGTAGACATAAAAAATCAGTTGCTGAAGGGATATTTCTCTCTTTGTCTGTTTCATGTGCTGGAAGACATTTAAGCTGAACAGTTTCATCCTGAGCATTAAAATTGCTACAAGATTGTACGATGATTTGAGAGTCACACTATCAAATAGACACCACACACACACACACATACATACACATGCAATGACTGGAATACTGTAAAGTGTTGACAGTAAAATAAAGACAAGGCCATTAACTGTCTAGTTTGAGTGCTGTACAGAACCTTAAAGTGCTCCTGAGAGGGGACATGATGGAAAACATGTTTTGTATAAAGTCAAGCCAAAAGGTTGTTTTTTGATATAATTTTGTACTGTAACAAAGTATATCAATCTGTATCAAGCGTAAGTGTAATCAATTTTTTCTGCCTGAAATAGTTTTAGTGTGCACCATCAAATACCTACCTACAGGAAAATATTGTGTCTGAGTAATTATTCACATGTCTGGAAGTATTTATCTGTTTTTGGTGGCAGAAATACTAATTTTCTGAACATTTCAGAACCATTTTCAAACCAAATCTGTTGTAGCTGCATTTCACACTGTTGCTCTCCTGTAGTGGTAACAAGTTGATACTTGAAACCATCTTGCTTTAATGTGACACTCAGGTTATAGTAGGGGTTGTTTCTTAGAGGATGTTTTACATCATTAGCATTTTGTGTTCATTACATTACAGCATAGAGGGACTGCACAATAACCAACTATGTGTATTTTTTATGCCTTGTCATCTATCGCTCCGCAGCATTTCATGTGTATATATACGACTTTTTACTGTAAGTTCAACAAAAGATGTTTGTTAAATATGTTTGATATGCATTCACACAATTAAACATTGACATGTTTACATCATCTTAGTGTTTGAGACCCCAGCACAATGCCACCATGGCAGCTACAAGTTTTTTTTAATAGCCTAGTCCTATGGCTCCCAACCCTTTTGACTTGTGAGCGCTTAATATGAAGAAATGCCTGCTTGTAACCCATCCTCATTAGTTGCATATGTTTCATTTTTATTAAAATTATTAAAATAGGAAAAAAATCCAAGAATTTCTACAAAAAAGGAAAGTATAGAAGAAATGACATTTTGTTCAACATAAAAGCACTTTTCTGCTCGTCTGTTTTGTTAATCATCTAGTGACCCCTCAGATTTGTCTTGTGACCCCTTTCGGTTCCCTGCCCCCAGGTTTTGAACCACTGGCCAAGTCAGTCGAAACTGAAAACAACTTGGGGACAAGGAGAGAAAAAATATAGATAAGAAAAGTATAAGGAGTAAGAGCAATTAATTCATAAATGCAAAAACATCCAAAATGATTCAAGAGGCCTAGCAGAAAAGAGGATAATGTTATTTTAGTTTTGGTGGGCTGTGTGTGTGTGCCTGGAGTATGGGGGTTGGGGGTCAAAGGATCATGGATGTCTTACTTAAGGAAAGTGACAGTCCAATAGGAATCATTGTTCAAAAGATCAGCCAGTTCACATACCTCACCAGCAGCATTCAGGATAAACAAGCTAATTATGACTCTGCAGATTCTTCAGGAATGGAATATGTTGTTTGCTGGTTGTGAAGCAAGCTATAATCACAGCAATGTGCACCCCGTTGAAACCTCTATTACCCCACCACATGCTTACAATTATTTATGTGATAAACAATGGTAAATAAATGGTATGTGTAGCTTTAAGGAAACCATGGCCATTTCCTGCCATGGGGCTCTGGCATTAATTTAATATGAACAAGTAATGGTTCAAAAGTAGGCATTCTATGTAAAATGAAATGACTGCCCTAAGAGAGCCCTTTACTCTGAAATAAAAAAAGACTGAAATATATGTAATAATAACTTAGAGGACTAAATCATAGTGAATGGTATCTTTAGGTGAGATCTTACTTTTTTGCTATAGAATGGGATTGATCCAATCGCTATGAAAATAAGTGTAGGCTAAATCTGAGGTGTTTCCTCGTGATATGGAGCCCAATGGCAGAAGAAGTACTCAGACCATTGTAACTAAACAACTAAAAGTCATGCATTTTAAATTAAAAAGTAGAAAAGTATATACACCGAAACTGACTTAAAAGTATCAGTAAAAGCCCGTTTCATTATTGTACAGTATTTATATGAATGTTGATACAATGATGTTGCAGTTTACACTCATTTTAATTACTTTCTGCTGAGTGGGTAGAAATTACAGTACCTGAGTAATGTACTTACTTAATGTTACTTTACTCCACTGCTGGTATCGTATACGTTTATATATATATATATATATATATATATATATATATATATATATATATATATATATATATATATATATATATATATATATATATATATATATATATATATATATATATATATGTTGCGGAGCTTAAGTTAATGTTAACAGTCGAGTTCGTGAAGAAGGAGCATCTGAAGTTTTAGCTAACTGGAGACTTCTTTGCTAGAGGGGCTGACGGCTTGCGTTATGTACCGTTCTGTTCACGTAAATAAACCATAAACTGTATAGAAAATAAAATAAACTGAGAGCGGTGAGCAGTTTCAAAGACATCTCACCTCCACGTAGGCTACTCCTACTACCAGAGTAAGTCTCACGTACACACAACAAACCCTTAAACACGGACACTAGATCAGTCTGCTGGTGACTTGTGTTGCTAGAGACAGCTTATTCATTAGCGGTGATAGCCCTGGACAACACCCACTGGGTATTAGAGATTTATAAGCAAGCAACGCTGTTTTTAATTCATTACTGACTTTGGAAACCGTGACAACAATAATAATAGTAGGAACAACAGGGCTGCCAACTTTTCAGTTTAGTTTGGAGTGAGATTGCAGGTCATATCCCACCGCAGGGGTCGGGATCATCACTCTTTAATCCTCAGGAATTTTGTTTTAAAAGTTCAACAGCCACATGCATTTGTAGATAAAAAGCCAAGTCAACAATCATGGTCAGATCAGTGTGATCAGGATACTTCCAGACATGATGTCTTAATTCTGAACAAACCTAACCATGTGCTGGGAGTCCTACCCACAGAATCTATGTTTCAAACCAGAGACTGTATTTCTTTTTATTCTAGAGAATGGATGGAATATTCATAAAAAGCAAGACCTTAGGTTTTCCTTTAGCAATGGAGGAGCCACTTATTCAGAGGAGGGGGTTCCTCCCTCAGCAATTTTTTTAGCATTAAACACTTTATTTCATGCATTCTGGTGAAAATATTTGCACTATTTCTTGCCTTTTCTGCATCAATTTATGGTGGATTTATTTTATCTAGGCTATGTCTAAAGAAACAAAACTCAGGCAGCAGGTGACTATTTAAAATATCAAATATACCAGAATATAATTCAGTAGGTGCATGGCTTTCAAGCATTATGTATTTCTTTTTCTTTCATGGTTTAGTCCGTCTTCCCTCCTCTTTGTGTCTTTGTTTGGGGAAGTTCCTCTTTAAATGTGGCACCATTTCACCTCAAGGATAAATGAATTAATTTTAATTCAGTGTGAAACTCCCGGACTGAATGTTCAAAACTTTTTGCATCCATCCCACATACCTGTGTGAAAGATTCTCCAGAAAGATTTCCATGAGAATAACGTCATCACTTAATAACAATATTTCAAAATCTCTCCGCCCTTTATTCTGCTTTTCATTCCTTGCTCTGCTGATATGATCCCAGACAGACAGACACAGAACTCGTTTGGGACTGTATAGATGAGACCTGTGCAAAACGAAACGAACACTTCACCACAATCCTCACGGCTTCTGATTTAACATTTTTACATTGCAAAACCGTACGTTACCCGATCACAAACTGTCACTCACTGCGCGAGAGCAGTGTCCGCCGGTGTCATATCAGCTGGGTGGAGTGTAATCGCGCCGAGTCGACGCTATCAGATTGGCTACATTAGTTTTTCCGATGTATGAGAAAATTGATGTATGGGGTGAGGGTTGGCAGCTCTGGTAATAATAATCTCCATACTACTAGCTTTTCTGGAATGTTTCGTCCTTGGTTACTGGTGTTTGCTGAATTGTCAATTTAGCTCACTTGTCATATAACCAAATAAATTTCACAGCCCTAGTTTTCTAGAGCAGTCTACAGTTTAGCCTACTGCCTTGTTTATTTAGAAGTAGTAACTATTTAAAGAAAACTTCGTTTTTCTTTACTGAATGCAGTGTTTTTCTTTTGAATGTAACCAGAATTTATCTGAGTTGGATTGTGTTAAATGCTGGATCCAGAAGCTGACCACTAGCTTCAGGTCAAGAAGAAATAGGCTACTGTAGTTGAGAGTGAAACTAGACAGTATCAAAACATTGCCATCTAGTGGACAGATCACCTCAGTGCATTTTGTTCAAATGGGGAGGAAATGAAGTGTCACACAAAAGGCCTTCCGTTTCAATGCAGTCACATTTATTGGCTTTTTTTCTATGCACAGTTACTAAGCAGCTGATGAGCTGTTAAAATGAATTAGATATAGAATAATGGAATTTCACAATGTTGTAGCCCCCCCAAAAATAAATACAAGACTGAAGGTGTTGCACAGCTCCAAAATATACAAAGGCTTGGAAATAATCATGTAAACTTTGAAAAAAAAAACATTTTTGTTTTATTATTTTATTGATTTATTTTACAAAAGAAAGAATTTGAAACATTTTTTTCTTTAAAAATGTATTTACAGGTTTATACAAAAATACAAAAGTGATTCAAATCTGTTAAGTCCTAGCTAGTTTTAAACATGGAGCCTCTTTTAATTAGATAGTTACACTCTGTCTTTAATGTCTGTATTTTTTCTGTCCTCTGTCACATATTTCAAAGACTGTTTAGTGTTATTCCATACTGTACACTTTTGAGAAAAAATATCCATTGTTTGTTGTCACACTTCCCTTTAGGGCAAAATTGCGTGCAGACATTTCAAAACAGCTTGGAAAAAAGAATATAAAGGTTATAGATTCATGTTTTGTTGTACTCACAAGCTGTTGAGGACTGAGGTTTGAGAGGGCTAAACTAGAGTCTGCATGGCACCTCACAGTTTGTCTTTCTACTCAAATTGTGTCAGTCTATCATATATCCACTGCTTTTAAAAATAAAGTAGGTACAACACCTCACTGCCAGGTAAGGTACAGAAAAACCACACTAAACAAATGTTCAAATACTTTGAGTATTTCTGTTGTAAAACTTTTAAATAGTATTTCACAGAGTCAAATTACATGTTTCATGTAATACTGCATCAACCCTACAGATTTGTTTATTTTCCAGTAATAATGTTTTGTGGGAATCAAAAAATTCTGATATGAGTCAAAAGTAAAGACAGTGACTTTCTGATCAGATCAAACTACTTTTTGAGGTCTGTTAACTGATTTATATTTTTTTCCATTTCTATGTTTTTTATTAGTACATTTTATCCAAAGTGGCTTGTCCAGATATGCACTTTAAACTAAATCAGCAGTTTCTCCTGGAAAGTACTTAACTCACTCCCAACTTCCACAGCTCCAGCAAGACTAGGACCCAGCACCAAGAGTGTTCAGATTCTCCATCCCAACAGATTCTGTATCATTTTCTTTACAGTCTCTTACGTATGATTGTCCAGTGAGTAGATATACAGTACAAGATAAACCCCTGTTTGTGATCACGACTATACAGAACAGAATTAGCCAGACAATTTGTACATCTATAGAACACACTATTGAACTTGACATTTGAACGGAAAATACAAAATCTTTTCTCGTGGTATAGAGACATCCCTCAGATAAAAATAATGATATGGTGGTATCCTTTTCTTTTCTTCTCCTTTTTTTCTTTACTTATTGCATGCGATAGAAAACACAACAAATAAAACAATGAACAGGAACAAGTGCGCTTCAGCAACATGGGTATGATGAATGTAAAATTCTAATAATCATTTCACAGCTTTTTACTCTCCATCTTTACACAGTGTCAGTTCTGCAATTCAAATTCGCTGAGTATCAAACAGTTGTGGTTCTATCTATCTATCTATCTATCTATCTATCTATCTATCTATCTATCTATCTATCTATCTATCTATCTATCTATCTATCTATCTATCTATCTATCTATCTATCTATCTATCTATCTATCTATAGCATTTACAATAAAACAGTAATATGCTTGCTGAGGTATTCACAGAATACAGTGAATGGTTTCTACTGAAGTACGGTCTCTGAATGTAAGAAGTAAATGTGTTGTATTTGCTGTGGTAGGCAGGTGAGAGTTCAAACTTTCCATATATGACAGTTTGCTTCTGTAAAACACTGGGTACTCTACATGCGTAACATCTATTGGAAGGATGAGAAAGATTTTACAGCATACTCTAACCCCGGTGTTGGATAGAAAAGGCTGCAGCAATGCAAGAGATGCATTGCTGACTTTTAAGTATGGTTGGTATGTAGTCCTTTCCTCCTCTTGTCTCCTCTCATTCAGATTTTGTGATATGAAGTTTGGAGGGTAAGACACAATGGCGTGCCACTGGTTTGAGCTTTCACCTGTCTAATGCTACTGGGTCAGTGCAAATGAAGGAGAGGCAACAAGGAGAGGAGAACAGTGTACATAGTTAAGATTCATGTGTAATGTCAGTGAGACCTGTTCTTCTTTGCTACACTCAAGTTGATTCCCTATAAAATTTCTGCTTGTTGTTTTATATAGATATTACTTTATATTCAGTACAAATATACATATGCAATTTCATTATAAGATATATTTTCTTTTCAAGGAATATTCTTGAAGAATCATGAAGTGCAAAAGTGAGGTTAGTTCTTGGAAACCTTTCCAAATTAACCTCTAGTCAAACCGATTGAGGACCCTCTAAAGCATTTTCACCGTCTGCACTCAATGGTAGCTTTAAAACTGCTTTGAAATGCACCTTTTCCACTTCAAGTCAGCACAGCAAGACTGGCCAGCAGTTGGAAAAAACTTTAATCGGTCTAAACATACTATAATTCAAGGTTGAATTTAAATAAGTATGTGATTGAATTCTGGTTGAACATGGTGCAGGTCCATGTGTATGTACAGGGACTTATAAATGCCCTGCTTACAACCACCTCTAGCAGAGAAAGGCCACTGTGCGATTGTCCAAAATTAGCCTGTATCTTTTGACAGATGGGCCCCATCTAGGCACAAGCCATTGCTCCTTCTTGTTAGACACTCAAATCTGAAATGAATTTAGATCACTGGCAATGTGGTACAAATGTCACTAAAACCTTTCACAGTGAAAGATTACCTATTCTTATAATACAAAGGAACCACAAAAATGTCGACAGAAACCAGGATCCAGGGGATGTTTCCATATAGGGTCATGCAACATGGTGAAACTTTATCATCATGTTCTGAGGCGCAGTTTTACAAAAATACATGCATCATGTTATCTTTTTGGATATAATTAATATGAAGAAATATATGATTGGCTCTGTGTGATATACTTTCTATGCCAGGTCTGCAGATGGAAATATAATAGATAAGTTGGTGCTATGTTGTTAGTAACTTCCACAATGAAATAACCCTTGCTTTTTGGCAGGAATATTGAGTATGGACTGTGGGAAGTCTGGCCAATGCTTTGGGCACCACCAGAAGTTGAAAGAATGTTAAATTTCATAAGAATTTTTAATTTTAATAAGAAAGCAGTTCCTCAGCGAGACACACGCACCCACACCATTCAAAACACAAGAAGTAGAAAGTATTAGTGGATATTGCATGTGCTTGTTCATGCACACGCACGTTGTCCGTACACACGTCCACAAAATGTCTTTTCTTATCATAATTAACCAAACTTTTGGGACTGTTTTTTTTATTTAAAAAAGACAGTTCAATCAAAATAGGTCTTATGTGTTGCTCCTTTAACTACTGTGTGAGGGAGCTATTCTTTTGATAATGCAGTATTTAGGTATATCCTCAAAGTTTTCATAATCATCCCTTTATGATTCAGCATCTCACAACACTCTGTCTGACACCCTCAAACATAATAGTAGATCCAAAACTGGGTGCTGTTTAGCGACAGTCGGATTTCGTGAAGATCTGAAGAATTACATTATTGGCCTTGATGACACACCTATCCAAAATTAGAAAAGTTGAAGTGGCCATTTCAAATGTAGGAAAAAGCTAAGAATAGAGGACATCTCTCATCGCATGGTTTTAGGATGATCTGTCATCATGAGGGCTCCCATCTGAGTTCTCCGTCTCCCCTTCGGAAATGGCTTGCATGGGGGCTGTGTAGAGGCGGCTGCGTGTACTGTAGCGACTGCTGTTGGCTACAGGGGGGATGCGAGAACGTCCTTGTCGAGATGCAGCTGACATAGGCAGGGTTTTGGGGGTGAAACTCTCAGAGTTGGCTCTGGGAAAAAGGCCTGGTATGTGGACTGCATCCAGACCAGAAATGGGAGGCTCTTGAAGTGTAGAGAATGGTTCCTCAGTCTGTCTTATAGATCCTTCCTGAGGGGACTCCCCAGGAGTTTTAGGGGTGATAGGGCTCTTCAGAATCTCTGTAGCTGACATGCGGTAGCTGGAATCAGACCTGCTACCTTTCTTCAGCAATAGGAGTTTAAACTCCTCATTAGACGTGCTGGATTTCCTGGCGCTGCGGTAGATTGGCACAGGGGCTCGTTGTGACCCAGCAGCAGTGGCTAATGGGGCTGGGATGTTGAGAGGAGGGGCTGGCGGGATGATGACGGCAGAGACCGGGGTTACTGGTGCTGTAGGGCAGAGACGAGACTTCACGTTTATGTCTCCTGAATCTTTACGGCCAAGGACCTTTCTCTTGGATCTGAATGAGGAAATCAAAACATAGCCTTAATTAAGATTTAGGCAGTGGATGAATAGATGCAGAGACAATTATATAAACACACGCTAAATAAAAAGTGGCATACATATAATGCATTAATTAATTATTGCAGATGAGAGAGAGAGAGAGAGAGAGAGAGAGAGAGAACGTGACAGAGCGTGAGAGAGATTATGTTTAGTACGTAGATACTATATAGCCAAACCATAAATGCAAATTTAGAGCACCTGTGTATCATGGCAAACAGGTCCTCAGTTGTACGGGTCTTGTTGGGTGATGTGAGAATAATGTCATCGTCCACTTTGGTGTCATCCGTCAGAGGGGAGAGCGAATTATCACTTGGTGTGGAATCTGCAGCACACAACATCCCTATCACATGTCATCTGGTTGTCTGATCATTTTGTATACAATCGGTGAAATAACCATCCTTTAAACCTTGCTCTCTGTTTACGATTAAAGGTTACAACATGAGTAAGCTAAATAGATGCATTTTTCAGAGTTGTTTTACTGTAATCTGTACAAAAGAGTCTACTTCTGCCAGTTGAATTTAGTTTAAGAGCTTACCTTTACTGAAGTAATCCTCAGTGTCAGGAGTGGTGGAGTCATCTTTGCTCTCCTGTAGCTGCTGCTGATGGGCACTTCTGGTAGCACCTGATGTCACGTCTTCCTCTTCTTCCTGCTCTTCTTGTCTTCCTTTCCTTGCATCGCTGATTAGGTAAGGATGCGATGTCTCCATTTTGGTACCAGGCACTTTGACTGGACTAGCCCAGGGCCCTGAGTCTGAGTGGGATCCCCCAGCAAACTCATACGCTGGGGGTGGAGGGTGGTCCGAGCGCATGCCTCCTCTGCAACATGCAGCCCTCTGTGGCTCTCTCAACTGCTCCTCCTCTTCCTCCTCCTCCTCGTCATCATCATCATCATCCTGGGAGAACGAGCGCTCTCCCAAAACCCTAAACTCAGAGTGTGCATGAGCTGAGTGCGTGAGCCCTCTGAACTCTGTGTGCGAGTGGATATGCGTATGTAAATCCACAGGCGAAGGGTGGGGAGCACGTGGCACGGGCCGATGCAAGGGTGAGCTGTCATCGGAGAGTTCCGATAATGGATCCATCCGGGTTCTGAAGGCTGTCATAGCCCAGAAGGTTCCAGGTCCATAGCGGTCCTGTCTGAGTAGCAGGCTTTCATAGGATGGCGGCCCATCAGGGTGGCGGCCAGGGGGAGGTGGTTGCAAATGTTCAGGGGAAGAGATGTGGTCATGTGCTGGGGGTCTGGGAGGTGGCCTGCGAGGAGGGAGAGGTCTAGTGTTTATAGGTGGTGGAGCCAGAGTAGAACCACTAGGAGGACATTTGGGTCTTGTAGCGGTCTCTGCTACACTTGCTGTTTCCTGGTCTATAGTGGTAGTATTATCTGTAGATTGGCTAATAGAATGGAGCTGCACTGAACGAAGAGCAGATGGAGTTATCGCTAACAAATGGGAGCTGGGAATTGTTGGAGCAGAGTTTGAACTTGGTGGTGGGTTGGTATTTGATGCCTCAGGGACCAACAACTTTGTTCCTGTGGCTAAAACATTTGCAACTCTGTGTTTGCTGTGGTGGAGTGTGTGCATGTGGTGTGGCCGGTGAGATAGCGTGTGTCTGACATAACCACCATGAAGAACATTGAGATCAAGTTGAGAAGGTGGAGGTGGAAATTCAGGGTCTCTCTTATAGCCAGAGGAAATGGAAGCTCCATCTCTGGGAAAGTGCTGCAGGGAAGAGAGAGAAGACTTCCTTTCGGGCACTTTGGGCTTCCTCTTGCCAGTTGAGGGAGACAGAGGTCCTGGGAAGAATGCTGCCGAAGATGAGGGCAAGGTTGATGTTGGAGTCTCTGATTGGCTGGAATAGCCACTTGATGGTGAGGCCAGGCCAGCCAGCTTCTCTGGTGACCCAAGTTTGAAATCTCCAGGTGGGAGTGGTGGACTAGAGGCCCTGGTCTCTGAAGCCTGGGTATTGGCCTGGGTTTGGGTTTCTGTAGAGGAGGAAGAGCTGTCTGGTGATTTGATACACTCCATGACAGTAGTGCCTGTGGCTGTGCTTGAGTTGGACATGGACGTATACTCACCATTGTTGGACTTCAGCTCAGTGTTGTGAAGCCACAGGTCTGCATAGTCAGATTGCACAGCACCTTCGTCCTTAAATGAGTGTGTATCAGCAGAGCTGAAGGACATGGGCTCTACTATGTCCACGGTTTCACTCAGTCCCATTCCCCAAGTTCCCAAAGGCTCTGCCACTAGACAAGATGTCTGTAATGGTTCTGGAGCAACTCCAAGCTCTAGCTCCAGTTCCAGCTTAATATCTGTGGAAGACAAGGTAAGCTCTTGTTCACTAACCGTCTTTGGTTGATCCTGATCTGCTTGTGTGTCCGTTCCAACATCAACACTACTACTGGTCTCCTTCAGCGAGGAGGTCCGTTTGGGTGGTGGAGGTTTGACTTTTGGTTTCCTCAGTGGACGAAAGGTCCTCCCCAGGGTCATAGTGCCTGCTTTGAAGCCAGCTGCGGGCTGGGGATAAACTCCATGGGATAGTGGTGCTGCCACAGTGTTGGATTGGCCACAGTCAGGCCCTGGGTCTGCATAGTTATACATGTATCCTCTGTAACTCTGATTACACTCCCCAAAATGCACAGAAGAACAGTAAAAAGCCTCTGTATCAGATGGGTAATGAGAGCCAGGCTCTTTTTCAGTGTTGCTGGTCTTGTCACTGAAACAGGTTTGGTCTTCTAGACCTTGTTTGGAGCTGTACTCCTGCGCTAACCCATGGCTATGGCTCAGGTTTTGGGTCTGGTCAGAGTCTTGGTCTGGATCAGTCTGGTCTTGGTCAGGAGGATATGTCCACTCCCCCTCACTGGCCGTACTGACCCCTGCATCATCTAGCTGGTCTGTGGCTGAGGATGTGAATGAGCTTGACCTGTGACCCTGGCCCTGGGGTCTGAGGTCAGAGTGGTATGAGGGATCCAGAGAGAATCCCTCATCAATGGCATTGGGCACAGTGTTGAGTGACAGCTCTGAGTCGCAGTGGGATGAGCCTGTCAGTGGTGGAGATGAGGGTGGGGGGATGGTTTCGGATGTCTGAGAGGGGCAGGTGGAGCTGGAACCACTCCAGTTCCCGCTTGATGACTGGTGGTCTTCCTTATGGTCCACATGGCTGCCTAGAACTCCTGTTGTAGACACAGAGTGAATAGGGCTGCTGAAAGTATCTGAACTTGATGAGATCTCACAGCTGCCCATGTCAGCCTTGCGGGGCAAGCGAGAACGGCCCCTCTCCATCCAGCTATGCTCTGGACTCCCTCCTCCTCCACCCCCTCTGTCTCTTTCTCCAGATCGCTGCAACCTTTTTAGGCTTCCAAGTTGCAAGGGCTCAGGAGCTGCCTGGTCATCTGTGCTCTCTTCTTCATCCTTCATCATCATCATCTTCATTCTTGGACTAGGGCCAGGTGGAATAAAGTCCTCTGCTTCGTATGGTGACAACTCTTCGTCTTCGTCATCATCATCATAATTGTCATCGTCATCCTCATCACTGTCCATCAGACGTCCACCCTCTCGTGGTAGGCTACGAGATCTCAAGCGTCCACCGTGGGCTGCAGCACTGGTATATGTCGAGTCTGACTGGTCACCCAGGGAAGAGATGTTGCCTGTTGAATGGGACAGGGAGGCAGGGATTCCCTGATGGCCACGCTGAGCTCTGATGCGCCTTCTGGAGGGAGCAGCTGTACCTGAAGAGGGTAAGACAGAAAAGAGAAAGGGGAACAGAGGGAGACATTTCTTATTTCACATGGATGTCAACCATATGGATTATAGCAAGTTATCATAAATAAATCATTTGAATTCCAGTTTGATGGATCTAATTTGAAAACGAAAGTATGCTGGTTTGATATTATTGGCAGCCTTCAGATGGTTGTCCTGTTCAAACTTAGCAATGGCAGCTATCTGAGAAGGAGTAGATCCAAACAATATCCTCCTATAAATCATCACAGCAAAACATTTTGTAATTTAATTTATAGTAGGAATGACTCCTCATCCTTGTGCATAGCACTGATATGGGAGCCTGACAGACTAAAAAGGAAGTGCAATAAAGAACCAAATATACTTCCATACTTCCACCCATTCTCAGAAACTTACATGCTATAAGGAAATCATCTGTCTGGCAGCCAGAGTCACGAGTGTGATGGAGGCGACCACTGATTGAGAGGTCTTCCTGACAGAGAGAGAGCTGGTGCGGGTTGGCATGGATGATCACTGTACGCTCTCTTGCTACGGGTGATTCATCTGAGTCTGAATGCAAAGAGACAAAGCATGTTCAATGTCTGAAATATCATGTACAAACCTTTTGTTCAGAAGATATAAGAAAAAGATGACCTAATATTGTCTCCACAAACGGGAACCACAAAACAACAGGGAAAATTCTGTTGTTTCTTTTTAATACATAATGTTATTTTTGTTTTTGCCTTTAGTCCTACACGTAATGGTAACATTTTACACACTAGCCTTATTGCTAAGAATTGGGACCTACCTGATTCATGATCAGATTGTAAACAAATCCACAGTTAAACCATTTTACTAAAATCATATTATTGGATGGAAAAACAAAGGTGGAAGAATGTACATAGAACTGCATGCATGCATAAATACAGGTAAATAGGTCAAAGTTGAACCAGGGGGTAGCTCAAAAGTAGCTAGTACAGTTTGGGTAACAGTTTTAATGGACTGCCTAGTATTTTCATCTGCATATGATGGTTGCTGCTCGCTTAGCTTGACCTCATGGACTCATGGCTGTTTTAGCAAGATCACCTCATCCCCGGATCTTAGCAATTAAATTGGTAAAATATTAATAAAACCTATAGAAATTTACCAAACCTATTAAATTAGGACCCATATAGTATATTAACCCTAAATTTTCCACCAATGAGCAGGTTTGCTCTATAACATACCCATGTCGTGTTGTACTCTTTTAGGTATTCCTGTGATAGTCTTCCTCCTCCTCAGCTTCCTTCTCCTCTGAAGAACTGACTGGGAATGGACTAGAGAGCAACGAACACTTGCTTCCCTGTCAAACCCAACTCCTGCAATAACAACACAGAAGCCATAAGCCATATCAAAATATTAAATGTAATATATATATATGCAGTATATAGACTATATAGCTATATAGACTATATAGACTATTTAATGTAATGCAGTAGAGGTTAACAATGCTTGCTACACTGTTTATTTTTTAATAATCTTATCATCTTGCTGCTTATTCCCATATATGGTTAGGTTTCCTGGTTTTCATGCAGGCAGTCTGGGTTTGATTCCTGATTTGGGAACAGCTGTTGCGTCACTTGTTAGTAATGTTGCCTCACGATAAGAATATTCCTGGTTTGATCCTCACTAGGGCTAACCTTACTTGTTCATATTTTTCCTATTTTTCTTCTTTATTTCACCTGTGACATTGATGGGGATGATGCAGGAGGAGATGGCGTGAGGATCGGCAGTCGTCTTCGGATCTGACGGTGGGAGGTTTTCCTTGGACCAGTTTGTCTGTTTATCCTGGGTCGAGGGGGCATTGGGGGCTGAGGCCTTTGCTCTGTGGACTCCCAGGACCTCTCCACCTTCACCTTCCACTGTTGAGGTAGCCTGGAAGAAACAGACAGCAGCAAAATTACAGACACGGTAGGTGCTGATACAGTCCGACGGTTTTAATACATAATTTACTTAGTTGGACAGACTAAAAGGAATTATTTACAGTGGCGATGTGTAATATGAAGCAGCCACTATTTGACCATTTCTCTAACATTAGTATATGTAATGGCAAAAGCAATACCAAAGTTAGTGCTAAGTGAGGCTATCAAGAAGTAACTATTGAACAACTAGAGGGTAAATAGAAAGTTAAAACAACACAAATGCTTGATACCTTTCTACTCCATGGAATGAAGATGCAACCTTCAATAGGGTGAAGTGAGTAAAAGCACTCAAACTATGAAAACAAAATACAATAAAATAAAAACAAAAGAACAGATGACATGAGTAATTCAAAATATTACTCATAAATCATTTAAATAAATCATTAAAATAAAAATACTAAAAGAAAGTCAAAGGGTGAAGAATGAATGTGACAGACAGACTGGTAAAATCACAGTCCTATTTGTCAACTCATATGAAATTCTGTTTTTGTGTTGATAATTTTGTTAAAATCTTGCTATCATTTACTCTGCCTTTCAATAGCCACATTAAGGAAAACTTAAGTTAATCCTAGAGGAGTAGAAGTCTGGTATAGTTGCTAGTTTGCCACTCAAACATCGTTCTTACCTTTCTTTGGATCGTTTGAATATCTGCTTCTCTCCCAGACCTTTCCTGTGGCCGCGGGAAAACAAACACATACAAACAGTTGTTGAGTGTGCCGACACATGTAAAATTGTTGGTCTCTTACCATAGAAGTTACAGATTATTTCTTACTTTTCTCTGTATGGTCTGGATCTCTGTTTCTCTGACAGTCCTCTCCTTCAAGATATTCATAAAGAAACAAATGAAGATAAAGCTAGTAAAGTCCTCAAAAGAACAACCCTATTGTATACCTATATTGTATACTGATTTAATAGTAAACAGGTACCAATACAACTACATTATAAAGGAGAAAGAGATTTTTATACTGGAATCTAACATAGTACTGTAGTGCAGTATTACAGTCTGAGTACATAGTCCTCAGACACACATCTGTTGCTGTACACACAGGTGGATATAACATAAATCTTAGAGCAGGCATCTACATGTTAGACATTAACGAACATAAACACAGACAAACTTCTGTTTTACCTTCCTGGGTTGATAGTCTAAGTCTCGCTCCCTCTCTGCTCTCTCTTGCTGCATGGCAACATCAGAATGAGATATTATGTCAGTTTATTGTAAGGCATATTTAATAAGAAGGTGTCAATAAGCATAAAATGTTTGAAAATGTGTTTCTTTGATGTTCTACTGAATGTGTCTAATGCTGTTCTCACTACCCCATACCTCACTGGACATGCACAAGACAAAATGGCTAGCTGTTCAGTGATGACACTGTGAACTGCTTGATAAGAAATACAGTCGCATAATATAGTCTTAGTTCCTGCCATTCAAAGTTAACCATTTCTGACTAACTGCTCCTTGATTGGTTGATTTTTACTTGTGCACAGTGCATCGTCCTTACCGCTCTTGCCAGGCGACTCCTCTGTTGCCGGCGGATGGAGTGTGGTGAGGGGAAGGTGGGCATAGGGGGCGCCACTGAGATAGAGATGGTCACCCTGTTTCTCTCCCGACTTGTGGAGCGGTGGCGCTGTTGTTCGTCTGTGACACCCAAAAAACACACACGAAATCTCAAAAAAAAAAACCATGTGATTTGAACGCAACATAATGCAACTGTATGGACTGGATCAGCCGCTCTCACCTCGGTGCAGGGCTCTGAGACTGAGCTGAGCGTTTCTGTGCAGTTCCTCCAGACATGGCGGTCGGGTACAAGGATGAAACACGTTGTGTTGCTGGTGCCATGGAGCCTGATAGTGAAGTGACAGCTTGCTCTCTATATCCAGGTTCGACACAGCTAAGATGACAGTGGACAGAGACAGATCATTTTAAATCTCTATGATGAGTCCAGGATAAAAAAAAATCAAATACCAACTGGTGTTCAGTACTTCTGTGTTGGAAAAGTACCTTTTGCCAGGTAGGCTGATTGTCTGTCAGCATATTTGCTGAGACCCAGGTTAGACTTTACAATTTTCCACCCACAGGCATTCCTCACACTAAAGCCAGTCAACACATGAAAAATACGCAAAACAAAGGAAAATAAAATAATATCATAAGTTGATACAGAAAATAAATATTCAGGGAGTTTGATGCAAGGCTTGTCACAATTCCCTTTCCACATTTTACATTAAAACATGAGACAAGGCCATTATACGCCAGCAGGTGGCAGCTAAACACACCTTACCAATGCAGCTCTGCATACACCAGCAGACCACTGTATAGTATGTTTATTGCCACCACAATGGATTAATAACAGAAAACACAACAAACCTGTTGTCATGAATGATGTACTGAAATTCTCAAACTTTCATTTCCAAAGATCAAAATGATTGATTTAAGAGGGGATGAAGGGAGAGAAAGAGAGACAGGGAGAAACAGAGAGAGAGAGGACTGTAATTATCCATCTCTCTTATCTGCTCTCAGAGCCCTTTTAGCTTTTATTATGATTCCTATTTCCCCTCTTTTAACTCAGAATTCAAAATGCAACTGTGCCCTTGAAAGCTGCATGTACATCAGTAGCTAAGCAACCTTTCATTGCTCATCAAGGCTTGTATTGGCCTGCAATTAAATCAGCGAACTCACATCAGCAGCATTCGGCCAATTTAAACTACAAGGTTAAAGAAGCACAGTAGACTGCCTTATTCACATAAAATAAACAATTACACAGCTTTCAGTCCTAAAGACTGTCACAGACATATAAAGTTATTTCCTTGTTTTGCACACCGTATGATACAAGATAATGTTTATAAAATACCACCAAAAGACTCTACATGAAGCTGTACATACTCCCTTGGCAGATGTAAGTGTATGCATTGTAGCAGAAGAAAACCAGCAACAGAAATTTAAAGACAAATTGAAATAAAATTACAATAGGGTTCCCAGTCCTGCTGGTCCTGGGAACTGTGATGCCTTACATTGGCGGGTTCCCATGCCATTAACACCTACTTAAGATGAATCTTACTATAACAGTGTTTTTAATTAAAAGGTGAAATGATGGCATGTTAGAAGGAAATTCTTGGTTCTGAGTGGTAATTACCACCAGTAGAGTAAAAAAAGGGACAGAAAAGGAATATTGGAACCAGGCTGGAAAAAGTGTTTTTTTAAAAGTCTGTAGAAGGTGGCGACCTAGTTGTTGTGACACAGTTAAATTAAGAGATTTGTTACTGTGGCTTCACTGCCTGGTAGCCCACTTGTTTGGCTGATCTTTCTTGTCATCGTCCCTTCCTTCTCTTCCTCTTTGATACTGTTTTTTTCTTGCTCTCTTGCTTCTGCTATGAAAGTGTCTTCTCGTCATTATCATCAAATTGTAGCGCTAAGACTGCTGCTTTATTGTGTGTGTCATCAGAAACTCACAAAAAGATTTTTTACTTAAAGATCCCCTCTAGACATGCTGAAATCTTTGAATAATAATTTGTGTCTTATATGTTTTGTCCACGTCAGTGTGGTGATGCAGTGGTTAGCAGCGTCCCCTCACAGGAAGAAGGTCGTGGGTTCAAACCCCGGCAGTTCTGTGTGGAGTTTGCATGTTCTCCCTGTGTCTGCGTGGGTTCTCTCTGGGTACTCCAGCTTCCTCCCACAATCCAAAGACATGCAGGCTAGGTTAATTGGTGTCTCTAAAATTGTCCTTAGGTGTGGATGTGGTTGTTTGTCTGTGTGTGGCCCTGCAATGGACTGCCAACCTGTCCAGTGTGTACCCTGCCTTTCGCCCGATGTAAACTGGGATTGGCTCCAGCCCCCCGTGACCCTGTATGCAGGATAAGTGGTTGACGATGGATAGATGTTTTGTCGACAAAAAGTTCAGTTGGTTAGCAAAAGAATATGCAAATATTGTTTATTATTAAAAGGTTAAAAGTTTAACCACAGGTCACAAAATGCCTCATATACTTCACTGAAAAGTCCATTCTCAATTGTGTGTGCTGAAGGTTTCATATTCCCACATGACAACAATTGTCTCCATAATAATTGGGATGTCACAAAATCATGTTTGTATGTCGATGCAGTAAAGTCAGATTTAAGGTGAGTACAGAGAAATATTGCCCCAGAGGCATGTGAAAACAGGCTTCTAGTGTCAAACTCACATACATCATTCTGCACAAGCTCACACATTCAAGTGAAGCGGCATAAAGCAAAGCACAGCAAAATTTTGGGACAGTAACATATACCTATATAGCACAGAAATATGGTAGAATACCTGCATAGGTAAGAAAACATCAGCAAATTTCCATTTGATGTAGTTTTTCAGTCCATTGCCAGGCTGCAGCAACAGCTTCACCAAACAAACATGGAAAAATACTCGGCCTAATACCTCACCAACCTTCCCTCTGGCAGCGACTCACATAGCCCTAAAAAACTCATGAATAAAGCAGTGCTGTTTTCAAAGTTAATTATTATATCTTAGAGAATCCACCAGGAATACAAAGAATTTACCCAAATAAATGTTCAGTAGCATGTAAAAAACAAAATACAAAATCTAAAGTTTTGTATTTTAGAGTTGGTATTATGCATGGTACTTTTTTTGTATCACCTCACCTCCATTAAGGTTCCAAACGAGCTGAGGGATACTAAAATGTAACATGAAAACATGACAGACTGCTGATTGGTCAGAGAGAATATTCACTATTCACTGCATCATCATTGCACCGGACAGAGGCCAGCAACAGAAAGTTTTATATTTTACAGTTTTCGTATGGAATTTCATCACTAAATCCACTTCTGAGAAGTTTTGAGGTGAGAAATCAGCTGTGTAGATTTCGAATATTGACAGTTTTACGAGAAGTGATGGCGGAACAAAAATGTGGTTGAATATTTTCGGAGTTGAGGAGCTCCGCAAGTGGCTGCGGGGGAAGCCTGCGCCAACCGGTGGGAGGAGCGTATGAGGCCGGCCAGCCGCCCGCTCACAGAGCCCTCTGCTCCCGCCGTCACGCAGACTGCTGCAGCAACAACGGCAGAGGAAAAAACAGCTGGAAGGTTTTCATACCGCTTATCTGTCTTTATATTCTGAGTAATATTGAAACGTTTTAACCGTAGACTGTAAATATTTTAAGAGCTGTGTGGGTAGCTGGTGTGTGTGTCACATTGAACATTACGTTGCGGCAGTTACGTGTGGCGTCACTATGACGACAAGCTACGTACTATCTCTGGGTACTATCTGCAATGGGGAACGGAGCAGGGCCGAGTAGAGTCGAGTCTATCAATTTGCGCTATGGTAGCATTTTTCGGCAAGGCAGCATAGATCGAACACCGGCAACAGTTCAACGTTCAGTCCTGATGGTAAGATGTGGAACAATGATGTTGTGAACTGGTAATAACTTATACCATCTGCTAGGTTATGGTCGCAGTCTGAATCGGCTTTGATTTGGATCGCACTACCTTGTTTCTTACGACCCGCCCTTCTCTGTTTCTGATTGGCTAGTAGTCCTTACCTGGGAACTGCGCATGTGCAACTCCCAACAAAGTTTTTGTACAAGTAAGATGCATCACTCTGTAACTCAAGAGCGGAGTGTACAACACATAGGCTGAAAAGAGGAGCTGCAGCAATGTGGAGTATGGGAAAAATATGGTGTTTTTGAAAATTAAACCACGTAAACCTGTTCTGGTACAACCCCTAATTAAGATTTTGAACCTGAAAATGAGCATAATACCACCTCTTTAACATCTTTCACCTATCTTCCCTACCTGCATTGTCCCACTATTGCCTCACTCTTGCTGTCCTGTGCCTCCTCTTCCTCATCTGCATTTGATTGTAATGAAGCTAACGCTGGGAGTCACCATTCGGTAACATCCAGGACCAGTCGAGACATGGCTGAGCACACATACACACTCATCTAATGCACACTCTGTCTCTCCCATCATTCCTCTTCTTCTTACTGTATTCCTGTATCTCTTTTTCCCCTCATCCTGAAATCTGCAGGTGCAGCAACTTGCAGTGTCATCATCGGGACTTGCATGCCAACAGCACCAAGAGAGGAGACGAGAGAGGGTACAATAAAAAAGAAGGTAGAAAACACTATTTAACAAAGAAATGCACTGCAATAAGAAAGTAATGCAGCAGTTCCCATGGTCCAACATTCTCAAAACACATTAAACAGAAGCAATGCAAAAAAGACAAAAGAAAAGACAACAGAATTGCTGAACAGCTTAAATGAGAGATGGTGAAAATCTTGATGATGGATGGAGAGAGGAAATGGAAGAATATATAGCAACTAGCTAGAATTTACAATATGTTGTAGTGCCCCCTTGGAATTATCATCAAAGTTTAAGGCAGGGGCTTGTGGTGAGATGTATTTAGCGTTTGAAACCCCTCCACCCACACCTTTTCTCATGTCGAATTTGGGACAATTTCTGTAGTTTTCAGAAACCGACAATCTGAGACTCATGCCCACTCTAAGAAAGTGGGTGGCATTTGAACTTCTCTCTTTTTTCGTTCTTTACACAACTATCTGTCACTTTTCATTCAAACAACCAAAGTGCCGCACTATGAGTGTCTTCAAGGAGAGACCATCTGAAAATGCAGATTTACCCATATTTAAACTATTCTAACATTTCTCCCCTCTCTAGGACTGCAGCTGTTCACTACGCCTTTGAGTGTGGACATTTGGAACAGTTATATACACTTTTGCTTTCTGACATTATTGGTACCAACTGGTTCTTTTCTAGCATGCTCCGACTATAAGAGCAAGAAGGTTTGTTGCAACTGTAATGGAGTCACCCTACGCCTATTCGGGAAATCCTTTGCCAGAGTCTTGGGAAGAAGACTCCAGAAGATTATGAGACCAAGTCAGGGGCCCAAATCTAGCTGTGATGCCCACATATACAGGTATTATAAATAGAAAACAAAAACACATAATTCACGATAATTTAGGCTTCTCCACTCACTCTTAACTGAAAATGGAGAGATAAGTTAATCCATAGATGAATGGACTCACTGTAGACAAGGAGTTTCAAGAATATTTACGATTCAGCCTTTATGGGCTACAGAAATTTGATTAGGTGATAGTGGTCAGCTGTTTATGTCTGTTAACCTGACCCTAGATAAAACAAGAGTGGAAAATTAAGTGGTAACATTTTATAGCATAGCAAAACTTATCTATTAGTAACAAATGGGATTGATATAAACTTTAACCGAGACACAACATATCACATCAAAAGTATTATTCTGCTAAAGCACTGCAATATCAGGAAAGACAGATGGGCTAAATGTGTGAAATTGTATGTGGTGTGGTTTCAGTAGAGCTCAACTTAAAACTGTCAATGTCAAAGCAGCGGGTCACAGTTGCTGAGTTATTGGCTAAAATGTAAAAGGGTTTTTTATGGCGCCACTTCAACTTCATCTGGGTAATGGGTCTAATTTTCATTACCTTAGAAGTGGATGAGTTTAAAAAACATATCTTGAAGGCTGGCTGATGAGGGTGTTTCTGAGATCTACAAACTTTTAGGGAAGAAGAAGAAAAGAAAAAGAAGAAAAAGACACTATAATATAAATTATATAAATACGAAAGAAAAACATCCGAACAATAACTAGAAAATTTCATCATTTGGTGCTTACACCATGTAATGGTATGAGGGTCAGTAGCAAACCTCAGCAAGCCAGTGAAAGGCTAAGGTTTGTATGCACTGAGGACATGGTATAGAAAAAAGAGCCTTGCCAACTAACTATAAAAAACATCACAACCATGCACAATCATCTATGACATTTGCAGTGACAGCGCTAACGCTCCACATATGTTACTGCTTTAATTTAGCGCTTTCTCTTTCTGATACAGCTATATGATTTTGTATCCCTCTCTCTGTCTCTCTGGTCCTCTCTAGTCCAGATGTGAGTGAATGTAAGTCATTAGTGGAGAATGTATTAGGGTGTATCTGGGTCAGGCAGCACACTCCCTATGGCAGTAGCTGCAGAATCTTGTCATAGTAGACAGCTGTTATATAAGACACACTAGCTGGCCAGTTCTGCAGAGGAAAAACTGTTCACTGTTAGTGGGCTTACAGCAGCTCAGCAGTCATGCGACGCATCTCATTAACAGTAGTAATATATATTTTTTATATTGATATCGGCAGTTTGTATAAGCGACAGTGTTCAAAATCTTGCAACATTTGCAGAAGTACTTTAATTTTCAGGGATAATAGTTTTACATTAACTCACTATTTGCTGAACATACATACTGGAATACAACTGCTGACAAAATACATGATAATCAATGCTTGTCATGTATTTTTAAGTTAACATCTACTTGCACTGTTTAACCATTTAACATACAGTTTTCCCCCTTTTCTAGTTTTAAAGGGACAATGTGTTAGAATTGAGACTACTCTCTACCGGTCCAATTCATAAACATAGGGGGCAGCATATCACGTCTCAGTTCATAACTGCTTGTAGTCAGCTATTGTGACGACAGGGAAAACACTACAGAGGTGATTTACAGCCACTCGGACTCTGACTACGGAAAGACACGATGGGTTCAGGTGGGGACGGGAGAGGAGCAGAGGGAGGTCGGGTACCAGAGACACAGCGACAGTGTGTGGTGCCAGAATATTTTTATATCTAACTCTGTGAATTAAGGGTTTATTGGGACCAAACAAGAGTAGGTGATTGTTAAAACAGTGGAAAGACCAACCAAGATGGTTTTAGTGAGTTTTGTTTGTCAAGTTTGAATGAAGCGTGCAATCTGACACATTGCACATTTTGAGGTTGTCAGTGTAATCTTATTTAACACAGTTTATACTGTATCACCTTCTTAAATCTTCATTGAAGTTATATGATCATTATAGGTCTGCAACTAACAATTATTTTCACAATTTATTAATCTACCACTTATTTTCCCAATTAATCGATCAATCATTTAGTCGATACATTGGCACAAAATAGTGATTAAAAACACAAGGTGACATCTTCAAATGTCTTCTTTTGGCTGACCAGCTGCTCCAAAAACGAATACATTTAATTAAGTATTAGAAGACTAAGAAAACCAGAAAATATTCTCATAAGATGATGTAGCCAATAAAATTAGGAAGAAATAACTCTTCTTTTATAGATGCACTGTTTCATCAAATGAAAATAGTCTAGATGATTTGTGCATCATTTTATACAGTTTTTTAAAATTCAGCCTGACATACAGCATTTGAAATGAATACATGCCCATAACACTGTAGTGTGCACAATGCAAAAAAGCATCTTTTGAATAAATCAGGAGCAGAGTCACAGTGTAATACAGACGGAACTAAAAAATCTGTTTTTCCTGGTAGATAGTCACAGTGTATCATCATCACAGTGTCACCCTAGTCACATTCCTGTCTTAATTAAAAAAGTATTTTAAAAGTATAATCAATGAAAACAGGAACTAAATGGGTAATAACAGGTTTTAAGGAACACACTGATGTTAAAGACAGTACCTTTGGATCTCACAGGGACGCAGCCTAGACCGAGACAAGCCAAAGCCATGGCCAGCAGCTGTCTCCTCTTTATTCTTGTTTTTCTCTTTTTTTGTTTTTCTCCTCCTGCCGGCTCCTTGTCATCTGTCTCCGAATAATGGCAACTTATTTACTCCTGCAGACCTTTCTAAAACATTCCTGTGCAAGTCCAACATCCAGACTAGCAACATCTGCAGACACAGACCCTCCCCCTCCACCTCCTCACCCACCCACCTGCTGTCCCCTGCTCACTCCTCCCTTCAGCTGACCCAACATATCACTGAAAAGAAATGTTTCTTCTTTGTCCACATGATGTGTGGACGTTTCACTTTGTCCTCGCCGAGAGCTACATTGCACTCACGAGGAACGATGAACCTACGCTTCATCACAAACTCTCACTTCTCTCTCCCATCTCTGTTGTCTCTTTGAGTCACCCCTACCCACTGGTGTCAGATGGTAGGATCCTGCCTGGGCATGGCCTGTCCCTGACCGTAATCTCTTTATGATGCAGTAATTTCGAGGGGGGGCAGCCACAAAGTATTAATGTATTAATCCACCACATGCTGGGAATATGTATCACGTGTTCAATCCTTCTATTGCTGCCATCAAAGAGTATGTGTTTGAGAACACCTGACTCTGTGTTATTAATTAATTTTTATTATCAAATAATCAATGAACGTTAAAACAATGAGGCAGAAACTGGACATTTAGGCCATAATTTGAAAATCTGTGAGCATTCTCAGCCATATCATTCAGTGTCCTCATCAAGGAAACTCTGTCTTTGTCTGCACTTATTGTGGAGTCAACATCCCCATGTGGTTGTAAAATAAACAGCATGACACACACACACACACACACACACACACACACACACACACACACAGACAGAGAGAGTTTATGTGCACCCTGCCCGGTAATCTGCTGTAATCTGGAGCTCTGGCAGTTCACTGACTTTAGAGTAGAGCTGGCGGAGCTGGCAGTCTGCTCGAGGAGCTTTCAGCCTCCCGCCGTGGCACCATGGGACAGACACAGACACACCGAAAATGTCAGCACACACTTGCAAACTCACCACGTGTCTGCACACGCTTCACCGCAGTGGTCAACATCAGCAGAAACAGAGGAGAACATGGTCGTGAATATTAAATCTACGGATGTTAGTCGTGGCTTGCCTCAGTTATTTACAGCAGTTTCTCTGAACAAGACTGCTGGGAGGCCTTAAGTTGTTTTTCAGTTGTGGAATTGATTGATCTATGAAAAATCAGGAACAGATCACAGACCTTTCAGCCGTATGTGAGCTGCACCGTAACCTGAGCTTCTTGGATAATGCCCTTATGGTTTGTCCTGCATGAGGAGCTTAGGCCAAATCACTTTCAATTCATCTTTTACAGTCTTGTTTTTTATGTAGGGAACATACTCATTTATTTTGTAGATTTCAATTTGATCTCTCTTGGTTTGGTGCTTATAACCATGACGGTAGTAGCATTGATGATAAATAAATATGTATAAAATTCCTCTATTTATCTCCCCTTCTGTTTATCTATATTTGTCTCTATTCTTCTTCCCCACAAAATGAATAAATCATACTACCCCCATTTCATTTACCCATCTCTCTTCCCCCAGCTGCACACCTGCACTATTGTTCAGTCTCCCGCCTCAATCCCTCTATTCTGCTCCTCTGGCCTGCACAACATTCATGTTTTAACACTAGCGTGTGACTGTGTGCACATTTTATAAGGGTTTGAAGCCTGCCTGTAATGGTTAGCAGAGGTAAGTCACATTGTTTGACAGTAAAGCCAAAAATCTTATATTTATAGCAACCACTACATCATGGTAAGCCCAATGAGTCAATATCAACAACATACCAGCAAGATAAATGTTCAAAGGGATGATTTCCTGGCTCTGCGTACGCTGTTTACCCAATATTCAGAGTCCACCGAAAGTGCTCCTATACTGCCCCTTAGTGGCACAGCACGAACACTGTACAGAGACGATGCAGAATGTTTATGTTCATACATGGACAGAAAGTCACATGAACTTAAAAAACAAGTCAACCAAAGTGCGCATACTGTTGTAAACATCTTAATGGACAAACTGAGGGTTAGATGAGACTATCGATACAATATCACTCTAACCAACACATTTTTAAATCTCACTAATCAAGATGTTGTATCTCATTTATTATTTTTATTTTTAACTTTGGAATGAAACAGACTAACTTTCTGCCTTACCTTCAGTCCTTATGGCAAGCTAAGCTAATTGCCTCCTGGCTGCAGCGCCATACTTTTAAGAAATAATTTGACATTTGGGGAAAAGGTTTTGAATTGGAGAGATGAAAAGACTGATACCACACACATTTTTGTATAGTAAATATGTTGCCAGGATAGTTCCAAGTTTAACTTAGAACAAAGGCTGGAAACAAGGGGAAAGGTAACCTCGCTCTATCTACTGCGCCTGGCCAAGAAACGCTAGGCACATAACACTTCATAACACCACAATGTGCCGTTTTTACACTTTTTTTAATACAGTGTAAAAATTGTTTTATACAGTTTAACAAGTGTTAAAACAACACAGCACAACATTGTGTTATGTAAACAAGATATAACATGTTATTTTAGTAAGCTTTAGAGGTCTTGGTAGGTGGATCTTTTAACTTTGGACAAAGCCATGCTATCTGTTTTCCCCCATTTCCAGTCTTGATGCTAAGCTAAGCTAAATACTGTAACTGCTGGCTCTGATTTCATATTTACTGTGCATATTTAACAGAAATGAGTGTGGTATCAATTCTCTGCAAGATGGTGAACGAGCACATTTTCCAAAATAATAAACCATTCCTTTAACATACACACATAAGAGTAGTGTCAACTTTCTCATGGGAAATCAGCGTTTATGTGTATATATTTAAGATGTGGAGGTGTTAACTCAATTCTATTTTTATAGCCCAGCTTCACAGACTTGTCTGTGAGGAATTTTTAAAAGGAACGATATACAAAATGGACTCTCCTTAGATCCTCATTTCGGATAAAGAAATATTTATCAGCTTTTGAAATGAGGAGTTTGAAACCTATATATTTTGCACATAAATGCGAGTCACAAAAGCATTCACAAAACAAGTTAAAATCATACCACACACCACAATCGGTTTCTGTCAGTGGACATGGTTGCTGAGAAAGCAGCAGCCGGAGATCAAAGTTTGTTGTAGGGCCTCCTCTCCTTGCTCAGACTTTGTGAGGTTTCTGTATCATCTCAGTCCTCATCAATAATGCAGTATTGTTCCTAAAGAGGCAGTAATCACGGAAGGAAATATAGAGATAATAATAGTGTAGTGTAAACTACATTGACAATATTTTTATTCCAATCCATTTGGTCAATAGTAATTCCTGTATCTTTTGTTTACTAGTTTTAAAACTCGTGGGAAAATGTGAATTTACACACACACACACACACACAGCACACACACACACACACACACACACACACACACACACCCACACACACACACACACACACACAGCATGTCTGATGTACAAGAGGAGTCACCTAGGGTCTAACCCTGATGGCTAGAATAGAACAAACAAATCCTTTGGTTCTCTCTGTTTCTAGCTTTTTAACAACTGTTTGATCACAAATCAGATAAATGACGCTCTCTGACTGCTCTGTGATGTTTGGGCTGATGCTGTATAGTAGCTGGTTTTATTAACACTGTCCTCACAAGGACTTTTTTCAATGTTTGATAATGGGACACTACTCTGAATCAGAGCTTCTTTCTTGGCTGTTGAACCCTTAAAACCCATGTGCAAGCTATCAGGGGAGGTGTCAATGTCATTAACAGGATAACCCCACACACACACACACACACAGATGAGATGAGGTTTGTGATCTTTGAGTTAAAGTGAGAGAAGTTTATGATATTATGATATCGCACCATGATGCTTCAATGGTGATGAAAAGAATAGCATGCATGCCACATATTTTAGACCCCCTCCCTTTCTTAAGAGGAACCAAGCTCCTCCTGGCTTCCCTGTAGTTCGCACCCTGCTTAAAACATCATAATACCTTCATGCTGTAATACCTGTGTAACATAGCTTCCATGACACAGAGTGGGGAATAGATCAACTGCACACAATTTTCCTAAATTTATTTGAGGAGCTTGCAAAAACAGAATACTATTGAATAATTCTAAGGCAATAAAAGCATGTTGGAAGAAACAATCACACATTATTTCCTGACCAGTAGAATTATAGACCACAGATACACAACCCTTTAACCAGCAGAGCTTCAGTTAAAGAACATTAGTGAGGTGATATTCTATATTTTTCCTTTTTTGTCACTTAATTCCATGACAAAATAATTTATCCTACTAACAAATGTGGTCTCTGTAGCCAAAGTCTGATAGCTTTGTGCAACAAGCTTCATTGTTGTTCAAATTAATGCTTTTAAAAACACATCAATGAGCCCACATGTTCGTTTGTTACTATGAACATAGGCAGTTTATTTTGAGTCAGTCCTACATACCCATGTTGCTGACATAAATACTAGTTTGTATTAATTCGCAGCTGAAAGTAGTCCCTTGGAAATGCACTATTTACTCAGTTTGCTAAAAACTACAATGCCCAGTGGATTTAGGAAATAACTGAGTGTTTAAAAAATAAAACTATATATTTGTTTGCCATCTATAGTAGTTTACAGCAGTACTGTAGGCGTCTTACTGTCATCAAAACATCTGATATCATCTCTGTATAGACCACCGGCAGGAGGGTGGGAATAAATGGCGTTATCATGCCAACAACGATGGTAACAGTGTGTGTGTTTTTTCATATTGTTCTCTGTGTGTGCTTGTCAAACAGACTTCAGCAAGCATCATTCTGTGCCTGTGTGTGTATGTGTGTATATATGTGTGTGTGTGTGTGCGTGTGTGAATACTTCAGTCATGTTGGTGGAATGGCACGAGACGAGCCATCGCCCATGTTATTTTTAACTGTGTGTCTCCATGGAAACCGGCACATATGCAGGGAGGGGGTGATCTCCTGCTGTGTGTGTTGAGGAAGACTCCTACCGCTGGTCATAGTGTAAATGTGTAGTGTGTGTGTGTGTGTTTGTTTATTCACAGGTACAGCACATCTGTGTGTGTGCCTTTCAAATTAAAAGCATACATTTTTACATTAGTATGTTACAGTTTCTTTTGTATATATATATATATATATATATATATATATATATGTATATGTGTGTGTGTGTGTGCAGATGTGTCACATCTGAGAGCCAGACGGCCAGGGAGAGACAGAGGGATACAGGCTAGAGACAGGGAGAGAAGGGAAGGAAAAGGGCTTCTGAGGCAACTGAGGACACACCAATGGGCTGTACCTGAGGACAGGAGGGGGTCTGCTGTTGCTAGCCTGAATTAACGCACACTTGGCTGCAAGTTCACTAAACACATCACCTTCCAAATGTCACCTGCCTTATCTCCTATATGGAGGTGAACTGTCATTTTTTAAACTGTGAATTATCTACTTTTTATAGTGAATTGTATATCATTCTCACCCCAGGAATTTAAAAAATGAACTGGATGCAGTTATTTTCATCCTGCGTCCTTGACATCATCAGTACTGACTCTTCATTATTTATAATTAATGGATCAATAAGCTTACAGTGACTAAGATGTTCCTCTGTTGTTGGGTTGTGGCAGGGGTTTATGTTGGGTGAGGACATTTTTCTATAGGTTTAGAAGCCATCTAACAGTTTTCAACTGAGTGAATGTAGTCGTTTCTATGGAAACAACTTAAAGCTTAAAGCTGTGAAGAGCAAGAGCCATGCCAGAGTAATTCCCATAATACCTTGTGCCTGGGGATCTCAGGGAAAGAGAGAGAGAGAGAGAAAAACAGAGACAGAGTGGGACACAGCAGCACAAGAGGGTGTATGAATGTGTGTGTATGTATTTATATGTTTGTCAGCTCTAGCGGTGCCGTGCTACAATTTCTCACTGTATTGTGACAGCTCACATGACCAAAGACACCAAGGTCAGCATCTATGAGGACATTGCATTGACTTACATTCATTCAAGGGAAACTTAACTTTCACCATAACCAATACATGCCTATCCTGAACCCTGAACTCTGAGCCGGATATGAACCTAAACTAATGGTGCATTCCATTTGACAAGGGAAGTCGAAATTTCCAAGTTCAAAGTCCGAAATTTCAAAGGAAACACCCCCTTAAGTCGGATTTCCAACTTGGGAAGTCGGGACAACCACAATACCCAAACTTTATGATCCAAGATGGCTGCAACAGTTAGTGCAAGCTGTAGTTTTTACTGTTTATTAGCACTTCTGTGTGCTTGTGTCTCAAATTTTTGTACACAATGTGCTGTCCAACTGCTGTCTGTGGATGTGTTGCTACAGTGTTTAGTATGAGCAAATACCGCATGTGTTTTTTTTATTAACCGGCATAACAATGGCTAACCTGGCTAGTTGTAAACAACAGCTGGCCAAGCAAGGTTTTCGGACTTGTTAACTGGAACGACATCAACTTGGGTGTGATGTTCTCAGCTCCAACCTCCGACATCCGATGTAAATGGAACACACCATAAACCCTTAAATTAAACAAACAGGACTAAAAGTCTACAGCCATGCTAGCTGCTCTGTGAGGCTGCACTTACAGGCACAGCAATGTGTTGAGCTAATGCTAAACATCAGCATGCTACTCGCAATGTCAATGCAAAATGCTGATGTTTGGAAGGGATATAGCTTATAATGTTCACCATCTTACTTAAGCATGTTTGGTTGCTAACATTTGCTAATTAACACAATTACACAACACAGAATAAAGCTGAGGCTGATGGGAATGCCATTAGATGGGAGTCATGAATGTACAAAATTTCATGGCAATCCATCCAATAGTTGTTAAGATATTTCAGGTTGGACCAAAGTGGTGGCCCAACCGATCGATTGACTGCCCGACCAACATTGCCATTTCTTGAGTCGTGCCACTAGAATGGCTAAAACTAAATCTTAACCCTATTTGTAATGTTTTATCTTGTGGCTTTTGGTGACAAAACATATGTGACAATGTAAAACAATGTTTTAGTCCCCAAAATATAATACTACTAGTACTACTAATAATAATAATAATAATAATACTACAGGTACACACACACACCTTCATAAGCATCACTGTCTCTAATTGGAGCTTTAACCTCACTCTCACAGTCTCCATATCTTTTCTCTTTGCATCTTTCGTCTTTTAGATTTGGATGTATGTGCCTCATCCCCATGTCCTCCTCTCTCTCCCCTCCCCCTTCCCCTGGGTGATGCCAGTGCTGTTGTCAGGCTGGAGCTGAAAGCAGCCAATCGTGTGGCTCTGTGCTGAGGAGCTCTGGGGTGATGTTAGGCAGTTTCATGCTCATACGATGAGCTTTGCCAAATGTAGGTCATGCTTCTCCTCTCTTTCTCTCTCTCTCTTTCTTCTCTCTCCCTCACACTTTACAGATATACACACACACACACACACAAACCTTTTCACCCGTTCACACACACTCAGAAAACAGATAAGGAAAGGAAGTGTGTATTTTCACCGCATGTACACACACACTCAAAGGTGTAATCATGCAAACACAGAATTCATCCCTCCACAAACACTCGGTCTCATACAGGGTGGCATGGCACACTGCTCTGTGTTAACACTCTCAGCTGTTTGGTAACAACTGGTGGATCCGTTCCCCACAGAACAGACAACTCATAACATGTTGGGAAGATGTTGCAGCCAATATTTCCACCGTTGATAAAAAAAAATTGATTACAGAGTAAAATCAGACTATGAAACCAAAACACTACTCCTGCCTTACCCTGAACTCTTGTTGAACTGCTTCTGTCTGTGCTGCAGTATAACACAAGCAGGATTTTGATGTGAACAGCATTCACAAGAGCCAGCTGATTATAAATCAGAGATCTGAACTGAGCATTCTAACTAGATTTTGAAAATAATTCAATGAATGTACGTTATATTGGAGTACTGTTATTTTGCAATACTGAGGTCATGAGTCCAAATTGATCCAGGGCAACCCCACCATGAAATCCTTGACTCTCAACCAAGGCCAAACTGAGTATTTAAAAAAGAAATTACACAATTTATATTCTGAATGTTCTGTTCCAAGATTATGATCTTCTGTCAAGTTCATTCTAAAAAAATATAATTAGGTCTTAAAAAATCTAGTGGTAACTACAGCTCTGCTGATAAAGTGAATACAGGTGAGCTTTTTTACTTTATGGACTTAACGAGGTAGCAGTAGTTCTGATAATATTTTCTCTCACTCTAAAATACACACTATACACTATAAGTATGTGGCCATACTTGTAGCTGGGAGCAATGGGAGTACTGAAGCTAAAATCTTGTGGAAAGGCTTGTACCTATCTGTTTGGCAGTACCTGAAGTTGCCTCCCGGATCATCTAAATATATCAAGTTTTATAAATCTCAATACACATCTGGCTGTTAGCAGAACAGGTAACAGAATTTTTGAACTCTGTGATTTGACATATCTGAGCAGTTTCTTTACGGCTCATTCTTGGATTATCTGTTAAAGTTATGTGCATAGTCTTTTGCATAAATTATTTTTGAACCAGAGATTTGTTTTAAGCACAGTAATTTGTTTGTAATGACAGTTTAACCATGACAATTTCTTGCTGTTTCAGCTGTTGGAATTGAATGAATAGCACTGACAATAAACAAGTAGATTTTGCCAAGCAGTCTCACTCTTCTTCACTCATATTGAACCAAGAGGTTACAAATACTCTGCTTTTTTAACAGCTAAAATACAGCCCTGCTACTCTAAGTACTACAGGAGAGCTGATGGTAGGCTTCATCACTGTCAACTTTTGTGTTTTTAATTTACATTATAAACCTTCAGGTCACATGTTCTTTGTCAAGAGCAAGTTCTTGCCAAGATGCCGTGACATAATGCAGTATAAAAATAAACTTTTATTGTTATAAATAGTACTTTAAACAAAAGTACAACAAAATTTGAGATTTTTATAAATAAGAGTCAAGTAAAACTAAATTGTTGAGTACTACTATTAATGAAATATAAAGTAAATAGTGTATTGTGGGGGCCAGCAAAACAAACTAGAAAAAATACCTATACTACCGCTACTACTAATAATAATACTATATATCATATCTCATGTCATTGCTATAATAATGATAAACAGGGCTCTCCTACATAGGCAAATAATTATATTTATATATTTTTTTTATCATGCAATAGTTATTACTTTACATATAATCTGGCACAATGACTACTTTCTATGTAGCATATTGACACCTAGTTTATCCCTTTACCAGCATTGTTAATTTTATCCAAAGCTACAAGAAACCATTTCCGAACCAGGCAGCACTAATACATATCGTCTGTGATACAGTTACCCACAGGAAACGCTGCAGTTTTATTAATCTAATACCAAATGACTGTCTACAATGAGGACCTGCAACTTTGAGATTTCACACTAACGTTTCACATTCAGAAGAAGAAGTAATGTCAGAGAACATTGTTGGGCAGGAAACCTTGCTAGATACTTTTACAGCTCAGGTTTATTCACAAGTCCGCTTTGGTTTAATCATTTCTGACACGCCGACTGTAACTAGAGACAAGCAGCTTGCAGATGTATTTAGAATATGTCAAACACTATAGTTTAATTGCTCATTAACTGATAAACAAGGCATTGGCTTTGTGGCTAATTTAGCAACGGGCAGCATTAGCTGCTGTAAGTTATAAGCCAGTTGATTAAAAAAACGCATTGTGCAGTATTTACTCACACTAAACACTGTAGCAACACGACCACAGACAGCTGTTGGACAGCACTTTGTGTACGAACATTTATATGAGTCACAAGTACACATAAGTGCTAATAAACAGTATCAACTACAGCTTTCAGTAACTGTTGATACCCCGACAGCCATCTTGGATCACGAAGTAGGGGTAGTGCGGGTTGTCCCGACTTTCCGAGTCAGAAATTCGACTTCCGGGGGCGTTCTAGTTGAAAGTTCCAACTGGGAACTCGCAATTCCGCCTTCCCATGTCAAATGGAACGCACCATCAATCATGGTAGCTCCGGTAGACTGCTGTCAGCTGATGTTTTGTTCTGTGGTGCTGCAGAGAAAAAGAGGAGCTGCACAGCGCCCTCTGGTGGGCAAACTACGCAACACTCATGACATGAGGGAATGATCCGACTCTCTGTTTCTTTTTTTAATAGTCATATATTGGCTGTTATAAACATCAATGCAGATATATCTGCAAGTAGTTTATATCGGCCGATAACATCTGCAAAACGATAAATCAGTCTGGCTCTAAATCCAATGCTCTGACACAAATATGAAAAAAATCTCTATGTGCAGGACTGTAGTAAGCACGGCCAAATATTTTCATTCGATCTATGTGAAATGATTGGCTGGTCTATCTACTTGTCCATACTTACCTACCTACCTACCCACCTCCCTGTGTGCACTTATTGCTCACTGTGCATGAAAATGTGTTGGATAAGCGGTTTTGGAGGGAAGCCTAAAGAAAGGGGATGTGATTTTTTCAATTGGATACTTTCAAAATCTAGCTTAGCAAAATCTACTGTGGATTTACACTTTAAGTAAACGTACCAATACAACAATCTAAAAATACTCCATTACAAGTACAAGTCCTACATATCAGTTATACTTAGAGTATCAAAAGTAAAAGGAGAGGTGATGGTGCAGTGGATAAGACCCATGCTTTTGGTGTGAGAGACCTGGGTTTAATTCCTCACTGTGACATATCCATCAAATAGCAATTGTATGTCGCTTTGGATAAAAGCATCAGCTAAATGAATAAATGTAAATCTAAAACTACTTGTTCCATAGAAAAAGTGGCTCTATCGTTATTAGACTGATAATACAGATGCAGCAATGCGTAAGTAGCAATATTCTGTTGTAGCTGATTGAGATGGAGCTAACTAGGGGTCATGCCCCTTTTAAAGGTCTCAAATCTGATTGGTTGTGAACATAGACTTTATATAAGAAGTGGACATAGTCACGGTGATGTCACCCGTTGGTTTGTGGACTGCCGTTTTAAAGACTCTTAGGGTGACGCCACACTGATTTGTTGCAACCAGCGCAACCGCACTTGACCATATTTGGACGAGACGGTGGAGCTAAGGGCCATGTGTGGAGCTGGCTAGCTTGCTTAGGTAGGTGCCTCTGTAATTCATGTTAACTGTCATTTTAACCGGGATGATAATTTTGTAGCTTGATTGACAGGTGGCCATGGTAATGACTTGTCAATCACAGATAATCCCACCCTGAAGAATACTCTGCTTTATAGTCTATTTTAAAATAAATGGGACCATTATTTCCTAAATGAACATCATGTTGTATTGAAGAAGACTTGAAACTAGTGATTGAGACCATAAACTCATTAGGAAAGGGTTTACTGAGGTAATAAATCAGCTGAGAAGTAGGGTCGTTTTACCATTATTTCTAATGGAAGCGGAATTCTTTTTGCAACCAGAAGAGCCGCCCCCTGCTGGCCGTTCGATAGAATGCAGGTTTAAGGGACTTCCGCGTTTGGTTGTGAGAAGATTAATGAGTGTTCTGCCACATAAATCTGAAAATCTGTTGTCATTTTTGGGCTTTTCTCTAATTTTAGCCTTTTTATGAAGAATCTAATAATTGAACCTCATTGGGCCTTGACCAGTTATTAAAAAAGTTTAGAGGGGAAATCTCTCTTTGGTGAAACTAACAATTCATAAATATCAGAAATGTGACAAGGGGCCACAAGTAGACACTGCTTTTTTGTAAGGCAAGCCAAAAACCAAAAAGGCCGGGAAAAACTGATTTAATCTTTAATGGTGTGTTTTATTTTGTAGCCCATCATATGTTTTTTAATGTAAAATCTTTCTTAGAAAAGTAACTACAGGTGTATGGTATGCATGTGGTGGAGTAAAAAGTAGAATATTTACAGATTAAATATAAGGGAGTAAAAGTATAAAGTAATAAAAATATGAAATCCTATTTGTGTATTGACATGTTACTCTGTTTCATGGCTTAAAGGAGGAACCTTGCCTCTTAAATTGCTTTGTTGATATGAATTATCATCACACACACACACACACACACACACACACACACACACACACACAAAGCTCCTCCTAAGAGAGAGAATCATTTCTACTTCCCTGGGTTGCCACTGCTAGGTTGACCTATTTTTGTCCAGACCTCTCTCTCTCTCTCTCCCGCTCTCTCTTTCTGTCTCTCGTTTTCGCTCCAGCCCCATAATTCACCCTGCTTAATAATTCACTACAGCTTTATAAGCCTCTACTCTACTAAATGACAGGCTCAGGATAACAACAATTTTTTACAGATGCATTTTGAAAAGCTACAATAAGAAAAATGGAATAATGTCAACATATAATATAGGATGTGCTGTATGTATGGTAGGGTATTTATATAGTAAACAAAGGGAAGGTTACAAGGATATAAGTTACTTGTAGCTTTAAAGTTGGCAGGTAATTTGCATTTGCCACATGACATTCATCATTTTATGAAGGATAACTGAATGAGAACATAGAAAGAAACAGGGATAATGGTGGTGGTTGTGGGGTGTTAGTGTAAAACCGCAGATTATTTGCAAGTCTATGCACAGGCTCACTCTGCCTGATGTGATTGGATGGCCGGATTGGGCAGGAACCAATAAGGGCACCAGGAAGAAGAAGAGAGCAGGCACAGAGTGCTCTTGCTGATGCTGGGCACACCCTGTAGCCCTGTTTGTGTGTGTGTGTGTGTGTGTGTGTGTGGTGTTGCCTATAATATTAACATGTATGCTAAGTTTGTAATTATTTATATATTTTGTGTATGCATGTTTGAAAGACAAGATATTCCTCCTTTATTTTACATCTACCCTGCCTCCTTTTTAAATCTCCTCCCAGGAGAAGATGCAGAACAAAGACAACAACCATAATATATTCTGTGCCCATATTGTCATTGCATTATAAATAACAGTTGCACCTCTGCAGTATTTACATAAGCCTGTGTAGCTGAGTAAATCTTTACATTTGATTTCTGAATTTCTGACAATTTAGCCTTTAAGGGCTTAAATTAGAAGAGGAACGAGGTTGGCCAAATTGGACAAATAGTCTTAATGGTTTTGGGAAATATCCTTATTTGCTCCCCTGCTGAGAGACCAGAACGTTGATACCACTTTTTGTCTGATCAATATAAGGGTACTGCAGCTACAAAGCTTATCTTAACAAAAAGACTGGAAACAGAGGGAATCTAGTCAGCTAGTCTGGCTCCACTCAAAGGTACCAAAAACCCCTACCTCCTCAGTAGCTCACTAACACTTTATATCTTGTTTTTTTAATCAGTGCATTACGAATCAATTTGCTGATTTGAATTTGAATTGTTGAACATTTCAGTTCAAAGATTCGTAGTAACCAACTTTCATACAAGTATTTCTAAGCTAATCAAGTACATCAGTGTTAAAATTAACTTCAGTATGTGTCAACAGTAAATGAATTCATCATAGTGCATACCACTGTGACTGTTCAGTATGTTGTTTCAAGCTGTCACGTTCAGCTCAATACAAAACTAGGCCTATGAAACAAAAAGTTTATATGGTTGATAACAGCGTTGTCACATCATGAGTGTTTCAGTGGCTTTTGCAGTCTTTAAACAAGCTTTTAACAAAGAAATAACATACACTAGAGGTGCTACTGGATTCTTTACATTTGGACAAAGATAGCTGTTCCACCTGTTTCTAATCCTTTTGCTAAGATTAGCTAACTGGCTGCTGGCTGTAGCTTTATATTTATTGTACAGAGACAAGGCTGGTATCATGGCCAAAACAATCTATTACTTGATATTAATGAATTAATGTATTATTATCTATAAAAACTGCTTCATTGCTTCACTTCCACGCTATATTTTCCACAATGGCTCTAATAAGAACACAGAAAGATCAGGGGTGTTGGGTGCGTGAGTGTGTGTGATGCTGTAGTCTGATCAATGTGACAGTGAGAGTGAGTCTCCTCGAAGAACCCTGGCCTTGTTGCGCTTCCTTACACACTGCCCCCTCACACTCATAACATACTCCTTCTCTCACTGTCACACACATACACTGTACAGTGGTTACAGTTTCCTTCCCCTCTATCTCCTTCTGTCATCTTCTTCTGCCATCATCCCTTTATCTCTTGCTCCCTTCATCTCTCCTTCTTTATTCCTTCACCCCTTCTACTTCTTTCTGCACTTCAACCACAGCTGCATCCCAGAGGCCAACTAACTGTCACAATCGCTTTTTCTCCACCTATCAACTGACCAAATACCGATGGCCATTAGCCAATCAGTATCCAAACCACTTCAAACAGAAGAGAAACTCAAATCAAAGAATAAGATAAGATATTTATGACAACGATAATGCTTGTGTGATAAAATACTCTTTCAATAGCTTTTAACTGTTAGCAAATAGCAGTTGCTCAGGTTTCATCAAGTGATGTGATAACAGATGCTCGTATGTGGGTGGGGAGATTGCTACTTCTGACACCTGAGCAAGTTCTATTCAGTGAAGAAGGCAATAAGATACTGTTGTAAAGTATAGCTGAAACAATTAGATGATTAATCATTTAGTTGATCAACCAAAAAAAGTCTGGTCTGCAACACTTTACAACCAATTACTTGTTCCAGTGACAGAGTTCCAGCTTCTCAGTTGGTAGGATCTGCTGCTTTTTCAGTTGTCTTGTCTCTGTGATAATAAACTGAAAATCTTTTGGTCGGACAAATCAAGTAATTAGAAGATAGCACATTTGGGATTCAGAAAATAGCTAGTATTTTATCACAGATATGTGTTTCCAAGGTCAAGAGTGAATCTCCGTGCTCAAACCATAATGCTGTTATCTGAATCCACCCATGGATTCCACTTATGTGGGCACCCAGCTTTTCCAAAAAATGTTCATTCATTTAAAGGTGTGTTTGTCCAATAGTCCAATATTATCTCTCTTTTGATCTCTAACAACCCCTGAAGGAAATATCTTGGTCTTTAGCTGCTAAATGTTCCACTATGTTTACCAACTAGTCACTAAATGTGACTGTCGTTTGTTGCTGAGCAGGCAGTATACAGTGAGATTTTAAGGTCTTTCTTGCTGTAAACAGCTGCCTACTGTGGCCACAGAGTGTTTCACAACAGTAAAGTTGCTGGACAGCTAAATAATGACCTATAGCTCACTATAAATCTCCTTAAAGCTAAGGGGAGCTGCAGTCTTGGGGTATAATTATCTGTGGGTTCATCACTGCAAGTGTCTTTCACATTGTTATTATAATATTGAGTATATTTTATAGCTAGCTGTTTGAAAGGTCGCTTAAAATGTTTGGAAACCTGCAGAGCAGCAGAAATACCAATAGCTTTCTTTCTGTCTTTTCTACTTATTTGACTTCAACGGCATCAAGCTACACAGTTTTCTCTTGATTTGTTGTGATATATCTATCTCTAAGAATGCTGTTTCTGCCCCAATACAACAGAGGTAAATGCAATTTAATTTGCCGTTCTCACAGGAACTGTTGCAGCCCTGATATGTAACAGTTTAGTGCATTGAACAAACAGCACATGCCTGAAAAGCATACAAATCTAACACCTTTTGAATGTATCATAAATGTGCCAACAATGTTGCATCCATGACAATTCTTACTGAATAAAGTTTTGTTGTTTGAATAATAGGAAAACACAACCCCTCTGAGTTCTGAAGAAAACAAAGTGAGCAGTCTGGGAAGAGGTGGCAGAGGATGGCCGCATGGATAATCACCTCCCGCATCTACTGAATGATTCTGACAGCTACAAAGGAGGTGAACATACAAACACAGATTTTAAACCCCCACCAGGGGATTTCACATGCATTTAATCCCCTCAGAGTTCAAGTAGATGTCAGCAGAGTAAAATGTGTTTGTGTGTATGTGAAAGTATTCAAAATGTTGAAGAATGAATCGGGCTGCTGTGAGTGGTAATAACATGGCTTTGAAACTCATCAAGAACAAAGTCTAAAGCTTTTGATTATACCACAGAATCTTCCTCTGCATAGGAAGTTGCCCATTTATCATTGAATTGGAGATTTTTCAGATGATTTCTTGTCCGTGTTGGCTTTAAAGGGGAACTCCAAATGTTCTATAGCCTAAAGCCTTTTGTGGTTCCAGAGGGTGTGTGCTCATAAAATTAAGTAAGTTATATCTAGTTCTGCTGCATTGAATTTGATCATTTTTAGTGTTATAGGAGTGCAATGCTACTATTTAGTTAAGACCGAAAGTTATTATTGACGTGACAATAGTAGTGTTAGTAGACACAACAATCTTACTACAAGGTCCATTTAATAGCCATTCTGGTGCTTTCAGTATCACACAATGTTCTTCAGCAGATGGAGATTGCCCAGTTGTATGGCTAAACCTTGTAGTGAGATGCTGTTTTGTGAACTACTGTTTCCAAGTTCAAGAATAAACTTTCAATCTCAAAATATAATTATAAAATAAAAAATATAATAATTTTGTGAAATCAGTATGTACAAATGTAGCTCCCATGTACTGAAGACAGTTGTTTAATTGAGGTAATAAGATCTAAAGCATCAAAAGGCATTCGGCAACTGAGTTCAGCATGGCCTTTAGGAGTGAAACTCCTAGGAGAACTAATATGCATCTCACTTGCCTACATTTTGGTTATGTATGTGCATAAATTATTTATTTATTTATTTATTATTTTATATATTTGTTCATCACGTGTATTCACTGCAAAACACAGTACCATGGAATCTCTAACCCTCTTCATCTGCTTGGAGATAATTTCAGTGTAATTCCAGTGAAACTTTAGCTGCGAACAGAGGACAAAGATCATGGATGTGCTGAGAAAATTAGACAGTGAGTGGCTTTTTGAAAGACTGCTTACCAATGTAGTTACAGTGTGAGTAACGATTATGTGTACGTCTCGGAGAGATGGATGCAATTTCACTTTTTTAACATCTGGCTTGGAATGGCATCGGATTGCAATGTGTCTTGAGTGCTTTTGGATGTGTTTACATTTATCTGTTTTTTAGATCAGAGAGCTCCGATCTGCCCAAGACACATGAAGTGACTAGCATAAGTGCAAATGTTGTCAAAATTGTGACGTTACAGGTTATGAATTAATTATTTTATCTACTCCATAGATATGCAGTGTTTACTTTGTTAAGAGGCAGAATTAATTTGTTGGAACTCAAAGAGAAAAACATAGTTGTGTTTAATTGAATGTTTGTGCATCAACAGATTTCATATACTTATCACAAATACAATACAAAGGGTGTATTGACTGAATGGTCTTTGTGCTTAAGAATGACCTTTGAATTCATTACCTTAAAAAAGAAAATATAGAAAATCAAATGGTCTTTGCAAATTATACCATACACCTCTGTATCTTCTAAGACCTGCATAGCAACAAACACTAATTTTATCAAAAGGAAATGGCCACTAGTTTCAATTCAAACATAAAAGTATAAAATGTTGATTGATGTGTCTGGAAAGTGAAGAAAAAGAAAAAAACAGTTCACCCTCCCACAGTAAGCTTTCATGCAGCTATATTAACGAGCTCTGAATGCAATCCTGCTCTCAATCCTGCTTCTTCTAAAAAGGACTCAACATAACGAGATCAGTGTCAGTCCTATCCAATTTATCTGTTTACTGCGGAGTTAAGCAAGGTATTTACTGTCTAAATCTGTTAAAAGGCTTTGAAACCATGGCCCTGATTACATATCACCATGGCTTTAAGAACATATACTCCAAACCACATGGAGCCTAGCCATACAAACATATTGAGACAAAAACTTTATTTTTCTCAGCATTTACAAAAATGTACAAACATAAGTTTAGTGTGGACATACTGTAGTTTTCAAATAACTTTAACATGTACAGAAAAATTAAAGGGGCTATATGTAGTTTTTTAATTAAATAAATCAATTTTTAATTGCCTGCGTGTAAAGGGGTTATAACCTCACATAAAAATTAAACAGCCACGAGCTTTCTCGGTCACCTGTGAGATATGACGATAATGCAAGCTCCTGAACAGCTTGCCAACTGATTCTGAACCTTACACACACGACAACACATTAGCTAGTAAAATAGAGTAGGCCAACACCAAAACGACCAGTTCCCTGCACAACATAGACTCCAACACAAACGTAAAGGGGAAAAAAGGAAAAAAACCCTCTTACATTACTGCAAAGCATGTGAAATATATTGTGTTTTGAGTTGGCTCATGTTAGATAACATTAGCTTGCCGGATAACATTATCTGTTGCAACATACTACAGTTGTCTATCTTGCCACATTATTTCATCCAGCTAAAAGTGATCCATATAACTTTCCTGTGTACCACTAGTATTATGTCAAAGTGTAGATTTTAGCCTACAAGAAATGATGTTACGGTGCAAAGCAAATATGGAGCAATTTGTGTTTACTAGCCTATAGTGATGCAAGGCAGGGGCAGCCAGCTAAATTAGCTCAGATCTGCCGCTGTTTTCTTCATAACATTCAATTTAGAGATATTATTGTTTTACCCATAATGAAGGATACACAGCTACATAGATTCTCCACTGGTCTCAGTCGCTGTAACTTAACGTGACCCACATAATATACAATAATGCAACTTAAGGGCAACAAAGTGGAAGACCCAGTAACGTTACTTACTGTAGTCTGTTATAAAGTGTGACAAAAATCTCATTTGTAATATTCTGTCTAGCTCACAAACTTTCTTTGTAATCATCCAATACATTTTGCTGTGCTGTCATTGCTGAGCCTCCGTGAAAGATGGACAAATAGTTATTGGCAGGCTCTCTAACGCCGACATACCGCATCATGGTGGCTGAATGCAGAGCATCCAGCATTTTGTATGACGCTGTCTCCGGTGTGTTGGAGTCAGTTTTGGCATGCTCATGAGTTTGAGCATGTGCACGAGCACATGCTTGGGAAGGTAGTGGTTTTAATCTGAAACCACACGGCTAGAGGCCACTGAAAACTACACATGGCCCCTGTAAGTTCCGGTATTATTTAACAATTCAATAAACAAGGACCACGCCAATGTTAGATTTTATGGTGGTTTAACACTAATTAATAAGCGGTTGAGGGTCGAGGGATGAAGGGGTCGAGGGTCGAGGGATGAAGGGGTCAAGCGGGTTGTTTAGGGTTTGGTGGCTGGAGCGGCTAAGAACCCGAGGGGTCAAGATTCGGGGGGGGGCTCGCCTCGATAAGCAGCTTGGTCTTATGAACCCCCCTGTGGTTGCTGTTGTAGAAGAAGACGAAATGATTACTAAGCAGAATTATGAATTTAGCATGCATGTCTTTCATGGTGGGAGGAAGCCGGAGTGCCCGGGGGACACCCACTCAAAAGCGTGGAGAACGTGCAAACTCTGTGCAGAGAGGCCTGGGCTGAGCGAGGTCTAAACTCAGAACCTTCTGCTGTGGTCCTGTTCCTGAACCTCAGTTTACATAACTCCATGAAGTGTTGCTCTGACAGTCAGCAAGTGGCAAAAGTTGATTTCAGTGTCATAACTTTTCAAAACCATCAAAATAGATCACGTTATGAACAGCAGCTGGAATAGAAAAGTTTAATTTTTAATGTACTTATAGTCGGACTCTCTTTTCCCCTCCCTAAAGCTATTGTAGGCAGTGTGTTTCAGAAGCATTTTTTGTTATAATTGTTGAAATTCTAAGCAATCAATAAATCAAATGCCTGAAGGGAGTGATTTTTTTAATTTGCTAGTTTCTCCAACGTTGCCTACCCCAGCTTTAACAGCCATGACATGACCTGAGTAAGCTTCCCCTTGAGAACTATGACAAGAGTTCATCAATGACTTGAAAGGACAAGATGATTAAGTACAATGAAACTCACATGTATGACTGAGGGGCTGTGAATCAAGTTGTACCAATAATTCCCTGTTGCAGTGAATCATGGTGACAATCAACATTTTGTAGGGACATCCTCCATGATGACAAGGATATGAGGATGAGAGAATCAAAAGTCTTTGATGACTTTTGGTAAAGACACTTGATGTGCAGTTGAAGCCATTGCCCGTGATTTGTGCTGCAGGTCCACACAAGCTATCCTTAAATTGACCTTTAAAAACGATGGCATTTTACTTCAGTGCATTTCATGGAATGAGAAAGACATCCTGACAGCCTATATACTCAACTGTAATGTGGTATAAATAATGAACACAATTAAATTACAAAAAAAATGTACACTCAAATATAATTTCAGAGTTACACTTGAATGAAAACGATGGGGTTATGTAGCAAGCTCTGTCTCATTAGAAATTATGTGTTTTTAGGCAGAGGCTCTGACTGTACTATAATGAGCAGTTGAAGAGAGGAGAAAATGTATAATGCATTATTTCCCCTTTTATCCCGAAGATGAGAGGAGGGCCAGTTTCTGTGGGACATCCAAGCATTGGTCATGGATTTGTGCATTTGTGTGTTTGTCTGAGTGTATCGTACGACGTTTTTGTGTACATACAAGTGTGTAGATTTGTTAGTGTATGAAATCTTTTAAACATCTGTGTGCAGAAATCAAAGCATCTGGCCTCCTCCTGTCAGCGATTCTCACCTTGTGAAACAGGAGACAGCAGAAAGAAAAAGACACTTACCCATGAAAGTGGTAAATAAATAAGCAGAACATCAATCATCTGGACATCATTTTTGTATTCTTGATATTGAAATGCTCCTATATTTCTCTTAGAGCCTCAGCAGTGTGCGTGGTACATTAACATGTGTAAGCCGTTTACCATATGTGATAATATGTGATGTGATTGTGTGAGATCAGTGCTATCGGGGCTGTGACCACGATAAACGATAAACAGATACATCAGATGGTGTAAATGCGCTGCACAAAGGTTCAGCTGGGGTCGTATAATTCTCAGGATCACTGCTTCTGATCCACTGCAAACCATATGGCTCCACCACACACACACGTGCACACACACACACACACACACACACACACACACACACACACACAAACGCACCGCTTTGTTGCAGCTAGACATGCATCTAGATAACATACTTATAAGGGCTGGATGATTTCATCCAATTCATCAATTACGATTATTGAACGATTGTTTTGTTTTTGAATGTTGTTTTTTGTGGTTGTTTTATTTGCCCTCATAGCTCACTGACAAGGTTTGTACTATATGCTCAATTATTAAAGCTGGTTTTGTTTATTTTTTAATTCACAGATTTTAAAATCAATAATCTAAATCTGAGTTAATTGATAAGGTAATTCTGGCATTAATGAGACACAGTACCCCTGTGTTTGGCGCATCGCCACTGCTGAATGATGACTGCTGCTACTAAAATTTCACTCTATTATTAATGTCAATGTAGAACTACTGATTTTCACCTGCACACTGTGCAACCACAGAAACACACGCTTTGCTAGCTTCCTCTCCTCATTCATGTAAGTACATCGAAGTTAGGAGACAGCTGCCGTTATAAGAGCAGTGAAGTTAACGTCAGGTCTTTGAAGGAGTGCAGTGTGTGTTTGTAGCGAGTGAGTGGTGGAGCGAATGAGAGAGAGCGAGTGGCAGAAAGTGACTGAAAAAACAAGCAAGTTTGTTGTCAGTCTGGCAGTAAATGTATAGTGTCACAGCGTGTCCGTTAATAAAATCGATGTCTGTTGGTTTGCCAACTGCTGGAAAGTGAAGGTGGTTAGCATCAGCTAACCTCTGCCTGACTCTGGTCTGGAAGCTCAGCAGGACTGGATGGGGCAGAGTCATGTGATCATACATGAACACACACTATAGGGAAAATATTTGTAAATAATCTAAATAACCGACATGATAAAAATAAGTTGGTTAGAGGCTCTGGATTTTGGTTTTGATTATGTTTCAATTAATTGTCCAGCCCTAATACTTATCAATAATGGACATTACTGTGTTTGGCCTGTGCTGTTAGGAAGGACTATGGCCCCTCAAAGCTTCCCTAACATGTTCTCTGGGTGGATTCATGTCTAAGAAGAAAAATAAAGTGGTCTGTTTTATTCAGACCACTTTAGGTCAGGCCTGTTTTTTTAGTAGTAGTCTATTTCGTATAAAATTGTTAATAGTTTAGGTGAACCCAAAGCCATGATTACTTATGAAAACCTCACCCAAGCCTTTTGGATAACATTGCATTAAACAGTAATAGTCATATTTCAAAATTATGACTTTGAAACTGAACATGATTCAAAGAAGAATTTTTCAGCCTATTACATGACAATTGGTTTTTTATCATCAGTGCTTGTTACTGTGTATCGAGTGGTCGAGCTCAGTGCCCCGTCAATCTCTATATTAGCTGGCAGAGAGGAAGTGTCGGTTAATTTTGAATATAGCTTATAACTTTTAATTGGAAAACTGCCCCAAATGGTACAAAAAATAGCTCTATTTATCAAGACCCACCCAATATAAAGTAACCCAATTGGAGGATAACTGCCCAATCTGGCAACGATGTTTATAACTGCCCTCCACAACGATACATAAGCATTTTCGGATCTGATGCCCCCTGCTGGCCAACTACACCATTTGACAGTACCCTCTAAAATTGTAACCAAAAATGTTTTCTGATTTTATACTTTTATGGTCAGTGTTTGATTAGGTCATTTTAGGTACAAAACAACTTGGATAAGATGGTTAAAAGAAATATGAGCCAAGAAATGGGAAGCAAACAGCAATCTCCCATGTCAAAGTCTGATGTGTTTGTGTTGTTGACTTTAATTCCTAATGAGCAAGAGTCATAATAACAAAGTGATATGCTGTACTGTATAGATAAACTTGCCTTGTCTTAATAATACAGTTTTAAAGCATACTTACTTAGTTACAAAATGCCCATAACTGGAAAACAACCATACATAAAAAATGGACCATATGCCAATTTACTGTGATTAACTTTAGATTATGAAGGTGACGTAGAGGAGCTCAGATTGGTGAAAAAGTCCTCAGCTGTTATATATTAACTGATTAAGCACTGATAAAAGGGAAAATAATAGGGATTGTGACTTTAATGTTAGGCTATTAATCTGCTATCACATGTCATCTGTAGGGACTTGGCCTCAGTGGAGTAATCTGCCTGTTAAGACACACGCACGCACGCACGCACGCACGCACACACACACACACACACACACACACACACACACACACACACACACAATAGTGTTGGGAAGTCCCCAGTAAGTCACATAATTGGTTAATTGTAATTTCTTGGTACTGTAATTATTCAACTGTGTGGTGATAATTACTTGATCATAGAATGGGAGCAGAATCTGTCAGGAATACTGTAATTATTTTAAACATGTTGTATCTGGAGTATTAGTACTGTATAATTTTGGATAAACAAAGATTTTGTGCTCCAATTCTCACCTTGTATATAATTCCCACAGTTGTTTCGCAGTGGCAGCAGTTGGTCTGTAGGTTGGTCCACCACTTTGGTCTAGATTCCTTAACAACTATTGGATGGATTGTCATGAAGTTTGGGACAGATGTTTACATTGCCCAGAGGATGGATCCCAAAGACTTTGGTGTTTCTCTGACTTTTCTTCTAGTGCCACCACCAGGTTAGTATAGAAGTTTAAACTCAGCTGTACTTTGTATTCAGCAGTACTTAGCTAAAGTTTGCATGCTAACACTCTAAACACCTGCTAAACATCAGTATGTTAACGTTGTCATTGTAAGCAAGTTAGCATTTAGTTCAAAGCATCCTTGTGACTATGTACAACCTCACAAAGCCGCTAGCTTGGCTGTAGCCTATTCACCTTGTTACTGTAAAGCTCAACATTTTCAACCCGTCAATAATTTTTCCTCTCCTCTCCTCTGTAACAGCTGTGGTTGCCTGCAGCGTTTAGCTAACACATCTCTGGCCTGTCATCCAGAGGTACATTAGTGCGTTCATCAAGCAGGACACAGGACATACAACACGCATGCATAACCTTCACACAGTACATACTCGCACTATATTGCTTATAGTTTCACTCCTCACTGCAGTGTTTGTGTGGCTCAGGTGTGGACATCCTGCTATTTGAGGTTCCTAAAAATGGGACTCGCTGTTTGTAAAGGAAAATAGGTTGTAGTTGTGATAAGTGTGTGTGTGTGTGTGTGTTGTGTGTGTGTGTGTGTGTGTGTGTGTGTGTGTGTGTGTGTGTGTATGTATATGTACATATATGCATGTGTTTGTGTGTGATGCGGAAGAAAGTGGTTGGCTTTTCTAGGCTCACTGATACAATTCATAGTGACAGATATATGGCTAATTAGTGCAGCCTTGGCTCGGCTGTCCTCACCTCTCACCAGCCCGCTGTGAAATTGGATTAATTTACCTCGCCTTAATACACTGTATCAGCCTCAGAATTCAACCAATAGCAAGTTTTTTTTAATGATTTGTATCTAATTTGGGAAGAAGTGTGTTTAAAATGTTACTGTATCTACAATGTGTGTTCACATACTTTAATGTTGTTGTAAATTGTACCATTGTATGCTCTCTCCCTCTCTCTAACACACACGCACACACACACACACACACACACACACACACACCTGCACAGTGTGGTAAGCATGTTATTCAAGGCAGGGGTTACTAGTAGCCCAATTAGGAGCACTGTTCTGTGCCCTGTGCTAAGGTTCTTACAAAGACAATCTGTTTCTAAGGAACTCCTTAAGAGCAGCTCAGTCCTTAAAACAAGGACCAGACAACCTTTCCTAAGCTTCTTCTGACTCCATCTGTTTCCATCTTATGCTGATGGTTTACTTGTCCATCCAGAAGATCTTTCATTGAAAATAATCTCTACTTTCCATGCTTTGCTTCTAAATCCCCAGTTGATACTCATAATCTCTGCTGTCCATATTCTGTAAACTGCTCAAACACATGTTCACAACAATATTGATATAATTGGCTTCCTATCCTATTTTTGTCATCTGCTAATTCCAGACTACAACAACTGACAGCTCAGGTTATTCCAGCTAGTGCAGTATTAACAGCTCTGCTGAGCCATGGGAGAAATAGCCACATCTCCAAAACCCGTTGGTACAAGTTCCAGTGTACTAGAACGTAATTCATCTGGCGTAAAGAAACAAAGATGATTAGGTTTAAGCTCACAGAGTAGTTAGAAATGACTTGGTTTAAAAACTCTCATCATAATATCTGCAAAATTAGTGTCCTATGTTTAGATGAACACTTTTGTGATCACTCATCATTAACTCCATTTCCACTTATTCTTATTTTCTTCAGTCGCTGCATCTTTTTTTTAATATCTGTTTTATATGATTTCCCTTTGCCAACAGCACCCCTGCAAAGTACAAAAACAACTGTCTGTGAGAGCCTCTGCGTGGGACTTTCTTGTGATGCTAAGAGGAAATCACTGTAAGTGAGGGATAGAGAGAAAGAGAATGTAAGAAAAAGTCTATCTATCTATCTATCTATCTATCTATCTATCTATCTATCTATCTATCTATCTATCTATCTATCTATCTATCTATCTATCTATCTATCTATCTATCTATCTGTCTGTCTGTCTGTCTGTCTGTCTGTCTGTCTGTCTGTCTGTCTGTCTGTCTGTCTGTCTATCTGTCTAATACTGTTATAAATCATTATTTCATACATGATAAAATATGTAGAATGAATTATGATTATTTCAATTAAAGTTAATTATGCAAATTCACAGTATCATCTTTCTGCTGTATGGAGTTTGGTTTTAAGCTACATCTGCAACAGACTGTCACCACTTGTACAGACATTTGTGTCTGTAATAATTATAAACATTTTTTTAAAGAATTATCTCCAAACCTTAAAATAATGATAATTTATAATTTTGTAGAGGCTCTGCTGAGTCTTACGTTTAGATAAATAATCCCAAATAATAAAATCAAGATAAAGCAAAGTAAAAGTGCAAATAAAAGTGCTAACTCTTTTCAGTGTGGCTCCTTCGCAAACATCCCATCTTCACAGCTGGATTCTATCCACTCACAACTTGGTTCGGCATTTCAGGAACATACGATCCAATTTTAGCTAATTTAAAGTTTGGATAGGGTCAGTGGGGCAAGCAGGTTCATACACCATACTCATCATCTGATTGCGGAGGACTGTATGATTTTTTTTTTTTTTTAAAAAAGACTTTGCTCCCCCTAATTGAATGATGTAAGGGATGCGTCAAAGAATGGGGATGCATTTGCTCTCCTGTTGTTCGACTAATCAACTAATTGTTTCAGCTCTACCGAATACTACTTTTCATTTCGAGACTTAGGTAAACTTTGTTTACAATTCACGTAAAGCTTTGCTTCAAACTTAGAAGTTGTCATGATCACAAGGGGTTTAACTCATTTGCCAACACGGAACAAAGGTTATAGCCAATAAAATACCTATTTACATAGTTTTCATACTAAATACTTTGTTTCCTTTCCACCGTCTCTTGTTGCGATTAGTGACTCTGTTAATGTAACATTTCCTGAAGAACCAACATCTATGTCAATTGAAGTCTATTGTTACATAGTACATCACAACACACACACAAACACACACACACACACACACACACACACACACACACACACACACACACACACACACACACACACACACACACACACACACACACACACACACAAACTGACCCAGAGAGATTGCTGAGTATGTGCACTATTCTGGTCTCCTGCCATCTGTCAAGATGGTTTTTGGGGGAATGGTGATGATGATGGGGTCTCCAGACAGAGATGACAGCAGTTCAGGACAGTTCAGTTTAGCATGTCACAGGAGGCTGAGACACAAATATGCACATGCACGCACACATACACACACACACACACACACATCACAGAGGTATTTGGATAAACAGTGACACAAAAAGGAGCAACACACTGAGCTGCATTGTCAAGTTTTACCAAGAAAAAAACTTGTAATGCACCATGGGTGTCACTGTGTATTATTGTGTATCTGTTGTACAGTATACACAGGTTGTTTGTAAACAGCACATGGTTCTGTCATTTTAATAAATTACATTTGTAATCATTATCTCAAGATTATGAGTACAATTTAGGCTTTTACTTATAATAATCATGTAATCAAATGTTACGTTTTCAGTTACCATGAAAGCCCTTATATACTATATCCAGTGCTGTATTTCATAAAACCAACCACAGTGTTTGAATTTGCAACATGCATCTACTGTATATCACCAAAGCAAAAGTTAAAGGAATATTTTGACATTTTGGAAATGCTTAATTTGTAGAGAATTACATGAGAAGATTAATGCAACTTTTGTATCTGCCTGTTAAATATGAAGCTACTGTATATCCAGTAGACAATTAGCTTAGCTTAGCATAAACACTGGAAACAAGGGAAGCTCGCTATGTCTGTTGAGCACCGCAAAAGAAAAAAATCTTCTCCATTGTTTTGGGAAATTGCAATAGTCTCAGTGGCAGATTTTTCAAAACCATGACAAATAAAACCATCCTCTGTATTATACTAACAATAAATTATATATTTTTTGTTATTTGTGTGATCTGATCCTTTACCTTTTCTAAACCAGAGAACAGGTTCTGTTAGTGTTGTAGTTAGTCTCACTTTCCAAAACTCGGTAGAAAGTGTAAACCTTATGTTGACTTGTGTTTCTTGTCCTACAGTCTGTACACACAACTCCTCATGTACATGAAAGCATATAAATGTGGCTCATAACAAATACACTTGATAAAATTATAAAACTATAATTAAAAATTCAAATGTCACCCTTTGTCTGCATATTCTTAAAGTTCACAACATAGTCGAAAACAGTGCAGCTTCACTCTCTACAAGCAAGTACTACCTTACAGTGATGTTAAAATCTGTCTTAAAGAGACATGAATGTATTTAAATAAAATGTGATTATTACTAGACCAGAATTAATTATTAATATATGAAGAATATAAGTAATTATGGTGAAATATTAACACATCGATATATAATATATATAATAAATTAATTTGTAAATGAATAACATGAATAAATAGATAATTATTGTGTTACCTGTGTTAGTGTGTTTTGCCACACACCTTACCTTTGCTTTTGTCTGTGTTTTACAGAGCCAATAGTCTGTTCTTTATGATATCAGCCAAAGTTTGGGGTTGTTATGTTTATTTTTGGCATTGCTGCTTAGCTATGGCAGAACTACAACAACATGAAAAAGCCAGAGGTCTGCTTGCACAGACAGGGTATCTTCTCCAGAAAGCGAACATGCCAGCCATCCAGTCGGCTGAGCGCTGTGATGTACAGACCAGAAGTTCTGCATGCATGTTTTATTGCAGGCTGCAAAAGACAGGGGCACTTAAAGCAGAATTTCAAATGACAACATGAGAGACAGAAAGAAGAGGCTCAAAAGAGTTCAGTGGGTTGTGTGTGTGTGGTTGTGTGTGTATCACCATGTGCAAGTGTTTTTATGTTTGTGTGAGGTGGTATGTGAGTGTTTACCTGCTGGTATTGGGAAGGCTGAGCTGAAAGCATGTCAACTTTATATGTGTGTATATGTGTGTGTGTTACTATATATGAGGCAGTGGAATCACTTAAGCCAAAATTAGTCTAGAGGTAACTGGGCCATGAGAACAGAAAATGTGCAGTGATGATTTTTACTATCCATGACATAAGAAACTCTGAGGAACTGAATGAAATAAACTGTGTGTTTGTGTAAGTCAAGCAGAGCTGCAGCTGGGTGCTCTGTTGTCTTGTGCTCATAATGATAAAGTATATAACAGCGTAAGTTTACATCCCTGCACATGCAATGTCATCACATCCCTCTCTCGAGACCTCCCCACATGTCATACCCACATGTTTCTGTGGTAACATAAGTGGACATATGCTGACCATATGCTTTGAGTTAGTTATGTGGGAGTTGTCATGTGTAACTCTTATTTTCTTTCTTACTCTCTCATACACAAACATAAACACAACAAAAAGAGACATAAAAGAAAGACATATGGAGATATAAGGGGAGCTTGCCTTAACTTTCTTCTTCTTATAATAGAAAATATAAAAATAATAACTTAAAAATGTGAACTTTGGTTTAAGTACTCCCTTTCCACCAGCCCTTCCACCACTACCTTCACCCTCTGTTCTTGACCTACCAATCCTCACAATGGAATCCTGACAATGGAAATGTTGGTCTCACCAGAAGATGAGCCATGTTCACTTAGATACTCCCATGCATTTATTAAATATTAAACAAGATGGGCTGTTCATTTCAGTTAAAGCTGCTCACAATGACAAGTGTATATCTGTGACACTGATTGGCTGACTGCCGACATGACTGAATAGTTTATTTTAAATATTTATGTGTCCTTGTGGTTATAATCGTGAAATCTCCACTACAACACTACCACTACATCGTCTAAGGGCTTAAACTACTATAAATATTTTCTCTAGCCTCACCCTCAGGCCAAAATGCCAAATAATATCTCAAAATCTAATGATCATATTGCCATGAAAGTTGCACAGAATAATAATGCTTTCATGGGGATAATATTGGTAACAATCAAAGGTCCCTGTAGCGACCAATGTGTCCCAGTGGCCAATCTCAGTTAAATCTTTGATCACTCTGTATTATATATATATATATATATATATATATATATATATATATATATATTCCATTGTAAAGTCTATTTGCCGAGTGGGACCAAGCAGTTGGTTGACAGCTCGTGAGCACATTTCCATCAACTTCAGAGCTTTGTTTTATACTTTGCCCTAATTAGCAAATTTTATGAATTTGTTTCATAATTGTTTTTTCTCCATTCAGAAGCCCTGTGTTACCATGGCCATCTTTTTCATTCTTTCTCCCTTTCACTCTGTTATCAAACTTTCGTCCTCCTCTCCTCTCCTCTCCTCTCCTCTCCTCTCCTCTCCCTCTCCTCTCCTCTCCTCTCCTCTCCTCTCCTCTCCTCTCCTCTCCTCTCCTCTCCTCTCCTGATTGTGTCTGGGTGGAAATCAAAGTGCATTAAACATTAAATATGCTGTCAAGAGGCAGAAGTCTCTCCATGCTGATGATGATGGGGAAAGTAGGGCAGTGAGGGAAGAGGTATGGATGGAGAGGAGAACGACGAGAATGGACACAGATATGCAAAGATGGAGGTAAATACAGGAGACAGATACATAAACATTGAAGACGCCATGAGAGACAAACTCGTAAATTATCACACATTTTGGATTCTGAAAACATCTGAATTGATGCGCTTGGTGTGAGGTGTGTCTGTGATTATGTGTGAGACAGAAAAGATGTGCCTGGGCATCTTGACCTGCCTTGTGTGGTTGAAATCATATCCCTAAACCACACACAGATACACACACTGAAAAGATTAAGCTCTCTGACCAGCTGCACAATATAAAGTTGGTAAATATGTCTCCATTTCCCTTTTTACTGTGGGAGTTTTTGTGTGTGTCTGTGAGTGAGACAGAAAAAAACACATTTACTTCCAGACCACTGAGGCTTACACACACTGTACTGTACTGTTAGCAGTCAGTCTACCTATCCTTCTCTCTTTTCATTTTATCCATAACAAACTGTTTCAAAAGTAGCAGTACCTCAGATGTGTACTACAGATTTAATACAAGTTGCACTATAAAAAAGAATAGTGAGTATGATGAGAGAGAGAGAGAGAGAGAGAGAGAGAGAGAGAGAGAGAGAGACTGACTCAGCTGAAAGGGTAAAGCAGGCCTCCCTCTCTCTCTTGTTACTATGCAGACTAGCGAAAGCAGTCCCCTGCTGCCGCAGGCCATACTCTCTCAAATTCAAATTCAAAGTCAAATTTGCTTTAATGGCATGCCAGGAAGAAACCAGTGTTGCCAGAGCAGTACAATACTACAGACCAATATTTTCACATTAAAATCTCTTCCACCGTGTGTGAGAGTGTGTTCGGCGCCAGGAAAGTTGGTGTATGCTGTGTGTTGCTACCGATTCTGTGCCTCAGCCCAAACCTCACCTGTCAAGTGTTAGCAGAGTTTTATACATAAGTAATTAATAGTAGCCTAATTTATGAAATACAAAATACAATGCATTTAATATGGAGTTACTTTTGCGGGGTGGTGATGGCGCAGTAGATAAGATGCATGCCTTTTGTGTGAGAGACCCGGGTTCAATTGCCCCACTGTGACACATTCACTGATCTGTCCCTGAGCAAGACACTTAACCCCTAGTTGCTCCAGAGGCATGCAACCTCTGACATATAGAGCAATTATAAATTGCTTTGGATAAAAGCATCAGCTAAATGTGATGTGTCCTTATTATGTAATCAAAAAATAGGTTGAGAGAAGATTAAAAATTTCCTTCAAAAGTTTTGTTTGCAAATCCAAAATGTTGATCTGAAATCTCATGGGTGAGTCCTACAAAAGACACATCTCTATTTCCCAGTCTCGATCTGAGTGACAGATCATCCACTGTCTTAGTAATAGCAAGAATTTTGTGTTTAGTGCATGTACAGTAGATTGCTTCTTGACTGGTGTTGTTTGTGAAAACCCTATCCAGCCAGCCACCATTTGGATTTTGATGCACATCTATTAATGGAGTTTTTTGGAATTGACCAACAGCAACTGGGTCCAATGACTTCAGCATCTCAGAAGTCTTGTCCTTATGAAATGGCTGGTTAATATCTGTACAATATGTTTATTGGCTGTTTGGGACAAATAAACATTACAATCCACCACTGGTCAAATTTTGGGTTAATAGCACATGGCAAAAATACGCTTCATGTTCACTCTGGACAACACACCGTAGTGGCTTCTTGAAACTTTAACTGTGCCGCTTGTATGATACCAAGACCAGGAGTAAGACTTGAAGTTTGAACCACTGTCTGGAGGACACTATTAAAACACATTTGCTGTTGGTTTTATTGGCACTTTTAGGAGAAGTTACATATTTACTTCGTGCCTAACAACTTTTTCTACAAAGTGGTTTATCTGAGCTTTTTGATGCTGCTGCCAGCTGATAATTCCCTGTGGGTTCATGTAAGCTGCAAGCGACCCCCTCTCACATTACACATCACGTCATTTGATTCCTTGTTGATGTAAAACATATTGATTGGTGAAGCTTTGAAGATGTGAGATTTTTCCTACAACTTGAGTCTTCTTCTCAGGCGGTAGAAAAGTACAACCTCTGTCCCCTAAACATGTCTCCAAGCTCCAAACAAAATGTTGACACCTTTTGAAGAGTGCTTTTTAAAATCAGAACATAGACTGATGCTCTCACTTTATAACTGCTTATAAGATGAAAAGCAAACAATCCACATTGTGTCGCCAATTCCTTCTGGGACACTCAGCACAACCCATTTTCCTTAAGTTAGGCTACAAATTCAACAATAGATTTTTAGGTGTTTGTTGTATTATAACAGTATTTACAGTCTCATTATGGTGTGGCTGATTAGAAAAAAATATCAATTATTGTACCACAAGGATCCAGATAATTTTTAACATTATTACAAGATTGCACTGTTAATTTCACTTAATACAAATCACAATATAAATACGCACTTGTCTTTTAGGTTTTAAGATAGCAAATTGATATATTTGGTTCTTGGACACCCAAAAATGGCACCCTGAGCTCTGGGAAACTAAAACTGGGTATATCTGTATTTTTTTTCATTCAAAACAGACATAATAGAATCACTGGGCAAAATACAAGAAATATTTTAAAACAAATCAAAAAACAAGCTGAACATTGTACTACAGTTGACCTTTTCCACATTTAGCACTATGTGTCAATGGAGAACTATTGTATTGCTACCACTGCTAGTGCTAACAGATGGCTACTAGAACAGACTGTTTGAAGAAGTCTTGAAACATGTATAACACGACACATTGTTTTCCATGAATGTGACAGACTCAGACTGTCTCAACACCATCTGAACACTGCCTAGTGCCATGTTCAGGATCAATCCAAGTTAGCTCCATATTGACTGCCTTGAATCTTGATACAGTCTACAATGAAGTGAGGAAACTATGTTGTCACTGACTTTCAATCTCAGTCTGTGTGTACACACAAAGATATTCAGGGCTCCTAAGGGCGGTTGCTGCCATTTGAGAGCAAGTGAGAAAATAATAGCCCTTTTTAAAGCTGAATAAAAATAGCAAAACTTTGGTGGGCATCCAAGTGTGAGCATTGGTCTGCAGAGGACTCAAGCTCTCCCTCCAACCAAGCTGAAGTCCAATACAGACAGCCAAACAGTTTTTTCTCAAACTCCTCAGTCATTTTGCATGAATGAAATATTTAATCTAATGATCAAAACTGAGATGGCGGATGAATAAAGATCCCAGATGTGGAGTGCCAAGATTCACTCTAAATAAAATAATACACAACACATCCAAACAATAGTAGCATAGTTTAGTCTATAAAGGCGGATATAGACTACATTTATAGGATATCACACTGTGAGATGGGCCTAATAAAAGACTTGGTCACAATTTGCATCAGACTGTGTGATAAGGTTTTAGAAATGTCAGATTGTGTGATCGATATTTGGTGAATTGTATTGTTACGATCTAAACAGAACAAAAAATGGATGCAAGCAGAGAGATGTCATTGCACAGTCAGTCTTCTTTACCCAAACAGCAACGTCTGGCTCTCAGTGAAGTGAAGCCAATGCGGAAGTAATTTAAGCCTGTATTCTTTCTAACGGCTAGCAGGGGACGCCTCCACTGATTGCAAAAAGAAGTCCAGTTCCATTAGAAATAATGGTAAAATGACCCTACTTCTCACCTGATTTATTAGCTCAGTAAACACTTTCAGTATGAGTTTATGGTCACTAGTTTAAAGTCTTTTTAAGTAGATCATGATGTTCATTTAGTAAATCATTCCCATTTAGGGGAAATTAGATGATAAAGCAGCGTATGCTTTAGGGTGGGACTACCTTGTGATTGTCAATTACAGATACACCTAACTAACAAAGCTTGCTCACGCCACTGTCTCATCAGAATATGGTCATGTCCAGTGGCTGGTTGCAAAAAATCAACTATGCATACAAAAAAACTCAAAAGTGGAAGAGGAGAAGACTGTGAAGCGATTTGCAGCATTGGAGAAGACGGCATGGGAGTAAATTTTTAGCAGCAGCATAATGCTAGCTTGCCCGTGTATTCTGACTGGTAGGTTTGTAGACATGGATAAATTTCTGACACTGCCCGAGTTTTAATGCAGGTCAACAAAGCTTTAAAGTGGTGGAGTGTCATGATCTAAGACCACCTTTTTGATTGAAAACAAAAGATTTCACCACATTTTTTCAGGAGTGTCAACATTTGTCTGGGACAGCCAAAAAGTGTAAAGGATGATTGTTTGATTGGAATATGTACAGGCCTGAACGTTTAAAAAACTACAGCATTTCACAAGAGAGAAGAAAAGATAAAAAAACCCCACATGTAACAGAATCCATTTTTTAAAATTTTCTATCTGGGAAAGAGAAAGATTTATCTCATGATCATGTAAAGCGTCCACTCTTAATTGACTGCAAGAGCTTATTACAGCATTCTCAGATTTGAGAGTCACAAAACTCCTGGAAAAGCATGACGCCAGAGACGCTTATCTTGTATACCTTGACTGGCTGTAGGTATATAGAAGCACAATCTACTCAACAAATGCAAATTAATATTTCAGGGTTTTCTGAGCACAACAGGTTTAACAGACAGACAGGTTTCTGGGTTTAGCGTTGCAGACAGGTTTAAGGAGTTTAGAATAGTGAGATGGGAGTGTGCTTTTGTGTAAAAAGACTTTTGGAGTGTTGTACTGTACAATCACTTCAACATAGAAATAGAAATGCCAATCATTCATTTAGATCCACTGCAAACAAGAGCTAACAGAGCAATACAGTAAGACTGTTTTATGCAATGAAGACATCCTCCCTGACACATATGCTCAGATGTGTGTGTGTGTGTGTGTCTGTGGTTGGGGGTTGGGGGTGTTAATCTAAAGAGGGAGTACATGAGCCTATAGTAGCTTTAGGCCCCAAAATACTCTTTGATTGTCCCAGATTATGATAACCTACAGCAGTGATAAATCCCACTGCATAAAATTGGACAAATATCACTGCAGGGATGTCTAAAATCAAGTCTTATAGCCTACTGAAGGGACTGCAGAGGACATAAATAATATGTAGCTGCTGTGCAGAACGCGCTGTTACATCGACTTGCAGGGTCTCTCGTTAATGCCAATCAAGCTTATTTTTTATGTGATCCATCCACAACAACTAAAACTACACCTGAATAGCCAGTCATGATTAGTTAATTTTTTACCCTGCAACTGGATTCATTATTGATGCTGTGTTGGTACCGCTGCATGTGGAAAGGGTGGGTTTGGCGCACGGGGAGTCGCCAGTGAAAACCCCAACACACACACACACACACACACACACACACACACACACACACACACACACACACACACACACACACCTCAAAATCCTTTTAACAGATAGTCTAAACAACCCTGAACTTCACACATTCACATCACGAATGAACAAGGCGGCCCTTTTTGTGGCTCCGACAACACCGCCTGAACATGCTTCAGGTGTGCGCTACCCGCCGCAGTAACGAGACTGCGATGCTGGGCCAATGCAGCGGCAACACACGCCCCTCCGCTCCGCTACGCTCTGCCTGTCTGTGAGCACACACGTACACACACAGACACCCCGACACCCCCCACCCACCCTCTCCCCTCGTCGACGGGCACACACATCCGAGTCTGGACCGCCAAATGAATGAGCATGCAGTCAACACACCCTGCCCTGTGAAAACGCATCTCGACGTTACTGGATGGTCAAATGTGCAAATGCAATTGTATGGCACATTTCAATGGGAGGGATGAGAGCGCGGCTGCGGGCGTGCGAGCAGCTGGGTAAAAATAATTTAGAGGCGCCCTTCGAAGCATGAAGACACACATGTAGTATATGAATGAATAAAATCGCACATTGCCCAGGTGTAAATCACAAGAGGATTTCATTTTGAGAAGGGGTAGCCTATATACACTTGTGGTGTCTACTTACGCACTGCCTCCTTTTTAGGGTCTAGGGCACTGGCAGTCTGCTGTATCTGGCCTATTTTGTTCTGGAGGACCCAGACCCGCTTGTTGGTGCTAATGATGTCGTTTTCCAGCTCCTGAAATAAGGAGCAGGCGTGCCGGGCCAGGTCGGACAGCTGTCGCAAGGTCCGGGACAGAACCACGTTACTGATGGCACACAGGTCCTCGAAAAGCAGACCTTCATCGTTGGGGATCTGGTGTCTGCACAGAAGCTGCGGTTCCACAATCCTTTTGGCGAATGGCATTTTGCACGCCAGAAATAATATGAGTTGTAAGCCAAGTGTAAATCCCCACTGCCTAGAAGAAAACGGGAAAAGGGGGAAACAGACAACATCCAAATATAGAAATCCACGAGAAACCCGATGAGGTTCAGGCCGACCGCGCGTTATCCCCGGGCGTCAATCCAAAGTTCCCAGATTCTCCTTGAGATCCTCCATCCTGCTGCTGGTTTCTGGGGATCACTCACACTCCCGCTCACACACGCACACACATGCACACACATGCAGGACACAGCTAAGCTCAGGTCAGTGGTGTGAGGATGCGTGTTGAATCTGCGATCATGGGTTGCATCCGTGCAGCGTCAAGCTAGCCAGAACGAAAAGGAAACACTGTTCAGAAATTTCAAAATATGTACCCGGGATCAGGTACAAGTATAAGCAATGATGGAGGAGAGGTCTGCAAAATGGATGTACAATGCACATAATTACTGCGCCGACAAAACATACACCAACACCATATAACATATTTTGAAAAGTGCCTTTTTAAAAATACACAAATATTGTTTCTGCACGCATAACGCATTTATTTTTAAGCCAATCATTGAATTTCCGGTCCTATTGCGGTCACTTTTGGGGAGTTGATGCAGCCTGGCTCTGTGGCCTGAACATTGTGCAGGCTGAGAGAATGACAGAGAAGACTGAGGTAAAATCTGGAGGTGTGGACGTATGTGGACAGGGAACAATCATGAAAACCATCCTACAAGTTTCTCATCAGGAAATCTCGACAGAGGAGCATTTTATAACAAGATAAGACTTTGCTGTTTAACCCTGATAATGTCTATTCAAATTCTGGACCAGTGGTGGTTCCAGTGGTGGTTAATATATGGATAACATTTCAAAGGAGCAGACAACCATGCTCAATTCCAACTTTCAAAGAATTTTAGTTAGCTAATAATGAAACATCTATTTATAGCCAGTACGATCTGGAATCTGTAATGTTTCTGAGGTTTTCATGAATAAACTCAGGTCTTGTTTAAAACCACAAACACACACTTTTACTAATTTTATTAGAGTTGCTTTTAAACATATTTATGTTCTAATAACATGTTTTAAAAGTCTGCTATAAAAATGGATGGTTTTTCAATTTTTGCAAAACGATTTTGATATGCTTTACATGTCTGTGATTGGTGTTGACTGTACTTTCTACACAGCACTATTCTTCCCAAATGGTCCAACGTGGAATTGTATTTCTAACAGTTTGCTCATGAGAGGGAGTTTGACCTATTTAACCTCAAATGTAGCCTATGTAACACCACACCACTGTGTAGGATAATATACTAATCTTCTTCTTTGTCTCTGAATGAATTTGTGGCAAAATCAAGGAATAGATATTTGTTCATGCATAGATCCATATAACATATAAACATAAAATGTTTATTTTTGGGGCTTAATGGCAACAATTTATGGTCATTTCTGTATTCTATTACCTTCAAGCTTAGATTATGGTAAAGGGAAGGGTTACAACTTTAATACTTTTCTACATATTGTCAAATATGTTTACACGATCAGAAGAAGGAAGACAAAGAAGTTTTTAAGGATTTCAACGATTAATCAGTTATCAACATTTATATTTTTATCCATGAATTCCAAATTAATTCATATGTGTATTGACCTAATATCTATGTATTGACCTAATATCGCAATAATATTGAGATATTATTCTTGATGCATTGTTATTTTCCCATTCATCTGAAAGTAGAAGACCAACTTTGAGTAATGACACTAAAGAAGAAATAATATAGACAGATTGGAAACACTTTTGATTGTAGTCTTCATCCCATACAAGCATAATTTAAATCCAAATATCCCAGACTGGTGCACAAGGAGGGACATTAGTGGTATTTTGTGTTACTCAGCATACTAAGTTATGTTTATGTGGTCATATTTCCTATTGTATGGAGAAAAAATAGAAGGCATAGTATAACTAGAATGGGCATTTCCTTAAGAAAATGCGTGTGAGAGTCGCCAGCTATTTTTTGCGATTGCTACTGCTGTCGGTGCAATGTGGGGCTCCATCAGCTAAGAGACTCTATGAGGTGCTGCACACTTGTTCAACAAACATATGTGTTAAGTTTGGACCCCTTTTTTGTTAACATGCTGTGAGCAGGGTTTTGTCCATCAATCTCTGGACCTGGAGCAAGAGCAAGACCTCCACCACTGGATTACACGGATACAGGGAAAGGGAAGCTTTCCCTGTATCCGTGAAGGGAAAGCTTTGTGAAGGGAAAGCTTTCAAGTTTCTTTGTCAATCATGTCTTATTCTGACAAAAAATTGGCTCCTAAGCACCAATAGAAGGCATGTTTTGCTTATAAACATATTTTCTGTGATGGCTACTCTGCTATTGAAGATTAAATAAATGAACAGCTAAAGAATTGTGCTGTGAAAGACTTAATATCACTTTAACAATGATTGCATTTAAAAAGACTGACAACATAGAATTTTGAAAGTAAGTCAGTAAGGACTCCACATTTTGTTAGCATCAACTTCAAACAACAAACAGCTCCATAAATTTGCAAGCTTTAATATTAATATATCGTGACTCAACTCAATGTCAGGCACAAGAAGTAGTCTCTATCTAGAAGTCTATCTATCAATGCAGCTGTTCTTATCAAATGAAAAAGGAACTTTACTCCTGGTTTCAATAGTAAACCACCACAAGAATGACAATTACCAACAAAAAGCACTATATTCTAAGCAGACATGTTTAACAAAACATAAATCACAAAGTAACTTTTGTGTTTCAAATAAATTTATTTATTACTTATTATTTTAAACTTATTTGCAAATTTTAACAAAATTTTCCTCAATGCCATGCATCATAGGAATTCTGAGGCACGGGATGATATAGAGAAGCCCAAGTTCAAACGCCATAGATGTTTAAAGTTGAAACCAGTTAACACTGGTGCCAACTGCAGGATTCAAACCCATGATTGGAATAGGAGGTATAGCTCCAGCAACTGATCACTAACTAACTGCACCACCAGCCAGCCTGGTTATAATGATACAATTTGATGTGTTGTTGATACAAAAAGTGTATTTGCTTAAGAAAAAAGTTTAACAGCTATTATTTTAGACTTTTTAGTTAGTGCTTGAGTAGCTGAGCATAAAAATATACCTCCTGTGTCCAAACTCCAAACAGGGCGGAAGATACAGCAAGTTAAAGAATTAGTGACAGGGGGAGACCTCAGCCTGCAGCTACAGGGAGTGAATGGGAGATGACTGAGACTTTCCAATCAACTAAGGATCAGAGATCAAAAACTAAACGTCCACTGAGCAGGATTTTGACATTTTGAGGGAGAAACAGCATGTAGCTACATTTTGGTGCCTTTTTGTGCTTATTGAGATAAATATACTCGACTAGCAGCAAAAGAAATTCTGGTCTGCAAAATCCTCCACTCTAACTGATCACATGACACACTGGTAAAGTCTGCTAAAAGCTGTAAAACCCTTCACTTTGGAAGGGCATTTTTAGCAAACACCAAATACAACTTTGATCAACATCTTTTCTGCAACATATAGCTGAAACTGAGTCTCTAGCTGCACATATGCCGGAAAACTAAGCTCTTGAAGTTGGAAGAGTGGAGTCCCTGCTCTCATAGGAACCCATTCATTTTATGAACCTTATTAGTGTTATTAAATACACCTTATTTGTGTGAGAGCTGTAGCAGCTCTCACACTAATATGGTATATTTTTGTTATCTGCATGCCAACTGTAAAATTGCTACATTTGTTTGTTTGTTTGTTTTTTCTTGTAACCATATCTCAGCCAGTGGTTAACAGGACTATCAAGCTTCAGAAGACTTCAAAAGGTGGTCCGCCGGAAAAATAACCTTGTGGAAACTGTGACTTAAATAACATGAATAATTTTACATAATTTTTTGTAGCCTATTTGTGTATTTTAGCTTTTGGAAATTTATTGTTTTGTCTTTTGTTGTCTGACATAGAAACAAACAATGGAAGAGATAAACCTGCACGCTCCACATATCAAGAAAAGATCAGTCCCTAGAATTTTCTTCATACTCGCTGTACTAGAAGACAATCAGAAAGCAATCCATGACAAATGTAAAATGTAGCAACACATTACAGCATAAATAGTGTAGTATAGTATAGTATAAATAGTAGAATATGCTATAATGCACCACACACTTAACATCTTTCTGGTCAAACGTTAAGGGTCTAAATGGCAAAACTGTAAACTTCTCCATAAAGTTCGCCTACAACAGGAGCCTACTGTAGCTGAATGATGTCCAGGGAACATATTTTTTTTTGCTGAATGTGAGTTTCCAGGATGCTAAGCCTAGCTGTTGTGTGTGTCATTCACAGTGATTAGCCTATAGCCTCTAGGCTCAGTCTGTATATAGACATGTCCACAATAAACTTGCTGTTGCAGCAAATTTGAAGCAGCACAGATTGACAGTTACCTATCATGGGCCTCACTCTGAGCTGCTCATCTGAGCTACAAATTGTGAAATGTTGCTTCCATGTGTAAGATAAACCACAGTTTATAATGAGCCTAGGAAAATGTAAATTGGTATAAACAATATTGTTAGATGTTTGTACAGTGTGAACTTTGCATTTTGTTTAATTTCTACAATGTTTCCACCCTCTTTCTCCTTCATTGCACATGTGAGACATGGTGATCATTGCTTTAAATTCTATGAATTTAACATTTCAGATCTATTGAGACTATATTTATGTGTTACCAGGAAACATTTTCTTCAGCGTCCCGACTGTGTGAGAGTTCAGAGGGACACGTACGTCTCAAGTCAAGTGACTGAGTTTAGCAGTTGTCACTTTACTTACATATTTCCATGTTATGCAACTTCTTATACTTCCACTTCACAACATTTCAGAACGTAAATTTGTACTTTTTACTTCACTATATTCATTTGATATGATCATTAGTTACACTGCAAACTAATATCTATGCACACCCCGACAGGTGTTTTTAGACAGATCCAAGTTGGTGGAGCTATACTGGGAAATGCATGATGTCACTAAACTGTTGTATTGATAAGAATGATAGTACTGTCGGTTGACCGATCCTAATAGGCCTTTTTCACAGAGATGTTTTGAGCTGTCACTGTAGAAAAAACATAAATAAATAAATGAATAAAAATAATGATGACTGAATTCAATTTAGCTGCTTAATTTTTAGGGTCCTGGTGTTATAATAATAATGATAAACTTTATTTTTAGAGCACTTATCAAACAGAGTATAAAGTGCTTTCACAGAAAGATAAAAACATTAAAATCATAACAGTTTAAAAAAGAAAACAATACAATATGACATAGCATGCACATTGGTTCAGACAGGTTTGTAAAGGGTTAAAAGGTCAAGGATGTATTCTGGAGCGAGGCCATTAAGAGCTTTAAAAGTAATCAATAAGAACTTAAAATCAATCCTAAAACAGACAGGGAGCCAATGTAAAGAGATTAAAATTGGAGTGATGTGGTTGTACTTCCTAGTTTGGGTTAATAACCTAGCAGCTGAGTTCTGCACTAATTGTAAGCGGTTCAGAGGTTTTTTGTTTAGACATTAGAACAGGCAGTTGCAATAATCTAGGCAAGACAAAATAAAAGCATTTATAACCATTTCTGCATCTCTGGCATTTAACATAGATTTTATCTTAGCAATATTTCTAAGGTGATAGAAGCAGGACGGGACAAGCTTAACGATGTGTTTTTCGAAGCAAAGATTACTATCAAAAAGGACGCCAAGATTTCTGGCAACAGGCGTAATGTGAGTAGACAAGTGACCAATAGAGGGCATAATATGTTTAGTAATATGCTGAGCTCCAATTGTGAGGATTTGTTTGTGAATTGAGTTGTAGAAACTTTATTGACATCCAGTCTTTTATGTCAGCCAGGCAGGCCTGGAGGGAACGCAGCACACTGAGGTCAGAAGGCTTCACCAGGAGGTACAACAACCAGTGATATTGCTCAGGCTGGCTCACTGTCACACTGTCATGGATTACTGGGACACTGGAATAGAACAGAGTCATAGTTAATGTTATCAGTAACACCTGTGATTTGACATTTGAAAAGTCACAATGTCTGCTATGAAAAAGGCCTATATGCACAAGCAAATTATCAGAAGGGGGAGGAAGATAGTCAATCAAATGTGGTTTCTACATGCAGTCCTGAGAAAAGGTCTATATATATATATATGTGTGTGTGTGTGTGTGTGTGTGTGTGTGTGTATAGATTACACATGGCTCACTGACATACATTAGTCAAACTAAATCATGCTTGAACAAAGCTGACAATTAAATTAATATTATTTATTTTGTATATTGGATTCCATACATATGGCTTTTTACAGAGTGTATATTTTCCTTCAGTGATAGAAGATCTTTAAATTAATAAGTAAAAGTACCAATACAATATAATAATTCTCCATTAGAAATGGCATGCATTCAAAACCCTACTAAAGAAAAAGTACCGAAAAATTAACAGCAAAATTTACTTAAAGTATCAAAAGTAAACATACTCAGAAAAATGTACCCTGTTACAAATATACAGTGTTGGGAAGGTTACTTTAAAAAAGTAATAGATTACCGATTACAAGTTACACTATTTCAAATGTATTAGTAGTGTAACTATTTCAATTACCTTATCAAAGTAATGCAACGTATTACATTCATTTACATTTGTATTACTCTTCTAAATTTTATTTTTAGATTTTAGATTTTATTTTAATTGCTTTATAAACCATTAGGTAGTTTAGCCCAGTGGTTCCCAACCTAGGGATCTAGATCCTTAAAGGGTCACTAGATATACTTGAGGGATCATGAGATGGTAAATGGGACAGAGAAGAAGAAAAGCATTTTTACACAAAATAAGGACTCTGGATTTTATCACTCACATTGGTATCACATCATATCAGCAACAATAGCGATTTCAATATACAAATGAGCATGTATTTTAAGTATTGTTTAACAGCAACACAGACTTGAAAGAATGTGAACCTATCCTTTAATGATCGTGACAATATCACATATTATCACAGGAAAGCACTGTTACATCACGATAATGTTCGTGGGGATATAAAACAGGTGCACTGCCATTGAGTGTATTTTCTGATTTTTTCCCCCGCGCTTTTACTGGTATTTTAGTTGATTTTTCAATAAATCAATCAACATTTATTTATATAGCTCTTTACAGCAACCAAGAGGTGTCCAAAGTGCTTTACATCAACCAAGAATAAACAACACAGCATTCCATAAAAGTCAAGAAAAAGAACATGAAGCATAGAAAACAGTATGCCAGATAAGGTTACCTAAAATCATCATCAGAAGAGGGAAGTTATTGCACCACTACTGTGTATTAAAAGCCATTCTAAATAAATAAGTTTTGATTTAAAATGAACAACATCCGTTATCGTCTGAATGTCAGGGGGGAGCTTGTTCCAGAGTTTTGGGCCAGCAACAGCGAAGGCAAAATGTCCCAATGTTTGTACCTCGACCTCGGGACTTCTAAAGTGCGTTGATCCAAAGACCGCAACAGCTGATTTTGCCCACCCAAAGTTAAAATCTCGGACAAATACTCCGGGGCTAGGCCATTTAAGGCATTGAAAACAAATAGTAAAATCGATTCTTAAACACACCAGAAGCCAGTGTAGTGTAAATAGAACCGGAGTGAAGTGTGCACTTCTAGATGTATTTGTTAAAAAGCGAGCAGCAGCATTTTGCACAATTGAAGACGCAAGATGGATGTTTGACTTAGGGACAAGTCATTTTTGATTGACTTGTAGCAGACAAAGAGTATAAAATATCGTTTGGTGTTGGTAATAAATCCTAACGATAAACCTTGCCCTTGCATCTTTCTTATCAGCATTTAGGGCTATTCAGTGCATGACTTGCATTTTATCTGTTGCTGGAAAATCTTCAGCCACCTGATTATGTTGGAAGCTTGTCTGTTTCCTTGACATTTTTCTCCTCAAAAGGGTCATGTTTGTTTAAGAAATTACACATGGATAAGATAAATAGAAAAAACAAGGACCTCAAGTGCACATGAGCAAAACCATTTCTGTTTTCACATTTCTGGTGCTCAGATTATATTTTAGTTCTTCTATTAATGAAGAAATAAAGGACTAACAAGTAACTACATTCCATAAAATTAAAGATTAAACCAGATTAAATAATTAAAAACAATCACAGCAAATTCCATCTGTAAATAAAATGCCATAAGATAAAAATGAATTTTAAGAAGAGAGATAATGATAATGTCTTATATTGAAAAGGAACAGTCAATGGACACGATTTCTTCCACGTTTTGCTGGCCATTTAATGTTTTTTGGTGTTTTTTATGTACTGTAAGGCATATTTACTGTAACATGTACATTGCTCATTCTGCTTTCTTGCTCGGAACAGCTGGTTTTTAGTTTTATTCTAAAAGACTTTGATTTATGTGTTATCATATTGTCATGTGTGCACCGTTTGAAAGACATTATATGTCTATTTTGTGAGTAATAATGTATCAAAGTATAACACAGACACCCCGCACCCATGTGAAGACATCCCAGTGACACTCTCTGTTCCTCTGAAACATCCTATCTGTTAATGAAAACTCAGATACACCCTCAGTTATGGCTCTGCTGTCCAAAGGCCAAGGCAACAGCGAAGGTTATTTATTGAAAATGTATAACACAGCACAGTGTCGTCCTTCTCAGAGTTAGTTTGTGTGTGTGTGTGTGTGTGGATGGAGCTGAAGCAATCAAGATGTCTGCTAGGATTCTTGTAGCGTTGCTGTCCCTGTCCTGCATTGTTTCTGCTCAGTCAGATGTGGAAACCAGGGCAAGGGAGTTCCTGCAGAGGTTCGACGAGGAGGCCACTGAGCGAATGTACAATTACTCGCTGGCATCATGGGCCTACAACACCAATATCACAAAGGAGAACTCAGACAAACTGGTAAGCATTCAGACACCTTTAAAATATATGCAGCTACTCATGCCTGTTAAATGAAACAAACACACACACATACACAAGTGGTGTGATTTACACATTTTGATGTGTGTATTTTCATTCTGCCCAGTCAGAACAGGGGCAAATATGGGGCAATTTCTACGCCCAGATGTCGGAAGAATCGCTGCAATTCCCCATTGACCAGATCAAGGATCCAGAAATTAAATTACAGCTCATCTCCCTACAAGACAAAGGATCTGGTGCCCTATCGCAAGATAAAGCTGCACAGGTAAGACAGCTTCTTTTCATTCTGTTATATATAGATATCTCTTAAAATACGTTTTCATGTTTGTAAAAGATGCAAAGACACAAGTTTAATCTCAGTAATTTGTTGTAGCTTTGAGTTTGTTCTGTCATTAGTGTTCATTAGCAATTCACATTAACCTAAATGTTGTATCCTTGTGTTTTCATTTAAATCTACTTGTAGCTGAGTAAGGTCATGGGTGAGATGAGTACAATCTACAGCACAGCGACAGTGTGTCTCATGGACGACTCCCTGAACTGCCAGACTTTGGAACCAGGTACACTCTGTTAATAAGGACTGACATGGCTGCCTGGCACTGTCAGCCAAAGATAAAGTAGTTTATAATTTACATAGTCAATTTAAGTTTTTGAACAGAAGTTTTACCAATATTCTGTAATCCATAGTGGAAATTATGTTTAGTTCTTTAATTTTGAACTCTGACAACAAATAGATTTAAATACATGTTTCCAGTGGTGGAAAGTACATTTACTCAATTAAGGACCAGAATTAAGTACAATTTTGTATTACTTTACTTGATGACTTTTATTTTATGCTACAACTTTTACTTTGACTCCAATACATTTATCTCACAGCTACAGTTAAAAATTCTCATTAAAAACATTAAAAACTAAGTGATGATCTTTTAAAATGCAATGCATTTTAAAGATTAAACCAGCGCTTGCTAGTCTTTTGACTCATGGCCCCTAACAAAAAATCTTACCTTATAGTTTTGGCCTCTTTAGATATCTATGAGATGTTAGCAGTTCCACCAAAGAGACTCTTTTATATTTCTGTAATGGTTTCATTTACATAAATTTCCAAAAACAAAGAGTTAAAAAATATCCAATATTTCACAAAACAGCAAAAATGCAAAAGTAGTAGTTAGTAGTTAGCTTCACTATGACCAGCTACAATAGTAAAATGCTGCCAATAAAATGCTGCTTATGCAGAACATGTACATGTACTTTGATACTTTTCTATGAGATAATATAGGTACTCTCAATAGAAAAGTACACTACTTGAGTAAATGTACGTAGTTATGTTCCACCGCTATCATACTTGTTTTAGTGCAAACTTTCTGGTTGCAGTTTTTTTGGAAGATTTAATGAAAAGACAAACATTGATCTGAGATGTGTTCCTCTGTTTACAGGCCTGGAGCACATTATGGCCAACAGCCAAAACTACTCTGAGCGTCTGCATGTGTGGGAGGGCTGGAGGAGAGAGGTGGGGAAGAGGATGAGGCCTCTGTATGAGAAATATGTGGATCTGAAGAATGAAGCTTCCAAACTAAACGGTGATACGACTCAAAGAAAATATGCCACTTGATGTAGTAATGTTTTCAAGTATTATTCTAAGGATGACCAATATCTATGCGTTAACGACAGAGAAGCTACATATAATGGAAGCACTTTGACCTTAAGCTTGGAACACAGACTAAAAGTTTATCAAGAAAGGATATAAGCTAATCCTCAAGATTGTGGATGCGTGTAGATAATGTCTGATCGGACATAGGATGAACATTTTGAGCTGATAGTGCTCAGTGATTGTGCATCACGGACCCTCCGACAAACAAACAACACACTGTGACGTTCAGTAGCTTGGGTTTCACCAATACTCATAACCTCTGAGCCATGTCATACGAAAGAGAGTAAGCGACATTCCCTCCCGAAAAAACTGAAAGAAAACTCTAGCAGTGGCTGTTTAAAGTGAAATATATCTGTCTCATGCATTCTCTTCTCTGTTCCTTTCTGACACGCAAACTCTTACAGGTTTTGAAGACTATGGAGCTTACTGGAGATATAACTATGAGACCATTGAGGAAGACATTCAGTACAAGTATACCAGAAATCAGCTGATGGAAGACGTTCGTTCTATATACAAACAGGTACGTCGATTATCCGTTCATGTCAGTAGATTGTATGTGTCATGTTTCAAAGCATCAGCATTAGTTAGAGTAACAATGTATAGTTTGTTGATTGTGTGAAGTAATTAACAGTGATTTATTGTTGTTTTTTTCACAGATCCTGCCCTTATACAAGGACCTGCATGCCTATGTAAGAGCGAGGCTTATGGAGGTCTACAAAGGCAACATTGATTCAGAAGGCCCTCTGCCAGCCCACTTGCTGGGTATGTTGAGGATTTTCAGTCCTGTCAGAGAGATCATCATTTTTACTAATAGTTTCTTTTGAATGAGTTTGGGGCATCATAGTCAAGAAGTAAACATCACATAGTCAAAAGCATCAAGAGATTCATTATCATTAAAGATTTAATATTCATTCTTTATTGTCATAAACAGAGAAACAGTTGCACTGCACAATGACATTTTTCACTTGCTGTCCTCTCTGATTATCATCCATAAAATACAAATAACTTAACAGTCTAAAAAAGAAAGTTGAAGGGGAAAACCAAACAGAATGGGGGGATGGAAATCCCTTTGCTACATAGACAGTATAATTTATATATTGGGAGTAGTTATTAATATTTATATTATGTCTCTCCTGTCTCTTTTTTCGTACTTTCTATCATAATTACATTGAGTTTTAATTGTTGCTATTATTATTATTATTATTATTATTATTATTATTATTATTATTATTATTATTATTATTATTATATTTTTCAATTGAGAGACAAACTCACCAGGAAATCACTGCAGTTAAGAAATATATACAGTATGTCACACTATAAGATAACACAGGGGAAATGTGGTTGTTGCAGGAGGACAAGGACAGAAATAAGTACAGATAAATTGAGTGTCGAAAAGTACAGTGTAATAAAATTAAAATAATAAGAGGTTTATACAATAAAGAATAGAATAAAAAATAGAAACAATACTAGAGCAATTAAAGAGAAATCACAAGTAAAAAGTGACAGTGGTGTGATTATTAATAAAGTGTAATCAGTGTAATAAAGAATTCAGCTTCAGAGCAGTGAGATTTGAATGTTCATGTAAGTCCCAGTCCAGACTTGTGTATTTATATATACACCTCCCTTTGAAAGGGATTGACGACATACACCTAACTATGATCAACATTAGGCGGAACAGGGTCTACTCAGTGTATTTAGAGTGAAAAATAATTAGCCTTTATGTTGATTGTTCAGGTGACATGTGGGGAAGATTCTGGACCAACCTGTACCCTCTGTCAATCCCCTACCCTGACAAACCAGATATTGATGTCAGCAAGGCTATGGTGGAGAAGGTACAGTACAATTAAGTTGATTCTGTTTTTCTTTGTGTACGTTAAACAATACTGATGAACATGACAACATATAACATATATTACATATTTAAAACATGTTATATAGTGTGATATGGTGCATGCAGACATTAAAATCCTACATTGGAACTTAAACCATCTTCCAAATGTCGACTTGAATTTCAGGGTTGGGATGAGATTCAGCTTTTCAAAGAAGCAGAGAAATTCTTCATGTCTGTGGGCCTTTATGAAATGTTCCCAAACTTCTGGAAGGACTCCATGCTGGTTAAGCCTGAGGATGGACGTAAGGTGGTCTGTCACCCCACAGCCTGGGACATGGGAAACAGAAAGGACTTTAGGTTTGTAAAATCCACAGACTAGCACACATTCACAGCATCAAACAAATATCAGAAAAAGAGAAAAGTCCAGCCAACCAATTATTCTCTAAAAACTTTTAAGGGCAGCTTCTCCCCATCAAGCAATGCTTTTGGTGATTGATTAAAAGCTTAAACTGTATATTTACCCCCTTCCCCCATTCATCATGAACTCAAAGATATAAGATTTTCTGTATGTACACAAAAGTTGGTGTTAGTGTATGTGAGCACTAACTTTGCATACTTTCGAGTGGCCTTTTATTGTGGCCAGCCTAAGGCATACCTGTGGAATAGCCACGCTGTCTGACCAGCATCTTGATATGCCACACTTGTGAGGTGGTTGGATTATCTCGGCAAAGGAGAAGTGCTCACTAACACAGATTTTGACAGATTTCTGAACAATATTTGAGAGAAATAGGCCTTTTGTGAACGAGAAAGTCTCAGATCTTTGAGTTCAGCTCATGATGAATGGGGGAAAAAACAAAAGTGTTGCATTTATAATTTTGTTCAGCATAATTATAAGGCTTACATCTGTGATAGTTGACTTAGACACATAGTAGCTCTTTAAAAATTATTTTCACGTGAGATAATTTATTAGGGTTGTTTTGTGCTGTACGAGAAGAGTAATTTATCTCTTCATCAGTACATGAGAGCCATAAATATTAAATTGCTAGAAATAATCTCAGAGTTATTTGTTCCTGCTGATAAAGAAAACCAAAGTCTTTATGTTGTCAAATATTAATCCATATAGCTTTTCCAGCAGTCACTGTTTTTGGAGGTTTGAGTGTCTCTTTTCAAAAGTCAGGTTTTATGCCTCCTTAAGTCAGTTTGGGTTAAAATGACTGAATGAAACACATTCTCCATAAAACATTTTACTCCACCTGTCTCCTTAAACAAGGACTTGATTTTTTTATTGAACTTGGGCTTCAGTGTTTGTTACATCTGACTCATCAGAAACATGTTATTGCGCTCTTTATGGGTACATTATATCTGATAAGGCATCATACCACGACTGTGTCACACATTATAACTGCTGACAACAACACTTCTGTTGTGGTGTCTTTAGAATCAAAATGTGCACCAAGGTCAACATGGACGACTTCCTCACAGCACACCATGAGATGGGTCACAACCAGTACCAGATGGCTTACCGTAACCTCTCCTACCTCCTGAGGGACGGAGCCAATGAGGGTTTCCACGAGGCAGTCGGAGAAATCATGTCCCTCTCTGCTGCAACGCCGAAACACCTGAAGAGCTTGAACCTCCTGCCTGCTGACTTCATTTATGATAATGGTACTATTGGTGTAAATTACGCTGACAATTATCAAACAAAAAAAAATATTTTTCTTTAAACTATATTCTGACAGTAGTACATGACACGGATAAGATCTGGTTCCCTCTCCTACTGCTCCCAATGCCATTTGTAAGAATCCACCGCTCCTGGGTCAAAACAAGCAATCAGAGCCAGTGTCAAAAACTGCTTGTGCAAACACAATACAGCCCCCCTCCTGGCATTATAAGATGATGTGAAGTGTAATGGGGTCTATGTCTACATGAAAAAGGTTGTAGAAACCCACAGAGAATAATCACCTGATGCAGAGTTTCCATTTAACTGTATGGAGCTTTTTGGCATATTTCAGCAAATTGTTCCGGCCCCTAATTTTCAGCGTTATTTCCAGCAGCAACAAAAACTCACTGTACACTGCCTGCCAAGCATCGAACAGCAGACAGACACAAGTTGGTGGAGACCAAAAAGTAGCTAAAAGACTTAGCATTTTAGCATTGACCTTGTTTCCACTGCCATGTGGCCAAAAAAGTTAGTTATTATAAAAAAGTTATTCGAGGTTTAATTTGAATAACCCAGCCTTGTTTCATAGCCCCTGACAGCTTTTTTGAGGTTTTTGCTAACACGAATTTGATGAATATTCTCTTAATCCATGAAGGACAATGAATCATTTACCTGGCTACAGAGATACAATCCAAAGTTTTCAAGTGTCTCTGGGTTTCTGCCCTCGAATGGCATGTAGGATAAAAATAGCTTCAGCCACACTGGAGCCACCTGGATGGATCATGTCACACCCGTTTTCACCTGTTTACTTCAATGAAACCAGATTATCAAGGTTAACAGGACCTTAGGCCTTTTGCTTAATGTTATCCAACAATATAATTTTTGTGTCTGACATCTGTATCATAAATAGAATGCAGATTGCTACACACTTCCCCAAAAATTAATAATATTCAAAAAATGATGTCCAGAACTAACTTTTAAAATTATGTTCAACACAGAAACAGACAGCTACCTGTCCATTGCACTTTCTATAACGTAAACCGTTTTGTGTTTTTTGCCTTGCAGAAACCGAGATCAACTTCTTGCTAAAACAGGCACTCACCATCGTGGCCACGCTGCCATTCACCTACATGCTGGAGGAATGGAGGTGGCAGGTGTTTGCAGGGAACATCAGCAAGGATGAATGGATGGAGCGCTGGTGGGAGATGAAGTAAGCCAAGACATATATGAAGGATCTGTAAATAAAAATGTTCCCAGGCTAATCGCTGTAATCAAATACAGTCAGGATATCAACAGTGGACATACTGCAGAAAAATATTCTGGATTTTGATGTTGTGTAACCTCAGTGGCTGCTTCACTGCAGGTCAGTGGTTACAGCGTGCATCAGTATTGATTCTCTGTTGTCATAACAGGAGGGAGCTGGTAGGGGTGGTGGAGCCTGTGCCAAGAGATGAAACCTACTGTGATCCGCCTGCTTTGTTCCATGTATCTGGAGACTATTCTTTCATCAGGTAACACTCTCCCTGTAAAGCTGCAAGGGAAAAAGTAGCACAACATCTTAACTCCAGACAGTTTGAACCTGGATTTTCTCAAAATCAGCTTTGATAAGAAGGTTCAGTTCAGTGTGCGTTATTATTAATATTGTTTTCTGATTAAAAACTGCATTCATTTACTATGTGCATGTTATTTTGCTTTTTAATTTTTATTATACTGTTCAGTTCTGCTCAAAATCTTGCCAACCGTTCCACTAGAGAGCTACTTATGATAAAATTTGGCAATTGTTTAGTACTGTAATACCCCAAAGACACAAATATGATATTCATTTAAAAATATTCAGTTACCATGTAATGGCATCTGTAAATATTACGTTTTTTAATTATTCATGACATGACCACTTGCAAGCTGAATGGTAGAAAGTGAACAAGAAGTGCTGAAATATTCAAAGATTCAAACTAGCATCAAAATGGTATAAGAAAAACCTGAGTGTTTTTCTTTTGACTGATTTTCAGTCAGAGATGGAGTATCATAATTAAAGATTTTTTTAAAAATAGGGTCCAGTTTGATAACAAGTGCCCCTGTTCTGCTATAACATGTCACCTGTGTGTGTGTGTGTGTGTGTGTGTGTGGTTGTGAATACAGGTACTTCACAAGAACCATCTACCAGTTTCAGTTCCAAAAAGCGCTCTGCGATATGGCTGGTCACACGGATGCCTTGTCATCATGTGACATTACAAATTCTACTGCAGCAGGAAACAAACTGAAGTAAGGATGACTTCCTGTCCCTCTTTTAAAGCTGTTACAGAATCAACTGTATTTTGGTTATTCTTGTGATAGAGCTACACATTTTCTGTTCAATCTAACCATTTGAAAACAAAAGAGAGATAAGGTTTCATTTCTGTATTGCTGTAGCGCAATCATCACTGTTTTCTTTTAGGAATATGTTAGAGCTGGGAAGGTCTCAGTCCTGGACCAGGGCTTTGCACACAATATCCGGTGACATTAAGATGGATGCCCGCCCCCTGTTGGACTACTTCCAAAAGCTTCATGACTGGTTGAAGAAAGAGAACACAAAAAACAACAGGACTGTAGGCTGGAAGTCAGCAATAGATCCATGTGAGTAGCAATGATACTCACATTTAAGATTATTACCTCTAAAACTAAAATAGATTTTAAAAGTAACCGACATTTTGGGTGTTATGCTCATCTGCTTTCTTGCCAAGGGTTAGATGAAAGGAATTGACGCCACTCTTATGTCTGGATGGTAAATATGACTCTACTGCTAGCAGTTGGTTAGCGCTTTGCACAAAGACTGGGAACAGGCGGAAACAGCTAGACTTACTCTGTTCCAACACCGCTAAAGCTTACCAATTAACACATCATACCTTGCTTGTTAACAAAAAACAACATATAAAAACAACACACAATGTTTTATTGGGGGTTATGTGCCAGACTATTTCTTGCCCAGTAATTACAGTTTTTCTCAGTCGCTTTGGTGCATTTCTCGAATCATCCTTAACATTTGCAAAACAGTAAGTGCATTTCTCAAAACAGGTAGTACAAATGGCACAACACAGTGGATTACCTGCAAAAGGCCATAACTTGCTTAAAATCCTTAGTCTATCTCTCAAAAGCAAATCTTTATGTCATTGAACTTGTCAGTGCCATCAAAACGACAAGTCCTTATGTCTTCTTTATGAACAAGCAAGTCAAAATGTTTAGCCATCTTGTCAATATAACAGTGTACTGTCAAATACAGTGTAAGTATTTTGTGATGTACGTTTTGGCTAAGATTTTGATGACAATGATTGAGAATGCACAAGGCTGCACTTTTTTTGTATGGCATATATAACTTTCACCAGTGCGAAGTTATACATTGCAGGAGAGAGGACAGGAATCACAAATATGCTTTTACTGTTCGTACTGTAATTTGTTGACAGAGCATGTCATTGTAAGAAGAAAAGAAAGAGACAGGACCTGTTGCATGGGATGCACCCCTTTGGCTGACGTTCCGGTCTGTTGTATCAAAGATTGTCTTCCATATCACAATAGATTTCTTCATCAATTCAGGACACATTTACAAAAAAGTTCTAATAGACATGTGTAGAATGTCTATCTATATATACATTCATATATACATATAGATAGATTAATAAATAGATAGACAGGATATGAAGAAAGTATTTTAATTTTACTTTAACTTTGATTTTTGAGAACGTGTTCCACCATTTTGCATGTAGTTACTACAGTTTTTCTCAGTCGCTTTAGTGCATTTTTCACATCATCCCTAACATGTGCAAAATAATAAGTGCATTTCTCAGAACAATTTGTACAAACTGCAATATACAATAGATATGTTTCTAAAGCTAGTCAGTCACTAAAAATCCTTCGTACATCTCTCAAAAGTAAATATTCATGCCAATGATCATGTCAGTGTCATCAGAATGATAAGTCATTGAGTCATTGTTCAGGAACAAGGTCATCAAAATGTTTAGGCATATTGTCAATGTAACTGTGTACTTTGACAGTATTACCTGGTGTAAACTTAGGCTACAGTTTGGATGACAGTTACTGTATTGAAAATGCACATGGCTGCACTTCTATGGCATATATTAATTTCAACAGTACTACTTACATATTACTGTATGTGGGTTATTGATTGAAAGAGACTGGACAGGATTTTGTTTTTCACAGCTTTTACTAGTGCTACTTTATGAAAGAAAAAAACAAACTTCCTTTTGCCTTCCACCACGCATCCTTGCTCCTCTTCTTCCTCCTCTTGGCTGTTGACCCTGTTCGTTTCCTGGTCCATCCATTATTGGAAAATTGCAACTATGTGGTCTGTTTATATATGCTTGCCAATTGATTATTCGTGAGATGCACCTTTGAGCAATTTAGACAACTGGTTGATTGTTGGTTGAACTAACACTTTACATTCCTTCATGAGTGCGGGTCAATTTCACTTGCACGATTCATCAATTCACGTTTTTGTACAAAAGGTCTAATAGAATTGTGTAAAACTATGCTTGACCGTTTATGACAAATATTTCAACAATTTTGCATGTAATGGCTTATGCAAGGAACTAATGCCTAGATGTTTTGAGGGGTAAGACTATTCAACAGAGAACCATCTACTATATTTTGCTCAACATGACATGAGCAATTGAAAATGTGGCAAAAAGCTGACACTTGCACATTATCAATTGCAATGTGTACAAAAGCAATTGTAAATTGTTCAAAGGAATAAGAAATTGCTTTAATGTTGTGCACAAGTGACTAGATGATTTGGAATTTGTAAAAGTAGTATCAAGCATTGCACTTTTGATCTAAGAAATGCACCAAAGCGACTGAGAAAAACTGTAATGCAATGAACTTATGCCAAGATGTTTTGGGGGGTAAGATTATTCAATAGAGACTGGTATAATTCATTGTGATCAACAGGACATTGATAATGTAGGAAACAGCAGACAACTGTACATAATCATTTGCATCAGTGTGTCAAGTCATTTGCAATTTGTTCAAAACAATGAGAAAGTGCTTTTATGATGTGTGCAAGTGACGAGATGATGTGGAGGTTGAACAATTAGTTTTGAGAATTTCAATTCTGATCTGTGAAATGCACCAAAGCAACTGAGAAAAACTGTAAGCGGAGTCTTGTCAGATTACACAAAGTATTGACCTTTTCATCTAACACTTAAAAGGCAAATAAGCACATTTCTCCCTTTGTTCTGGTATAAGTTCAGTATGTGGGGACTTGGCTTGCAAACCAGATGGTCACCTGTTTGAATCTTGCCCGGACCACTGCCAAAGGTGCCCTTGAGCAAGGCCTTTAAACTGTATGAGGGGACAAACAACTCTGTCACCATTACGTAATTACGTGTACTTCTTAACAAAAGGGCACTGAAGTAAAAAAAATAAAGTCCCTAAAGACATTTTAAGGAAGTAGAAAAACATGACTTAAGACATGTTTTTGCATGAAACCAAAACAAACCTCATTAATAGAAAGTCAATTTCCTGAATGAAAAAACTGAGCTTGCTGCAAGTTGCTTCTGCTGCTGCTGTACACAGCAAGGAGAATTTTTACTCAATACCCTATGTTTTATGACTTATAAGCAAAACATAAAATGCTTCATAACTGCCACATGGTGGTGCTACTGGCAGCATATCAAGCACATGCCCAGGGATGATGCATTTAAGAGTTCTGGCAGTTCAAGTGTTTTTTGCCATGGTATAAAAATATTGTTAATCAATCAGAGACAAACAGTAGGTGTTTGCCAAAATAAAATGCATGAGTTGTGACTGGGGTATGCCAACTATCTTAAGTAGCACATTTGGTGCTACGAAATGTGAGAAATGTGTTTAGCAAAAATAACTGAATTCATTTATTGATTTTTTTTTTCTTTTACAGATTCTGAGTATGCCATTAAAGTGAGAATAAGTTTGAAGGCTGCCATGGGCGATAGTGCTGTGAGTATTTTTGATCATTTTAGAAGTGTTATTACATTATATGACTACACATGAAATTAATTTTGCACCTTTGAAGTGAAGTTCAGTCTGTTTCAGATCATGGCAAATATTTACCAACTAATATGTGTTTCAGTATTCCTGGAACGGCAACGAGCTGTTCCTGTTCAAGGCCAACATTGCATATGCTTTGAGGCAATACTACAGCCAAAAGAACGAGATACTTCTCTTCACGTCAGTATCTGCCAAACAAAATATATGAAGATACTTTATGCTTTGTTTTCCTCTGACTTTCTTTTGTTACCACATTTGTTTGAGAACTTTTCCTGGTTTGCACCTGCAGACCAGAGAACGTCCTGGCGTATAAGGAGACTCCCAGAATCTCTTTCTACATTGTGGTCACCAACCCAGCAAATCCCTCCATATATATCCCAAAGGATGATGTGGAGGCTGCCATACGGTAAGGCAGTGTATTTTGATTATATACAGTATATTCCAAAACACTAAGTGTAATATTCTTGTTTTTTTCTAGCACCATCAACAGGGCTAAATTTCAATTTGTCAAGTACATTTAATAGGTGTGAGCAATAATAAACGCCAGTTCAATATTTATCCCAGGCTATGTCGAGGCCGAATCAACGATGCCTTCCAATTGGATGACAGGACGCTGGAGTTCGTGGGTATCCCACCAACACTAGCTCCTCCCGTGGAGCAGCCAGTGACGGTGTGGCTGGTTGTATTTGGGGTGGTAATGGGAGTTGTGGTGCTAGCGGGTGTCTACCTCATCATCTCTGGTGTCAGGGAGCGCAAAAAGTGAGTGCTTGCTCTCAAGACTGAGACCCATTTCTACCATGTTGATCCAGTTACTTGCATAGCTGAAATAATGTTGTGATTCTTGTGTGGTTTCAGGAACTCTGCAAAGACAGGCATGGAGAATCCTTATGATACAAACCCTGAAGGACAAACTAACAAAGCCTTTGAGGAGAGTGACAATGAGCAAACTGGATTCTGAGTCCATTGCTGTCACTGGAGAACAGAGGGAAGGTGCTTACGTACAGTAGACTCATAGTCACTGTCCTAGAATGGGAAAGTGAAGATCTTGCTCTTAAAAGGACTTTCCCTCATTCACCAGTGCATGGCCTCTTATCAAACATCAACATAACTGATAAATATGTTTGTGTGAAAGTTTTAGTTTGTTAAGAAGTTTGACCATCACAGTTATTGTATAGTAAATACCTTTGTAAAAAAGTACACTTAATTGTATACTTCCATGTGAATGTACTCAAAGTGTTTTATTTTTGACACACTTTGTGAATAAATATACACATGTACAAACAAATGTTTTTATAATTAAGTGTATTTAAGTATACTTTTTGTAAAAATAATGGACATTTTTCTTTACTTTGTGTATACTTAAATTATAACATTGAATGTATTTTCGATAAATATTAATATATATTAACAAAACTGCAAATGCTTTGCCTATTTCAAGTACAACAAAGTATATTTAAGTTCAGTTATAACTTTATGGTGTTTTAAAATAGCACAGTCAGGTGCACTTGTGTGTAATGTAGTCAATAGTATTTTAAGTTGTACAGTGTTAGTTATATATCATGAATACTACTATTAATAGTACAAAAAGAGTATCTATCAGAATAATTACTTTTATATAATTCAAAATGTTACTATATTATATTACTTTATACTATTAATATTTGATGGTCAGACAGCTTTGTAATATTTGATACTTTTGCTTGTTTTAAAATATCAAATTAAATGTTGACAATGCACACCTGGTAAGTAGGTCCATAACAAAAAAATATAAAATAAAGTATTCAATGACTAGTTTATTGAAAATGTCTATTACTAAAATGTTGACTTTTCAAAAAAAGACAAGAAAAGTTTTGAATAAAATGTATACACATTTCCAAGTGCTAGTCATTTTATTACTCACCTGAAATATGTGTGTATACATTTTGGGTGGTCAAAGATCACAGTGTTCTGATAGAAGAGCAATACATTGACATTATGTGAGCAAAAGCTAAAAGTATAAGTGTAGGATGTGTTATTAAAAGGATCATCAAATATTCTCAAGTATACATGCATACAGTACATAAAACATTATATAAGCCATCATTCAGAAATCAATTAATGTTTGAGCTTTTTTTAATACAATGCGTTTATGTTTATAGTTTTACTATATTATAATTATGCTCACAACGTACCTTAATAATGTACATTAGAAAACCCAAAAAACAGAAAAACTGATTACCAAAAATTATGTCACATATTAAAATATATAAATGGACTTTACACACATACACTTTTTTTTAATTGAATATAGTTGTATGATACATAACTACGTACCTCTGCAATAGCAGAATTTGAAACAGTGACATGTCCAGTGTGATTGGACCAGGTGGCTCAAATGAAAGAGCTCATCTCATAGTTTTCTTTTGTTTAATATCACCTTCAATATCCAGATAAAACTAACAAGAGAATTTTAATGGTAAAGCTGACTTGACTGAGAACTACACGCCTGAAGGAAGTGACTCTCCATCACCTCTGAATGATGAAGAGGAATGACTCATCTTCCTCCCCTCCATCCAGGCATCCCATTTCAACTGAGTCTGTGTTGACAATATGGATGAACCAGCCGTTGTACAGCGCTGACTCAAACTTCAGCTGTTTGGAGCGATCACCTTTCATGTAGAAGAGGAAAGAGAAGGTACTCTCATCGCTCTTGGAGATCTGCTTCAGCCTCTGCTTTTCGCATGTCTGAAACAACAAATGTGTGAATATGCATCACAGAGAGAACAAGTGACTGTGAAATCATCCTGGCAGTGAGAATTTTACTTTGCTTGCAATTGTCACAGTCATAATAACCAGCTTTTTAAACTCATGAAATAAAAATTCTGTACAACACAGAGTATGAATCCTAGTGACTCTGAATTCTTTTAAGACCAAATACCTGCAAAACCAACATTAGTCACATCAGTCTCAACTTGTGTTTTGAGATCAAGAACAGTGTCAAGCGGATTTCTTCTCAACACGTCACCGCAGCATTATTGTTGGACACCACATGGTAATTAGGGTAATTAGCATGTGGTTAGCATGCTTACATGCTAAACTAAGACAGTGAACCTTGTAAATATTATACCTGTCCGTTAGGAACTTCATTTGTGCTGAGCATTAGTGCGTGTACCGTTCACATTCCAGAAACACAGCACAATATACCACACATCACATTATCAGTAATAAAAGGTTGTATATAAATAAGTTAATAAATAATCCTGGAAAAGCACAGTTTTAGAAAAAAATGCTAAAATTAACATGAATGATTTAATGCAATCGTTTTACTATTACAAACCTAATTTGTCATAACACATGGTCAGATTTGACAGAGACATGTTAGTATACAAAATGAAAACGGATGAGGGCTATTTCAAAAACAAATCAGTGACATTTAAAAAATACAAACATAAGAGGAAATTCAACTATCCCCAGAGATTTGTTGATTTGTTTATTGCATTCCAGTGAATGAAACTCTCATTTGATAGCAACACTTCCGTTTTTTCTCTGCCACTCTCTGTCAACAGACACTCCATAGAGAAATAATCATTCATTTAAATCTACATCAAAAAAGTGCTGCTGATCTTCAAGTAGACCTACTAAATCTATAGACTACAGGAGTAAAGATGTTCAGCCAACAAAGATTGTTCCACTTAAGTTTGTAGACAGGATAGAGACTTTCAAGTCGCTTGTGTCTGAGTCAAGTCTCCCATCACTGGTGTTGAGTCATTTGGGTTAGATTCAAAGCTAATTTCCAAGTCTTTTAAGCCATGGCTTAAGTGATGTTGAGACCAAAGGTCTGTCTGTTGGTCCATCAACAACTTAGCACCAGCCTGAAATATCTCAACAATATTTAGATTTATTGCCATTAAAATTACATTTATGGTGCCATTAGGATGCATTGAATTTTGGTGAAACTTTTCATCTGGAGTGAAACGTTCAACTGATCCAGTGAAATATCATCTACAAGATGGACTGTCCCAAATTTGGAATACTGTACAAATACATTTATAGTTCCCAGGTGAAAAATCTTAATGACCTTTGTATCCAGTACCATAATCAGGTAAAAATTTAAATTTCAGACCGCAATATCTGTACCAAATGTCATGGCAATCCATCAATCGCAACCTCATGGTGGAGCTAAAAAAGTTAAAGGCGCACCAAACAGTAGGATTCTAGGGACCATGAATGTCATCATTTCATCAACATTTTTCTCTTAATCTGTTTAATAGTCGTTGAGATATTTCAGTCTGGACCAAAGTGGTGGACAACAGTGCCGTCCATTCATTAAGCCATGCTGCTTACATGGCTAAAAATATAGAATTTTCACAAACTTTATTCTAAGTCGTTGACATTTTCATGTCTTTCCTGCCTCTACATTACCTCAAACGTCTGTTTCCATGTGACCTAGAACTGTATGAAACAGGTTAGATATAATGTGTAAATTAACTCATTAAGTAACAGTTATTACCTCCACTTGTAGGAGCGCCCTCCCCCCTTCCATGCAACACCTGAGGAAGCAGTTGGATTCAGCCAAGTTTAGGACCACTGGCAATCCTCTGAAATGCTCCAGAACGTTTGACTTGTAGTAGTAGATGGTCATCCTCTCTGAACACAAAAGAAATTACAATTCCCCTAATAGAGCATCTTGAACAGTGAACTATGTGTAATGAATGGAGAATATGAAATGAAAAACTCATCTGTGATTACTGTCATTAAAATGCCAATGTTGATGCATGATACAAACCCGGATTTGGTGAAGCATAGATGATCTTTTGCGAACAGAGAACTCTGAGATATTGGTGAGTAGCCACATGTTTGATTGAAAAGTTCTTCTGCCTGTCCTGTCTGAAACTTTCACTTCCTCTTGGAACTGAAAATGACACAGGGAACTTTTACATAGCTTTGCTCTCTAATCAGGTCTAAATACATAATAATGCATTTTAACAGTAATTTCAGTTTTCTTGACCTGTCTATACCAGGGTATCTTCAAGAGGTCAACTTTTTATGAGTAAAAAACAACAACACTGTTTTCAGCTGTATGAGATTTTTTTTCTTATATTCCAATGTGTTTTGTTGCTTGGTTTATTTAGCTAAAGAAGTAGGACACTTTTTGGAAAAAGTCATTCTCCAGTTTTCCTGAGAAAATGGGACTTGGGACATGGGACTTGTTACAAAACCAGCAGTGGGGGTCTCACGGTTTACATTGTTCTATAGATTTGTTACTTAAGTAAAAGGCCTGAATACCTCTTCCACATGTGGTTGTTTTTATTTTATTTGTTTAAGTGTTTTCAGGGATAGACCAAGAAGAAGAAACATATTGTATTTTTAGAAATACATTATAATTAAATTAAACCTTATGAAACTTAACTAACTCACTTACGTAACAGATATTATTAGCCCAAAAGAGAAAAGAAGAGAAGGCAGAAGAAAAAAAACAAAACTACTCACCAAGCGTCACCGTGCTGGTCTCTGCCATCATGACAACGTCATTTAAAGTGCATGCTGTCCCATGACATCCCTGACAGGGGGACTCGGTGTCACAGCCCCTCCCTCTCACCACAGAGATGCTGGTCTTCATCATGGAAATAATGAGCAGATCCCTTCCCTCCCCATTCTCATCATTTTCAGCTTGGCAAACATCCTCCTCTATACACCCATTCTCCCCTTCATCATCCTTCTTCTTCCCCACTTCATTCTCCTCTAAGTCTTCCTCCCTCCTCATCTCCATGCTGAAACTGATCATTGTGGACTCCTTGGAGACGGGATAAAAAGTGTTCTCATTGAGGCAGGGCTGCTCAGTGAGCTCCTTCATCCTCTTGTCCTTGTGCACTGTCTGGGAGGAGGGTAGAAGTGGATGTGGGTTCAGACTTGGCTTTGACTCTATGTCTCTTTGTGTCTGACACATTGTGTGTTATTAATAATAAAAATATATTTAATTTAATGGAGCCTTTCATGGCACTCAAGGTCATCTTGCATCATATAAGATCAGTAATAAATACAGATAATAACCACATAATAAACATATATTATCAGTTGTGTGACAATTCACTCCCAAACACCTACAGCTACTACCAAAGTTACAATGGATGTTCGTCCTCTGGTGAATACCTAAATGTAGACAGTGTAATGTGATGTCATGCTGACTTATTTCCATTGCAATATAATAATTTAATAAAAAATAATCTTACTGGTCAGCTTTTTGTGTAATTTAAACACTACAGTTAATGTATTGATAATAAGCAGAACATCACCAAAGTTTACTAAAATTTTACTTTCATTCATCCCAATTACTAACAGGATTAAAAAGGTACAGCTATTGTGAGACCTAAAATGGAACATTTCGCATGTGTATTCTACAAATGTATCTTCAGTTTGGGGAAAACAGCTCATAAAGAAACAATGTGACAGTTTGGCTGAGTTTTCTCTTAAAACACTGAGAAATTGTTCAAAGCAACACCACATCCTGGAGATGTTGTCATTTTTCAGCCTTCTCAGACTGAGAGACTGAAATAGAATAGAGAATACAATAGAGTCTGAAATAGAAACTTTACCTTGAAGATGTTCAGTGTGAAAGACTGTGGAAGCCCATGAACTCACCAGCAATGGATTACCCTCAGCTAACATTTGTGCCAACTCCTCAGGTGTGACATTCTGAAGATCCATGCCATTTATCTGCATCAATTTGTCTCCTCTCCTGAGAAAAACAGAAACGTTAATAAACACCATTGCCAGTGCCTGTTCACAGGGGCCAATGAGATGAAATGAAAATGAGCATCCATAGGTTGATGGATGTGGATCAATCGCTGGGATGCACACGCTGGAGCACATGCTTTATTGTGAGCATGTGAAAAAGTCTCTTTATAGTTAATTCGTTGAAGAGGGAAGAACATATATTTGCGCAAAGGGAGACCGAACACACATTCATCATACTGAAAAGCCTGTGACTGCATGTCAAATTGCACCAAGCACAACGCTGCGCTCCCTTGGGTCCGCAGCAACACACCTGCCACATTTGAAGGCAATTGGATGAATGGTTCCTTCCATAATCAAAATACAAACAGACAGACAGACAGTGATTCCTGTCTTTATTAGAGATAGAAGCCATAAACTTTATTAAAGGTTTTTTGGTTGTAACTATATTAATGTAATAAACCAATAATATATTAATAGGGAAAGTCCAAATCCATTTGGAAGGTGTATTGCCTCCTTAGCTGACCTAAAGTTGCATGAATGTGATTCGTGTGGTGATATAAACAAACAAAAGTGCTCTGATACTAGCAAGGCTATTTTGCCACCCAGAGCGGACAAAGCATCAACATCAGCAATGTAGAAAAACACACAGCACATACAGAGAAGTCTGTTACACTACAAGAAAACACACTGTTTTCCGCCAAACCCATAGTTTTGTTTTTTTTCCCATCACAGATCTGTCAGTCTGTATTTCTGCTTTTTTGTGTCCTTTTCACAGGTCTTTAAATAAGCTGGTTTGATTGGAAAAAGGTGATGTCACATATGTCTGTGCTCGAATTTAGCAACATTTGAATCTGAATCAGATAACAAACACAGTCCTGATAATTCGGATTTGATTGTTCTGTTGTAAAAATGTTAATAAATAATACCAAAACATGTTTTTTATGTTATGGAGAAATGTTTCAGATTTCCAGCAAAGTTATACGTCTCTCTCACTGTTGCAATAAGTGAGAATTTATCTGCAGATTATTTTCTTGATTAATTGTTAGTCTGGAAAAAAATACTACTAAGAAAACTCCCTGTGTCCAAGGTGGGATCTTCAGATGTCTTGTTTTGTCAGACCAACAGTCTAAAGCCCAAATTATTGAAAGAAAATCCCATTTAAGAATCTGACCGTAGATAATGTTTGCAATTTTTGAAAATAATTAACTGTTTATATGCTCATTTAGCTAACGCTTTTATTCAAAGCGATTTACAATTTCTATACTAGGCAACAAAGGATTACGTGTCTTGCTCAGGGACACATTGGTGTCTCACAGTGGATTCGAACCCGGGTCTCTCACACTAATGGCATGTGTCTTATCCACTGCTCCATCACCACCCATTCTCAATGTAAAAGATCAAGAGATCCATTCATCACATACTTGCAAGTACATTAAGGTAAGAAAACCATTACATACGATTGATAAACCCTATAGGAAAGTAAGCCTTATTAGAAAGTGGTAGTATTTTAGAGTAGTTGCCAGTCTTTCAGTTAATATTTGTTCTGCAGGCACTATCTAAGATTTAAAATCACAAACAAAAACACTTTTTTAAAAATTTGCCTGCTTGTCTTTCAGAGTTTGTTTCTTGTTAATAATCTCATTCATCTTGTTTATGTGCCATAATTGACTGTGATGAAATAACTGTTATTATATATTAGACTGTTGTGTGACTTTACAGGTAGAGAAGAGTTTTTTATGTCCTGTCTTGAGTAACTTACTTTCTTATGTTAGGAAAGCACATTGTGGTCTGTGCTCGAAAAGTGCTAAACAAATAAGATGTCACTTATTTTTGTAACAGTAGCCTATGACACAATAAATTGGGTTTTCTGAGAGACTTCATTTGCTACAAGCACTGAAGAAATGTTTTTGTTAGTTTGTTAGTTGCTGAGAAACTATTAATCAGTGTGCCAGTGTCTGACATATACCTTACAAACATTTTTTCTCCACTCCCTTTTTTGTACTTGACCACATTTTCCACGTGATACTGGTGCTTCGCTTCATGGATCTGGTGGACGATCAGCACGCCTCCCTTAACCAGTGAATCCTGACATTTAGGAATAAATAAACATATTTTCTCTTAACTTAACAACATACACAATCATATCTTTCGAAATGTATCTCTTACAAAGCAGAGTTTACTGTCAAAGACAGATTTTGTCACCCACCTTCAGATCCATGGTGCTGGTGGCGTCCACGGCTGGTAATGCTGATAAAAGTGAAAACACCAGTGATGTGGCCGTCTTTTAAAGCCTTCAGTGTGTTTGTGCTTCTGCTTTGCATGAACAGAAGGGGAAGTGGGCATGAGGTGTCACTGATAGGGAACTGATGTCAGATGAGGAAGTCACTGTAGATTAGTCTTAAATCAAAAAGGACTTGGTGTACAGTATCATTTCAAACAAAACTTGAGACATATGTGGAGCACCAAGTATTCATTATTTACTGTTAATGTAGAATCACTAACAGTAGTGAGGTCTGACTAATGAAAGGTTACCAGAAAAGTTATGTTATTCACTCCCACAAACAAAATCATGTTTTGTAAATATCTCATATAAAATACCTTTTTTTCCTTTTACTTGATGTTTACTTCCTTAATTCTTTAGCAATACCAATAACATGCATTACTGTAAAAGAAATTAACAAAGACCCAAATCATGAACAGAGAGAAGTGGAAATGACAGCTTTCCATTTAATTGATAGCATGTCACATTAAGTATGGGAACTACTGCAAGAATATTACTTCCTCTATGACAGCATTTAAATCTGTAGTGGAGAGAAAACAATATAAACTGTGGTTCAAGTAAAACGATGAGATGAGATTACAAACAGTTCTTCACAAACTGCAATTGTCAGTTTGTTACATTTTGGTTTCACATGACTCTTATAGGGAAATTACTAACAGTATTTTATTAAAAGGTAAACAGTAAACAAAAAATGCTTGTATAGCCTAAATGTTTGACTTTTTAACTTTTATTAGATTATGGTGATCTTCTACCTGACACTACTGTGTCCTACTTTTTATTTTGAGTAGCCAGTAGCAGACACATGGCTCACTTTTATGTATAAATAAATCTCTCCTTGTGCTCGTTCCTCCAAACCTGTGTACGTATACAAATCAGTTTGAAAGAATAAGGACAGAAAAGATAGATTTTGAGGTTTATGGTTCATTTTTGAATTTGGAAATAACAGTTTATCCAAAGCTTTCAGGCACATCTCAAAGGCCATGAGGCCAAACAAATTCATGTTTACATTCATTGTTTGTCATTAAAACACACATTGAATTCCTTGAGGTCTAACAATTCTTGTTGAGTGAATTCTCTCCCTCATAAAATATTTAATATTCTTTAATATTTTAAATTGTGTATTGTTTACATCCATAGCAGTATTAGAGTGTAAAAACTCACTGTACAGCCACATTTACACTGTACGTGTGATTATGCTGCCTCTCCTTGCTGGAACAATGCACAGCAGCACTTCAAATAGCTAAGAGAACTACAGCCAGTGTCTGGTTATGTTAATTTTGCATAAATACTGTAAATGAAAACAAAATCCACCTAACAGCATCTCTAAAGCTCAATTAACACAACATATCTTGTTTGTTTAAAAAACACAGTGTGACAACGACAATTTGTGTTTTTATTGTGGGGTTATGAGCTGGACTATTTTATGACTGGGACCAGTATTTTGTTGGAGTCTTGCCATCACAGTGAGTTTGCCAGGCAACTAGCGAGAGTTTTTTATGTTGAGCTTCTGTTCATGCAATACTTTATGATTGGATGGAATTTAAACTATTTTCTAGCGTGTTGTCTGTGTGCAAACTGCAAACATACAGTGCACTGCCTTTACTGTTTGTACATGGGGATGAGTTGTGTTACTAAATTTATACACACACACACACACACACACACACACACACACTGAAGCTATTTCCAGCTTTCCCCATTGAGCCAGTGAAGTCCAGCTAAATCTGTAGGGCCTGAGGTGGATTGAGTTACATGAGAGGCACACGCCACTGTCGCAAAATTTAAGGTCTACCACCATGTACTGCAATGTGCCACAGCTTGTTTCCGCCATCTAAGAAGCTGGCATAAGTTGCCAATCCGAACTCCACCAGGTGGGCTACTGTTATTATTCTGCATGATATGTTTGTCTGCCTGAAGGTGTTGAGGAACATTGACCTCTGAATTGCATTTCACTTCCTTAAATAAACACTTTTCATACAAACTCACTGCTGGGGGGAAAAAATAATGTGTTAATCAACTTCTCGATAATATTGAAATTTAAATCTATAGCTTTGAGGGTTTTTTTAAATGCTTCTAGAGTTCAAAATTCTCTTTTGCTGCCAAAACTAGAATGTCTAGCCAATAATTTCTCAGTATGTTATGCCTTTTATTGATTAATGTGGTGCTCCTTTTGGAGTGCTGTAAATGTGTTTGAAATGTTTTGCATCTGAGAATGATTTGAAATGACTAAACAAAACACAAGTCAACACTAGTCTGCTTTCAGTGATCAAACCGCCATTGAGTGAGAGTGACATGTTGCAGTTTAAGGAACTAACTGGTTACAAATCAGGTTTTGAAAGTAGGTTACTACTTACCTCCCCACTCTCGTTTTTAATTGTGTGCTGTAACTGTATTGCCTATGTGTGTGTTTCAGATGGTGATAATCGATGTGTTAATAATAGGGGGCGGCCCTCATGCCTTGACCCTGGCTAGTTTGCTATCCACCGCTGAACCTAATCCAAATTCAGACCCTCGACATGACTTACAGCTCTCCCCCTCTTGCTCGGTCCCTCCGAAGCCTCGGCCAAACCCAGAAACATCCAACAACAAACTCTGCAGTGGTAGGAAGAAGAGGAATGCAATAAAGGGTACAGTATGCTTGACTTTACTACTAAAATTTGTCGCCATTTTCATTTATTATCTCATATCTTGATCAGGCCACCTCACTTAGAAAATATAACAAAATAAATGAATGTTCCTTGTGAGATACCATAGCTAAACTTTTGCTTCCTTTGTGGCCTCATAATACAGCTTAGATGGGATTTGTGATTAGTTTCCACAGGTGTGACACTGGAGGAACGAGTACCAGAGTCAACGATATCAGAGAGTGTCATTCGCCCCCCACAAAGTCTCAGAGTGGTAGATTCCTATGGAGAGTGGACCCGTCTTTGGGAGAGCCAGTTCACAGCTCTAAACATCCCTCACCTGCGCTCACACACACTGGTGCACACAGATCCTCTCAATAAGGTATAAAACAAACAAATTCCCCTCAAGTAGAAATGAGGAAGCTGCTTTTAAAGCATGAATGTATGTGTGTATATTTTTCATTGACAGAAAGCACTGCAGGAGTTTGTTTTAAAGTCTGATCGTTTGGCGGAGCTTCACAGTCTTCCAGACCAGGTTTATATTCTGGATGAAAATGCATTCTTCAACGACATGAGGCTCGGCAAGAAGGAGAGAAAACGTCTAAACATCACCTCAACACTCAAGAAAAGTCTATCCTTCAGCCTGCCAGGAACCCAACTAAGTGTGGATTTCTTTAAAGATCAGGTTGGACACAGTATATATGTTCTGCATGAAATGATTAATGTTACACTAGTGTCACTATGTTACTCTACACAGGCAAAAACAATGACTAACTTAAAAAAACCCAACTGTGTTCACTTGACTGTGTCTGTAAGTACACATCTCAATTTGTATTAATTACTGCTCTCTCTAACATCACATTCATGGCATCACAATATTTATGAATAAAGAAGTTCCCAAAAGCATGCAACAATGCATCTAAATAACTTTTGTTGTGATTAGTGTTTTGTGCTTGTTTGGAGTTATTTGTTTTAACTAACATTGCAAGATTCTAATCATATCATTACAAGTTTAAAAAGTATTATGGTACATTCCAAAATTAAACTTGTATTTGTGACTTGTATTTCTTCGCTAGGATGAATGAACACCTAAATCTGAGCATTGCTATTTCCTAAGTAGCTGAGTTGGTGAATCTGAACATACAGGTGGAGAGATACAACTTGGACAAAGTGCTGTTAAAGGGAACAGTGGAGAGCATCACCCCTGTGATTGAGGACAAGGACGAGATGGAAGAAGAGACTGACCGGATAAAGGTGCGAGAAACAGTGGGTGAAGCCATGAAAGCAACTGAAAGGAAGGAAGACAGGGCAAAGAAGAGAGTGAAATATTTTCAAGTCCAACTTCAAGAAGGCATTGCCCTAAAAGCCCGCCAAGTCGTTATGGCAACAGGTCCGACACGTGCCCAGATGGCAAACATCCCCTCATGGGTGAAAAGCATTGGCGAGAACTACCCAGAGGAGCGTTTGCAACACACTGTGCACCTCATGCATCACCTGGCAACTGCTCAGCAAAAAAGTAAAGACACAGCTTGTCGGAGCATAAAAGAGACTTTTACAATTAAAGGTGAGTCAGTTTTCTTCTTAGTGTCATTTAACATTACAATAATTTTTTGTCTTCATTAATACTTTGCTCACCTGAGGTTTCCATGCTTCTGCTGACTTCAGTGGCTATTTGATCTCCCATCCTCTCTGCAATACTTTAATTTACAAGTCCTCTATGCCCATGTAAAATTGTGTGTAGTGTGTGAGGCAGGGCAGAGAGTAATGGTAGTTGGTGGAGGTCTGACCAGCGCTCATGTCGTCTCAATTGCCCTGCAGCAAGGTGCCAGCCATGTGACATGGGTCATGAGGAAGCACCTCCAGGTCTAGTGACAGTGTGAAACTGCATGTAGACCAACCATAAAGAACTACAGTAGATATGTCAGTTTGCCTTCAGCACACATACCAATCTGAATTATTTCTTGCACAGTTAAAACAGTTTGATGTGGGTGATGTGGAGAGCCTGGTGGGTCGTTACTCCCATGTGGAGCACGGAATCAAGATGGACGGCCGAGCCTACCTAAGGCAGTTCTATAATGAGCGGAGTCTCCACAAACGGCTGGCTATGATTCACCAGGCAAGGAAAGGAGGGGCTGTCACCCCAGAGGCCTACATCCACCTACAGCCATTCATCCTGAAGGGACAGGTGGACGTAAAGACATACTGTCAGGTACATGTGCGGCCCATAGGGTTTAAGGCTGAGTGGATGAGAGGTGATGAGATGAGGTGAGATAATCTCATGATAGGTGACAGAATGTAATGTGAAGTACGTAAAAAGATTTTTTACCTGTCCAGGTGAGTGAAAGTAGTTGGTGCTACAGGAGCCAGGTCTGGAGTCTTTCCCTCAGCACTGGGGCTTGCTGGACTGGAGATATGATCTGGCTTGCCACTGGCTGCAAACTTGACGTCCAACAGGACCCGTTGCTTTCTGAGGTGATGAAGGAATTCCCCATTCAGGTGGGCTGGACATACCAATGTTGTAGGCGATTCCTGGTGGACAGAGAAAGAACATAAAAGTTTTGCTTGGTTTAAAAACAGTTTTAAAATTACTTGAAGGATAGCAAGATAACAGCCTCATATTCATTTTTCAGACCACTCCATGTGATCTATTTTCAAATGCAACCTGAACAGGGTAATAATGATAGATGTCTTGTCCCTCCACGAAGGTGATAGATGGTTGGCCGTGCATATCGGAAAGCTTACAGTGGGCAGATGAGTGCCCGCTATACCTGATGGGGCAGTACACCGCTCTTCAGGTAGGTCTTCTATATTTTGGTCTGTATAATTATTTTACAGTCTACTCGTTTGAGGCCATTACTTTTGTTTCCTCCACACACAGGTTGGACCTCATGCAGTAAACCTAGCTGGGGGTCAGGCTGCCAGCATGCGAATTGCCAAGGACATCATGCGCCGTCAGCAACAGGAGAATGCAGATGCTGTTGAACTGATTGGGGAGAAATCTAAAACTGAAGAATATATTCAACAGATGAAAGGCCAATTATGGCTTTAACTTTGCCATTTAGCCTGAAGAACTCAAATGCATGTGTGTGTGAGTAGTCATCTATTGTTGATTATCCTGTTCAAAGGGGACTTGTGATGGGCCTTGATTAAATGGATTGGACTTGCTGTGAAACTGACTTTTTTGTGGACTATATCAAACATATTTCAAATTAGCACATATTCATCCTTAATTGCCCAATCAGTATTAGTTCAATATTAACAGGTATTACACAAAAATTTAAGGACATAGCTTGGAATGAAAATCTGCAATTTATGTTTGCCTCACCTGATCAGTTTCCATGGCTGACATGAGCAAATATTTTATGGCAATAAAAATGTATAGGGCGTTTGTCTTTATCTGAATCAAGGGTATAATGATTGAGGGTTTTGTACAGTGGCCCTGAAATGCCAACACACTGCAACTTAAGAAAACACATTCAAATTCATCACAACACAACACATTAAGATAGAGTCCTATACTGTCGCGGAAAAACCATGCACTACCAAAATAAGATTCTTCTTCTGCTCTGGACTTTATGCCGGATCGCAACCACCATGTTTAGATGCATACCGCCACCGACTGTCCTGGAGTCTATCATTTCACGGCATTATGTACTTCAGGTTACAGGTTCAACCAAAACACCATACATGTGCGTCACTTAAAAGGGCCCCCCGGAAACACTTCTGTTGTGTTGTCTAAATGTGTTGTGTTGTCTTAATGTGTTGTCTAAATGTGTTGTGTTGTCTTAATGTGTTGTGTTGTCTTAAATGTGTTGTGTTGTCTAAATGTGTTGTGTTGTCTTAATGTGTTGTGTTGTCTAAATGTGTTGTGTTGTCTAAATGTGTTGTGTTGTCTTAATGTGTTGTGTTGTCTAAATGTGTTGTGTTGTCTTAATGTGTTGTGTTGTGATGAATTTGAATGTGTTTTCATCTTAATGTGTTGTGTTGTGATGAATTTGAATGTGTTTTCTTAAGTTGCAGTGTGTTGGCATTTCAGGGCCACCGTAGTTTTTCATATTATTCATATTCTATTCTATTATTCTGAGGAAAGTAAAACTGGCTCGAGTTGACTGGGAGAATTAGCTTTTGCCCTGTACAAGTGATGGTGTTACTCTTCGTATATTTGAATAGTGGACTGTCTACTCACACTGACACTGCAGTTTCAATTCAGACACGCCCCCGCCTGACTTAAGGATCGTAATCTTACCTGAGGAGGTGAAAAGGGCTGTAGTCACAACAAAACTCGCTATCGAAACAGTAAAAACTACTAGAACAGTGTCGGGACTTTTTTCTTAAACGGTCAGGTAGGTATATTTTGGCTGTTAAAGTAATTTAACGTTAATCAAAAAAGTGTAGTTGATGTCAGGTGTAGCAGGTGACTGCTCTACCAGGTAAAGTAGCCTAAAAAAACACGTTACGCTTTCAATAGACTGTAGGCCTAAACAATGTACCCTAGATATGATACAATATGTAGTTAATAAAAAAGGCGCAGAGCAGACAGGCCTAATGTTGAAAAAATGTTTAATTTTAAATAGCAAGGAGTCGGTAACTAGAGCCTGATGCGGAAGCAGGAGACGGCTATCAGCAGATCTGGGATCAAGGTGCTCCATTTTTTTTTACTGTGAATTCAGTTCAGACGATCCGTTTTTCAAAATGATTCTCGGGGAACACCCAGGACAGAGATGATGTAAAATGACATTTTACCAAACCAAGCCGTCAGCAGCAGCGCTGGGATCAACTGACGACCAGCTGATCCGCTCAGCTGACTGCTCAGCTGATACACTCTCAGATGAATAGAGCTGCTCTATTTCAGTCATCGTGACGTCTACGTGTTGTCGTGAACCTCTAATTTATCGAGAAAAGTATTTATGGCGCGTTCGAGACTGGTTGGAACTGGGATTTTTCCCAGTTGAAATTTCCGACATCAAAGCGTTCCAGGTGCATGGTGGTGCATGACGCCGAAAGTGAACGAAAATCATGGCTGATCGTGAGTTGCACCCTCAGCAGTGCTTTAGGTGTTAATTAAAACGATGGCAGTTTAACAACAACAACTGACATAAATAGCCCACAGGTTACTAGTTCTGTGTGCCCCTCTAGCTGTATAAGTTGGTAGCCCTCAAGTCAGTCAATGTTGTAGGTTGCACTTCGTAATGTCTTGGCATTTTTAACAATATTTTTTGTGCAGAAAAGATGACTTTATGAGATTCTTTACTGTAACCAGCAACCTAACGTGCAAAACATATTTCTACATCAATGTGCATGCAGAACAGGTTTTACTATATGAACGCATGTATTATTTTAATTTAAATACCTGCAAATATACGTTTTATTGCCTTTTAGTTGATGTTTTGCCATTTACAAAGTGCGCTTCCATGGGCGCTGACATTGTTTTGTGACGTCATTCAGCTGCTCCTCGTGAAGTCGGGGTACAATTTTTTTCTCCGAGTTCACAAGTAGGAAATCCGACTTCAAGTGGCGTTCCAGGATAGTTTTTCTAGTTGGAGGTCGGATTTCCCAGTTCTGAGTTGCCTGGAACGCAGCATACAAATGTATTTTGAAACCGGGAAAACCCTGTGATTGCGTGACCTTACGAATATTTCGTCACATCATGTTTGCAGTAGGCTATTTAATTTTGGAATATTTCCCGAACAGGTTTTTCCTCCTCAGTAGGCTACAGTTTGGATCCTTTTTGTCTGATTTTTTACAACCAAATAATTAAAACACCAGCAACAATTTGAATTGCAGATAAGTTTATCAGCTTATCCTCCATAGACAGAAAGAATGAAGAAAGAGAGAAAACAATTCCTTTGTTTCTGCAACACCCTTAAGAGGTTATAAAGAAAAAACACCAGTGCATGCTGGGAAACTGTAGGTTGCACTGAATAAGAGTAAGTGAGGAAGTGGATGGATAGATTGACATTTTATGTGATGTATGAAGTATATTATGCTGTAGGACTGTAATGTTATATTATAAATAGCTGAATAAATATGTTTTAGATGGCTGTTTATGGCCCCCAGTGACAAAGTCACAAACTTGTCAAAAGCAACAATATCTAAAGGTATAACATGACATTTCTTCTAGTGTTTTACTGATAATTTCAAGAAGAGCTTGTGCACAGGAAAAAAAGATGGATTTGTTGCCTGAAAACAAGGAATTTTATTTTGTCAATAAATACTTTTTATTGCCATATGATCCTTGGTTCCTGAACATTCGGGTATATCTTTTTGTTTTATGTTTTTTAGTGACCAGTGAAACCTTTCCCAGCATAATGAATGTGAGGAGAGTGGAGAAGACAGTTCTGAGTGTGGAACAGTCAGAGGGAGTCGGTGCTCGTGTCCGCCGGAGCATCGGTAGAAAGGAGGTAAGTTGATCAAAATGTAAATGTGGCTCAACTGTCAATCCATTTAATAAAACAAATGTCATTGTATTTCATGGAAAACTGTCCACATTTTGTTCCCAGCTGAGAAACCTGGATCCCTTCCTGATGTTGGATGAGTTTAGAGTGAGCAAGCCGGCAGGATTTCCAGACCATCCTCACAGAGGATTTGAGACAGTAAGAATAGGTTATTATTTTAATTTAATAATATAATTTTCGGCATTCCAAAGTATTAAGTGTAGAAAGTATGCAGCCTGTTCAGCATATGTAAAGTGGTTGTTGAATAAAATGGGACGAAAGCAGATCTTTTGCCCTTATATCAAACTCCCTTCTCTTCTACAGGACGGCAAGCTTTTTCACATCACCACAAACAAATTTCTCTTTTCTTGCTTTCATCAGGGTGGTGTTTATTTCTGGTGTCCTTATGTACAGACCACCAATCTGTAATGTAACCTATAGATCAGAGGAACTAAGCATATAAAACACATTGTCATTGCCAGGTTTTCAAAACACTTGATGACAAGAATTGCTGCACACTGTCTCGCTTACTGCTGAAATATTTATTTGATTACAATTTCTCGGTCTGTCCAACCTTCAATAGGTATACTGTATACCTTAAAGTTGTGATCAAATAAATATTTCAGTATTAAGCAAGGCAGTGTGCACCTTCACCAACACACCTGTCACACATACAGGTGTGCAGAGATGAAACAAAGTACCACATTTAAAGTTAGCCAATACAGGCATTTACAAGAGAAATACAAAACATATTACTGAACAGCTGAAACAAACAGTTGTTTAATTAGTCAATTTGATGACATCCCCTTGTGTTTTCCATTACTTTGTGACACTTAATAGACCAAACTATTCATTGTGAAAATAATCTGCAGATTAAACGATAATAATAATTATTAGTTGCTGCCCTACATATGATTTTACAGCTGTCTTTAACCCATTATTGGGTGAAAAAGATTCATTTGAGTACAAATTGGGTTATATGCTTTCAACCAGATTTTTCAAATTCATTCATTTTTAAAACTCATCTCAGGATATTACCAATCACAAAGAAGAATCTTAACTATAGTAGCACAGGCTTTGCACAACAATGAAAGGATACAGTAAATGGACTAATATGGACACTTATATACCTAAAAAAAAAGCACAACACCTTCCTCCATAACAACTCAAAACAACAAAACAGCATTGAAATAATGCAACTCCTTTAACCAAAAACACTAAAGCAAGCAGCACAACAACACAAGCACAAAACCAAGGTTTTACTGAGATGTGAAATTCCTTCTTTGATCACTAGATGGCAACAAAGGAAAGTAAGCTACAGTACCACTTTGACTTCCAAAAATGATAATTTAGGTTTATAGATATAAAGAAAGTATACAGAAAGCCAGAAATATCTTGATAGTAGCCTACTGTTAAGTTTGAATGAGCTGGGAATTGTAGGCTAGAAAGTTTTGAGTTAGAGATTTATTTATGACTACACACAAAAAATCCCCTATTTTGAAAGAGAGGAATTGCCCCGGCTTTTTTGGTGGAGCCCTTCTTGGTTTTGTGTTTTTTTTCTTCTTCTAGGCATTTGAAATTAATATATTATGTCTACACCAAAGAGAGTCTTCCTTGTCCGTTACTGACAAAATAACGCACTGGCGGCCCCAATTTATTGAAAATAGAGAGATCAAATGCACATGAAAGACCACAAAATGTGATAACGTTACTGTGGTAGCCTCTTGTGCATTAATATTTAAATTAAGCTGTACTCTGCATCACTAATGTTTCTCCCCATAAACAATCACAAACTCTCTTCTCACATGATGAAGCTCTGTTTGGAATTTTACTATTATTGTCACCCCGTTGACATGGCATCAGTGTCTAATTACATATTTAAAACCTTATAATTTAGTACAGTTTATAATCTGTCTTTATTTTCCATCTTTCTTTCCCTGCATATTGTCATTTATTTGCTGTCTTTATTTCATGTCTGACTTTGGAGTAGTATTGAAAATGAGCAATTGATAGAAGAGTAATTGAAGACATAATTGAAATGACATTTTCATTGTGTAAATTTATATTTATGGTAAATCTGTAGGTAATGTGGAGAGTTGGACTTAAAAGTCGAACTTTAAAAAAAAACACAGATATTGTCCTTAGATTGCCAGATGTTCCTCCAAGTGTATTTGACTTGGCAGATGTAACTTAAATCTCCCGGTGTGGTTGGACAGGATTAGGCTACACTCCCAGCATGCCTTTCAGCAGGTGTGTTTGTTCAGACTCACATGAGTTTTGAAATCACACAGCTGTGGAGACAGATCACAGGCTGCTCACTGCAGAGGCCCGAGCTTTCCTCCCTTAGACAGATGTTTATCTTTGAACCCATGACCCAACAATCAGCACTTCTCTTCCTGTCCAGTCTGATCACTGGGGCAGTGAAACTAGCGTACACATGCTTTTAGTGTTGTATCAGCACTTGTATCAACATTCATGGCCTGATGAAACCTTGAACATTATATTCACTTATATTCACAGCTATGTATGCTACATATGTGTTTCTTTCCTCAAACAGGTAACATATGTTTTAGAGGGGATCACGGCCCATGAAGACTTCTGTGGCCATTCAGGACTACTGAAACCTGGAGATCTGCAGGTACTAGATATTTGCATATTGTACACACTTTAACTGTTATTTTATTAGCAATCCCAAGAGGCCATAAAAAATTAAAGAAAAAAGGAATAAAAAATACAATGAACAAAATTATAAATGCAACACTTTTGTTTTTACCCCCATTCATCATGAGCTGAACTCAAAAAAGACTTTCTCTATGTACACAAAAGGCATATTTTTCTCAAATATTGTTCACAAATCTGTCAAAGTCTGTGTTAGTGAGCACTTCTCCTTTGCCGAGATAATCCATATACCTTACAGATGTGGCATATCAAGATGCTCATCAGACAGCATGGGTATTGCACAGGTGAGCCTTAGGCTGGCCACGCGAAAATGTGTTTCAGAGAATTTGGCAGTACATCCAACGGGCCTCAAAAGTGCAGACCACATGTAACCACACCAGACCAGGACCAAGATCGCCTGAGACCAGCCACCTGGACAGCTGCTGCAACAATCAGTTTGCATAACCAAAGAATTTCTCCACAAACAGTCAGGAACTTGTATCATCCTCATCGGGGTCTCGACCTGACTGCGGTTCATCATTGTAACAGACTTGAGTGGGCAAATGCTCACATTCCACAGCATCTTGATATGTCTGTGAGGCGGATGGATTATCTCGGCAAAGAAGTGCTCACTAACACAGATTTTGACAGATTTGTCAACAATATTTGAGAGAAATAGGCCTTTAGAGAAAGTCTTTCTTTGAGTTCAGCTCATGATGAATGGGGACTAAAACAAAAGTGTTGTATTTATAATATTGTTCAGTGTAGGATTATAGTCAAGATGGTAGGCCATTCAAAACCAGTGAACATAAAGACAGCATAGAGTTCTACAAACCAAACAAACACAAAAGTAACATTATTAAAAAGGGAACAGAAAGTGATGAATGAAGAAGTCTGAATTAATTCTCATGGTGTGTGGGTGTGTGTATGTGTGTATTTTAACTTGTGTGAATTGTCTTTGAGTGCCATGAAAAGCTTTCTATAAATAATATTTATTTTTACTATTATTATTATTATATTTAGGCTTTGTTTGACAGAGAAACCAACCATTAACAACTGCAGCTGTTCAAGCAGGTTAAAATAGCTACTTTCTATTAATTCTTTATAGATTATATACTTAAATTATGCTGATCATTGCCAAGGTGGAGAAAACTCTTTTTTTAAAGGAAAGGTGTGATATGTTGAGAATGAAGCTTATTCACTTATTCATTTCTTGCCAAGAGTTAGACAACAAGATTAATGCCACCAGTGAACTGTAGAGGTTGAGCTGGTTAGCATGCCAATGTCTGTAGACATCTCTGAAACACAACATAGACATCTTTGATATCTTACACATTGTACCTTTAAATTCACGACTAATAAAATGCTAAATTAAATGGTTATATTTTCTGATATTTTAGATTTTAGATGCATGTTATCTAACAGTCTAATCCTATAATACTGTTGTAAATATGGTAGATTTTTTTAAAAATCCATTAACTTGGATCAGAAGCATTCAGTCCAGTTGTTCTTAATGTAAATTAATCTGCATGAGCTGAACAAGGTTTAAGCCTATTGGTATACAAATCCCCACAAACTAATTACATATGCATTACAATGTTGTGAACTCACACTAATTGGATATTATGCCCTGTGGGTTGTTTCCTGTGTTTTTAAAGTAGTAAAGTTACATTCACACACACAGGCTGCTGACTCAGCTTCAATCTGCAGCACAAGTTCAGTCAGTTCAGCTGAATTTACTCTAACCCACCATGTGTAACCTCTGCATGCATGTTGGTCCTTTAGGGAAAGCTCAAACTGGCAACTTATTTCCAAGTTAGACTGCATATGTATGATATCATATAAGATGTTTTAAATTTAACTTGAACCACCCATGAAATCCAATTCAAACCCCCATTGCCTCTGTTCTCTGGGGTTGTAATTATTCTCTGTTGTATTCTGCATATTTTATTATCCAGTAGATCCTGGACAGTAAATACACAGCAAATAATAAGCAGCAATAAAAGAATCCAAACAGCATGAACAGTCACAGATGAATTATCAGGGCCAGCTGCATTAAAGCAGGGCTTGACAGGGGAAATTTCCAGATGGCCTAAAGGACAAGCAGAGGCTGTTCTACTAAACTAAATGTTAGCCAGTGTTTTGAAACACTTGCTGAAGCCAGTCCAACAATGTTTCAGAATGTATTTATTATATTTTTGTTTTCAGAAGCACACATTTATATTTTACTGAATATCACTTTTGTCTTGCTTTATTTTGAAGTCATGGTATTTTGCATTCTAGTAGCCATACAAATCTTATTATCTGTATAATACTGCTTACCATCTTTTGAAGAGCTGATATACGACCTTACAATCTTTTCATGCCTGTGGTTTCCATTTATCTTATGAAACTTGACTTGCAATTTCCTTAGTTTTATTTGTGTCAAAAATAAAATCTTAGTGTTGTGTTTTAACTCTGTATGAGGAGTTCTTCTGACTTTTGTTGTATTTATGTGCTATTAGACTCTCATGAGTCTACTCAATGCAATACAACAGGTTTTTTCAGGTTTCTGTGATGTTGTACTGTGCTTGTGATTTTAAGTAACTGCTAACAAATGATTACATTGTTACGCTAACAGGTTCACAATGCCATCCTGATTATGTTTAGCAGGTATGATGTTTAACATGTTAACCATCTTAGTTTAGTGTGTTAGCATGCTAACATATACTTGTTAGTTCTAAACACAAAGTACAACTGAGGCTGGGTTAGGATCACTGAAGTCATTAGATCTCCCTGCTTGAACCAAAATTTTAACAAATTTTGTGCTAATCTATCTTGTAGAACTACAGTAGATAAAAAAATCATGGGATCACCATTTTACAACAGTACATCCCTTGAAGAACATTATTTCCGTCTGAACAAAATGTGCCACGCCTTATGCATGGCTAATTAGAATGCAGCTGATTAATTTAATGCAAACACATTGTTGTGGCCTCAGCAAATAGCAATGCAAATACATATCTGTGAACATGCTCAGATATACAATCACTGGCCACTTTATTAAGTACACAGGAAACTGAGGCTACAATTTGTACACAAAATTGGACAATAGAAGATTGAAAAAATGTTGCCTGATCTGATGAGTCTCAATTTCAGATGTGACATTCAGATAGTAGGGTCAGAATTTGGCGCAAACAAGATGAAATCAGAGATCCATCCTGTCTTGTATCAACAGTTTGAGCTGGTGGTGGTTTAATGGTTTGGGAAATATTTTCTTGGCAGACTTTGGGCCCCTGATGGCTACTTCGAGCAAGATAATGCACCATGTCACAAAGCTCAAATCATCTCAAAATAGGTTCTTGAACATGACAATGAGTTCACTGTACTCCAATGGCCTCCACAGTCACCAGATCTCAGTCCAATAGAGCACCTTTGGGATGTGGTAGAACAAGAGACTCGTATCAGATGTGCAGCAGACAAATCTGCAGCAACTGAGCATCAATGCTATCATGTCAATATGGACCAAAGTCTCTGAGGAATGTTTCCAAAATCTTGTCGTAAGTATGCCACAAAGAATTAAGGCAGTTAAGGGGTTCAGCCTAGTCCTAGCAAGGTGTATCTAATAAAGGTGAGTGTATGTGTGAGATTTGTGATTGTGTCTTTGGTTTGAAATACGTCTCCTCCTCCACCAGTGGATGACTGCGGGACGGGGGGTGGTTCATGCTGAGATGCCCGTATCAGAGGAACCAGTGGTGGGCTTACAGCTGTGGGTGAATCTGCCAAGACGAGACAAGATGGTGGAACCAGCATACCAGGAGCTTAAAGGCTCAGAGATCCCCAAACCCAGCCAGGGAGGAGTTACAGTTGCTGTGATATCTGGAGAGGCTCTGGGAGCAAAGGTATTTAAGTGTGTGTGTGTGTGTGTGTGTGTGTGTGTGTGTGTTTGTGTGTAAACGTGTCACATCATGGCTCTCAAGTTTTATCAATGGTTTGGAGTGAGATAACGCATGTTAGAGGAGGACTAACTCAAATATTTGCAGCAGTGGCCCCTCAGCCCCAGCCAATTGTCTCAAGTTTTTACTAGCAGTTAAATTTTACCTATAGTTCATAATTGACCCAAACAAATAGAAATTATAACAATAGGTAAATCTGATAAAATACTATTAATATATAAACTTGTATCTCAAAAATACAAATGTTCTAAAACTAAAAAGAAATTTGGCTATGTGTGTAGCAGTGCTGTATACATAGGCCTACTGTAGGACGGCAGAACTTTCCCTACTATGCCAGGCTGTGTGTGTGTAGGCTTAAGTAGGCATACACAAGGCATTTGTACTGAACTCGTGTATGTTCTTTTCATGCCACTTTCTACTTCACCACATCTCAAAGGAAAATACTGTATGATTCATACACAATAAAAATAATCATTAATTGCAGTCTGATACAAAATAGTTCAACCTCAACCAAATACGTTAATGCATGAGGAATTATAAGCTAATAATATGATATATAATAGTTACAGTCATATAGGACATTTTCTTTTCTTTTTGCTTATAGGTTATTTTTATTTTGAGGCCACTTCTACAATGTCCTGATTACATACTTTTAACTTTTTCAATGCAGTACTTGCAGAGTATTTTTACAGTGAGGTATTGGTACTTCTATTTTTTTAAAGGATTTTAATAGGCATAAGTTAGGCTACTTTGTTCACCACTGGCTAAAAAAGCCAAAGCTGCAAGTTGCAAAGAGGTTGCAGAGTTTTTGACTCCATTTGCAATGATAATTTAGCATGCATTTGACTACACTCGCCAACATCACTCTCACTATTTTTTTGATCACAGGCAATGGGTTTGTCCAGGAATCGTAAAATCAAAATGCTATAAAAACAACTACAGTTTCCCCATTCATCAGTCCAGCGCTTCCATCTTCCACTCCGTGTTTGCGCACCCATCCATGTTGCCCGGTAACATGGAAATTGCCCGAAAACAACTCATTTTAATTTCTGCTAGACTTAAAGGCTCTGGCATTCAGTCGGCTACAGAGAAAGCTATGAACTCGGCACAAAAATTATCGTCCATTAAATATAGCGGGACAACTTCAAGGACGTTCTCTCTTAAGGATCTCTGTGATTACACACGACTGTCGCATGCACACATACATTACATTCAGTCATGGAGTGTGTGTGGCCGAGCAGTGTGGAGAGAGGGTTAGATGCACAGCAGAACAAGACAAAAAAAAGCCAAGAGGAAAGTGCCCTTAAATGCTGTAAAATTACAGATAGGCCTATCTTTATGATTAACTTCTGAGTGTAATACAAGGTGTGGTGTGTGAGCATGTGAACTGGCTGAAAAGCGTGTGTCTCACAGTGAATGCGTGAGACTTGAGAGCCCTGAACGTGTCTAATTCAATCACAGGGTTGTGATGTCACTGCAACATCATTAAATCAAGCCACAGTCAAAGAGCTGTTGATCTCATGACGATTGCTCATTTGCTGGTTGCTCAAGGCAAACGGGAAAAACAAACAATGACATAGGCCTAAATGTGCGTGCGTGTATGTTTGTGTGTGTGTGTGTGTGTGAGAGAGAGGGAATACCAGTTAACCACACTCTATGACCAGTGTACGTAAGGAGAGTCTGTCCAAGAAGAGGAGACAGAAAATGAGGAGCAGATTTTCCTGGTCTGAAAGGGATGATTTGGTAGTGACGTGTGCGTGTGTGTTTGTACAATATAGAAGGTTACTGCAGGGCATGAGACACAGTGAGTCTTTGAACTCAAGTAGCCTTCTCTAAAAGTCAAGCATAGATTCTCTTTATTTATTGTATTTATGCTACATAAGGCTCGTAAATTGGGACTTTATTGATAATAGCCTTCCTAGATTTTTTAAAGAGCAGATTGGTTTAAACTTCCCTTTGTTATGCCCCTACTCATTCAAATGTTGTTTCCTAGGTAAGAAGACACTCTTAATCGCAGTTTACAGTGAATTATGGAAAAAGGTCACAGGTTACAGTATGAAAGGGGAGAAAATGCTAAAAGTGAGTGAGTGATGAGTTACTAGCTTGTCCCTCACTTTAAGAATCAATCAATATCAATCAATCAATGGTAAAACTGTTAATGTTAATGATGAGATGTTATTTTTAAATTTCAAATTTGATGTTTTTGACACAATAGAAATGTTTTAAGTTTATACGATGATAAAGTGAAACAGTTGCTTCTAGCACTTAAAGAGAAACAATATCATTCATTTGAAGTTGTTTTTAACAACTCTCTTTTAGGTCTGTTTTTGGTCTCCTAAAAGAAAATTTAACTTGGCTGCCTAATGCTTTCCTTTTTCACCATATAGTCTCTGACAGTGTCTGTTTGGCTGTTTGGTGTTGAGCAGGTAGTGTACATTGGTTTTTTAGAGCTTCTTCACTGAAAACAGCTGCCTGCTGCGGCCGAATTATCACAGTTTCACAATGTCATATGATACATTGTTATTGTAATATATAATTTATAGCTGCTTTAACTTATGCCATGAGAACAATGTGAAAGGTGCTATAATCACAAAACTCTACACTTAGTAGAAGTTACAGTAATGCGATTGCTATTTTGCAAGGGATTCCAATTTGAAATTCAGTAATTACATTACGGTGACTAGTCCCAGTGAAGCTCCATTATTTTGACAATTTGGTGGTTTGCTTGTTGACATACCCAGAGTTTGGTAAATGCTTGATATTAATTTGGCCCCTGTGTGTTTGGTTGACAGACTGGTCTGGTATGTGTTACCCTGGGGCAGTGAAAAACAGGACAAATCCAACTCCCTGTAACCCCTGTTGGCCTATTTATGTGATGTGTGTTCTTAGCTGGCTTCTTTTTCTTAGACGTCTGGAGCGTTGTTTACAGTCACTGGTGCTGATGTCAGCTACCTGTTGATGGTCAGTTAATATCTCCAAAACTATCTCTAAGACTGGCTAACTCTTAAATGACAGTGTCTTGTTTATTATTTCTATATGTGTGGAGGTTGTTAATAGGCAGCTTTAGTGGAGCTGGGCTAAGTAACCACTGTAATGACAAGTCAATTTAAGTTTATTTATGGTACAAGACACATTTAAAAACATCAAACTGTGACCAAAGTGCTTTACAAAAAGATTAAATTTTCAAAAAGGGAATGGTAACATAAAAAACATAGTAATGATCAAAATAGAAACACAGACATAAGTACAAACAAAACAATTAATGAAAGAATAAAATTACTTCATAAAATCATAACACGACAAAGAGATGGTTCTTTAGAAAGGTTTTAAAGACATGCAGCGGGAAGATCTAATTGTTAGTGGCAAACTGTGACACAATTTAGGGTCAACAGCTGAAAAAGCTCAATCACCTTTTTTTTCTGGGTGTGATGGATGGAGAGCAGTGATTGGTCATCAAACCTGAGGGGTCAGAAGTTGGAATAGGTCGAAATATAACCAGGTGAAGTACATGCAGTGCTTTAAATTAAATTCTGTACTTCACTGCTAACCAGTAAAGAGAGGCCAAAATGGAGAAGATATGGTCCCTGTTCCGGTGAGGAGTCTCACAGCTGCATTTTGAATCATCTGCAGCTGAGATAGGGCTGACTGACTAAGTCCTACGTAGACAGAATAGCAGTAGTCGAGGCAAGAGGAAATAAAAGTGAATTATAGTCTCAAATCTTTAGATAGGAGTGATTTTAATTTTGCAAGTGATCATAGGAGCTAGTGCTGACAACTGAGTTGATTTGTAGATGTTTGTGGATGCAGAGTTGATGTCTAATTGGCTGAAGATTAGGATCTCAGTTTTATTCTGGTTTAGCTAAAGGACACCTTTTGCCATCCATTTGGCAATTTAAAAGGGAGTTAACATTTGCGTGCGTCACAAGGTTTCACCGAAATATACAGATGGGTGTCGTAGACCCCAAAGGAAGCATATATATATATATATATGGAAAATAAAATAGGGCCTAATATGGAGCCCTATGGTACTCCACTCCAGGAGTTGGGTGCAGAGGAAGAGGACTCATTATCAGTTCTAGCAGAGGCTGATCAGTCTTGGTGGTAGGAGGCAACCCACTGAAGGGCATGACATGAGGGTGGGATGACAGCAAGTTTAAAGCTAGCTGGGACATTGACCAGAGAGCTATTAATTATTTTTAACATTTGAGGGCAGTGCAGTGCAACAATGTAACAAGTAATATCTTAGTTGTTTTTAATGCGTAATATGTAACGATTAATTGACATTTCAAGTAATTTGTCCCGGAAAATATGTGCTGTATTCATTGCATTTCAACAGATGACAATAGTAATTCTACACAAAACAGGAACAAAGAACTGTAAGAAAAGTCAGTCACTTTCATTTCCTTCCCTTTGCTGACTTTCTCAGAGATGTTCCCTATTTGCAAAGCCTCAAAGCTGAGAGTTTCATTAAGTTTATTTACACCAACTGCCGAGGTGGAGAAAGCTCTACCTAGTAAAAAAAATACAATTAAAGAGTACAGAAATAATGCACAAATCTGTTAAGTGCAAGCAAGAAATGTAAGCCACAGAACTACAATAGATTCTGATTTTGTATCCTCAAAATACCATGTGATTATTAGTAGGTTGTCAACAACAAATCGATTGCAGCTTTTACTTACTTATTTAAAGTTTTTGGCTGTGTGTGTTAGAGAATGTAAATTTTTTTCTTTATCAATAGTCTAAGGTCTTCACAAGGACCCCGACCCTCTACCTGGACTTCAAACTGCAGGCAGGGGCCCTGCATGAGCAGCAAGTCCCCTCAGGTAGGAGAATAACATTTCTAAATACACCGTAGTGTGTCTGCAAATGGTTGGTTGGTTTGGGCTCTGACCAATCTTCACCCATCTCCCCTCACGGCTCTCTTTATGCTCTATTACTGGAAGCATATATGCACTCTGAAGTGTCGTGTTTACCACAAATCTAAGTGAATGTTGTCCTCTTGTGTCAGGAAACAGAACAATGAGTGATATTTAGTAACATAACAGACATGAAGGTTTTGTAGCTTTTTATGGAATCTGTGTTTTTTGGTGAAAAGCAGCAAAAAAAACATTTCACAACCTCTCTTCAGAAAGAAAATTAAAAGTTAACACACCCCTTGCTCAATTCATCCCACTCTGGGCTTTTGATGTTAAAGCCTGACTTTGTCTTGTATGACCAGTAGCTTTTGGTTGTTAAATTAGCTGTTAGCAAACTTAAAGGTGCACTGTGGAGTTTTCTGGTAAACAAAAACGTTTTGGATTACCCTCGATTGGATTCAGTTTTACTTAGCAAATGTCCCGCGTGTTTGTGTACATGAATGTGTATCCTTGTGTACAAAACAAAACTGAAATCCACTTTACCATTTTAATTACTGTAAGTACTACTACGGCACGGTGGTGCAGTGGTTAGCACTGTCGCCTCACAGCAAGAAGGTCGTGGGTTCAAACCCCAGCCTTTCTGTGTGGAGTTTGCATGCTCTCCGGGTGCTCCAGCTTCCTCCCACCATCCAAAGATGGTGTCCATGTTTGGTGTCTCTAAATTGTGGATGTGAGTGTGAGTGGTTGTCCGTCTCTGTGTGGCCCTGCGATGGACTGGGACAGGCCGTCAGCTGGAACCTATCCCAGCTGATGGAAAGGCGCTTACCCTGTACGCAGGATAAGCGGTTGACGATGGATGGATGGAAGTGCTACTTCATAACTCCACTCTACTTATGCTAATGTGTTTATGTTTACGCATTTATCATTATCCTGAATTATCACTTGTGACCACAGTGCCTGCATGTTCATAAGATTCAGAGGTTCTCAAACAAGTTGCAATCCACAGTAATTCAGAATATTTCACCTCACTATTACTAGTGTACTGTGTTTTGCATTTTACAGGCTCTGTTAACAAGGATAGGCCAATAAGTTAGTATACACAAGGTTCACACTAGTTTTTCAGAGACTGTGAAGGAGTAATATAAATGTGGATAAAAAGGGTATCAGCAGACATTTACAGTTCTGACAAACACCTCAGGGCTCGTTTACCTTGTAAAACTGTTGGAGGATGTGACAGCTCAGCATTTTACATTACCAGAGATCATTACACAGAGAAAGAGAGCTTTGTTCTCATCTGTGAATTTTTAGTTAAAAAGCTGAAAATTAGCACACTCCTGTCCTGTTTACACTACAGTATTGCATATGGCAAAAATAGACATGATAACGTTTTCCCTTAATTTCTGTGTGTAAATTAGCACCTGTTTTCTCACAAGCTTTATTGCAGGTTTTAGAGCAGAGAACTCTTCTAAGATGATTTACCTTCTAAATAACATTTCTGTATTTGATAGGATGGACTACATTCATCTACACACTATCAGGATCCATTCATGTTGGTAAGTTTTGTTTGGTTAGTGTTCTACTAAAAGAAAGACCCACTGTCCACCCTTTTTTTATTTGAACTTTGCAGCTTGAGTCTATTTCTTCTCAGTGTGTTTGATCACTGCCTCACTTCCCTTCCAGCTTTTTTTGCTGCCATATCTATGTAACAAATGTGTGTGATCTCAGTCCAATTGCAACTTTCCTTCCATAGTCATCCAAAAGGCCAATGTGTTCTACTTCACTAAACTATGATCTCTAGACTTTAGACCACTCCATTTCAAACTGAAATTAACTCAACATCCCTGGAAAAAATATTGTGCTACTGTGTATACAATTATCGCAGACTTTGGCTTTATATTAGTCACCTAATGTTCTCACTACACCCTAATGTATCAGTGTTGCTATTTGGCATTATACTGTGAAATACTGCCTTTCCTGCTTATTGGATGACATTGTGGGATCAGGGAATTCCCCTTGCATGAGAGCAAGCCCTTTCAGACAGTGGATTCATTTTTTTAATAGTCTTTCTTGGTTTGTTGAAATCTGTTGTTTTCTGTCAGAATTCCCCTTTTATTATATTTTCATAAAATGCAGAATCTCTCAGTCTGGTTGTAATTGCAGGCAGATGTCTTGATGACATGAGAGGATGAAAATGGCTGCTAAGATTAAAGATGTTATTTGAATCTTAAGTCTCTGACTCTACATGAAGTCTGGCTAAATCAGGACCAGCTGGCTATGATGAATGTATTAACCACAAGTGGAAGTGTCTGGCTTTCTCAGTATTTAGTGTCCATACTTTAAGGGCCGGATGCCCAATAAAGAGTACTAAATTACGTGTGCATTCTAAAATATTGCACATGCAATTGTAGTGCCTGTTATGGGTGATCAAATAAAAATTATTGCGTAGATGACAACAGGTGCAAACACAATGGAGATGGGTTTTGCATGTTTAAATGATTTCCGCCATATAAAGTCGGGAAGGAAACCAGCCACTGCGTAAAAACCTTTATTTGTTTAATTCAGAGCGTCCTGAGTATGTGGAAATAGTATGTACCTGCCTATCTTGCCTTAGATTGCACTAACTACTTGGGACACCACACCTGAAAAACTGCTTTGGGAAACGCCAGCAGAAACAGCTACAGTTTGTTGGAATGACCCAGACGCGAGGAAATGCCAGCAGATGGTGCTTCATCCAGCCAGAGGGAACAACCATCCACACCGTCCCTGGTCGCTCCGCAATCTCCTGTCCCTGGCCCTGTACGCCCAAACGCCCCATTCCCTCCCCAGTACCTACAATAGGTTGTGTTGCTATTACGACTGGCGCACTGTGAACAGTTGGTGACTGCTCCCTCTGGCTGGATGAATTTTAGCATGATCCATGCACTACGGCAGTGGGGCCTCTCTGCAGCGCCACGCAACTTTCTAAATTCTTCCATCTCTTGGAGAAAAGAAGTCAAGTTGAAACGAAATTAGCTTTATTAGTATGAATGTTAATACAACAGCATTGCCAAAGCTTCAAGGAAAATACAAAAAACAATTCAATTCATATAGTTCATCAAATAATTAATTTCTCTACGTCTTCTTTCATTATCGCAACTCCATCGATAACAGCAGCAATCTCTATCCAACACTTGGTGGTTCGTATTAAATACAGATGCTGTTGCACTCACATGAAATTGCTTTTAGGCTTGTTGTCTGTGAAGGTTCTCAGGCATCCAGGTCATAGTTATCCAACGATGGTTGAGGTCAAGGATGTTTCGTCCCTCATCCAAACTGGATGAGGTCTTCTAGTGTCTTCTACCAAGTCCAGTTGCCCTTGATTTTAACCTTCCATAGATAACCGTGACCTGGATGACTGAGAATCTTCACAGACATCATTACTCCTGTTTGCTAATGTCAGGGATGCCTGCTGACATAGTTCTAATGGGAATTAATGTCAATATGAAGTTCAAATAAAAGACATCAGTAAATCATGGAATTGTCACATTGAATGCTACTAAAGTCCTGTCAAAATGTAAGAAATGCAAATATTATGTTGGGTCAGCCTCAAGTCAATTGAAAATGTAATGAAGTAGTTACATCTGAAAATGCTGTAGCCCACTCACTCAGCCAAAAAGAGTTTAAGGACAAACTTATGTTTTTTTTCCAGGCCCAGATGAGGAGCAGCAGAAGGTAGAGCCCCACCACACTGTGGTGTTTGGAGATGGAGACTGTGTCAAAGTCGAAAACAAGGTGAGAAACTCTCTGTCAAGACCCATGCTTCCCAGACTTCTTTCAACTTACTAAATTTTCTTTTTCCCCTGTGGGGTGAGCAAGTCCTGACCTCTCTGGAGCCCTAAGCAAAATTTAGCTCTGCTGCCCTCCTACCGGACTCGTGAGCCATGTAAACAATTTGCCATTGCTGCACAGTCACACCTGACACCACAGTGCTCTCAATGCAATCATCCCTCCTTTGAAAGAGTCTGTCTCTGTAATAACCCTAAATGGAAACCTCTTCTGCAAACATCTAGTGTTGGTTTGAATGGATCTCTACTACTCCCTAACTCAGTCCTCAAAGTCTGTTTTGATTGCGGGCAAATATGCTGGATCATCTGGGGGAGAAGCAACTGTTCCATTAGGGTCTGAGATGCTTGTATCTGATGCTGGCTGTACATATCTGGCTGTGCTCATACTGGCTGAGGCTGCTTGTACTTCACCCGGGTCTGTGTGACTTGGTAAAGACATCTGGACTAGGTCTGTGCTAGTACTGGCTGAGGCTGAATGTGGATCGACTCTACATGTACTGGCTGATGATCCAGAATCTACTCATGTAGATATAAAAAATTCTGTAAATTATACCTATATAAACATATAATACTTTATAATACTTAATAGATATAAATGTCATCAGTTGCATCAGGCCCATTGAAACTGGCTCCCCCAGGTTTCCTTTAATATATCTATATATTTTGTAATATTTCAAATAATTTTTAATATATCAAAGGTAAAATACTATTTATACTATGACTTGACTGAATACATGATGCTTATTATTTACTGAGAGATGTGCCTCCATATTGCCCAGTCTGACCAGCTAATCAATATTTTAATAATCAATAGTCAATGTAAAGTCTGACATCAGACTTTGAGAAGAGAGAACACACCTGACTACTGTCACTGAGTTAAGGCTAGTTTTCTCTTCATCCTCTCATCAAAGTTGTTCATCTTGATGGACTACTCGCTTTGACGTTTGACACGAGAGTGAGGCAACATGCGAGCACATAGGACGGTCTGGCTCTGCCTGTGGGATGTAAGGTAACACTGAGCTTCCTCCATGGTTTCATTGTCTTGGCAGCTTGTTGAGCTTCACCCCTCTTCACACTTCTTCGCCATGTCATTTTTGGTCTTTACTCTGGCTACGTAGCCTATCTGAGACTCCTCTACCTTATTTCAGTGATGATGTTCATGTCTTTGTTTTTTCTGTTCCAAGGTAATCTTGATAGGCCAGAAATTGCCACATAGGCTTCTCATGTATCCATTGTGGAATCCCTCAGTATGCTTCATGTCAGCTTTGGTTTCCTGCCACCATTCAGAACCAGTTATATTATGATGGCTCTTGACGTTGCTCTTATAGATGGATCTTTGTTTTTAGGCTTGTACTTCCAGATGTCGTGGAGTGGGTAAACACACCCCGGGCATTCTCCAGTTTCATTTGATTTCTTTTCTTCCATGTCAAGTCTGTGCCAAGCGGCAACCTCCGGAGCTGAAAAATGCCAATGCAGAAGAGGGGTTCCTCCAATGGTCACTTGAGGCTGTCTCCAAAAGCGAGTCAAACCCCATAGATGCTCATGTGAAAATGTCCAGCTTTACAGCAGAAATATACAAAAAGTGGTTTTGGTCTCTCCCTATAAAAAAAATACCCATTCATGGCAACTGGGTTGACTTTTTGTTTAACACCATTTAAGTAATATTAAGGCTTAAAGTTCTGCATAGAAATGGCATGGCAGCATTGAGTGACAGGTCAGTGCCATCACAGGTGGCAGGTGGTGCTTCACAATTATTCAGTCACAGAGACTACGTCCATGTTTTTATCGGTCTATATGGTCTGTCCATCTTGTACTTGAAATTTTATTTTACTCTCATTCAATTTTGCTAACTTAAATCTTAGTAGTCTAGCTGACATCAAAGCATACCAGTTTGTTTTTTGTTCCCAAATTAAATAGATTAATTCAACTTTTTTTCAGCTGTACGTTTTTGATCCACAACTGAGCTGGACCAGTGGTTCCCAACCTCTTTGCATTGTGTACCTTTTAAGCGGAGCAGCTCTGCTCACCCTCACAGGCTATCGCCTCGTTTTTCCAGATGGTTTAATATGAAGTTTTTAAGAGGCCCCCTGACAGTGAAAATATCTAGTATTACATAAGTAAAAATCTAATCTTAGGCAAAAATCTGAAAAAAATAAACAAACTTGTATAACAGAAATATCTGATTTTCTTTCTTTAATGACCATGTGACCCCACAGATTTATTTTGGGACATTATGTGGGGTCAGTCCACTTAACATACAGACACAGATGATGATATCACTGCCTCTTGTTTCCTTCCCAGGGCTCTGAAGTTTCCCATTTTGTACTGATTGCTGGAGAGCCAATCAAAGAGCCTGTGGTACAACACGGTACGTAATTTGTGTTATTCCCCCCATGCTGGTAACAAGTCACTGCACAAAAGAAATACTTGATGTGGTTCAAAAATCACAAATAGAACTTAATGAATATCTGTAATCTAATATGTTCCTATGTTGTGTCTGCCCTTCAGGTCCATTTGTAATGACCACAGAAGAAGAGATCAGAGAGGCTGTCAAGGACTATCAGACTGGCATAAATGGCTTTGAAAGAGCTAGAAACTGGAGGTCCAAGATCAGAAACTCTTTCTGAACATTACGTATTGTACTCTTGTCCATGGTGAATATATTTGCCTTACTTGTTTGCTACTATATAAGGATATTTACAGAAATATTTGTTTTATAATAATTATGTAAAAATGGCTAAGGTTTTGATTTACATTTACTTATTGGGGAGACTATTTTATCCAAAGCGATTTACATTTGAGGAACAACATTCAAGCATCAATAAAGCATCAGTACAGTAGTGAACTACGAGAGACAATAGATACTAGTAAGAGCAGGAATAAATGATAGCACAACATGGAAGTAAGAAATGAAAATGAGTGCAGCAGGACTATAAGTACTCTGCTAGGTGCTTTTGATTGTCCTCCACATTAACAAGACAAAAGGTTGGTTTCAGTGGTTCGGTCACATACACAGTTGTTTGTGCCTGCTCAGCTGGCCTTCACTTTCTAGTAAATTGCTCAGTAAAGTGCAAAGTGATAGCAAAACAGGAAGTAAGAAATAGATTAAATATTACCTTGCTGCAATCTCTTACTTGCCCAAGGGAGCTTGTTTTGATTTTTGAAAATGAGTATTGGGTGTAGTGGGTATTTATTTTCAGGATATGTTCTGTATGTGTTTGCAGAACATTTAGTCCTTTTCAGCATCTTTTTTAACTTGTTACATGTCCAAGTGCTTCATGTGGGAGTGGACTACATGCTCCATTGTTAGCAGTGTAGTAGTTTACCCTCTCTTCCTCGTAAAATATAGATTTTTAGGGAAAATATGCTTCTAATTGCTCTCCACTCCCCTTGTTAAATTTAAGCTTTATTACATTTTCCTTTTGCTGTTTGACATAACACTTGAACAGAGCTGTTAGGAAATGCTGACGTATGAATGTTTTACAAATGTTTTGATGTTTTACCACAGATTATGCTAAAGAAACATTAACCATAAAAATCATTATGATATGACCTCTGTAACCACAAACCTTTCCAGACACACATTAAAATATTGTTTAGAAAAGGTTCTGCATGTTTCTTAATTACTATAAGCAGATAATAGAAAACATCCCCAAGCTGCTGTTCCTCATTTGCATACAAATATTGTTCTCATGTTTCTTCTCTTATGTTCCTTTCAGTCAAGTAGGCCTGGATGGGCGAGTGGGTGGGGTGTCAGGGGTGGGACGGGGGTGGTGCTGGCATCTTATTTCCCCTCACACGTAACAGAAGTCTGGATCACATTTAAAACACATGTTGCTGCTCTTCGGCTGTGTGCGGTTTGGCAACACCAGAGGAAAAGACACTGATAAGGGATTTAACAGGCAGGGGATTTGATCACTTGACAAACCGGCATTAAAAAGGGAACACACAAGCAAATATAAATCGCTCTTTGAGGCAGCAGAAGCAGCATCAGTGGGAAATACATCAGGGCTGACACCAAGACAAACAGACTAGTTTCTCAGAGCTTTTTCAGAATTAGCCCACATATTAGAGGAAGGAATTGTGTGGCTACTCTTGCACCTCAGGTCCTTTTTAAGTGGACAAACCACAGCAGGATCTGGAGAACTGATGACTGTCACAGGGGAAGTTTAACAGATATTGTAGCCATTGAAATTAGCATTTAAATGAAAGCCAGAAGTGAGCAGCCTTTTCAGGAGGAGGGAATATAAAGAAGAAAAGAGTTTGAACACAGACGAGTTTGTTCAGGTCATCTCCCTAGAGGTCCTGAAATTTCTCACAGGCCTTCAACCCATTTGGACAAAAGAGAGCGTGCTGACAAGAAGTATTCAAGGTCATCCTGACTTTTCTTTTTTCAGAGGTAATCTCCAGCTTCTAACTTGTCGTATCCTTGTTATTAAACTGGACACCTCGGGTTCTGCATCAAAGCCTCTGCAGTAAGAGGTGCATGTTTTAAAGCCTCTTTAGCCTCCTCCATTTGGCTCGCCGGTGTCTGGGTTGCTGTGATAGGTTACGTCTGGCTTAGAGACACACACAGACTCTCTACTGTGCAGCTGGAAGATCAAGAGTTTCTATTGTACATACCTGCACTGAGAGGACTGAGTGTGTGTGGTCTGAGGGACTCAGCTGGTCTGGGAAACGGAGTCAAAGAGGCAGCCAGCTCTTTCTGCCAGCAGTAAAAGGAGACAAGTTCATAACTGCTGAGTGCTTCTCAGAGAAAGCGGGCAGAGTCAAGGGGATGATGATGAAGACGAAACGGACAATCTGCAGAATCTCCTGCTTGGTGACTCTGGTGGTGGAGCTGAGCTGGATAAACGTGGGCCACAGCATGCACAGAGAGGGAGCAAGTAGGGTAAGTGTGGCGTGAAGCTTTGGCGTGAAGTATATGTGATATGTATCAAAGCAGCCATGTAAGAAGCCTCTCGCAATTTGCTGCTTTTCGTAGCTGATGTATAGTGGCAGATTTTGTTCCACTTGGAACTAAAATAACTTTAACTTATTATATAACATTGTCCAGAGAGCAGAAATTAAAACACTTAATTGCTCTCAAATAATCCTGATGAATTCAGGGCTTGATTTCACTTTTTTAAAAAGTGTTGTGTGGCCTCTTTCCTCCTTTCACTTATTATCTCATAAATCTCACTCCTAATTGGCTGCTGATGTGCACAGTGAGCACATGTGAGTGCAGTACACTCACATGTGCTCACTGTAATCTGTCCACTGAAACCACAGTTGACAGTAATGTGTGTGTGTACTTGCGAGTGGATGAAAGAGGAAATGCATGTCATCATCCTGTCTTGGTCAGAGGCATCATTGAATCCTTTCACTCCTATTCTTCACTCTTAAACTGAAATTGTTTTTCTAGTTTTGCCATCATTAATCTCCATAATTTCTGTCTCTACTCACTCAATTTCTTTTTTTTAAATTCCCTCCATCTTTACCTCCCTTTCAATTCATGTCATCCCTCTCTCAGGCATTCTCTCTTCTCTGTTTCTTATTAGTGGGTCTATCCCCTACCTAGTGGGTAGAAATTGTGGAGGGGAAACCTCCCTGTTGTGTGTTGTTGCTCTGATTTAAGTGGAAGCAGTAAGCCAGCCAACCTACCCCACCCTCCGTTCTACAACACACTGAACACATCAGAGGGCTCCGATCATTACAGCTGTCCAGAGGACATAAAGCAAACATTGTGCAGACAAGTGCAATATTTCACGACTGTCTTCTCTGATGTGCCTCCACCCCGGTTGCAGACCTACCATCCACTATCAGGCTTTGGCCTTCCTGCCTCAAAAATGAGCCTGGAAAATCCAAAATTTTAACTCCTCTCCTCTGTTAAAACAAGTTAAAACAAAAAAACAGCTAAAACCTTTTACACTGGTCATCAGTTTGAATTTAGTGCACAAGATTACATTGAAGTATAAAAAAGATAAACTTATTGAACTCTGCATTTCATAACATCCAGTGTCTTATCCAAAACCATAAAGAACTAATCTATTCTGCATCCATTTGTTCTGTAGGATGTCATCATGGGAATTTTACCCTTATGTGGGAGCATGACAGGAGGTTTTATGGTTTTCTCCCACCGCTGAATCACAGCTTTTGCCAAGGATAATCTGATACTTTAAACTGTGTGTCAGTATTTATGTGCACATACGATACATGTGCATTTAAGTCGATGGTACCACTGCCTTCTCTCAACGTGCATACTGATGTTAAAAGTGCTATTTTTATGTTCTGGGTTTAAATCCTTTTTCTGTATAAAAATGCATAGTCCATGATGCAGGGTCATGAGACTTCCGAATGAGCAGTGTTAAGAGACATAGAGATTTAGAAGCAGACTGGAGCTGCCGCAGCTGTTGATAATCACACTCTGACTAATGGGTGTGACTTCAGGCCAAGTGCTCCAAGTCACTCCAAACTACAACAAATGTCAGGCAGGCAGAGCCGGACCGTCCTATGTGCTCCACAATCAACTCTGTTTCAGTGTAAGGCACATGTTTGCAGATTGCAGAAATTTTGCACACAATGTAGATATAAATGCATTTGCGTTTACCCAGTTCAGTTTATTATAGTTTACTTGCTTGATTTTGCTTGAATATTTTTTAACAAGATGTCTCCAGCCACTTTAGCAGCTCATTGAGGTTGTACATAGGGACAACAGAGTTTTGAGCTAAATGCAAACATCAGGTTGCAAACACACTCACAATGACAATGCTAACATGTCCAAAATCACTTCGTATTTACTAACTAGTGCACTACCCTTCGCTATTTTATTTGTAGTGTATGGATTCTGAGTGTGACATTTGTCCATAATATAATGCCTTCGTGGAACCTTCAAAAAATTACTGGTGTGCAACTCTACAGCTGTCAAAAATATCTCCTTTACTCCTCCTTGGACTTAAGGCTGCTCCTTCTTGATTAAATTACATATTTGATCAATTTATCTCTCTAAATCTATTGCTTTCCATCTTGCTTTAGTCCAGAGTGGTAACCTTGACCGAGACACTAGATAATCATTGTTTTGATTTAAAATGATTTTGTGCATGTTGTATTTCACTCAAAGTCACAGAACACAGTGCTGGAAGTGGCTGACAAGCAAACAAGATTCAGGCAGACCAAGAGAACACTGCCCAGCTAGGTTAGCAAGACAGACTAGAGAGTCCTGGGAGAAGTGCTAGTGCCATTGAAAATGTCACCTCATAGCAAAATGTACCTGCCCACTTCAACCATTGTTTATGCTTACTTTCATTAATTACATAACGATGCCAATTGAGCAGTAGTACTACCAGCACAGGTAATGCCCAGTTCAAAGTTCAATGAACTGATCCTGGTGCATTGTGCTGGCAGCAGCTGAGCAGAAAAAGACACAGCTATGGCTCAGAGGGAATGGAAGAAGAAAAACATTGTGAAGTAATGTAAAAATGCAAGAGAATACAAAATTTATTGTGATGTAACGCAAAACGTATTGCGAGGGAACGCAAAAGTAATCCTCCAAAATATTCTCATGTGGTTTCAGACACAGCCCTAGTTCATCATCTGAGTTTAGCATGTTAGCATGTCAGCATGCTTGTCCTTCTTTCCGCTGTGTCCTGTAAGAGTCGGATCATTGTTTCCAAATTATTGGGCAAATTGAAATTTTTACCGGATGGTGCTAAAAGTTAAGAAACAGTTAAGTCTTTGCCATTCATCTTTAAAGGACGTTGAATATCTGAAGCAAGTTTCAATCTGTCCAATAGATAGATTGAGATAGAAATCTCAACCTCGTGGTGGCTCTAGAATTAAAGTCAGGGGGTGTGCATGTTTTTCAATAAGCCTTCAGGTCTCTTTACTAATGCCACCAACTTGTCAAAAAGGCTGCAATTGTACTCATTGCAGTTTTTTTCAATTAAGTTACACATGTGTGTAATTTTTGAGGGAAACAGAATTTCCATCCCAAAATGGAAACTTTTTTTGTTGTTGTGTTAATGTGAAACATCAAAAGATGATTGACTATGATGTCTGCAGGTAATGAAGCAGTGGGAAAGGAAGGTGCGGTCAGCATCCAGCCTGGATGAGCTGCTGAGGCTCACAGACTTTCCTGACTGGAAGTTGTGGAAGTGTCGACTGAGACTGCAGCAGCCAGAGACCCTTTCTTCTCCACCTTCAGTGGGCTCACACCGCTCTACACGCTACGCTGCAGAATCTTACAGCATGGAGATTCTTCAAGGTTGGATAAAACATACAGTATATGTTGCGTGCAAGTCTGTGAGTGTTTGTTGATGTGGTTGTGAACAATGTGTGTCTCTCATTAGCCATAGATGAAGAATGGCAGCGGACCCAGTGCATGCCAAGGGAAACATGTATCGACGTGGCCAAGGAGCTCGGTACAGACCCCGCAATGTTCTTCAAGCCTCCTTGTGTGTCCATCCACAGGTTTGTTTATCATGAAACCAGATCCAGAACTTTAACATCGTTTGCCAAGCTATGTCAAAGACCCCGTGTGACCATCGTGCCTAACACTCAAGCTCTTAAACTTCAGTTGTTCATGTTATGTAGATGCTGCTGTGGAAGCAAATGTTGAAAAAGGTCCCAAACAACAAGCACCTGTCAAACACATGTTTAATATGGTGCAACAAATCCTTTTATTATCATTTATTGTTTATGTGTAAAGCTGTTTCAATATGCTTTTAAGCATATTGTTAAAGGAATAGTTCAACACTTTCAGAAATGCAGAGTGTTTCTTGCTGAGCTCTAGAGGTGCTGGTAGGATGATTTTCTTACATTTGGACAGAGCCATGCTAGCTTTCTCCACATTGTTTGTATTAAACTAAGCTAACTAAGCTGCTGTCTGTAGCTATATATTTATTCTACAGGCATGAGCATGGTGTTGAGCTTCTTATTTCAGAAAGCAAATGGGCATGTTTCACAAAATGTCTAACTATTCCTTTAACATTCCTATCAGTTACAGCTGTATGGGACTTTCAGTGGAGCCAGATGTGAATTTGTTTTCTTGCTGACAGGTGCAGTGGCTGCTGCAATCAAGAGGGTGTCACATGCAGAAACACAACTACTGTGTATGTGAATAAAACTGTGAGTGAACAAAATCTGAGCTGATACATGGAGATTGAGATATTTTTGGAAGTTTAAGTATTGCAAAAGCAGCCCTAGTTTTCAGAGGTCAAACACTCTTACACCAGTGTGTGTGTGTGTGTGTGTGTGTGTGTGTGTGTGTTGTGTGCGCATTGCAGGTTCTTAGTGTCATCCCATTCAAGTTTGTACCAGAACCTGTGTTAATAAAAGTGGCTAATCATACAGAGTGCAGGTGTATGGAGCCTGCCATAATACGTCGTGATGCTCAACATTACAGTAGCAGTGGGTAAGTCCAAAATCTTTGTCAATATTATTTCTCAACTGAATTTGGTATGATTTTCTTTTCTCTATGTGGTTCATTGGCAGCTGCTCTCCTATGGGCCAGCTGTCTGAGGCAGATGACTTCAGGAGACTTTGTGCCAGTGGGTTGATTTGGGATTGTTCAACTGACAGATGCATACCTTACCCTTCCAGCACACCAGGTGTGTGTGTGTGTGTGTGTGTGTGTGTGTGTGTGTGTGTGTGTGTGTGTGTGTGTGTGAAAAAAAGTGCACAAAAAAGGCTTTTTTTTAAAAAAAAGCCTACAGTTGTACTTTGTGTTTCGTGCTAATTAGCAAAAGTTAGCATTACTAAATTAAGATGTTCACCTCCGTAAACAGACAATAATTTCATTGTCAAGGCATTGCCAAACTGATTTATATTATCATATGGATTTTACCTGGCAAGATGAAAACTAATTTCTTTTATTTATACTGTCATTGTGCCTTAAATGCATCATTAATACCTCCTGCTTAGACTTACCACTCACTTCATGGATGCCTGATTGTGAGATAGACGAGGAGCACTGTGACTGTCCTCCCAGACCTGTGCCAACTCTCCAACCAAGACCAACCCATCACTGTCAACTCAACACTTCCATCTGTGCCTACAAGCATCAACATTTTGACCAAGCTTCCTGCACGTAAGCCACAAAGAACCTGTTTGTTTACCACTTTTTTAAATGATCTAGTCTTTACTCAAAAGTGACATACACAAGACACACTTTGACATGCTTGTGTTAACAAGTAAAATGGAAATTTGCTAAGTTTATTATTAAACAGGTGCTGGGAAATAGGAAAAGATGCTTGTGTTAACAAGTAAAATGGAAATTTGCTAAGTTTATTATTAAACAGGTGCTGGGAAATAGGAAAAGGGAGAGGATGAAAAATAAGAGGGATAAGGTACATGAAAGTTCCCAGCAGCTACATAGACATGCACGGTGAACAAAGTGATCAGTTTCTACAACTTGTACTGAGTTCAGGTTCATCCAGGGTGAAGGCTGGCGGAGCGGTACTTTCTGAGCTCTCTACTGTCTGAATTCATGCATATTTTACAATTCTAAATGATCATTCTTTTATTCACAGATGCAAATAGCCCAAGTAGAAGTCCAATGGGGAAATACATTACGACAACCTGCTCGCCAAGTATGTTTGGAGGCAGAGAAAAAAGGCTCATAATTTATTTACAGTCCTATTTATGCTGATCACTTTAACTAATTAAGATGATATTAACTCACATGACCATGTTCATTGATTTCTTTAACATGCCTACTTTATGTTTCAATCAATGTAAAAGTGTATGATTTGTACATGTGTTCTTTGTGCACTGAATATGTAGTTTATATTAAAGCATTATTTTTATAATTTGAACTTGCGTTGATTTATTTAACTTCTGATGAACATTTCACCAATATTCTACTGTTTGTTAATCTTCATACAGTCTATGGAATGTTTTAACCCTTCCTGTTTTCATGTTTTTTTATTGTTTTATTATTGAATCAAACATTAATGTTAAATTCCGTTAATATGGCTTTTGTGACTCTGATCCAACAGAAAAATATAATTTAATGTCAAAGTAAAGCCAGATTTCTACAAAGTGATTTAAATTCAATTCAATTTTACTTACATAGCGTCAATTCATAACAGAAGTTCTCACTGAACTTTTCAGAGCAGGTTTAGACCCTACGCTTTGTTATATTATTTACAGAGACCCAAAGAGAATTTAAATTCATTACAAATGTAAAACACAAAGTTGTTTGCCTAATTATTCACCCCCTTTAACAGGACATTGCTGGTCATCGTTGGTGCAGACAACTGGTCACATGATTAATTCAGGAGATCACCTGTGAGTAAGTGGTCTGGAGGGCTTATGGGGAGTAGAGATTGAAACCAATGCACCAAAATATGGAGGAAAATGTGATGCAGTCTGCATGAACTCTGCAATTTCTTTTTCAGCAATGAATCCAACCACAACGATAAAGCCAAGCAAGAAATGTCTTAAAAACAACAATGTTAATGTTTTCAAGTGGCTGCTGAGTCAGAATCCATGTCTCAATCAAGAATAATGTGGTTGGACTGTGACTGTTCATTCATGATCCTCATGCAACCTGACAGAGCTCGAGTAGCAAAGAAGAACAGGGAAATTGCAGGGTCCACATGTGCAAAGTTGATAGAGACCTATCCAAACAGACTCAAGCCTGTAACTGCTGCCAAGTTGCATGACGAAACACTGACTTGAAGGGGGTGAATACTGTTTCAGACAAGCATTTTGTATATCATATTTGTCATTAATTGAGATCACTTTGTAGAGATCTGTTTTTACTTAAAGGATTTCTATCCTGTTGATCAGTATTGAAAAAATTAATAAATTAAATCTACTTTGATTCCTTGTTTTAAGACAATTAAATAAACTTGCATAATTTTCATAGACATTGTAGAAACAGCTGTTTTGCTACTGTATTGCTATCAATTCAGTACATGAGAATCTTTTGTTAGCCAGATGGTGGCAGAGAAGATAGAAATCTACACCTCTGTGTTTTTTTAGTTGATATATATATTTTAAGTATTTGAGCTTTCAGGTGAAGCTCCATCTTCTCAAACAATGTTTGCAGATCTGCAGGAGGAACTACGCAGCTTTTTTGAAGACGGAGTAGACTGTAAACACGGCATCACATAAAACAGGTGTGTTGTTTGTAAATGTGCTTCATTTACAGTTGTTGCTTGGTGAATGTATTGATTTCCAGTCTGGTGTTCCTATTTTTTTTCCTGGCAGTTCTGCTGATCAATAAAATGAAAACATTAAAGTCCTGCTCCTCTGTCATGACAGCCCCACTCTGCCTTTGGGAGCCACACAGTCCATTAACAAGGTCAGAATAAACAGTGTCAGCATTTGGAAATTACAGGCAGAACTGCTGTCACCTCCTGGGATTGAGCTTTTACTCAATTGTCCTAGTGGGAATAAAACAAACTTTAAAATATGATTTTTGTACATATCTCCTACTACAGGTTAAATTTTGGTTAGTATCTAAGATTATGTGACAATACAAGATGCTTAACAGTCCTGAAGATACAAGGAGTTTTGTCTCCCCCTTGCTGCACTGTTTGTGTACTCGTGTTTTCTCACTGCTCCTTGCTGTTACTTGGAGTGCAGACAACAACAAACGATCCATCCCTGCATTTAGAATTTCCAAAATGCTAAAGACTAAAATCACAATTTAATAGATTAAACACATGTTTCTTTGACTTGCACTTATTCATTTTATTGAAGGGGGAAAAACAAGCAGGCATATATTGAACATATGACAGAAATAAATGTTTACATTTAGTGTATGTTTCCTTGAAGTCAAACAATCATGTTGAAGTGATTTCCTTCCTATCAAATCATTTGCAAAGCCAATTGTTTTAAATGTATTTTAAACCCTAGATTGTGCTCTTCTTCACTGCCTTTGTTGGCACATTGGATCATATCTTAGCGTATAACTACCTCCTGTAGATCAGTGGAATAGCGTGAAGCCATTGGCAGGAATATGTATTGAGTCATCCTCGTCCTTGTGCAGGAACACACTCATAAAATAAAGTGCTCCATACATTATATCTGATACATTATATCTTGTTTGTTTAATCAGTACCAAAAATGAAGTGTGAAATTGTCACAATGTGGTTTTGTGGGGGGTTAGAGATTCATTCTGTGATTTGGTATCAACATACTTGTGTATGTTCTGGGAACAGCCGGTCATATAATGTATGAATGCTCTAGGTCTCTAGTTTGTGGTTGTAAAGTTTTACAAAGCTGTGATTATCCTAAAGGTCATAAAAGGTCATTTTAATACAGTCAAGTTAAGTTTTAAAAATGGTCTCACTGCATATATAATGGCCACTACGGGCATTAACATAATCATACATAAATAAGGAGGGACTCACTGAATCAACAAGAGTCTCAGCCAGTCTGAAAAAACAGTAATGTGAGCAGAGGATGCAAGAATCCTAGTGGAGTTTAAGAGGTTGTCCCCAAGGTGCGCAAAATAGCCAGAAATAGCCATATCTCTCATGATTTACTATCAGGAAGTTCAGGAACACACAGTTGCACAAAAGACATCTAATTTTTACCCCAAAGCAGCAGCAGTGAAAAGAAAATGGCATGTGGCAAGGAAGTCTTCTTTTTTCATTCCAACCAACAGCAACAAACTTCAAAAAGGTCTGCAGATCATAAAACTTTTGTAAAGACTTCTAAGCTGCCAAATAACAGTAATGTGATGTAACAAATAAAATGAATACACCACAGCCATTTTATACTACTTTTATATAGTGGAACAGAACATACAAAACATCAAAATGAAAGAGTGAAAATTATGTCGAAAGTAGGCATTATCTGAAATTTCCTGACAAAATCCACAGAAATGAACAAAAACAATTCTTAGAATTACTTAAATTGTTGTTATCATTTATTTATTGTTTCTAAATACATTAAAAAGGGTTGTAAAAATCTGTTCAAACATCTTCAAACTGAAATTAAATTGAAATAAAGGCTGTTGAATGGATTTAAGGCCTGCCTAAGTGAAAATTGATCCTTCTAATGTGTAAAATATATAACACAGAAGACCTAAAAACAACTATGATATTAATTTCATTATATCCTTCTCAAATGGAAATGAGACCATTAGTATGTAACGTTGTTTATGTTATATGTTGCTCTCTAAATTTACAATAAACATGATGACATGTCATTCCTCTGATGTCCTTTCTTGCTTCTGAGACTTAACAGTTGGTTGCTTTTATAAGGTCCAAGTGGAGGTGTGATTGGTTCTCTGTCTCTATGTGTCAGCCCTGGGATGGACTGGTAACCTGACTAATTGTATAACAAATGGGTAGATGGATGGATGCTTCCTAGCCTCGTACACAAATGTAACAAGGCCGCCAACCACATATGGATCAATACTGTGCTCAGTGAACAGGCAGAACACCTACGCACAACACTGACCTTTAAAGTGACTGTGTGAGGGGTTCAGGATGGCTGGAAGTGTTTTTGTATTTACTTTCTTTCCTCCTGTTGAGACTGAATCTTGAGGTCCTGTTCATACAGAGATGGCTATGAGGAAAAATATCTGTGTTTCAATAGAAGGATGAGACTGAAGTGACTGACTGAAACCGAACTGTATGCACTGGTCACACATAGTAAAACACACCATAAATAACACAATAATCCTGTTTTATTGCTTTAACATCGTTCTATACATATCTTAAAACATGACTGGATGGCATCTGTAGACACTTAATGAATTTGATTGATTACAGAAATCATTATACTTGAAATATTTTCTGTTATAATCTGCAGGTGCATGTATCAGAGGTAGCCATGCAGAATTCTTTGTCGCATCAAACAGGGACTATCAAAGAAATCAAAGCAAAATAATTCCTGCATGACATGAAGAGCAATTGTGCAGGATTAATCTTCTTGTATGATGTATGCTGAATTCTGTGTTAATTCTTACAGAATTCCTTCATTATGAATGAAAGAATAAAGTAACCTTTCTTTTTTTTTCAGGATTCTTGCAGGAATTTTTGAAAGGAATTTCAAACACATGTGTTAATGTGCTTTTATTAGTCTTAATGTGGGTGTCCTTCATTCCTTAAATTAAAAGATAGTAAGTAATCCTTATTTACAGTCCAAACTTTCAGCGGAATGAGCCTGACCATAAAGATGACATGTTAAGTAGATGGTTGAGACCATGCAGGACAGACATTTGGCAAGGAGGCTTACACCACAATTAAACAAACACTATCCAGACTGAATTATGCACCCACTCATCACAACCTGGGCATGATCCTCTCCCTCTGTGAAACACCAAATTAGGACATTGCAGTGTGATATTGTGACTGTAAATCTAGCATGTGACAGTGCAGAATAATCATGACCAGTGAATGCAGTGGTGCAGAAACACTGTGGTATATACACAGTCAACAGGACTAAGACTCTAAAGATAACCACAGTACAAAGATGCATATGAGGATCCACTTTCACTATGCAATATATTATAGAAAGGGATATACTGTACTACACACTTTTTTGACATTTTATATATTTTTTCTTCTGTTGGTAAAGAGAAATGCATGGTGCAATACGTTTAAGCTAAACACTGATGCTCTGCCAATTTAATTTTCTTGAAAACTGCATGTAAACTGTGTCAATACACACACACAACTACAAAAAAATACAAACACATTTTCATACCAGATTACAAATGTGATTTCTAACACATGCATTTACATTCACTGTTCTTTTTTCACACTGTGTACAACTCAGACACAGCTCAATATTTACATTCTGTAACCAGAGGACAACTAATATTTAAAATAGGTACACTTTAGATTTCACAGTTATCACAGCATCTAACAAATATTGAAATATGAAATATTAGACACATACAGAAACAGGGCGCAGGCAGAATATTAACCATCAATATTACACACCAATATAAAATGATGCCACATATTAAGAGTACACTGATGAAACTTTAATCTTTTGGCAACATCATCGTATAAAAGTCATTTTATACGATGAAGTGGTATTGTCTTGGTACTAAAGGGGAGATTCGACCTATTCTGCCTTTTCCAAAGACTAATGCCTGTTTCTACAAAAAGTATGTCTTTCACTTCCTTAAATACTCTAAGCGTAGCTTCATTAGAGATGATTATTGTTCACAGAAGAAAAAATCCATCCCAATTGTGCATGTATGTCAGAATTTGTTTGGATGGCACCCTCAAAGGGATAGTCCACAAGTTCTACACACGGTGGGCAGTTAAGTTGTCATGTGGACGACTACTCAGCCTGTAACCTGTTGACAACAGTTGATTAATGTTAAGTGGTTCTGGAGGAGCTTTGCCAAATCTAAAAAAAAATAGCCCTGATGATGTCTTTCAGGTTTAGTCAGCAATCAGTAAATCAAATGCTTTGACCAGAATGAAATGACTGGCTGGCCTATCTAGCTGTCAGCCTACCTACCTGTGTGCACTCTGCCCATGCACTGCGCATGAAAATGTGTTTTGGGGAAGTGGCTTTGGAGGGAGGCCTGAATGGAGGTGTTTTTTTGGTTTAGATACTTCCAAAATCTATCTGTCTTTTGCTATTTTCACCATTGTTAAGCTTAGAGGAAGATTGTGGTCTTGGTTTAACCCTTAAAAAGTCCTGAGCGACTTGAAGCACAAGACACGACTGGTTATTAACATCTAACCGAAACCACCATCTTTCCCTAACCTTAAAAGTGTGTTTTCTACTCACACGTGGCACACATGGCACTTTATCACAACCATTTGGTACAGAGATGTTATACCTTGTTCAGTGGGGAAAAAAAAGGTTGCCTGTGAACATAATCCGTGCAGCACTTACCATCAAGACATAATCAGGAAAGTAAATTAGTATTATATGTGTAATTTAATTTTCTAGGACACAGGGTTCAGTGTTTTTAGAGTTTGACCAATACTAATCAGTCAAAGTCAAGATATATTCTATTATAGATATATTTTATTCTGCTTTGAGTCTGGCTATTCTTTTTGCAATCATCATAAAAATGTCTGTCTAAAGTCCCCAAACAACAATTCAACTATATCTCTTTATGCAAGGTTCTTATGATCACAATGTTTGTAAACAAATATACTTCCCTTACACACAATCCTCCTGATGGACCCGTCTGCCATTCATCATGCTCAGACTGGCTATGGAATGATGTGTGCTGCGGACGGAGGTCACACGGGTGTTATAATGTGTCAGGCTCTGCGAGGAGTGTTTAAGGATCATACGGCAACAACAACACAGCTGCTGGTTGAACTGCTTCTGGAAGGTTTTGCTCAGCAGATAAAGGGCAAAAGGGTTGAGGCAGGAGTTGGTGAAGGCCAGGATACGAGCTACAACGCTGCACACAAAGTGTACCAGGGAAGTGTCCACCTGGTGGGGGTGGGGGGTGGAAGGTCGAGGAAAATGGTTAATACGATGGAGAGACAGACAAATAGAGTTTTTCATATACTAGGGAAGTAAACAAATACCAATACATAATTCAGATATGAATGCCCTCTGAACAGATACAGAGTTTTTGCAATAATATTTGTCCAGACATTAAATTTTCTTCTAAACTGCCTCCTATTAAATGCACACGTCTTTTTTTAAACAAATAATTCTCAATATATCCCAAAAACCTATTATTGTCGGGGTTTAGCCAAGCACAGACATGGGAAACCCAAACACAGACTCTAAGGCCAAGCACGTACAGTTAGTGATGTTTATTTAACTGGCAAAACAAAAGGCGATCAAGCTTACTTGAAGTTGAGACAGGCAAGGGTCAAACCAGGCAAGCAGTCCAACAAAAGCAAACAAATCCAATGGGCAGGCAATCCATAATCCAAAACACATCCAAAACACAGGCAGGAAACACAGATGCCAGGCAGGGTCACTTGACCATGGAACGTGGGCGATATGACAATCAACAATAAGAATGTGCAGTCTTATATACAAAACAGAGAGGGCAGAGTGATTGACCCAGCTCAGACAATAAACACAGACAAGAAGCAAAGTTCAGACAACGACACCAGAGGCAGACAACTTTAAAATAAAACAGGAGCTAACAAAACTCAAAACCAAAACCATGACATTTGTGACCTGTTTTTTCATCAATAGATTTCTTGATATTTGATCAGACACTCCAGACGTAATTTAAATTCTTCTAGACCTCTTCCCATTATCTACACAACTTCCTTTTGTTAAAGACAAATCGTGCATTATATGGCCAGTAAAATTCTGACTCCACTATGCATTTCCAATTTGACCAACTTGCACAGCCAATGAATGCTGAAATAGCTGAAACTTTTTGTTTTTTTTTTGTTTGTTTTTTTGTTTTTTGGTTTTTTTTAAAATATATTCTACCTGTTAAGCGACTTTGAGCCTGGGAAAAGCGATATACAAATTCAATTTATTATTATTATTATTATTATAACACAAACTGTATAATGTTTACATCCAGCTGTGAATCCAGTCAACTTATAATTCTGAATACAGCAACATTTTTTTGGTAAATAAACAAATAAATCAGAATCAGAAAGAGCTTTATTGCCAAGTCATTTTTTTTACACATACTAGGAATTTGTTTTGGAGATAAGGTGCTGCATATAGACAAACATACAGCTGACATAATTAAATGTAGAAATATATAAATATGGAATAGACAGATGATTTAAATATATAAATACAACATATAACAATATATATATATATATATATATATATATATATATATATATATATATATATATATATATATATATATATATATATATATATATATATATATATATATATATATATATATATATATATACAAACAAATAAACAGACTTCTCTCTACCTGGGAGTAGTGATAGGAGCGATATAAGTAGATAACATGACTGGGAAGCCAGCATACTGCAAAGAGCCCAACAAATACCAACACTGTCTTGGCCAAGCGCTTTCTTGATTCAACCTGTTGGTCATAGAAAAAAAAAGTCAAAACTAAAGAGCACTGCAGTTGTATAACAGACAATAATGTTTATTAAACACTTAAATACTTCCAAAAATGTATGTTCAGTTGTATTTGTGCCGCTGGTGGAAGATATTACTTCTTGAGATATTTTACTTAAAATCCACATATATATTTAAAAAATTAAAATATTTTTCCTGAGGGCTAGGGCACGTGTTGGGGGGACTCATGATGTCAGTTTGTTATAAATTGGAATACGGCCCTGATAATAACAGTTTTAACACTGGCCTGTTGTCTTGCATGCACGTTCCCCTCCACAGGAAGGTTTGAGGCACTCCTCATCAGGTTCAGGGCGATGAAGGTGTAGTACACAGATATGACTAGCAGGGGTATGACGTAGAAAATGAGGAAGGAGGCCATGGAGTGGATCTTAGGGTGCAATTCTCCAGCATGCGGATAAGGGGCGCAGGTGACGAAGCTCTCATTAGTAGAGGTGATGTTGAAGGTGTGGAGGTCAGAGAAGACGGCCTCGGGGATGGCCAGAACCAGGGAGAAGAGCCAGATGAGCGCCGCCCGGAGGACAATGCTGGTGGTGGTGCTTGATGTTTGGATGTCCAGGGGCTTTACAATGGCCCTGTACCTGATAGATAGATAGATAGATAGATAGATAGATAGATAGATAGATAGATAGATAGATAGATAGATAGATAGATAGATAGATAGATAGATAGACAGACAGACAGACAGACAGACAGACAGACAGACAGACAGACAGACAGATAGATAGATAGATAGATAGATAGATAGATAGATAGATAGATAGATAGATAGATAGATAGATAGATAGATAGATAGATAGATTCAACACTTAAACCTATAATAACAGATGTTGTGTAACCTTACAAGTAGTGGTTTTAGTTGAAATGGTCAACTTGTTAGCAAACATTTGCCCTTTCACAAGTCCAGCAGACACAGAGCAACATGATCATTCTTTCTTCTCTGGATTCCTAAATAACTATAAGTTCAATATTCACTCTCATTTTAGGCCTGTTTTTGGTCTTTTTTGCAATCTAGCAACCCAAAAGCTTTTCTTAAAATTGTCATATAGCTGATCTATTAAGTAGGGATGTCCCGATCAGGTTTTTTTGCCCTCGAGTCCGAGTCTGAGTCATTTGATTTTGAGTATCTACAAATACCGAGTCCCGATCCGATACCTCTATAATACTTAAAAAGCGAATAAAGAAGAGAGAAAAAAAGTAGATCCAGGATGTTCCTTATTTTTTATTTAATTCACCTTATTTTAACATTCAACATCTCTGTTAACAAACACAGCACTTCTGTGAGGTAGTTTGAACAATCAAGTAATAAATAACATAAATTCTTCACTTTTGGACTTTAGTGCAACAGTAAATATAAAAAAAGTCTAAGATAAAAACAAAATAGCACCTCAACTTAAAATACCTGGCAGGCATGTAAACAAATACAAAAATAAAAGCGCCACAGTGTTTGCAATCGAATCTGAAACAACGTGATTGGGCCCAATTTCCGATCTCATGATCGGATCTGGACATCCCTACTATTAAGTATTGGGGATACAGCATTACCCCTGTTTAACTTCAGGAAGTGCTATATAGTAACGGTACTACAGTACCAAAGTACTTCCTGCAATTAGGGGCAATCAAAACAAGCCTCATCTATGAGGTAACATCAATCTGGTGGTGTTATAAATGTTTGAAGGACTTAATTATATGTATGTCAAATACTTTTTCTTTGACCACTTCACCTTCACTGTCTATTTGATTAAATTTTATTTCTATTTACTCAGAGTAGTAATTAATAAGAGCCGTGCCCAATTGAAATCATTACCTTGATTACCTTGGCTTCCTAGAACTGAAGTGCACAACACAACCATGACTCTGTAGGTCTGACCATTGTACCACTCAGCACTGTTTATGCAGCATGACACTGTGTATTATTTATAACAGATAAACAGACTACTGAAAACATTTTCTCAGTCAGCTTCTTACTATAAGCAGTTGGGTCGTACATGAACACACAATTTTCTGTTTTGGATATCTCACATAATAAATGATGGCCTGTCAAAGGTTTTATTCTGAACTTAACTTTGATTGTTGCCATAATTATTAATATGTAATGGTATAGAGCAAAGGTTTTCAAAGTCTCACACTTATTTTCTGACTTACGTCTATTTGGGGGTATTTCTGCACTGTGTCTTGGAACTACATTTCCCATTATGTTTTCAGAAGGGTAAGCAGGAAGTTGCCATGGATTTAGTAAATTATGCCGCCGGCTTAAAAATGTATGCCTAAACTTGTTTAAATTTCGGCAAACTGGCACTATTAAAACTATGTAAGTTTTGTAACTATGTAACTATGTAATTGTCTAAAATACTGTATGTGTGTCATGTATGTGGGTTCAAATTTGACTGTGTTATTTGAAGTTATGATGAAAATTGCAACAGCAAAGGATAACGTGTGTCACATCCACTGATGCTGCTCCAATTGCCGAGCTGTTAATAAGCAGGACCACATCTTTAGGATACTATGGAGTACTCAAGTCCCATAAAGTCTGCAGGTAGGCAGGTAGGTAAGTAGCTGTTCTCAAGCCATCCTTAGTTCTTGTCTGGGGGCTTCCCATGCCACAAACATTTTTTCTCAATACTGACCGCTTGTTCCTCTATGATCCTGCCACGTGACACAGCACAGTAAAGTTCTTACGTTAACAAGGGGTGAAGGTTTGGAGTGTGTGTAGTACTAACAAATGTTTGTGAAAAACACATCAACACTCACCTCTCCAGCAGCCATTTCATCTCTGATACATCAACCCTCACCCACATGTTGAGCACCTTTCTGGTGCTGCAGCATGCAATTAAAATTATTGATTACCAATGATATACAGAGAAGCTTTCCAACCAAATAAACTTGAACGGCTTAGCCCTGTAGATCATTTCCTCCACGCCTACTCCTATTATTTTACAATGTGAGCCAAGTAACCAGCTGATAAATACTGCAGTAAACTTGGCAATGGCTGAATTTCTTTCTTTGGACGAGTGGCTGTAACAACTAAGCCTAGAAGCTTAGTTGTATGTAGTTTGAAATTTCAGCTTCGTTTTTAATATGTTTTTCTTCCAACCTGTAACTGTGAATGATTGACAGAGATAAAAGGTAGGTGGGTAAGAAAAAGGGGCAGCATGTCATCACGAGAATGAACAACCATATATGTTATTTGTTCACACAGGAGACTTGAACTCGACTCCCACATGAAACCAAGTCAGTGTTGACTTTAGAGTTATTTAGAGTTTTAAGTTAAATAGCGTTCCGACTTACGTCACATCACTTCTCTCTCTGTCTGATAAAGACTGATGTATGTCAAAACCACAGCAGACATTATTCGACTGTTTTCAAAAGTTAAGCTGTATAGCCTACTCTGCATTAAAAGTAAACTCTATCGTTGGTGCGCCCTTTTAAGGGCTAGCTCACATTTTAGAAAATAGGCTTATTTTTGCTCAGCATTAGATGAGAAGATTGGTACTATAGCTTGAAAAGTAGTCAATGCTGTAAAAGGAAACAGACTATTGTTTGTACATTTGCTATTACTATAGGATGAGTTTGACAGGTCACGTGACTACCATACTTGGAATGGCAATCAAGACAGCTGATTTAACCTTTGAATGTTAATCTTGCTCAGCAACATCAACAATACAACAAAAGATGCATCAAGGTCTCAATTCAGATTGTGACAGGTTATTTGAGGAGTTTGGGTGAAAAGAGATAATAAAAGGAAAATCTGAGACATATGCACACTTGGACATTCGCTCATGCGGGCTGGAGTTTTTGCCTGTTTAGTGAGGTGATTGTTCTCTATCTCTGTTTTTAAACAGATGCGTCCTGCCATATATAACATATCCCTGAAACATAAAGACTATTATCATCCACCAACATTGTTGAAGTGGTCAACTGATTTTGATATGAAGCATCTCTGCCAGACATCATCCAACATCCAAAAGCCCTCTAATTGTCAATTAACAACTGACACAATTGTAACTCAATTACCTTGAGTTTTACACAATCAACACCTTTAAAGAGATACACAAAGCTCTCTCATGCTCATAAAAGAGCCCCTGATCAACCCCTGGGGTTACATTTTTGCTCTCCATTATAATGGTAAAACACCAGGATTGTAGCCTATATTGGGTGTAGCTATCTTTTTATATCGACAAAAACAAGATTGCATTCGGATAATTTCCTGCCACGATGGCTATTTTTAAAGTTGTATCTTACTGATTATAGGGCCAATGATGATTTTAACAACAAAGAGAGTGTCCTACCTGTCAGCAGAGAGGGCAGTGAGAGTGAACACAGACACCCCAACCGAGGTGAGCTGGATGAAGGGGATGACTTTACAGCCCACTCTCCCGAACAGCCACTCCTCTGACAGGTAGCGGCTCGCATCCACCGGAGCGCAGGTCACCAGCAGTAAAACGTCCCCCAGCGCAAGACTCGACATGAAAAGATTCGGCACATTGCGGAGGGATTTGGCAGAGCAAAACGTCTTGATGAGCGTGATGTTGCCGATTAGCCCCAACACGCTGATGACACCATAAACTGAAGCGATGGCCACGCCGGTGAACCACATCGTCCGTGCCGAGCCTTGGAGAGCAGTGACGTTGATCTACGCGTCGTTTGGGTACAGATGCTCCATCTCTCCCACCCTTAATCCAACTGACTACTAAAGAGGTATACTTTTTAAAACAAGTTAAAACTCTGAGAAATACGCACAGGTCCTTTGGGGGTTCAGAGAGAAAGCAAAACGACTGCGGTGACAAATTTGTGTCCAACTTGGAGTTGTGTGCATGTCCTCCTCCCTGTTTGAGCGTGGGGGTCCGCTATAGGGGCCCCCACCCAGCGCGCGTAATAGTGCACATCATGCACCATTAAAGAACAATAGACTATGTGTGTCTGTGGTATTGACTATAAGAGAGAAAATAAGAAAATCACAAGAAGTATGACAGAAAGTGGTCAATTTAAGAATTATTTCAAATGTTTAAAATGGGCTATACTTAATGTTGTGTGTCTGACTTCTGACTTTTCCTCTTTTGTAATGTTGGATCAAAATGGAAACATGTTTTTAGCTTTTATCATTGATAATCTGTATGTTTTAGATTTTGTATATTGTAACTTGCATGTCAGGGCTGAGTGACTACAGTCTTGGATTTATTTTTATTATTGATGACCTATCTATCTTTCTGGTTTTAAGGATTGTTTTATATTCTCAGTACCATTCTTTATAAATGAAAGCGTTTATCATTTTATACAACATATTCTAGTCTATTAGTATGTCTAGTTAAAGGTTCCATGAAATCAAAATCCAAGTTTAAATGTTGTTATGCCTTGCACTATATCCTACATTACCAGTATGCCAGTATATGTACAACAATGACAAACACAAGAAAATAGCTCTGTGATTTACACAGTTTCCTGATGGACACATAGCTTTATTTTTTGATGGGAAGCGGCACCTGAATTTAACCCTGTCATACAGCCACTTGACTTCCCAGCCATAGTAAATATAAATATGCAGTGTTGGGCAAGCTACTTGGAAAATGTAGTGAGCTAAGCTACTAGCTACTCTACATTAAATGAAGCTTCACTACACAGAAGCTACTCCCCAGTGAAATGTAGCAAGCTAAGCTACAGCAACGTGGCAAAAGTAGCTTAGTTACATCTAAGCTACTTTATATTTTTTAATGGTATATAGTTAGGTCATTTATATAAATATTTATATACACACACACACAACATAGGCCTAGTTTATATTGAACCAACTTCATTCCACAGTAGCAATAGAAGAAAGACTAAAAACCTGCTCCAATGTGTGAGAGCTAAATCAGATACAGAAACTCTCCTACTTACTGCCATATCACTGCTGCTTAATGTACTTCCTCATGCAACAAACGGAGAACTATTGTTGTTTGTATAAAGCAACTTAATTATCATATTATTAATTAATTCAATTAACTGATTATTAATTAATTCTATATTTTTTATAGTTTATATGTGACTTTGTGCTCTGGCAACATTGCAACCTAAACATTCACGGCAGAGAAAGAGCGAGAGAGAGAGAGAGAGAGAGACACTCCGTCGCACGTGTCTATTTCCCTGCAGCAAAGTCGCAAACATCAGCCCAAGGATCGGTACGTGATGTCACCATCACAGGGAAGCGCTTCTGCCGGCTGCACATACAGGTCTGTGTGTGGCGGTGGTGTCACGTACTGATCCATCAGAAATGCTTGGGAAAATGTAGCGTGTGTGGAAGCTACCGCGCTACTCGGCCAATAAAAGAGCTTCGTTACTGAAAAGCTATTTGATTCAGAAAATAGCGACGCTACCACCAAGCTACTGAGAAATGTAGTTAAACTAGTAACGGCGCTACTTGTAGCGACGCTACTGCCCAACACTGTAAATATACATGGTGTCTATCTATCTTAGGGGAGAACAGCATAAAGGGCAACATTTAGCATTATATCACCTGTCCTTTAAGATTGACATTCCTGAAGAAAAGTGGGATATTAATGTATTCTCAGACTGAAAATACTTTCTGTCAACTGTCTGCATGCAGGGTCCAGGAGTGAATCATGGTAGTGTAAGGATAAATCTTGGAGTTCAAAATCATCAGAAACCAAAATGTTCCCAGTAATATGAGATATGACAGAGGTAATGTCAGACATGGTAAGAGTGTTGAAATTCAAACCGTTTTTGACATTAATTTTAAGATGGGATGTAAACATGCAGCTTGGGAGGACATCCTCCCAACTTAATTGCAGTGCAGTTATTTTTAGACTTTCTAGCACTTTGCCATTGAGTCTTTTGACCTTTTACATGCAGTATTCACATCTCTCTAAAAGACATAAAACAGCTGGGGAATGTACTGTTAAGATATGTCTGAAGATCCTTGAGTGACAGAAAAGGACTTTATTTATTTTCTATCAAACACATTTTAAGGAAATCAATGAGCGTACTGAGTCTATTAAAATACATATTGAGTAAATCAGTGCGTCATTATGCTTTACCTTCTTATAAAAGTATTTTATTTACTCTGCTTTAATTTGTTTAGTTTCTTTAATGCTGCATATTCAGTGTTTCATGTAATTTGTTTTCCTAATAAGTAGCTGGAAGTCTATATAGCCTTTTAACTATCCTGTTTTGCTTTTCACCTTTAGACTGTGCATGTACATGTTTTAAAACTGCATGCTGAGAATCTGAGCTCAGTTTAGATGTAGTCATTTGAAACTATCACCCATGCAGTACAACAGCAGTTTAATGCAGTATTCATAGGTGTGAGCCAGGTTTTGCTCCTCTGAGGGCTCTGAGATGTGGTGTTTTCACAGGCTGACTAGTCAAATTTACCTGATCTCCTGGTGGCTCCACAACCAACAATTACCCAAGGGGGTTTGTGTAGAAAGTGATGTCTCAATGGACCCTCAGCCACCTCAGGATAATGGAACTTCACAGGTATCAGAGATGAAAAAATGATGACAAGCCATCAGCAGGTACTCAAGCATTGAAAGGATCCATGAAAGACCCCATACAGATGATGCATTGAAATGTTTCTTCCACACAGACATTATAGATACAAACACAGAAATAACAATGACCAGTAATCCAGCAGGATGTAATATGCCACACAGAAAGAACATCTCTAATTCCACTTTATCTCTGTGGTTTGTCAAGAGCTGCCAGGCAATTTTGCGTGCTTTAATTGTATATGTTAGCAAATGAAAGGTGTCGTGGGGTCCAGAGTCATTATGTGGAGGCGAGATAAGACCGCCTGGAGCACAAGAAATGATATTGGTTATAGTGTTAAGAAGGAGGAAAAGAAAGGGATAAGAGATGGAAAAAAAAGAAACCTGTAGGTGAGAGGGTATCCTGGATAAAATACAAACTATAGATTCTCATTCACTTACATCACGTGACACGCATACAGTATTTTTACACACGTCTGCACGGGTGAGAGAAAGCACAAATCTATGCAAGCAAACAATCATTTTCACCCTTTAAAAAAGGGCTTCGGCTTTGTGAAACTACAATATAGGAAATTAATCATTTAAACAAGGAAAAGGTTACTCTTGAAGCACAAAATGCCACATAAATGTCAAGCAAAAGATGTTATGACACTCTCACAATGATCAGACACTTGCTGCTCAGAATCAGAATCAGCTTTCTTGCCAAGTACACCTGCGAGGAATTTGTTTGGTTACTTGGTGCATTACACTAAACATAAAATATTTGAACATAAAGATATTTATGTCAGAAGGTATAAAACTTTTCAGAGAATAGTATACAGAATCCTCAGTATACTCAGCTCCCACTTGAGGTCCTGGTTGATGATGGTGTTCAGGAAGCATATGGACTCCACAGTGTTAGTTGTGATGGGGGGTGGGGTTGGGTTCTTCCTGAAGTCCAGTACCATCTCTAATGTCTTATGAGTGTCGCTCACCAGGTTATTCTGTCTGCACCAGGTTACCAGATTGTCTCCCACCTGTAGATAGACTTATACCCACTAAAGATGAGCCCAATGAGGGCGATGACATCTGCAAACGTCAGGAGCTTGGTGGACTGCCTGTAATGCGGTACAGACAGTCCACAAAGACAGATTTGAGCACCTGCCCTTTTTGTTCCTGGAGTGAAAGTGCCCTTTTTTGGTGTTGTTGTTGTTATTTTTTTTTATAAATTAATAAAATCAAACCTGATATCAAAATATCAGGTCAGGAGATGAGAGTCTGTCTTTCGATACCCTACCTCTTTCTCTCTCTCTCTCTGATAATGAGCAACTAGCTAATGTAATAAGTTAACTTAAGTCCAGCTAAGGCCATGCAGGCTAATGTACTGTGCTTAATGGAGAAACTACAGGTGAATACAGTAAAATCTGTGTCTTATAATGTCATCACAATCACCAGATTGTAACTAATTAAAATGCACTGATTTACCAAGGCAATGCAGGTGAATAGGATAAACAATAACCAGTAGCATATCACCTCAGAACTTCCCCAGTTAATGACTTACATCATTCCCCCTTAAATGTTGTTTAAACAAGCAGATTAACTTTGTTGTGGTTAATTTAGAAGAAATCTATAGATGCAAACAGACATAGGGTAGTCGGCTTAAAACAATCATCTAAATGTGTATTTTGGAAGTTTTCTTTCCGTTCAGTAAAAGAAGACATGGGAGCAATATAGACCAAAATCTCAAAATTGATCAATGTGTGTGTGTGTGTGTGTGTGTGTGTGTGTGTGTGTGTGTGTGTGTGTGTGTGTGTGTGTGTGTGTGGTAAGTGTAAAAGTGCCCGGTTTTCACTTGAGCCCCTGACCCCCAAAATGTCTGTATCCCTGATGACAGAAGAGGTGCTGAGGACACTCCTTACTGATGAGATCCTCACCTCCAAGCCGTTATGCTACACATCATCAGACATCACTGACCCAGATCCTATTACCCCTAAATGCCAGATGCATCCCGCCCTCAAGTGGTGTATCCTGAATCAGAGCATCTGGCCAGAAGATGTGGGTGTCATAGTGAGCTCCTCACTGACCATTTTTAGCAAAACTCTATCAAGTTCTACCTTCTCAGCCTCCAGGCTCAACAAAAGAGGCACACGGAGAAGACAGACCTACAAATTGATAAGGCTGTAATGATCATGGGCCCTCAGTCCCCTCACTCACAGTGGCCAATAGGAAAGGTTGCCAGTGTCTCCCATGAACTTGACGTCAAAGTGAGGTCTGCCAAAGTGAAGGTTGGAAACTGAACTTACATACACTGTGGCTCAAATCATTCAGCTCCCTGGCTTGCCGGACAACTCATCGGAGCAGGGACTTGGAATAGAAAACATCTGTGTGGTCCTGATCAATCACCTGGTTTCTGTTTAAGTGACTCCAGCATATAAGCAGCAGGGAAGCTAGAACTTCCTCACAGAGACATAGATAGTCTGGTGGGGTTTAATGAGATGATACCACTCTTTGATGAGAGTGGTATTGGTCTTCTCATCTAACTCTCCACCAGAAAGAAAATAAGTGAATTTCTCAAAATGTCAAATTAATGCTTTAACCACTGGAGTGGCTGAAATTTTAAACATTTATGCCTCATTCTATATGAACGAGGGCATGTTTTTTCCTGTTTAATAGTGTTTCATTTTCCACACCTTGAGTAGGCTACTATATGTTCTTCTATTAATTGATTTTGTAAATTATTAAAGTTGGGATATACTGTATTATTTGCAGGTTTATTCCATACAGAACTCTGACTGATATTTTTCCAGTCCCATCCACTGAGTGGCGCTGCAGTACAACACAACAACAAAGTACAACTGAGCCAAACAAACTAGCACACTCAAAGTTATGGATGTGTTTAAGTCAAATATTTTGTACATACAGGTGGAGAGGGAGTAGATAAGAGAGAAGCTAAGTGCATCATGGGAAATCTCCATGCTCCTAGTATAACTAAGGGATGGTTCAGGGCTCACTTCAGGGCCAGTCTCAACTACAAGCCTTTTCAAAGTGCAAAGTCTTAAGCCTCTTAAATATGGCGATGGTATTTGCCCTTTCGAACCCCAAATTGGGACTTGCTACCACAGGAGAGAAGCTTGATAGCTGAAGGCTCTGGCTCCCAATCTACTTTGGAGACTCTAGAAATCATACCCTGCACTGGAAGTGTAGTGTTCTAGTGAGGTAAAAAGGTACTATGAGCTCTTTAAGATATGATGGTGCCTGACTATCAAGGATTTTGTAGGTAAGCAGAAGGATTTTAAATTATATTCTGGATTTTACAGGGAACCAGTGCAGAGAAGCTAAACCAGGAGAAATATGATCTCTTACCTGGTCAGTACACATGCTGCAGCATTCTGGATCAACTGGAGAGGACAATGATACACAGTAACTATATGACATGTGTTTCAGAGGTGACTGGGACCAAGTACAAAAACTTCTATTTTGTCTGAGTTTAACATCACAAAAATGCATCCAGGTCTTTCAAAGTTTAACTTTCTAATTTGTTTTATCTGGTATGATAGATATAATTGGGTAATCATCTGCATGATTACCTCGTGCATAATTTTCACCAGTGTTGTCTCTATGATGCACTCTAAATCTTGACGGAAAATCCAATAAACTATTTTTATGTAAAAAGTCACACACAACTGATTGGCGACCGGGCTTTTAAAGAAGATATGCTTAAAATGAGTTCCTGATACATTAGCTCTTGTGTTGTTTCTCTCTTTCTCTTTCTGTGTGTGTGTGTGTGTGCGCGCGCGCCTCTACGTGATAAATCCTCGTCAAACCAGTCTGACAGGATAAAAAGGACATCTCTTTTTCCAAAAGCACACATCTGAACCACCCACACTCTGTCAAGTGTTTGATTTTGTCAGTCTTTTAATGTCCCTCGTCACTCTCTTGTAACAGGCTGAATGTTAAAAGATAATACATAAAGAAAATTATAGCTATGCTTTTCTGTGAATATTTTGGGCTATTAATACCATAAAGCAAGAGCTCAAGATTGAAATGTCTGATTGTGAAATCTTTGGTTAGGTCCGGAAACTGCAACAAACCATATGAGAAAACAATATGTGTTCCTGCTGTCAAAACAACCCTGAGAAAACTCATTCAGGGAAAATTGGGAATAGGCGTAGGCCGTCTGCATTAGATGGCAAGCCGAAACACGCCAGGTGCGCGGATAAAGAATGTTACTGGAACAGAAGGAGCTGCAATGATTGGCGGAAAGCGCTGTCAGTCACCCGGAGGCGTCGGGTTTCGATGCAAATAGGCTACCTACCGAGCGGCTGGGATCTCTTTTCATTTTAAGAAAAACGACTATACGCAGAAGAATCAGTGAGGGTTAGTTTGTTCAGATAAAAGCCTTGGAAATGGAGGGAAGGATTTCTACCTCGATTCTGCTGTGTCTGGGTGAGTATGCTAGCCAAATACTGGGGGAAAATATAACATTTGCCTCTTTCTTTTGCGCCTTATGAGCTGCCACACCTGTTTCCGCAGCTTCAGGTGTTCTGAAACCCAGCATTAGTTTAAGTTACCTTTTCACACCAAAGAATATAGCCTAAGCAAAGACACTAGGCTCATTTATAAGTCATCAAAGCTCTTAAAACTTACATCACCAGATAGATCTCTTCATAGACTATATCTTAGGCTAATAAAAAATAAGAGACCTGTTTGATAATTAGGGTGAAAATCAATTAAACGCTGTGGATTAATCTTGGCTGTTATGTTTTTTTATGATTAGACTAATGCATTTGGCATAGAAAATGTCCTCCAGGTTCCATGAAGATGTCTCAATAGCTGAGCCTATTGCTTTGTTCGACAAACCAAACAAATCGGAATTGGAAGAAACCAGAAAACATCTGAGAAGCTGGATGTTTCTGCCCTGATTGCTTAAAAACCGTTTGGCCTATAGTGAATGATCAATTGTTGCTTTTTTATTTTTCATTGACTTAATTGTTTTTAAGATAAAAAGATATTTTAACCACTGTGTGTTCTTTGTGCTGTGTGGACCCAAGATGAGGGTGGGGTAATACGGTAGGCCTGTTTGTGATGTCATGCTGAATCATTCAAAGGCACATTTTACACGCAGGCTTTAATGCACTCAGATATAGGCTAAGTGTCATACTTTTATTCATAATAGGGTATATTGATTCATAGGAAAACAAGAGGATTTGTAGATTATTTTCTATTGAAACTAGAGATCGTGAATTTTAGACTTGGGACTTATAAATGTGTAAAGTTTTGAAGTAGCATTAACATATGCTACCTGTGAAGTAGGCCTATCCCGTATTTTACCCTTCGTTCCCGCCGTCCTCCCGTATTAGTATTTTCCTTTAAATCTCCCGCATTTTATCCGGCGTTATTAAAATAATAATAGCCCGGGCCCGGGCGGAGTAAAATAAAACAAAACATTCCCAATTTGAGCTCTGTCACCAGCCTCGCGATAACTGCCACCTGCAGGTAGACGATAGACAACAGAACTGTTTGCCCTCTACTCTCATGTAAAATTCTGGCCCAGCCCACAAATACATTCCTTCCAAAACAGTCTTAAAGAATGCAAAGTCTGCAACAAAAGAGTTTCTGTAGCCTACTTTTTGAAGTAGTTTTTTAAATCTGTAATTTTACTTTTACTTAGCATAAGTATGTTTTGTTTAAAGTATTGTACCTCGCTACATTTTCAGTCATATCCTTTTACTAAGTTTGGCTTTAAGAGAACATCTTTATCATGCAGTGTTAAACTGTGAAAAATGCTGTATTAAGTTTCTGTTAATGCAAACTGAACATTTCCTCCTGCTGTGGCTTCACATTAAAAGCATTTAACTGGCGAAACACAAGTTTTTATTTTGAAGTAGTCTGGAAATGCAATGTTCGTAAGTAAGCTCAGCACTGCAGCCATGTAGACCACTACAATGTGGCTACACAACGAGACAACTGTCATTTTCAGTCAGTTTTCTCACTGCAGTGAACCAGTTTGAAATATTGCAGTGAGTAATGCAACAGTCAGTCAACAGGCTGCACACCTCCACCTTCTCAGCCAAGTAACCAACTCCCCTCACTTTGGCAGACTGATGTGTGCAGCATAATGTCAGATCATGACTGCTCACATAATTATGTAAAATACCAATAACTGCCCGACAATAGTTTTAGTAGCCCCAGACTTTTGTACCCTGTTTAGAACAAATGTAGTTGAGGAGGTTTGTAGTAGTTTGGTAAGATACTTTGCTCCAAATAGCCAAAAAGACATTGGTGAATGACAATGTTGGTTGGTTGTAAATACAGCTATGATTTTATATATATATATATATAGATATAGATATAGATATAGATATAGATATAGATATATAGATATAGATATATAGATATATAGATATATAGATATAGATATATAGATATAGATATATAGATATAGATATAGATATATATAGATATATATATAGATATATATATATATATAGATATGATAGATAGATAGAGATATAGATATAGATATAGAGAGAGATATAGATATAGATATATATAGAGAGAGGTAGATAGAGAGAGAGAGAGATAGATAGATAGATAGATAGATAGATAGATAGAGATATATAGATAGATATATATCTATATATCACATCACAATATAATCATGATATGTGTATATATATATTATAAATAAGTAACTTTTTCTCTGAGTAAATTTTAAATGAGCTACTATTTAAAAGCTTTAAAAGTTCAAAGTAATTGTACTTTTACTTAAGTAGAAGATTTTTGTACTCTTTCCACATCTTCAACTCAACCACTGTTTCTATAAATGATGAGCATTTGCAGCCAAACATTAGGCTAATAATAAATATGGTCTGTTCTTAAATCTATGACAGCATTGTCAGGTGTTGGTGCCATCGTAGTGGATATCCCAAAGGATGAATACGAGCATGCCAGGGGTGACAACATCACACTGCCCTGCAGCTATACAACTACAGTCACCCCCAGATCAGTCACCATCATATGGTCAACTCCGGGTGCTAAATCGGTCAGACTACTACGATGTGTTTGTGTTTATATTGATAAGATCAAAAAGAAGACAAGAGAACAGTGTTTTTTCCCTCTTTAATGTTCCTCTGATGCTGTCGTTGTCTACAGAACACAGTTGCCACTTATTATTATCCCACTGACGAAACTGATGTTGGTACGATGTATGAAGGTCGGGCGACCATGGATGTTGACATTCCCAAGGGAAAGGCCGACCTGAAGCTGTCCTCCATCACACTAGCAGACAACAAGACGTTTGAGTGTAAAGTCCTGATACCACGTGACTCTCAGGGCACCACGTCCGACTTGGCAAATTTGGTGGTTCTAGGTAACTTTTTTTTTTTTTTTTTTTACTAAGAAATATTGTTCCTTTAAGTGAATATTTAAAATGTTAAAGCTCAGTCAGTATCATGTTTGGCAATGAAATGTCTCTCTCACATTGTGTATGTGAGCTATTGCAGCTCCTCATGCTTCCAGCCAATTTGCATAACATGTGGAACTCATCAAAAGGACACTTCCTGTGTTTTACAAACTTTGGCACGTTACCATGCTACAACACTGTAAAAATGGAGAAACAATAAATTCACACCCTTACAATATATTTTGTTGTATCAGTTAGGCTAAACCTTTATTCATATTTCCTTTTTATTATTTAGACTGGCTGTATTAGATTAGACATGTTTTGTGTTGTCATTTTTTTAAAACCACCTATTTTTCTTCTAGTGGCACCATCTACGCCCACCTGTACGATCCAAGGTAAGGCAGAGTATGGCCAGGACATCACCCTTACATGTTTGTCTGCGGAAGGCTCCCCGACGCCTACTTATAAGTGGGTCAGTCGAGATACCAACAACATGCCTCGTGTTCCAGACCCGCGAACCACTGACAGTGAGTATTAGTGACACGGTTTCTGATAAGACTATTGATCCTGGAAAATATATATCAACCGTCGGCATATAAAGGTTTGCAAAAGAATCACGACACCCTCTGCTTAATTTGCTCTTGTTGCTATATTGTTTTTTGTTCTTTCATGTGACATTTTTGCCTTTAGCTGTCAATACTAATCATGTGACAAACTTGTACAAACTGATCATGTGATTATTTGCAAAACAAACAACCCAAAGGCACCAATTTTGTATTTTCCCTGAAGTTGACCTTAATGGCTGACGTGTAGGCATGTGTTTATTGCTAAATAGCCATATTAAATATTAAATATTCCAAACTGAATGTACCCCAAAGATACACTGCATATGCATTTCCATATTGCTATTTTTTGTTACTTTGGCGACACCTACATGTTTGTGAAACGCTAAAATCGCACAGTATTCTCTATGCTGATGCACTAGACTGTGGCTCTACTTTAATGAGCTTGCTTTTAATGATATTAGAGTCAATTCAGACAGTGACATTTGATTGTACAGGTTTACGGGTAAATAATTCAGAAGCAATGACAAATCGGCAGTGATACCAGTAATGTAAATTACAACTGCTGCAGGTTACACACGGGGTGCCACAGGGTTCAGTGTTGGGGCTATTATTATTTAACCTCTAAATAATATGTTAAGTGTCACAAATTGTGGAAACCATTCTTTTTGCTGATGACACAAACCTACTATGCTGTGGTGAAAACTTGTAGAAGCTACTGGATAGCGTAGAAAAAGAAGTGAGTAAGGTATTTGGTTTGATGAAAATAAACTAACACTGAATTTGAGTAAAACAGAATTTATAATATTGGGGAATCGATTAACCGACACAGATAAGAAACTAACGATAAATGGTATAGAAGTAGAACGAGTACCTGAAATAAAATTCCTCGGGGTAGTTACTGATAGTAAATTAAGCTGTAAACCTCACATAAAGTATTTTAAAATCGAAATATCAAAGTCATTAGCAATATTAAATAAAGCCAAAGACCTATTGAATCAGGCTTCTCTAAATATGCTGTATTGCTCCTTCATACTCCGGTACATGACTTATTGTGTGAAAAGTATGGGGGAACACTTACAAAACAAATAAATTCTTCATCCCACAAAAATTAGATATACAAATCATATATAAAACTAGAATGGGCATTTCCTTAAGAAAATTACTTGAGAGCTGCCAGCTATTTTTTGCGATTGCTACCGCTATCAGTGCACTGTGCGATGGATGAATGACCCGAGGAATTTGTCTTAAACATATTTAGTTTGTTATCAAGTTCAAATACCGTAGGCTACAGGTGTTTAAAGTTGAAACCAGTTAACACTGGTGCCAGCTGCAGGATTTAAACCCACGATTGGACATGGGAGGTGCGGCTCCAGAGATTGATCACTAACTGCAACACCAGCCAGCCTGGTTATCATGAAACAATTTGATGTGTTGCTGATACAAAAAGTGTATTTACTTAATAAAAAAAGCTTTATAGCTAACATTTTGGACTTTTTAGCTAGTGCTTGAGTAGCTGAGCATAAAAATATACCTCATGTGTCCAGACTCCAAACAGGGAGGAAGATACAGCAAGTTAAAGAATTAGTGACAGGGTGAGACCTCAGTCTAGTGTAGCTGCAGCTAGGGGAGTGAATGGGAGATGACTGAGACTTTCCAATCAATCAAGGATCAGAGATTAAAAAAAAACTAAACGTCCACTGAGCAGAATTTTGACATTTTGAGGGAGAAAAGGCATGTGGCTACATTTTGGTGCCTTTTTTGTGCTTATAGAGATAAATATACGCGACTGGCAGCAGTTTACAAAAAAATTTCTGCTGTTCAAAATCCTCCTCTCTCCACTCTGACACACTGGTAAAGTCTGCTAAAAGCTGTAAAACCTTTCACTTTAGAAGGGCATAGCTTCTAAACTAAACGTTTTGGTTTTTTTAGCAAACACCAAATACAACTTTGAAAGATCAACATCTTACAGCTTAAATTTAGTCTCTAGGTGCACATATGCTGGAGCACTAAGCTCTTAAAGTTCGGAGAGTGGAGTAACTGCTCCCATAGGAACCCATTCATTTTAAAATCACAAAAATATTAATATAAAGTCAACCATTACAGATATCAGCAAGGTAATAGCACCCATCTCATGAAGATGTACAATTTGAAGTTGGAACCAAGTTTCTAGAACAAATAGTACAGGACTAGTTAGATGCCAAAAATCGGTGGCCTAAATAATAATACAGACAGAAGAGAACAAAACTCTCACACTAACTACATAGAGAACAAACAAACCCATTGTTCAGTTAACTCAAAACATTAAAATTTAAAGATTTGACTAAAAAACAATTCAAATTGTTTTTAGAGCACATAATAACCAATTGTCTAGAAATATCTAAGAGCTTTTTCAACTACGTGAAAACGTACAATTTTAGAGGAATATCAATGTTCAGTAAACTGTTAATTCAAACAAATAGTAAGTTCCATTGTATAACAACCCAACTTCATGTCTTATCCTGTGTAACAACGGTAATAACGATTTTAAAGTTATGTAAAAATTGTAAAACTGAAGTTTCTATTTTTTTTGTTATTTAGTTTGAATATCTAAATTTTGGATCATCTGCTGCTGATCTTTTTATTTTGCTTTTTTGTTGTTTTTTTTTAACATGCTCTATAAAGAGTTAAAAAATGTGTAAAAGTAGTATTTCATTCTTCTGTATCATCACACATTAGTATCACCAAAATCTACAACAAAACTTTGAGCAACTACAAGTGAACATGATTAACTACCGGTTGGACACCCTGTGGTTATTTTTATGAGCAATAACACTGCTAGTCTGTAAATTTAAGAAAACAAAATTATGACAGCAGTGATGTGTTTACTGTGATTGTTCATCTTGCTTTCAGAGGGAGGCATCCTGTCTCTATACAATATCTCCAAAGATACATCGGGATACTACATCTGCACCTCAAGCAACAAGATCCGCTCTGCTACCTGTAACATCACCCTTGCAGTCATGCCACGTGAGAGAAACCTCCTCATAACTGCGTTACATTAACGATTTGAGAACTTGGTATTTCCAGTAATATGCATTTTTTGTCTTCTTTTCCAAACTTGTCTTCCTTCCTGCAGCTTCCATGAACATTGGCTCCACTGCAGGAATTATTGCTGGGGTTGCCGCTGTTTTGGTCGTACTCGTCATCATCATCTATTGCTGCTGCTGCCGCCGAAAGAAAAACAAGGAGGAGGAATACGCCATGGGGTATGAGTTTTTTGTTGTTGTTTTTTTCCTTAAAACACATGCAAACACATTCGCACTGACTGACAAACAAGATGCTGTGCTGTGAACTGAGATTAAAATCTGATGCGGCCCATTTTGCGCAACTATATTGCTCCATTAGATGCATTTTTTTAAATCTTATATCTGTCCGATTGATTGCTAGATACACTGTATATTTTTAGTTTTTATCAAGCGAAGCAAAAGATTTTTGAATCTCAGGATCAAAAACACCAAAAGCTTACATACTTATAGAAGCAGCATTAGCATTTACAGTCCCCTCCAAAAGTATTGGAACAGTAAGGCAAATTGCTTCGTTTTTGTTGTTCACTGAAGACATTTGGGTTTAAGATCAAAAGATGATGAGACAATAGGTCAGAGTTTCAGCTCTCATTTCCTGCTATTCACATCTAGATGTGTTAAACAGCTTAAGACATCATCATTTGTATTAGACCACAGCATTCTTTAGTGAGCAAAAGTAAAGGAGTAAATAACATTTAATATTTGGTGCCATAACCCTTGCTTGCAAAAACTGGCTCAAGCCTTCTTTCAGTTGTTCTGTGTTTCGGGGTGTTTCTCCCTTCAGTCTCCTCTTAAGGAGGTGAAATGCATGCTGGGTTAAGGTCAGGTGACTTGGCCAGTCTAAAACCTTTCACTTTTTCCCCCTGATGAAGTCCTTTGTTTTGTTGGCAGTGTGCTTTGGGTTATTGTCCTGCTGCATGATAAACTTTCTCCTGATTAGATTCAATGCATTTCTCCGTAAATTGGCAGACCAAATGTTTCTGTACACTTCTGAATTCGTTCTGCTGCTACCATCATCAGTTACATTATCAATAAATATTACTGAGCCTGTTCCAGAAGCAGCCATGCACGCCCAAACCATGACATTACCTCCACCATGCTTCATAGATGAGCATGTATGCTTCGGATCATAAGCAGTTCCTTTCTTCTCCATCACTTTGGTAGAGATTAATCTTGGTTTCATCAGTCCATAAGATTGTGTTGCAGAACTTTTGTGGCTCATCTCTATACTTCTTTGCAAATTTCAATCTGGCCTTTCGATTTTTCCTGCTAATGAGTGGTTTGCATCTTGTAGTGCGAGATGAAAACTTAGATGAGTCATGCAGAGCTATTTAATGTTTGGGCAACAAGAAACATCTGTCAGTCACATGTTCCAATAGTTTTGCTCACTTGAAAAATGGGTGAGTTTAAACAAAGGGCGGTATGTCCGAAGTTGTTTAACACATTTAGGTGAATACCAGAAATTGAGAGCTGAAATTCTGAACTCTTGTCTGAAACTCATCTTTTGATCTTAAACCCAAATGTATTCAGTGAACAAGAAAAACAAAGGAATTTGCCTTACAATTTCAGTACTTTTGGAGGGGACTATATTTGTGATGATGAATGATGTAGTGCAGAGTGTGAAAAGGCTCAGTCCATCAGATAGTTAGTAAATGGATCATTTCAGCTTTAGACAAATGTTCTTAAGACGTGATTTTAAATATGGTGGAACCTATGTTTAGGTGAATGCTGCCAAAGAAATACAATAGAATAAAAACCTTTCACACTGACTGTTCGGTCTGCACTTTCCAGAGTTCATGAGGATGAGTACCATGACAAAGAGCCGACTACGAATGGTGAGCGTCGACACATCGATGGGCAAGAGGAAATACTTAGTAATGATGCCCCCAATGTGAAGAGTGCTGCTGATCGCAGTGACCACTATGAGGAACGGAATGAGCGTGACTATGATGATCGTCGCAGCGACTATGACGATCGCCGCAGTGACTACGACGATCGCCGCAGCGACTACAAGGATCGCCGCAGCGACTACGACGATCGCCGCAGCGACTACAAGGATCGCCGCAGCGACTATGATGATCGCCGCAGTGACTATGATGATCGCCGCAGCGACTACGATGATCGCCGAAGCGACTACTCTGACCGCCGTGACAAGAATAGTGATCGCTATGACGACAGACGCCGCTATGATGACCGCAGAGACCATCGTCGGTGATGATGACCGCTACGATGATCGTGACAAGCCACCTGTGCCAGCCCTTAAACCACCAAGGAAGGACTACAAGGATTAAGGCCTCCAACCTTCATCAACCACTGTCTTCCATCACCTGCTTCTATCTCCACTGACTTTATTCCAATGTCAGCCAGTTACCTCACACTCAAGGTGAGACCTAATTGGCTCAAACAACATCTTTGCCTCCAAGGAAGCATAATCTGTCATTTTCTGTTTGAGAGGTAAAACAATTATGAGGGTACAGAGGGTTTTTTTTTTTTGGGGCACAACTCCTGGAAAAGAAATCATTTTTATACTGCTGCGTGTAATCTAGAAGTTGGTATTTAAACTTGATATGTTGGCATTGTTACATAAAAATGCAAGGCCTTTCGCTGTTTGTGTCTTGTGATGGCATCTGCTGTTGGGTGTAACTGGTGATTGTTTTTATTTGAGTTACATAATTTACATCCTTGTACAGAAATGTATACATTGAACCCATTTTATTGTCCTTCCAGTAAAAAAAAAAAAAAATTCATAATGATTATAGAAACTTTAACTAGAGCCTCTGATTGTTGGGATTGATAATGTCATCACAGATTTCTCAAGGTTGAGCATACAGAATATAATCTGATGCCAAGCCACCTTCATGTTTTTTTTTAATGTTGAATTATTTTGAGCTTTGTTTAAATGCAAGGAAATATGATGATGTACATATGCTTTTATCTCAGTTTTACATTGGTCTTTATCAAAATCTCATGTTGTGAACCATTTCTTGTGAGATGCATTCAATTCATGATATATACTGTAAAAAAATAAAGCTGATTAAATAAAGTTAAGCAACTTCTTGAACTGAATAAATCCTGAATACTATGACATTAGGCCACACCTCACAAACACTCCAATTCTCATATGATGACATGACACTACATGTGAGGTTACAAATTTTTTTTTTTTGGTAGGCTATTCATTAGTTGCTAATTAATATTTGGGGAATTCATTCACATCAGAAACTTGTATCATACGTTATAATCATGCTTCACCCTCCCGCTTCCCCTTTCTTTGGTAAGAGCTTGGATATCTATCCTCCCCGCTGCATATAGTTACAACTACTAGAAATGGGGTCATGTGGACTTCGAAGTAAAATGATAACCGATAAAACTGTGACGGTTGCGCTCTAAAGAAAATACGACAGGGTCTACAGTCACTGAGTAGCCTATAGCCAGATGCAGGGTGCAAATTATACAACTGGGGGCGGGGGTTGGATCTCTCCCCTGCTCTACAAAAAGTGACTGGACTGGAGCAGCTGCGCTGCGAGTGATGTGGGCAGACAAGACGTTCACCTAATGTCAAAGTTGGGAAATTGTATGATCCACTTTAGGGGTGTCTGAAATTGTATTTTAAGATTCTTGAATATAAGGCATGGATATGGAATATATATTGTAATATTTACAAATAAGGATAAGAAACAAGTACAGGTTGTTTTGCCTCTTTTGGGGAGGTCCCAGGCTTAATTAGGGGGGTCAGACACCCAGTAACTTCTGTAATTCGAACCATGGCCATGCTAAATTAAAGGAGTTAGGCAGAGATTTAAACAAATAGATATTGTGCATTCAAAAATGTTGGCTGGTAAATAAAGGAAATTATGTCATGAGGAATAGCCTAAACTAGGCTATACTTTTACAATAAAATACTTTCCTGTATAAGCCACTTGTTCCTTTCTTCCTCGCTGAAGCACATTTCAGATACGTCATTTTAAAATTTTAAAGAACTGAAATCATTTGTTGTTGTCATCAACAACTCGTGTGTGTTCTATCAATTCCAGGTAATTATACTTCTGTATAATTTCACTTTGAATAAAAGGTGCGCAGGATCCAACGATATAAATAGTTTGAATTATTCTTGTTTTTATTTAGAAAGCAAATTCTTAATAAAAAATAGTATAAATATAACTTAGCTAACTACAAAATCGAATAGCTAATGGATCAGATATCGGCTGCCCTTTTTATGTACATCTGCAGCCTGTTTTCCTGGTCTACTGTGAAGAAGACCCTGTTATTTGGCTGTGAGCATCCTGGTGGTCCAGCCTGCAGCCTGGTGGACTCTGTGGACTGTACTGAGGTAGTTTGGCATATCAGACTTGTATGGGCTCCGAAAAAAATCGCTGTGTTTCATTCGTCCCGCGTTTCAATCGTCCCGGCTCTCCCCTACTTCTCCGGTGAAGCGTTTGCATCAACAATGATTTTATTTTGAAACCCTCTCTCGGAAGTTTTCAGTTTTATTTTAGCACGTTTGACGCTGGTGCAGCTGCTCGCGCGCAGCAGTCCAGTCAAAGCACCACCCAAACAGTCTATGGTGAAAGAGAAAAGAAGACGGCGTTCTTTAGAAAACTTTGATGAAACTCACCTGCAGGATTTGGAAAATGTTTTTGATGCTGTGTTGGATTTTTTTCGTTTGTCTGACAGGTAGGCTAAGAGAAGATGAACAGAAATAAAAGTTCTCTCTGTGTAAAGACGCATAGCAGGTTGTTTAACTCAAACTTTCCATCTTGGGAACTTAAAAATATGCCGTGTGTATTGTTTAATCCATCGTTTTAGTATTGTTTTATTAAGTCACGATGTGAAGTATACACAAAATTAAATACTTGACAATACGCCTAAAATGGAGGACTGTATTTGCTGATTCTAATGTTGACCATTCACTCCGGTACATCGGTTAGAATGTAGGTGACAGGACCCCAGTATTCTTTCTCTGCACTTTATTAGTGGATTGGAGGCACAGCAGAGCACAGGACATTTAAACTGACTGCTAACAGAGGTTGGTGAACTTGTGTTCGTGTAGTCTGCAAAAATACAACAAATATAAATAACAAGGTGTAAATAATATGCATAACAGAATATTCCCCATCCTGTACATGGGTTTTCATCTGTGCATTATAAAGGGGAGATACATTTTCTGGCAAGTTGAAAATACAGTCTGAAATTATTTGTATCCCACTATAACTTTTGCTAGGAAAATAGAAACGTCTCCATATTCACTCCTGTTATTAGTCATGATGTGAAGAATACACAAAATTAAATACTTGACAGTAGGACATCATCTGTGCATTATAAAGGGAGGATACATTTTATGGCAGGTTGAACATAGCCTACAATCTGAAATTATTTGTATCCTACTATAACTTTTGCTAGGAAAAGAGAAACTTCTCCATATTGAACCTTGTAATTAGTCCTGATGTGAGGTCAAATTTAAATACTTGATGGTAGGCCATCATCTGTGCATTATGGAGGGGGAAACATATTTTGGCTGACTGCAAGTCCAGCCTGGTAGGACCAGTAGGATACTGTTATCGTTTTTTGCGTATGAAAAGTTCTGTTTTGCATTATTGCATTGTTATGATAATAATTTACCCTTTAAGGAGGGGGACAATTTTCAGCAATATCCAAAGGCCATGCAATGGAAACATGGATTACAAGGACAAAATATTGTCTACAATGCTGCATTCAGTTTAATGTACATTTCGAGTCACGGAGGCGAGCAAAGTGTTAAACTGATTATGTTGAGACCGTATCGATGGTGTCGAGCAGCTTACTTGAAAAAGGTGACAGTCTGTCTGAATCTAGCTTCTAAACAGTAACATGGATGACAAAGTGATCAGCTACATGGTTATAACATCACCAGCCTATCGCGAAATAAATGTTTGCTTTAGGCCTACGAGTGAAACTAAATGCTCGTCTTGAGTAGACATTCTCAATTGAGTGCAATGAATAATACGAAGTTCGATAACACATGACATAACGTAAGCCTATAAAACGTTTACAAGCGCTAGCTGCTCTACACAAACCTCGTTAATAAAACAATATCAAAACGATAGATTAAACAATCCACATGGTATATTTTTCATTCACTTTGATGAAGTCGAAGGTCTGTTTTCACCGCTGAATGCACGCGCGCTCCCACGGCAGGGGAAACACTTTCTGTCGGGGACCGTAGGTAAGAGACCCCAACAAAGCAACCTCGAAACTTGGGGGAGACCAATGTATTTCTGCATTAGTGTGGGGCAAACAAAACAACTGTAAGGATTCACAGTTGTCTGTCAGCTGTTTTCACGCTCATAGCCTACGTGGCCGTTAAATAAACAGAAATTATGAAAGTTACCATGACAGCAGTAATTAGAAATAACCTACATTTTAACGGACTACGTGTCCTCGTGCTGACAATGTGCGGTGCTTGTGTGGAGACAAGAGAGTAAACACGATTTGCAGTGCTGCCCTCAGTGCTCCGGGATGCTTTCGCTTCAGGGTTCATGTTGTGCCTATTTCCAATTCACAAAGCTCACGGAGAACCACCTTGTTGAGTGTCGGTCTATAATAGGCTACTCCCAAAGTTTAGACGGTCGAAAGCGTCTTCCCGCTAACACTGATTGCAGCGATGCTTCGACGCACATAATGTCGACGTATTTAGCCTAATGATTAGCCTATACGCTACTATGTGGACGAATCGCCCCTTCCCTAATCTCAAAGCTATAAACAATCACAAAAGTAGAGGCATATATGTAACTGTCTGCTGGCAGCAGCAGTTTACTAGAGAGAATCAGTTTGCTATCATGACAAAATTGAATGAGGTGTTGACCAAGCAGGGAGTTTTTTATCTGAAGTATATCAGCGTTCCCATAACAAACAGTATGTATGCATTTTCTTTAAAAATGAACCTATAAAAGCGAGCCTGTTAAGATATTCATCCTCATTTTGACAACATTCATAAAGAGTGTAGACATTCAGAATTATAAAAACATTCTTATCATAAACAAATTTAATTGCTAAGCATTCGGGCCCTAAGTGGTTCACAGCCATCCAAACAATGTCATCCTGGCTCAAAGTTTTCATTTGACAGCAAGAAACTTCCACTATCAAATTTGCGTATTCCAGTCTGAAGATTGTTGTGATGCTAAATTGCGAAGATAATAATGATGTGTTCATTTTTGCGGGTCAGTTCTTTCACAAACACCAGCTAGAGATTTGATCAGTTCGGAAAAGACAAGCAGGTTGACTTCATCTATCTAAGTTCTGCAGGAAAGCCTTAAGGCCTTGATCATGTTATATTGTGAAGCTGTTGAATTTTAGTCAAACACTGTTGTCTTGGACAGGAATTATTCACTATGTAACAGTAAGCTGTTTTTTGAGTGCCATACCACAAACCAATCAGGAAATCAGCCATTTGAATTCAAGAAGTAACTGAAACCTCAACCAAAAGTCACAGATATTTTCCACTCTTCATGTGTGATATGTGCATATGTGTTCACTTCACAGCTGTGTCAGCTGGTCGGTGATGTACAAAGTCCTGCTGTCGCTTCACATGAGGAGCGCCTGGGGGCGAGGGCCCGTTCAACGCTGCTTGCAGCTTTAAAATTTTTAATCACGATTAATCGCATATTTTCTTGTGATTAATCGCATTGTTATGCACAAAATTCAATAATGAATTCTGCACACTTTTAATTTAAACTTAGCACAAAAGTTCTACATAACATGTGGTTTGCAAACACCTAAAACAAATAAGCTGCTTTTTACCAGCAGTATTCCCTTTAGCAGAGCGTATAACAGGGTGAAAGGAGGACCTGCAGCAATAAGTAGAAGAAAAATATGGTGTTTTTTGAAAATTAAACCATGTAAACCTGCTCTGGTACAACCTCTAATTAAGATTTTGAACCTGAAAATGAGCCTAATACCACTTCTTTAAAACAAATATGGTGCTTTTACCAGCACTGTTACCTTTACATAGTAGCAATAAAAAAAATCTTGTAAATCTCAATCTCAATTAATGTAGTCAAATCAATTATTAAACCAAAGCTATTTGTCACTGCCAGAGCATTACCTTTTATCTAGCTTGTTAAAACAAGTTACCATCAGAGTCCAGTTTTCTTGTTGTTTTTTTCTTAACAGGTAGGCCTATCAGTAGAAACATTGGTCCTGCACAAGGTGTAGGACAAGCGGGTGCGTTCCGTGAAACTGTCGTGGTTGTGCTCGCCTCATGCACACGCCCGCCGCTACCAAAGTTAAATTGTCTTTAACTTTTTGTACACAACACACAGCACAAATCATTGGAAGAGAAACTGATCTCCCTGTTTGAGAGTTTCCAGGATCTATTACTGTTTACTAAATAGTTATTAGCACATTAACGGGAGGGAATTCAGATGGCAGAACATCACCGCAAAACTAGATGAAGGCCTATCAGTTAAAATTATATAGGCTAGCCTAGAATTTTAATTTAATTAAATAGCCTATCTGTGTAGCGTGCAGAAGCCGTTGCCATAGTTACTATCCATAGCACACTTGCTATTTACTCACAGAGCGCTGTCTTACTTCTCCCACATGCTGCATCCAATGTAGTCTGCCAAAGGCTCCCTCCACTGCGTGTTTCCGTGAGTGATTTGCAGGCTGATCAACAACCCACCCCTCCTGTGACCCATGGTTTGACTGAATAATAATATATATTTTTTAAATATGTTAATGTGAGATAAAATAATTGTCAACACGATATTGTTACAGGCCTCAAGCATGAGTAACCTGTAAACAGATATTGTGTCCTGTTTTGGACAGGAAAAGCAGAGACAGGAGATTTCACTTGTGATCGTTCAGCAGGCTGTTCTCTGTCTTTATTAAACAGAATTGATCTCTTTTTTTCCTTCTTCACTTAAGACACATTTACCATATTCCTTTTAACAAATTACATTTTCAGGTTCCCACTACAGCAAGGATGTTAATGCAATAAACTGCATGGAATAACATTTTACAGATTATATATCAGTTCAACAGAAATAATTCACCTCTCCCAGCCTCAACTGGTATTGTAACTCACACTTACTGCTGTTACTAGCTCCAAAGTCATATACATCCAGTAGTTTTGATACTGTTAAGCCTACTTGTTTCTTACAACATTCTCAGATCAGATACAACATATAAAAACAATACAGAGGCCTACATTATGCAAAATACACATTTTCTTAACCTTATCAACATGTTACAATGTTCAGTATTATCCCGGTGACAGAATTTGAATGCAGGACTTCACACATTCTCAACTCAACAAACTTTAAATAATCGTACCTCAACCTTTTAGCTTTAGCAAATACAAAGAAAAGTGCAATGTCCGGGAGCAGTGGTCACAAACAAAATTAAAGCTGCAAGCAGCGTTGGGCGGGCCCTCGCACGTGTAGCACATCAGGGCGTGAGGCGGCCGCGTTGCATATTCTGGAGCTTTGCCGGTGCGGCTGTGAATTTGCGCGGTTCGGACGCTGCATGAAGGTGTTATGCGTCACTTCCTGTGTCCCCTTTGTGGCGTTAAATAGCACTTGGCGCTATGAATATAAATTAATATTGGATATCTTCGGGGTGGGACAGTTATCAAGCACAAAAAGTTTTGTTCAGATGTGAGCATGTACACTGAAGTTACAACAACTTCCTTTGTCATGGCGAAGAGTTGATCTTTCACGCCACAACACACCCATTGATGAAAACTCGCAGATAGCACATCTTTTCATCGTCAATGCCTTTTTCAATGCCTTTAGAACGCACCGCAGAAATTTGAAGTAAATCCGACAAAATCCCTAGGAGGAGTTCGTTAAAGTACGGACTGTGTAAATCATCCAAAAATTGCTGTACAATTGAAAATGAACGACTTCCCTTTGGGTTCAGGGCGTCGCTCCACGAGGCTTTTTGGTACACGTGGACATGATACATGTGTCACAGAAATTTCATACATGTAGGTTAAACGTGCGGCGGGGGCTGCTTCGTTAAAGGTCACTTCCTATTACCAGCAGGTGGCGCTATGACTGTGGGTGCATGTACATGTGTTCAGGGAGGGACTCTTATTAAACGTGTAAAATTTCGTACAGATCTGAGCATGTACAGTAAAGTTATTAACTTCCTGTGCCATGGCAAAGCATGGCACTTCGCTGCCACGCCACGGGCACGCTGTTTAACGAAAACTCACAAGTTTTACAACACGGTCTCATCAATGTGTTAAGGGCTTTCTGGGATAGTTTTGAGGTTGATATTGCCAACCTGGTAGGAGTAGTCCATCATAGCGTAAAAAGTGTAATTTCTTGTTACCAGCAGGTGGCGCTATGACATTGTGTGTTTGTTGGCATATGGATGTGTTCAGGGCAGGACTGTCATCCTATATGCTAAGTTTGGTGCAGATTTGAGCATGCATACTGAAGTTATAACAACTTCCTCTTTCACGGCGAATCATCGATTTTGGATGCCACGCCACGGACACACCCAATGACGAAAACTCACAGATAGCACAACTTTTCATCGTCAATGCCTTTAGAAGGCACCGCAGAAATTTGAAGTCGGTCGGAGTAAATACCTAGGAGGAGTTCGTTAAAGGACGGAGTGTGTAAATCGCCAGAAATGACCATTAAATCCAAAATGGCCGACAATTCCCGTTAGGTTTAGGCAATGGCTCCAAGAGGCTTTTTTTGTGCGTCTAGACACGTACACAGGTGAAACTTTGCCCGGTGGCTGTTCTCTAGGGGGCGCTAGTGAGCCATTTTGCCACGCTCATGCGCGAAACTCATAAAATACGAAATTTTTCGTGCCGTCTGAATTATGTGCAAAGTTTGGTGAGTTTTCGAGTATGTTTTGGCCCCTAAAACTGAGTTTACTTTGCAGAAAAGAAAAAAAAAATCCCTACAGTTTCAATAGGGACCTCGCACGGTTCGTGCTCGGGCCCTAACAATCGTCTGGAGGCCGCCGTGTTGGTTACACTTTCTACACAGGTGCTAGCTACACTTTAATTCAAAGTCTCTTAACTGAATAAACCACTGTTTTACACATCCAACGTTGTCAGAACAACATAAAGGCTTTACAAGTCCATAGAAATGTATTGCAGCAAAATACCACACATTACTAACCTGTTTTGGACAGGAAAAGCAGAGACAGGAGATTTCACTTGTGATCGTTCAGCAGGCTGTTTTCTGTCTGAGGAGCGGAAGCATCGCGCAGCCCTTACTAGCGCTCACATAAGTGGATACTCTCTCGTGGCGTCGTTAAGTAATTACACCCTCACACAATACTACTTAGACCCTGTGTAGAATACATTCACATTATGCCCCCTTTTACAGGCTACTACACAAAATATCTTAACAATTGTGACAGCATATTTGCAGGTGTCACAATATCAACGTGTTAACGTGCCCAGTCCTATTATTAATGCTTCCATGGGTGGAGCCTGATTCGACCTTCAAATCTCACAGTAGAAGCTTCACGGCGAAAAACGATTATACACAGAAGAATCAGTGAGGTTTAGTTTGTTTAAGATAAAAACCTTGGCAACGGAGGGAAGGATTTATACCTCGATTCTGCTGTGTCTGAGTGAGTAGGCTGTCCAGTTCCTCGAAAAAAAATCTTTTGAGCCTTTTGAGCTGCCACACCTGTTTCCACAGCTTCAGGTGTTCTGAAACCCAGCATTAGTTACCTTTTGCACACCAAAGAATGTAGCCTCCCCCCCTCCGTTTTCAATAATAACATCGTGCACACAACATCGTTTCAAAAGTTGTCGTTACATCAACCCGCATAAATACGCCGCTAAACCTATGGGCGAGTGTAGGGAGAAGGATAAAGCCATGCAAGCCAATCAGAATCGACAACAAACACGAGCGACTTCCTTTTCCTTTCAAAACAAAACAAGATTAACAGCTGGCGACGTTGCCAGGCAACTATATCTACGTCTTGGAAGGAAGCTGAAGTAAATGCTGACCTCCGTGCACTTCTTAGCCTCTGCTCCTCAATATAGTACTGTAGTTGTACTTTCAAATGCAAACAGGCCAAAGGTTTTGCACAAAGTAAAATGAGAACTACCATAACAGCATCCATTATCAGTAACGTTAGCCAAACAAACTGTGAACTTAGGAGAAAACGCAGATATTTCTCTGCGTTTTGCCCTCTCATTTACACGAAAATGCTGTTTTTATCACAGAAAACGATTATTTCTAAAAACTCTGGGCAAAGTGGAGATTTCTGAAAACGCCGGTTATGTGTTGCCGTGTAAAGTGGGAGAAACGGGGTTTTAGGTTCTCAAACGTCATTATGCGCCAGAAAATGCTTAACGTCATGTGAGCGCCCTAAGTTTACAGTTTGTTTGGCTAACGTTACTGATAATGGATGCTGTTAAGGTAGTTCTCATTTTTACTTTTGTGCAAAACCTTTTGGCCTGTTTGCATTTGAAAGTACAACTACAGCACTATATCGAGGAGCAGAGGCGAAGAAGTGCACGGAGGTCAGCATTTTTACTTCAGCTTTCCCTTCCAAGACGTAGATATGTTGCCTGGCAACGTCGCCGCCGCCGGTTTTGGATCCGACCTGGGCGAACCGCGGTCTGATTGGCTTGCATGGCTTTATCCTTCTCCCTACACTGCCGCCCATAGGTTTGGCGGCGTATTTATGCGGGTTGATGTAAACGACAACTTTTTTGAAAACGATGTTGTGTGCACGATGTTATTATTGAAAACGGAAGGGGGAAAATATCCGTTTCTCTAAATACCCGGCTATGTGTAAACCAGGCTCATTTATAAGTCATCGAAGCTCTTAAAACTGACATCATCAGATAGATCTCTTCAAGACTATGGCCTTGGCTATAAAAACAAGCAACCTATTTGATAATTAGGCTAAGGGTGAAAATCAATTAAACAATGTGGATCAATCTTGGCTGTGTGTTTGTTTGTGATGTTTTTATGATTAGATTAATGCATTTGGCATGGAAAATACCCACCAGGTTCCATGAAGACGCCAGCCGAGCCTATTGCTTTGTTCGACAAACGCAACAAATCCGAATTGGAAGATATTTAGGCAACCGGAAACATCTGAGAAGCTGGACATTTCTGCCCTGATTGCTTAACAACAGTTAGGCCTAGTGGATTGTCAATTGTTGCACTTTTTCATTGACTTAATCTTAATTGTTTTCAAGTTAAAAACTAGCCATGGGTGTTATTTGTGCTGTGTAGGCCTATGATGAGGATGGTAGTAGGCCTATTTGTACAGATGTCATGCTGAATCATTCAAAGGCACATTTTACACTCAGGCTGTAATGCACTCAGATATAAGTGTTATACCTTTAATCATATTAGGGTAGGCTATTAATTCCTAATGAAGCGAAAATATTCTCATATAAGATTAAATGTCATTGTTTTTCGCCATTGATTTGGCAAAGTAGCCTATCTGTCAAACAGACTAAAATTGAAAGTGCCATATGGCTTTGTTTCTTTATCAAATCGCAAAAGAATGCATCCATCCATCCATCGTCAACCACCTATCCTGCGTACAGGGTCGCGGGGAGCTGGAGTAATTGTACTTTTACTTCAGTAGAAGATTTTTGTACTCTTTCCACCTCTTCAACTCAACCACTGTTTCTATAAATGATGACCAATTGCAGCCAAACATTAGGCTAATAATAAATATGGTCTGTTCTTAAATCTATGACAGCATTGTCAGGTGTTGGTGCCATCGTAGTGGATATCCCAAAGGATGAATACGAGCATGCCAGGGGTGACAACATCACACTGCCCTGCAGCTATACAACTACAGTCACCCCCAGATCAGTCACCATCATATGGTCAACTCCGGGGTGCTAAATCGGTCAGACTACTACGATGTGTTTGTGTTTATATTGATAAGATCAAAAAGAAGACAAGAGAACAGTGTTTTTTCCCCCTTTAACGTTCCTCTGATGCTGTCGTTGTCTACAGAACACAGTTGCCACTTATTATTATCCCACTGATGAAACTGATGTTGGTGTGATGTATGAAGGTCGGGCGACCATGGATGTTGACATTGCCAAGGGAAAGGCCAACCTGAAGCTGTCCTCCATCACACTAGCAGACAACAAGACATTTGAGTGTAAAGTCCTGATACCACGTGACTCTCAGGGCACCACGTCCGACTTGGCAAATTTGGTGGTTCTAGGTAACATATTTTTATATATAACATTATATTATTGTTCCTTTTAAGTGAGTATTTAAAATGTTAAAGCTCAGTCAGTATCATGTTTGGCAATGAAATGTCTCTCTCACCTTGTGTATATGAGCTATTGCAGCAGCTCATGCTTCCAGCCAATTTGCATGACATGTGGAACTCATCAAAAGGACACTTCCTGTGTTTTACAAACTTTGGCACTTCACCATGTTACCAGTTGGCATATTAATGTTACAACACTCATTAAAAATGGAGAAACAATAAATTCACACCCTTACAATATACTTTGTTGTATCAGTTAGGCTAAACCTTTATTCATATTTCCTTTTTATTATTTATATTGATTGTTTAGATTGGCTGAATTAGACTCGACATGTTTTTTGTGTTTTTTGTGTATTTTTTAAATACAAATTGCCTATTTTTCTTCTAGTGGCACCATCTACACCCACCTGTATGATCCAAGGTAAGGCAGAGTACGGCCAGGACATCAACCTTACATGTTTGTCTGCGGAAGGCTCCCCGACGCCTACTTATAAGTGGGTCAGTCGAGATACTAACAACATGCTTCGTGTTCCAGACCCACGAACCGCTGACAGTGAGTATTAGTGACACGGTTTCTGATAAGACTATTGATCCTGGAAATATATATATGTGTGGCGGCTGTGGCTCAGGAGGTAGAGCGGGTTGGCCGTTAATCGGAAGGTTGCCGGTTCAATTCCCGGCTCCCCCAGGCTGCATGTCGAAGTGTCCTTGGGCAAGACACTGAACCCCAAATTGCCTCTGGCGGCTGTTCCGCCAGTGTGACAGTGACAGTGTGACTGTCAGTTTCTGTTTGAGCACTTAGGCTCAGTGTATGAATGTGAGTGAAAGGTAAATGCAGATGTAGTGTTAAAGCGCTTTGAGTGGTCGAAAAGACTGGAAAGGCGCTATACAAGTACGGAGCATTTACATTTATCATCGTCTGCATATAAAGGTTTGCAAAAGAATCACGACACCCTCTGCTTAATTTGCTCTCTTGTTGCCATATTGCTGTTTTGCTATTTCATGTGACTTTACCTGTCAATACTAATCATGTGCCTACTTACTTGTATAACTGATCACATGATTATTTGCAAACAATAAGAAACAGCCCAAAGGCAACCATTGTGTAGGCTTGTGTTTAACCGTTACTATGACTAAATAGCCATATTAAATGTTTTTCTTAAATAACTATTCTCTTGAGTGCCTCAGAGTTCTTCACCAAGTCTAAACTATGAAGGTACCTCAAAATATTCTGCATATGGCATTTCTGTATTGAAATTTCTAGTTACTTTGGTGACACCAACATATTTGTGATATGCTAATATCAGACAATAGTATTCTCTATGCTGATGCACTGGACTGTGGCTCTACTTTAATGAGCTTGCTTTTAATGGTGTGCCATGAATTCAGTACAGACAGTGACATTTCATTATACAAGTTTAGTGGTAAATAATTCAGAATGACAGACAAATCAGCTCTGATACCAGTAATGTGTAAAAGTAGTATTTCATTCTTTTCTATCTGTCGAGTTATCTGGGGTGTGGCTTCAGTGACTGCCTTTAACTCGACAAAGGCTTAGGGGATGACAGAGGACACTTGGACAACTCGCTCCTTCCAATTTTCTTCTTTTTAATTTATTTAGTGTTCCACAATCATCAGTTGAAATTCATACATCGATGGAGTTTTGATAGGTTGATAACCTTTTAAATGCAACCAGAAAAAAAAGAAACCAAACACATTAGCTCAGTCTTAATTTCTACGTAGTGATTTACCATCCAAGCCCCTTATTTAAATAATATATAAACCGTCAGAATTTTTGACTCAAACTAAACACATGATCAAAAAGTTATTAAGCACATCCAAATACCTAGAGCAGTTCATCTAAGAATAAATATTTACCAGAATAATAAAAATTTTAAACACAGCTCTTAAATAAACAAGTTAATCATGCGTCTAAGTATAACCATTATATTGCTACGGACGAAATTGAATTGAATCATGTTCACATTTTCGCCCTAAATGACGTAATAATGTAAAGCACCATTATCCTCCGCTATCATGACTCACGACTAGTAAGCACATTAAACAATCAGTTAAACTAATCAATCATGTTGCTAAATTAAAGCAGACAAAATAAACAAGCGCACAGCAGCATCTCAAACGTGCTACGCTGATCTTTAAGAAAACATTATATCTTGCCGCACGCAAATCATGAAAAAATAGCGGAGCCAAAATACACTTAAACAAAGCGATCACTCACATAGGCTTACCAATACGTCTCTGAGATCTCCTGCACACTGATGCACCCTCCGCTGTTACTCGTCGTTGCCTTCTCCTTCTTTGTTTGACTCAAACACATTTGCCGGCCCTAATGCTGCGTTCCCGGCAACTCGGAACTGGGATATTTCCGACCTCCAACTAGGAAAAGTACCCCGGAACGCCACTTGAAGTCGGATTTCCTACTTGTGAACTCGGAGAAAGAATTTGTACCCCGACTTCACGAGTAGCAGCTGAATGACGTCAGAAAACAATGTCAGCGCCCATGGAAGCACACTTTGTAAATGGTAAACCATAAACTAAACGGCAACAAAACGTGTATTTGAATTAAAATAATAAATACGATCATGCAGTAAAACTTGTTCTGCATGTATATTGATGTAGAAATATGTTTTACACATACGGTAGCTGGCTACAGTAAAGAATCTCATAAAGTCATCTTTTCTGCATAAAAGTTATTGTTAAAAATGCCAAAACATTAGGAAGTGTAACGGACAACATTGACTTACTTCAGGGCTATCAACTTGGGGTACACATAACTAGTAACGTATGGACTATTTATTTCAGTTGTTGCAGTTAAACTGCCATCCTTTTAATTAACACCTAAAGCACTGCTGAGGGTGCAACTGTGTGTTCACTTTGTCATGGTCACCCATGATTTTCGTTCACTTTCGGCGTCATGCACCACCATGCACCTGGAACGCTTTGATGTCGGAAGTCGGAAGTTTCAACTGGGAAATATCCCAGTTACGACCAGTCTCGAACGCGCCATAATTCTCATTAAATTGGCGTCTTTTCCCACCTGGCTGCAGCGGAAACACCTCCGTGAACCTTCACCTTATGCAAACCTCTCAGCTCAGGACTGCCCCTCCAGGTGATCTCCCAATCAATCAATTCCGCTATTGGTATTCGAGAAAATACTTTAATAACTAAGCAACGAAAAAATGAAACCTAAATCAATTTAATTAAATAATTTAAACCCATTTAATATTTGACATTCGTCTCAACACTATCATTACATGTTTGTATCACCAAAATTTACAATAAAATGTTCAGGAACTACAAATGAACATCATTAGCTACTGAGCAGTAACACTGTAGAACTGCTAGTCTGTAATTTTAAGAAAACAGTAAAATTATGATAGCAGTGATGTGTTTATGTGATTGTCTATCTTGCTTTCAGAGGGAGGTATCCTGCCTCTATACAATATCTCCAAAGATACATCAGGATACTACATCTGCACCTCAAGCAACAAGATCGACTCTGCTACCTGTAACATCACCCTCGCAGTCATGCCACGTGAGAGAAAACTCCTCATAACTGGAATCATTGTTAGAGTTGCAAATGTTTTGGTCGCACTCGTCATCATCATCTGTTGCTGCTTCTGCCGCAGAAAGAACAAAGAGGAGGAATACGCCATGGGGTAGAGTTTTTCTCCCGAGAGGTTAAAATCTGATGCGGCCTACTTTGTGCAGCCATGTTGCTCCATTTGATAAAATTAATTTTTATCCTACATGTATGTCTGATTGCCTGATACATAAGTGTCATTTACACTTACACTTTTTAAAAGAATTTGTTAAAAATGTTCTGAAAAATAGCTTACAGCAACAAATGGTAAATAACAAATGAATAAGCTATGAGAAAGGTTTATTTGTACAAGAAGAAACATGCAGTCCATTTTAAATCTAGAAGAAACACATGTGCATTATCCAAGAAATTAACTATTATGAATTGATCCCCCAATTACATTTTTCATAGATGAATATTTCTTCAAATTTGTATTAAATGGGGGTGTAACGAGACACTTAACTGACGAGACGAGAAAATATTCAAGATTGGGTTCATGAGATCAAGACGAGATTTTTACACAATTGTTTAAAAAATCTTTAACGCTGAATTATATGAAAATTTTGAGCATTAAACACTTTCCTGCATTATGATGATTTTTTTCTGCACCGGTTTATGGGGATTTTTTTTATTTATATAAAGAAAAACACAAAATTCAGGTGGCAGGTGACAATCCAAACTCTAAAGCCTAACTAACAGATTACAATGCAGTGCAGCTCTCAGTCATTCTGTGTTGCTCTCAGATCCGTTTCTCCTTTTCTCATGTAATATCATTCCTGCTGAGTTGTGATTAAGTCACCACAATGATAAATTATTAAATTTAATTAGTTATAAACTCCTTTATTATCTCCTGTGTTTCAGCAGCTTTCTGCACATGTTCATGGTCCCTTCTGACTGTTTGATCAACGCAGGTTGGGACTGCATGTTGCATGTGAAACCGAAAGTAAATTAAACTTGTGATTAGACAGAAATCTCACCACAAATCCACCCACACGTCAATGTTACGGGTACCGGAAATGTGATTACACTCTAGTGGGCATCACATCAACTTCAGCATTTCTAATAGGCTACAGTTCCAAACAGAGCAACGTTGCGCTTCAGTTTTTAGATGTTTATGTTGCAAAACTCTATCAGCTGCATTACCACTCGTCACTGCTGTCTGGACTCACAGAATGAGCGGGTTACGCTGGTGTCAGTCAGCTGGAAGGAGCTGATTCGGTCTGTGAGTCTTATCAGTTGTACATCTGTATGCCAGTATGCGAGAAAATTAATGTGTGGCTTGACAGCGTGTGAAAAATGTCATTTGCTTGAGTCTCATGAGGAAGCTTTTTACCTCGTTACAATTTAATATCGCGAGATCTTGCCACACCCCTAGTATTATGGTGCCTTGCATCTTTAGTTGCATTTACCTCAGAAGTCAGAGGTGGGAGCTGGGAATGAAGTCACGCCCAATCGGACGTCGTTCCAGTTAACAAGTTGATTTAAAAAAGCGCACTCATACTAAACACTGTAGCAACACGTCCACAGACAGCAGTTGGAAGCGCTGCCATCACAAAGTAGTAGTGGTTCTCCCGTCTTCCCAAGTCGGAATCACTCCAGATAAACTTTGAAATTTCTGACTTTGAACTCGGAAATTCCGACTTGCCATGTCAAATGGAACACACCATTAAAATTTTTAAAATTAGTCTTATTCTCGTGACCCCAAAATTGTGCATTGTCAGTCTTGTAGGTAAAGTATTTCATCACGCCTCTAATCTAAGCCCTTAAATGTCCCCACGACTTTTTAACACAAAGGGAAACCCCTTTGGCTTGATATAGGCCTGTTGTATATTTTGTTTTTATTGAGGCAAGCAAAAGATAAACTACCAGGAAAAATAGGTTTTTTTACTGCTGCATAATCTAGAAGTTTGTATTTTAGCTTTAAACTTGATATGTTAGCATTGTTACATAAAAATGCAAGGCTTTTTGTGGTATGTCCTTGATGGCATCTCCTGGATGTAACTGGTGATGTTTTTTGTTTATTTGAGTTACATACTTCACAACCTACATTTACATTTAACCAATTTTAATGTCCTTGAGTATGTCAGGGTTAGGCTGAGTGCAATGGCAAGAAACTGAGGTGTGGACCCAAATGCAGACACGGGTGAGGAGGAAGCAGTTCAGGAGATTTATTCCAAAACAACAAAACTCATAACTTCCAAGAAGTAATGCAGGCAAGTCCAAACTAAGCTTGTTCTCCAAAATGTAACGAAAATCTAAAATCAGTAGGCTACCGAATAATCCAAAGCAAGGCAAAAGCAGGGTAATCCAAAAATGCAGGAACAGGACAGAACACTCCACATTAGATGAGGACACAACAAGGACTATGCAGAACTGAGCACATTAAATACAGGGGCAAACAAGCAGGGAGGGAGCGCACAGGTGAAAGACATTGGGACAGCAGACAGGCGGGCAGAGTAAAGCAGGAAGGCAAGACACACAATGCAACTAAAACGGAACAGATCAGAATAAAGAATATACAAAAATGATCATAGCCTAAACACAGGCAGACACAGAGCCATTCACAGAAGTACAATACAACAAGCAAAGGTAACAAACTATCGTTAAGACAAGACTAAACAGAACAGGAACAAAGCTAGACAGGAACACTGACGATAGCAAAATAAAACAGGAAGTAAGCATGCGACAATACTCAAAGACGGACTAGACAAAGTAAACTGAAGTGAACGGCATTCATTACATACAAGATAGGACCAGAAGAAGCATAAAGTCACCACAAGAAAAAAACAAGGCAACAGTAGAACACAAGACATGGAACCAAAATAAGACCAAAACAGAGCACTTCCTGTTTTGTTTTGTTTTTTTTACTTTTTAATAAAAATATAGAAACCTGAACTAGAACTTCCTCTGATTGTTGACATCGATGTGACCAGAAATCTTTCAGGTTTGAGCATACAGAATTTAATCTCTTGCCATTCCACCGTAATGTTTTTTTATATTGAATTATTTTATTGAGCTTTGTGTTAAAATGCAAGGAAATATGATAATGTACATGTGCATTTACCTCATGGTAATGTTATC